>JAGSMX010000027.1:13028333-14317500 GCA_029286785.1 Meandrusa payeni
TTTTATGTCGTTTCAAAAAAAGAATATTTTAAGCTCATTCAGCTTCATTATTTCTTTTAATAATATATTTTAGTCAAAAACCCTTTAGTCAAGGTCGGTACATGACTAGAAGTGGCCAATAACATTCCCCATCGTAATCTTCTGTCGCAGTACGAGTAACTTCGTATAATAGATTGATAGTAGAGCGTTCGTGACAATTGAGTAATTTGCCACCCGTAGATCGTCACTGTTACTTTTCGAAATAGGTTTTAGTAAAGACAAGCCTCCACCGATAATATTACAACCGGCATCGCTCACAGCTGTATTGAGCGCCCTCTTGTCTGCATGCTATCGTGAATAGAGTAACTGCCCAGGTTGAGATTCCCTCTCCCGGGGACCCTCTTGCATAGTGGTTCCGATAGAGATTTAGGCTAAAGCAATCTAAGAGATTAAAGGACTATACAAGACTATACAGGTCAGTTTCACTAACTTCGACTAAATAAAAATACGTTAATTTACTACTTACTATTAAATACGTTATTAATTACTAAAATCATTAAAAAGGAAATGCTTTCAATTGTCTGCTTACCCGGAATGAGATAAATATCGCAACAAATTATTATGGGCATACCGATGTGCACTTTTTTCAAAATTTGAATTTACGTCATTAAAGAAACTGATCATCTTAAAATGGGCCAAAAAAGTAAAACTTTCTATCTCTTTCATTCATCCAATTCACCTCAATAGCGTTTTGCACATTTTATTTCAACGTGGCACACAGATAATAACAACCATATGAAATAATGCCGGTCTCTTAAAATCTTTGTGTAACAGTTAAGTCTTAAACTATTTGATGTCCACTTCAGTTAATTCAAACAAGCGTGAACGCTGTCTTAACAAATTGTCTGTTTACTACGCTCTTTTTACGATATCGCTACATTTGTTTATGTCTGCTCTCTGCGCTGACTTGATTGATCACTCCACTTACATGTATGGTTTAGATTGAATGTCATTCGCGCAAAATGTCCCGTTACGCTCGAGCCGAGAGTCCTCAGTGAAGTAAAAAAAAATACTTCAATTTTGTTGGAATAACGTGTGTACCTAGGATACATTGTCACGAATTTAACGTTCGAGCGCCATGTGCCCAGACACCTGGGATTTTTAATTTTATTTTGGGAAGTGTGTTCGTACTCGTAATAGGGCTGTCTATATAATAAGTCCAAGAGCAGTAAGTAAGAGCTGAGCGGTCACATCTAGATGCATACTACGCTTACCTGAGTTCGATCCCCGGTGCTGGCACCAATTAATTTGTTTGTTACAATTGTAAGCGTTAATCTACCACGTGCTAGGCGGTGAAGTAAAACGTCGTGAGAAAACCTGCGTGGGTTAAAATTTTCTAAGACATATGACGACTGCCTTCAACATATGAAGTGTGGGACATACATATGTACATAGGCTGAACTTAAACTTTCATATAAGTCCAAAGCATGCAACGTAGGTAAAACCATGCAACGTCTTTTTGCTGTTGCAACTGGGACGTGGTTGTATTTGTATTCAACAAGATTGTGTCTCGGTAGGTAATACCGCGGCGCTTATTTCAGTTACCACTGTTTTTTATAAAAGAAAGGGGACTTACCTGATGTTAATTGATCTCGTCATCCACAAACACACACTAGAGATATACATGTGCATTGACCTAATTGTGAAGACTTGGATCACCGAAATCTGAAATATTTCAAATACCTCCACTTAACGACGGTATTCTGCGTTATATGTGCTAAAACAGTTGCCTACGCACAATACAATACTGACCTCCCCCAACTATAACCGAAAGGTTTACCGGTTTTGAACGCCTTGCACAAGCCATATATTTTTAAAAATTAGAAATTTCTTAGTACGTCTTAATTTAAGCTTTCACTGCGACATTGCACTTTTCACACGTGCTACCGAGGTCGGCGATCCATTAAATTACAAATGTCACGTGACCTGGGTGTGGGTCAAGCTATTGAATTTATAGTGGTAACTGGCTATAAATGATGTCTTCGAATACATCGCTCTCAACTAATTGATGAAAAGACCAACCTGAATTCCAGTCCGTGTGCCGTCACGAAGAAAGTGCTAGTGGTAACAAATGATTACAAAATTGAAGAGACTCTAGCATCCTATTTAGACAGAGATAGTTATAGTAACTTTTCGCTAATCTTATTATCCGTGGGACATACATCAGGCACTTAACCGAAGCTACACCACTGAGGGTAAGCTGACTGGGATTCGAACTCTTGACCATCAGTTCGTAAGCAGAACCGCTTAGCCACGAGATTACCACTGCATTTCAAATTAGACATTTAGACATTGACATAGACATTTATTTATTGGCATCACAATACAAAACACATCACAGACAGAATATACCACACATTAAAAGAATGAAAAATAGACAAAACACAGTTAAAGTTACAGGGACAAATAATCCAAAACATATGATGCCAATATCGGACACCGTGTCGGCATATGCTGTCGCAAGGATGCGACAGCGCTGATTTTCAGCGGTAATCTATTAAATTAAAATTAATAAAGAATTAAATACCTATATACAAAAAGTCAGGGACATTTATTTATCACATGCATGAAAGTCGCCGAAATATTCAAACAAATATGCAAATAAACACGCACGTGTATAATATCCAACAAAAACTCATTAAAGTTTTATTCAACTTTAGCTATATAAATGTCGCACCTTCATCTGTCGGAAATATAACAATACATTTTCTTATTAAATGTCTTCTATTTGAATTGCAACGTATAGTCAGGTCGCACCATCTTGACGGTCGGTGTTCCACGGCCGTACGATTTACAAGCCACTTCCTTCCAGGGACTGTCTTGTGGAATCAGTTGTCAACAGCGGTGTTTCCTAACCTATACGATTTGGGACCTTCATGAAAGTAGCCTACTTGCAACAATAGCATAATTAAAATTATAAAAGACTTAATATAAATAAAATACGTAGCTGCACTGCCAACGACATTATCTACAAATTATTATCACTATTATTTAAACGTGCAACACCCGTTTACTATAAAAAAAATTTGCTCATCACATATTATAGTAAGTAATAGTAAGAAGATAACCAATACTCTGCGCTGTCTGTATCGCTTCAAAATCTTCTACCAGCGTCCACTAAGACAATACTTATTCAGAGCTTGATCTTACCTTTACTGGATTATGCCGATGTATGTTATACTGATCTTACTCAAGAACTTCTCAGCAAATTGGATCACCTACTCAACAATTCTATTCGCTTCATCTTTGGTGGCTTCCAACGTAAAACAACCTATCCATCTATAATTATATATATATATATATGTATTTATATATGTATTATATATGTATCTATTAATTATTATATACAATTATTATGTTTATATGTTTAATTTATTTGTAAGTATGCATGCATTTATTATAGTTTTCTTTTATAATATTTATTATTTTCTCATATAGCTTGCACCCGTTACTTTGTCTCTTCACAACCCCAAGGTAGACTGGCAGAGAATGCCTACTGGCATTAAGTCCGCCTATTTGTACCTTTATTTTTGTATTGTGTGCAAATAAAGAATAAATAAATAAATAAATAAATAAATATTAAAGTCAATCAACATACTAAACAGATATAAACACATACGAAAACGAATAAATACCCAAAAGTGCTTTCGAATATATTAACATAAATATATTCTATTGAGTAATACTACATTACGCATAAGATTTATTGACAGAGTAATAAATCATATAGTTTTTATTTTAAATTCTGACATTTATGACTTATTGATACGCCGATATAATGTTATATTAATTAACATCTGTGATAAGATCTTATTAATTTTATCTCCGCCATATCGTAGAGAAACGCATTTATAAAATGTATTTCAGGTTGTATTTCGATTGTTGTCTCGTAGTGAAAACCCGAGATTACTTCGTAGTCGTATATGTAGAACGAATACCTTTATTGAGGTATGCTAAAGTATTTTACTTGTTTTGTTTGTTTTATATAATTATCTTTTTAAAGACCAAAATAGGCTAATGACTCACAATTTGACTCCGTCGACTTGTACTTCGATTTATAAATAAAAAAATATACGTATTTATTTTTTTATAAATGATTAACCAACAGCGTGTATATTATCAAAAATACATATAGATAGATAATCTTATGTATACGCAGATTAACTGTTGTTAACATAGCTTGCGCAGACGGTCGGGCCGGATCTCTCTCTACCAAGCGTTGTCAAAGCAATGCTTGACGGAGAGAGTTCATGGCAGGCTATAGTCTCTTTCTGTGAGGAGGTAATGTCACAGAAAGAGACCTCGGAGCGGGCAAGGGAAAACGCCTCCCTATCAGACCCGCACCGGCGAAGACGACGAGGCGTTAGGAGAAGGCAATTTGCCCGCCTCTTCGAACCTCCTTAGTGGGGCAGCTGGCGTGGAGTTGGGGAACTTCCCGCTGGCTTGCAGACCCCATCCGACTGGGGGGTAGCCTGGTGAGCATGGCTACCCTCCCACAGGCGCAGGAGGCCCGATTTTAATCCGGGTCTGTCACTGGGGCGAGATGGTCAATGCTAACGCGACCCCATCTCGCCACATCACAGTGAAGGACTGCTTACCATGGGAGATTTTAGTCGGTAGGGGCCTCTAGTAGGCCGAGCCCGACATAAAAAAAGCTTGCGTAGATGAATAAAGATTAAGTTTTTTATGGGGTATAAACTAGTGCTTGACCACGATTCCACCTGATGTTAAGTGGTGATATAGTCGAAAGATGGTACACGATAGTTTAGTAAGTGCCTATTCACTCTACTCTTGAAGGCTCCCACGTCGTACTTGGACGGAAAGACTGACGCCGGCGACTTGTTCTACTCCTTTGCTGTTCGCACGATGAACGATGTGTCAGAAGGTGTATTACTACCTTCTGTTTATTACCTAATGTTTCGAAAATAATATCACAAAAAGTTGAGCAAAATCGATTCCAAAACTACTGACTTTGATCTTATCTGTAAATGGATGAGCCGATCGCCAATTTTACGGAGCCAACACTTTAACGTAAAGAAGTGAGAGTTGTCTGTCATTGAATTGTCTGTTTTGTATGTGAAAGATAGCGTTGAAAACTGCATAATGAGTGAAAAAGCCAGCAAAAATTTCGACACGTCAAAATCTAAGAAGACTTGCACAGCATGAATTTTAGAATTAAGTGTTGAATTGTGTCGGAATATGTCAGTAAAAATAAAATGATGTCGGAACGAAATTACCTTTGGGTATGTAATAATATGTACACAAAATACTCGTACATTTACCACTAAGCCTTGCCTGCCCACTTCTATGATAAACAATACTTCGGACGTTTCGCACATCATTATGAATTTAACATGTAAAATTATGTTTATTTTATGTGCATAAATAAAACGGGCAAGGTTGTTCAGGACTCTATTTTTGGTATGGCAACTTTGCACTCTGTGCTTCCGACTAATTACTAAATATTAATTAGTCGAAAATAGCCTAATAGTTTAGGGTACGGCCTGCAAATCGTAAGGTCGTGGGTTCGAATCCACCATTCGACTATTGCCGTGAACCATGTCCTAGCACAAGCTTAAGCTTAGTAATATTTCAGAAAACAAAAAGAAATATTGCTAGCATTCTTTAAAAAAAAAACATTATCTATCAAGTATTATAGATCAAAATATTTTTTTCAAAAAGAAAAATTGACAAAACTGTAGAACGTTCGCTTTTTGGATGGTACGATTAACCACCACATGCGATAGTAAAAGTTCTAAGACTAAAACGAATTCCCTTCTAATGGTCCTTTATCTCTAATTTTCTTAACTTTACCTTCTATCATTTTGTGTTTTAGATTGGAGAAACTTTATTCTCACTTAAGACATTACAAGTCACTTAAAGTTTAAGCATTTATATATGTCCCACCTGTTGTGCATAGTCCGTCACGCGGCCAGACTGGAAGTGCGGATTGTCAGACTTCAGATGCCTTAGAAAATTATCCTAAGACATGTAGGCCTCACCATGCTTTCCTTTACTGCCGAGCGCGTGGTAAATGCTGCCCGGCACCGGGGATCTCGGGTTGCTACTCATTTGCTTTGAAAATATTAACTAGTGATGAGGAACTTAGCGAGGTGAATTTTGAATATGCTGAGTGTGTATACCTCCGTGATGTGTGCGAGTATTTTGTTGTACAGTTGTGCTCCTTCAAAACAAATCAATCTTATACCGTAATTTGTCCTATCAAATTTAAGGATTCTTAATTAAATGCCATTAGTACAAGTAACTGGGTAGTGCTGAGCACCGTTGGAAATCAGTCCTGTGGCAGCCTAGCGACAGCAGATGCTGAGATGCTGTCCAATCTTGGCATCATGTCCAATTTGTCCGTTCTTACTTCCTTCGACTGTATTTTTTATTTATTTAATATGTTTTATATTTTGTTTGTACATGATGCCAATAATGAAAATGTCTACGGACGTATTATTATTATTGATCCTCTTTTAGCTCGCCATTTTCCAGATCCGTAAGCTATGTGACATCTAATATTATCTATTATTATTCTTACGGCTTATGTGATAATCTTTAACGTAAACCCGAAATCGTTTTTTAATGTCCCATACATCCGTTATCGCGGGCGGCACTACTTTGTTACCGCGTTATCATTGAGTTATAGATGCTCTAATCCGTCAGTCACGAAATGTCAGGCGAGAATTTATTGTTTAAATACAGCTAGGAGCGTCTGTACTGCGCAATACGTCGTAAAGCATTGAAGGCCCGCTCAAAATGTTGACGGGGCGTCACTTGATGTAGTTGCCACGAGGATTGGTTCAATAGAAACGTAGCGTCCACTGTTTTCTGGTAACCTAGCCCAGAAGTCGGCGACCTTTAGAGTCGGAAGAACCCCGAAAACTAAGCTAAATAATAGTCTTGTTGTCATTTAATTCTAGCAGTCTTGTATATCAAATTTTGATAAACATTATGTATATGTGGGTATTATGTGAAAGCATTTGATCATATATGTTTAAGAAAGTTGTTTCTGACGTTCCTCTACAAGTATTCCGAATGCTAAAATCTTTGTGCAAAACAAAAAATATCCTTTAGGATATTGAAAGGCCAGTCACCTCGCGTCCGTGCCAAAGACAGCAGAGAGATTTCAGCCGTGTTCCCAATAATAATCTCATCACGTTTCTCCACCTAGCGAAGATGCGGGATGGTATATTTGTCCAAATGTGGCTACAGAGCGTCCAAGGCAAGTCATATTGTCGTACTTAGCATAGAATAGAATAGAAAAAACATTTATTTGACAAAGGAACACAGAAAGTCGCACGCAAAATACAGAAGTTGTCGTCGGCATCATCTTTAGCTACTGGCTAAACAAAACCAATAAGCAAGGAAAAGACGAAAAAATAATTGAATTATAATAGGTTGGTTTCATAGTGAAGTGTAATTCGAAAATAACGGACTCATTGGTCACTTGTGGCACATTTTTTTCGATAGCGTGTATAGTTCCATATTCCAAATACGCTGAAAACTTTCAATAATTAATCCATATCTAATAATAATAAAAAAAATCCATTCCACAAATTATAAAAAATAAAATAAATTATAAAAAAGGTCGATAATAGTTTGAAATTGTAGATTTTTTTGATAGAATTAATTTTGATTGGAACATAAAGAATAATAAGACCATAAACAAAAATAATTACAATTAATAAAAATAAAAAAAAAAACAACAACAAATGCCTAAGAGCGTATTGGCTCAGCATGTGCTGTGCTACTAACGTGTACATCGCTTTTCAGCAAAAAAATCTTTTAAAACTAATGAAAAACGAATGCTATACGGTTGTGTATAGATATGGCGTTACACACACTTATATTTATATTATATATATAAATTCGACGCTTCGAATATATTAGATATAAACAAATTGAAAAATAAATAATATAAATGACATAAATAAAGAGATAAATGAACGATTTGGCATAATTGATATTGGCGTTGGAATTCAGTTAGAAGAAATTTCAGTTTTTTTTCAAATGTTACCAATGTTTTCTGTACAACTTTGGATTTGTGGCCCCGCGAGACCTCGGCTTGGACGGTTATTCTAATCTCATCATTCTAAGTCAGAGGGCACCCGAGAGGACCGCACCACGACTTGGTCGGTAACTGTCATCTGTTGACTCTTATTTGGAATGCTTAACAAGAATGTTTGTAACATTACAACGTCAAAAATATTTATTAGATGCTGACGTTTGTAAATTTCAATTAAATTAGATCGTAAAAATGGGTCGATAGCGATAAATCATAAGGTTGGTTATTTATCTAATCAAACTACTCGAGCGGGAATGTAAAATTGTTTGTTTGTGTAAATCCGTAGGTTAGTCATCGGCTTGGATTACTGCCCACTATCTAGAGATTCAATTAAACACTCCATCGGTACTTCAACGACATGTGGAAATTGGATGACAGCCTCCAGGGCCCTGACTTTCCTATTTGACACTGACTTTTCAGTATGAAACCGATCTATTACAGTCATATAATTATCGTTTCATCATAACCAAATACGATACATATTAACACACGAAAAATTGTCGCGCCAGTGGTACGCCATCGGTATATCATAGTGGCACTAATGACTACAAGACCAACAAAACTACCTAGTATCGACCACTATGATCCCAATGAATTCATTCATTTTGTACACAATTGGTTTAGTAAAGCGGTACCCGGGTGTACGGTATGGGCAGAACAGATAACATGTTATCGTTCATTGGCATCGTATTGGTCAATGATTGATTTATTTAATAATCTTTTACTTCAATGATGCTACTATTCTTTACCGATGGCGTACCCCTGGCACTAATATTTGATAGATTGGTAATGATGGAATGCCAATTGATATGACTGTAATAGATTGGTTTCATAACGTAACGTCAACGGCAAATAGGAGAATTGGGGCCTTGGTTAGATAGACCACTAACTTTACGTTGGCACAGCGCCCTTTAAGCCATAGGCAAAAACGTTTATATATACTGGCGGAATGGCATAAATACGACACCGTGTAGGCAGCTGTATCCTGTATCCTGCGTAGAAGAGTGATGGAATGACTAGTAAATTACAGGATTTACGCGTACAAACGTCATATCATAATTTCGGTACTCATCTACTACGTCACCATAGCTTCACATACCGCGATCTATAAATAACATTATTATTATGCGATAGTAAAAATCCGATCATCAAATAAAAGAGTGCGTCGGACAGTAAAACATTAAGCTTTATGTATTCGGATTGAAATAAAACTGTACACTTGTGCGTATAAAAACCATCAATCGCGTGCGCTGTTTATGTACAGTCGTGTGCAATTTATTTGATTATATCAGGGTATTTAAAATATTGAATTGCCCCGTCTTAAAAAGGTGGGTGAAACGCAGTTTGTTTCGCTGACCTCCCAATTTTGCAGGCGCTTTTTGGATACGGATTTTTATTCCAGCCACACCTCGCTGTTCTTTCTAAGTCTGTCAATAGGTATTGGTCAATTTATCGGCGTTGATGATTACATAGCAAAATGTTTTGTTAATTTGCATGCACTACACCGCCAGCATATTAAGGCTCCCAATTTGGACCCAACCTAATACATCAGGTAGTTAAATGTTAACAGACCATTGGGATTAGGATTTATGTGATAGTTGACGTCGGCATCATCTTTAGCTACTGGCTAAACAAAACCAATGAGCAAGGAAAAGACATTGGTCACTCGTGGCCCATTTGTTTCGATAGCGTGGGTAGATCCATATTCTAAATATAATTAATATCAAATAATAATAAAAAAAATCCATTCCACAAATTATAAAAAAAAATTAAATATGAGGTCGATATTAGTATGAAATTGTAGATTTTTTTGATCGGTTGTCATATTCACAATAGCAGATGGTACAAAAATATACACCCTGGTATGCGCGTAAATCTTAAAGCATAGCATTATGTGTCGGCATAAATTACTGTGCAATTTGAAGGTGCTGTCAGTCCGTAGGTCTTTTCGACAAACGCAAATTCGATTTTGAAATATGATCTACATTCACAATTCATAAAATGGGAAAGCAACATTCACATACACATTCAAACAACCAAATCGCTACATAGACACAAATTGTAAATACAAATAAAAGCTAAAAATTCTCCATAAACATGCAAAGTACAGTCAACAGCGTAGTACCGATTCGTGATGTTTAAATTATGTTATGATACGCCGTCGGACACAAATAGGTTTTTGTTAAATTACAAGTATACTGCGTAGGTAAATACTTGCTCATGTACTCAAGACGTACTCAAGTTGACTTTTCTATGACGAACCTCCAGACAGATTAGTCAGAGAAGCTGACTAACTGTTTCACCAGATTGAGAGGTGGCGTAGCTCTTAGATCACTATGCTTGAACTTCTATTCGTAGTAACTCAACATAAGTAACTCAACGTTAGTTCCGTTTAGCATTCCCATTCGGGGAGGGCCTAACCACGACTCGGTCGGTTGCTTTTCCACGGATAAATCAAGTTGACTGGCCAAATATTCTTTTTGTATGGGAAAATGGGCAAGCACGCTTGGTGTTATGTGGTCACCGCCGACCACAGACACCTAACAAAGGAGTTTGTTTTTACATTGATTATTATTGACTTTATACAAAAGAATTAGAAGGTATTCGGATAAAACATAGTATTATACCTCTACTCGATGCCAATATTCTGCTAGGTCGTGGTACTTGTCCAATTCATGCAATAGCATAAACCGTGAAAAAGAAATTGATTATACATTTTATTCTTTCAAAAAAACAAGTCCTTGAAGTTCCCACTTTCCACGCAAGTACAGGTCTTGTATTTTGGAGAATGTGTAAGAAATTCGTGATTTAATTTCCCCACTGTCCAACAACATCATGGCGGAGCGGTTAACATGCTCTTGTTGCGTACATCCTTGTTTCGTTCTACTTTATTTCGGTCCCTTCTTTTTTACCTTGTCTTTTCTCAATTTAGGTACTGTACGCATCTCCAGATGCCTCGTGATCACTTTTGTCTTTTTACTCCTTGGTGTATAAAAATATGACCTTGAATTTCATTTAAGGCATGAGGCCCCGAATTATTCCACATAGCAAAAACAAACGTGCGGATAACACGTCGGACGTAAAAATTAAATAAAAAAAATGCCACTTAAAACCAAAATGATGAAACAAAAAATATCGTTTATTTAATATATTTATTGCCATCTCTGGTTTAGTTAATAAAGGGTCAATATAATGACTAAGTGAATTTATAAACCTAACTGTTCGAATCACAAAATAGCTAGTTCTATAATTCGAAGATATGCACGAAAAGCAGTCGCAAACACCTCAATGCCTGAAGAGGAAAGTCTTTAACTGGTTCGTCCTTCCAGCTATGAATGGTATGGTTCGCAAGCTGAAAGTCGCACAACGAACGAGTGATAAAGCTATACTCGGCATTTCTCTAAAGGATGGAATCCGAAACGAAAAATTCGAAGGGGAACAAAGGTAGTACAAATAGTTCTTAAAGTCAGCTAGTTAAAGTGGCAGTAGGCCGGCCGCATCTGCCGATTCAGTGACAGTAGATGGGGAGGGAAAGTCTTGAAATGGAGGCCGTGCATGGGTCTGTAGAATCTTAAAATAAGGAATCGTAGGAATTTATAAGGATAGCAGGAAGTGGCTGGAAGGATGGTATATGGTGGAAGGCAATGAGGTAGACTTATTTCCAGTAGTAATACACAGGGTAATGTTGAGGGAAACCACCACCATGTGGGACCAATAGCAAAAAAGAGAGAGAATACACAGGGTGATGATGATGATGATAGATACAATTCTATTTGTGTAGAATATATGATAATAATTGCTAATCTACACAAACTGCAAGATGAAACTGCCGTCTGAGATGCCTCTAGAAGTTCTGCGATTTCCACCGACCGGACGAATTGTTTACTAGCTATTGTTTTGTGCTCGCAGTGTCACTAATGTTTACGTGTCGCGTGACACGTGTACGCTGCGATACGTTCCTATTTACCTGCATCGAACAGACATTACACATAATTGTTTATGCTTATTAAAATTCAATTATTTCTTAATAAAACATCGACTTAGTCACGAGTCATTATGACCTGTTCTATGAATAGTTTTTACATAATAAATACGTACATTACGAAAATTGTTTTCCTTTGTAATCTAATTTGTATTAAAAATTTGTTATCTTTTATTGAAGACAGGAACTTGCTCTTAAAGGACCCGTCTACTAAAATAATTTGTGTCAAAATCATCGTTCAGGACCCCGAATCTGCTATTTGCCAGTAACGTTTCATTATGAAGCCATTCTATTATATTTATATTAATTATTATTCCATCAATACCAAATTTGCACAAGTATATTTAAGAGTGAAAACAAAAACCAACTTCAAATCTTTGTCCTTCTAAATTATAACAGGAATATTACGAAATATAATTTATCAAATCCTAATCAAACTCTTATTAAACTACCTGTGAAATATATCCTTTCCAAAACAAAATATCGTAAATTATGGTGGGTATGCCCCACGGGGAAATGGTCAATATGTTGACTTATTTGACCATTTCCCACGCACATGCTACTTTAAGATTTTCAAGGATGTCATTGTCAGAACGAAATAAAAAAATTGACCAGACTGGTAGCAACAGCTTTAAAAAAAAAAGAATCATCCAAATCGATTCCCCCAGTCGAAAGTTATGAGGTAACAAGCAGAAAAAACACGAATACATAATACTACACTACATTATAAAAATTAATTTAAAAGTTGCATAATTATTAAAAAATTGTTGAGTACGGATTTAGGCTGTTACTACTGTAACGATACATTGTTATCTCTGTAAGCAATTTCCATAATCTCGTGGGGGTTCCCCGGCCAATTTTCTCGAACATTTTCCCTAATGATTAACAATTACGGCACCACCCTACGTAATTCAGTGAAGCCGTATGTACCCGATTTGCTTTCCCCAATCCGCTCGTTGACAACTAACTATTATGACCGTCTAGTCATCATTTGGTATAGGGTTGCCAGATGGAGGGCATAAAAAAAGATTCTAATGCTATTTATTTTATTTATTCGACACTCTATTATTTCTTTTATGCACGAATATGACAGAAGTGCTGTATTTTGCTGCTACTATTTTTTATGTATATAAAAAATGTTTCCATATCACTTAGATAAATAGCTGCCGCTAGCCAGTTAGGTAGAGATGTAATAGCTACCGACCGAGTCGTGGCTCGGCCCTCTCGGGAGCCCTCGTATCGGAATACTTACTTATTACATAGAAACCGTCCAAGCCGAGGTTACCCCTCACCGGGAGAACCCTTGTGTCGAGTTACTAGCTATAGAGGTGCAGGCTAAGCGACATAATAGCTATGCTACCTCACAATCCAGTGAAGCAGTCAAATAAAGTTAAAAAAAACCGTTAGATATAAGGAACGTTGCTGTTGATATTTGAAGGTAGTTATAGAGTTGTGTAAAGAGATTAGTTAGTAAATAGAGGGTTCTCAGGGACCTGAAAGCTCTGCCACCTCTTAAATCCCGTAAAACTGTCTGTCTTTATAATACAATAAGGTCTCCGTGATCGAGTCTAGACTAATCTAAGGGAACTCCTGTGACAGCCCTATCACAAGTTAAGTTTGTTCTGAGCGTCAATCACTTAACGTTGAACGTTTACGTGCCAATTACCCTGTCCAAATTGAGTCTTACATACCTTGAATCACTAGGACACAATTTACCTAAAGGTCAATGAACTTACGGCCCATACATAGCGCCTTCTGTTGTCAAGAGCAATCCTTTGTGGCAAGATTAACTGTTATTGGATTTGGAACCACGTGTCAGACAAATGACTAAGACATATGAAATGAAATTGTACAGTGAATGCCTTTGGAATAAAAGATCTTTGCTATGTACTGTATAATTTCAACGTCTAACTCGCGAAATAACAGGAAACAAAGTCTGTTAAACCAATTGTAAAATTAATGTTCAGTGATATTTCAGTTAGATTTTTATTAGTTTTGGTAATCTGTTATTGGTTTTTAAGCCACTATGATTTTCCAACGGTGTACCACTGACATTTCAATACTATTCCAATTGTTGCTGTTTGTTAATCTGTCAGTTATAGACGTTTTCGAAATATGACGTTACGTTTCAATCAATATCAAATAATCATAAAATGATTAAAAACATAATGAAAATTACATATCAAAAAACTAGTAGATTACGGTTATTGTTATCGTGAAAATTAAAGTGTAATAGATTGGACATAGTTAAATTATGTGGACCCAAGGCATCGTTCTCAGTTGTGATCATAATAATTTTTGTCAAATTGTTATGATACAATGTCTTTTTCACTCATTCATATTTACACAAAGGGAACTACACTCATCAGCAAAAATAAAGGATCAGCATAAAGGGTCGGTTAACAAAGTTTAATTAGGTATCAAAGGTTTTTTTCAAAAATGTGGACAAAAAATTGTCTGCCATATTTTTAAGTTATCTTCTTATTTTAATCTACTAACGTACGTAAGGTCTACGTTATAGACACAAAAATACACTCGTAAGCAAAAATAAAGGGTCGGAATAACGAATAATAGTGTCGCCACATGGTGGCAACACTAAGTACCAAAATTTAAATAAAAATAAAAGTTAATGAAAAACACTGTATTATCCAAATTTACATAAAATATCCTTTTCGGTTTATCTTTTTTAATGAAATATAAATAATTTAATAAAAATATTTTATTTTGTTTTAAGGATATTTTCTTTATCTTCCGAGATATTCAAACTGACTCTTTAATTTTGCTCACGGCTATATTAGCTATTATATCATAGTATACTACGTATCATTCTAGTTTTGCGACTATAGATCGACCGATGGCGTACCACTGACACCCGAATATTGCTTCAATTGTTGGTATTTGGTAACCACTATTAAATTAAGCGAATCACAAGTAAATACATAGTAATGTTAGTGTCACGGATGCCGAGCGATAATTGGTAAAGTCAACAGTTTGGTTGTGTGGGGACACGGCAATTTTCACGACGCGTACGGTGGGCGAAACAGTTTTATATACATTTATAATTATGAATAAAAGTAAAATTGTAGTTTAAAATAACACGAGAGAGAAAATAACGCTGGAAGATAATCTTTGTCGAGCAACAGTTTATTGATGCTGGGTTTAATCTATACAAACAAGTATATTCACGTAAAAACAAACACCGACTTCAAATCGAATCAAACGTTAAGCGCTATTACGTGGACGCCCTCTTTGTATTTCCGAATGATCGTAGGAATATTAAAAAAATAGAATTAATCCGAACCTAACCAAACTCGCATCGAACAACCCTTCAAGTACATTATTTCCCATGAAAAATGAGTTATCAATATCGGTTGGCGTGATATTGACTATATATATATTATTATATATATTGACTATATATTAGCCCATTTGCGCACATACTTAATGCAAATTTAAGACTTATATGTTCACTTATATATTCACTTTCAGCATTAAAATAAAAAAAAGAATCATCCAAATCGGTTCACCCACTCAAAAGTTATCAGGTAACATAAAAACATAAAAAAGAATCGACAGACGAATTGAGAAAATCCTTCTTTGTTAAAGTCGGTTGATAAATAAAATTGGAATTGTCTGTCTGTAATATTAAAATAACCGCTTTTTACTACATCCATATGAATGAATATACGGAACATATACCAAAAAAAAACATTTTTTACAATTTTTGTCTGTTTGTTTCGGTTATTCTCTGGAACAGTTAGACCGACTTTGACGGGACTTAACTGGCAGATAGCAAATGTAATAAGGAGTAACTTAGACTACTTTAGTTTTAGAAAACATTTAATATTTAATTTTTAATAGAGGGTAACACCGCGGTGCACAATTAGTATATATATCACAATTTAAGAAGATAATGTTTTTAAAGTTTAGTACTATATACTTATTTCGCCCTCTGTACCTCTCCGTTTATTATCACTTCACGAAGAACAAGTAAATAAATAAACTATTTTTAATCTATGTCTCTAAAATGCCAATAACAAAAGAAAACACGTGACAATATTGTCCTTTACTCGTGTGTTCCACGAAGTATGTGCCAATTAAAAGAATGACAACACGTGTTGCTGGAATTTTCTGTAATGTTTCCACGGCGCGGACAGCTTGTGCGTTTGTTCAGTAAACTTCAGTCGCTTGACAAATAACTGGTACTAGATTGTTGCAACCGTAATTCTACACTGTGACATATTATGTATTTATCTTTTATTTGCGGGTTATTTACGAAAATAACTATATTAAAAAGATATATTTTTAATGAACTACGCTGATCAGCCGCGGTCCCGAGTGGGAGTGCACGATGTATATCGATAATTCATAAAATATCGGCATATGAACGATATATACGCTTTAATCTGATATTATTGGGTCATCTTATATCGATATATTATATCATCCAATACAAAAATATCGTAAGAAATAAAAAAACATTCCATTCTTTCTTGTGCTTGTGGTTCTATCTCGAAAATGGTTGAATATAAATAAAAGTGTTAAAAGAAAAGTTGTATGTATGTTATGTTGTATGTACAAGTAGAATAAAACCCATAAGGAACGAGATATTTAAAATAAATGTGTAAAAATTGATTTTTTCGAAATATCTGTAGTCCCGGATACCCTACAATAGGTAGGATTTGAGACACTTGATTTGAGTACATGGAAAATATCCATATATTTAAACAATATTTCGCATAGTATCGATACATTACGATATCGAATAATATATCGATATACTTTTTATATGAACATCCCCAGTCTTTCTATTGTGTACAAAATGAACGCTTAAATGCATTAAAGTGGTTGATATTAGGTAGTTTTAGTTAATTGATTGCACTTTGGTTTACCGATGGAGGCCCACAAGCACACTAAACGTGTTTGTAATAGAATTTGAGGTAATTGATAACGATGGAATGGCAAATGATATGACTGTAATCGATTTTTATAATGAAACATCACTGGCAAATAGTAGAATACGTTCAGAAAACAGTTGCGTGGGCATTGAACTTTTTAGTCGTTATTTATTTAAAACATTATACTTTGGTTGGAATCTGCGGCCTTAATTGCGTGTCGTAAACTTTATCAGTCATTTTCCAAGTTGAAGAACCGTTTTCTTTCCTTGTGATTATTACATATCTGAGATAAGTTGATTGGTTATAAAAATATCTCCGCATTGTCATTTGATATGTAAGCAGTGAGGGTCCACTAGGATATATAAAAAGGATATATGAAGAAGTAATCGTCCAAGAGGACTATATAGATTCGCCTAAAATAACCAGTGTAAAAGCGACTCCAAATCGAAAACAAACGATAAACGCTATTCCGTGCAGACGCCCTCTTTGTATCACCGAATTATCGTAGGACTATAACGAAATAGAATTAATCAGAGCCTAACCAAACTCTCATCAAACTACCCTTAAAGTACATCTTTTCAAAGAAAAAATGAATCATCGAAATCGGTTGGCGTGATATTGAGTAATTCGGCTATTTCTGGCGCAGATATTTGATGCATATTTAAGACTTATATGGTTTTCTCATAGGAGGCCAATGTCAGGACTGGACCAAAAAAGTACATGGGAAGCACCAGCTTTCAAATGAAAATGAAGAATCATTATAATCAGTTCATTCTGAGGTAATAAACATAAAAAAACACAGACGAATGGGGAACCTCCTCCTTTTTTCAAATCGGTTGAAAATAGTAAAATAAATTCTCACGACCTTATTGCCCAAATGAGGTGAGCAAGTAGTGCGAGCCATATTCTCCACCGGATCCAGTCAAACCGAGGTCGTGACACTGACTCTTCCGTAAACCATACAAAATACTGAATATGGACTTAGCATATCCGCCTTAGTTTTCACAGATTTTTTTAGCTGAGAATCAGCGCTGCCATACACGTGTGAGCACAGCACATGCTGTGCCAACCTGTTCGGCTCAATTTCTATTTTGTTCTTTTTAATTTTTCACAATTTTAATTACTTTTGTTTTTGTTGTTTTCGTCTTGTTTTACCTGTTGTTTCTGTGTTCTTGTGTCGAATAAATGTTTACTCTATTCTATTCTTCAATATTCAAAACGGTATTTGTTGGCATTCTTTTTTAGTAGAAAAACACGGTTATAATACCAATCAAAATATGTAAAATAAATATCCGACATGTTGGAATTAGCTAGCACATTATTTTGTAAGCGGTTGGTCGATTGTAAACGTCCTAGAACTATGAGACGTTATACAGTGATATCTCGATATATGGGCACCCTAATATCCAAGTGTTTTGAAACACGAGCCGCTGGGCCAATGATAATTTATTTTGCTTTTTGTACATTTACAAAATATTTGTGGCATTTCTTCAAATAAATTTTTGAATTAAAAGCAATTTGACAAGGTTAAGGAACGAAAACTCGTATTTCGTGGTACCACTGTACTTAAAATTGACGTATACGTATATAATATTACAACTTTATAAAATTTGTTCTACATTTATTCGCCTAGTGTTAAACTCTTACACGTCAACGATTCTTAATCTCAAAAGAAATATTACCTCCGTGGGCGACGTGCGCGAGAGGACGATCTATCAAATGCCCGCAGACCTCGTTACCTTATCGTGCCTGAATCCGATGCGTCACTGATAACAACACTTTTAATTGACATAACAACTGATGTTCACCGATTAAATTTACCTCCGCACTCTACAGTCAAAACGACCTGGCCGCCATTTTGAAAACTTTCTAGTATCTATGTTGACTTATACATGGCATGGAAATGCGTGATCAATAGTCGTTATGTTTTGTGTACGTGATATTCAACCTTTTTCAAAGAGGTCATAAACACAGTCATGAGTTGGTGGCCAGCAAAAAAAAAAAAGTTATGATTTTTTAAGACCTTTTTCTTCGATGCGCTTTAAATACTTCTAATGCGTGTGAATTCAAAATGCCGGAATAAGAGTTGTGAAAATTTGGTTTGAAATACAAAACTTATTTTATAACTAAACTACACTAAAAATGCACTAAAATTTATTTTTAATTACAAAAATTATAATATTTTACTATAATAAACATTATATATTATATTTCGAATACTTATTTCTACTTTTAAATCAACAACAATGCGAATTGATAAATTAAAAGCAATTTGTTGATTTATAGATGACAAGCCTGACATGTTTTTCAAAAATCACAAGACTGTATGAACTATATCCCACGCAGATGTAGGTGATACGTGTATCCACGCAGTGTTTTTCAAAGAGTAATTTGTTACCGATGCAGCAAAGTATATGCGATTAGACAAAAATAAGTCAGTCACTCTTAGAATTTGGAAAACAGTGTTGCAAACATCAAAAACGATTAATTCAATTGTTTGAATGTATAATATTTGTAACAAAAAACACGGTAGAAGTAATATATGCCTAAATTAAGAACAGTTTTTGTTTTTTTTAACTGAATGCAAAAACTATCCTGTTATCTAGTCTTGAATCAGGACTGTAATTGTATAATGCCTTGATAATTATCCTTGACATGAGATACGAGACGAGAAAACCGTATAACTAGTTACGTTTCTTTATATAATTATTAAATAAGATCGTCACTACAACTTGTCAAAATTCATTTGTTACTGTGCCAAGAACTTAATCTACTAATAATTTTTTTAAATGTTATTTTAAATAATTTGATTAATTGAAGTGTATTTTCATATTTGTAAGATGCCACTATGTACGAGATTTACCGATAGTAACAATTGAAACAATAGTTGAGTACCATAGAATGGAAAACCATATTGGCACAACTGAACTATCAGATTACCAAAACTAGTGTCACTGAACGATCATTTTGCCACAATTGGTTTTGTTAAGCAGATTAGGGATCCCGTTCGGGAGTCTACTCCGGTCAAGATGCGGAAGCCATAAGAGCAAAGCAAGTACTGTTAACAGATTTGGCGGTAGTGACAGACGCCGTTGTTGCATGTCCCTAGACAATACTGTTCCTTATTGTAGAGACGTGTAGCAACAGAAGCTGGCGAATACCTTTATCAGCTTTAAACAACACTTGCGCGATGATAACGGCAATCCAATTAAATGCAATTATCAATGTAGATTAAAGATTACCGACCACAAGGATCCATTTAGTTGCAAATCAGAAAGCGTATGAGAATTTGTTATTGACAGAAAGACATTTAGACCGATATCTTTAGGACAATGAGATGTGAAGTGCCGAAAGTAGAAATCATAATTTTTTAATCTATCGAAGTTGGCGTTGACTGGCAAGGCAACGACTACTCAGACAAACAGTTAAAGCTCATAATTCGCTTACGATTTCAAATAACCGATCTATCGTAAGTTTTACCTATAAACAATAAGCAAATCTATCTTTTTATTCTTACTAACTTTCCTTTAACCTATTGACGGATAGTCCTATCAAAGTTATCTATCTATCGATAGGAAGACGAATAGCCTACTAGAGATAGAGCGCTCATACAAATGAAAGAGAATAAGAGAGAACCTCTATTGGCTCTACTAAGCGCAATGACCCTCCGAAACGGGGCCTCGGCCTGGACAGTTACTGCACTCTCGTTGTTTTAATAGTTCTGTAACTAAAATATTACACTAGCTGTCCCCGTAAACGTTCTTTTGTTATATAAATTATTTCTAGTAAATATTTTGATAGATAAAATATAAAAAAATAATTTACTTGTTGTATTACTGCATGGGCTATGGATCACGTTTGTTGAAACAATATTAAACAGTCATTTATCAGTTGATTAGTTGTCGACCACAAAAGGTTGAAAATTATTAAAGTACTAATATCGATATTAAAAAATAGGAGTAGGTGGTAGAAGGATCAAAATTTGTATTTATTTATTAATGCTAAATCAAAAAAAAAACTTTTTGGGGGTGAACCACTCATATAACTTAGGGATGTGAAAAACAGATAGTAGCCGATTCTCAGATCTACTGAATATGCATAGAAAATTTCATAAAAATCGGTCAAGCCGTTTCGGAGGAGTATGGTAACTAACATTGTGACATGAGAATTTTATATATATGATTATAATAGCAAAATTATTATATCATAAATAAAATGTACACATCGGGACAGTCTAGCAATCACACGTTAGTCCCCCGGCGCAAGTTTATTGACGCCGTAAATGTTGCTAACATCAAAGAGAAGAAATTGAGGAATTTTTATCAACGCATTTAGCGTCTGTTTTCACATGTGTAACAGAAGCGGAAATAACACCCATTTCGTATTATTAGTTAATACACAATAAAATGCAAAGATACTTTTAACCGATCTCAAAAAAGGAGAAGGTTGTCAATTCATCTATTTTAATGCACGTATTTTCTTAGTGCCAAATTTATCCACCATTTTTTTTTTAACCAACTTCAAAAAAGGAGGAAGTTCTGAATTTCGACTGGCCGGAGCGAGATTCAAATTCTTTTCATTTGAAAGCTGGTGCTTCCCATTTGGTCTCATTTAATTTTGGCCCAGTTCTGACAATGACATCCCGGAGAAAACCATATGTCTTAAATTTGTATTAAGTATGAGCTCTACAAACGGACAAATAACTCAATATATTACGGCATACGACTTCAATGTTTCGGTTTGTACTGAAAAGGAAGTACTTCTTATTCCATTTGAAGTCGGTTTTGTTTTATTACTAGTTTTTTTGAAAGGATTTGATTTCAATTAGGCCCTGCATAAATGGGATTCCGAAGATATACCAAAGAACGCCAAAAAATCGTCTAGAAAAATGTTTGTCGATTGAAATATTGGTATTCATTATTATGACAATCTAAGACTAGGTTAGAATTCGTTAACGACAACGAGATAGGCGTCCGATTTTCGTAACACAAATATGATACTTCGGAAATAAAAGACAGCGTCCGCGTTCAACAGATTTTAATGTTTTATCTGCCAGGTTTCATTTCATTTGATGTTGGATTTTGTTTTTATTCGCACATTTACTTGATATTTTGTTTGATAAGGTACCTTTTTTGTCGTAAATCTTCACAAGATACCTCGCCTTCATTACACCGGCAGTTATGTCAGATGGTGCATGGTGGAGGCCTCCGAGATCTCCGGCGAAACGCACCGGTGCCAAAGGTGGAAGCCAGACTACTGTATGTTAATGTGAACATAAGTTCGCGTATAATTATAAAAGGTGGGCTTTCAATACACAAGTCAATGAGTATAGGGGGCGCATCTGTTTATTTCGGTCGTCTCAACGCCACTCGACCTGAAATAACTGACGTACAGACGATGTGCCGGTCATTTGACGCCATGTTGCGAAATGCCCGCTGTCAGGTCACGGCTGCAGCGTATTAACGCTGATATGCTCCATTTTCGATCATCTAATAGGCTCATTTCGAAGAATAATCTACATTGGTTAATTCTCTGAAGGTATGCGGTCATCACTGTGTAGTAATATATAACGTACGATATTTAGCAGTGGCCACAAAAGGCTCCTAAATCCAGGTCATAAATGGCTGCCTTTTTTTAAATTTTTATTATCATTTTTATTTTATTATTTTTGTGTTTAGAATGCATGTCGCGTCTGACAATTGGAACATCTTAGAAATACGAAATTCATTTTAGTGTGTGAACGCAGCAACGTGTTTTATTTCGTTAATAATAATATATATAAAGGAATTATAATGATATTTAGCATAATTACTCATTTCACAATGTAGATCACTATGAATTTTGCGCGTATCCAAGTCCTAGTCCAAACCCTAATCAAATCAGATATACAGGGCAAGATATATATAAATACATATTACTATTGCATACTACTTCTGCATTGCGTTACTAACATAAATATAATATCATGTAATCATCGTGTCAAACAAATCACTACATAGTATAAAACAAAGTCTCTTCCCGCTGTCTGTTTGTTTGTTCGCGATAAACTCAAAAACGACTGCACTGATTTTCATGTTGTGTTCACCAATGAATAGAGTGGTTCTCGAGAAAGGTTTTAGTATATAATTAGTTAAGTTTTTTGATTTTTTTCGTGTACATTGGTTAAAATTTAAGGATAGAAATATTTGTTAGAGGTGCTTCTGTAAAGGTCAGCACATGTCTAACTCTTAAGGATAGCATACTATTATATAAGCATTTTAATAATTTTAAAATTGGACAATTAAAAAGCGCTAGTTGGAAAGCTACTTACTAAGCTACGTTAGTTCGCTTGAGCATTTTATGAATGTTATTTTCCCTTTATATGATGCAAATTTAATTAATAGTTTAGGAGATATAGCAAAATCAAAATAATGTAATCAAAATAATGCAATAAATTTTGTGTCGCCGTGATGCGAACGGGTTGCGCGGGCGCCTCGTGACCCGTTCGCGCTGGAGCGGTCCGAACGTTTACTGTGGGACGCAAGATGCAAAAAAGAAAAAAAACGAAATAAACTAAATAACTTTTTCGATAAATTCCAAGCGAACTGAGTCACGTGCACAACTGGTGTAAAAGTATAACTAAATAATGTACTATTCCAGTGGGCAGACCGGTGCACGGCGATAACGTCGGCGGCGTCTCCGTAGTCCTGGTCCAGACCAACATCACCAGGCTCACCGCGCGGGCCATACACGCAGCGGGCTACCACCTGCACCATGTCGAACATCTGTACGTATAGATTTATTATCTATTTTATGTTATTTGGAGTAAGACTCTTAACGTACGCTTGACTTGGGGAGTAAGCTGGTGGATGTTTAATAAAAGTGTGATCAGGCGAGGCGAACGAAAGTTGAGAGAGAGATATAATTTAGTGAAGATAGAACGAGATGCTTTCTGTACTAACAAGAGAGATAGATGCGAGCACACATTTTCAATAAAATAAAATAAAATTAAGAACAGAATATAAATATTAAAATGATATTGCCAGTAATATATAATTATAATTTGGCTTATTATTTAAATAACGAAATATAAACATAGTTATAAAATACTTGGGAATTTATAAAGGCATAATAAAATAATTATAACATTCCATAGACTATTTAGTCGTACATTTGACTTCATATTATGATTACATATATATCCCACACATAACCTATCATAAACATACCCGTAAACGTTATCATTAGTCATAACTATTAATAAATAAGCTCTTTTGTCGAAGGATCGACTCTTTTGTTAATTGCTGATGTTGTATTGCGTAAGCTTCCGACAGTAAATATCGGATACATGACCAGTATCCCCATTAAATGTTGCCGCATGAATGACATTGTTTACCTAACATAAACTTGTCATTCAAGGTAATTTTTGACGATTTTACCCTGATTGGCGAGAGAAGGTGACCGCAACGGTTTCCAATTTGAAATGGCGCAATGGTATCTATCGCCTAACAGTATATTTATCTATTTCCTTTTATTAACACGTCGAAGATATTGAACCGATACAGCTAGTACAATACAAATAACAAGTGGGTTATGTTGTTTGCAGTTCCATTATCGACGCACCAAACTTGGAGCACATCGTCGTCGAAGATCTGAGCAAGATGCCTAATCTCAAATCGTTGTAAGTATTTTTTTACCGACTTCAAAAAGGAGGTGGCTCGTCTGTTACAAATAATTCGTCGAAACAATTATTATTCCATATTTTTTTTACAAATTTAATTACATTTCTTTATTGATAGAATAATTATAATACGTCTATATATTTGTATGAGATAATATTACATTTAAAACAATTTATAGATTGAATAATCGAGTTGAAATCAGTATAATATTAATACCACATTCAAAAACAGACTAGAAAACAGAGAAAAAAAAGAGTCAATTCACAACTAGTTTCATCATGGCGGATATTTTAATCGTACTTTTAATTATCTTTGTAATTTTTTTGCCAAAACTATTAGTGACCCCCAAGTTACACGTTGGTTACTATAATTATTCTCTATAATAAAAATTTTTTTTACTAAAATTTGTACTCACTTCGTTTGTTACCTCATAACTTTCTACTGGGTGAATCGATTTTGATGATTCTTTTTTTATTCAATTTTGTACAAAATGAATGTTCATTGCTGTCATATCCACCATATTTGGTGGTTATAATAGTCTTTTAGTTTATTGGTGCCACTGTAGTTTACCGTTGTTGTACAACTGGCACACCAATCGTGTACGTGTTACTAAAACGTACACGATTGGTGTGCCAGTTTGACGTTTTGCTAATGACGGAATGATGATTGAAATTCAATAGATCGGTTTCATAATGAAATTTCACTGGCAATTGTAGACTCGGGGCCCAGGATTCCTGCGCAGGTGATGTTACCTGTTATCAACTGCAAGATATCATTGCCTTCAACACGTTATTAAATTTTAAAAATGGCAATTCTATTTAAGTTGATCAAAGTAGTTCGGACAAATATCTTATCGTCTTTCGTCTGGGTTAACTTAATGTAAATTTACTTCAAGCAACTTATGCTTGCCTAGTACTCGTTATCTAGCTAGGATAAGTCTCCCATTGTTAATTAAATCTGCAACCACATTCCTTGTATTTGTGCAGGTGACTTCAGAAATGTGTACTTCGTAAAAACCTAATATTTGCGGTATAACTTGTCAGCCCCTATTATATAAGGTTGTCAAATATCTCCTTCCGCCTTTTGTCTTTTGAATTTCGCGGCTATGTACAAAGCGCTACAGAGCTCGTATACTATATCAATACTATACATAATTTGAAGGTCTTGACATAACCTACAAAACGACGCTATGCATAATTAGTTTGGATATTGCGTTCAAGAGTTATAGACGTGTAAACATGGAGTTCATAGTATATATACGTTTACGTTACGTTTTATGTATATATGAAAAATATTTACGTTAATACATTCCTACACGTAACTTAACAAAAACCATATTTTTTCATTATTGCCAGGGAAATCTCACTGTACACACAGTATTTCACAGTTATAACATGGTAGAAAGCAGAAATGTCGTGTCCCAAAAATTATCCTAAATGATGAGCTAAATACCGCATCGAATAATTTAGGTCTGGGGTAGGCAACCCACGGCTCGCGAGTCTCATGCGGCTCTTTGGATGTAAAGCTACGGCTCTTTAGTACTAACTTTATTTGTGCCAGTGCTATTAATTGTGAGCGAGAAAAATAAATGTGGCTCTTTAAAAACTTTGCAAATTGTAATTTCTGACTCAGAAAGTTGCCGACCTCTATGCCCTCAACACTGTTGTCAAATTGGATATTTCGATATAGAAATTACGACCAATTCTTATTATTCATCAAGGTTCTAGAACTCTATGAATGGCTGGCGTGTGACACAAAATATTTTTGTTCCAATGTTTACTTTATCGTGTTTGCAAGTCACGGAGACGCCATATTTGTTCACGAAATTCGCACAAAAGTCTATTTTTTAACGTTATCACAGAATTATTGCAGGAGATTAAAAAGCTTAGTTACTTTATAAAATATTAAAACACTGTTTTAAAGGAAGATCATAATTAATTTAATGAAATATTTGCCGCAATGATAAAACTGTTAATTTATTTTTGTGTTAGGTTACCCTATAGATAGATTTATCATGCATGTGGCGGTATAGAAGCCGTCACATGAGGGTTGTATGAATCTTGCGATTACAGCGGCGGATCACCTCTCCCCCTCCGCTAACACTTATGGGGGTAATTTTATGGAATACGAAAGCTTGACAAATTTTAATAAAAAATATTTTATAATAGAAAATCAATAATATGATCATATAGTAAAACAGAATCTTTGGGGGTGACGTGACTAATAGTTTTAATACAAAAAAAATGAAAATTCGAAACACTCAATATTAACAATAGATAAAAATAATTATAATAACGCTATGCATAGGTATATGCAATATTATTGACTTTATCATAAAATATTTCTTTTACTAAAATTTGTTAAGTGACTGTATTTGATAAAATTACTCTATGGCATCTAAAAGCCGGTGAAAACCAGATAGGTATGCTAAACCGCAGTCTCTGTCATAAATGTGTTAAAAGAATAAGAGCTCATTTGTTTTGTTTCAGTTTCATATCGCAAGCGCCGCGTCTCCATAGAGTCGCCCCCATCCCTTCACTGCCCGAGCTTCGCACTTTGTACGTATGTATGTTGTTAAATGTATTTTTGTCAACAATTAGAAACCATATCGATCTAAAAATATATAACCCAGCGCTGAATAAACTACTATTACGGATCATAAGGCGGTTTTAACATATTTGAAATACTGAAGTTTAGAACACTATACAAGGGTATAGGTAGAGTTAGCGGCAAATAACTCGCTGAGCGAAACGTGGAAAGGGTAGCTGCGCATGTGTACAGTCGCGCACGCAATTATTTATTTGTACAAATTACAAATAAAGTAATTACTTTTATATTAGCATATTCACTATTTAAATTCATTAAAAAAACAGACAACAACAGTCATTTAACATAAAATTTGGAAGTGGTGTGGTTATTTTTTTGGACGAAGTAACATAGTTGCCCAGAGAAGCTGGCCTCACAGCTTCGGACTCTTAGGTCGCTTAGCCTGTACCTTTGTAACGGGGTGTGGTATCGGTGCGCGGGGCAAAGTATGACAGGAGAGCCAATAAGCGCTCGCGCATGTCCACCATCGCTCTCTTCACACCTTATCCCTTACCATACCCCTGTGATACTTTATTTTCGACTTGTGCCCGTTAACGGTCAGCGCTACAGTTATTTGCTGCCAACTATACGCCCGTGATCGTTAACAGGGTGGACTGAGGCCAACTTGTCATAGCGATGACAAGGGATCTAAAAGTGACACTGAAACTGTAAAGACCTTCGTATGATCACCGTAGTCCAATAAAACCTTGAAATTAGTTTTATGCAATGAGTGCTATTAGCGTACATATGAAAGTTATCTACCGCTATTGTTGTAAATTGTCTATTGTTTTTGTGCAGTGCTATAGTGTGGTGCAGTGATTCTCAACCACTGTGCCACGGCACTTTTGTGTGTCGCCAAATTTCAAAAGTGTGCCGTCAAATTTTGCAAATATATAATAATGTTAATATTGTTGTAGTAAGTAAATAATTTTTATCTTTTTCTTTGTGTGCCGTCAAATTTTGAAATCGTTACATGTGTGCCACAACAAAAAAAGGTTGAGAATCACTGGTGTAGTGCATTCTATTGACAGGTAATTCTAAAATAATGAACATTTCAATCTATTTCATCGAATTTGACACTTCTCTTGATCTGTGTATATATTTAATACTATACATCTTATTATTTATAGCATGATCACGACATCAGGGCTCCTGGAGGTGCCGATTTTGAGTCACGTACACGACAACAACAAAGTCAACACCTCGCTTCCTTACCTTCAAGCCGTGTAAGTTCACAATTACCTTTATTTATTTTAATTAACTAATGCTTGCCCTGTGACCGAAATCCGAAAACCAGGAATTGGAGCATTTAGATCACACATAATTCGCTGATCGGAATGTATTCCATGAATCTGTAGTCATTATCATATTTTTTATCATAGTTTTCATGGGTGGTAATGCTTTTATTCATACGTGCTCAATTGTCGTAAGAAGGGGTATAAAGATTTTGTTTCACTTATTAATATAACGATGATAAAATTCATTTCTTAGAATTTTAAATAGAAACAAAGATATCGATGTTCATGTTAGCCAGTGTAACAAAACTTAATTCATATATAAGTACTCTTTCTAACAATAAAAATTGGCTTTGTTACTGGGCCATAAAATCTTAAAAAAAACAATGTAATTATTTTTTTTAAAAGAACATTTTTTCTCCTTCAGCGATCTAGAAGGCAATCACATCAAGCGCATTCCTGCGCACGCGCTCCGTGTCCGCGCAGACCAAGTGTAAGTCAATAGGTATATACCCTCTTATGCTATTTTATTTGGTTTCTTTATTTGCTGTAATATTTATTTTAATTTTAAGAATGAGGTATTATATATTTTAAAGACGACTCTTTTGGTCTTTCAGTCGACCCGAGAGGACGGGGGTTGTGTATGTGATAGATATTTATAAAACAAAAGCACAGCCGTTAACCACAAGGTTAGGCAGAGATTATAGATTTCCATTATGTTGTCCTAACATACCTCGCTTCAACCACATATATATCTATGCATCTATTAGTTTACTATTCAATCCGGACGTAGCCAATGTCGACAAAAATAAATCTTAAAATAGTTACTCTACCCCTATTGTACAGTAACAAAAATATAATTTTTTACTACCATCGGCCTTTTCTAGGTAAAAGAAAAGAAAATTATTTCAATAGACACTACAATAGAGATAGAAAATTCTAATGAAGCCTAAAATAAAAATTACTATAAAGATATCAAAATATCGATAAGAGAAAAGAAGGAAATTAAAAAATAGTAATAAGATACAGTTAGTAAATAGTTTTCATAGTTACAAGGTAAAAACTTAAAAAAAAGGTTCGATTTATAGGAAAAACATATTATTTTAATACATTATCAGCGAGCGCTTGACCATGTTCCCACCTGATGTTAGGTGGAAATACAGTCCTTAGTAAGGTACACTAGCTTAGTCAATGCCTATTGACTCTTATTTTAAAAACACAGACGCGGGCAAACTATTCCAGTCCTTTACTGTACTAATACTGAAAGACGAAAATAAACATTTCGTTCGGGTTTAAGGGTTGTTATGTACAACAACATTATTCTATTCTATATTTGTCTTTTGTTACAGTTCTTTGAATTACAACTTGATCGAAGAAGTGCCAGCGCATGCGTTCAAAAATGCGCAAATATCTAAATTGTAAGTGTTGGTTGCACAACATTTTATGTGGAGTGATGCGAGAGTTTAAATAAATTTAACCTCTCTGTTACCCGTCCCATTATGGGATACAGTAATTTTTACCGCATCTGTAGAGCGTCCTTTGACAGGACGCGATCACCTTGTTTAGTTTCGGACATAGTTTAATCAATCTTGAGTGTATCATGAAACCCAAAAAAAATAATATTCTTTTATACTTTCTAAGCAAGAGCTTAACCACGATCCCACCTGATGGCAAATAGAAATGTAATCTTGGATGGTAAGGCAGACAGCTTAGTGAATGCCTTTTCCCTATGCTATTGAAAACAGGAGAAACTATCTGACAGGTAACATTCCACCCTGACTGACTGTGGATCGTATTTGAGAAATAAATTTGAAACCCAATTACAACTATTTCTATGTTTACTCGCCGTAAATGTCTTTCGACGTAATCGCTAAACGTTAGCGGAATTGTGTTCTCGTACATTACCTTAATATTATACACAAAAACCCAATTAATGTTAAAATATTCATCAACAAATAGCTAGCTTTTTTTGTTGATCTTCCTTACATTTCATAATTCTTAAAAATCTGTTGAAATGTTGAATTTATTTCAGGAGTTTCCGCGGCAACTCGAAACTGAAACGATTGGACGACTTAGCCTTCGCCGGCAACCTTTTACTACGACAGTTGTAAGTTTAGTTATTCACCAAAGCGTGCGTATCATTAGTTAGTCGTAAATACAAGACACAGGCACACTAGCTTAGTAAATGCCTATTCATAGAAAATTAGCCTGTAAAGCGACGTGAAACCCTTTCATATGCAATGAAGAAATTCTCTGACAAGGTCTTTACAAAGCATAAGGTTCCAAGTTGGAAAATACGAACACGATCATTAATTAGAATTTAATTTGTATTTATTGTTACTTATTATTATTGTTATTAACATATATTCAACTTGTTGCAGAGATCTTAGCAGCACAGCTATCACCTCGCTGCCGACCAAAGGTCTAGAAAAACTAGAAACATTAAGAATAGAAAGAACTCCTTCTCTTAAATACATTCCATCTATTTACGAATTTCAGGTAAGTCTCTATGTGAAGTTTACAAAAGGCGGAAAGGTAAAAAATCACCAAGCATCTTGGTTCAGTAGGTGACCGCCATAAGAGTTGTGGATTCGAGGATCATTGTCCCGACAGTCGTTCCTATGAACGGTCTCTCGCCATAGCGAAAAGTCTCGAACAACACCTCAAGAGACTTTTGTCAGCTGGGCTAGATCAAGGGATTCAGCCCTGTAGTTCTGGGCTCTCAAGAATAAGACTACGGTATCCCCTGCCTGTCGTACAAGGCGACTAAAAGGGGCCTCGGGTTCACTGGGCGACAAGGGTGGGGGCCTGCGTCGTCCACCAAAGTGGACCCGGGAAGAAGGCGACATCGGCTGGCCCGTGTCGCCTTTCGCTGCGAGGGCACAGGGCGGAGGGAGTAACCTCCCCCCGGGACGTGCTCTCCTTGAGCACAGTGCAGAGGGGCTCCGGTGCGTTCCACGTGAGATCCCGGAGCCCCTCGTCATGCACCGAGGAAAGGGCCACCGGGGAGGTTTTAGTGGGTAAGATCCCCACATAACCGCCGCCTTCCCCCCAGAAGGCGGGGTATCTTTGTGAAGATTTCCTCCCCGTCAACAAAAAAAAAGATCAAGGGTCAGATACAGAAGGCAGTACTCCTGTAATAGATAGGGCACGCAGAGTTAGATGGTTTCTCTCTATATCACCTAACCCATATTTCGTATGGTCCTTTTATGTATTTTATAATTTTTTGATATTAATATAGATAGTCTAGCGATTAAATTGTTGATATATAGTAGGACGTTTGGAGAATTTTTCGGCTTCGTACGTATAATAACCACTAGCCAAAATAGTATGATGATAGGATCATCCAATTGATCCTGTCCTTCTAACTTAATGAATTTGATAAAGCGGTATCTGTCTGCCCCGGTTGCTTAAATCGAAAACCATTTTTTAAAAACAAATTTATATGCAACACGCGAAGTCATGAGACTTTTTCATAGCCGAATGTCTTTATTGTCTCTGGGGTACGAGAGTAAAACCTAAACGGAATCAAACCATGTATTACTGACAATAATCTAATAATTATCTTGAACAGCATCTTCAGAAAGCGTTCTTGACGCATCACTTCCACTGCTGTGCTTTTGCGTTCCCTGAGCGACACAACCCCGCTCGTCACGCCTTATACGAGACGCAGAAGGCAATGATGGCGCAGGTATGTACTGACGCCCTCACAATACACCGAAGATGGCCACCAGGGAGGCTTTTAGTAGACAGAATAATCAAACACACCACAGCAACCCGGCCGTTGGCATTTTTGAAGTAAAACTTCTTTACGATTAACTTGGGAAGAAAGCCGGTGAATGCGTTACGAGAGATATGACCATGGCACGCCTATTTATTCTCATTAATGTTCGATCAACTCCATGACCCGATCTGACATAACCTATAGACTGAGATACAAGTGAAGCCAGACAGACAAAGTCAGTTATTGACAACTCTATACTAAGTCTCTTATATTATTTTTTGTACCCTACTTAGCGGTATTTATTAAACGAACTGTCATATCTCGCGTTACACTGTTTCTGAACCTTGCCGCGCGGCGCTCTCATCGCGGGAGTTACACGCGACGACGCGCTTGTGTCTTTTGGCGCGCAGATTAAAAATACGCTCTGTTGCGTTACGCCACAGGTTAAACTCAAGCTAAATGTTCTCAATTGACAGAAGTGCCAGCACTTATCAGCGGCTCAGAGGCGGAGAAGATCTCTCAACTCGTCCGAAATATTTAATTTCGGCGTCGAAAATGCACAAGAGTAAGTTGGTTGGGAAGTTATCATTTTTTTGTTAAAAACTCAACATGGTCCTTTTAGTAATCTAATCTAAAAGGCGTTTACAGATGTTAAATGTCCATCAACCGAGCAGGAACACTAAATATTTTGAGAACTATTGAGAAAACAAGAGAATGTAGATTGTTGGGGGCTTTGAAGGTGCCAAATGAAATGTAGCTGCATGAATATTCCTACTTGCGCGGTTGAACTGGCCTATACCTATAACAGACAATGAAAATACAAGCCGATAGACGAATTCGAATCCCAGTAGAGCTGTAGCAAAAAGTGGTATTTTTAGTAGGACTTGAGAAATACGGGAAGTAAGTATCAAGGGACAAATCATAGATTTCGTTAGATGTGCAGTCTCAGTGCAGAGAGGCACGGGTACGTACTGCTGAATCCCCGGCGTTGGAGTTATAGCGACGACTCACTTTGTTTCAATATCTGTTTTAAAAAGAATATCTCCATAGGAGGACAAAAGTGGACGACTCGACCACGAGCGAGGAGTACGAGCTCGGTAGCGAGGAGTACTTCTCCGACACAGGCAGCTTCGAAGACGAACAGGGTGGCTTCCATGAGCTGGTCAACAACACATTAACACATGGCGGTGCTTACTTCGCGGCGTGCGGAAACTTTAGTTTGAGGTAATTTGATGATCTTTACAAGCTTAGAAATATATTGTTAGGAATAGGCTCAACAAAGTGACTACAGAGTCCAATTATAATAATGTTAGTATTTTCAGCACATAATTATTTCTATATTTCTATGAGGGCCATGAAACACAAAATGGGGCCTCAATTAAAATACCTATTATTAGTGTATAAGCACTTATAAGTACTGTAAACAGCCGTACAATACCTGTCTACCGCTGTTGTATGGTATCATGCATGAAGTTAACGCAAGAATCTTATTTTGGCTGTTACTGTTACGGTTAACTTCTTCAATCAATCAGCCTTCGTTCGTTACAAAAAACATGTTACGCATGTTACTACAGACAGAGACGGCTACTCTTTTAACTATGTTTAGTTTATGTATTAACGCTACGCCAGGGGTCGCGATTTTACTACTTCTTTTTTCTCTTTAAAAGATTTTTGCAGGTTAACACATGCCCTATTATTAATCTACCAAATAACTTGAAGTGAAACGAGGGCGGATTTCATGTATACATATAAAAAAAGTTCTTAAAATAATTCGCAATAATATTCAAATTAATTAAGTATCTTTGTATCTATTTTGACAGCCGACGCAAAGTGGATTGCACGCCATTGCCGGATGCACTGAATCCGTGCGAAGACGTGATGGGCTGGTCCTGGCTACGGGCTAGCGTGTGGTTCGTCATCACCGCGGCCATAGTCGGGAACGTTGCTGTCCTGCTTGTCCTGCTCACTAACCACGTGGAGCTGACCGTCCCCAGGTTCCTGATGTGCAATCTAGCCTTCTCCGACCTCTGCACAGGAGTATATCTCTTCATGATAGCGGTCGTAGATCTTAGATCGTACGGAGAATTCTTCAACTACGCGTACAGCTGGCAGTACGGTGTGGGGTGTAAAATCGCCGGGTTCCTATCAGTTTTTTCTGGTCAGCTCTCTGTGTTTACTTTGACAATAGTCACCTTGGAGCGATGGTTTGCAATAACATACGCTATTTATTTAGAAAGACGAATCTCTTTAGCCGCTGCCGCAAAGATTATGATCGGTGGGTGGTTGTTCTCACTTCTGATGGCAGGGCTGCCATTGGCTGGGGTCTCTGATTATTCGTCGACCTCCATTTGTCTGCCAGTGGAGAGTGTTGGCGTAGGCGACGCTATATACCAAGGTTCGTTATTCCTCACCAATGCCATAGCGTGGGTAACAATAGTTGTATGTTATGTGCAAATATATAGATCATTGGGTGGGGAGGAGAGAGCTATGGTGGAAGAGGTGCAGCGGCAGCGGCTGAGCGTAGGATAGCTAACAAAATGGCGCTCTTAATTGGAACAGACTTACTTTGCTGGGCTCCGGTTGCATTTTTTGGAGTCACAGCGCTGGCTGGCGTGCCCCTAGTCGACGTGAGTCATGGAAAAGTTTTATTGGTGTTCTTCTACCCTTTGAACGCTTGTGCGAACCCGTTCCTTTACGCTATCCTAACGAAACAGTACCGGCGGGACCTTATAACGTTGATAGCCCGGACCGGTAAGTGTAACTGGTTGATAGAGAAGTATAAGTTGACGGCGACTCCGCCTCCTACGGCTCATACCAACCCCTCAGCCCCCGCTCCCCTGATGCCCCTAATAGAATATAACAGATCACAGTCACAAGTCAGCAAAGAGAATGGAGAAGTTGTGCTTTAATTATGATAAGTCTAGATGTAATTATTAATGATATTATTATTATACTATTATTTATTACCATTTGGTGTTTTATTTCTCATATATATCTAGTTATTGACATCCAGTTCATCCCATAATAATAATCACCTCTATTAGGTTCAGGCTGAGCAGCATTTAGTCTAAAATCTTAGTCCAAACCACCTCTCAATGCGTTGAAGTATTAAACAAAGACATTCAACAGCATATCAAGAATACTCTCAACACATATTGTGTACATTTACAAGTGAGCCATAAATTATTGTTTTCTTATTATTCAGGTGCATTATATATACATAATACATAATTTTACTTTTTCTTACACATTCCATGATTTTTTGGTTACAATTACTAACTTGACAAACATATTTGTGAGATATCATCGAGGCCACTCAATACACTGTTACTAATGTATTCGACAACTAATTTATCACCTTCCAATAATACCTCCTTACTTATTAAATCAACCATTTCTATGTCCATCTTCAACGGACTAATACAGTACCCATCTAGCTGTCTGAAAATTCTTAGTTTCACATCACCAAATGTGTTGTTATCATTCTTAATATTACAAGTGTCACAAACACTATCCAATACCCTACCGAGACTCCACTTTGAACTGATAAAGACTGGTACAGTGCCTTTCAAATCTGGATCCAAGGTCACAGATTCAATTAGTTCTATATTATCCACATCTGTGACAATTTTCACTGGTTTTGCATCCATGTTAACCGGTTTCTTTATAGCGAAATATACTCTATCTGAGACTGGTATGCTCTTCGGTCCTAAAGCCTTCTGCTTTATCCTCATTAGATGAATTTTTGTGGCAGTCTTCACTTTCGTTGATGAGTTTAAAGCTTTTCTTATATTTTCAGTTATCTAAAACAATTTTAAACAGTATGAAGTCATATAAATATATATGCAGTGCAATATTTTCATATTTAACAATAAATAAAACAGAACCAGTGAACAGATGCTGGTGAAATTGCTTAAAAAACCACTGATTGGCTTGTCTGATGTTAAATAATTGCCATGGTTAACATCCACAAGAGGAGTCATACATCATAATCATAGCATCCATTATAAAAAAGAAAAATAGGAAGGGAGTGAAGAGAAGATGGGAAGAGTATTGAGTCACACTCACTAAGCTAAACTAATTTAAATATATGTCTAATGACAACAGTATAATACAAACTTTAATCAGAAAGGTCTCTATAAATGATGTTGTTGCATAGAACTATACTGAAAGATGATTTAATATGATTGTGTGTTTAAGAAAATTGTTATAAAGGCTCCAGTATACATTTTAAAGATCATCATAGCTCACCTTTTGCTGTAAATGTTTATTGACTTCATGAAATTGCCTTCTTGGTGCTTCATACTGCTCTATTTTGATAGCTATTGTCTCATCATCTATTTCAGGGCATGATCTAAAATTATATTTCTCTTTTATTTACCATGATATTATTATATACATATATACAAATGTTCTTTTTTTTAGTCTCTCCAAAAAAATCCAATGATATACTGATATAAGGACCCTGAGACAGGCAAACTGTTACTGCATTATGAACAATAAGAATAGCTATTTATATCAAGGTATTTCACAACTAACAGGCTATCTATAATTTAATATATATTAAAATAAAAACTTACGGATGGAATCTATGTTCGATACAATAGTGCTTATTACACTTGCTACACAACATTTCGTGTAAATTGCCTTTTTTGCAGCCTTTGCTTGAACACCGAAAAATTTCATCATCGTTCGCAAAACTGATATCTTTTGGCTTCGGAGCCATTTCACACAGACCTGAAGTGCAATGATCACTAAAATGCTCTCGGCAGAATACTTGACCACATTTACATTGTAGAGGCAGAAAGTCATTTTGTTTACAATCTTCGTTTTGACATTGCTCACCAAGTGTAGGAAATTCCATTTTAAAAATGTAAACACCTTTTTTTTCTGCTAATAAAATTCTATTTTTAATTTACTCGAATTATCTATTTTGGGTTTTTATATCAAATAATTAGAAAACTAGAGCTACTAAAGGTAAAACATTATTTTCTTTTGATTTTTAACGAAATTTAATAATAATGGGATTCTAATAACCAAAATATGATAAGCAATATTGACATTGACAGTTTACTTTCGTTCAGAAAAAGTATAATTAATATTACAATAAGAGAGTGACAATAAAAATGAATATTTTCTCTATCTGGTATTCTAGATCCAATATTAAGTTTATATGAATTTAAAAACAAATAAACCATATAATAAATAGCTAAAAATGTATATATATTTTGTTATATCACACTGTAAAAAGAGAATACGTAATATGTTCATAATCCTTCTGTCATTAGGCCCTGTAAATGTGACGGATCAAACTAAAGTACCCTCTCGAAATCAAAGGAGCCACTTCTCGATCCGGTGAAATAACATCAGAACCGTTAGCCATAAAATATTTTTTTTATTGCTGGTTATCGTTGTTAGCCCCAAAACTTTTTTTAAACTGTTTTTCTTCACAAAACACCAGAGAAAATTGAACCACGCCGATTAGATGCTTCAATGGGATATCTAGGAATTCTGAGTTTTACTCCCCACTTGGATGAAACCAGCACCGCATTTCTTAAATTTTTACATGTTGTTCTTCTCGCCTGTTTTTCGTTGCGTTGTTGTGTTTATCCGCTTTATACCAATTTTAATAATTAATAATCCATGGCAAAATTGATATTTTTTATATTTCAGTTTAAATAAAATTCTTCATTAGACTACTAATGAAGAACACAAAAATAGCATGAAAATAAAGTTGCATTGATTTAGGCGGTCGAAGAATGAAAGTTGGTAAAACTTCGTTATTTAAACGTTAGTCAGGACTTTATATGAATAAAAACATAAAATTCATTAAAACATTTTATTACAAAAGGCAAATAAATTATTGATTGAGAAGACATTGTAAAATTACATCACAAATGAGGTTAGACTTATTATATTGTTTTCAAACTGCGCTCTGCAATATGTACAAATAACGCAATTCGGGCTACGAAAATAATTACATTTGTTCTTATATCAATAAATTTATGTCACCTTTGACTGCAATGCAAAAAAAGTCCTTTAATAAATGATGTGATGTTTCTTTTAATGATTGAACACAATATGAATACTCCTAGTTATTTCAAAATGAAAAAGGTTTTATAGTTTATCTTAGTTTGCTGTTTATGAAATATTCAGCTATTAAAAATAAATTCATTTCTTAATAAAATGTAAAAAAAAAATTATTACATTTAATTTGTTACATAAGTTGAAGTGTTTCCATTGCTTTGCCTAGTCGCTCTAGCTCACCCCGAGACTGGGATAATTTCTCAGTGTTCGCTTTCTGGACTTCAACGGCACTTTCACAGAATAATCTTCTGCAGATATCGCCTGCTGGAGTTTACTTATTGTTTGTGACAGCGTTTCTTTTTTCTTTTCCAGTTTCGTGATCTCTTTTTGAGGGTCTATCAGGCCCTATTAAATAAACACTGTTAGTATATAAGATTACATTTTGAGTGTGCTCAGGAAGTACATGATCGAATCCCGTCATCCCCATTCCACCATCGGCCTTTAGGGATTGCTGGTTTTTTTTTAAGACGAACTACACAGATTGGCCAGAGAAGCTGGCCTTAACTGCTTCACCGGATTGAGAGGTGGCATAGCTCTTAGGTCGCTTAGCCTGAACCTCTATCGCTAGTAATTCCGACACAAGGGTCCCCTCGGTGAGGGGTAACTGCTGGATTTCATCCTTTTTCTGTCGAAATCCCTCAAACGAGAACGAAACGCTTTGCTTCGTCTTTCATTATTTGTACAGAAAAGACACATATTACATTTCTACTTAACATCAGGTGGAATTGTGGTCAAGCACTTAAAAGTGTAATAATTTTTTTTTTATGTAATACATATTATGTAGTTATTTATAGTGTAGTGGCTAAGCGTTTATACGATCGTTGACGGTCGCAATAACTAATTTTAAATTAAAAATACAGATTAATAATTAAATTTAAATGTATGTTGTCATACGATAATAATATTTACCAATTGATGACCAATGATAATAAAAATAATTACCTTTAACACCAAATGCACCTCAATTTTATCAGACACAGTGAGAATAGAACAGCCAATTGGTGGCTGTTCGTCACTCAATTCACTGTTAGCGAGAGACTGCAGACCTTTAAAGAGATCCCTGAGCTTGTTAACTTGGAGCTCCGTTGAGATAACTAGATGTGCAGTAGTCTTTTGCTTGTTGGTCAGATTGTACTCGGACCGTGTGGATCGTATGAGGTGCACCATTTTCAACACTGTTTCCACATCGGATTCCAATTGCTCCGACCTCCAGGGTGTATCGGACTCCTGAAATATTTCAAATAATAAAATAAACTCTCACAATACCTAATGAATGAGTGAGGGGAAAACAACTTCATCAACATACATTTTCATTTCACGGTTACTGACATTACCCCTTGAAAAGTTCCTAGAGAGCTCAGCCTGAACTACAAAGCTTTCTATCAAATAATTACTCACAGTAGGATAACTTGCTACGCATATAGATGGACAAGAAGTGTCGGCTCTGGGCAGCCGCTGGTACAGTTCCTCCGTGACAAAAGGCATGAACGGACTTAGGAGTTTTAAACCATACTCCAAGGTGGTGTACAGAGTCCTTCTGGCCGCCTCCTTCTCGGTAGCGGAACCGGCGGTGAACACCGGCTTAAGGTACTCCTGTTAACAAGAAATATATATATAGTAAAACTATTCACCTATAGTGAAACTGCCAAGAGGGATCCTCCGATCAGGGATACAGATTGGGTCGATCTATGACAGATTTTGTCTTTACAATATAAGTTTAGTAAAGGTAAATACTCACCAAATAAACGTCACAGAGATCATATAGCCATAGATTGTAACAGTGTGTGGTGGCTGATGGGAAGTCGTAGTTCTGGAAGCCTGTGTTCACTTTCTGAACTGCTAGCGACAGACGAGAGAGCATCCAATAATCCATTGGTGAGAGAGAAGAGGGTAGTTCACTCGTATGTGCCTGGAAACAAATGTATATGAGTACAACTAGTAGCGTTGTGCGGCATTGTCCCATATAATACTAAGGACCTGGATGTCCGCCTTGCTCGGTATTTTTTTGGTATTTACATACCAATTATATGTAAATCTTAGTTACCTATCTTTTTTTTTGTTAATGCGGGGAATTCTTTTTACAAACCTGGCCATATGTGTCACTTGCTACGTTTATGATTTTCAGCCTCGATATATAGATAGACAATCTTTACCTATATTAGTTAGTTTATTGAACAGTTGTGCTCCTTCAGATATAATACATTTTTTACCACATCCAGTTCTTGACTTTCTGATAAAGATTTTATTTGTGTTTCTAAAATTGTGTTGGAATGATGTTTATATATTTGCTATACTTCCTATTTCTATTAATTATAGTGTATATATTACATTTAGTTCTTAAACTAATCTTATATTATAAATATGCTTTCCTATCTTTTCTTTCTTAACTGACGACATACCTTATACAAAGTTTCCTTTGGGAAGTACATGAGCGCGAACTTTGTTGCATTCCACAGTTTGTTGCAGAAGAACCTGTAGCCTTGGACTCGTAGGATATCCAAATTCAAGTCTCGGCCTTGGGTCATAGCACAAAGCGCAAATCTGTGAATGAAAATTCAACTTTTAATTTAAACAGTGCGTCTTTCCAGCTATGACCTACGGTGCAGAGACTTATATATATATATATATGTCCACTGCTAGACGCAGGACTTCTCTGTAAAGAGAGTATAAGGGCATAGTCCACCACGTACACCTAGTGCGGACTTCACATGTTTTGAAAAATTTTCTAAGACATGTAGGTTTCCTCACGATGTTTTCCTTCACCGCCGAGCGCCTGGTGAACATCAGCACATAAAATTGCAACAACAAATTTCTTGGTGCTGGCACCGGCGATCGCACTCGGGTTGGTAGCGTACTATGCAACTTGAGCTGACCGCGCGGACACTGAGCTACCACGGCTCATTAAGCCGACCTTAATGTTACTTAATTAGAAAACTATTTATAGAGCAGTTAAGTAAAAAAGCGGTCTTACCTCAGCGCATCAGTCCCGCATTCCGGTATACCGTTAGGGTAGTCCTGCTTCTGACCCTGCTTGGCCTTCTCCACCTCCCTCGGGTCTAGATTTGAATCCTGCAGTTGTGCATGCAGCTGCTCCAGCGTTACGCCACGCACCACGTCCACGGGATCGATCACGTTCCCCAGGGACTTGGACATCTTGCGGCCGTGCGCGTCACGCACCATCGGGTGAAGGTATACTTCCCTTTAAGAGTAAGGTTCTCTTAAATCCCACTTAAAATCAATTTCAATGCCACTAGTGATTTTTGTTAAATGCATTAATGATATTAGTTTATTATTCAGTTAACTAGACCGCTAGAAATCAGCATCAAATAACGGCGCTACCACGTCATGTGCGATGTCTGGTGCGAGCGCAGTCGTAACTCCACCCACTACTTGACGTAACAGTACGGCGGCCAGCGAATCTATTGTTTAAAACGCTATCGCAAAAACGGGGGACGGACGATTTTTTTTATGGATGAACTACACAGATTGACCAGAGAGGCTGGTCTTTAATGCCTCACCGGATTGAGACCGGAGGTGTAGCTCTTAGGTCGCTAAGCCTGAACCTCTAAAGGTAAACGCGAGCCTTTTGTCTAAATGTAAACGGTCATCTTTATCATCCCCTACTGCGCGTACGCAGCGTCAAGTGCGAGCGCGTTTGTTTAGAAATAGTTAGATATTTTTTCAAATGTAACTACTACTTGCTACTGTATCATACTGTTACTCCGTTTAAATTAAACCAGTGCTATTTCCTCGTGAGTGTTATACTGGAAACATAGTCCTCGTTTAGTCCATCTTTGTAAGTGGTTCAATTAGACTCTTGTACTATAGCTAGACACAAATAATTTATTATGTGCTTAATACCTAAGATGACCGAATAAATTCGGAAATCAATATTAAATAAACTATATTGTGTTACTAGTTAATTGTTAAGTGATTCTCGACACCCAAAAACACATATTTATAAACTTGAAGACAAAACTTCGTTAACGATTATCATACTGGTAATATTTTACTAACTACAAGAAGAACAGCAACGGTTACGTACTATTTCAAGCTACCATATATATATATATATTCCGTAAATTTTATTGTAAATTATGAAGCTTCAATAGCTTAATGTTTAGGGTACGTTTTGCGAATCATTCAAATTTTTTACGTGTGTAACAAAATGCGGATGCACACCCCGAAGCCATAAGGGCCGGCGACGGCGGTAGTGTCGGGCTCCAACCGACTAAAAATCTTAGGTATTCCCCATACGACCATGTATGTGGGGTCACGGGATAACATCCCACAGTTCTTCCGCAACCCCGGCCGTGGCGAATCGTAAGGTGTACGTGAACCATTTAGTAGCACAAGCTTAAGCTTAGTTGGAATGGTCAGCAAGAATGTTATGAATATTTGTGGTAAAATTGTTAAAAAATATTGTAAGCATTCTTTTTTATTAATATTCAGAAACAAAGACTAACTTGAAGGGCAGTTTCCCTAGTAGACGTTGACCAAAGAACACCATTCGCGCAACCCAGAAGAACAGGATGTCGTGACCAGTCTCCAGTAACGTGCCGGGGTAGAAGGCCTGTAAATATATAGACATCATTATCAACCGACTTCAAAGGGAGGAGTTTCGCAATTCGTCTGTATTGATTTTATGTTTGTAACCGTATTACTATAGACTGGCTGAACCGATTTTGATGATTCTTTTTTATTTAAAAGCTGATGCATCCCGTGTGATCCCATTTAATCTGGTCCAATTCTAACAATGGGTTTCATGAGAAAACCATATAAGTTGCAAATTTGCATCAAGTATGTGCGCCACAAATGGACGAATAACTCAATATCACGTCAACCGATTCCATTGATTCATTCTTATATCTCCGATAATTCGGAAATTCAAAGATGGCGTTATTTGAAGTCGGCTTTTGTTTTTACTCGTAAATATACTTGTTTAGCAAGCACAACAAATGGTAAGTGACCACCACCCCATGAACAACCAACTTTCCTTTAAAAATTACAGCTGACTCACTTTTTTCTTTTTTAATTTATTTATTTATTAGGATTTTTCTAATAGAAAATATCATACTCATAGGACAGAAAACGATATATAATGAATAGTGATAATTTTAAAGAAAATAAAACCCTTAGTACATATTAAACATTTTCTTACAATTTTATACAGTGCCTGCTCCATAGTTAAAGCTAATCTTACATTTAGCTGTCAATTCAACTGTCTTCCTTTCTCTCTCTTATATCTTCTGAGTAAGTCACACTCTTTCCGGTTATGTCAATTACTATGATATTGTTGAAATGTTCTAAGAAAAGCATATAAGAAATATTAAGTTGAACAATTAACTTACCTTCAAGTCATCAGTGTTATCAGGCCATCCAAAAATAGAGAAGGGGAATAGACCGGATGAGAACCAAGTGTCGAGAACATCGTCGTCTCTCTTCAGCGAGATCAATTCGCTCGGTACTTCGAATTTAGCGGATGCCTTCGCAAGCGCCGCTTCCTCCGAATGCGCCGACACCCATAACTCTTCATGCTTCTATTTCAATCAATATATTAAAAGAAATAATGATTATATCAATATAGCTATATATATAAAAGAATAAGTGTGTAGGTATGTTTCATATGGGCTCCAAACAGCTGGACAGATTTCAATGAAAATTTCAGGGAATCTTCAGATTAAACTGGCCAATCCTGTAAAGTTTAGTGAAGATCGGCGCATTGTTTTGAGCTGTCAAACTAGCCATACGTCGTGCTTTTATTTCTGACATTAACTTGAGCCCGATATGTTTTTGTATAAATGATAATAATGATATTGTATTTACTGATATGTACATGGGTGTAGGTAATGATCTTCACTCGCTCAAGAACAGAATAGAAGAGAAATGATAAGCAAAATCTAGCCCGGCGAAACGGGCTGGGTACGCTTGTTATAAATTATAGGTTCGGTGATATATGTTTAACTATTGTATTACGGCCACTTACATATAATTAAAAAATGTCGAATGAGTTTATTTATTCAAAATAAAGTGTAAAGTGTACGTGCAACTTAAAAAAAAGGTATTTAGTATTCACAAAACGTTACAGGCGCGAATTAAAAAAATATGAATGAGTGCTATATAAGAAGCAGATCATGAGAACAAAACAAACATGCACTAGTAGCTCGATTATTTTGCATTCGCAACGTACGTTGGTACCGTTCGGGGTCGCAGGCCTACGGGCGCGTACGCGGCCGCTCTTCTTGCGGCCCGAACGCGTGCGACGGCGGCGCGGCAATAAGTCACTCGCCCGGACTTCGCCCTGCGGCTAAATACTCCAGGTCAGGGCCTAACGATATGTGTAAAGACTGTTCCGGAGTCGACATATCACATCCCAATGTGATAATCTATATATCGCCTCTTTTACGACTGTATGTCATTATCTCTATTATTTAAGAAAAAACGCGACTAAGACAAGTAGATAACATAAAGAACGCAGAAGCGTCAATAGTGTCATGGTTTAGGGTAAAATCGTAAGGTCGTAAGATCAAATCCATTCGACTACACAAGCTTAAGCTTAGTTATAGTTAACAAGAATGTTAAGTATTACTTGTGAGAAAAACTTCACTTTGCTGTGAAGCACGTCTCGAGGGAGGTTGCTCCCTCGCAGAGCACCCTCGCAGTGCTAAGGCGACACGGGACCACAAGTGTCGCCTTCTTCCCAGGTCCACTGTAGCGGACGACAAAGGCCTCCAACCTTGTCGCTCGCGAACCCGAGGCCTATTTTACTACAGGCAGGCTATAAGCCCAGGACTAGGGAGCTCTTAGTGTACCACTAATTTAAGTAAACTTGTTTATTATGTATGTATGTTTGTGTACATTAACTAAACAAATTAATATATGAAAAAAATTAAAACTACGTTCACCTCTGCGGGCAGTGTGACTCTGTATGCCGGGATGCGGTGGCCCCACCACAGCTGCCTCGAAATACACCAGTCACGTATATTTTCCATCCAGTGGTACCAGATCTTCTCGTGAACATCGGGGATTATCTTCAATTCACCAGTTTTCACCGCCTTTATCGCTTCCGCGGCCATCGTATCGCATTTGATGTACCTGCAATTGTTTTCCTATAAAAAAATCTATACCAGGCACAAATTTTAGCAAGTGATTTTTTTTATTTTGGTTTCCTTAATAATTTCTACAACGTAACCTGGCGAAAGTTGTATTGAGTACTAGCGTACCCAGCTCGCTTAGTCGGGATAGATTTTGCTTTATCTTATTTAAACAATAAACTTACATCATTAAATATTTAATTTAACTCTCATAATATATTAAATTATTCATTCTCTTCTCGAGCGGGTGAAGATCATTACATACAATATCATTCATATCATTTATACAAAAGCATATTGGACTCAAGTTAATGTCAGAAATAAAAGTATGTATGGCATGTTCGACAGTTCAAAATGGGGAGTGCTCGGATCGTCACCAAACTTACAGAACTAGTCGCCAGGTCGATCTGAAGATTCCCTGAAAGTTTCATTGAAATCGGTCCAGCCGTTTCGGAGCCTATATGGAACATACCCACACACTTTCCCTTTTATATATGTAGATAGATAACTGTTCTGCTTCTTCTGGAGACCGCCAGTGTTGGTCTTTTCGTATGGTTTTCGAGAATAAACCTATCTAGGTGTACATAGTATTATCTTACCATTGTGGTTTCAACATGGGTTCGACGACATCCTTCGATCTGCTACAGAGCGGCACCACCATTGAATGTTCCTTAGTTTCCTTGTACAACTTTAACGACTCCAGTGTTTTGATGATCTCACGACGTACGTGGAAGCGTTTCTTGCCCTGAATAAGTGGAAGATAAATAAAGCTCAAAAACATGCTGTAACTATCTTTTAACAATCTAGACATGAGCTTCAGATGTGATTAAAAGTTAATGCTACAGGCTAAATTTATATGTCCCACTGTTGGGCACAGGTCTTCTCTGTAAAGAGAGTATAAGGGCACAGTGCGCCACGAATACCTAGTACAGATTGGCAGACAGAACGCTCGGTAACCAGCACATAAAATTGCAACAACCAATTTATTGGTGCCGGCCCTGAATTGAACTCGGATTGCTAACGCACTGTGCAACTAGGGCGACCGCCCAGATACTGAGCTACCATGGTTCTATTATATAAGTAAAACCATATAAGTACTTAAATTAGCGCGACAAATAAGCGAATAACTCAATATCATGCCAGGCGATTTTGATGATTCATTATTTATTGTAAAAGATGTACTTCAAGGGTAGTTTGATGAGTTTCGTTAGGTTCTGATTAATTCTATTTCGTAATATTTCTATTCGGTTTTTGTTTTCACTTGTAAATATACTTTTTTGGCCTACCTGTCTTTGTTAAGTGTATAAATGTTTTCTCTTGGCATCTTGGGACAGAGTTGGATAACTCTTTGGTTTAGTCATTGAAAAAGTTAGATTTAATACTTACAGCGAATTGTCCACAATTATCAAGCATGACGCCCTGGTCGTCGAAGATAGTGATGAAGGGCAGGTTGTGCCTCTTCCCAATCTCGTAATCGTTGGGATCGTGGGCAGGAGTTATCTTGACAGCGCCTGTAATATTTAGTATAGTTAATATACATAAATATATAGTAACTTAACGGTAAGCGGTAAGTTTAATCAAGCTTCAATTTTTTTTTCATCTATGCACATCTAAGCTGTAGCTCATGCTAGGAGATGGTTCTCGTCAATAGTCGAATGGTGGATTCGAACTAACGACCTTACGATTCGCAGACCGTACCCTTGACAATTACGCTATTGACGCTTCAAACCGATTCATAATGAAATTATAAATTAAATCTTTAATTATTTTTTATTCAGAAGCATCTTTGATTCAGTAGTTAATACATTTTTTAAGGCTGGAATTCAAAACTTGCTAAAACCAGTGACATAGCAGTCAGGTTAGGGTTGTTCATGCAAAAAATATATCGATATTTTTCATATATCGTATTGTTTGTTTTAAACACTTAAATATAAAAAAAAACCTGCGGCACAAATTACAAAATGTATACAACTAGTGCTGCCATCGCGGGTCTAGATGGAGGTTAGTAACATATATACGATATTTGGTTATCGGATGAAATCTATCAATATTAGATGATTCGATGATGTCGGATTAATGCGATATATCGCGTTCATATATCGATTTATATCGTACCCTCCTTAGGTCTAACTCCTCTAGAACCTAAACTCTAGGCTCCAAACAGCCTTCAAATATTTGTTCTTTCAGGATAGACAGAAAGTGTATAAAATGTTACCTGTGCCAAAACTCATATCAACATATTCATCTGCGATGACAGGTAACTTCCTATTCAATATTGGATGCACTAAATTCTTCCCAATCAAATGTTTGTACCTGGTGAGGGATAAAAATCAAACACAAATCATACTAATGTCATAAATTATTAATAATAGAAATAGCTTAGTTGCTAATCTGATCTGTGGCGATCTGATGATAAAGATTTCCAATTCCAATTGGCTTGTGCCAATGAATTAACACTTTTTTGACTTGAAAAACAAAAAAAATTGCTTTAAAAAGCTGCGAAAGGTGTCTCTGTCAACCCCGCTAGGGTTAAAAGAACGTGAGAGCTTATTTTTAAAAGAGAGTAATTCGAACTGAAAAGAAAATTTTTTAGGAACAATTTTTTTTGTCACTTAAAATATTTTATTTGATTTAATTTGATCGATCTGGTTTCTAGTTTTTGGGACAAAATTACACTTTTACAATTTAAGTTTTTATTCCGACATCTTTTTAAACATAGAAATATTATTTACTACATTAATAAACGGAATTCCTGTAAATTCTTTTTCAATATGTAATCTTAAATACAAGAATTATTTTATATTCAACACTAACCTTGTATCTTCAGGATGCACGGCCACCGCCACATCACCCAACATGGTCTCCACGCGTGTGGTCGCCACAACCACTTCTTCGTCAGAACTTTCAGCTTTATATGCAAACAGCACCAATACACCAAACTCTACCTGTAAACATCAATCATGCAGTACAATATAAACACTCACAACCATCACCCAGAGGGTTTTTTAGTATATAATCCTGGCAATTCTATTCATTATAATTCTTTAACTACTAAACGCGCCCCGCGGTGTTATCCGCGATTAAAAAATATTTATTAATTTTTTTCTAAAATAAAAGTAATCTAAGTTACTCCGTATTACATCAGCTATCAGCTATCTGCCTCCTAGCTGCTGCATTCAGCGGGAATACAAATTTAGTGCGACGGGCCTGGGCGTAGTTTGTGTTGTGTTGTATAAATATTCATTGTAGAGGTCACACGGGGGGTCACAGGATGGGACACTTTGCGTCTGATGCGACAGAAGGGTTGTATTCAATTACAAAAATGTATGGAGAAGTCTTTTTCCTATTATTATTTTATATTTGAGAACCATTATGGTATTTCGCTGAATCCACTGCCAGATTTTGCAGCACCCTGATAAGCCATGAATATTAATATAATAAACTAAATAACTTTTTGTGAAATTGCAAGCGGGTGAAGTCGAGGGCTCAGCTAGTATTGTGCACTTTCTGTTCTTACTTAACTTACTTTCTGTTCATACCCTGGTATGGCGAGCATAGTCTTCCCAGTGAGTTCCACTTTATCCACCTCAATATCAGATATTGCACTCTTCAGTGCGCAGGACCAGTTGACTAGACGGTTGGCTCGGTAAATGTCGCCAGAGTCGTGGAGCCGTATAAAGGCCTCGTTGACAGCTCGGCACATCGACGGATCCATCGTGAAACGGACACGGGACCAATCGAATGATGAACCTAAGGAACGGAGCTGGGAGTAGATACGATCGCCTTTCCTGTGAAGTATAGACAAGTGTTGTAATGTTATTTTATAATCTCAGCACAGGTTTTTACAAAACTGAAGGCGACTAAAATGGGCCTCGGGTGCCATTGCGACAAGGGTAGGGCCTTTGTCGTCTGCTGCAGTGGACTCGGGACGAAGGCGACACTGGTGGTTCCGTGTTGCCTTAGCGAGGATGCTGGTGGGGATTCACCTCCCGGAACATGTTGTTTCTACAACATCTATGTCCACATATGTATATGTACATGTATGTATCAGTTTCAAGAACATTTTTCATTGTTCTTCTTTATAATTACACTTATCTAGTTGAAACTAATAAATTCGTTAACTCACTTTGTCAGTATAAATTTGTTTTTTTTAATCATTCATATTCTTCAATTTACTTTTTCTGTAAATAGGATTTCATTGTTTTAACAGTGTAATCTTTTATTCCAGTCAAATTAAGTTTTGCGAATGTGTTACTCCTTGGTGTGTTTCCATCAAAATGTTTTGAGTTACATTGCAAGACATTAGCGAACCATTTTCACTTAAAGCTTAATTTTGACAATTTGATCTTAAATTGACAATGAAATAATAGCTGCTATGTCTACCGAAAGAGAAAATATAAATTTGAACATATTATTACACCTTAACTTACTCATTCTTCCAGTCCCATACGCGCTTGATGAACTCATCTCTCCCAAGATCATGTCTGGTTTTCTTCTCTTCTCTCCAGACTTTTTTTTCAACTACCACTTGTGTTGCGATACCAGCATGATCACAGCCTGGGTTCCATAATGTTGTTCGCCCATTCATTCTAAAAAATGTCAAAACATCACAAAACAAAAAGCAAAAAAAAAACAGTAATTTTTTGGTACTATTTGAACTTGCGACAATCAGATCATATATAACTGTCGGCAACTAACTTGACAAGAGTCAGAAGTGCAGAAGTAGTTTTTAGGTCTCTCAGGATACTGAGTGGGGAATGAGGTAATGCTGTTGAGAGTGCATGATTGGTTGACAAACTGAGGCCAAGTTAAGAACTAACTGTCTCTTGCTCCCGATTAATTGTGTATTTGTACATGGGCAAACTTTGCCCCACTACACCGCTTTTCGTTCAAGAAATTTGCCAGGGGCAATACTATCACTGCCTGCTTATATAAGACCTGACAAGAATTTTACTATTTCAAATTGTAAGATTGATATAAGTCAACATTATCTTGGAATCCAGTCATAATTAACTACAATGAATGATCATGATTAATACAGGAGTAGCACAATTTAGCCGTGTCTTAACTATAGCCTTACCTATGCCATCGGGTAATAGCATCCTCAACAGCATTAGTCAAAGCATGTCCAAGATGTAAGGTCCCGGTTACATTTGGAGGCGGATCACCATCACAAACTTGCCTTTAGGGTTTGGATCTAGTATTGATTTTCTCTGTAAAAATACAAAATTAAAATATATTTTGTAATATATAACATATTTTCTTAATCTAGAACAAATCACCTTTTAGTTGAATAATTGAATATCACTGTTTTTATACAAAAAATTAATAATAAATAGACAAAAACTAACACAAATAAATGTATGGGCCTATTATACTGGGGCAACCAAGACTATGATACTGATATATAGGAGCAATATTTATTCTTCTCTTCTTAATAAATTCAAAGGCCCAACCCATATTACACTCCTAATATACTGTATCAGTATTACACGCACAATTTCAGTGCTACTGATCATTTTGTCTTTATTTTATAGCAATAAGGGGCAAATGAACATAGGACCCACCTTATGTTATGTAATCACTGATGACATTGAACACAAAAAAAATAAAAATAAATACAATGCAACAGTGCTGTCCATTTAGGAAGTTTGATCATATACCTTCTTTTAGCATCATTATATCATTAGCAGCATTATCATATTCTGGGTTTCATATTCCAACAACCGTTTCTCAAATGACACAACAGATATTTTTTGAGGAAAATATTAAATGAGTTTCATTTTCATAAAATGGAAAACTTACCCCATATTCTGGCTTGAAAAATCCTTGCTTCTCCCACCATGAATACCAAGCGGCTTCGACATATTGAGGACTGTAAGCATCAGGCATTGGTCCATTGATGTCTTTCTTATCTCCTGAAGCTGTATTAGCGGAATACACTGCACATTCTTTCGTTTCTTTTATTTTTTTCTAAAAAGTTGCAGATAATAAAAAACTATACATGTAGATAAAAATTAAACAAAAATAACAAAAATCTATCAATATATTTGTAATAATAATTAATCATGTTTATTTGCTCTAAAAATATCTCTAATTTAAGTAACATATGTCTGCATAGAAATGATGCAACGTGTATGCGAAGCACATAAGAATCCTTTCACTACAGGCTTAGAACTAATGATATTTATAAAATATTCTAAAATCTAAAATCAAAATATAGTATTTGAAGAAAAACATATAAATGCAAATTAGGTTCATTTTACTTAAAATACCTCGGGCTTATCTTTCTGGACAGCTGGCGCTACGCTTTTCTTATCCAACTTAGCTTTCAGTTTGTCTAATTTGGCTGCCTTTTTAGCTTCTTTTTCCAACTGCTTGGCAGTTTTCTCCTGCGGTTGTTCGTCAGGACCATTCTGAATTTCATTGTCAGTCATAGCTTTGGTTAATTGCAAATGTTATTAAATAAATATAATCAAATCATTTAAAGCTAACAATGTGGTGGAATCGCTCAGAAAAGTGACAAGATAATTAAATGTCATAGTGACAGTTAAAGTTTTACATTCCAACTTACACATTCGAATAAGGGAATCAGGTAGAAGTACAAATTACAGGAAGTAATAAATAAATAGTATAAAATAAATAGCTTCACATCAAAATAAATTTAGACCTATAAAAGATAAAACGATGATTTGTAACACAACAGCATAGATATTAAAGTAAACAATCAATTTTACTTAAATCGATTCGTCAATACATTTTATTATTTATTTAAATGGAAGTGCTACGGTCGGACGGACGATTTGATACAATAAATAAATCGGTAACAAGCTGTCGTATGTTTCAAATTCGGATTAGCAATCGTTTTCATGATATTACATTGAATTAAATGTTTTTTTTACATAACATAACATTTTTTATGAGTACATAAAATATAATTAGAAAGTACAAAAGATAGGTTTTTGAACTGCACATTATATAAATAAGTATAGCCTTAATCCCATTAACAATAAAATACCACAATAAGTTAGCTAGTGATATAATTTTGTCTTAAAAAATGACAGTTTGATATTAACTCAAACTCCTTATTGAGCATGGTCAAAGATATGGCGGATACGGGGGTGTGGGAACGTTTTGTTTCTGATTCAATTTTGCCGCGCTTTTAACCCGCTTGTCGCCTTCCCGCTTAACGAGCAACTGATTGACGCCATCTTGTTTTTCACTCGTACCGCGTTGTTCTGTGTCCGTTCCACGAATTCTATTTTTGCGAATACAAGGTTTATATTTAGTTCAATTGTGTTATTTCCGTGTTAATTTTGTTGGTTATATTGTTCTGATCACGATGTCTGATCGAGAGGTACTATATTTAAATCTCAATCGATATTACCATTAGCGTCCCGTGCGCTTATTTTGGCGGAGCTCGGTTTAATATTTCGGGGTAATCTTTATTACAGAGAAGTCGCTCGAGGACACGCAACGGTTCACGTGAGCCTGCACCGAAGCCCCCAGCGATGTCGAGGGGACATAGCCGAAGCCGGTCTAGGACGCCGCCTCCTCCAAAAACATCTAGCAGAAAGTACAGGAGCCCGTAAGTTATTTATTTCTTGAATTTAATAATCAGACACTTAGTTTGTAATAGGTTATTTTGTTTAAACAGTTTTTTGGTAATTTGCATTAAATTATAACCTCGATTATGACGGTGCTGTGGTTGCGCAATGGCACGAGGTTTGATAGCAAAAAAACAGCCTTGCTTGTATAGGAAACGCGTAAATATATTTTTAAATTATTATTTTCTATTTTATATAAAATAATGCTCAATTGAAAACTAATGTTTTGGAACTTTACTATACCATTATTTCCTAAGTACATAATTATTTATTTACCGAGATTAGCTGTTTGTTATAAATACTATATATCAGTAAATGCTATGTTTATATTAAAATTTAAACGGTTCAGTGGTGTTTACCAATTGATTTCTTCTTAGTAGCAGGAAATCTATACTTGCGAAAATCACGAAGGTTAGCCTTGAGTTTGAACAAAATGTATACAATACATTAGCACCACCGAGGTTAATTGCAAGGTTAACTAAATGACCATTACTACTAGTGATGAATATATATCCTAAATTATATTCAATTAATACAAAAAATATATAGTTTTGGCTGTCTTTTATAGTCATGTTAAATAATTATTATGAGATGTAAAAAAATATCAATGAATGATATTGAAGATTGTGTTTCGAAACAATTGTCCACAATTTGAAGGATGTTTTATAAACAATGTGCAAGTTTTGTGCACATCTCTTGGTAATGAAAGCCAACAGGAAGGTATGTTACTGTGGAATATTCATTGAAAAAAAAAATTATGAACATCCTTTTATGTTTGCTATCTGCTTTTAAATAACCCTATTAGGTACTATAAGTGTCATGCCTATGACCACATCTTCATCTTTAAAAATCTGCAGGGGTAACTTAAAATCAGGTGGGTTTGTAGTCAAGCAATTGCCTCCTCCTCCTTCTGGTGCTTTCTACCTCATTGCTGAGGGTTGTGACCTCCACAAATTATGTTGGAGAAAATCACTCTCTACCTGTTGTGGTCTTCAGCGGTGTGTAATGTCTTGTGGACTTTTGTGTTAGTGTTGTTGCTGATTTAGTCTGTCAGCACAGCAAAACACAAACCGATTTCAAATCGAATCGATGGCTATTTCGTGCGGACGCTCTCTTTATTTCTGAATTATTGTAGGAATATTACGAAATAGAATCAGAACCTGACCAAACTATCATCAAACTCTACTCTCTCAATATATCTTAATACTTTTCGATAAAAAATGTATCATTGAAATAGATTGGTGTGATATTGAGGTATTTGTCACGCACACACTTAATGCAAATTTAAGACTCTGGTTTTCTTGTGGATGCCATTGTCGGAATTGGACCAAATTATGGAAGCACCAGCTTTCAAATAAAAAAGAATCATCAAATTGGTTCACCCAGTCGAATGTTATGAGGTAACAAACATTTAAAAAATGTATGGACAAAGTGGGGACCTTAATTCATGACTGCTGGGATTTGAACCTCCTCAGCCAGATATTATAAGATGAATGTTTAGCCATTTCCAATATAATTTTTCATTTGAAAATTAACTACTACAATCTCTATATATATTCTTAGTTGTAACCATCTTCTTGTGACTAAAGGAATATTTCGACAATCACCTTCTTCTGTAATTTAATGAAATACATTAAATGTGGGACCAAACAAGCAAACATTTGGTAGTGGTAAAAATATTAAGTTGTGGCTAGGAGCTAAATTAGACCTACAACTTGACGACATGAAGATCTTATCAGCCAGCCAGCCAGTTTAACAAATATGCTGGATCAATACTAGTTTGCATGACTCTATGACAACCAATGGCTTATCAACAAACTAAGTTGATAAGGAGTAATTTCACGAGGCAGTTTTATATGCATGAAAGGTTTTTATGTTCTATTTTCGTAACATGAATTTCTGTGTTTTGATAAATGTTTGAAATAAAATGTTTTTTTTTTGTAATCTATGCCATAGTTTTTTCAAAAAAAAAATTGTTAATTTATCATACAACTGGTATTAATAAACAAAATCTCACACCTTTTACCAAAAGGGGTAGGCATAGATTAGGGATTATAATTATGTTTTTAGCTGATATGTTTTTGTTTCTTCTACATCTGATGATTCTGAGAATTATTTGTTTTTAATACATTCCGAATTATTAGACATATAAAAAAAATATATATTTCTTAGAAACATAATCTTAGAATCAAATAGCCAACGAAGCTTCTGTTTACTTTAAACAATGAAGATATAACCAAATAAATGAGTAAATAGATAATTTAAAAAAATGAAATATTTTTTCACTCCTCCACTGTAAAGGAATGTGTAGGAGCTGTAACAGCATATTGCATTATGTATTTGATATTGTTTTTCTGCCTTTTGTTCTAATAATTGTAATCCATTATCGTTATATTGATATGTTGAGAAAAACTTTGAAAATTTGCGCGAAAAAGTATCCGACACACTTTATACTATAAAGTACTGTTAATATTTGTCAGCATGTCAATATTTTTTAACATAAATGATGCATAGAAAATGCATTTAATCAATAAAAAAAAAGAAATTAGACACAGTACAATGCGTTTGATACATATGTTTGCTTGGCAATAGTTAAGTATCTATAATAAATAATTACTGACAGATAGTTAAAATATATTATTAGGCAACCACTGGTTTTATTATAACAGCTGTAGGACCCAGGTGGTTCCAAGCTGCTTACAACCGGTCCTTTTGAAAGCGTTGGCCTTTGTCTAGCATTGAATGTATTTATGAAAAAAATTATTATTATTATATCTATTAATAAATGTCATATTGTTGCAACTGTACCATATAGTTTGAAAGAACGTTTATGTAAATCGTCTCATCGCAACTAACGCTAGGACGCATTCCAGGACGCGCTCCCGTTCGGGATCGCCGCGACGCGGGTATCGTTCACGTTACTCGCGCAGTCGCTCTCGCTCATATTCACCACGCGGCTCATACCGCCGCTCTCACTCTCACAGTCCTATGTCCTCCAGGCGCCGCCATCTTGGAGACAGGGTGAGTGGTGACATTGGAGATAGGGTGAGGATGCTTGTTTTTATACTTTTTTTACCCTTAGTTTGTAGTATAGTGAGGAATGATAAATTGCTATATTGCCACCTATTTAAAGTGGTGACGGGCAGTGCTCTGTGTAGATGGTAATCAGAAACAGACGGTTAAGGCCAAAGTGAACATACATCTTCTAGGCACCCGTGTACCATCCTGGGCTTCATTTATGCTTTCCATCAAGCGAGAATTAAGCCAAACATGAGCCAAATTTATATTAAAAAAAGAAACAATAGCACTATCTTCCTCACTATTCCCTTTTTTTATAAGTTTTTTTTTATTTTATTTTAACTTGATGTTAGTGATTCCAAAACTTTATTTAGCAACTCCTTATAACTAAGATGAAATTTCTTAGTAATGTTGGTTTCTGTAGTCACAATATGTCTCAACCCAATGCGGCTACAGTAATCGTCATCGTCTTGTGGGTTGGTTTATGAGCCATTTAGACCTAACGCTAATCATTGTTTAGCAGCACTCATCTGAAAGATTACATATGGGCGTCATATCAGCTCATGCTGGATTTGTTATTGGTACTGGTGGTGTGTTACTTTGTTAATTACAAACTCATATAACTCCCATCGCTGAGCATATTAGTCTTGTAAACCAAGTGCACCACACTCGGGTATGGAGGTATCACCGAGTAAGTGATCAAGTCAGTATTAAATTTTGATACTAAAGTGTTTAAACTTCTGTTGATGTTGAGAATTGAACCTGGCTGGTTTGGTTCAATGAAATTTAGGTACATGTAAAAGAGTTGTTGAACATTTCAAGTTACAATGTTTGAAAGACTTATCTAAATATAAATTAAACCTAATAATAATATTATTCAATATTTACTGAGAGTAACCATATGTAATATATAGAGCCATCGCAATGGTAAATGTCTTTACATGAATGAGCTGGCATGACAGCCATCTTGGGGAATACTCGCGAAAAGTGAAGGTCTATCTATATACATATATACTTTAGGTTTTAGCTGATAGTCACTGAAACCTGGTTAAACACTGGCAAAGAGCCTACAACAATGACCATCTTTATAACTGATTAAATATTTTTATGTATGTTTATTAGAAATGTGCCCACAATTGTTGCAGTGACTGTAGAACAGTTTCTGTTATGACTTTTAAAGGCAATTATTTTATAAGATAAATGTATTGAAACATGTAAAAAAATAGAAGTACATTCATTGTTGGACAGGAAAATCCTACACCATCTCGCTGCCTTGGAGTTTTTGGTTTGAGTCTATATACTACTGAACAACAGATAAATCACATCTTCTCTAAATTTGGTCCAGTTGAGAAAGTGCAAGTTGTAATCGATGCAAAGGTAAGAAATAAATTTTCTATTAACGTAATATGTCTTTTTCAGGTTTGTTATGGATGTTTGTTGAGGGTTGTTATGGACTGGGCCTATCACCAATTGCAACTAACGGCCATGATATGTGCATGTGCCTCCATTGTGATATGTCTTCAGACGATGAATAGGCGCTTAATAAACGCCAGTTTTATGACCAAAATGTATCCAAATCGACTTCAGATGAGTTCAAGCGAAGTCATATTTTAAAAATGCTCATTGATTTTAGCCTTGAACAAGGGTGTCAGAAGTAATAGAAAATGTCTTGCCGTATTTATTTGGTCTAGAAGATTTGACAGCGACCTGCCGATTAGTAGTTGTCTACAGACATCCTTTGATTTCCCTTAATTCATCATAGCCGTCGTGTGTCAAGTATATACGGGGGCCATAAACAGGTAAGTAGTGCACCAATTTCGCTCTTAATAACATTCTGATTGTTTAACAGACGGGCCGCTCCAGAGGTTTCTGTTTCGTATACTACGAGTCCCAAGATGACGCTAAGGTGGCAAAGAACGAGTGCACAGGTATGGAGATCGATGGGCGGCGCATACGAGTTGACTTTTCCATAACCCAGCGAGCACACACACCCACTCCAGGCATATACATGGGAAAACCAACGTGAGTTTACTTTTGAACTTTTCGACTAACTGGCTAAAGGCCTACAGCGTATTTTTGACGAGTAGACGACACGCGTTTTCGGCTCCGAAGATGCTGAATTGTTTCTTTTACACTGATGACGTAAAGGCGCGCATAAAGTGCGTTTGACGATTTAAAGGGACGTAGTAGGTGCAGAGAAAGGGGCGCGCTGAAGCCAGCGAGCTGCAGTAGTGCAACACAGCAGTATGGCTGTAAATGCGCGTATACGTGCAGTAGAGACGTGTTTCACGCCCCTGTGCTTCAGTTAAAAGGTTGTGTTCGAGTCACGTTTGAAGCTTGGATACGCCGTGTGCTTAGGCCTTAAATATTAATATCGTCGATTAAATAGATTAAATAGAAACATTTTTCAATTTAATCGATGATATGTAAGTAATAGTAAATATATAGAAAGTTTTTTAATCAATTATAATCCTTAATATATTATATATCTCTATCATATCCTTTTAACCCTAGTGAGGTAGATAGATACAGCGCTTGCTGTCCCGAATTTGGCGTTTGAAATTTTTAGCAAGTGATTTTTTGCATAAAAAAAACCGAAACGGTATTTCATTAGTACAAGCCCATTGGAACCATAGAACATCAGACCGTAAGCCGAACAGCTTAGCCACTAGCTATCACTGATTTTGAATTAGTAATAAAATGCCATAATTATGGCACTTATGAAAATCAGTGAAAATTATTGATATAATGAGTATTATCTTATATCTATAGATGACAAGTGCAAAAAAAACTTTTTATTTCCAAGAACAATGACATGGCAACTATTTTCGAGTTAAAGATTTTAATTTGCCAACTTAGAACCGCCTATTCAGTTTTAGTGCTGTATATAGGTAACCTAAGTTGGAAGATTGTCTCAAGCAGATTTAGAGAGGGTCATCTTCAAGTTAAGTTAACCCACTAAAGGCCTACTTGTACATGTTATTTTTCCAATTAAATACATAAAACCTATAATAAAATTGAGTTAAGATTAAAATATACTATGTTTTCAGTAGTGTGAGCAGCAGAGGCGACAATGGGTATGACAGACGCAGGGACCGAGAGTGAGTTGACATTTTTGTATATAATAGACCCGATTTGTAAATAGCTCTATAACATTTGAAGGTAACCAATTACAGTTGAACTCCTCACGGTTTCCTCAAATCTGAGGCTTGTGACCACAGCCTATTGTTGGCAAGTCATTGCTACTTTCTGCCGAGAGTGATGTGGGTCTGGATAGTCGAATGTGCTTGGGCTTCGACCTACATCTTGTTTATTACAGTAGTACAGCCAGTTGCACAATGGTTTCTTAAATTTGAATAATTATGCAAAATACATTTTGTTTTGTTATATTAAGCATATACCACTAAAATTTACTACTAAAAATTTTGAAAGGGATATTACCACCACGAGATTGTGTATATTTAGCTACCAATGTAATATATAAATAATACATAAGGCTTTTATAGATCTATATTAGTCTTGATCGTGGATCTCCAATATAAGATATTGTTTGAAGAAAGACACTCTGAAACCTATGTTTGATTTCACGGTCTGACTCTTCAGCCAAAATAGCCCACAAGGAAATGTATGATATCAGTGAACTAGTTTGACAAAATAGTTTTCGTCAATTCTTTATATACTGCTCTTATTATTTTGACGTCATGACTTAGTATATTGACGTTTAAGGCGACAAGGTTTTCGATTGCAGTAACAGCCGCATATACTTATATATATATGTTCCATTTGGACACAGATCTCTCTGTAAAAAGACAAGGGCATAGTCCACACGGCCTTAGTGTGAATTGGCTGACTTCACATGTCCTAGAAAATTTTAAAACATGCAGGTTTCTTTCACCACCGAGGGTGTGGTAAATCAGCATTTAAAATTGCTATAAACAAATTCATTTGTGCACCGGGGATCGAATTCAGAAGCGAATAGCTCCTATTTTCAACGCTATTTTCTCATTTTTAAAAGAATATTAAGAATACCAGCTATATAGTAGTACCTCAATTATGTAGATAAGTAGGTAAGTAAGAATTTAATACGTGTTATGTACAAAAGTGGGTTTCCATTAATTAAATTACGTCCATTACAGCGAGTACTACTACCGTGGCGGCGGATACCGTGAGCGCGACTACTACCAGCGAGGCTACCGGCACCGCTCCCCGTCGCCGCACTACCGGCGCTCGCGTCGCTACGACCGCGACCGCTCCTACTCGCCGCGTAAGTCTTACTACCATCCCTAGGCACATATGACGCCCTCCACCGCCCTTCTTAGTTACACTCGCCCTTAAAAGGGGTCTAATGGTTTCCTCTCTTTACGCTTAACGCCGCTCGGGACCTGCCTTTGCGCCCCGCAATTGCAATCGTTGCTCTTTCTCTCCCCGCAAGAATAGTAAATTCATGGGCATTAATGCCCAGCCACCTCCTCTCATTCCGGCCTTATCAGTCTAATCGCCCCCCAGAACTGCTATTGCTGCGTGTTGCCCATCACCAGTAATCGTTCCTATCCCTTGCATAATAATTAAAATCAACCCAAAGCCCTTGCAGACTAAATATCATGGTTAAGAGTAAAACCTTTTTTGCAGTTACACTTCTGATGATGTTTAAAATTGCAGCCCCTTCATGATATTCTTGTATTACCTTAGGTTCAGTATAGTTCCTTGCTCCACTGCTACCTTTCTTATCCTGTCCTGTCTCATTCTTAGGCAGTCAACCGTCTACAAATCCCTATCCAAAGGCTAAAATGAACCGATGGGGTGGTAACATTTATGTATATAGCTAGTGTAAGAATAACATATAATAAGGCTATAGAAGTAAAAATAAGGTGTGAAACCCGCATACCAACCCAATAACAAGTCAAATATTCATTTGAAAAACACTTCTATTATATTATTTCTTATTCTTATACCAAAACGGCCATTATTAGTCCTCCTTATTTGCTAGTTCTCGTTAAGTTATTGTAAAGAGAAAGAATTTAGTTCATTACATAGTTGGGAAATGGGGGCCTTATTAGTGATTTATTGTAAAGTTGGTACCAAATATATTGGAATTATTGTATTGTAATACCTTCTTAATGTTTCTTATGTTTCAAGATATCCCACACTATTAATTAGATATGTTATATAAGAGAGACTAAGTACAAAAGCAAATTGTCCTATGAGATAAGCCTTACAATGATAATTAGAAGTTGCTATAATATATAATGTGACTGTTTTAGCTCCTGAGGTTTAGGCTAGTTTAAGTTGTTCACTGCTTTGTTGAGAAGCTTTGTTTTAAAGTTGACATGATCCATTCTAAGGCTGTTATAGTCTCCAGATTTAATAATGCTTAACATTAGATATCTTAGAATAATAGGAAAAGCCACACGGGTCATTAAAGACCTAAGGAGCTAAAATACTTATCATTACTTTATTTATAAGTACTCTTAACTGTTTAGGTAAGGTTGTGATTTGGATGGGGTTACTTATTCAAATTACTTACAAGCAATATTATTATATTATCTAGTTCTATGTCTCATGTTAGTATTTTACAACTTTCATTAATGACCACGTTATTGTAACAGGAATGCTATAGAAAATGAATAACAAGTTCTATAGCATAGAAATAAATTCTAAGGTGGAACAAAGTACGGTTTTTACTGTTTAGAATGTTAAATTCGTGTGGTCATGCCGCAATTAGAGTGCCTGAAGTGGCTCCTGTGAGTCCAATAAAGTAATAATTTCACTGTAATATTGTCTATTTGCTAGTTGTTAAAATATTTAATGTGTGTAATTTTGATTTGTTTCCATGCCATTTTCTTGCTTCTATCAATCTATCTATAATCGATTTTTTTTGCAAATATTTGCAATGACTACTTGCGCATCTTTTGGTTTGATGGATTGATAGAATGCTGACTAACAAGTGCCAAGTGTCACGGATGACCCGTGACACAATGGTTATTCCCATGTTTGACTTTGCAGGTCGATATTAGAGTAAGCTCGTGACGCTGTGGTCAACATAGATTTTCATACAACACACCCAAAATGTCCGACTGGCCTCCATAATGCATTTATACTGTACCTGTTTGGGGCCGGGCTTAGTTTTAAAAAATAATTTTGTAATAATTTTAAGTCACTTACTGATGGGAGCTCGCAAAAAGAGTTTGTTTTGTTCTTAACATTAGACGTGATACGAAAAGGGTCTAGAGTATAAGTTACGCCTAGTACGGGCGCCGTTGCATCTAGAATGTAAAGTTAGCTCCTAATAAAGTTCTTACACTAAGCCTAATATTGATTTTGTTTGTTTGAAAAGGTATTGAAACAAGAAGTAAAGGATGAAGTTCCTTGAAAAAACGTAACTGTGTTGAAGTTGTTCGAAAATATTTCTTGAGAAAGTCCGTTTTGAAATGGCTGTTGCCGAAATTCCCGGGACGGCCGATGGGCGCCGAGAACAGTCGGCGGAGCGAAGTATTGCGAATTTGTCTCGCCAATGTCTTTGCGAAAAGAATATGGCCCACTGTACCGGTTAGTAGGGAAGCCGCAAGCTCGCTCAAGACTCAAGAGAGAAGTCGCGCGTAATCCGATATTCTTTCACTTAGGAGCATAACGCGATTCAATCTCCCGCGCATACTTTCAATCTCTCTATCGGTGATCCATATGCATTTTATCTATGACATAGTATGTATTTACTACATATATTTAGTTACATATTTATCTATATGTATTTGATATTTAGATTTGGTGAAGTAATTTTAGTGTAGAGTTGTGTTGTGAGGCGACATGCTGAATAAATGATAGTTTTGTAACGTCGTTTCGATCTATCCTTCATTCATTCTCTTATCCCACACGCTCTTATCCGATATCCTTTCTCTCTCCCATTCGCTTACGTCTGTGAGAATTGTAATAATTACGCTACTTCCAACAGGAATCCCTCCCACAGCAATTTAAAAAACAAATTATTCTTCATTGACTTTCTTGTTTATAAATGGGTTTAATCTTGTATGTATTATATTAATTATGACTAATTTGTTTTAATTTTATGTATTTTGGATATATTTAGAGATACTAATTTCATTGTCATTTAGGTAAATAATTTCTAGTGGGTTTTGATTGGTCGGAGAATTGTCGACACGTTCATCGAATACGTGGTTAAGGTGATTTTTTTATGATCTAGAGATCCCAGATGATCCATGGATCCGTTGTTAGCCTGGAGGCTACAGTAACTTCACCGAATTGAGGGGTGGGACACAACCTGACACTTAATTGTATTTAGCATAGGTACCCGAGAGGGAAACACGGTTTAGCGCGTACTCGCGTAGCATTCCTATTCGTGGAAAATTTGAATGGGGATTATTGCTCCAGAAGGCTAACTTAACCAACTACGCTCACAATACTAAGTTGTACGGCTTCAAGTAATCTGTTGAAACGAGTGACTACGCGTAGAACATAAATGTATGTCTTGATGTAGGTTTGTAAACAAAAAATAATAATAAAAAGTGGGAATGTCTGAACGTCTTTTTTATAATTCCTCTACCACGTATTCGTCCGTTTTTGTAAATCATACTTAACATAGTTTAAAAGTAATCATTAAATAGATTTATAATTTGTATATCTAGGAATTTAATATTCATTTAAGTATGTTTATTATATGGTATACTAGCTGCGCCCCACTGTGTTACCCGCGATTGAAAAGTATGTCCTTTACTGTACCCCTTGTATGCAAAATTTAATGATGATCGGTTGAATATTTAGTCAGATTTATTTCTAGTTATCATTATATTTAGGATTTTCACTCTATATCTTTATCAATTATTGCTTATATGTTACTCTGTGTAAATTATATTATTGTAAAGTTTCATCAGTTTACCATTCAGTAGTTTTTGAGTGAGAGTAACACTTCACAAACATACAAACATTCAAGTTTATAATATTATTAGGACATCTCGATTGAGCGATATTCAATTTCATGGTCACTGGAAGGCATGCCGTGTTTCGAGTACCAATTTCTATTTCCGTACATCACGACAGAATTCATAACAAGTATATTTACGAGCAACAACAAAAACCGGCTTCAAATCGAATCAAACATTAATCACGCGCTGACGCCCTCTTTGTATTTCAGAATTATCGTAAGAATATTACGAAATTGAATTAATCCGAACAAAACTCTCATAAAATTACTCTTGAAATGCATCCTTTCCAATAAAAAATGAATTATCGAAATTGGTTGGCGTGATATTGAGTTATTCGTCCATTTGTGGCTCACTTGATGCAGATTTAAGACAGTTATGTCATGGATTCCATTATCAGATTTGGACCAAATTTTAATGGGATCACACGGGAAGTACCAACTTTCAAACAAAAAAGAATCATCAAAATCGGTTTATCCAGTCGAAAGCTATGTGGTAACAAAAAAAAAATACAGGCGAATTGAAGAACCTCTAAAAGTCAGTTGAAACTTCACATCGACATGATAGTCGCAGCATTCCTCAACTATGTAATATCCTTCTGCGCACATTCAACGTTGTGCCAGTTGTCGCCAGCGGTATTTCACCAATACGGGTTGCAGATTTACAACTGGTGTTAAAGATGTTCATGAACCAATCATTTCGGATCACCCGTTAGCACTTTTTGGCTTCTTCTTTCCTCTCTTTGGCTCAATATAAAAAAAATATTATAATCCAGATAGCTTAGCTGTTCTATCTCAGATATATTACAGCTATCACATATTAGATGGGTATGTTAAGGAGTGCACACAAAAAACTAAAGCATCAGACTCGAGTTTTTATTAAAATTCTTAACAATATTTATGTATAATTAAAAATGGATACCACCGTAAACGTTTCCTATCGGCTAACGCGGTACGTACCAGTGTACGGGTCAATAACAAAAAATGTAACAATACAAGACAAAATTTCAATTCATATAAATTGCATATTGAAGTTATAAATTGATTGTTTTTTTTTATACTTAAAATGGAATGTCAGCGCATGGAAATGCAACGTAATACTGAAATAATAAATATTCTAATATTGCACAAAATGGTTCACAACTTGTGCCATGGCAGACGTCTAGCATATGTAGAGATTAACTGTCGTTTAGCAGGCTACTAGAAATTATCACAGTATGCTGTTGAATAATACGTCTAATTATAACAGTGCCATGAACTAAGAATTCAACTGATTTTACTTTCAAAGGGTTTTTTTGTAATAATCTAAAATACTTTACAATCGTTAAACTAACCAAAACTATGCTTGAAACAGGAAAATTTCATTTCCACTAGTATCGAAGAAATATTGAAATACTGCGCGCTACTAGCTTAAAAATAGAGCTGAATACCAGTCGATGAATTATATATTTTGTTACCAATACAATACAAACTCACGCCCGTCACCCGGGGAGTAGGCAGAGATCACGGACTTTCACTTAGTATGAAACTGACACGGCTCTTTTGCCTCATTCACATCCATACATCTACATACATAATCGTCGGTTAAGGGTATTCCTTAACTGCCCCCTTTTTAAATATATCACCAATATGGCCGATATAAATCCTAGGGCACCCTCTATCATTTTGTTACAGTAATGTGTAAAATATTTGAAAAGAAAAAGATACCAATTTAATCGATCTCACAATTGGAGGGTAGTGTTTTATACTAAGCACATTTTTTACCTTAAAATAAATTCAAAAAATTTGTTCCTCTAGAAATATTCGGATGGCAAGATTGAGCAGACTAGCAATTTCAATTCAACCTACAGTGTGGCCAAAGTACTTACTAGCTAATGGCAAGATTAGTGAGCGTAAAAAATAGAATATAATTTTGCAAATATCTTCTATAAAATAGCTTTTAATCCTTAATCAGCATCACAAGACGCAAAATTTAATGCAGTTTCCACCATTGACAATTAAAATTCACTGATTAAAGAAAATTCACTAGTAGATCAGCTGGATTTCATAGATCGGATGACTGACTTACGATGATGCTGCCAGAAGATATGGAAGAAAAAATATTAATGGTGACTTATGATTTTAAAATACATCTTAAAAGCCTTCAATAAATAACCTTTATACGGACAAGTGACAAGATATGTGTTTAACCTGTACAAATTACTAAAATTAATTTGACTTTATTAGTGCGCAATCTGACTTGTAATCAATTTTGTATAAAGATTGCGAGGACGCAGAGTTGTTACGGTATTCTTTAAAATAATTCATTGTACAATGTTACACCCCACAAGTTTTTTTGCATATGCAATGCCGCGGACGCTGATGTACGTAGCTAAACAAGCGTACGCATGCAGTATTTACGAGCAACAAAAGTGCATTGGCGGCAAAGAGTTGAAAGTCGGAAAGAGAATTGTCGAAAAATTTAAGTGGTGGCTTCGAACAGTCTGATATCACTTTGAAAAGGAAGCATTGCATAACATCAACAGTTTCTGATACAATGATAACAGATAATACTTTAAAATCGTATGTCTGAACTTTTGTTTCCATTTCAGTAAGAATGAATATAAAAAATGATATTGCCACATGTAAATAAGAGAAGGAATGTCATCCGATGTGTTATTCCTGATTGACAAATAGCTACATCTAATATCTGAATAGATTCTACAAGAGTATGTTTTAAGAGTTTAAAAGATCCTATGGTCTAGTGACTTCTAAGATTTTTCACTATAATAAAAAACTACACTAATCTATATGAAAGTTCCTACAGCTAGATGATCGAATACTAAATAGATCTAAGTTCGAAAGTTACAAGTTAACGACCTTAAGGATCGAAATAAACTGGTGAACTAAGCACTAGTAGAGTATTGACAATAATTAAAAGGCATCTTAGCATTGGATATACTAATTAGTTTGCAGTACTTTTTGTTGACGGAATATTTGTATGGAGGGGCTGTATTTGAATGGTACAGAATTCTTTTCATTATATAAACAAAATTTGTTAAAATCATAAAACGAGGACAGTCTCCGAATAAGTTTGAAGTCAGTGTAAGATGAAGTTACTGATAACTTAATTAAATCAAGTAATTGAAGGCGAATGTCACTTGATATTGTTGAGGCATTAGTATTGTAGGTTGAGATGTTGTATCTTATATATAAGATTATATAACTGTAAACCATAACGAGAGCAAAAGCGGTTATGATGTTAATCCGCCCGTGAACATCTACATCAGATCTGCAGGTAAGTTGCCAGCCTTCATAAAATGAGAAAAAATTTTCGTAATATTCCCATCGTGTGTACTATACTTGTGATGGCATACTAAGCAGTAGCCTGTGTTAACAGTCTAAGATTATTACGGTTGTCGTAGAAAAACATTTCCTCGATTGCATTAGCGTAATAAGAGTAAACTTATTAGCTAACGCAGCTTCCATATACCCTCATTGACACAGACTTACCTGAATGTGTTCCTGTTCTTTTATAGCTAACATTTAACAAGTATATTTAAGAGATATACAAGTATATTATCGTAGGAATGAATATTACGAAATAGAATACAAATTAGAACCTAACCAAACTCCTACCCTTGAAGTACATCCTTACCAAAACATTACGAAAAAACGATTAGATAATGTCTTAGTTTTTCTTAAAGATTTAAGTATTTGTGTCTGTGAAGTTTTAACCAAAAAATGAATCATCGAAATCGGTTGGCGTGATATTGAATTATTTATCCATTTGTCGCGCTCATAATGCCAATTTAAGACTTATATGCATTTCTCATTGCCCGACCAGCTTTCAAATCAAAAAAGAATCAACAAAATCGGTTCAATCGAAAGTTATGAGGTAAGAAACGTACAAATTCAGAACCTCCTATGTTGAAATCAGTTGAAGAAGAGACTGAAATTTGTATTATTTGGAGAGTTCCTTCTCTACGTGTATTCACAAGAGCAGTGCACAATGATCCCGATGTAGACGTCGTCTAGCTCGTAGTGGTGCGGACGCCAGGGCGTCGGAAGGTGGCGGCGGGCCGGGCGGCCGAGTGTCCGATTCTTGGTAATAGAGCTGAGCACCACCGCACGAAGCACCCAGGACTACGCTCTCATCGCTCCTGCAATGTAAATAAACTGGAGATCCGCCCTTCATTTTGATTTAATAAAATTGATTTACCAAGTATGAAATTGGATAATCAATGAAAAATTATTTATTAACGGAAGAAATTTGTACCAACATAAAATAAATGAATATCACACCTACACTACAGGAGAAGTAGAGTGACGGTCATAGTCAAGAAACAGTAATTTATAATGTTTTTAGGTATGTTTGTTATTTAAATGTATGTCATTGTGAAAAAACTTTTACCCTGCAGTTTCACTGATGACTCGCTTTTCTTAATGCAAACAGACTGTAAGAACATTTAGTCTGTAAAGAATTACCTTAATATAAATTCCGAGAGTTCACCATCCTCAGAGAATTCGTTGTGTATGAGCCCCATGGTGGCGATGTCCATTGCGGCCCAGGGTCCGCCCTTACGCACTGAGCCCCAGTCGGGGTCCAGCATCAAGTAGCTGTAGTCGTTGGTCTCCGCATCAGCCTGTAGCGGCTCCATACACTTCTCCTCAATTGGGCCCAGTGTGTTGAGAGATGTTTCCCACTGAAAAGCATAAACAAAGTTATACCGGTCCACTACCACTGTATAAGATCATTTACATCCATTCACCTATTTGACAGATACATAAAACCATACCATTATGTTATAAAATAGATCTCTCTTCAATAAATCTTTATGTGTGTCGGTTCTCATCGTGCTTAATACTGATGCCTGGTTGAAGGCTAATCTAATCGGACAATCAGTAGATGGGCTATGATGAAGATTTAGACAAAAATATTAACAATTTTATAAAGATAGTAGTGTCTAGTAAGTGTACTAGTAAGATACTAGTGTCTAGTAAAAAAACAAGGATATTTGTAACACTTCTCTGTAAAATTCCATAAATTTATAAAATATTAAATGCAAAAAGCTTGTATCCAAATGATAAAAATGAGTGTGCTTTGTTGTGAGGCCACAACTAAAGTAAAAATTTAGCTCTATGTATATGTATAATGATACACACACGATTCTTCATGAGAGAAAGAAAGTGTGCGCGCGCTCTGCTCTCTCCTGCCCATATCACACAGACAATAGGCCTGCAGCTGCACTGTATCATAGATAAATGAAACGTAATTCTGTCTCTTTCTATCTTCTATAACTTATATCTCGACCAGACTTTGGTAACACATTCACCAGCTTACTCACCAAGTCAAGCGTTACGTAAAGAAGTTTTACTTTAAAAAAAATAGTCACCAAGTTATTAATAGTTTCAACATTGTCGGCCGCCTCCACGTCGAGTAGCGCGAGCAACGCCATGTTGTGCAGCCCGCTCACGAACAGCGCGCACTTCACCGCGTGCTGACTGTACTCCGGCAGCAGTTCCAGGTTATTCTCCGACTCCGACTCGCCGTCCGAATCCTCCTGGTAGGTTTTATTTCTGTAAGAAGCAGATAAACTTTATTACTTTTATTTACATTTATTGTTACATCTTAAACTAAGGTTCACAAATATTTCCTGGATGTACAGAATAAGGCCATGGTGAATGAATGAGCAACTCTTACTATCACAGACCACGTCCCCACACACAATTAGTTTTTTTTTTATTGTGACCATAATATAAACGAGAAATATTTTTATGGAAAAACGATATTTGCCAGCTGAGCCAATCATACAATCATCTCACCTGTCTGAGAAAGTGACTTGACGTTCAGGGGCCGGGGTTAGGAACTCTCTTGTCTCCAACGGTGTCATCACCCTACTACTGTACCCACTGGACTTATCCGAAGTGAAAGCTAGATGGCTCAGCTTCTCCATGAGCGGCGTCAGTTGGACCCCAGTTAATTTTTTCTTAAAACTAAGAGCTTCCGCGTCTATTGCAGCCTCTGCACTCTCTGTCAGCGATTTAAGAGGTAGTGATAAAGCTTTTCGTCTAGACTGGTCCGTTGGTAAGGTTTTATTGGAATCTTTCGCTGCCTTCTTCGGAGTCCGCTGCGGGGACTTTGTCATGTCTGAATCGAAGTCTTCAAATTTCTCAGCCTCACCAAGTTTCAAGTTGAAATTGAACATGTTCTCCTCCTTCGACTCTTGTTTCATTCGTGAGTAATACTGCTCCAGATACTGGTTGAATAGCGATTCGGAAATGGCGACACCGTCGTTCCTGAACACTGGGAATAATGGGTCATTTATTGTGAGTGTGCTAGGACTCCGTGCTTCCTCCGACGGAGAATCGTCTTCGTTCTGCGAACGCTTTAACTTAAACTTAGATGTTGCTCTATTAGATATCTTACGGAAGGTTTCTTGTATGTCCATGACACTCGCCAGTTTTCTTATAGGCTCCGGTTTGTTTATGAAGTGATCAGCTATGCAATTGATGTCAAGACCCATTTTGTTGTCTCGCTTCTCACACTCCATTTTCATCTTGGCACAGTTCTCTATGTTTTTAAGGACGTCCGGCTCCGGATCTGGTGATTTCTCCTGCGTTTGATTGTCCGGGTTTTGGCAGATAGACAGCATGTTGCCGTGGAGTCTCTTGTACTCGACCATCGGGGTCGAACAGACGCTGGTTTGACCCGTGAACTTCGTTTCGTTTTCCATTGCCTCTTCGTCGAGGGATTTTTGCGTTTTGAAACTAAGCGACAGTTTGTTCGGCCTGGGTCGGGGTTTGTTTGTAAAGGGGACGACATCTGGCATGCTCGGCTTTCTGACCTCGGAGCTGTGTTCTTTGTTAGGCGGGGATATCATGGTGTGGTCCTCTTCAGGCACGGCTGTGAATAGTAGAGACTTGTCCCTTTTCATACCGCCCTGTGGAAATTCTCGTTGTTTTTCCCGTTCCGCTTCTTGCATCTGGGGAATGAGACGCTTTTAAATAATAATGTATGTGGATGATGATGTACGTTTTGAAGTCAAAGTCGCAAGTGACATGGTGAAGTTTTTAAGGTCAATGTATACAATATATAAAAACTTTATCTGTTACTTAATCACTGTAATATTGTATTACTGATTTACCTTCATGATTAGGATAATTATTACATAAAAATACGTACGTTTACGTAAAAACAAAGACCGACCTTTAACTTAATCTACGCTAAAAATGAACGTTAACGCAAACGTCTTACCGTCAGTGTCTGATTTAAAGCTGCTAGACACAAACGCTCTAATTTATTCCCGAAGTATCATAGTTATTATTTTCTTCTTCCGTATTCCATACTCGTCGTTGTCAAGGTGTACTTACCTAGTCTTGAATTGCTATCAAAATTAACGTAGAACCTAATTTGAAGTAAGCTCTTAACAAATATAATCATTCACGGACATATGAGCCGCGATAGCTTAATGTCCGGGCGGTCGCTTCAAGTTCCGTAGTACGCGCTAGTAACCCGAGTTCGATCCCCGGTGCCGGCACTAATAAATTTGTTCTTGCAATTGTATGTGCTGATTTACACGCTTGGCGGTGAAGGAAACCTAAATGTCTTAAAACATTTTTCTGCCTGCTCTGTGAAGTCTGCCAATCAGCACTAGGGCCGCGTGGCGGACTATACCCTTATACTCTCTTTACAGAGAAGGCCTGTGCCCAGCAGTGGAACATATATTAAAGGCTGTAACTAACTAACTAACGGTCATATGAGGGCATAAATATACAAAAATAATACGAAGAGAATCTAGTATTTTTGAACCAGTCAATAGCATATTCTCTAGAATACAATATTAATAATTCTAATTACCTTTTTAAATTTAGATATCATTTCTTGGCCATTTTGATAGAACTCTTGCATCTTGTCTGCTTGCTTCTTCAATGTTTCATAAGTTTTCTTCCCCACGTAAACGACGAGCAGCTGAGCCCCCAACGGTAGAGGAGTCTCTGTCTCCAGGGTCTCCGCGGGTGATTTTATCCGATACGGATCCACCACGGTCAGGTACGATGTGAGACTTGGTGGCAATTGGGTTGAGATGATCCTGAAGATATAATTGTCTATTAATAGAACGAAGGAAAGAATGGAAGATTTGATCGATTACGATATTCCTGTACGGAAGTTAATCTACAGATTAATAATAATAATAAAATAATAAAAATCTTTATTTTCAGAAACAATACGTATAAAACAAATATACAATGTTTTTGGATCTTCTTTTAAGTATAAAATATATTTGTGTCAGAAGATCCTCTTCCTTAACTGTATCAATTTTTTTTTAAGTCAATTAATTTAAAATAATTGTGTGTGTGTGAGTGTGCATATGTGTCAGTGTGTATGAATGTGTGTGTTTATGTGAAATTTTGATAAAAATGTACAAGATTATAGCAAACGTAATGGGACTAGAGATATCCGTCACTGACGGTAAAACTTTTACTTTAAGCGTAGATTTGATATCGATTTTGTCACTTAATGCCGTTGTCTCATAACGCCCTTATTTACTATTTAATGCAGATATCCTTTAAAATCAACAATTAATTTTCAGGGATGCGTCTTCGTTGATGTAATTTGGAAGTGTATGGGACATGGATTAGCCAGGACGCTTCTAAAGTTTCACTAGGTTATTAAGAGGTGGAACAGGTCGTCGCTTAGCCTGAACCTCTATTGTAACTATAGCGCAACGGTCCCCGAAATCGAACCTCCGTTTCGGTGGTTGCTTATATGACGATAGTAAAACACTGTCACGTCACGTCGGTCACTTTGTATTTGTATTGTATTTCCGAATTATCGTAGGAATATTACAAAATAGAATTATTCAGAACCTAACCAAACTTTCATCAAACTACAGTTAAAGTACATCCTTGTCGAAATCGGTTGGTGTGATATGATGCAAATTTTTCTCATGGATCCATTGCCATAATTAGACCAATAGACCAGATCACACGGGAAGTACCAGTTTTCAAATTTCCGTTTTTTTTTCTGTGTTTATTTTTGTCATTTAATATGTAATATATTTATATATGTAAATATAATTATGTATTTTTATTAGTAAGCATGTGTCGGGGCACTATCGGCCTAGGGTTGAGGGGGGGGTGGGGGAGGCGCTGAAAATCAGTGTTATGGGATTCCAAAACAATACGCTGAGTGCCGTCCCGTTCGTTTGCGTCACACTAAGTTATTATTACTTTTATTTTATAATTATATTTTTGTTTCTGTTATTTAATTTAATTTTTTATTTGTTTTTTTTTCATTGTGACCAAACAAATAAACTTTTATTCTATTCTATTCAAATAAAAAGAATCATCAAAATCGGCTCACCCAGTCGAAAGTTATACGGTAACTAAATTTAAAAAAAAATACAGACGAATTCAGTTGAGGAGTTTTGAATTCGGTTGAAAAATACGAGTATATTTTCTAATTCAAGAATTTGTTTTTATATTATGTGTAGTTTTTTTTGACAAGTAGAAATGCAGTTGTTTTTTTCCGTTCCCCCAATATTTCTACTATTTCTATATATTCTTCTAAATTCCTTAATTCTAAGTTTTACAAAATGTCTTATTACTTAATTTTTTTATGTTCCGAATTTGAGTGTAGTCCGAAACAGAAACGTAACTGGTAATCACTAGCTTAGTAACTTGCCTCTACTCAAGGATACAAGAGTTTAATTTAGAGTATTAGTGTTAGCAGTATTCTTACTTATTGTTGTAAAGAATGACTCCGCCCAGCACACCGCTGCTCCTGCAGCAGTGTTCCAAGATCTGCATAGACTCCATGTACACTGTGTTTGCACTCTGAAACAGTAATGCTATAGTGGACAAATGCTGTGAAATTTTAAACGGCAATATAACATAGTTAAAGTTACAGCCTTTATATATAAATTTCGTTCAAAGCTTAAGTGGCTTCCAATAGATGTGTTCCTCCAGAACACTCTGTATTCTATATTCTATTTACGTGATCCATTTGCCCCTGAATACTTGAAATGTAAATTTCAGTACCAGGGTGAATCTCACGAATCTGTCTTCGCTCCACTGAGAGTAATACACTACATTTTCCTCTCTGCCACACTGGTTTCTTACACAATTCTTTTACCTTTAACGCAATAAGGCTCTGGAATGCGCTGCCATCAAAAACAGCTGGAATTAAGGCTACATGCAAACGCTCTCTTAAATCTATACTTAAATGAGGAATAGGTGTAAATTTTCCTATTTCTGTCCCTATATCCATCTATATTTGGATCTATGTAGTTGTATATTTATTCATACGTATAATAATTATGGTATTAATCTATGTGTATGGTATGTTTATGTATGATTGTATTTATTTATATATTTATACATATATAGTATATTTTTATGTTTGTCTATTTTACGTTTTTTTTAGGTAGGTTTCCTCACAATGTTTTCCTTCACCGTCAAGCGCACTAAAAATAGGCACTTAAAATCGCAACAAATTTATTGGTGCCGGCACCGGTTGCTAGATATATAATTTTAGTGTTTATCAAAGCGAATGATAAGCGTGCGAGTTGTTTGTTTACGTTGCGCGGCTATCGTTCAAGTAGCCTGCGATCGCTCGTAAAAGCGCTTTATGAGAAAATAATTTCTCCGTTTCCATGCTTACGCATTAGTTCCATTGATAATGACTTCTTATCTTGGTTATATCGTTCCATGGCAATAGGTGCTACGTGTGAATATAATAATAATATTTTTATATATATGTTCGCCATGAATTCCACTATTTCAAACGACTTCAAAAGAAGGAGGTTTTGATTTCGTCTGTATGTTGGTTTTTATGTTTGTTAACCTCATAACTTTAGACTGGGTGAAGAAATTTTGGGTATATATATATATATATTGCTCTGTCTTGGTTATATATATATATATATATATACCAAGACAAAGCAAAATGGCGACGCACTGTGGACGCCCTCTGCCCCACATCCGGGATTTAGGGCTATAAGTAAAGGAACTCATTTTGCAATATGATTGACTACTGATAGGAATATTTTCTCCAGTGAAACTTACCTTTGGCAGGCTAAGCATAGGCACTCTTTGGAAAATATGACAACCATACTGAAGCACGGGCAGGTACGTCTCGAAGACCTGGTACAGCTTCTCTGCCAGCCTCTTCTGGTCGTCCATCTGTTCCGCAATGGTGTGCAAGTCACAGTGGTAGACCTTGATTATGGAGGTGAGGAGACTGGCGCGGTTCTTCAGTACCCAATCTGGAATATTCCGATCGCTGCCTATTGCCTGGAAGACAAATGTGGAAGAGGTGGGTCAGGTTAGTCATATAAGTAAAGATCGAAAGGAGAGGAATATTTATGAAAGTCCATTTACAGTAGACCCTCCTTATATCCGACCTGGATAAGTCAAAAACCTCTGTTACTCGAAATATTAACTCTCAATAGGACGAAATGATATCGATCGCTTTTCTCAAAGTATTGGTATGTTTAAAAAGTCGTTAACCTGTAAATATTTTTTGATTAGTTAATTTTAATTTTAAATTTAGTTTAAGGAGATTCTACTGTAAGTAATGTTCGGGAAACGCGATGCGATAGACACATATTAGGATAAATATTCATAGAAGAATGTCATGTTATAAAAAACGAAATTAATTTGAGTTATATTATATATATATATATATATATATATATATATATATATATATATATATATATATATATATATATATATATATATATATATATATATATATATATATATATATATAAATCCTTAACATGACTTTAAAGAAAATAAACGACTGTAAAGTTCTTTATAAGTCTAATGTAATTTATGCTAACGAGTCTTTCCTCAATTCAGCACTTTAGTACAAATTGGATAATGTCTCGAGAGAGTTATCGTCTCGCCGGCACGTGCCTAGTTGCCAGTTTTAACGAAATGACCAAAAAGTATTACTGTTAACAAGTCAATAAATAATTCAATTTCGGATGGTGTCAAGGAAAGCACGTTTAGTAATACATAACGCCAATAAGATGTCGACAAATTATTGTATCAACAGATTGTCACGTAAACACGATTCGGAAATATGTTTTTTTTTAATAATTAGCTATAAAAGTAATCTATACATATAAATAAATAATTGTAGTGTCTATGTACATGTACCAAATATTTTTTTTTACAATTTGTTTCTGTCCGTCTATTTGTACCGACTAATGTCTGGAGCGACTGGATTGATTTTGACTATTAATAATAATAATACATAAATAAATATGCTAAACATACAATAGATACCTATGTATATATATATTCATACAAATACCACATAAAAATATATTATCTCGTTTGCCTATTCTAAACAAAAATTGCATAAAAAGAAAATTCCATCCAGCGTGCCCGTCCTTCTATTTTGTAAAATAAAATCTCATTAGAGCTCGATTAAAATATATATATTTTTTATTAATTTAGATATCGGTGTACGCGCGAATAAAAAATCACAGAACTAGTGTTAGTAAACAATATTATTCATTGGGCAACGTTTAGTTTAATGGCAACAGCGGCACTTGACAATGATCCCAGCCTGCCCGTGCGTCTGTCTATGCCCTGATCTATGGTCGGGTGATATCGAGATACGAATGACGTTCCTAGCGGAGCTTGGCTTTGGTGTCTTCAAGCAGTTAAACCAGAGTTCCTTTCTGAAGTGATCATTGACGCTGAAGCGGAGGAGAAGTGCGTGAGTTATTATATAATATCTTTGCCTACATCTATAAATGTATTATTATTTGTGTCTCCAAATACTTCGTCGTTTGACAAGCTACACCGTATTTTGTGCATAATAATATGTTCCAAGTAGAGTAACTCAAAGATTGTATAACCTTTCCTAGTTGTATAAATCATAGACTCTAATTCTCTGTCCATAATTATAATTAAGTTTCCATCGTCATAAGTTCTGACCCTTATGCGTAGAAAAATTGCATTATTTTACACGTTCTAATTACCCCACGTTATTCGATTAAGGCAGGAATGTTAAACACTTAAGTAGTTGGATAGTCGTAGACAGTGAAGTTTAGTGTATTCAGTGTTTATTGATTACAGCGAGGGTAGAAGCAAAACTATCGCAGAGTTTTGACGAAATTCAATATAGGTATACCGATATTTTATGAAATATATGATTACATTCGTGCGTTATGATTTATTTTCGTACAAGATCAACCGGAATTCGTGTACCTTCTAATTTGTGTTGAGTTAATTTTAAATTCTAATTTAGTAAGTCTTCGAAAATCGTCAAGGATTTTGTCATTTCTGATATTAATTTATATTAAATAAATGATTTACAAACAAAGCTATTGTGACACTTTTTAATTACAATTTTAATTTTAACTTAAAACAACGTTACGTATACACAACTTGTATACAAAATAAATTTATACGCTAACAATATACACTCAAAAATATTTTTTCATAAAAGATCATTTCGACACAATTTTTTAAACACTAATTTTCAACTGGTTATAGTAAAAAAAGTACTATGTACATATGAGTACAAAAATTCAATAACCTACCTAATGAAGTTAAAGATTGGCCATTCTTTATATTTTTAGGCGAAAGCTTTAAAATCATATATATTGGAATAGCTGCGCCCCGCAGTGTTACCCGCGATTAAAAACTCCTTAGATTTTTCGAAAATAAAAGTTATTCCGTATTACATAAGTTATCCGCCAGTGAGAGCACCGCCAAAATCAGTCCAGCTATTCCGGAGATTACTCGTACATATTACATCATTATATATACTGTATATACATTCCTACTTGAAGACAAGTGACGTATGTCATGTGATTTAAAGTAATAAAAATGGTGTTGAGTTACCAGCACGTATCTGCCGTACTCCCTCAGGATGAACTTCCCGCTCTGCAGTGTGATGGACACTGGTTGGGAGAACAGGCTCTTCACGCAATGCGCTGCTCCCACCACCTGTATCACAATTGTTATATCATTACATTACCTTCATTAAATAGCTCTTGTAGTTCCCTCATCTTAGATCAGTGATTCTCAACCTTTTTCAACCAATATGAAAAGTTCTCATTTTGTCTGTATGTTAAAGCGGGTGCTTCCCATGTGGTCCAATTTAAGTATGTGCACCACAAATATCACACTAATCGATTTCGATGATTCATTTTTTATTGGAAAGGATGTCTTTAAGAGTAGCTTGGTGAAAGTTTGGGTTACCTACGATACAAAAAGGGCGTCCGCGCGTAATAGCGTGTAACGTTTGATTCGATTTGAAGTCTGTTTTTGTTTTAGCTCGGAAATATAATTGTTTTGTTGCTTGCGGCTCACTTTTAACGGTTTCAAACTTAAAACGCACACAAAGAAAAACATAAGTTTATAAATTATTTACTTACCTATAATATACTATATAAAATATGTTTTTATGATAATAACTTTAAATGTGCCAAATACAATAAAATGTGCTACAAAAATAACACCACGTTTATTAAGGGATTAATAACAAGTTATTAGTATTATAACATATATTAACATTATTATATTCTAAAATTTGGCGGCACGCTTTTAGAATTTCGTAACACAAAAATGTGCGGCACACTAGTTGAGGCCAGAATTTAAAATTGCGAAAGTATATACAGGGGAAAACGACCGAAGGCTGCTTAAATCCAAATAGAATTTAATTTGATTTGAACTCGATGTGGCTTCTGATTCGAGAAAATCGCTAAGAACTTTTTTTAGGCCGAACGTTAAAGTAATTTTCTAAGATAATTTAAATCTATTATGTTGTATAGACATATCTCTGCACTATAATCATTCTATAGGCTGGAATAGTTTTTAAGGCTATCAAGAAAATAAAATTATTGCGACGTTACTAGATTTCTTGACGTAGACAAAAAGTGAGCTGAACTGGTCACCCTTTGTAATATAATACGATGTCGTTAGTTTAACGTTTCGATGTGGCAAGGATCTTAGGATATTTGCAACACTGCGGATTACGTCGCGACCTCTAGTTAGTAGTTAAGTACATTGTCGCATTAGCATCGTTTGCGAAGCCCCTTCAAAATATACGATAATGTAAGAATGAGCACGTAATATTAAAAATATTTAAAGAAATACGTTTTAAAGAATACAGATAAAAATAATATATAGCCATTGTATATCTAAATACATCTAAAATATTACACTTGTTTGTTAAGTTCCAAATCGTGTTCGAAGATAACCGGTCCGTACACATTTCTCGAATTAATTATGTAGGTAATAAATATAATTATATACGGCGACACTTAAGACGGAATAAATTAAGTATTGTCCATTAAGGTCGACTGTTCATCAGATAATAACCATTTTTTATAAGACACAGATTTAGACTTATTTAAAGAAAGATAACAATATATCTATTTGGTACAGAAATATTACTAACAATATTGATAAGCATTTCAACTAATTTTAAGCTTGAGCTAAAAGATGGTTCACATCGATAATAAAATGGTGGATTCGAACCTATGACTTTACGATTTGCAGTGTACCCTAAAGCATTAGGCTATTGACGCTTAGGTCCAATATGTGATAAGGATGAATCAATCGTCATTCTTTAAGCAATTTTTTTCTTTACATCATAACTGTTGCTGGCTGCACAGCAATAATTTTTTTATCATTATATTCATAAAAAATATATAAATATAGGTGACCAAGATATACATTTATATTGTCAAGATGGCTAGCCTTTCGGTGTTTTACATGATTGCATTTTGGAAAGTGTGATTCTACCTTCGGACGTTAAGACATTCGGCGGGTCTCCTACGTTTCATAGTCGATGTACCGCGCGTCCGAACGCAGCGATTTGAGTTCGTCAGTATTTCCGCCCATGTACGACGTGGCAGCCTTCAAGAGTAGAGTGAATAGGCACTTACTAACCACTTACATACCATCTTTCGGCTATATCACCATTTAACATCAGTGGGAGAGATCAAGCAATAGTTAGTTTATACACCATAAATATATAAACCATATAGAATTCAGGGTAGCTTAGTAGTTAGTTTAACCGTCCAAGCCGAGGTTACACCTCACCGGGGGGACCCTTGTGTCGAGTTACTAGCAATAGAGGTTCAGGCTAAGCGACCTAAGAGCTATGCCACCTCTCAATCCGGTGTAGCAGTCAAGGCCAGCTTCTCTGGCCAATCTGTGTATTTCGTCATAAAAAAAAATCTTAGTAGTTAGCATCATTGACAGCACCAATAAAATTATGCTGAATTTTTAAGTGATAATTTAACAAGCTTGGATGTGAAGGAAAACCCAGTGAAGATACCTTGATTTCTGTGCAATGTGTAGTTCATCAATTAACATTGGGAATGCCAGCATGTTGATGCCCTAAGTCTCATTAAAGTACTTAACAATGGGTAATGTTAATGACTGTTATTTAAATGGATATGTGATGGGGACATGTGATTTCCTCCGTAACTACTGAAAGTCATTTGTAAAAATAAGTTATGAATCAAATCCCAATCAAATTGTTAGATAAACAGTTAATGGTAGAGAAATAAAAGATCATTCTTTGTCATTGTAAAAAAAAAACATCCTTTGCTATTACTTGGGCAATTGTATTACTATATGTCAACATCAATATTTGGTTTATTATACCTGACTTTTGTAAAACGAGTACTATGCAATTAGTTTCAAAATATGTTGTGCTTTGTAATATCAGTTAATTTTTTGTTGGGCCAATTGGGGTTAGGCGTCAGAACCACTATCATATGAATTGTAGACATTTTCCTTATTTAAATTGTCTTTTTATTACAGAAAAAATGGAATGCAAAGTAAATTTTAAATTAATTTAAATGCTTAATAAAAATAAATACCTGTCCAGCCAATGCATGTCTCTGGGTATCAGATACCCAACCGGGATGAAAATAAAGAACTGCCTCGGCAGGGTCATCCTCCTCCGAAACACAGCATTGTGTATCATACACAAACACTATCATCATTTCCCTGCAACAAAAAACTTTTAAGCTGATGCCAGAGAGATGACAAGTCATATTGTTTTGATTTTTTTTTATACTTTCTTAGCAAGTGCTGGACTATGATCCCACCTGATGTTAAGTCTTGGATGGTAAGGCACACTACCTAAACTACTTTACTTGTCTACATAAACTATATTATTTTACTGACCATAAGCATAATTTATAATAATGTTTTCTATTGAAGTCTTCTAGGATTAAAGGGAAGACTTGGTGTATTAAATTTTTAAGTATATATTTAGTGCTTTCTTTTATATTTTATGTAATTTTTGCCATTTAAAAATGATAACATTCTTTATGCTTCTTATTTTAGATATTACGTTTGAGTTTAATTATAACAATAATGGTAAATTATTTATTAATATACTTTTTATTTGTTAAGTCACTTCGTATGATGAGATAAAAATAGATTAATTTTCCTAGCCTAAAATTATCGTATGATGTTGAAATCGATGAAAAAATTAATGTTCAATTTACGTGTATGGCTGACGATTCCGCGTTTTAAGATTTATTATAAAGTTAACGCGATTAAATAGAGTATTTGCATAGGACGTTCAAAAAGATAACTATTTAATGATAATCAATTTTGGAAACTATAACAGAATTTACTGTTACTTACTTGGCCATTTTGTTCACTTTCTTTAGGTTTTCTACACGAAATGTTAATATACTTCACAACATATCGTTTATGTACGTATAAGAAATTAATTATAGATATAAATTAAGCGCAGCACTCCGTTATTTTCATTTCTAAGAAAATTTTCGACACTACTACCATCACGTATCGTTTAATTTGACTGCTGGACTGTTTTACACAATGTTGCCAAATTGGTCTCTAGAATCTAGCAAAGACAATATAGATATTAACTCGAAATATGTTTGTCTATGAATTTTTATAAACCGTCCCATCTCGCAGTAGTAGAGTAGGATAGCCCTTCGAATTTATGTTTACATATTTATATATATAAATAAATAGATAATAAAATATACATATATAAATAGTTGTAATAAAACAAAAAAAATCCAACCGCTACCGACCTTCATAGGCTCACCGGGGTTTTAGTTCACCAATCAAAAGTTTTTAACTACTATTAAAACTTACCGTATTAAATGCAGAGTTCATTATTACAGTTAAATTTGTTATAAACTTATAAGTTAACGTTAAATATAAATTTTCAAAATATAATGATAGATGGCGTTAGCATGTTGGGTAATGGTTAAAGTTATTAAAATACCGAAGGCGTACTAATTTACAAACAAAAGTATATTGATTGATGATTACATTGAATTTTTTTTAATACTGCAAATGTGAATTATAACATATCTATGTTTTTAACATATGTAAAAAAACAATTCTTTTCAAAACTACAAAGTGAAATTTCTGCTTAATAAAATGTTTAATACTTTATTGTTTAGCCGATTTCAATAGTAATTTGAATCAATCGATGCTATATTACAGCGGACATCCAGTTCCGTTCTGCGTAGAGTTCTATGGTCTTTGATATACCGATATACGAAGTGTGTCCAGAATTTTAACAATTACGAGGTAAAAGTGTTTTAAAGAATTCTCTTAGTCATAAATTATTAAAGATACTTAGGGTTTGTTCTAAATTCACGTGTAACATAAATAATTATTTTATTGTAAGTCATGGGAATGTTGAAAGTAATGTGACGGGGTATTCCATCGTAGCCATTAATCTTTTTGTTTTTTTTTTTTTGACGGTCTTCTACAAAATACCCCGTCTTCCGCCCCAGGTTATGTCAGGTTCTTACTCACTTAAACCCCCCTGCACTAAGCTAAACACCACGTCCCGGGGGAGGTTAATCCTTCCCCCATTAATCCAGACAAGATAAGCGACAAGGCAGAGCTTTTGCTCTAAAAATATCATAAGTTCCTACTGTCCCGGAAAAAGGTTTCATTAAAATCTCATAAGTCAGGTTTTGCACTAGACATTGGAGGTGCAACTAGTCTCAACATAATTTTTATTTTTTTTTTTTTTTAAGCTTTTGTTGCGAAAAAATGCGAAACCAGATAAGAATATAATAGATAAAAGATAAGAATAACATTCGAAAAAATGGGAAACCACTGCGTCGTTTACTGTCAATTTTGTAATTTTGCCAGTTTCAGCGAGAGCTCGATTATAATCCCACCTAATCTTATGTGATGGCCTATTTATTAAAACTCCGATATTAAAGTAGAAGAAAAAGATCAAAGCCACTAAAATCTAGCAGATTTAGACCATTGTTATTCGTCATATACAATGAAAGAAGTTATTTGAGAAGGAAAAAAAAGTAAAAGGTTTCGACTTGCAGGATGTCCACAACGAAAGAAACGTTGTACTTTTGATATTGATGACGCCTTCAAATCATCACAGAGAAGTTCATCGACATAGCACTGTTTATGTCACATCACTATACAACTCACGCTGCTAGATAGAAAAGTCAAACGTACGAACGGACGCGCATGGCGCATGAATAATATTAAAATTGCTTAACCCATTCCTATATTTATGTCTTATGTAACAAGGTCTATTTTACTTTGCAACAATAATATAAAGGTTATCAATTTGTCTTTGATTCTTACGCTTTTTACGAAGATCGTTGTGCAGTGAATGGTAATGCACGAGGAAAGTTTTCTTTTTTAGAATTAGTATATTTTTATCGTCTGTTTCTGTGATGAAAATCCATAAAAATAGTAATACTATTATTGATTAAAATAGTTTGTCCTTTGTTTTTCTTTCTCTTCCTTCAAATTTGTCGTTTATCTGTATCTTTAAATTAGATATACCAACAGGAAGCAGAGGTTTATTCTTCTACGTATCGCCCGGTGAGTCAAAGCTTTCTGAAAGTCCGGCAACCTATCTCCAACTTTTGTGGCTTTGAGGGTAATGCTCATTTTTCCATAAAAAACTAGGGATTTTTAGTAATAAAGTGACTTGACTTCTGTACATACTATTAGGATACTACTGTCTGTGTGGCCTTTTTTTCAACCGACTTCCAAAAAGGGGCAGGTTTTCAATTCGTCTGGATGTTTTTTAATTTTTATCGTGCTCCATACTCGACTAGCTTTGTGGTTCCAGTTTGGTCCCATTGCAATTTATTCAAATTCTGACAATGGCATTCATGAGAAACCATATGAGTCTTAAATTTGCATTAAGAATGTGCGCGACAAATGGACAAATAAAATAATATCACGCTAACCGAATACGATGATTATTTTTTTATTAAAAAAAAATGTATTTCAAGGGTAGTTTGACGTGAGTTTGGTTAGGTTCTATTTAAACCTATTTCGTTAAATAAACTTACGATAATTCGGAAATTTGAAGAAATTCGATTTGAAGTCGAGTTTTCTATTACTTGTTACACCTTTTTTCGGTAGAATATTTGAATCATATAGTGTCGACCTTTGTGTATTTGGGGCGTCGTTTTGTTATTACAGAAACTGCGTGCTAGGAACTCGAAACTAGACGAAGGTCACCAAGCGATGGTATTTAGCAGCGAGAGGTGAGAGGCGGATGAGTGTGTTCATCTTATATATTTTGGAACGACAATAAATTTTATTGAATGGAAGCGATTTAATAATGTATGAATGCCACATCAGTGTCTGTGCGATGGCTTCGAGTTGCATAGTACGGGTATGCTAGCTACCCGAGTTCGAATCCCTGTACAGGCACCAAAGAAATTGCTTGTTGAAATTTTAAGTGCTAATTTATCGCGTGTTATAAGGAAAACATCGTGAGGAAACCTATCTATATCTTAGAAAATTTATAAGAGAAAAAATATAATCAGAACATTTGTATAACGAACGAACTAATGTACGCATGTATAGGAATTACCTCAGTGTAACAAGTATATTTACGAGCAAAAATAAAAAACCGACTTCGAATCGAATCAAATTAAACGCCATTACGCGTGGACTCTTTGTATTTCCGAATTATCGTAGGAATATTACGAAATAGAATTAATCAGAACCTAACTAAACTCTCATCAAACTACTCTTGAAGTGTATCCTTTTCAATAAAAGAACCATCGAAACCAGTTGGTTGATGATGACCATGATATTGAGTTATACGTCCATTTGTGGCACGCACATACTTGATGCAAATTTAAGACTTCTATGTTTTTTTTTCTATGTGGATTTAATTGGCACCACACAGAATCGCAAGCTATTAAATAAAAAAAAGAAAACATCAGAATCGGTTCACCCAGTCGAAAGTAATGCGGTAACAAACATAAAAATAATGCAGACGAATTGAGAACCAAGAAGAAGGGAGGATATCCATTCGAAGTCGGTTGAAAACGGTAGAACCCAGCAATACTTTTTAAAATTATTGCTGGGTTCTATCATTTAAAGCGTCAATAGCCTAATAGTTTAGGGTACGGTCTGCGAATCGTAAGGTCGTAGGTTTGAATCCACCATTCGACTATTGACGTGAACCATCTCCTAGCACAAGTCTAAGCTTAGTTGGAATGGTTAACAAGAATGTTAGTAATATTTTCTAAAAAAAAAAAAAAAAGAATGATTTTCTGCTTTTCTTCACCGTTTATTAGGTCTCATACGTGGCAGGTGCAGAGCCTAATAATACGAGTGCTGTTTTTACATAATAATAGTAATTTAGCCTTTCTGTGTGTTCTACAATTGGGTACAAAGAGAGTCTTATATATAACCTAGACACGGATGGCAGTGTTGCCATTTATTACGACATTTGGCATTTTCCGTTTGCCGATCCATTTATAAACAGATATCACACTATTAAACTATTACAAAATAAGTGTCTCGATAATAAAATGATTCAATTAACGGGAAAAAGAAACGAAAAACATGATATAATATCGTACGTAAATATAGTTAGGAATAAAATAAAATGAGCATTCACATCTTTCTGCGTAAGTGGGGTAGACAGGTATAGCATATAATTTTCAATTGTAATAACAAACAATCACCTTCAAGGGTATATGTATTCTTAGAAAACTAACTAAAGTGGACTGCGAATCCCACTTCTGATGTTATAAAACTAACTAAAGTGGACTGCGAATAAAATCCTCGACGTCAGGTTATCGTAACTTTTATTTAATTCAAATGAAATTTACTGAAGCTACCGTCGGTTCGAAAATACTCTACTACGAGAAGAACCGACAAGAAACTCGTAGGACGTATTCTTTTCAATATAATTGGTTCGGTACAAAAGTAAATAACAAAAATAGTTCAGTACAAAAGTAAATAACAAAATTAAAGTCGGGCAGCGAGCCGACACAAATTTACAACGTAAAATAATATCGGAAAGATCTCACCAAGACGACGCCTGGACCGCAAGTGCCCTGAGGCCGGCAAGATCTCCGTTTTTATAGGCCGCGTGTCAGAAACATTTTCCTAATATATTTTCCTACTACCCAACATTTTTCATATTACCCAACACGGCCTTCCTGCCAGGAGTCCGTCCTCGGGCTCCCTTAACTCAAATCTACTTAAATATCTAACAAGGGCATAGATGCCCCGGCACAAGGCTGTGGTCCGACGGTCACCGGATCACGCTGCTCGGCGAGTGTCTGTATCCCAGATGTACCAGGTTGTAGCTCCGCGCTCGCCGACTGTTCGTTTGCTGGTATCAGGAGTCCACTCCACGCCACGGGACCATGTATTCGTCCGCCGCTAGCGCAGACCTCCCGCAAGTGCCAGACAGAAGTCGCAGCTCGTAGCGCCCCGAGCAGAATCTTCACCACCCGGCAGGGACCACGCATGCCCGAGTCTAGCTTGCCAGAAGATTGTGCCTGCTCGTTTACAAATACCAAAAGTTAAGCTCGAAGCCCCGACGAGGGCGCCTCCTCTCATGACGCACTCGTCCTACGCAGCCTGGCCTCGCCGCAAATGTTCCCATGTTCGCTGTCGACTCATCTCTCGCAACGCTTCTCTGCCAGAACAAGAGCCACATCACGAACCAGACCACGAATAAGCGGTATCGCGGCCTCGATACCAACTCTGGCCACTCCCGCTGTCGGTAATTGGCTTCTACTCGAACCATGTTGAGCACCGTCCTGCAGTACCGCTCCACTTGTCCATTGGATTGATGCATCTCCGTTGTAATCAGATGAACATCTACCCCAACTCCCCGGACCCACTCGAGAAAGTCAGCACCCTGGAACACACACGCTCTCCACCGGCAACAATCAATCTCGGGGCCCCAAACAGGGAAATCACATTTGTGAAGCGACGCTTAATCCTGCCCGTACATAGGGTACAAGAGGCAAAACTTCGAAAATGCGTCGGCGCGTGACATCAGAGTACCCTTTCGGTAATCTAACTCGAAATCAAAATCCTGAAGATATACCCACCACCGGATCACTCTAGGTAACAAGTCTTTCTTACGTTGCGTAAGTTTCAACGCGTTACAATCCGTGACCACGGTGAAGTGCACACCAACAAGATAATGCCCTAAAGTGCTGCAAAGCCTTAACCAACCTTGGGTGAGCTTAGAAAAGTAGGCTACCACTCTCTTGTAGCCACCCTCGTGAACCTGCAGCAAGACTGCTCCATAACCGATCGAACCCGCATCTGTGTGGACCTCAATCGGCAAAGAAGGCCAACAAATTGCAAGTACCGGCTCGTCGGTCAACACACAATGCAACCACGCGCAACTTGTTGCTCGATACCCCAACTGCCTAACAATCGTTGGCTCAGGTGCGTTTGTCAATGCTTTGACCTTATCAGGGCTCGGCCGTACCTGACCCTGACTTATACTTCGCCCAAGGTACTCGGTTTCCAATAATCATAACGATCCAAACCAGCTCCAGGACAACTGACCAAGTCAAGTTTCCAAGCTCAAAACAAATCAAACGGCAAAACAACTGAAGACACAATTCAGTCAAGCGACCCGACCTCAAGACAACGTATCCGATGCACTCCAAGATAAACCGTTGTCCCAAGCTCGAGTCCCTCCCGGGATAACATGTCCGATGCACTCCAAGACAAATGTTATCCTGGTCCAGAATCCCCTAGAATAACCTGTCCGATGCACTCCAAGACAAATGATTATTCTAGGTCCCGAGCCTAGGGTAAAGTGTCCGATGCACTCCAAGACACTATTACTCCAGGCTTAAGGGTTCAAACCCCAAACAGCGCGCCTAATGTACTCTTTTCTCACGTCAGGAAATTTAACATCACAAAATCTCAAGAAAAATAGAGTGAAAAACTCACCATCAAAGAAAACAGAGCACACATCAAACTAAAGAAAATTAAGCCAAGCCGAAATGGGCCCTAAAAGTACGAATCCCACTTCTGATCTTAGAAAACTAACTAAAGTGGACTGCGAATCCCACTTCTGATGTTATAAAACTAACTAAAGTGGACTGCGAATAAAATCCTCGACGTCAGGTTATCGTAACTTTATTTAATTCAAATGAAATTTACTGAAGCTACCGTCGGTTCGAAAATACTCTACTACGAGAAGAACCGACAAGAAACTCGTAGGACGTATTCTTTTCAATATAATTGGTTCGGTACAAAAGTAAATAACAAAAATAGTTTAGTACAAAAGTAAATAACAAAATTAAAGTCGGGCAGCGAGCCGACACAAATTTACAACGTAAAATAATATCGGAAAGATCTCACCAAGACGACGCCTGGACCGCAAGTGCCCTGAGGTCGGCAAGATCTCCGTTTTATAGGCCGCGTGTCAGAAACATTTTCCTAATATATTTTCCTACTACCCAACAATTTTCATATTACCCAACAGTATGTTATATTTCGATCTTCTATTTCAGTATAGGTTAAATTCTATCGTAATTGTTGTTTATTTTTTTGTTCACTACTTGATTATAATAATATAATTAGATAATATAATTTTATGTCAGTAAAGTATTATAGATTAATAAATAAATAATAGATTAATCCTAGATTATTCATCATCATCATAACTTCAGCCGTAGAACATCCAGTGCTGGACACAAACATCTACCCAGAGATTTCCAAAGGGAACGATTGCATTCAGTGTCGTCCTATATTGTATGTAAAAAAATTCGAAGCGTCAATAGCCTAATGGTTTAGATTACGGTCTGCGAATCTTAAGGTTGTAGGTTCGAATCCAACAGTAGACTATTGACATGCACCATCTCCTAACTTATGCCTAAGCTTATTTGGAATGGTTAACAAGAATATTAATAATATTTGTGAAAAAAATTATACAAAAATATATACTAAAATAGAAATAATAATACATAATTTAGTAGTGTACAAATTTCAGGAACATCATAGATTCGTTTCGTTGTAAATATACTTCTTTTTTTCATTAAATCAATATGTAAAATTATTTTTCCGTTAAAACTAAATAACTATCCCGTTTCGATGGTCATATAATCCCAAATGTGACAGGACGTAGTTTATCGCTATACATCAGGCACAATTTTGTAGCATGCATATTTATACGCATTAGATATATGCTTATTTATTTATTTATTATTTATCTGCACACAATACAAAAAAAGGTACAAATAGGCGGACTTAATGCCAGTCTACCTTGGGGTTGTGTAGAGACAAAGTAACGGGTGCAAGTTATGTGAGAAAATAATAAATAAAAGAAAAATATAATAAATGCATGTATACATATATAAATACATATATAAATATATATATATATATAATTATAGATGGATAGGGAAAGCAATTGTCAAACTATTCCTTGCTTAGGTAAAGCTTCCATAGTAAATGTTTGAAAGTAGATTTAGTTCCTGCTGTACGTACATTTGTTGGCAGCGCATTCCAGAGTCTTATTGCGTTAAAGGTAAAAGATTTATGCATAAAATCAGTATGACAGGAAGAAATATGGAGAAAATTACTATCAGTGGAACGAAGACAACGGTCGTGTGATTCACACTGATATCATATTTATACTATGAGAACTCTATGCAATAAGTTGGTTAAATTCTAACAATCACAGGGTTGGATCACACACGAATGTGCAATTAAAAATTTCCTAGGAGAACTCATAGGTTCTATTCGAAGCAATAATGTTTTATATTTTTATGTCTACGAATTGGGTAACCCGGTGTTTAACTTATTCGTGTAACGTGTGCCGCAATACTTGGTCGTTAAGTTAAAAGTTTTAAACGCGCTTAGGCGCGGCCACAGTCGCGCTACTGCATTCTTGGGCCGCAGTTTTTGCAAGTCCATACCAGTCACCTATGATCTAGAACATGCTGAAGGCTAGAATATAGTTATTAGAAGGGCGGGGCGTGCGTATGTGGAATATTTGGTTCCTTTTTTGTATATAACGTTTTTTACTGGATCATCTTGATCGTTGATTATTACAGAAGTCATGGTCAAAGATGAATGTCAAACCTTATTCTGTTCAAAGTAGTAGAGAAAACGGTCCATCATTATCATCGTTTCAGTCATGGGTTGACAAAATTTACTAGCGTCTTTATCTTCCGTGATATTCAAACTTTCTTAACCGACCCTTCATTTTGGCTCACGAGCACTACATTTTCAAAGAGGTATCCGTCTAGGTTGTGTAACGTGGCATACCCATGGGTGTATAAATCTTTCAAGAGCAATTTTTTCAAAAACTTGAACGATAAGTAATATGGTTGCAGAACACAAAAAGTTGATATTCCGATGCTATTGATTTGGCTGAGAATTACAACAAATTTATCTTAGCATATTTCAGCGTGTGTTCATCTATAAATGTTGAATAATAAATAACATTTATATTGTGTAGATGTTCGCGACTATGCGCTTTTTAGATATACCTATTATAGATATAAAACTTCCTTTTATATTCGATTATAACTTCTTTTTATTTTAGGTCCTTACACATGAAATTGGCGTTTTGTCGTACTGGCCACTTTGATCTCGAATATCTTCCTCTTTGGTTAGGAATTCCAATTTCAAATTTATACAACTATTTACTCACACATTTGTTTTTCGTAAAGCGTAATGCATACGTTTTTTCCATCTTTGGTTATTTTCTTTGCGTTTAAAAATGTAAAACATAAAATATCGCGTTATTTACTTGTACGAGTTCTGCCGTGGCATCAGTGCTACAGAAACAAGCTCGAAGGATTAATGATGTGTATGGCGGTGGTGTCGCAAAAGAAAACTCAATGAGTTTTTGGTTCCAACGCTTTCGTTCTGGAAATTTCGACCTGCAAAACAAGCCCCGACGGCGGCCCGAGTCCAAGGTTGATAATGAAGAATTAAGGCTGTTGTGGAAGCGAATCAATCGTAAACCACGTTCGAGTTACCTGTGGGCTGCGGTGTTAGTGACAAAACTGTTTTAAACCACTTTTTTTTACTAAAGGGATTGATGAACTAAGTATGAGATTGCAAAAGTGCAAAAATAATAATGGTGCATACTTTAATTTTAAAAAATATATTATATTTTGTTTAGAATGCCTTTGAAATTCGATAGTTCGACTCGTGCGTAAAACAACACACTAATAAAAGATGTACAGCTAAAATAACATGTATTTGATTTCATGTTGTTTTCTGTCCTAATAAAGGGAGCAGTAGTCATATCTATTTATATCAGTAAAGGAGTTCAGAGGATCCTACACTATGAAACAAGTTTACGATATAAGAAGTCAGATAAATTTTCAGTGAGAGAGCTTTATGTAGACGTTGCTATAGCAAAACAAAAGGAACTAAATCAAGGCGTAATGCGAAACATTATTTTTGTTGACGGGGAGGAAATCTTCACAAAGATACCCCGCCTTCTGGGGTGGAAGGCGGCGGTTATGTGGGGTTTTACCCACTAAAACCTCCCAGTGGCCCTTTCCTCGGTGCATGACGAGGCTCTCCGGGATCTCACGTGGAACGCACCGGAGCCCCTCTGCACTGTGCTCAAGGAGAGCACATCCCGGGGAGGAGGTTACTCCCTCCACCTGTTATTCATTATTATTTCATATTAAATTCGTTACATTAGTTTTCGTTTCAACCTACTTCAAAGGAACTTTAACTTTCGACTGGGTGAATCGATTTTGATGATTCTTTTTATTTCAAAGCTGGTGTTTTCCGTGTGCTCCCATTAAAATTTGAGTCATTTCTGACAATGGAATCCATGACAAAATCATATGAGTCTTATTCCTACTATAAATTGGAAATACAAACATGGCGCCCGCACGTAGTAGCGTTTAACTTTTAAATCGATTTGAAATCGGTATTTGTTTTTTTTACTCGTACATATACTTGTATTCGATACAGTTCATCACATCGCGTTATATTGTAAAGAAATCTATTAGGCCCTGGTTAAAAAAATATCGCTTGTGTCAAATATTAATGTTTGAATATGGAAAGGCTTGGCTTATAAGGAATAGCTTAACGCATTGCACAGAGATTTTTATTAATAACATGATTTAATGTCCTTATCCCATTTTGCATCATAAGACATTTTGGTGCATCTATTTAATATTTCGTGTTTGGTTTTAACCTTCTCCATGCATTTTGAGTTTTCTGTTTTAGGACAAATGCTGTTATTTCTTGAGCATTTTAAATTAGACTCGTAATTAGAATGGCGAGTATATATAATTATGTATTTAGCATACTCGCATTATTATTCACGAGCATATATTATTATAATACAACTATACATATTATTATAATACAACTCAACACCTTATATTTGTAGCTAGTAATAAATGTTATCGTTATCATATTAATTACTTATATTAAAGCTTAATAGAAGTCTGCAAAGCTAATAAGCGCTACCTTTATTTAATTATAAACATACCCATGTCATCATATAAATAGTTTTGATATATTTATTTGTTAAAATACTACCAACACTTGTAACATTTATCTCTCAGTTTAGAACAAGGTTTGTGTATGAAATCCGTCTTTAAGTACTAACGGCTAGCTATAGGGTCCAAAAAATAGTCACTACGAAAGTTATCCCCGATTACCGTTAAATTACCAGTAAGAACTTATAATTTTGCGGAAACTCAAATACTTGTGAGTTACATCGACAGGTTACGTAAATCTTTGTCTAATTACAAGTCGCATACGACGTAAGGTCGTAGAAAGTGAATCGACTCGTGTGAACCGTCAAAAAAGCCCGCCATCTTGGCAGTTTGTGGCGCGCAGTCCGCGCGAGTCGACGTTCCCCGCCGAAGTGCTTTTTGAACTTAGAACGCGATTTACTTTTTATAACTTAAAGCCGCGCGTGTCAATCAGTGTGAGCGTTTGCTGCAACCTAAGTTGCATTCAGTCTCGCGGGTGTTGTTGTGAAATGTGTTGTAAAAACTTTTTGTGAGAAAGGACATTTTATACACTTGTTTTAATTTTGATGTTTAAGTAAAAATTAAGAAATGGGAGTTATTGATCGGAGAAAGTGTTTATCACATATAAAAATGGTAAGATATTTTTTTTACGATTTTTTAAAATTCGATTATATGAATATTTTATTCATTATATGTTTATATGAACATATAGAGTTTTAACCATCGTTTTAGAAATTAAAAGGTTAAAGTAATAAGAATCTTTCGTATAATTTATACCTATGTTCACATATAAAGTGATTAATCTTTTAACCGCTTAGTTGTTTGTATATACTCGAAGTTAAATAATTGGTTGCTTAGTAATCTAATAGCTTATGATGAAATATTCTCGCAAGTCTAAATTTCTCTTCATTACTCTTGCGTAGATTTCCCTTTTTCGTTAACGTGTTTGTGTTACGAGATATATTGATTCGTTACGTAGTTCTGTCGCCATTGACGGTATTCATCTTGTAAATTTATTACATAAAGTTATTATTACGCTTATATATTTCGAAAATTTGAAATTCGGCGCACAACTTTCACAGGTACTTTATAACTAATTATACAAGATATTATAAGAGAGTGGGGATGATGGAAGGAAGGAGATTAAAATTGAAATTTTCAATTAATAATTTTAAATATTCAACCAAGGAAAAGCTTCAAAAGTTGAGTTATAACTGGATGGTTTGATGTCTAACTTGAATTATAAGGACTTTTCTTTTTTAGTTTCAAGGACAGGTTTAATAATTAGGATTTATATTTCTCTTTTACCATCTGATGCTCAATGGTGTCACCCATTAACCTCAACAATATCCAATGGGTTGCAGCTGGCTTTGCAAACATTTGAGACAGGAATAGACTGCATTCTTGAACGTCGTATCGGTTCGGTAGAACTGTCGCTACCGCTGCTACCACAGAAACGTGGAACGTGGGAAGATATTACGTCAGAACTTAATTTATAGTGTGTCAACTATCAAGATGGTGAAGATGGAATTAGGAGTTGTGTTGGAACGACCAAATATGGAATTTAATATCCGTACATTAGATGATGAAATTACATTCGGTCAAATGGAAGAAGCTAGAGCCTCAGCCAGAATACTGTCTCGCTTTACTGATTACACCGTGCTTTTTGAAAGCCCATTTGGCCTTGACTTCCAAGTAACCGCGAATAGTATCGTCGCTAAATATATCAACGCCGTGGGCACCGATGTTAGCAGATGTAAGTAAAGGAATATCCATGAAATGACGGCCAACGAAATATAAACGCCAACGTATAAATGTTTAATTAACAAATTATTATGTAGCAATTGTTTTTTGCATATCGGAATTCTAATAAACGATAACTTAATATTAGGAACTAGCTCGAATTCGATCACACGTTCACTTATCTGACGTCCAGACATTGTTCATCTTCTTTGTTCGTGTATTAGAGTTATACAAAAATTAACATCAATATGAATAGGAAACTTCTGTTTTTGTTTTTGCATCGTCAAATTGTACACTGCGGGTATATTTGTATGCTTATGTACAAATAGAATTATTACTGATTCTCAATTTTATATCGTACAACTTAAAAATGAAAGTAGTATATTAGAAGCTTAGAAAGAATCTATACTCTTTCACCTTTTTCTCTGGCCAGTTGTTGCCATGTTAAATACATTAAAATATGTTAACATTTAAACGTTCTTGAATCTGTATAATTTGAATAAATAATCCGTCACCTTTTAATTAATTTCGATGAAATATCTTGGCATTATAAAATGACCTCGTAGACTCATCATTTGTGTTTAAATTGAGATTGATCTCGGTTAATTGGGTTAAATAATTATCACCTTATTATAATATAATTTATTTATAGGTCACTGGTTTTATAATGTGGTTTATCAAGTAAACAGCTTAACAGTTAAGGGCTTGAAGTTTAGCGTTTGAGTTCAAGTTTATTTTGCTATTCATAGAATCATATGTTATCTTATAGGAGCTAAACAAAATTTTAAAGTATATATTTAAAAACTATATACACTCGTAAGCAAAAATAAAAGGGGTTACGAAAGTTTGAATATATCTCAGAAGATAAAGACGCTAGCTAACTGAAATAAATTGCATGATAGACAGTTAAATATCCTTAAAATAATTTTTTTTTTATAAAATTTAATTACATAAATATAAACTTAAACGAAAAAGTATATCTTACATAAACGTTAGTATTTTTGATTCAATTTTATTTTTATTTATATTTTGCCGCCACAAGGATGCAACACGAAGTACTAAAATCCCGACCCTTTATTTTTTCTCACGGATATAAATAGAACAACGATAACATATTACATATTTCCCAATATTAAGAACAGGCCTTGTCTTTTAAATGTAATATTAGGACATAGTCTGCATGCAGCCCTAATGCGATTGAAAGACTTGACGTGTCATAAAAATATGAGAAATACATGTCTCATCACGATGCCTCCTTTCAGCACTGAACAAGTTGTAAATAAACATTTAAAATTGCTACAAATAAATTCGTTTGCTGACGGCATCGAGGAACCAACTCGGATTTTTAGTATACTTTACAACGCGAGTCATGCGGGCATACTTTTTGCCCTTACCAAGGGTCTTCGTAATAGATAGAATAATAAATTTAGAGACGAACCTTCAATCCCCAGAATGAAGTACAAGAGTGGTCCTTTAGAAACATTAAGCTCTGAACAAAGAAACAGACCTGTTCGTGCATTGCGTTAGTACAAAGAATGTAATAAACATTTTAGATTAAGTAGTATAGCTGCAGCCCGGTCATATCCGCGATTAAAAACTAAGGAAAATATAGTAGCTTACACCTTATTACATTAGCTATTGAAAAAAGCCATTCATCAGCCACTGAAAGTCCGGTTAAAATCGGTCCACCCGTTCCAGAGACTATGCGGAACAAACAAATAGACAGATAGATAGAAAAAATAGCATAAAAATGTTATTTTGGTATATGTACCGTATACATTCATATATATGTAGGAAAAAGCGATAATTTTTGATATTACAAATAGACACTTCAATTCCATTAATTTTTATAGATTGAATAAAGAATGCAAGCACATATATATTGTGATAAATATTTTTATATTGTATCACTCAATGTTGCCCGTAGTAACACAGGCCGCCATTTAAAATTGTAATTCATAGTGCAGCTCGAGTCTTGCACGTCCTTGGTTTAGCTTGCGGCTGCGTACGTTCCCCGTCACTGAATTCCGGCTCTTCGCGTATAATACACCACACGAACGTTCTTACTATATTTCAAAGAGATTCTATATATTTATTGTTGTTGTCGATAGCCTTAATGGTTTAGGGTACGGTCTGCGCATCGTAAGGTCGTGGGTTCGAATCCACCATTCGTCTATTGACGTAAACCATCTAACCCAAGCCTAAGCTTATTTGGAATGGTTAAGAAGAATGTTAATAATATTTGTGACAAAAAATATTGTTAGCAATATTTTCAAAAAAAAAAAATTCTGATTATGAATCTTAAATAATAAATTCACAATTAATTCTTCTTTGTTAGTAAATGAGAAAATATAACTATAAATAAGAATGAACTGTATCATTTTATTTTGTAAGTCGTGTTTCTTTTATTTTCTTTCCATTGTAATTAACAACTAAACATTACAGCCTAATAAATTCATTCGCACGTGTAAAATATTGTAATATACCTAAATTTTTCATTGCAATTTAGAGAAATTAGACTAAAATATCGAGGGAGAACCGAAACAGAATTCAAAAATACCCTTAATTTTGAATACAACGGTAAAATATCTAAAAGTAGTTGTATTCAAAGTCTTTATTAAAAACAATTGATCTATTTCAACAAGCATCGGAAACGCTTTACGAAGTGTTTTCCTTATTTGTGAAATTTCTTTACAACATATTTGATCTGGCAAACATGCATAACCTGCTATTATAGAAAAAAAAACAGCGCAAGAAGCTGCATCGTGCTAGGGAACCGGACGTACAAAAAATATCGCGAATAAGCGTATAATATAATATCTCGTTACAGCTCAGTTTAACAACAATAATTCTTAAAACTATACCTATTAATAATTATAGTCTTATGCGTCTTGGATAAGCCTCTATACAAAAGGGGGATTAAACTTTTTAAAACGTGTAATGGTAAGATGGCTCGGAAATAGTGAGAGCTAACTGACGAGTTTATTTGTGAGTCTTACCACGCTTACTTAAACTTAACTTTCAATCGAAAGTAGCCTTGAGGCAGAATTTAATTTTGCTCTTAAGAACAGGTCTTAAAACATTTATGTTATTGTTATACATTAACAAAACAATGTTTAAACAAAATAATTTATGTATTTGAACATTTGCTTCATGTAGTCAATTTTTTTAAATATTTAAAACTAAATATATTTTGTTCCTTATCATCAAAACCAATATAGTAGATTTTATGTAGTTTTTTTGGTCAGCCTCCTTTACATTGTGTCCCATTCTGACTAGGTATTACTCAATTAATTTTACGTACCGCTTTACATCATAAGGTGACGAACATAAGCACAGAGTTGTGTAGGATTTTCTTTTACAAAATCCCGGTTAGCATCGCATTGTTTAGACGAGGTGTGACGTATAAAACCAAGAACATCCTGCAGAATCATCGCTTCTAGTACTTAGCTTTAAAAGACAGTAATTTGGATTACGATCCCGTACTTAGTATTAAGTAAAGTCACAATTTTCAAATAAAAGACATCAACGCGTTTTAGAGCTTCAGTAATTTAGCTTCTGGGTCTGCACAATCATCGTCGCAGTTTTTTTAGGTGTTATATTGTATTATAGTGAGTATGCTACGAGACGATGGAAGTTTTTTCGCCAATAGATGTCATTCCCAAATTATTACAAAAAAAATATATAGTACTGTTCATTGTCGGCAGTATCGCCTACTAGCCACTTAAACACAACTAAGCACTTTCACATGAACTTCATAAGAAAAGCCATTGTACAAGTTGAAAGTAAAGCCTTCATCTGTATAAGATTAAGAGAGATATGGCGACTATGTACCTTTCGAACGACCGTGTCCAAAGCGGAATTGCAGCGGCCTACAGGCGAGCGTTGCATGCGGTTGCGCGAAACTATTTCTGTTCAATCGTCGGACATCACGGAACTTTCTTGCACGTCATTTATTCCGAATGACTACAGTTTACTGAGCTGAATTGGAGAGTAAATATTTATAGTATGTTTTTTTATATGGCTTATATAGTAACATTGTATTTTTAATTTGGATTTACTAAATCCACGAGGCAGGAATCATGCGAATTGACCACGTAATAGGGATTTTTTTGATTTAAGATTTCCGCTTCTATAAAATAAGTTATTATAAGGTTGTTTAGATTATCCCATTTAGTTTAATTAATAAAATAGCTACCGACCGAATCGTGGTGCGGCCCTCTCGGGCGCCCTGGGATCGGAATGCTAACGCGTAAAATAGTAACCGTCAAACCGAGGTACCCCTGGTGAGGGTTTGCACCATTGCATCGAGTTACTAGCTGATGACCCCTCGCCTGAACCTAAGCTGGTTCAGGCTTAGGTTCAGGCGACCTAAGAGCTATGCCACCTTTCAATAGGTGAAGCAGTAAAGGCCAGCCTCTCTGGCCAACTGTGTAGTTCATCCTTAACAAAAAAAAATTGGTTATTATTAACTGTCAACTGACATGCCAAGACTTGGGTACAATTGCTTTGTTTTTCCCGTTATTGTTATTATTTCGCAAGTCATCATTCTCACCATTGAGGTTAGAACATAAACATGATGGATAGTGAATTGTATTATTGAATTTCCCCTAACATCAAATCATATTTTTGACGGACCTATATAGATGAGCCAGAGAAATTGGCATTGACAGTTTCACTGGATTGCAAGGTGGTATAGCTCTTAGGTGAGCATGATATTGTAGGAACTCGAAGCACGGCCCCCGGTGAGGGGTAATCTCGGCTTGGGCGGTTACGTTTTGCGCGTAAGCATTCCTCGGAGTGCGACTGAGAGGACCGAACTACGGCAGTGTCACATCAAATTATATTAGTTAACTTTAAAGTTACTAAGCTCCTATTCAGTTTAATTAACAAGTTTATCAGTCACTCGACTCTATACCACTCAATATACTATAACCTTGTTCTTGTCAAGTAACTTACACTCTGTTCAATAGTTTATTTAGTAAACATAAAAATGCACAAAGTTTTCTTACAACAATATTGTTATACAATCAAGAGTGAATTGAAAATAAATTTATTTTACAAATGTAGCGTCGGAGAGTGAAGAAAAAAACGGCACACTTCCCTCCACAAGGCACGTTCGTAACCATTTCATAAGTCAAGCTGCAATGTGATACCTTTACTCGATTGCGACGCCATTAACTCAGATGCTGTGACACAGATACACGTAATCTGTAATTCAATAAATTCATTCATACTGTAACTAAGGCATAAAATAAACGCAAAATATAATGATAAAAAATGATATTTAATATTGTGCATTTTACGTAACTTTATAGAGAATATTATAAGATATCACAAGACAGAAATAACAGCTCCAATTTAAAGAAGTTAAAACAACCTAGCATGATATTTTTTCAGTGTCTACGAGACAGTAGCTTGATGCGTTTGGTTAGGTTCAAATTAATTCTATTTCATTATATTTCTACGATAATTCGGAAAAACAAAACGGGCGTCTAATGTTTGATTTGATTAGAATTTGTTTTTTTAATTTTTTCTCGTAAATATATTTGTTTATATGCTCTGTAGCTTACTTATTTTGTTTATTTTTAATAAAACTGACTATATGACTATAAAAATAATAATAATATGCATGTTAATTTACACAGTTATTGTATTTAAAATCCTATTTGAGCTTGACGTGGCATATCAATGCACCTAGCTATATATTTAATAACGAATAGTTTCGCTTATCAATAGCTAGAGAAAGGCGGGCAGTCAAGGGTACGGCCACGTGACAATGTCAACTGGTCCGTCTCGAAGGAATTCGGCGACGAGGCGCGGTGCTATGACGACTATGTTGACTTCTGAAATATAGTCGACTACGTTATATCAAGTAATTAGATCGATTCCTTGGAAAGTCATTTAGCCGAAGCGTGTTAGGAAATAGGAAGCCGTCAGTAAATCTTATTTATGCAATACTTCTGTCATATTTATTGGCATAACATAAATATGTTCGTCACTTTTTTTAAATAAAAATCAGTTATCACATGGCCACGGCAACGGCGTCTGCTGTTGCAGGAATGAGTAGACTCTAACCGGGAAATAGAACGACCTTGCTTAATACCGTCTTGAAATAATATAAATTCAAGTCGGTCTTCAATCAACATGGAACATGGAAAAACATCAGTAAGTTCAACTTAAAAAATATAGTGACAGCCTTTATATGTCCCACTGTTGGGCACAGGCCTTCTCTGTAACGAGAGAATAAGTCCGCCACGCAATCCTATTGCGGATTGGCAGGCTTCACATGCCTTTGAAAATGTCTAAGATATGCGGGTTTCCTGACGCTGTTTTTCTTCAGCGTGTGGTAAATTAGCTCCTTAAATTGCAATAATTAATTATTATGTCATTGTTCGGGTTGTTAGCTTACTACGCAATTTGAGACGACCGCCCGGACACTGAGATACGGCTCATCCATAAGTACCTATGGTAAAAAAGGTTACCGGTAAACAAGAAGACAGGTTAAGGAAAATATTGGCATTTAATGGGACTTAAATAAACGACCTTCATCGAGCTTTCGAACCCCCGATGTATTCGAAGGTCTTTTTATATACATGGAATGTCTTATACATATATGTATGAGCAAGACTCGCGATAAATTATTGATTTAAATATTGTCTACTACATGACTCAGTAAAAATAACTTGCCTAACCAATGGTTTTATTTAGTAAATCATGAAATCTATACCATTTAATGTGGTTGTTGTAGTATATTTAAAGAAATGTACATGTATGTACATATATTTAAAAAAAAAACTGTTTCAATTAAATTTAAATTCAACACAATAACTATTATGTTGTTACTAGTTGGTTTACCAACATCATCGCTATAAAAAGCGTGTGGTATAAAACTTCTTTTGTCACGTTATCGTGTAAATGTCGCCTGCAATTTACAAAGTTTTTGTTACTGGTAATTCATATTATTATGCTGCTTAAAACAAAATTATGGAATAAATTGACGCTGCGTAATTTCCATTATGATATAGTTTACATTAAAATATTTTTATTTACATAAGTACTTAATGTAATAAATATTAATACTGATTACAATTATAACAATGTCTGTATTTACGATATTCAAATATATTTCTAGAAGGGCTTGGAGCCGAGCCCGTGTCTTAGACCCTCTTTTATTGTTAATAAAATTTAAATTGGTTATTATTAAGTAAATAGTCACTCTATAAACAACGCATTCGTTTATTAAGCACGTGCGGACTACTGTACACGCGGACTTCTGGTATATTGTGATGGTATTAACTCTATTCACTTTAAATTTGTCTCCCAACTTGTTTGTGCCTACCCTGCTAGGGTTAGGATGTAAAAACTTCTATATTTTTATTTTTAAATTCTTTAATGGCTAATTAACAACTTCAATGTAAAATTTGCTTTTAAAATCATTTTTAAACAGCTTTGCTAAGTAAAATAAACAACAACCACATTGAAGCAATTCGTCATCCAAGTTATTTTTTACAAGTATTCAAATAAAAGTTAATAGTAAGCATACACAATTGTTTTCACTCTTACTATGGTAATTACACGCCTAATGTTACACTGAATCGATTCGTAACGATGATTCTTTTACGCTTTGTTGCAAAATGGAAACATGACTGTATAGTCTTTTTCACTAAGCAAAAGTATTCTTGTAAGTATTCTCTTTAATAAGTAAATATTCATTTGGAACTAACTATATATATATATATATTTCCCACTGTTGGGCATAAGCCTTCCCTAGATAAGTTTCCTCACCATGTTTTCCTTCAAATTGCAACAACAAATTTATTGGCCCCGGCATCGGGGATCGAACTCGTGTTGCTAGCGTACCACTTGAGGCATTCGCCCGGACACTGAGTTACCACGGCCCTTTGTAAGTGTACTAGTAATAAGGGAACTCCTCGGAAAGGTCTTCAAAACACAAAAAAATCTTGTCCCAAACGTACCAATATCTCAATCAAGCATCCTTCTATACGATTTCAGGACATCCCTGGTCTGTCTTTGAAATCCAAGGTTCTTATCAAACAATATTAGAATGGGACCTGATTGAAACCAAGGCTATTGAAACGAAAAAATAATTAAGGAGCTACGGAGTGCACAAACCTTAAAATAAAATTCAAACGAATAGCCTCCTCTTTTGAAGTCGGTTGAAGATGCAAAATCCTTCACATAACCTCCGTCTTAAAAATAAAACTGTATGTAAATACTATCTTTATCTTTATGTTTATACGCTGTATTTACAATAATACAAACTTACACATTTTGCTTTATTTTTTTTAAACAATAAACGTACATAATTAAATATTTATTTTAACTTTTACAATATATTAAATTATTCATTTCTCTCCGTATTAATTCTCTTCTCGAGCGGGTGAAGATCATTACTTACACCTGTGTACATATCAGCAGCATCAGTAAACGGATACATTCCCGGCACTATAACTTACCTTGAATACTTCAAAATCCTTTATTATTTTTTTTTTAATTTATTTATTAGAATTTTTGAATTAGAAGTGCTCCAATCGTCACCAAACTTCAGATTTACAGGATTACTCGCTAGGCCAATCTGGAGATTCCCTGAAAGTTTAATTGAAATCGGTTACAAACCCACACAATTTCTCTTTTATAAATACAGATTGCACAGTTTATGTTAATGTTAGAATAATTTACTTTATGGGAAATAAAAAAAATAAATAATATAAAATATTTTGTACAATCTATTAAATTGTAAATATTTCTGTATTAGTATATGTTATCTTTATGGGTATTCCCATAAATATTAGAATTGAAATTGGTGACATTCAAATTATTTTTTTTAAAATTTGTTATGGGAATTCTATACAAAGAAATGAGATGGATTAATCACAATATTACAAACAACAATAAAGATTCATTGAAGCGAAAATGTAAATAATGCCAAGAGTAACGAATTGAATTTTGCAAGCCGATCCGCGGTCGATCCTATGGCGCAATAATAAATTAGAAACACTCTTGCGTAATGTCTAGCATAACTTCGGCAATGTTTTTAAAGCATATGATTAAAAAGATTCGCTGTTTGAGATGTAACGGAGGCGACAGAGATAACAATAGCTATCCACTTTACACCAAGATTATATATATAGCCTTGATCAAAAGTTAATTTAAACGTAAAACACGCGTTTCGTAAATATTGACTGACTACAAGTAATGTTTTAATAGTTGCGTAATGTGTGTGTATGTGACATCCGTGTGATTTAAATAATTTTCTCATTTGAATAATATTTATTTAAATAATATTGTAGACAAAGAATATTACTTCACCGGAAATGTTTTTAAAAAATATGTCGATTTCTCTTTAGAAAAACATATCTCGTGTTTTTAACCCTAGGTGGGTAAAAATACTTGGCACTACTATCCGCTTTTATAAGGGAGGTATTAGGTAAATACTAGACAAAGAGAAGTAGTAAGTGAAAAACATAGCAATTCAAATCAAGCGTGACAGATCAAACGTTAAAGTTTTTATGCGTGAACGCTCTCTTTTAATTCCGAAGTATCGTAGTTATAATACAAAATTCTAGTGCTTCTATTCTGTTTCTCCTTCCACATTTGTGCTCCCTATATACTACCTATATCTTAATGAAGAGTTCCCTGGTAATTGCTAAAAAAAATATTATGAGTCTTAATTTAAATCAAACTCTTTCAAACAATCAGATCAAATAAATGACGGCACTATGAGTGCAAATGATGTGTGATGTGCACATGATGTGCAGAAAAATAGAGACGAATTGAAAACCTCCTGCCTTTTGTAAAGTCGGTTAAAAAGCTCACACAATATATTTTTTTTACAAATATTAAAGTTCTAGTTAACCATTTCAAATAAACTTCTGCTTGTGCTAGGAGATGATTCACGACGGTAAAAATAGAAAAGCGAACGAACTTACGATTCGCAGACCGTACCCTAACCTATTGGATTCTTAACGTTTTTTTAAATACACTTTGTTTATTTATTCAATGTTTATACTTTATTTATGTGAGAGGAAATTTCAGAGAGGCTGGAATAACAAGTCTATCGTCTTTATAATTACCTATAATATATCGTTTATAATTGCCTATAGGGTACTCTAAAAAATAAATATACTTTAACCATTTAAACTATTTTATGTCCATACAATACAATAAATAACAAAGGGCACGAGTCACAAGGTCTATATTCTCGGCACAGTCTTTTTATCGCAAGGTCCAGTCGCGGGATATTCTCATACGATATGTAGCTCCATTGTTAGCGTACAATCATTGTTAAATATATCAACATTGTATGTGGGAATAACGGCTTATATAGAGAACATAAAGGCCGTTATATAAATTTCCGCTACGTTAATAATAATTAATTCAACACTTTAATTACCCTTATTTATATTACCTCAATTAAGGAAGATAGGGATAGCCGTTCCAGAGCTTAGCCGAAACAAACAGTCAGACACTAAAAAATTTAAAAAAATGTTATTTTAGTATATGTAGCGTATTTGCAGTATATGAATAAAGTAAAAATTATTATTTTATTCGGTTATTTTTAATATTATAAACAGCCACTCTAATTTTATTTATTTAAATATATATAGTAGTTATTTATATAGATAAAACATCGAAGCCATAATTATTGAGCTTTGTCTACCCCTCAGAGTAACGCGCTTGAAAATTTTATTATATCGTATATTTCATGGTAATAAATGCTTAACCCACGATTTGGTGCTGCTGAAGCTCATTTCATTTTAGGCAGTTCAAGTAGATATCTAAATTCTGCACATATAATTAACAAATGTTTGCTAATTGTAGTAATTTCATCCAAATTTTGAATTAAAGGACTTCAACGAAAGCCTAGATTGGCAGAAAAATAAAAACATTTTATGCTGAACTACGATTTATTTAAGAACTTTGATGACGTAATATACGAGTTAGAAAATATGACATACTTATATAACAAGAAACACGCTGGTTTGTGTGACACATTTGTAAATTATGTTAATGTTCAAGAACCGGCGACTGTTTGCATATAATTAAAAAAAACGATGGCGCTGACTATAAGCTCTCGTGTCGTTGAAGTCAATAGTCTAATAGCTTAGTGTACTGCCGGTAAAAAATAATATATCCCAAGTTCAGATCCACCGCGATCATTGACGTAATTCACCTAGTTGCATAATTTAGATGGTTTAAAAGGATTTTAATAAAATTTGTGAAAGTTAGTAAGCACCCATAAAAATCAAAAGCAGATGGGTTCGATACGATACAGGATACCATGACCTCGTAGAATACGTTTGATGTTACGATCCTTATGCTATGTGCTTTTTCGTTTTCTTATGTATAAAGAAAATGTTTTATGATAATACTCTGCCTGCTGTCTAATTTTATTTACAAGCTTGATGAGAAGACAGCGATAAAAGGATAGCGATTATCATCTCTGTCTACCCTATTGGGGTTAAAAGTAGCTTATCTGTTCTGCTATGATCAACTTAAGACAGTATAGCAGTAACAGTGTTCATAATTAAAAAAAATCTTAGATAATTGTTGAGTAAATAATCATAGTTTAATATCTAATGTCATAGGTATTTTCTTACCTTCCTTTGTATTCTATGATTGCCTTGAATCTACATGTTAAGGTTATCCCATTCCTTCAGTCTGCCATATATTTACTTTGTAGTGCTGTAATTAGCTATTGTTTTATTGTATATAGGTGGTGCGATATGATCCGTGGGAAGATATAGGCTATTTATAATACATAATAAGAGTTTAATTGATGCATAGATAAAGTAACTCTAGGTTTTTAATCTAGTAATTTTGTTTATCTAGAGCTAGACGATGACTTTTTTACTATATTAGACATCAACGCAGGCAATGGCAGGTAATCGTAAAAATTCGTCTGGTATTACGGTTTGGGCAAGATCTATGGCTCACCTAATGCTATGCGTTCACTGTCGCTAACAAACACGTGCAAAATAGAGTCATTGAATGACGTCGATAACAAGTTATCATTAGTGTTATTAACGAAGTAATTTCTATGATAATTAAATAGTTACCAGACATGTACAAACATGAATATTTCACTTACAAGGTATAAACAGGAAGGCAATATATTCGATTGTGCTTTTGTCCAAAACAACAAATCAAGATATTTTTGTATAAACAAGTTACCCGTTTAAGTATTAACCGACGATCTTGGTAAATTTGTGAGTCACATATTTATAATAACAGCTTCAATAAATTTTATTGTTGTTTTTGAGATTCAACGATTATAAATTAGAATTGATCAATCGAGTAAAATAAATAAAAGGAATAAAGAGTATCATAAAGCTAATGCAAATTATAGTTGTGTTCTGATATTTGTTGCTACAAGTGGGCGCGACTACTTAAAAACATGTGATGAACTTTATGATTATTTGCAAAAGTAACTTGCTCTTAGCTTAAAACTTATAATTTATTACACTAAAAATCGATGCTTTTAAAGTCATCTAAGTAACCTGCAGATGTTGATAAAGCTAGAAAGCTTGAAAAGATACTGATTCTATAGAACATGTTGTTTATAGTATGTAGTAATTTGTTGGTCTTGTGGAATAAAATAGAAACAACAAATACACTCGCTTTAATGATCTAAGTTACTTAATTGAATAAATTAATTATTATTATTATTATTATTTATTCAGACAGGGTAACGTTGTACAAAGAATTATATTTACGAATACCGTCACAGCTGCGCGTCCTCACAAACCTTATACAAAATTAATTAAAAGACAGATTACGAACTAATCAAGTTAAATTATTGTTTACAATGCCAAGTTAATGTGACGATCAATTAAATTATTAATTAAAGATACAATAAGGTTCAGGTAAATCACTAAGATATCATTGGAAGTAGTTATTATGCATAACAATGGCTGGGTGTCATGTGTTGCTAGCTAATAGGTGAGAAATAACAATATTAAAATACCACAACTGTATGTTTTCGCTTCAAATCAAGATAGTACAGAAAAAACATTAAATTTAGAGAAAGGATGAAATCTCACTTCAAAGCTGTTTAAACTCAATTCGATATTTCATATTCAACCCTTTCTATATATTATTAATTTCCTCATGTGGCGCTGTCAATAATTTGCCGAGTAGGAAATTTACTTACAGTATTACCTCACGTATGTATATCAATATTCAATACTCGGAAACCATGTTTACTTCGATGCTCAAACAATTACATCGTCAAATTTGTTTTTTCGCGCAAGTTTGGTAAAGATTATGTGGTTGTATTGGGCAATGGATTTCATAACAGCACGCTTTTACGAGTGGAGATAATATTCGATGTAAAACTTGTTTTGTATATTATCATCGAGCATTTGAAACTTCGAAAGTTTAATTTTAAATGAGATGGTATGAGACCTTCAATTCAATAAAATAAGTTTTTTTTATAGAAGAGGGTTCAAATTATAATATTTAACTGTCTACGCAACCTATTAATTCAATGTGGTTTGATGTAGGCTATTTACGTAAAATTTCATTACATCAAAATACGCAAAACCAATGGCAGACGATTTAGCAAATATGAAGCATTAATACTATTTTCGTCATAAAACAATGTCTTTACATGCCATAAATAGTATGTTATATAGCTAATAATTTAATTATATATTTTTGTAAGTATAAACCACGATTTAATTATATATTTTTGTAAGTATAAACCACAAACCGTATGTGTTCTCTTTAATATAAATCCATATATTTTTTTTCATCTGTACATTAGTTTGATGTTATTTTTGTTTTTCAGCTGTTCACGTATTAGCATATAATAACATACATACACGCATAAATAACGATGCATATTTAGGTTGAAACATTATAAGATTTATTGTATTAGTTAATCAAAAGGGGTGTTGTCTACTACGTAGTAATAGCAGACTCCACGTTACGCTGGGATATTTTAACCTGATCTAATGACCTTGACAAGTCAAAAAAGTTCCTTTTGCTCTACTTACTTTACTCTCACGCTTTCAAACTGGTATAGTTTCTCATGATAAAATAATAGACTTACTTTACTACAAGAAACTTTCGATGTCTACTGGTACAGTCAAGTTTAATAACATTATTTTCCCCTTTTAATTATTTGTTGATTATACGAAATGCTTCATTTACAGGTAAAAACGTATTTAACTATTAATAAAGAAATTCTAATCATATGCGAATTTTATATTTACAATTTTCTTTATGTAAATATTCTTGGAGTTAAGTCGTGTTAGTCAGTCATGGTCTGTTAATGGTCTGTTTGACAATATACTCTAACATGCTTAAACCAAGAATATCCGTTATTTCTATTTAATTTTCTAACCTACTTCATATTACAAAATCCACATTACCCATATGACACCATCAGCCAGTTTAATTATAAATGCAAAATAGCCCTTCCGATTTATATGTGACGCGCGTTGAAGTCTTTTATATGAAACAATATGGAACTATTTTGCTTTCGCCTGCAATGTATGTGTATTTTTTAACCAACGTGTACAAGTGTACTTTATCAAAGGGATTGGTCAGATAATCCTTTTTCATAATTTATGATTGTTAAAAAAATTATTGCTACTTCCGCTCAACTTCGTTTGTACCCAATAAGTACATCACAGAGTGACAACACATCGTATATCCGCGAAAGCGCATCGTGCGCGGAGTACCGATTTTAATGTCTCATTTCACTTTCCTCTTGTAATTTTTGCGACATCGAACGTACACGATTTCTATGTCTATAGAGTTTCTAACCCAATCTATCAATTAATATTATCAACCAGCGGCAAGATATAGAAAAAATAACACAGAATAATTAAATAAATGAGCTAACATTCACCAAAATTCATTCATCCTTTCTCAGATGATTGTTTCTGATATCCAAACTATTTTATCATAGTATATTTTATATTACAATGGTAGGTGACAGATGGATAAATGTCCTGAAATAGTTCACTTAACACTAACACAAGAATTATGCAACTAAGTTGACTCGATTAAGTAATCATCAAAAAGTAAAAAAAAACAAAGAAGTATTTAAATTACTGATGCTGCGTAAAAAGAAATGCATAATGTTAATCAAAAGAGTATGAGATATATGATGTACAATGATTCAATATTTGAATGAATGATTCAAATGTGTCGACAATTGTTTATAACAGATATTAGTTTTTATTCATTGAGATTGACAATAATCAATGCCAATGCTGGTCATAACATATAAATTGGACAAGGTCTGACGATATTTATGCATGAAATCTTGACGTTTCGCTTCTCTGTACACTTTATTTTTTGTTTGTTTTTATTTATTTATTGATCTGATGATAATGATTGCATTAATAAAACAATTATAAAAAAATGCATATTCATTTATAGTTGAATTGTTCTTATTCGAAACCAAATAGACATGCATCTACCCACCACCTCCCATAGCCCCACTCACTCTCAAATAGACATGCATCGTAAATTCATGGAGCAAATTAGAAGGCATTTGGTATTGAAATTGTAAGTATCGTATTGTATTTATTTACCTAGTTTTCTATCAAAGCCACAAATATGTATATTATTGTGTATTTATCTTAATATTTCGTTATATCTCTTATCTTTTCCATGATTACACTTGCCAATATGTATTTTTCTCTCTCCAAAGGTTTTGATTGCTAGAGAATGCCGATTAGGCATTAAGTGAACTAAACTTTACGGTGTTACAATAAGTGTAAATAAATTAATATCGACCAATACGGTCAGTATGATGAAGAATAATATCTCTACGTTTTTCCGTGCAGTATTAACGGAGTAGCCAATAATTGCACTTTACGGATACTAAAAAATATTGCTATAGCTTCCAATTGGTCTAAATAGTTTGTGTCTGAAGTAAGGCGAAAGGTTGACCCCCTGCCACATGGGACTTAATAAGGTTAGGTGAAAAGCAAATAATGATTGCAATCTCTGTCAATACTCGGCTAAAAGGGCTTGAGTATTTAATAAAAGTTTGACTTCTGTGCTAGGTTTTTGTTTAAACAACACACACAATGGTTAGTTTTCGTGGTATCTTCTATTGTAACTGCAATACCATTAAATTTATTCTTATCTACCTGCATGTAGCTTCGATACGTTCAAGAACAGGATCGCGGCGGGCAGGTTTGTTGTAAAAGTCAAAGTCGTGCCTTGTCCCCTCACCTCTGACATTCAAACGGCTCGCCTGGCATGTCGATGAGTCTTGGAAGGCGGCTGTAGAATCGACTCGCCTTATTAGGCTTGCAAAAAATCTAAAGGACGAATGCAACGAGTCATCTCCCATTACTGATAGTCCGTGTTTTGCTTAACAATAAAACTTAATTGAAATAAATTGCATAGGCATAGGTTAATTTAAGATTTAATAAATATTATAGTACCTACATCATTAACGCCACAAAATTACTATAATAATGGCTGCAAGCTGCTATGAAGTTACAACGAGGAAATAAAGCGCTTTAAAAAAGTTACAGCCTATTTTAAAATTGCAACAAATAAATTCTATAACTTAAAAACCCTAATGTACTATAATTTTAAAATCTCGATTTAAAAGTTCGATTCCTGGTGCTGGCATGAATAAGGCGACCGCCGAGACACTGGGTTACCAAGGCTCTTAGTAAAACGCTTTATTTGTGTAAGCGATAATAAATAGTTACATTTGTTAATAAAACAAAAAAAAACATTGTTAAGCAGTGATAGCCTAGTAGATTAAAGTTCGTCTTTAAATATTACGTCGGGTAATTTTACGGTCGGCAGATCGAATCCAAGCCAGCTTTCATCAGTGATTTTCAGTTCTACCCCGCTTGGGTTAGAAATACATTGAAGCTTATTTATTTCACATTCTATGGAGAATATTTGATACACATACTACCGTTAGCAAATCATCGCGGTTGCTTTTAAGCGCCGAAAATGTTATGTAACGCGACATTAAGTATAATAGCGTTTTGATATGCTCTTTATATCAAAATTTTAAAAATCGATATCCTTCCAAATGTCTTACATCCATCACTAATTAAGTCCTAGGTCTTAAAACTATTTCATACCGTATAGTAATAAATTTAAGATTTAAATTCGCTTGGCATTTGTGTAGATTTTCACCTTTGTCAAGGTTGGTTGTAAATTGAAAATGTCAACTCTGACATTATCAAAACTGGTCAAGCTATTGCAAAATGATGAGTCGAGTGTATAGCCAATTTTCCATACGGATCTTATGTTATGCGGTGCCAATATTAATGATAGCGCTATTTTAATGGCCGCATACTTCGCTCGTTAGCATTTGGACTACGACATTTGTGGAATATAATTTAAGATATATTAATATATTTTCCGAAAAAAATTCCTGCTTATCTGCAATTATTACCTTGCTAAATGTGCCTTTTTCCGGTCTCATAAGTAGATGTAATTAATTTTAGTTAAAATATACTTGCCAAAGGTTATATGATTTTTTAAATTAAGTATTTACATTTTTAAATACAAGTATGTCGCCAAAATATTACGTAGTTTGATGGCGACAAAAACACAAATCATTAACTTTTTATAACTACATAAACATATTTGTTTTCTTTCTTTTTCACTTTTTAAAAATTAAATAAATTGTGCGCATTGTCAATCTCTTTTTTAAATTTCTGTTTAAAAAAAATTATAAAATTTTTAAATATTTTTTGAATGCCGTTTAGATGTTTATTCGACTTTCATCATTAATGTTTATTAATTAAAAAAATATGTGTTTAATCTAGATATATATAAAAGAGAAAGTGTGTGGGTTTGTTCCGTATAAGCTCCGAAACGGCTGGAACGATTTCAATGAAACTTCATATTGACCTGGTGAGTAATCCTGTAAAGTTTTGTGACGGTCGGAGCACTCCTCTTTTTGAACTATCAAACAAGCCAAGCGTCGTACTTTTATTTCTGACATTAACTTGAGCCCGATATGTTTTTGTATAAATGATAAGACTGATATTGTATTTACTGAAATGAATGGGTGTAGGTAATGATCTTCACCCGCTCGAGAAGAGCATAGTAGCGAATGAATACGTAGAGAAATGAATAATTTGATATATTGCCAGAGGTAAATTAAATATTTATTAATATTTAATTTAAAATAAAATGTAACTTTATTGTTTAAATTAAATAAAGCAAAAAACTAGCGTACCCTGCGTACCCTGCCCGGCGAAGCGGGCAGGGTACGCTAGTTGTAAATAAACAACAAAGATTCTGAACACGAGAACTGTATAATACGTGTTGTAAATATAAAATGTCTTCAATAATCTGATATTGGTTTAAAAAACAAAACAAAATGCTGGTATGCAAGGACAGGACAATGCAGTTTAATATCGATCACGAAACAAGCTATTGGGGATTGGTTACCTGCACATTCCTTAACTACGTGAATGTTTTAACGATTTGTAGAACATTGTATTGATTTTATTTCATGCCTACATCTTATTTTATATAAACGAGCAATTCTTCAATCTTAACTAGTGATATAAGTGAGTTTATATTTTTGTTATGCTTTTCTAACTACTTAATCGATCATCGTGAAATTTCGCTCGTTGTTCTACAAAAGAAAGCAAACATAGTTTGCGGACTATATTTTGCTTCATTATGCTTTATTGCCTTGCCTTTGTTGTGACAAATCTTCAGAGCCTCGTACGCCGTAGACGACGCGCGCCTGCTTCTCAGTTTTTTATCGGGTGCATTTCGTCGAACGCATGGAGGTTTTGCGTGAACTCTTACTCCCCTCCCCTTTCCATCACCTAACGACTAGGCGCGGCGAGCACTTCCACCCTTACGTCGTAGACATTCCATTAATACGCACAAAGCGGTTTGCCTTCCCCCTTCTTATGCGGAAGGAAAGGAACACTGCCGCGATCAGTCTTTCCATACGGGTACAATCTGGACATCTTTAAGTCCAATGTGAACAGACACCTTACGTGCTCCAACCTTGGCTTCATCTTCGCCTTCCATCAAGCGAGATAGAAGCTAAACGTGAGCCTATTTAGTATAAAAAAATTACCGAGCACATAATAAATCAGCTATTATTTTTTTTTATATTTTCTATACAAGTGCATGACTACGATCCCACCTGATGTGAAGTGGAAATGGAGTCCAGGATGGTAAGGCGCAGTAGCTTAGTCTAGTTACTCTATTCATGAAAAAACCCACATTGTAATCGGAGGGCGAGACAGACGCGGGCAAACTATTACAGTACTTTTGCTGTACGAATAATGAAGGACGAAGCAAAGCGCTTCGTTCGAAATGATGAACGAGGCCTGAATTTAATTGATAAGGATTGGAAAGGGTTGCTTGCATAGGAACTACGCAACCCGAAGCCCGACATGAAGCTGAGTGCCCGAACTAAGTAACCTCAATAGTGTTGTCCGTAAATGAAATAGAAAGAAATGAAGTTAAGGTAATTGTTCGGATCGAAGTTAAATCTGTCTGGACACGTTTGGTCGCACTTTTGCGGTCGTCTCGGTCTGTCGGTTGCCTAATTAACGCGGTTGTCGTTTTATTGCGAAAATCTGCCGTTCTAAGCATTTTATTGCATTCCCGCGTAATCTGCGTTTCAAATGAGTACCTTAATTTAGTTCTCGGGGTATAAATTAATGACCCGTAACTGTAATATTTCCCGGGAAATATTGGCAATACGATTTATGTTTATGTACGGTTCAGGCATTGCAAAGAAGTTTGGGCATCTTTGAGTCAAATGGCAACTGCTTGAGCGGACAAGTACTAAAATTTAAATAAAAATAAATTTTTATGAAAAACACTGTATTATTCAAGTTTACGTAAGATATCCTTTTTCGTTTAATTTTGTTTTTTAATAGGATATTTAATTGTCTGTCATGCACAATTTATTTCAGTTAGCTGGCGCCTTTATCTTCCGAGATATTCAAACTTTCTTAACCGACCCTTTATTTTTTCTCACGGCTATTTACAGTAAATAAAAAGGTGTAATATTTATAAATAAATAAAAACGTCCTGTATGTAAGATCAGGAACGCAAATCTTCAAATGTCCACTGTGATGTGTGAAAGTGTGTGCCACGCCCAGTTGTGTTGCGAAACAGCCGGAGGTCAGACGCACTCGCGTTCCGGACGAATGCATCGTAATAAGGGAACACAGCTGCGTAATCTTGACGCCTAAACTGATTGCAGGAGTCAGAAGTTAAATTATAAGCTGCTCTGTAATTTGCTATTCTTCAGTCTCAATAACAACTAAGAACTTATTCGAATTGATTGATCTTGTAATCAGTTCATGTAACAGTGACGATTGTAATCGAGCTCTTACGAACCAAAGGGCGTAACTTCGAATCTTCACTAGTTAATTATTTTTAAACGACTTCAAAAAAGGAAGATATGTGTCAAGTAGTGTGTATTCTTAGCGTGGTCATTTATGAATGGATTTTAAAATATTTTTTGTTTAAAAGAGTTTGGTTTCAGTTAGGTTCTATATTTTATTAGCAGAGGACCTTGGGTTCGAAGATATACCAGGGAAATTATCAAAATCGTATGGTAATGAGATATTGGAATGACCATCTAAAACTAGATAAGTATTAAGAATTATGCCATCGTCTTTAACATGCCAATATATAACAAGAAAATAGCAACTGGGATCCGAAACTTGACTGATCTTAGGCATGCTAAAGTTACTAAGGTATTCGTATATTAAGGACGGTTACAACAGTAGCAGTAGGCTTGTTTGCAACTTAACATATTAGCGCTAACTTGGAGTGAAATTTTCTTCACTGGAGTAATTAACACGGATACATGACACGAGTCAAGTATGCACAAGTCAAAAGAGATAAGTGTTATTGAAAAAAGCACTTGCATGTTATTAATAATAACAGTCTTGACTCATACACAAAAACAGAAATTCAGTTGCAACCAGTCTGAGACGTAATACATAATAAATCGAAACTGAACAAACACATGTGTGAATATAATCATACTCACAATATGAGCAAAATTTTTTAAATTAAGTATTTACATTTTTAAATACAAGTATGTCGCCAAAATATTACGTAGTTTGATGGCGACAAAAACACAAATCATTAACTTTTTATAACTACATAAACATATTTGTTTTCTTTCTATTTCACTTTTTAATAACTAAATAAATTGTGCGCATTGTCACTCTCTTTTTAAATTACTGTTAAAAAAAATTAATTTAAATTTTTGCAGGTCGTTTAGATGTTTATTTTACTTTCATCATTAATGTTTATATTTTTTTTTAAATATGTGTTTAATCTAGATATATAAAAGAGAAAGTGTGTGGGTTTGTTACGTATAAGCTCCGAAACGGCTGGAACGATGTCAATGAAACTTTCAGGGAATCTTCAGATTGACCTGGTGAGTAATCCTGTAAAGTTTTGTGACGATCGGTGCACTCCTCTTTTTGAACTATCAAACAAGCCAAGCGACCTACTTTTATTTCTAACATTAACTTGAGCTCGATATGTTTTTGTATATATCGAGCTCAAGTTAATGTAATTTAAGAATGATATTGTATTTACTGAAATGTACATGGGTGTAAGTAATGATCTTCACCCGCTCGAGAAGAGCATAGTAGGTAATGAATACAGAGAGAAATGAATAATTTGATATATTGCCAGAGTTAAATTAAATATTTAATAGTATTTAATTTAAAATAATGTAACTTTATTGTTTAAATAAAATAAAGCAAAATCTAGCCCGGCGAAGCGGGCTGGGTACGCTAGTTGTAAATAAACAACAAAGATTCTGAACACGAGAACTGTATAATACGTGTTGTAAATATAAAATGTCTTCAATAATCTGATATTGGTTTAAAAAACAAAACAAAATGCTGGTATGCAAGGACAGGACAATGCAGTTTAATATCGATCACGAAACAAGCTATTGGGGATTGGTTACCTGCACATTCCTTAACTACGTGAATGTTTTAACGATTTGTAGAACATTGTATTGATTTTATTTCAAGCCTACATCTTATTTTATATAAACGAGCAATTCTTCAATCTTAACCAGTGATATAAGTGCGTTTATATTTTTGTTATGCTTTTCTAACTACTTAATCGATCATCGTGAAATTTCGCTCGTTGTTCTACAAAAGAAAGCAAACACAGTTTGCGGACTATATTTTGCTTAATTATGCTTTATTGCCTTGCCTTTGTTGAGGCAAATCTTCAGAGCTTCGTACGCCGTAGACGGGTGGCCTGCTTCTCAGTTTTTTATCGGGTGCATTTCGTCGAACGCATGGAGGTTTTGCGTGAACTCTTACTCCCCTCCCCTTTCCATCACATAACGACTAGGCGCGGCGAGCAGTTCCACCCTTACGTCGTAGACATTCCATCAATACGCACAAAGCGGTTTGCCTTCACCCTCCTTATGCGGACGGCTAAGGAAAGGAACACTGCCGCGATCAGTCTTTCCATACGGGTACAATCTGGACATCTTTAAGTCCAGTGTGAACAGACACCTTATAGTAGGCTCACGTGCTCCAACCTTGGCTTCATCTTCGCCTTCCATCAAGCGAGATAGAAGCCAAACGTGAGCCTATTTAGTATAAAAAAATTACCGAGCACATAATAAATCAGCTATTATTTTTTTATATTTTCTATACAAGTGCATGACTACGATCCCGCCTGATGTGAAGTGGAAATGGAGTCCAGGATGGTAAGGCGCAGTAGCTTAGTCTATTTACTCTATTCATGAAAACACCCACATTGTAATCGGAGGGCGAGACAGACGCGGGCAAATTATTACAGTACTTTGCTGTACGAATAACGAAAGACGAAGCAAAGCGCTTCGGTCGGAATGATGAACGAGGCCTGAATTTAATTGATAAGGATTGGAAAGGGTTGCTAGCATAAGAACTGCGCAACTTGAAGCCCGACATGAAGCTGAGTTCCCGAATTAAGTAACCTCAATACTGTTGTCCGTAAATGAAATAGAAAGAAATGAAGTTGGGGTAATTGTTCGGATCGAAGTTAAATCTGTCTGGACACGTTTGGTCGCACTTTTGCGGTCGTCTCGGTCTATCGGTTGCCTAATTAACGCGGTTGTCGTTTTATTGCGAAAATCTGCCGTTCTAAGCATTTTATTGCATTCCCGCGTAATCTGCGTTTCAAATTAGTACCTTAATTTAGTTCTCGGGGTATAAATTAATGACCCGTAACTGTAATATTTCCCGGGAAATATTGGCAATACGACTTATGTTTATGTACGGTTCAGGCATTGCAAAGAAGTTTGGGCATCTTTGAGTCAAATGACAACTGCCTGAGCCGACATTTCAATCTTTCGAGGACGTTTGTACTAATAGCAATAGACTATATTAAATAGACTTCCATTCAATTCTCTTTTACATTCGTTCACACTGGGATGGGTCCCAGTGTACTTCTTTAATATACTATAATTCTATATATAAATAATACGAAAATGCTACACTAAAAATGGTAATACTCGTCAAGAGGTTTGTCTCTATGTCGCCCTAACCGCCGATTGTTTGAGCCCTGCTTGACTTCCGGTAACACTCTGGGTTAGGTTTTATAATTCTTCTTTTTGCACACATTTTAAATTTTCAATTTAATATACACTCGTGAGCAAAAATAAAGGGTCGTTAAGAAAGTATAAATACCTCGGAAGATAAATATTTTTATTAAAATAATGTTTAAATTTTGCCGCCACATGGAGGCAGTACAAGTACTAATATTTAAATAAAAATAAAATTTTATGAAAAATACTGTATTATTCTAGTTTACAATATAAATAAAATAATAAAAATATTTTATTTTATTTTAAGGAAATTTAATTGTCTATCATGCACAATTTATTTTAGCTAGCATCTATGTCTTCCGAGATTTTCAACCTTTCTTAACCGACCCTTTATTTTTTTCTCACAGCTATTTACAGTAAATAAAAGGTGTAATATTTATAAATAAATAAAAACATCCTGTATATATAGGAACGCAAATCTTCAAATGTCCACTTTGATGTGTGAAAGTGTGTGCCACGCCCAGTTTTGTTGCAGAAACAGCCGGCGGTCAGACGCACTCGCGTTCCGGACGAATGCATCGTAATAAGGGAACACAGCTGCGTAATCTTGACGCCTGAACTGATTGCAGGAGTCAGAAGTTAAATTAACAGTGACGATTGTAATCGAGCGCTTACGAACCAAAGGGCGTAACTTCGAATCTTCACTAGTTAATTATTTTTAAACGACTTCTAAAAGGAAGATATGTGTCAAGTCATGTGTATTCTTAGCGTCGTCATTTATGAATGGATTTTAAAATATTTTTGTTTAAAGAGTTTGGTTTCAGTTAGGTTCTATATTTTATTAGCAGAGGACCTTGGGTTCGAAGATATACCAGGGAAATTATCAAAATCGTATGGTAATGAGATATTGGAATGACCATCTAAAACTAGATAAGTATTAAGAATTATGCCATCGTCTTTAACATGCCAATATATAACAAGAAAATAGCAACTGGGATCCGAAACTTGACTGATCTTAGGCATGCTAAAGTTACTAAGGTATTTGTATATTAAGGACGGTTACAACAGTAGCAGTAGGCTTGTTTGCAACTTAACATATTAGCGCTAACTTGGAGTGAAATTTTCTTCACTGGAGTAATTAACACGGATACATGACACGAGTCAAGTATGCACAAGTCAAAAGAGATAAGTGTTATTAAAAAGGACTTGCATGTTATTAATAATAACAGTCTTGACTCATACACAAAAACAGAAATCCACTTGCAATCAGTCTGTGACGTAATACATAATAAATCGAAACTGAACAAACACATGTGTGAATATAGTCATACTCACACTATAAGCAAAATTTTATAAACAGAATTACATAAACAACGGCTGAGCAAGCATTAACAACTCTTGGTGAAATCCCCATAAGTATATTTATATAAACAAAATATTAAATTAATGTGTCTGTAATAACAAATTGACCGCTTTTTACTAAATGCATATGAATGTATGTATGGTTACATATTACTAAAATATTTATAACGACTCACTATTTATATATATAACGACTATGTTATATTTAGTTATATAAAGAAAAAACATTTAATTTTTATGTATACTTATTTATTGCTTTACTGACAACGAAGAGTACTCCGCCAACCAAAACCATGGCTTTTATATTCTACCCCTACTCTCCTCTCCTCGCCTCGCCCCCTCTCCCCTCCTCGCCTCATCATCTGCGCTCCCATCTCTCCCCTCCACCGCGTTATTCGCTTCCATATCCGCTCCTCACCATTCCTTCCGTTACAATTTTTTACATTTTTTTGTCTGTCTATTGTAACTGATTTAATGAGAAGTAACTTAGGCTACCTTTATTTAATAAAAATTAAAAAAATATATTTTTAATCGCGAGCACCAAGGCGGGCGCAGCTTAAGTATTTATTACAATTTAAGTTTCCTTTCGTTAAGAAGCGGAAAAAATACTGAATTGGTATATTATAAAACACGGTAAGCGTGGGTCAATTGAATGTTCTCTAACTGGTTTGGAAGTCTCATTATTTTGTACCGATTTCAAATCGGATAAAATAATGAGATTCAAATCGGTTCTCAATTCGCATTCAAAATTGTACTTTTATTTGTCACGTCATAATAACGTCATTTATTAACCGTAAATAAGAGCTGCGGTAGCTCAGTGTCCGGGCGGTTGTTTCAAGTTGCATAGTACGCTAGCAACTTATTTCCTATAGCGTTCGAATCCCGTTACCGGCACCAATAAATTTGTTGTTGCAATTTTATGTGCTGAATGCTTCCACGAAAACATCATGAGGAAACCTACATGTCTTAGAATTTTTTCACAAAACATAGTCTGCAAATCCGCGCTAGGTGTGCGTGGCGGACTATCCCCTTATACTGTCTCAACAGAGAAGGCCTTCGCCCAGCATTGGGAGATATACATATTTTAATAACGTTTGTAACTTTTTTAATAGTCATGACATATAATACAGCACATACATTATTATTGTGTCTATAAAATGGAAGAAGACACTGATTATTGAAACGACTGGTTTGCGTACCTTACTTAGAAGCGTTTAATCTATCTCTGACTTACACACACTAGTTTTTAGTTCATTATTAGAGCTCTGTTAGCGTCTTGATGTCCTTAGTGATAAATCGATGTATGTGTCTATTTAAAGTGTTGTTAATATTATGGGGGATTGATAAGAAACATGGGAATAATAACAATAAGTAACAAAATCTACTCTCCGAACAAATCTCTTCATTATTAATTCAAGAGATACAACCTGCACTTGAATGTGTTTTGTATTTGCTCACTAGCGAACGTGAAAGTGCAAAAAAGAAACTCATGATCGACAGCGAATGCCAAAATTATATTCGTACGAAACATTTGGTCCCTCGCCAAGGTTCAATGTATTTTGCACAAAGCGGTTTTGTGTCAAAGGGCAATGCCTTTTTAAGGAAAAATTACATGAAACAAAGAGAGACGTGACGATTTGTGACGACAAATTTCCTATGTATGTAGGCTTTATTATTAAGATTTTAGTAGGATTATGACAATCTAGGACTAGATAAGTACACCTTGCGTAAGGCGCACGTACACGGTGCGAGACGCAGGCCGTAGAAACATTTGAAAAAATGTCTCTACTGCGTTTTTGTCCCTTGCATCTTTATCTACAATATGACTCGCCCTTGTAACGAAATTCCATAATAACGAAAGCCATGTACTCGTAGTTCTGGGCTCGTAGAACAAGGCTACGGTATCACCTATCTATCGTAGGAGGCGACTAAGACGGGCCATGGGTTCACTGCTTTAATTATTTTTCAAACAATTAATTATGAATAAAATTATATGTACATAAAGTTGTATACTCATAAATATAATAACTTTTTTGTTATTAGCCCTAATTGTCTTTTTAGCTGTTACTAAAAATTCGGTAGCGGTTTCTTCTGTTTATCCGCGAAATAGCAACCGATCGAGTCGTGGTTCGGCCCGCCCTCGGATCGGAATGCTTACGCGTATCGTAGTAACTGTCCAAGGCGAGGATACCCCTCACCGGGGGGACCCTTGTGTCGAGTTACTAGCGATAGAAGTTCAGGCTAAGCGACATAAGAGCTATGCCACCTCTCAATCCGGTGAAACAGTTAAGGCCAACTTCCCTGGCCAATCTGTGTAGTTGGTCATAAAAAAAAGCTTCGGCAGTATTTTTTACCTCGTTTTGAATTATACTGTGGTCTGCGTAAAATATTAAGTTTCATTGTTCAAAATAGAAAGTGAGACCGTGACAAAATTAATAAATTGCTAACAAATTCCCCATTTAACGCTCAATAAGAGATTGTTTTTGTACTTTTATCGTAGCCCTTGATGCGAGAAATTTATGCTTTTTGTTTTTCAACATTGTCAAAGAACGGGCATAAATACTCTTACTCGTATGGCCTTAGATTATTAAAGATAAGGTAATATCAATAAGAGGTATGACTATGTATTAAGTAGTAAAATAATTATGGTATGAGCTAGGTCGCGGGTGACGGCGGCAGGCTTTTGAAAAGAAACAAGAGACGTTCTTTTCTTGCAGAGCAATTGTAGACTGACTTTATTTTATTAAAGCATTAGTTTATCGTAATACAATGGTGACTAATAATTGCTTATGGTGGGAGTGTTATTAAATATGTTAATTTATTACACTAGAGATGCTGGACAAAGGGGGCTTATTTGACCCAACCTGAGGGGTCACGTTACTGATAACTTTATTTATGAAACTCGATGTGTATAGCGGCTTCTTTGATATGCCGATATAACTCATGTTGGTAATGATTCCTCAGTGGCTAAGCGATTGGTTTATGATCTTCCGTTTGTCAAAATTTGTGCTCAGTGTTTAGCAATTGGGTCATATGTTGCATTTGACGTGTCAGCTTATTTGTTTCTACTGGCATTTAGGAAAAAAAATTAAACACATTTGAATAATGTAAATAACAGTTGTATTAATCTCATCGGATTGTTATAATATAAATTTGTTTCAGTTTATGTACATAATATTAATAACTTTCCAGTAGTATTGACTAGACCCAACTAATCGGAGGTTATTATTGAGCATACTTAAGAGTAAAACAAAAATTCTATATGCGTTACAGTCAGTGACGTATTAAACCCTAACACGAAGAAGTCGTTTTATAAATAAATTACAAATTTCTGCATCCTTCATCTTACATATTTGTTCACGTTATTGTCAAAGAACGGGCATAAATACTCTTACTCGTATGGCCTTAGATTATTAAAGATAAGGTAATATCAATAAGAGGTATGACTATGTATTAAGTAGTAAAATAATTATGGTATGAGTTAGGTCGCGGGTGACGGTGGCAGGCTTTTGAAAAGAAACAAGAGATGTTCTTTGCTTGCAGAGCAATTGTAGACTGACTTTATTTTATTAAAGCATTAGTTTATCGTAATACAATGGTGACTTATAATTGCTTATGGTGGGAGTGTTATTAAATATGTTAATTTATTACACTAGAGATGCTGGACAAAGGGGGCTTATTTGACCCAACCTGAGGGGTCACGTTACTGATAACTTTATTTATGAAACTCGATGTGTATAGCGGCTTCTTTGATATGCCGATATAACTAGCGTTAGTTTATATTTTATAATAGTTAACGATGGGTGTGCTGTTAGATATCTTAATTAATTACACTAGAAATGCTGGACAAAGGGGGCTTATATGACCCAACTTGAGCGGTCACGTTACTTATGACCTTATCTCTGGAATTCGATGTTTATGTCGGCTTCCTTGTTATGCCGATATAACTCATGTTGGTAATGATTTCTCAGTGGCTAAGCGATCGGTTTATGATCTCCTGGTAACGGAATCGAAATCCAGCCTAGTTGCTAGTTTTCCGTTTGCCAAAATTTGTGGTCAGTGTTTAGCAATTGGGTCATATGTTGCATTTGACGTGTCAGCTTATTTGTTAATGCTGGCATTTAGGAAAAAAATTAAACACATTTGAATAATGTAAATAACCGTTCCATTAATCTCATCGGATTGTTATAATATAAATTTGTTTCAGTTTATATAAATAATATTAATAACTTTCCAGTAGTATTGACTAGACCCAACTAATCGGAGGTTATTATTGAGCATACTTAAGAGTAAAAACAAAACCGACTTCAAATCAAATTAACACTAAAAATTGTCGGAAAGGTTAAAACAAAAATTCTATATGCGTTACAGTCAGTGACGTATTAAACCCTAACACGAAGAAGTCGTTTTATAAATAAATTACAAATTTCTGCATCCTTCATCTTACATATTTGTTCACGTTATTGTCAAAGAATGTCATTAGAAGTACAGGTAACCTAAAGCGATGATCTTGGCATCGAAAAACTAGGAGAGCAGACACTAAATAAAGGGAAAAGAATTCGATGAAGAACATATTATTAAAAAAAGTTATTCACATTTCTTTACCTGTGGTGAGAGCACTTCGAATACAAATTTTGAAAAATTTACATTTTATCGTAAATCAAACGGTCAGTCATTAGGTTAACGGGTAGACGATTTTATGATTTCCTTGTATTACATATATATCCTCACACTTACATCACTTGCACCATACGCTACAGTTTTGTAACCGGCTGGCATGTTACTGTTCAATGCTAATGACATTTTGAACCTAATCCCCTTATGATAAGAGCCGTCACGCAATAGCGCCCATAGAGTGTCGATGCAATTGTATGTAGTCACCAAGTCCTTATAAGCATGTCGTGTACGCAGAGAACGGGGCTACAGCTCTAGCGGTACAGCGTTTTGTATTCATTACGCTAAGTTTACCTTTAATGGGTGTGCAGAGGCCCTAAGAATCGACCTAACCGCAAAACCTATTTACTTCGGTTAGTATATGCAATGTAAATCTATGTCTGTTTCGTAAGACATCGATAGACACTATATTATATGATATGATTTGCACAGTGGACGAGAAAATATCGCTTGCCCATTAATAGAATTAGGTCCAGTACGTGTCGTACTTCTAATTGCTCTGATTCTGAATTCTGCTATTTATGAGTAAAACAAAAACCAACTACAAATCTAATCAAACGTTGAACGCTTTTTTACGCGCGATGTATTTCCGAATTATCGTGGGAATATTATGAAATAGAATTTATTAGAACTTTAGAATTTTTAGATAAATACAATAAAAAGAGAATCATTAATATCGGTTCACCCAGTCGAAAGTTCTGAGGTAACAAACATAAACAATAGTCGAATAGAGAACCTCCTCATTTTGGACGTCGGTTGAAAAATCAAGTAATGTCTCGATACAAAACACGTGTAATGTATATACATCGAGCAGAGAAGTTAACAGTTTCATACTAGCTCGTAAATAACATAATAGAGCATAGTCGACATAGCAAGATATATTGCGTGCACATTCAAGGAGTTTACTTTCCGTTTCCTTAACAGTTTGTCGCGGTGATTGTAGGAAATAGCTACCAGTCGCTCGAAGCAATCAAGCGAAGTTAAGTTAGAAGCGTGGTAATTACTTAAATTGCCTATCCGGTGTGAAACTTTCAACCAGAACGTAAATATTCCAAATACGCTTGTGTGCTTTTTTGTCGACTGTAATAATTGGCGAAATTAATTATGACAATTACGAATCATATCTACACTTTTTATTAATTTCGTTTATAAAATCCATAAATACAAATTGTGTTATTTAAACACTCACGCCTTCCAACCGCAGGGGTAGGCGCAGATCATGCATTTCTACATACGATCGTGAGACACATCTTTCGCTTCGTCGTCGGATAATTATGACAATCGCATCCATGAGAAAGCAATATAAATCTTAAATTTCCATTAAGTATGTGCGCGACAAATGGTCAAATACTCAATATCACGGCAACCGATTTTCATAATTCAGTTTTTATTGGAAAGGATGTACTTCAAGGGTAGTTTGATGAGAGTTTGATTAGGTTATGATTAATTCTATTTAGTAATATCCTCATGAATACCCCATAAATGGGACCATATCGAAAACACCAGCTATCAAATAAAAAAAGAATCATTAAAATCAATTCATCAAAAATCATGATTCATCAAAAAAATCATGCAGAAAAATCTCCTTTTTTGAAGTCAGTTGAAATCCAGATTAATGTTATATACGATAAATTTCAAATTTTAATACTAAAGTTAAAAAATTTCATCATTTGTCGGTAGTCCTTATAGCTGCTGTCGAAACTAATGGTTTTTGAGTTGACAAAAAACTTTAATTGATGTGAAACATTTCTATAGATATTCCGTTTACAATAATCGATTATGTTGAATTTGTCCCGCTTGCAACAGAAAAATCGATATTGACTTGCAATCGAGTTCATCATTGCTAATAATCACGAATGGTTAAGTATTAAGCAAAATTGTATTGATTTAGAAATAAAACCCTAAAACCAGGGAGCAGAGAAGATTTTTGATTGGTACATATTTTTTCATCAAAGAAACTGCGTGCGAAAAATTCATTGAGTAATATCTTTTGTGGCTACCTGTATTGTCGTCTGTCGCTACCGTGTAACTGTTCTGGTTTAGAATTATTTCATATATGACGATATTTAACATAACAGCCTAGTTCTGAAAATGAATCGTCAATATAATGCATAATGAATTGTATTTATTAATTATGTATAGAATAGATTAGAATAAACATTAATTCGGCACAATAACACAGAAACAACAGCTAAAACAAGACAAAAATAGCATAAAAAAATTAATTAAAATTGAACAAAATTGAAATTGTGCCGAAAAGGGTTTAGCTCAGCATATGCTGTGCTCACACATGTAGCACAGCGGTGATTTTCAGCCAAAAAACCTGTGAAAACTAAGGCGGACGCGATTCGGTTGTGTATAAATATGATGTTTCACACACTTTTATATATATCATACATAAAAATATTTAAAAAAATGCAGCTATATATATATATATATATATATATGTAAATAACATAAATGTAGTGTTAATCGATTTCAAAAAAGTAGGCTCTGAATTCGTTTTTATGTTTGTTACCTCATAACTTTGGATTGGGTGAACCGATTTTGATAATTCTTTTTCATTTGAAAGCTAGTGCCAGTGTAATTTGGTCCAATTATGACAATGGCATTCATGAAAAACCCATATTAGTCTTAAATTAACATTAAATATGTGCGCGACAAATGGACGAATAACTAAATATCACGCCAACCGATTTCGATGATTCATTTTTTATTGGAAAGTATGTACTTCAAGAGTAGTTTGATAAGAGTTTGATTAGGTTATGATGAATTCTATTTTGTAATATTTTCATGAATACTATTGAACTGGACCAAATGGAAATGGGACCATATGGAAAGCATCAGCTTTTGAAAAGAAGCCTTAAGTTGGAACTTGAAACTAGCCTTCTATTAATTAATTAGCTTATATATACACGATTCCGGTCGGGATTAAATTCTACACTTGAAAATGTTAGAGGTCGTTCATCTGGTACAGTAACACACGCGACTAGATTAAGTTATTTCTTCGGATTCATCTAGCGCCTGCTTGAAATAATAAAGCGTCTTGTTGGTGACATATAGATGTCAGGATGGCCCTGACCGGCACAAACGATTTTGCGATGTGATGTAATTGACCTTGAGTTCACATTTGCCTGACGACTAGCATTAAGCGCATATTTGATGGCTATTTAACCTTTAAAGCGTGTAGTTTAAATAGTTCATTAAAATTAATATGGCGAGTTCTGGACGCGTCTTGAAGAATTTCAATTAAAATGCAGTTTGACATTTTGTACTAGGTCATAGTACCTCAATCTACGACCCTTTTAAATTAATGAAGACGTGTCGCTACTGGAGGCAACACTAAGTACTAAAATTTAAAAAAAAAATAATGACAAATACTATATTATCCAAGTTCACTTAAGATATTTTATGATTATGTTTATGTTTTTAATGAAATAAAATAATTTAATAAAAATATTTTATTTTATTTTAAGAATATTAAATTGTCTATAATGCACAATTTATTTCAGTTAGCTAGCGTCTTTATCTTCCGAGATATTCAAACTTTTTAACCGACTCTTTATTTTTGCGGCTTTTATATGGATACTTTAGGATATATAACAATTACTATAAAATATATAGTGTTTTTTTATGAGATACCTATATAGTTCGTCAATTAACCGACTTCAAAAAGTAGGTTCTCAATTCGACAATATTTTTTTTTATTTTATAATTATTATCCATCAGTACTTATAATATCAGAACTTTTGACAGGTTGAACCGATTTTGATAATTTTTTTTATAGAGCCGATTTTTCCCGTGTGGTCCAGTTTGATAACGGCATCTATATATAGAAACATATGACATAAATTTTATTATCGTTTGATTCGATTTGAAGTCGGTGTTTGTATTCACTCGTAAATATTCTTGTTTTTAGATCACACTACTATTTTTGTATCATATCTTATGACTACTTAACATCTCGGGTATAATGAAAGTGAGAGCAGAAGCCCGGAACCGTCGCCGTACGTCAGCAGTCAGTTGGTGCCCGACAGGTTTCTACGTGAGATGTATCGTTTATAGTGCGGTGACATTAATCTATTTAATAGTTATCGATACAATCAATTATTGTACTGCGTTGTGAAATGAAAAATATTTAAAATTTAGCTTATAAATTGTTACTTATATTTATACTCTTACATTCAATTTCTATGACATTTTAAAAGAAATAATATTGTTGCAGATAAAAATAATCTCTGCATTACTGAATCAATATTATACCTATATTTAAACACTAAAAATATCAATGGTAAAAATTATTGTTGTTTTTTTTTCAAATCATAATTATTTAAAAAAAATTAGTCAATATTGATTCGTTTCTCTTTAATAGCTCTTTTTATAATTGTATATAATTATAATAAAATGAGAGGTCTATCATTTGTTGACTATTTTTAAGAACACTAATAAATTTCAAAATTAACCTGATTTTGTAAATTTCGTCGAGAGTTAGGTTATTGACGAGGCTTCGAAACAAACAACAAGCTATTAACACAATATAACTTATTATTAAATTTAAAAGGGTATTTAAACAAAATTATTATATTTTGTTGGAAATTAATATTCTTTCATCGATAATTTAGCCGTATAAACCGGTACATCACTAGTGTAAAAGAATTTTGTGTATGCCGAACATGTTAGGTAAGGTGCGTATGCGCAGGTCCGTTAGATAATTCACTTTCCAAGAAACGGTTACGACAATTTTTTGGCACAGCCTGATGAAGCATTACTAAATATGGCATCCTTTTACGAGTAACGGAAATTTAATTCCGCGGAAGCAGTTGTTTATTTAGATTTCAAATGTTCTATTGGTAATATTTTACTAGATTCTGTAGAGATTTCCCCTGAACATGATTTTAAGAATGCAAATATAATCGTATACATTTGTCCGTCATCGTCGGTTCACAATTCTATCGGTTGGTTGAACTTTCAAAATGCTTTATTTAAACTGTTCTTTCATTAAGTCCGTTGTGCCGTAGAAAAAAAATCGAGGTCGTTCATCTAAATTCAGGTGAGATCGCGGAAGTTAACACGCGACTAAACTGGTTCACTAATTGATATTTATCGGGAACCTGCATTATAATGTATGAGCTACTTCATCCATACAAATAACCTAAACACACGCATTATCGAGATCAAATCTCGCGATTAATTCACCAATACTCTCGAAATTTTCCTCGACTGGTTTTAGATGGTTTTCTTTTTATTCGGCCATTTCTTCTCTTAGCGCCATCGTAGTCCAAACTGGTTTTTAAACTTAGCTATTTGTAAGTCTGATAGTATTTCGATAAAAGCTAACGACCGAGCCTTGGTTCGGCCGTCTCAGGCGCCCTCAGACCGGAATGCAACGCGAATAGAGAAACCGTTTAAACAGAGGTCCCTCTCGGGGGCCCTTGCGCCGTGTTGCTCGCAATAGAGGTTCAGGCTAAGCTACCAAAGAGTTCTGCCACTTCTCTTTAATCTTTACGAACGAAAATATCTATATTTACCGTTTTGTTACTAACATAGTTATTAAGTGCCTTAATAAGAACATTATAAGCATAATATTTGAGTTTTAAATAAATTTTTTATTATTATATAATTATAAATCCGATGAAACTATCACACCCAACCACACAAGTCACAAGTCTCTTGTCACATTTTTTTTAGATTAAGTACAAAACGAGCTGGCACCTAATTTGATGTTTATTTGTAAGCTGTTGCTTTTGCGATGAGAAGGGAATGATAAAAAAACTTCCGGCTACGATAAGGATCATTCTAAAGGTAAACAATAATGAATATTTCTTTCATCAACGACGCGTTGCAGCAACACTTTTTATCGTTTAATTCACTTCAGAAAAACCAACTGGTTGTAGGACAGTGGTAGCAGTAATTGAACCTTTGCGACAAGGTCGGACGGACAGACACGATCTAGTTCGCATTGATACATAAACTATTCTATGCGTATATAATTCGTTAAATAGGTTACGGCAGTAATGCGAGACGAATTATCCTTGAATAGATACGTGATTTCAATTTGTTGATCATTTATAAGTTTTATTTTGTATCCTTACTATATTTTACATATAAAAAACTATAGGGAAGAATATAGTAAATAGTAAACTATAGTATTTAGTCGGCGCGACTGGAGAAGAAGCACCTCTTCTGCATTTTCACCTGTGAATGCGGTGCCGACGATCTAACTCCTCATGACATAACGCATTTGTAGTCCAGTAGGTGTTTCTGGCCAGCAGGGTCTTATCAACAAGTGTACCACATGCGCATTGACTCCCCAAAAATGAGCTTTGCCAAATTTGGCGAAACGTCGAAATTTAAAACTATAATTAAACCTTGATAAAATCCTTTTTTTTTCATTCAACGAAGCGTGCTGATCAGCCGGATGGGTTCTACAGTTTTTGGGGTTTTTGACAGGTGCCTCAGCTATTAGGTCACTTAGTCTGATCCTCTATAGGGAGTAACTGAGCTCAAGGGCCCCTAAGAAGGGACCTCCGCTTGGCCGGTTACTCTATTCACGACTTGATTGATAGGTTATATCGGAAAAGTATCAAAACATCTAATAACTTTAAGTGTACCATTTCGGGAAGCGTTGGCGCTAGGAGAAGCTGCCGAAGACTCTCCAGCAGCGCTCCTAATACCTAACGGGTCGCCACAGAGCCGTTGGTTTTGGCTGCCAGGTGCATTATGGCAGTGACAAATTTAACAAAGTGGCCTCTGTGGTCGTCGTGCATAACATTCGCAATGCTGGGTTGGGTTATGCTTCGATTAATGATCCTGATTGATCCTTGATTCAGAAAATATTTGGTTAAGTAGCTATCAAGGTTAACTGCTCCTCGATATAAACAACAAGCCGAATTTTAGCTGGACAGTAATCAGCTTACGAAATTAAATTGCTTTATTACTCACATAACTTCCGAAAGTCATTGAGTAGCATTCGGAATTCGATCCGGGATTTCCAGTTAGACGTGGCTCAACTAATTAGTCATAGAGCGATTAAATTATTTACAGAACGATGTCACTAATTTTTAACCGACTTCAAAAAAGGAGGTTCTCGTTTGTAACATACATGTTAATTTATAACTTTCGAATGGGTGAACCGATTTGGATGATTCTTTTTTATTTGAACGCTAGAGTTGGAATTTGCTAGTTTTTTAGTTGTCATTGTCATAATGACATCCGTGTAAAACCATACGTCTTAAATTTGCATTAAGTATGTGCGCGACAAATGGACGAACAACTCAAAATCATGTCAACCGAAAGGATGCATTACAAGGGTAATTTAATAAGAATTTAGTTAGGTTCTGGTTAATTATATTTCGTAATATTTCTATGATAATTCGGCAGACAAAGACCGCGCGCGTTTAACGTTTGATTCGATTTGAAGTCGTTTTTCCTTGCAAATATACTTGTCAATTTTACGGCCAATGTTCTTATGTCATATCACGCGGACTTTATCCAAGGCGAGACTGTAAATCTTTCAACACAATACATTCGTAATGGCGGCCGCGGCAAGTGCGTGATGCACGCACGTGCTTGTAACTTAAAACGAAGTATTTTTCGCAACACACGACCTTTGCCCGTGTTGACCGATTTAGAGACTACGATAGACAACGCGAATTGGGTGGATTGCTCAAAATGTTTAGCTATGACTAGCTAATTGGACGGCCTTAGACTGGAATTTATAATACGTGTTTAAAAATCGACAGGTGAATTAATGAGAAATGTTGAAGGTGGCTTGTTTATCAGTTTGCTTGTCATTAGGATGTTATTTCTGCTTATACTCGATATAACGATGGGGGTTCGAATATAAGTCGTCTATTTTACATCTATCTATGTTTAAAATTACGTATCAAAAGTATATTTATGAGTAAAAACAAAAAAAATCTACGCTAACAAGTATATTTACAGACAAAAACCGACTTCAAACCGAATAGGAATACTACGAAATAGAATAATCAGAACCTAATCAAACAATCCTTAAAATTAATCATTGAAATCGGTTGGCATGATATTGAGTCGTTCGTCCATTTGTCTGGCACATAGTCAATTCATATTTATGACTTAAATGGTTTTATCGTAGTTATATCATGCCATTGTATTGCAGAAAGCACCGGTTTTCAAATAAAAAAAGAATCATCAAAATCGGTTCACTCACACGAAAGTTTGCGGTAACAAACATATAAAAAAGAACGAACTTACAGTTGAATTGAGGATCACCTCCTTTTTTGAAGTCGGTTGTAAAAATGGGCGTAAATATTAAAATCTTACAGTCATTGGTCAAAGAATCAAACGCTATTACCCGCGGGGCTTATGATATTTCCGAAGTTATATTATAAAGTTCTGTTCTTGTTCCACATTCGTGATCGTTGTCGTGGTAGGCAACATTATTTTTTAAGATTTTAAGAGTTCTCTGGTATATCTTCGGCACCGATGGTCCAATACCACACAAAATTAACATAACATCTAATTGAAAATCTTACACACAAAAAAAATTCAAGATCGGTTCGTAAACGACCGTACTACTAGTGGCCAAACAATGATACATAAACCTCCAAATATAACATACTATATTGCTCCTTTTTTGAAGGTTGGTTTAAGTTGGTTAAAGTTACACGAAATTTTGCTATCAACCAGAAAAACCTGACTTCTTAGATTTCTGCTTTATACCGCATAAAGAAGGTTTATGTATATATTAATAATGTTAATCAATTGATAATATATATATATATATATATATATATATATATATATATTTACGAACTACACAGATTGGCCAGAGAAGCTGGCCTTGACTGCTTCACCGGATTGAGTTCGGAGGAGGATTAGGTCGCTTAGCCTGAACCTCTATCGCTAGTAACTCGACACAAGGGTCCCCTCGGTGCGGGGTAACCTCGGCTTAGACGGTTACTATGTGCAGCCCTGTAGTTCTAGGTTCTCAAGAATAAGACTACGGTATCCCCTGCCTGTCGTACAAGGCGACTAAAAGGGGCCTCGGGTTCACTGGGCGACAAGGGTGGGGGCCTGCGTCGTCCACCAAAGTGGACCCGGGAAGAAGGCAACATCGTCTGGCCCGTGTTTGCGCTGCGAGGGCATAGGGGGGAGGGAGTAACCTCCTCCCCGGGACGTGCTCTCCTTGAGCAGAGTGCAGAGGGGCTCCCGTGCGTTCCACGTTGAACAAAAAAAAAGACGGTTACTATGTTACACGTAAGCGTTCCGATCCAAGGGCGCCCGAGAGGGTCGAACCACGACTCCGGTTGCTATTTCATGGATAATCTAAGGGATATTCAAAAACTAAACTAATTTTGAGTACCACTTCGGGAAGCGTACTATAAAATTATCTATCATCTATCTTTTTTCCTAAATTGTATATCTAATCTGTCTTCAAGTAGAAAGTTTCTTTAAATCACACGTCACTTTGATAATAATAACAAAAAGACAGAAGCTGTAACATTAATTTCTTATGTAGCCTCGGGGGCAATAATAAATTAACTTTTAAAAGCTTCGCATAGTGACGGTTCAGTCCAGATGCGTATTCACTATCAACTTGGAAATGGGCTTCTTACTAGCTTAGTAGAACGGTATGATGATAAAAGATACAATTTATTAGTACCATCATTGCAATTTAAAATGTTTACGCAGTAGCTTTTGTTGTGGCTTGAATAGGTTAGTTTAACTAATGGAAGTAAGAAAAATTACATACACAATTGCGTAAAATATGAATACATTTTTTGGCTTTTCGCAAGCTGTTAAAGCTGGTTGGAAGCTCTACAGCTTTTCTGCCTTTCTTATTCCTTCCCCTGTGTGTACTTAGTCGGCACAAGCTCAGGAAGATCTTCTTAGATTATTGCAGATGTGTCATGACCCTGGCCGCCAGGGCCAATGACTACACAATGACCGAGCCTACTTGCAACTCCATCAATGATAAAATATATACATATATAGCCGTGAGCAAAAATAAAGGGTCGGTTAAGAAAGTTTTAATATGTCGGAAGATAAAGACGCTCACGAGCGAATGTGCAGAATGGTTAAAATGAAAAAAAATGATTAGGATTATTATTAAAATATTTAAAAAATGTTTTATTCGTAGGTACAAAGGTGCTGCATAATCTACAGTAGCGGTTTTTTTCAGTGAGACCCCATGAGGTCTCAATAAAAAAACCCTCCGGATCAATATAATTTAGTTTTCAAATTCCTTTCAACGAACGAGATAATGTTGTAGGATTTTTAAAACACATCTCCTCTGCAATATTTCACGGAGGAATGCCCTCGATGCACAGGCAACAACTAGAGCGGGTCTGTCGCAATGTGCCGGCGCGTATCAGCACGGTGCGGACGCAGCGTACGGACCGCCGAGATGTGAAGAGTGCATTCACCTCTGAGATCTCTATTAAGTTATTTACACCTGGTTTAATTAGATTTATCGGTTATTACGTTATAGAGCATACATTTTGACATTCAGTACATGCGATAATATATAGTTTTATTGGGGATTTTTGCCCTTTTGGGCATGTCAGCCCCATCATACCCTAACGTACGCACACACTCACGTCGGTTGAATAAAGCGAGAAAAAAAGTCATCCATGTCGTATGGCTATAGCCACCGAGGTCCGGTCAGACAGCAGCATTAAGAAAACACCCACATATTGCTCCCTCATAGAACCATGATAGCGCCGGCGCATCATCATAAGTTCATGACATTCAAGCATTCAAGTATGTTTGAGCTGAAAAGAAATTAAAAATATTGGATTAATTTACGAGTAAAAACTACATTTGTTTGAAAATTTTCTAAGATATATGTAGCCTGCCAATTGGCACTAGGTCCGCGTGGCAGAGCCTTATTCTCCCTTATTCTCTTCATAGAGAAGGTCTAAGCCCAGCGGCGTGACATATTATAGGCTGTAACTCTATCTTTTAAATTATCATACTATAGATCAGTGGTCGTACGTACGTATATTTAACGAATTCTTCCATTATTCCTTTCGAGTCGAAAGTCTTCCGACGAGTCCATTTAGATTTGACTTCAATTGTACTATGTACGATAAAATATCACTGGCCCGACATCTAAGATGGCGTTGGACCATCCGTCACGTCAGTCCAAATAAGGTATGCGAGACGGGGGTCAAAGATTAAAAGTTATTTTCTACTTCGACCGCCACAGGTTTTTACAAAAACTTACCTTACCGTAAAGACGGTAAAGTTATTCAATATTATTTATTTTAATATACCAGACACTCCGACTTTATTTATTTGTATAGATAACATTTCCTTGCTTCGAATTTATGATAAAAACGCGAAAACAATCTTATAATCGCGTAATAATTTGGAGAGAAACGTTAAATATAGTGAAACCAGCGCGGAAGGATAATCGACGGAAACTCGTTACATAGGCTCGTCCGGTCGGTACTGCGCTAAGTATTTCTACGTTATTGATTTAACGCTTAAAGTTCTACTTTCAATTTGACAGTTGAGAGCTGTTACTTGAATTAAATGAATTTAGGCGAATTTTTAACTATCATCGTATTATTGTTTTTTTTTATTATTATTAAGGATTTGTGTAGATTACAGCATCGAATTGGCTAAGCTTTATGGTGTTGAATTTTTTTTTCTAATAAATAAATAAAAAATTAAGTTGGCGTTCGAATCACACCCGTCTACCGTAACCGTTTTTCGGTTTCCGAGTCAGACGATTTAAATCTAGTATACACGCACTCACACACGCTCTCTTACAGACAAACACATATACAAATATATAACTTAGCATAAAAAATAAAAAAAAAATCAAAATTATTTTTATTCTAAGAAAAATAAAAACCTTGTCGTAATCGTCATCACATGCACACGTTTCCTCGCCACTTATGACGTAGTGTACATAGCGCGTTTTTGATTTTTGTAGATAATTTTATGATCTACAATTTTTGTTTGAGGTATTTTTATGATAAAACTTACCGTTTGAAAATCGCGAAAAACTCATTTTTGATCTTTGACCTTGAATATTTTTTTTCCTTGCAGGGGAAAAAAGGGGAACTTTCAAATTTTGTTTTTAATGATATTTTAAACAATCTTAGCGATTTTCAGCTTGGTGGGAATTTAGGTAACTTTACTCTTATTTTTTGGTCTAATTTGACCGGACTACTGGGTGAACCGATTTTGATGATTCTTTTTTTATTTGAAAGCTGGTGCTTCCTGCGTGGTCCCACTTCAATTTGATCCGATTCGGAAAATTGCATCCATGAGAAAACCAAATAGGTCCTTAACTACACACACACCATTCTTTGCAAAAACACACGAATACCACAAAAGATATATAACAAACTTTACTTCATAAACTCGGAGTTAGGTACAACATCTCCCTAATACAGGCTATATATTAGTCTAGCAGGAGATGTGTACCGAAAGACGAAAACAATGTAAGAAAATGTTTATAGAATTTTTATATAATATGTATAATAACATTTGATAATATGTATCGAATATTTTTGTGTATGTGCATGTCGGTAATATAAAATGTGTGTGTAAAAGTAAATAAATATTTCATTTCATTTCAAAAAAATAATAATTGCATTGTGTGCGCCACAAATGACGAATAACTGAATATCACAGCAACCCATTTCGATGAATCATTTTTTATTGGATAGGATGTTCAAGAGTTGTTTGATGAGAGTTTATTCTTACGATAATTCGGAAATACAAACGCAAAGGCAATTTGAGCTTCAATTTGAAGTCGGTTTTAGTTTTTGTTCGTAAATATACTTGTTAATTAAATTTATTTAGTTAATAAAATCCACAATTCATAGTTGAAAAACAGAAGAAGTTAAACAAATAACCAGTAACGGATTTAATTTTAATAAAGGAACTTATAATTAATAGAGCAATAGCAGAGATATTTCGTCAACTAGTCTTAATAAATTTGATGAGAAAAGAAAAAATAGAAATTAAAAAGTAAACTGTAAAAATCTTTTAATTTATATATATAAATATATATACTTATGTTATATGTTATTATAATAATAAGATGATAGTACATAATCGTCTGCTTTAGTCGTTAGCTTAAATTATTTGATAATAATTAGTATAAACCGGATCGTTGTTCTTTTATTTTCCCATAAATCATTTATAGAAAACAACCGACAATCCGCTCGTGCGTACGTGCGTATAACAGATTGCGGAAAGTGAAACGCTACTTTCGTCTTAAGAATGCCGTCGAGTCCAGGAATCGCACCCGTATCTCTGTTAAAGTGTTACATAACTATAAGTGTATATGGGATGCGGAATCTCTACATTAGTCTAGCTTGTACGCACGGCGAATTACTAGTTTTTTCACCACTTTACTCGTATTTGTCGAGGAAGACATTAAAATGCTCCATGCTACAAAAATGCTTTTACTTCAAAACCTCAATACTTATTTATTTATTATTTTTAAAAACTGCACAAATTGAAAAAAAAAGTGTCAATCGACGTGGTCTTAGTGCTAAGGAGGTTATATGTGCCGGTAATTCTAAGGAAAGACGAGTGTGTTTATTGACAAGTGTGTATTTGTTCTAGATTGCGGCAACAAAATATACAAAAATCTCACCAATCCTTGGATGTTTGAATGGAATAGCCGTTTACTTTTCAACTTCTCCATTGACAGCTTTTTAAATTTGAAAAAAACTTGTTTCTATTTAAGAACTCGCTGTGCCCGGAACTTCATACGCGTGGAATTACCAAAAAAAATATTTAGTTCATTTATTTATTATTCTTTTTAGCATTTTACTGCGTTATGTTTGTACAGAGGGACTATTAGAAAAATGTAAGACTCATCCAATTTGGTGCAGTAGTAAGGAAGTTAGGCGCGTACATACATTTCGGCGATTCATTTTTATTTATATACATATAAGTAAATAAATAAAAATTAATCAGCAACTATAATGTTAACATATATATTAAATATATGGTGTAAACAGTGATATATAATTATTATCTAAGAGCTAGCGATGCATGTCAGTTGTGCTGCACGCGAACCAGTTGCGTAACGCGCAGTGTAACAGTTACAGGTTAACGTCGACATCTGTAACCTTTTAACCATTCACGGATCTTACAGTCAATAAAAAAACGACACTAAAATATTTTTACGTAGTTATTCTTTTTTGACAGAACTTCTTTGATGACAGTACGTCGTAAATATTTTAGGATTGTAAATCCTACAGGTGTCATAAGTTACGCGCGCATGTTAGATATTCCGTTTAACATAAGGTGACATTGTGTGACAAAAAGGTGATATGATGTGACCATAAAAGTAACTTATATAATTCCTACTGTTAAATGATTTTTTCTAGACTATCCCTTAATACACTGCGCATTAGGACATCTGCCAAACTTTATTTTTATATAACAAAATTTACGATTTACAAAATGTCTCTCAGATATTTAAATTTCCTCTCCATGTATTCCGACTGTTGGTTATCAATTTCTTGTTAAAACTATTATCAAATTTTTACCAATATCATCAACATTCTTACTAACTAATAAGCTTACACAAACTTTAGGGCTATTGACTCTTCAAAGATTGCAAAATAATTCTATTTAAACTTAAAAAATCGATCTATATTGTTGATTGAATTGTGCTATATTGCATTTGCAGGTTAAATAGTAGGTATATTAAATGCATCTAACTGTATTAATTCTAACGGGTCCTTGCAATGAACGGGCTACGGTCCATATTGTAGCCCTGAATATTCATAACGCGAATGAGTTACGAAACGGTCGCTGGAACGGTAACAGCTCGTTGGTGGCCGTTTGAACCATATTAAGTTAATATAAGCGACTGCAGTTTGTGACGTGAATGCAGTATATTTTGAGAACATACAAGTTTTAAGTAAAGTTAAAATATTACGAAAATTTATAAAAAATAATTATAAACAAAATTTCAACTACACACACAGAAATAATTTCGATTTGGGACATTCTTAAGTATTTACAACTCTATAACTACATACGAGTACACCGAAAAAAAAGTTTGATGTATATTATATAACTACAGTTAAAAAGGGACATATACATGGACGTAAAGCTTTTTCCCTATTCGTAAAACTTTAGAGCAATATTTTTTTATGAAAATTATAACCAACCGGTTAGATATAGGTTGCAATGCAAAATATATGTTAATGTGCAATGCAAAGTATATAATATATCCTGTGTCTTGACGTTGGTCGGATAATTACGTTCTAAGTATTCTAGACTTGTGTGCAGCTGATTGTTCGGAAAAATAAATAATTAAATGCTATTTTTTAACTGACTTCAAAAAAGGGGGAGTTCTAATTCGTCTGTATGTTTTTTTTACGTTTGTTACCTCATAACTTTCGACTGAGTGGACCGATTTGATGTATTTTTAAAACTGTTGCTGTGGTTCCAATTTTGTCCAATTCTGACAATGGAATCCATGGGAAAACCATTTAACACATTGTATTAAGTATGTGTACGACAAATTGACGAATAACTCAATATCACGCCAACCGATTTCGATGATTCATTTTTTAATAAAAGGATGAACTGCAAGAGTAATTTGATGAGAGTTTAGTTAGGTTCTAATTCATTCTATTTCGTAACATTCACAAGATAAATCGGAAATACAAAGAGAGCATCCGCGCGTAATAGCGTTTACCGTTTGTTTCGATTTAAAGTCGGTTTTAGTTTCTGCAGGTAAACATACTCGTAAAGTAGTACATTTTTGGTATTAAAAAGTTGACATAGAATCGATTGCGTATAATTTGTTATTCAATTACATAATTTACCTTTATAATCGAAATTTTACATGACCACTCTTTCAGGACTGCGTTCTTGTGGGTCAACTGTCTGAGTTCCGGTTTGTGTGACGCAAGGCAACCGGTGTGCACAAATACCAAACTTATACGTAATACGAATTGCCTAAAAGATTGTAAGGTATTGCGTATAAGATAAATGTAATCGTTTTATATGCTATCGATTTAGTAACTATTAATAAAAATTGACATACATATCAATGTATATTTACATACGGTGACAAGAGAGCTCGAGTTATATTTTAATATCATAAGAGACTAGTGTAAGAGATAAGACTTCCTTATAGCCAGTGCCCAGGATTTTGAAATACAAAAGTCCCTCGAAACATAATATTGCATAAAAGTAAGATGTTCTTCGATTCAATTCAAACAGCAATGTAATTATACAGCTTGAGGACAAACGTAGGCCTCCCAGTGTCTCTATTTAGTAGAATTAGGCGAAGTAAGACGTCCTCCGTAAAAAGTACTGTTCATTTATGGTTGACTTCGCGTAAAACCAAGAAACACGTGCATGGTAACATAAAATTAGATTTGGGTTGACATATCTGTATTTAGTGATATCGAGACTATCAGATATTCAAATTATATTATGCACAATGTAATTAACAAGTTGAAATCATACGCGTTTTGGTAATAACCAATTTTATCCAATAAGCTCAATCTCTAGTTTTTGTTCACAGGACATCACGCCGTGGTTACCATTGGCGCTTGCTGTCGTAGCGTTTGCAACACCAGGTAATATTCTTTATAAATGTACTTATTTTCGGAAGTTATTTTAATTTTTACCCGTCTAATAACTTAATTCGGCAGCCTGCAACAAATTAAAATAAGGAATAGTTTTTTTTTAATCAATCCCTTCAAATTTATTATAAAAATAATTTGATTATATAATTAAAACTTGCTTAAGTAAATGGAAAATTAAAAAGAAATTAAAAAATATTTCTCTGAACCGAGAATCCAAGAATAAGTTGGCAATGCACAATTTAGTTTTTTAAAAAATGAATGAGTATTTGTATGTCACCATTAAGCTACACTAAGTTTGGCGACTTTTTGTAAAACTTATTACACTAAGTGGGCTTATCCCTTGAATTGTTTAGTATTTACTCTCTGTTCCGATTACAAAAATATAACTATACAAATAGTGACAAACCATTGCAGTTTATATAGCGTTAAGTTATATGTATATTCCCTTTACTGTAAATTTTTATTTGTAATAAAAAAAATGAAGATATTTATTGCATTATAATATTTTATAGTAAATAACAACCAAACAGTGGGTGTAAATAGTATATGTATTTATGATTGTTTATGTTATTTATATACTATAAAATAACAATTGGGAAGTGGCATTATTATTCTTAAGGTGTCAAGGCGGAATGCATACATAATATCGGCTAAAACCTAGAAAAGGGGCGACCTACATAAGTATTGATTCATAAATAAATATATTGGCAGTCTCTGTTCTTCATCTGCTCTGTGTAGTTCGTGAGGCCAACGCACCGGCTGGTGGGCGACGATCTCCGACAATAGTGCATTGTTTGAGATTCACTTTGTCTCTCAATAAAACGTAGGTTAACCTTCGTGCTTGGATTTTTTTACTCGCATGAGAGGCGGCAATGAAAGTTTACGACTCTAAATGCATGGAATGAATAAGAATACAAACTATGTAAATAGACGACTGGATGATTGAGTTATATGCGCGATGTGTTTCTTTCTTTTTCAAAGAACAAGTTTATTTTACTTAATTTATGTCACGTTTTTGTGTAGTCCTGTAGTGATGGTGAAATCATTATTACATTAATAGAAGTTTCTCTCATAATATAACAGGTTAAGATTTTGTCGAATAAATCGTTAAAACCGATTATTCTATCTCGTACAGCTTACAGTTTACCCCAATATAGTCTAATAATTGCGTAGGGAGACAATTTTAGATGAAAGGAGTTTATTTTGAGATATATATACGCTACAATATACTGCCACAACATTATCCCATTAATACAGATTTCAGATCTAGTTGCAGCTCATGACGTTTAATTTATTACTCAATTATTTAAATAATATAGAACAACAATTTCTTTTAATAACCACTTAAATGAATTATAATAACATTCTTTAGAGTTGTTGAAAATAATAAAACAATTTTGTCGACTTTTTCAACAATGAATCATTTATGTCACATAGTTTGATAAAACCCGTTGATGTCTTTTGTATCGGTTTTGACGTAACCAATGTCTTGTAGCATTGAATTAGTACCTACGACTTACGGACTACGCCCAATAATTTAAATGAATATTAATTCTTAAGACGTAATCATCCATTCGTTCGAAGTGGTATTTATAATTATTACGTCATAACTAAATACTACTCTTAATCATTTTTTATTATTTTATGATCATCAACATGACATATATGGATTTAGTTATCAGTGTATACTTAAATAAATTAATTTAATTTTAGGTAACAAGGAACAATATTATCCGAATTGATTGTATTAAAAAAAAAGATTATAAATGCAAATTTCCTAATATTTTAGGCTATATACTATGAGATACTGTCAGCTCATTAGATTTTACCTAAAATTAAAGAAAAGTCTTATAATATTTAGAGAACTCATGTAGTAATGAGCAAGAAACAATATGAAAATAATTGTAATTAGTAAAATATCTTTTACAGAATTAACCTTAATACAGTGCATAGTAATAAAAAGTACAGTACATAATTAACGCTAAATTAATTTTAACACTGACCTTGAAATTTATTAATTTGTTCGAGAAAATTGTATGTAAGGATTTAATGATATCGTAGAGTTTCATCAGTCGAATATCCGGATAATAAAGCCAAATTGGTTTTACTTTACTTTTCTTTGTCATAATCGCCATTTGTTATAAGAAAGTTTTTGTTAAGTCAATATAGATAGATAATGAATCTTCTCAACGTAGATTCAAAATCTTCACAATTGTTACATCTAGTCAATACTAATATGTCTTATTAAAATTATCGTTTCTCTTGCAGTTCTATCAGCAGAACCCCGCGTTGTGTGCTATTACACCAACTGGTCGGTGTACAGGCCGGGCACGGCGCGCTTCAACCCTCAGAACATCAACCCCTATCTTTGCACGCATTTGGTGTACGCGTTCGGAGGCTTCACAAAAGACAACACATTCAAACCGTTCGACAAATATCAGGATATAGAAAAAGGTGGGTTGGTTAGATTATAAATTCTATAATCGCATTACATGTAAATTGAAAAAGCTACAAAACTGTAATAAAAAAAATCACACAAAGAAGAAAACTTGAAATGTTTGAAAGCTGGTGGCTTCCCTTGCGATGATCTTAATCATTTTAGTCATTTAATTTGGTCCAGTTCTGACAATGGCATCAATAAGAAAACCATATACGTCTTAAATTTCCATTAAGTATGTGCGCGACAGATGGACAAATAATTCAATATCACGCTAACCGATTTTGAGGATTCATTTTTTATTGGAAAGAATGTACATTCTTTCCAATAAGTGTGGTTAAGTTCTGAATAATTCAATTTCGTAATATTCCTATTCGATTTGAAATCGGTTTTTGTTTTAAGTCCTATATATATTTGTTTTATTCAATTATCAATTTTTTTATTTTTGATATTATAAAGCGCTATTCATATTTTTCACATCATAAAAATGAATAAGCTCTAAAATCGAAGGAATTTTTTTTGTCATAAGATATATTAAGATTTTTTGTGACGATCTACACAGGTTAGACAGAAAAGCTAACATTTACTGATTCACCGGATTGAGAGGTCTAGTTCTCAGGTCACTTAGTCTGAACTTCTATTGCTAGTTTAAACTGTTTTTAATTATCTGCCTTACATAGGTGGCTATGCCAAGTTTACCGGCTTAAAAACCTATAACAAGAATCTTAAGACCTTGCTGGCCATCGGCGGCTGGAACGAGGGCTCCAGCAGGTTCTCACCCATGGTTGCCTCCAGAGACCGGCGGAAGGAGTTTGTCCGGAATGCTATTAAGGTATATACTAATGTCCTTTTATTTTCTATTTAATTCAACCAACTTCTCAATTCGTCTGCATTTTTTTTATGTTTTCTACCGCATAACTTTGGACTGGGTAAACCGATTTTGATGATTCTTTTTTTATTTGAAAGCTGGAACTTCCCGTGTGGTCCCATTTACATTTCCAATTCTGATAATGGGATCCATGAGAAAACTAAATAAGTCTTTTTTGCATTTGCATCAATTATGTGCGCCAAGTCTGCCAATTGCCCGCCATACTAGGGCCGCGTGGTGGACTATGCCCGTATACTGTATTACTGTTCTGTACTGTACGTTATAGAGGTCTATGGCGTAACCTGAGTGTGATAGACTAGAGACAGAAATAGAACTAAAAGTGGAAAGAAAAAGCTTAAAAGAAATTATATTACGTAAAAATAATAGGAATAGATTTATAAACTTTTGTAAATATGGACAAAAAATGGTTGTAAATAAAAACAAATAAATAGCAAATAAGAATATAAAGTAAATAATAAGAATACGAGAAAATATATAGTAAGTAAATATTTAGAGTAATGGTGTTTACAAAAAATAAGAGAAATAAACAAAAAAAAATAATGTAAAATAAGGATGAAAATTGTTAAAAAGGACTTAAATTGTTAAGGACAGTGGAATGTTACAATTTATTGTATCTGGCTCCGGTGCGTTCCACGTGAGATCCCGGAGCCCCTCGTCATGCACCGAGGAAAGGGTCACCGGGGAGGTTTTAGTGGGTAAGAACCCCACATAACCGCCGCCTTCCCCAGAGGGCGGGGTATCTTTGTGAAGATTACCTCCTCGTCAACAAAAAAGCACTTAAAATTGTACAAGGCGACTAAAAGGGGCCTCGGGATCACTGGACGACAAGGGTGGGGGCCTGAGTCGTCCACCAAAGTGGACCCGGGAAGAAGGCGACATCGGCTGGCCCTGGGGGGGAGGGAGTAACAGTGCAGAGGGGCTCCGGTGCGTTCCACGTGAGATCCCAGAGCCCCTCGTCATGCACCGAGGAAGGGGTCACCGGGGAGGTTTTAGTGGGTAAGAACCCCACATAACCGCCGCCTTCCCCCCAGAAGGCGGGGTAATTTTGTGAAGATTTCCTCCTCGTCAACAAAAAAAAAGCACTTAAAATTGCAACAAACAAATTTATTGCTGGCGACATCAGAGATCGCTCGGGCTGCTATAAGTACACTAATACAACTTAAGGCGACCGCCCGGACACTAAGCTACCACAACTACGCACACGGCACAAGTAAATATGCTTATTAACATTAAAAATCTTAATTTAAAATCTCAGAAATTCACGTCCTCTATTCCCTTAAAGTTCAACGGAACACGGACTCCAATAGAGCTAAAGAAACACGTTTCCTGCACCTTATTAGGAAAGGTCTCATAGTGCTTAACGATAGTGATACAAGTTAGGTATCATTTCCGATTTCAAAGTCAAGTTAATAAAACACATGAAAGAAATAACTTGTTTATAACCAGACACTAAGTAACGTGTACTTGCCGCACTTTCTCTAGGCGCTACAAACAGGTGGCACTTGATCTGGTTGTGTAAGGGGCTTTAAGTTAAACATAGCTTTTATGAAAGCGTTAGTAATTACTTCCAACAATTTCTTTTTAAATAATTACTTAAAAATTTTAAAAATAATGTTCAATAAAAATTTTTCACTTTAAGAATTAATCGTAACCCAAAAAAAATTAATGGTTTTTTAGTCCAAAAAATCTCTTGTTAAACATTGTGCACGGCATATGGTGATGGGCTATTTCCACTTGTCTTTTTTTTAATACTTGCTTCTTTTTTTTGTGCAGCAGTCTTGTATAACAGTATATAACTATATATCATCTTTTGAGTACATTTCATTTGACTATTTACATAACAATTAAAAAATAAATATTATTATTAATAATTATTTATTATTTTATGTATAATTATACATAGAAAATTGTATCAATATTAATAAAATAATAATTAAATTAATGAAATTTAAATTAGAAATCCACACCAAAAAATTTTAACCGTCAATTTATTTTTATTTTTAAAATAGTTTTTCTTTTTTTGTTACAACTACTTTGCTATTACCACCTGTCACCTAATGACCTAATAAGCTTCGTGAAAATCGGATAGCGAATGCTGCCTGTCTACCCAGCTAGGGTTAAAAAGACATAAAAGCTTATTTTTATATAAAAACATCAGAGTTAAATATGACCATTAACGTAGTATCGTTCAATTGACACATGTTTAAGGGACTGACTTTATAAGAATCCCGCTAATGTAAACTCAACGGGACATGAACCACTGCCCTCGAGATTATCTTAGCAGTAGCATAGTTGAACACATAACTTCCATTATCAGTTTTAAGTTACGCAATTTAAAATTTGTAATCAATTTCGAAAATCAAATTACCTTTTTGCTGTAAAATTCATAGTATATAATAAAGATTGGTCACCACTTAGACAAAAACGATAACTTTGACTGACGTGACCTATAAATGTTCTATCTAATAATTCACTAGAGATTGGTCGCTTCTTGCGTTCGTCGTGAAAAGACAAGTTACGAGTAGCAGTGCCTTAAAGTCACTATTAAGTGACGCCTCATTTTAGTTAAATCAAACATAACATAGTATTGGAAAGCCAATGTAAGAGTCTTATATAACAGACAATGAATAAAGACAATGCCGTTTGTACTACATCGAAACTAAGTGGTAACAACTCGTCAAAGTTACTATCATAATCTATGTAAATAAAGAAAATTGAAATGTCCGTTTGTACATATACCAAAATAACATTTGTCTGTCTGTCTGCTCGAAACGGCTCTACCGATTTTAACGGGACTTTCACTGGCACATAGCTAATGTAACTTAGGCTTGAAATTGCCGATCAGAACAGATTTGACATTAAAAAAATACAGATAATATTTATGACAAAATAACTTTTGTCGGGTCAGCTAGTATATAATAAATTATAATAGAGTAATCCTAGACTACGATTTCTTTTGACTAACACCGAGTGACTTTTAGCTAATGACATAATTTGTAGGTACAGACAGAACACATTGCTTAATCTTAAGTAAGTTGACAGCACGGATTTAAGCAGCGTTTTAAACTTAGTTAGTTCCCATTACATACGCAAGGCCTTCAAGTTTAGATACCATATAGAATTTGCAAGACAAAAGAAGCTGGGGCGGCCAGATTAGGGTAAATTTTATGAGAACATTTGTTCGTTTAAAAGATTTAATTTTAAATAAATTTCTAAGAACTAAAAGTATGGACCCTTATAATATTAATAAAGAGGACGGTTTAAAAGGTACAGTATTATTAACATTCATCTAACAGTTCCTCAGACAAAACCACTTCGACGGGCTTGACTTGGACTGGGAGTACCCGGCGTTCAGAGACGGTGGCAAGCCGAAAGACCGCGAAAACTACGCCAAGCTCGTCAGGGAACTGCGAGAGGAGTTCGAGAGGGAGTCGGATAAGACCGGGAAGCCGCGTCTGTTACTCACCATGGCTGTACCAGCTGGCATTGAATACATACAGAAGGGATTTGATGTTGAGACGATGAACAAGTAAGTTGTATTTTTATTTTATTATAATTTATTTTGTCGCAGGTTGCATAAATATATTATTTAGATTTCATTTACGTATGTGTATTATAGTTATAAATATACATCATTGTTGTTTAAATTTATAAATATATAATTATTGAGATAGGCTGATTGTAACTAGAATCGCCGACAACGCATCAGGTGAACCGTAAGCTCGTTTGCTTTCTTTCCTATAGAAAAAATCGAGTATGCTTTGGAAATGTAAATATTATCAACAATTATAAACGGATTTTCAGAGGATATATAAGTTACTTAAGAATGTAAGAGAGAGAGTTACGTTTCCAATATTACTGTAGGGGCAAGAGAGAGAGGTTTCACACATTTTCTTTCTCTCATGAATAATCGTAAATATAGTGGGAGCTAAAGAAATTTTACTACAGTTGTGTGTTCTAAAGCGCACCCGAATTCTTTACTAAAAATCTTACTTAATAAAACATAAAACCCTTCAAGTTCAACTAGACAAACATTATCCAACACTGGTTGTTACTCTCAAAGTTGTCAAACTCCACGGTGACCTTGGCATGTTTGCACGATCGGATCAAAGAGATCGACATGCAAAGACAAACGTCCCCTACGACGTGAGTCTACGCAGTGTACTTCATACTTACTTGCGACACACATGCTTCAGCTACCACTGTTACCTAATTCCCTATTCCAATGTCATGTTGCTCAATCCAACGTATGGTGCAAGGTATAAGCGAAGTTGGGTCTTGCGTTTTTCATGCAAACAATCGTCACTTATGTTTGAACAATTTATAAGCAAACATGATCGTAATTGAGGACATTACGGCCAAGATTACCGTCTTAGTTCTAGGGATTAGAAAGGTGGTTACGAAATAAATAGAAGCTTTTGTCTTAGTTCGTACAACTGTTGGCATATAAGATAATAGAGATTGCCTACTATAAAGCCATTGCGATTAGAGAGAGAACGAAAAGTTGATGACAGCTCAAAAGTAAAGTCCGTAGCAACTATTGGGGAATATTGACCTTTATTTTGACGGGGAAGTCTTCAACAACATACCCCGCTTCTGGGGGGAAGGCAGGATTGTGTGAGGTTCTTACTCGCTAAAACTCCGCAGTAGCCTTCTTCGATTCTCGAGGGGCTTCGGGATCTAGTAGAACGCACTGGAGCCCCTTTGTACTGTGCTGTTAATCACGTCCCAATCACTTTCTCAATGCTAAGCGACGCCGGAAAACACGTGTCGCCTACTTCCCGGGTCCACTATAGCGGCCGACAAAGGCGACCACTCGTGTTGTTTGAGGCCTCGGAGCCCCTTTTAGTCGCCTTTTACGACAGACAGAGGATACCGTAGTCTTATTCTATGAGCCCAGGTCTATGGCTATTTGAAGCTGCTTTGAAATATCGACAGTCACAGTCAGATCAGAATTAGCAATTAGCCAGCACAGTTCAGTTGAACAATCTATTCTAATAAAATAATATCCCTTTGTATATTTAATAAATTCAGTGTGACGAAAATATAATACAGTCGTATTGCTCATATGTTCATTTCGTATATTTAATCTTATGATAAATTTATTAAAAGAAAGCCTAAAATTATTACGACTAAGAGGAGTAGGCAGAGATAATCTGCCATCCTTGTCAACAACACTCAACATTCCCGACGCTTTTGCAAAAAGTTGAGAAAACAAAGAGTTACAAAGAGAACGATCTCTTATGACTTAGGGCACGGTCTGATAACAGTGGGTTAGTTGCTTCGAATCAAAAATTCAGATGCCGTGAATCATACTTTAGTACAGGTATTAATTAAACTAAGTTGGCTATTTAAGTTCTTATTGAAGTAGAATGTTAATAATATAACAGATCACTTAATAAAAAATAAATTTACCCTTCACGTCTTGACTTAAAAAAGTTTTTCTTATAAGCTATATCCCAATTTCAGAGAAAAAAAATCTATTTTTTAAAGTGAGGCTTAAGTTGCTTTATTATTTTTTAAATATTTTGTAAATTATTATCGTAACTTAGTTGTAGTATTTTTTTGTATTAAGTTTTATTTATTATTTCTACGAAATTATGTATTCCTTTCATTTTGTATATACATTTGTGAATGCCAATGAAGACATTTGACGTTGAATATATTTTACTAAATAATCTACTTTAAATATTTTTGATAAAGCCGTGCTAGTTTAATGGCAAAGTGTTCAACTTATCGATCTTATGGTCTGGGTTTAAAATCCCAGTCGACTTGTAATAATGCGTTTCGATTGTAGTGTTTCCTATCTACAAAAAAAAAATTGTCGCCGGTGTATGGCCTTGGATTCACCATCTATTGCCCTGAGTAGGTGTTTGTATGCGGCAGGATCACTGGTGAGCAATTTTCCCGTTTGTTCCCTTCGCTATTAAAAAAGGATTTGAAAGTAAAATGACAATAGTTGCTTAAGGGTTTAAAGGACGTATATTTTGTTTATCCTTTTGTCCCCCATTCGGACATTGGTTGCTCAAATTCGAGGTGTGTACAGTGTGTGTGTGAGCTCATTGCACCTAATTACAGTGTGGAAATCCCTTGATACGGCGATTTGAATGTCCGCTGAGACAATGGCTATGAGGCGCTGCATACACAATGCGCAGGGCTAGGGTTGCTCGTCGAGCGTCAACTGAAATTGTTGCAGCAACTTGCAACACAACGCGTGTTAAGCGCGTCCCTATTCCTAGCACTCTGGTTTTGCAATACATATGAGGAATGTTTTCAATGTTAGATGTGTTATGTCGGTACTGCGATATTTGTCTGGCAACGTCATTATACATATTTTTGTGTCAGTCTCTGAATACACGGAATACGAAGTGCAACTTGTCTATTATTCTCCAGTGTATTTGCTAAGATGGTTTTGCACTTTCAATTGGCAACGGATGTCAAATTGCCGATTGTATATCAGGCAGATTGGTGACATTCTAAAGAATGTTGACGTGAGATATCATCCAAATCGACGAACGTGTTTGCAAAGATGTTTTGATGTGCTACGAGCGATCGAGGTTTAACAGTATTCGTAAAAAATGGAAAATCGTAACCTCTGGCTTCCAGAGGCAGTGGGCGGCTGGTATGCTGATTTTTTTAATTCTTTGGTATATATTTTATTATTCCATTTAATGAATCATTCCTCAAATCACTCAAACCTTTAACCTCTTTCAATGACGGTAAATTAATATTTACGTTTATCTTTAGAGCAGATTTTAAATCGGTTTTATTCGTCAATATAACATATGTATACATTATATACATATGTCAAAAGCTTATTTACTATATAGTAACCTCGATAGAGGTTTCATATTTCAGCCGTTTAGGGTAGAAACTTTGGGTCCGTGAGGTCCTAGTGCACACCACCTTTTTTAATGTGATAGCAAAGAGGTTGGTCGACACATCTGGTCAAGTTTTAAGGGAAGACAAAAGATCACCTAATGTTAATCGATTGCTGTTACACACTGCTATTTACAATCCCAACTAGAATGGGACGAATGTTTTTTTTTGGAACCTATGCTATCTATCAGTGAAGCTGGCCGTTACAGTTTCACCGGAATTTTAGACAGAGACGGTCTCAGCTCGGCGAAGACTCGTGTTATCATTCTTATCTAAGAACGCCTTAAAGCCTAACTATAACTTAGCTTAAATCGGGCGAGATGCGAATGCTTTGTATATCTTAATAGTATGGTATCTTGTTACTGGTATTATAAGAGAAAAGTGAATGCTCACATTGAGTGAGCACCACACATAATACCGCATATAATAAATTATTCTTCAGTCATCATAACGCTCTGATAATTTTCGGTTTCTTAAACAAAACGCTATGCGCATTACCTCGAGAAACGATTAAACGACCATTTGTAACATACAAAGGATGTCGCTACTATTGTTACGTTTATCTTTTGTTCTATAACTTATTGCGTTTATGTAAGGAATGTCTTGGGGAAACTGCAATCTGTAATTTGATGTAGTTTCTTATGCCAATAACATAAATTGCAGTTAATCGTTCCCCGACCAGACCTCGATAAACTCTGATCCATCCACCGTCACCTCTGTTGTCAAAGCTGGCAACACTAAACAAAATTTTATACAAATTACTATCAAGGATAAAAAGACCTATTTTAAAAACTTAAGAAGGATTTAATTCCAACTCTGTTTTCCTACTTCAAAAGAAGAGATTCTCAATTCGTCTGTATTTTTTTTTGTTTGTTACCCCATAATTTTACCCGATTTTGACGATTTTTATTTGAATGGTTCCACCACATCAGATGCACCATCATTCATTTCATTCATCCGGCTTCTTATCTCTTGGGGATTTAGTTATGTATAACATTATTGGCTCATCAGCCTTCGTTAGTTAACGTCTCGATAGAGGCGTTCGTTAGGCATCCTGCATTTGTAACCGTCCAAGCCGAGGCTACCCCCCACCGGGGGTACCCTTGTGTCGAGTTACTAGCAATAGAGGTTCAGGCTAAGCGACCTAAGAGCTATGCCACCTCTCAATCCGGTGAAGCAGTCAAGGCCAGCTTCTCTGGCCAATCTGTGTAGTTCGTCATAAAAAAAAAAGCATCCTGCATATAGAGGCTCAAATAAAGCTGGACATAAATGGTTTTATAGTGAATAAACGGAGCATGTTGACTCATCTAAATACGAATGAGAGAACCTTCTACATCGTAATGTTAATTCATCCAATTACGGATAGAATATCCTTCACTTATACGTATAAAATCCTTTTTTAAAGACCTTTAACTTTTATTTCCAAAGAATCAATTGACATAATTTGGTTAAAACATTTGCTCAGATCCTGTTATTTACGAGACACTTCAAATCATCTAGATTTTTCGCAAGACTACGGAAGTTTAATGATATGAATGAAATATATTTCAAAGCTTAGCTTGAATAAAATAAATAGCATTAATTTTGTCTTTGTACATATATTTTGGTGCAATAAAATTATCTATTTGTGATGGGACTTTGAAAAGTGAAATGCATGAATTTAAGTTAAAACAATTAAATGTAAACAGTTAGTCGTAGAACTAACGCCCTATTGCCTTTAATATATGGGTTATCGGTCTTTTAAATGGGTATAAAAATAACAAGTCTTTTGCTCCGATATAATAGAGATACGCCCATCTTCCAATCACATAACCGTAAGATAATTTTTGCAGATATTTGGACTGGATGAATCTACTCTCTTACGATTACCACTCAGCTTTCGAGCCCGCGGTGAACCATCACGCCCCGCTCTACCCTCTGGAAGAACCCAATGAATATAGTGTGGACAATGAACTCAATATCGTAAGTATAATAAGCTGATGTCATCTTTCTGGGTAGAATGTATATAAATAAAAAATCGACACCAAAACAAGCTTACATATTATTCGTATTCCAATATCCGTACTATACAATATACCAAGAAAACCCATCACCAAGATCTTCTCTGTTCCCACTTGTAGCGCACACATAGCAAACAATACTCTACAAGTATGCCTGATGTTGATTTTTTAAAAGAATGCTAACAATTTTTTTTCCAAAAACTCTTAGCATTCTTGTTTCCCATTCCAACTATGCTTAAGGTTGTGCTAGAATGGTTCACGTCAAAAATCGAATGGTGGATTCGATCTTACAAACTTAAACCATTAGGCTATTGATAAAATAAACAATGTGTACCATAAATCGAAATGCAATTTTTAAATCTTTGTCTACGCAAATTGTCTTAACCTGTGGTCTGTGTATACATAAGATTACGGCTTATATGTATTACCTTAATAAACACATAATATATATATATATATTTTGCTGAGCAATTATTACTAAATTTATAAACGTATATTATAGTCTATTAATATTTATAAATCACTTTCCAGGATTATACGATTAAATTCTACCTCGAGAATGGAGCCGATCGTGACAAACTAGTGCTTGGTATACCAACTTATGGACGATCGTACACCCTCTTTAACCCTGATGCTGTTGAAATTGGATCACCGGCCGACGGCCCTGGGGAGCAGGGAGATGCAACAAGAGAAAAAGGATACTTGGCGTACTACGAGGTGAGAAAAAATAATCACTTTCATATTTAAGTGTAATCTCCTTTTATAAATATTTGATTTTTTTTTGTTTTTATATGGGGTATAAACTAGTGCTTCACTTGTTAAGTGGTGATATAGTTTTCGACTTTCGCGCGTATTCACTCTACTCTTGAAGGTTCCAACGTCGTACTCGTATGGAAAGACTGACGCCGGAAACTTGTTCCAATCCTTTGTTGATGAATGATGACTCAAATCGCTTCATAGGGAACACGCGGAACATCGACTATGAAAGGGTGGAGACCCGCCGAATGTCTAAACGTCTGAAGGTAGATCCAAAATGTAATCTGTAAAACACCGAAAGGCTCCGAAAGGTCCGAGATATTCAAGTTAATAACCGACCTATTATTTTTGCTCACGACTATATATACCTGTGAAAAATAGAATTTACTAGAAATACCTTACTTGCAAATTCCACAATGCAACTTTGCCTCTCAACATATAAATGTCTGCTTAGTTTGGGAACCACTGTGTACTAATAATGTGTGATACGATGATTACACGCTGTTTCTACAGCGGTGTGCGTTTAATTTGTGAAATGTATATGAATGTAACGAAATGTGTTAATAAATATTTCTAAAATGTGATCTTAATCCATATTATAATACCATAATTTAATTTTATCCAGAAATGGGAGCACCATTTCTGAATTAAAGTTGTATCAACGCCGAGTTGACTATTAGTAAATATCCTCGGCATTATGAGATGAAAATGTGTAATCACTTAAAATAAATGTAAATCTCGAAACTGGTTTTTCGGGTGACAAACAACCGGTTACAATTATGAGTCAATTTCAATTTAGATCCGTGATTCACGAACAAGATGTAATAGGTATTAACTTTAGGAATTTGTTCTTAAAATTGCTAATTGAAATGGAATCAATTGGACATGAAAATGGAATCAATTGCATTTAAGATTTTATCACTATTGTATTGATTAAGCGTCAATAGCCTAATTTTTTAGGGTACGGTCTGCGAATCGTAAGGTCGTAGTTTCGAATCCACCATCCGATCATTGACGTGAACCATCTCCTAACACAAGCTTAAGTTAAGTTGGAATGGTTAACAAGAATGTTAGTAATGTTTCTGAAAAAAAATATTTTTTTTTTAAAAAAAATTGTTGTTTCAATTATGTCTTTGGAGGTTACTATGCTGTCATGTTTTATCAGCATAATAAACTAAGGGCAGTTTAAGATCTGATGATTTGTTCTATGTACATGATTATGATGACACTGTCCTAACAGTTTCCGCAATAGCAACGCAACTTCTATTTTATAAGCTGGATCACGCAGCTCTTAAGTGTGCCTTCCAGTGGCTTGCGCTTTTGAGTACATGCGTATCTTTTTCCGACCTCAGGCGAGATGCTCTAAAGGACCAGCCGCTGCCAATGTACATAAGACCTTATGCCTACTATGCTTACACGAACAAAGTGATTTAATGTCATTAGTATTTATGCCATCACGTCTGCCGTTTCTGGTATCTGCCAAATGGAGTTGCACGAGCTGGTTTCTGATACAGATACTTAATCAACATTTTCTTTGTATTCTTGTTCTCTATTGCTAAAGATCAGAACTCCTTTTTTGTCGTTCAATCATTTCACGCTGTTAGATGACTCTAGTTATTCAAAGATCTGGTCCGACCACACTCAGAATTCAGCCTCTAGGTTCTTTCCCGCTTTGACATGAGAACGTCTTATAAATTGATATTCATCTTATGAATACGCGCAAAATGTCCCGTTTCGCAAATGCAGAGTGTAAGTGAGAGCGCGGTATGAGAGAGAGAGAACGCAAATTTGTGCTTAGTTAAGTAGAAAAAATACTTCAATTTTGTTTGAATAACGTGTGTCCCTAGGATACGTTGTCATGAATTTAACGTCGGAGCGCGTTGTGCCTGGACACCTGGAATTTTTTTAGTAACAACAACAAAATTCACAGATCTGTGAAGCTCTAAAGCCGAAGCAAAAAAAGCGCAGCATCAACTCTGATTCCGAAGAATATTCCGATGAGGAAGAAGAAGAGGAAGAGGAATGGACTGTCATGCATCCGAATGCCAACGCCATGGGCCCAGTCGCGTTCAGGGGCAACCAGTGGGTTGGCTACGACGACATAGATATAGTGAAGAAGAAGGGAGAATATGTCGCTGAAAATGGACTAGGAGGTTAGATTGCAAACATAAAACATGTCTGTTATTAACGTCATTTACATTTATTACGTGTACAATATTGTAACAAATATTCAATCGTCTTGAATTTCTTTTTTATTAATTAACCAAATAGCTTAATTTGAGGCTCCTTAGGTCTGCGAAACGTCATAGGTCCTAACTCGCTATTCAACTATTGATATAACCATATCCTAGCACAAGCTTAAGGTTAAAACAAACAAAAAATAATGTTAGTAATATTTGTGGAAAAAATATTGTAAGCATTCTTTAAAAAAATATATCTTATATAACAGAATCGGAACCTGCACGATATTACGCTGTACCACATAATCATAAATTAAAAAATTACAATTATTAATTTTCATATCTTGTTACATAGGTATCATGTTTTGGTCTATCGACAACGACGATTTCCGCGGCAACTGTCACGGCAAACCGTATCCCCTCATCGAAGCGGCCAAGGAGGCCTACATACTCAAGCTTGGGTAAGTCAAAATAGACACAAAATTTTTCTGGTAACATGATGATATTGTTATAAGGCTCCTTTAGCACTGCGGTAAGCAAGAAATAATACGGTAACAAAATTTATCAAACAATTTTCAAGTAAAGTGATAAATGGGAAAACATAAGAGTGAAAATTAACAGTCACCATTACACTAATTTAATTATACCAGGAATAAATTAAGAAAAAGCTAAGAATAGTTTACCACAAAAATCCGGAATAACTATGATTTACTATGACCTCGTTGGTACCTCAAACCTCCTTGCACACCTGAAAAATATAAGTCTTCAGTGTGGTATATATGTAGGTTGATGCTACTATATACTTCTTGTAACGAATCTAATAATACATTACAAATATCCTATTTGCCAGCTCGACAGATAACACTGTTGTATCGGAGAAGCCCAAGTCCCGAAGCAAGTCAGGTGGCAGAAGGAGAAATCGACCTCGGACGTCTCCCTCCACCACGACAACCACCACAACCACTACCACCACGGAGAAACCATCTACAAGGTATATTACTATAGCGTTACGTTTATTTCCTGGCTGTACTAGATTCGAAACATTAAAAAAAAACTCTAATGTCCTTTCAGACCTTTTATTTAGCGGGGGTTATTTATTAGATTCCTATGTGCCAACCCCGGGGGCAAATTTTGACAAGTGATTTTTTATTACTTATATAAATTAGATATTTATTTAATAAAATATTACCGTCCGAATACCACCCTGTCGAACTTTGAATTAAGGAAAATTAGCAAAAAAATTACATTATTTTTTAGAAGTACTAATTTTAGGCTTAAGCTAAATAAACCGCTTATTTTAGGAGTAACAAACGCAAGAGCAGTTCAACGCAGAGCACAACTCCAGCGTGGAATATCATAACTCCTGAACCTCCCACCACACCAGACCCTGGGTCAGGTAAGGAGAATGAAATTATCTTGGTTATCACAACTGTTACGAGATCTAGATTTCTTTGTATATTAGTTAATATATTTTAATAATATAATTAAAAATTTAAGACCATTATACAATTGTAGATTGGTATTTTAATATATTTTGATTGCCACAGATAAAGTTATACACTTACATTTTATAGTTAATGCTTTTGTACGCAAGTATTCGGAAAAGATATTCTCATATTACATTATCAGATCGTACCCTTAGCTTATTCTCTTGTCTTGGCTATGATCCTTAACTTTAACAGAAGATTAACATATTCAATAACCGGAAATTAAATGCAAAACTAAAAAAAGTTTGTACAGACAACATAAACAGTTTTTTAATTGACAAAAAGACAAGTCGTCAACGCGATTCTTTCAAAACTTCAATTATAAATGTATAATTTTTATAATTATATCATCATCAGCCTGCAATAATCTACTGTTGGATATAGACCACTTCACTGATCATAATCCTCGACTACTCCCAGCTCCTGATCGCCATTGCGAAGATCGTCCCTCAACCAAGCCTGAGGTCGTCCATTTCTAATTTCTCCGCGGTTTTCATTTAAGTTTACATCAAACAGATAGTATTATATATATTATTAAATTTAGACTTATTTTTTTCCCAGATTTCAAGTGCACCGACGAAGGATTTTTCCCCCACCCTCGAGACTGCAAGAAGTACTTCTGGTGTCTAGATTCGGGTCCATCCGACCTTGGCATCGTAGCTCACCAGTTCACTTGTCCCTCAGGTAAGTAACCCTCAGCATGGTCCTTTTTTTTTCTGAGCACGTCCCGAGGGGGGAGGTTACTCCCTCCCCCCCTCTGCCCTCGCAGTGCAAGGCGACACGGGCCAGCCGATGTCGCCTTCTACCCGGGTCCACCTTGGCGGACGACAAAGGCCCCCACCCTTGTCACCCAGTGAACCCGAGGCCCCTTTTAGTCGCCTTCTACGACAGGCAGGGGATACCGTAGTCTTATTCTTATGAGCCCAGAACTACAGGGCTGAATGGCATGGTCTAACCATCACATCTGATATTGATTTATACAAACAGGAATAAGAAAGGTGACTCCACATTTACATGAATCAATCATTCGTCTAATTAACTTATTAGCCAAAGAACTAAATATGGAAATTACATTTTTAAAACTTTGATTACACTACATAATAAAATAAAATAAAATTTCATACTTAATAAATGTATTTATTAATGCAAACAATGTGCTTCCATCTACTTGGAAATGATTAAGTCATGTTTGTATGTTGTGCCAGAGCCGCATTCTGCTGACCTCTAGCCTAATCGATATAATTTCGAATATAAGAAAATATATACAATAAATATTATGTTCCATATTACTTATATATTTTTTCTTACTTATTATAGTAAAACTGCTGATTGAAATATTTTAAGTTTAAAGTAGTGTATATAGTTAAAAAAATTAAAGTTACAAATTATATGACCCACTATAGGGGACAGGCCGTCTCTGTAAATAGAATACACGCGGCCCTAGTGCGGATTTGGCAGACTTCACAAATCTTTGAAAATTTTCTGATTAATCACCAGGCCACTGAACTAGCACGGCTCACAATTGTTTATCATTACAAATGTATATAATTATAAATGTATATAATTACAGGCCTATACTTCAACAAGGCGGCTGACTCATGCGACTTCGCCCGCAACGTGTTATGCAAAGCAAACGCCGCTACCACAAAAGCGCCAACGAAGCCACCTACAACTAAGACTACAGTCACCACCACGACGACTACAACGACAACAAAAAAACCTGTGAGACAGAGCACGAGGAATTCCCTGTTGTTTAGAACAACTTCCACCACACCTGAACCTCAGGTATGAAATATTCATCATCCCAGGCCATATTTATTCGTATCTATATATGTTGTGCAAGTATAATATATATATATATGTATTTAAATTAATATTTCGTTATGTCTCTATCTTTTCCTTGGTGATTACATCTAGCAATATGTTTTTCTCTCTCACCTAAAGTTAAAGGTAGAGAATATCGTTAAGGCCGCTTTTGTGCACTTTTTTTTTGACGGTGTTGAAATCTTCAACAAGAAACGCCGCTTTCTGGGGGAAGGTAGCAGTTATGTGGTGCTTATACCCACTAAAACCCCTCGATCTTCAGAGGAACGCACCCCTCTGCATTGTGCTCTTAGCACTTAGCAGAGCACGTCCTGGGGGCGGGGGGGAGTTTACTCCCTCCCTGTGCCCTCGCAGTACAAGGCGACACGGGGCCAGACGAAGTCGTCTTCTTCCCGGATACACCTTGACTGACGACATAAGCCCCAACTCTTGTCGCCCATTGAACCCGAGGACCCTTTTAGTCGCCTTTGAGTGTTGCCTTGTGTCACCTTAGTTAAAAGTGTGGTCAAGAGAATCAAAAGATGTAAAACTCTTTCAAAATCAGATAACCGAACAATGATTATAATCAGGTAATTGAAGAATATGAAGATGAAGAAGACGACGAAGATAGTGCAGACGACGCTGAGGATCCAAAAGTCATCAAGGAATTGATCGACTTAATTAAAAAAGTCGGTAAGTAAATTATCAAATATACTTTAAGAGACGTTTTTTATCGATATCAATGGTGTTGTAATACTTCTATAATATCTAATTCTATATATATATATATATATATATATACGATTTATTAATTTGATAATGTGGTGATCTTCAGCAAAGTAATGTGCATGATTCTACGAAGGTTTCTGGTACTGACAGATGTTTCTATGTAAAATAAAATAAAATATTTTTAAATCAGATTTCATTAAAGCTCGTTCGACCGGCATGACGTTAAGTTGTTCAGCCAGCGAATGACAACTTTAAACAGGCCATACGTCATATCATAAATGTCAATCATATGTACTGCTTCTTTCGCAACAGAAAAACGGCTTTTCAAATGGTGGTTGTGTTAAGAGGTTTATCGTCATGTTATTTATTGATGTTGTTATATTGATAGAAACAATTTATATGACAAAACAACGTCAGCTAGTGATTTATAAAAAGATGTACGTATCTCATTTTTTATTGTATTTTATGTATAGTGGATAGATTTGTGGGTGCAGTTTTCGCCAATAAACTGCTCTGCCAGTTTATTGCGACACAATTTGTAGATATAAACAAATCTATTTAGTAAATATATAAAAAAAGTAAAATTGAGTGGACAACTTGGGAGTGGCAACACAATAAAAAGAGTACAAATAGACGGACTTAATGCCAAAAGACATTCAAGCAAAGTTATCTAACTAGACTAGCTAGGAATAATACTTGGTTGTTAAAATGAAATATCTTATACAAGTTCACACGTTTCCGTCTTTGATGCTCACTTACACAGGGCATCGAAGTCGAGACCGGCATCGTGGTCAGATATTCTCATAAAACAAGATTGAATGGAATGACTAATTAAAAGCGATCGCTTAATAGTTTTATCTGCTTATGTATGCCCAGTTCTTTTGCTTTGTATTATATTATAAAAGTATTTTACAAACAGCTAATCCACCATTTCTGTCGTATATAGGTGGCGTAGAGCAACTGGAGAAGCAGTTGGGCTTAGCGGAAACTTCTATTAGCACCAGTAGCGACGTAGAGATGAGCACTCCAACGTCTTTTAACAAAAAGCTTTATCAGAAGGTTCTAGAACGCGCTCGAGGAAAGGGAAAGTAAGTTATCTCGTATATATTTTATTACTATCTATCAATTTCTACGTTTTAAATTGTGTAAACATGGTTCTTATAGGCACCTAAATATTTGGCGTTGATGAATGCAAAAAAAACAAAATCGTGCCTCCACTTTTGTACGGGAAAAGCAAGTAAACAAACGGGCTTATAGCTCACAATCTTTAGTGAACCGTCAAGAAGCCGTCGAGTGTTATGTATTTTCTATTTCATGTATTATTTACAGGTTCAGTCCTAACAGTGTGGTTGGAAATCAGTCTCAAAACAGCCGCAGTGGCCCGCAGAACGAAGGCCTGCAGCCATCGGCAGACCAAGATCAACTGTTGAAAAAGGAAAGACCACAGTAAGGAACAAAACATTGTCATTTTAATTTCTCTAAGTAATAATCACCTTTGACTCTGGTGGCTGGGCTGGGCAACAAATTTAAATCCGCGCAACAAACGACGAGCTGTGCTCTGCTTTTCTCTAAGAATCCGAATAACGGTGAACAAAGGTAGTCAGCATAGTATTTAGAGTCAGGAGGTTAAAGTAATAGTGGGCTGGCACGAATCAGTGACGGCAAATGAGGGAGGAAAGTCTTGGAATGGAGATCGCGCATGGGTCAGAGAAGCGTAGGGCGTTCTCCGACAGTCGGAAGTAGCTGCATGCGGAAAGCGGAGGATCATGTATAGTGGAAGGCATTGGGGTAGGAATATTTCAAGCAATGGATAGACAGAGGCTGATGATGATGAAGTAGCAATCGTACAAACAAAAACACAAAATCTAATATTTAAACATTATTATTTTTTTTTTAAAAGAAAGCTAGCAATATTTTTTTTTCAGAAATATTACTAACAATCTCGTTAACCATTCCAACTAAGCTTAAGCTTGTGCTAGGACATGGTTCACGGCAATAGTCCAATGGTGGATTCGAACCTACGACCTTACGATTCGCAGGCCGTACCCTAAACCATTAGGCTATTGACGCTTCTATACCTAAAATATAATTCGATTTTTTTAAATATTTTCTAAACCACGATACCTCCTGATATTAAGTGGGAATGTAGTCCTGGATGGTAAAGCGCAATAGAAAAAAAATGCTTATTCACTCTACTCTTGAAAACGCCCATATTTTAATCCGAGGAAAATACAACTCGCGCAAACTATTCCAGTCATTTGTTGTATGAATAATGAAAGACGAAGTGTAATTAATTATATCAAAATTTGCTTATAGATATGTAACGATTAACCGGTCTCGATCACCTCCAACATCTACTACTGGTAGCTCTCTAGAGAGTGAGGAGATCGAAGAGGAATCCGAGTCAGAAGAACAACAACTAACGAGAGGCAGATCAGTAGGTGAACAATCCAAGGTAGCCACTACTACCAAACCTTTGCAATATGTAAATATTCGTCGTTCAAGGCCAACAACGACAACTGTAACTGACACTGACGATGATTCAGCTTCCAGGTAATTTCTCTTTTCTACAAAAGTATAATTTATATCACGATGATTTTGTAAGCATCGTATGCATTTTTTAAATAATAAAACCTCTATAAAAATGTATTAAATTCGGATGTATTACCTTTTCAGAAATGCTTTGTTCGAACGCGTGGAGCCATACGTATCTGTTTCGGAAGCAGTGAATTCTTTGGATATTGCAAGTGCTAGAAGGGAGAACATCCCGGAATATGTAACAATTAGACGTAATCGGCCGACCGCTGAAACGACTACTACACAGTGAGTTTATTACGTTTTTTATTCTTACATTCAGAATAGCAAAGAAAACAAAGCAGACTAAAATGTTAACAGTTTTTGTAAAGATATATAACAATGATTCTTTTACAGATATCAAAATGCGGAATCAGAAGTTGAATCACAAGAATCTGCCTTGGAAAGAGAAATTACTTCTCCTTCTTTACAACCACAGTACACTTCAGTATTAAGAATCCGTTCAACCACTCTTTCATCCATTGAAGAACCTAGTAGCCCAGAGCCGACTACAGTTCTCTCTGTCCAAATTTCGTCGTTGTTGAATTCACCGACGGCCGCGGAAATACAATCGCCAGAACCTCTACCATCCATATCAACAACAACTCAAGATATAGTTACTTCTGTCTCTACCGCTACCACTCCTCCTACTACTACATTGCCTTCTACGACTACATTGCCCACTACAACATCTACTACTGAAGTTCCTTCAACCACGTCACGTCGAAATGGGCTGAGACGTCGTGGATCTACGACTACATCCAGCACAACTACATCATCTCCAACGTCCACAACTCAGGTGAGTTCTAGGAATTTTAATTTTGTACGTCGCCGTAGGCCTTTATCCACACCTAATGAGATTTCATCAGAGTCGGAAGAAACGGTTTTTTCTAGAAAAATCAGGTCAACTACACCCAATAGCCGAGAAGTCGAGGGAAATAAACTAAATAGAAACCCGGGACAAAATAAAAGAATAAGAATTAGGTATCAGTCCTCAGAAGACTCCTTGCCTGCTGCGGCATCACCTATAATAGCAGGCCAATTAGAGCCACAATTTAATACAGATGCTGAATTTTCTTTAACGCCTATTGAGGTTGACACTTCTGTATTCGTACGAAGGGAAACGAATGATGAAAGTCTAGAGGAAGAAACCTCTTCTACTCAACTTGATGATGAGCCAGAAGATAGTGAAGTATCAGCTACAACAATTGAGGATAAGCGTCCTACGACCGTATCAAGGGGAAGATCAAGATTTTCCACATTCCCTGCTACTGAAACTGCAACTGAAAGCCAGACTACAACTACTGAAACTGTATTTACCCAAAGACGTCCTGCATTTGCTAGATTTACGCCCCGTCCATTTGGAAGGCCTTCAATAAGACCATTTGTAAATAGAGATAGAAATGAAGGAGTTCTATCCCCAAGAGTTTCACCTCGAACACCATTTGGTAGATCTAGACTGTCCTCAACAGTGTCTAATAACGGTCTGGGACTTCAGCCTCGTAGATTACCATTCCCATCTAGAGCATCAACTACTACTTCCACTACAACTACTAAGACAACGACTCAACAACCTTTTACTTCGGAAAACGATGACGAAGATTTGGAAAACAAACGCGATGATATCTATCTTTCAGAAAGTGCAATCGAAGAAAAAGAACATAAAGATGAAAATCATAACACCGATGAAAGCACAACAAACTTTGAGGAAACTGAAATATTAACAACCGTTGCATTATCAACCACAGAAAGCTCTACATTCGGTCAAACGGTCACAAGTGATACCGGTACAAGAAAGTTTAAGGTAATAAGACGACGACCGACTACATCAACAATTGCAGCTGAAACTACAACCCCAGATTTCACAGAATTTACAACGTCCACTGTACCCAGGATACGCAAAATAATTAGAAAGAAAATAAAAGCATTAGATATTGACACAGACACGACAACTAAATCTACGAGTTATGAATCCCAGAGTGACATAACAAAAATAGCATTTAATTATGGAGAAAAAACTAAATCAACCACAGCTACCCCAACTAGCACTACAGAAAGCAGCGATATCGAAGATGTGCCAGTAGAACCCAAATTTGAATCGAATAAAGAACAACCAAAATTAAAAGAATTTAACAAAAGCCAAGAAAGCTCTATAGTACCGGAACCCAATGTAGAAGAAGACTCAGAGAAAGATAATGTGAATTATGATCCTCAAAGTAATCAGTTTTCGCAACCAGATAATGTAAGAACACTCAATAACCTCACTTCCGAATCTGAGGAATATACTAAAGAAATTCCAACAAGATATGATACTGAGATGGACCAAGAACAATCACTGACTGAAAATTCAGATAATGATGATTTGACCAAATCAGACATTGACGAGATGACACTCGACAACATTACTTTGCATAAATATTCCAGTCAATCAATTAATTCTTCTAATGAATTTGAGTCAATTACAATTGAACATAAATCAGAAATTTTACCTGCGTTTGAGGATAAAGAAAATTCCGAACAAAACCATACGGTTTCCAAAGATGACGAAAATTCTGATAATAGTACTACAGCAAAAGAAGCCGTACGGGAATCAGAAAATAATGGCGACAGCAAGGTTGTTAATGGAACTGTTTTTACAGCACCAGGCGAGACTGCAGAAGTTGTAATAGAGTCAAATGACAAAACGATTGATTTTTCAGAAACACAAGCTTCTACAGAAGCTTCATTAAGACAACTCAACGATACAAGCGAAATAGGGCCAGAAACAACAACTACAAGTACAACATTGTCAACCTCATCATCATCAGTGCGTTCAAGGCTACCATACAGACCACCTAAGCGTTTATTTACCTCCACGACAGAATCTTCGTTACCATCAAGTAGTAGAATTTTCAGTCGGAAGTATAATCCCGGAGCTTATACAAGTCCTGCAACTATAGAAAGAGAACCATTTAGTCCTTCTGTTACAAGAAGGCCTCTTTTTCACGTACATTTACAAGGAAACCATTTACAGCGCGAACTACAAAAAGAGTTGAAGAAGAACAGTATTCTGATGATGAAGAATTACTAGACGAAGAAGGTTTAGACGAAGAGCCTGAAAATCCATTTGTTTTTGTTCCTCCCAGTCAACTATTCACCAGAAAACCTGATTCAGAAGAGGAATATGAAGATGAAGGAAACGAAGAGTTTGAAGAAGGATCAGAGGAAGAGATATATGATGAAGAACAGCCTCAAACTACTACTGTTAGTAAATTTACTACAACTTCCAGAAGACCTCTTTTTAAACCTAGAGTAAATTCTAATACATTTAGGACCTCTACAACCACAACAGAACTTCCACGTACACAAACGAATACAACACAATTGCCGAAACGACAGTTCGGCAGTGGGCAAAACAAAACAGTTGTATATAATAGATTTGCTTCAAATAAGCCTGTTAATGATACGAAAAAACGTGTTCAAAATGTACCTATAGGTTACAACAGTCCGAAGAGTGCACTGGATATACCTGTGAAGAATAATACGAAAAAACTACAAAAGTTGAGGAAGAGAAAATTACAACTGTAAGTTATTTCATAAGTGATAATGAACCAACCACTATTGACAATGATGAATATCTTTCGATTACTGAAAAAGCAACTACTCAACTTGTACCCCATAATGACCATAATACGAATTCTATCATTGACATTGAAACTACCACAGAACAGGTAGAAATTAGTAAAAATACTGAAGAATACTTAGAAAATACAGAAAAACCTACTACATATGCAAGCCCTGAAGATTTTGCTCCTAATGTGCAAACTGAACCTAATGTCTTAAGTTCTTCAGAAGTAGCCGTGACTACATTAACTGTAGTTAAAGAAAGCCAAACAACAATGCAACCGATACCCGAAACTACACTCGTTGCTACTACAGCATCGCCTATTGTTAAAACTCAATACAATAAATTATTTTCTATAAGCAGAGTAGTAGAAGTATCATCAAAGCTAGATAAACATCATTTAAATAAAAATAATGAAACTACATTTATTGAAGAGGGACCTATAGTAATTGAAAAGAAACCAACTGTTGACAAAATTGGAGAAGTAAGTCGGTTCAGTCTTATTAAAATAGTGGAAGACGAAATACCTATTTACTTAACTAAGCTTGGACGCTTGTATCCTGTCGATAATCCTCCAAATAATCCTATACGAATCGATGAGGCTAGAAATGCCAGATCTTTGGGAAACTACAATAACTATCCAAAAGAAAACCTCGTCGCTTCTGAGAGCATGAATGAAGCATACAGACATATCAATAAAGTTGCAAATCCACGTAAAGAAACTATGCTTAAACGTGATGTTGAGCACATACGCGACGATGGTTTTCTAAGTTATGTTAACGAAGATAAGAAAACTGAAAAGGATGAATTACGGTTTGACCATCAGTGGCAGTTTGTGCCAGCTGCGTTTGAAAATGAACAAACGAAAAAAGCTAAGTATTTAGAAACCGTGACACCGCGTATAATGCGAAGTAATCCATCTACATTACCATTAGAGGGATTATTTCAAACCGAACTTTCTGTAACAGAAAAAAAAATCAACGAGAAGTTGGATAATCAACCCTTTTTTGTGTACTCAATAACCGGTTCAACTGAAAAAAACCTAAATATTGAAACATTGAAACCAGAAACCAGTACTAGGAAAGTTAGCTCTGGTAAAGAAAAGGACTTTACCGAAATCGTTGATCAAACAACTGTTGTTACACCAACAAACATCTCAAACACTGTAAATGCTACAATATCATCTAATACAATAGCTGGTAAAGTTAACGCCAGTCCCCTAATAGACCTATTAACTACAACACAACCCGTTGCAGCGGCGGATTTCACAACAATAAGTGCCGTAACCGGAGTCACAACATCTTCAAAAATGAATCCAACAGAGACAACTACAATAAAAAGTTTGCTACAAGATAACAAAAAATCTAAATTCCCTTTCATAAGAAGGCCTAGTATCAAATCATCTAACATAACGCGTGTACCTATAATTCCAAGAACGGTTAAGAAAATAAACACAATCGCAAAGTCAAATTCCGTTCAAAGAATAAATAAGACATCTACATTTACTCCAAGTAAGTCTAGATTTTCTGTAAATCGAGTGCAAAACGTGCCCATAGATGTAAAAAAGAAAACAACTATTGGAAAATTTGTACCAAAAACCTACACAACTGAAACTCCGACGACAACTGAAAAGAAAACATTTATAAGGCTAAGGAGGCCGACTTCTCGGCCGGCGTTTGTACCGAGGCGAAGTACGACACCTGCAACTACAAGTGGTGTAATTTAGCTGTAAGCGACCAGAGATTATGTTTGACTGAGTCCATTTATCTGGCCCTTTTAACATCCTAAATCTGATTTAATATTACTCTTGTATTAAAATGCCGTACTTCCGAATCTGATAGATATTTCATTTCAGAAATAAAAAAAATATTCTATTGTAATCGGAGATTTCTTGTACATATAGACACATCTCTACAGTTCTCTTTTTAGTCATATTTTATAAAATTATAGCTTTAACGTAGGTTTAAAGGATTACCTGAAAGTGTTCGTACCAAAAATGTATATTTCTCATGTTAGTTTATCTGGTGTACGAGAACTTTCGAAAACATTGTCATAGGTTACAATTAGATTAGTTATTTAAAGTATAATATAATGAATACTAACACCAATCATAATCGTTACCAATAATGGAATAATGTAAATATGAAATTAAAATGGGCATATTGTTTGATATCTCGACAAAGATGTATTGTAACAAAAACAAATAAAGGTGTGTAATAAATTGGTAGTGAAAATACTTTTATTATTTCTGTTTCTACACTCTGTAGTACTTTTATTTTGGATGTAAGTACGGATAATATGTAATAAGTGAACCGTCTTTGTGCAAAAAAGAAAAGGAACTATTGAAGACGTAAGGTAAGTCACTCATTAATTAAAAATTTGTTATAGCTTATTGTGTTCAAGATTTCACCTTTTTTGCATTGTTTTATTTTGATATATATTATTATGGAGTATAGTTACATTATAACTTGATCAAATATTTTGTTAATGACCACAAAATTGAACAAATTTCCTACAAATACCCCTCGTGAAATGAAACTTTCACACAGGAGAACATTAAACGCTGCAGGTATACTATGCTATTGTAGTCTTTTCTTATAGGTATAACTTTTTTATACAATATTCATTGTTCCGTTTCTTGTCAACTACAGCGCATAATAGACGTAGCTTTTGTAACGTCAATCAATTGGAAGGTTTGTTCAATGGCAAATTTAACTACATTAGTAATTTTAAAGTTTCTAATAATTTGAAAATTCAAGGAATACTATTAATTCTCATAACCTTTGTTGTAAAAGTGTAGAAGATAGATTTCAATATATTAACAAAATTGTGCGTGATATTTACCCGCGGTAGAAATGAAACCACAGATATAAATGTATATAGCCTACGAGACAATTAGGTATATAGGAGTAAATAGGTAATCATGAAAAAAGGTTTATTTTTTTATAATATTTTTATCAAGCTTAAAATGTCATTATAACGCAAATTATTCCATATATTTTCATATTTAAGATATATTATAGTACAGATTCCGTTTTTTTACTTTGAACAATTGACTCGAGAGGCTTATGATAAGGAAAAAAGTAACTGGCCATAAAAACTAACAAAGAGTAGACGAATATGACAGAAAAACTGTATACTTGTAACCTATCTCATTCTTTCGCAGGCCAATAATTTATTTATGAATTTGTTTGTCTCTTTTTACTGTCACTTTTTCGTTACTAATAAAGTAAATTATAACAGTGCTAAAAATCATTAATTCAGAAAGTAACGTAAATAAAGTTAGAAGTTCTTAAAAACGTTCAATGAAAATATGTCAGTCAATTTTAGTGTTTTTATTTCCTAAGTATTACTGCAATTGTTACTAGTATAACGATTATATAAAGTATATAATTCCTTTACTATTACTAGGTGAAATATTTTGTTTTCCACGACGTTTTTCATTCTACGACTTACGAACTATTAATTAATTTGTACGTTATCGTTAACGTTACGTGGTTTGCGCGCTATTCGTAATTATAAACTTCCAAAATGTAATATTTGTAACAATTAAATTGTGCATTACGTACGTTCACACACTTGCCTGACGTGTTATTAGATAATTAACTATGTGTAACGGCCGGTTAAGTGATTAACCGAATAGTTAAGTTCAGCAATGACCCACAAGTACGTCCGCTGTATACGGCTAGGCTGTGCTATACATTCGCGATTATGTTAATTCCCCTTCCCTATAACGGACAATCTCGTTCCATTCATAGCATTCAAATTGACGACGCTGTACTAAGAGTAATGTTTGTATTATTATTTAAATCGCTAATTCATCTTTAATAGATAGACAACGGCTTGTTGTTGTTCTCAATTCGTCTGTTTTTTTTTTTATATTTGTTGCTAAACTTTCGACTGCGTACACCGATTTTCATAATTCTTTATTTATTTGAAAGCTGGTGCTTCCCGTGTGGTCCCATTTGTGTGGTCAAATTTCGTACAATTCTGACAATGGGATACATGAGAAAACCATGCAAGTCTTAAATTTGCATCAAGTATGTGCGCCACAAACGGACGGATAACTTAATATAACGCCAACCGATTTCAATCATTATTTTTTTATTGGAAAGGATGTATGTCAAAGGTTTTGTCAGAAGAGAAAGTTTGATGAGAGTTTGGTAAAATTCTAATTATTTATATTTCGTAATATGCCTACGATAATTCGTATATACAAAAAGGATGTTCGCGCGTAATACCGTCTAACGTTTGATTTAATTTAAAGTCGGTTTTGGTTTTTGCTTGTAAATATACTTTTATATTGTTTGTGTTTGTAGTCGCGGATCTCTCTTGACATACAACATCATCGTATATTCGGAGTCAAATTATCCGTGAAATAGCAACTGGCTGAACGGTGGTTCTGGCTCTGTCGTAGCTGTGGGCCCTCTCGGATCGGAATGCTTACGCGTAACATAGTAACCATCCAAGCCGAGGTTATCACTCACCGGGGGAACCCTTGTGTCGAGTTACTAGCTAATAGGGGTTCGGACTAAGCAACCTAAGAACTATGCCACCTCGCAATCCGGCGAAGCAGTCAACTGCTCTGACCAATCTGTGTAGTTCGTCACAAAAACAAAATCGAACTTAAAAGACAATAGCCTGCGATGTTATTCTTGGTGCTGTAGCATTCTAATTTACTGGTACCTGAGATGGCAAGAGCCAAGGTTAAATACTTCAATTGAATTGTGAGATTTTTGTTGTCGTGCGGGATATATCCAAAACAGTAACGGGGAAGTGGCGGTTATGTGAGATTTCTAATGACTGAAAACTCCTCCGGCCTCCGGGATCTCATGCGGAATCTAATCGGAACTCCAAGCACCCTCACTGTGCTTAGGCAACACGGGGCTTTTCCTGTGTTGCCTTCCTCTATATGAAAATATTTTATATACTACAAACATTTGCTATGGATTACCTTGAACCCAAGACAGACTGGGAAAACCTAGGTTTTATCATGATATATTAGGCAGAATATTTTCTAAACCAATCTACCTCATACTTGAATAATTTTAACATTCTGGCAAGTCTTAACCATAAATAATATACTCGAATAAAACCGGTTTGTATATATATTGTGACTACGGTTATTTTTTTTGCTTATAATATAAAAACAGTGCGTAGCAATACGCGTCATAATTAAAAATATGCTTCGAATTGTCTGTAATATTCGCTCTATAAATAGGAACTTCTTCTAACCAGTGTGACGGTCCAAAAAGGATGACCTCTTGGCAACCTTTACGTTAAAGTGCTATTAAAAGTTCTTTCATAGCGACCAAAGAACTTAAACAGTAACGATAAAGTGACAAAGAATAAAAGTGGCCATATAAACATAGCTTTCACTTTCGCATTATTTTAATGGGGCAAGTTGGGACATCACTAAAGCTTCTTTAAACAAACTTCGGAAGCCGTGGCATTCTCCATCGACTTAGTGATCTACTTTACCTAAATGACTTCCAAAAGAAACTGCTTGCCAGTTGATATGAACGTATGAAACGCTCCGTATTGTGCAAAATACAGTAGAAAATTGTTCACGGTTGGATAAATTGCCGCAAATAAACGACGGAGCATCATTAACACACAAACCAACTTTTATAATTGCAAAAATACGTAATAAAAATGTGCGGTAGTCATTACGGCTAATGTAAAAGAAAAATTATAAATATACTACAATGAATAGTTTTACATAAAGTACTTTTTAAACTTTTTATTACGCAACAAAGGGCCCTGTATGTGCTAAACTAATTGTGCCAAAATGTACGTCCAGTGACATTATTAGTTATCTATTTTTGCTGGCTTTGTCATTTCGGTCTTCTAATAGCATACTACTAACACTCCAATATTGTTTCTATTTGTTAATGTCGTACATTTATTTTATACTTTCTAGCAACTTTCAGCAAGTGTTTGACAACGATCTTAATAAATAGGCTTTAGGGTCGAACATTAGATACTGCAAATTTAGTTCATTTGAAATAAATAAATGAGCATTTTTTCATTATACAATAAACATTTTGCTGGCGTCAGTCTTTCCGTCCAAATACGACGTGGGAGCCTTCAAGGGTAGAGTGAATAGGCACTTACTAAACTAGCACGTACCATCTTTCGACTATAACACCACTTAACATCAGGTGGGATCGTGATAAAGCACTAGTATTATTGGCAAATAGACTCGGACTCAGTTGTGCTCACCCTCTTCATATATAGAACGATAGGACTCGTTAGCTGAGTAATAATGATACAAGTTACCGGAACATAGATGATATATTTTTGGCGGTAAAGATATGCTCTGCGATCGGACTCGGACGTGACCCTAGTAACCTTCACAACATATCTGATATACTTTTAAATCTGCTCAAAGATGGATCTAGAACACCGAATTTTGCATAAATAATCAAGAAGTCATCGTCATTAATGTTTTTATTTAATTGCCGTATTTATCAATAACGAAATTTTTCAACGTAGGTTTCACCAACTTCAATTAAGTCAGTCAGTCATTCAGTCATGTTATAATATTGTCAATTTACACACATGTCAAAGTCAATAATACCATGACATCGACTTAAACAAGATTATTAGCATAATAGGATTTAGCTTATAAATAATGATCTTCAGATATTATGATGTCAGATTGCTTATAAAAATACTTTTTAGTTGGTATTGCCCGTATTAGTGTTCTTTTAATATCTAGTCTCTTCTCTATTTTTATGCCATGTCCATATATTTCATTTATTGGAAACATCTAGATCTGTTTATAAAAGCAATCCGAGTTCGATACTCGATTCAGGGACCAATTAATTTGTTTGTTGATATTTTAAGTGATGATTTAGTACGCACTCTGCGGTGAAGGAAAACATCGTGAGGAATGTAGCTTACGTGTCTTAGAAAATTTGGGTAAAACTTGGGCGGTCAGTTGCCTATTGCCAATTATCTATGCTATAACGGTACACATACACAGTATCGTATAACTGGGTCAGTACAGTTATAGGCTTTAATTATAAGATGTCGTTGATGTAGTGATAATAACTTCCTCGTTATGTAAGACTAAGTAATTAGGCCTCACGTTCGATAGATTCTGCATATAATGTTTATTTTTTCAATGCAAAGAAATAATTGACCTCTCACGCGTTGTATCACTAACGGGGTAAACAGATAACGATCACTTTTGGTTCTTCACGTAGCTTATTAAGTTCCCATATATTTAATAGAGGGCGAGCCACCAAGTTTAATTTTTAACCAGTAGTTTTTTTAAAAAAAGTCCGTAAAACGTAAAAAAAAGCCAGTTGATATTCAAATAAGCGTCAGGTTATGAGTCCAATACTAAGCTATGTTATTTATTAACATTAAGGGGAGCACTCTTACCCCTCTCGATTTTCGACTCTCTTATTTAGAACTTCATATATTTCGGTAAGCCAAGGATAATGAAAGACTTTGTCTATGATAAGAATAGATGATTATTTAAATTACCTATCTAATATTCTAACAAACAAACGAAGTATTCAACAAAGTAACAAAATAGCATTTAAAAGTGTAGTTTGAATGGGCATGTAGTAACTTAGTGTGCTAGACTCACTTAATATTAGGTTTAGGTCCAATAATACGACTTAATATTTACCACAAAGATTTCCTACGACTCCATACCACGTTGAGTGAAGATTCAATGCACAGAATTAAAGTGCCTTATAACGAAAAAACGTCATTTTTAATATATTTCGCAGAAGTGGCTAAGGATATTCTAGCATTCATACAATCAAATTGAAAGTATTTTTTTAAAAGAAATTTCACGGATTTCATATCAGTTAAACTTTTAAATTAATAAGGTTAGTCAAAAGAAAAGCGTTGACAAAATTGAGTCCATAAATTCGAATTGAAATTAGTTCCAATACAATTTAATTGATGCAAACCATTTCCGTACATAGCCAACTGAATTTCGTTATATACGTAATGGTAACTTAGTCCATTTGTGTTAAATCCTAAAATGTATATTCACGTAATCAATATTACTCAGGTATACCAGAAGACCCTGGTCTAGTTAGTACGTTAAAAGACTTAAATATTTTAGAGGACCATTTGATGCCAATTGCATACATTGCAAGACGTTATTGACGGAGACCCAGAGAATGAATGTTAAATAAAATTATACGTCAATAGCCATTTATGTACATAGCATTGAGATATGTCGCTATGTATTTCGTGCTTTTCAAGCGGTACGTATAGCTATATGTATCTCTCTATAAATAAAACGAAAATCACTACTGATGACACGTTCTCAATTCAGATCACAGATAAACCAAATACACACATACAATCGCAGATATACCACAATGATAATACTTGGATATCATAATATTTGGCATAAGCCTGTCGATGATTCAATAAGGTCGAGAAACATTACTCTGTAGTTTTTTTAATAATAATAATATAATTAATAATTAAATATCAATAAATAAAAACATAGAAAGTAAAATGGATGAATTCCTGAGCTACGTACTGCTAGACAATATCGTCTCCCATTTTACATGTACATTTGTCATTTGAATGTGTGTGTATGTTTGTATGACTATAAAACTTTACATATTTTTACTATATATATACTTATGTTAGATTACGTTTAGTTTGGTTATGTATTATGTTTGATATTCCACAATATCGGTAAAAAAATATATATTACTGCACTACTACGAATCCAATTATTATTTATTATTGCTGTTATTTAAATTGGGAGGTGATACATCGGTTTATATAATTATTATAATGGTTGTATGCAAATATTGATGCGATTTACCTCGTATATTATTAATTGCTTCAAACTTTACTATTATTTCATATTGGCAACACTCCTAAGAGTTATTTTAAATCGAAAACGTGTCTTTATTTTTTAACGACGTGATAAATTTTTGTTGCTTATTTTGGAATCCTTGTCATTTTAAAACGAGCAAATATTTAATATGTCTAACATAAAATAAACCATTTATAATTGAATATAAGCAATAATTGTTATACGCATTAAATAACTCCGACATTGCTCAAGTCCTTGCCTAATAACAGATTTAAAATGTTTATATATATTTTTGAGATGTGTGCCATTAATAAATATTCTCTTTTATATTTGCAATATGTCCTTTTAAAAAGTGAAAAATAAGATAGATAGGTGGATAATTTAGTTTTTACTATCAGCTAATTTATATTTTACGCCAACATTATGCAATAACTGCTTAAAAAACAACCTTCCTTTCACTAAATTCTTGCAATTTGAAATAATAAATCGATACCTCTTTGCTTAGATGTAATTTTTACGAGGAAATCTATAAATATTTTCCCGCGGTTTCTAACGTCACATTCTCACGTTTTCATACATCCAACATATTTACGCAACAATCTTACCTTAAATGTATATACTGAAGTATCATGACCTTACTTAATCTAGCAGTAGTCATGAGTCTCATCTCCGTTACGCAGTTGACCCACTTGGTGGGCCGGTTTTGGGCATCTCAACAAAATTGCATGGCAGTTATCCGTATATATTGCATTTTTGCGCCATTTCCGTTTCTGCATACGAACGTTACTAGAATGTTTTTAAATATTAAACTTATTCATATTTAGACGATACGTTACGTACTTATCTATCGTAGTCGATATATAGTTTTTACATTTTGAATAGAATTCAAAACAAAGCGCTTTCTTTCGTACTACTGGAATAGTTTGCCCGCATCCGTCTTTGGCTCCGATTACTATGGAGTGTTTTTAAGAGTAGAGTGAATAGGCATTTACTAAGCTAGTGCTCCTTACCATCCAAGACTGCATCTACACTTAACGTCAGTTGGGATTGTCGTCAAGCACTTGCTTTGAAAGTAAAAAAAAGATTAACGTAAAATGATTTGAAATGAAATTACTTATCAAATTAGATTCAAGTAAAATAAGCCCTCCTTCGTTACATATTTTTTTAAATAGCAATATTAGATATTAAAATGGTATATTTATTAAAATACAACAATGTTCTTTTTAAGTTGTAGAAGTTTTAAGATGAACGAAAGTCGTGAATAGTAAACGGAACTGCATAAAGTGGAATTCTTTAATTATTTTGCATATGTGAATATAATAGGTATATTAGGCCAGACATATATTTTTCACGTAGATTTTTCTAACATCAGATATTATCATAGCCTTACTTATTTTAAAAGTAATTATAATTTAATATTTCATAACAAGCGTATCAATTCATAAGGTTTTAGGACGAAAAGAAACACCCAAATTGTTTTAGTTTATTTTACAGTCATAAAATAATTTTCATGAAAACATTGACATCTCAATTTAGTTTTCGATCGTCGTCATCGACTCGGGAATTCCTTCAAACTTCTTCGCTCTTCTTAATCGTTCTCTTAATTGCTGGCGGTTGTTTCTAGCACGAAGTGTTGATAGCTTAATTCAATATCCTCTTCCACGTGTCTCTGTCCTCGGCAGTCTTAGTGGCTTTGGTTATTGGTGAATCTATGAGCCTTTACTCAGACGCAGTTAATAACGCGGGTTCTTTTTCTAGGCTGCCAGGATTTGCGACCATTTACTTCTTAATTATCTGTAATAAAATAGAAAAATGCGAATTAAAATAGATTACAACGATGTCAAACATGTTGCATGTACAGCTCGGTCTGTTCAAGGTCGCCTCAAGTTGTATAGGACGCTAGCCGAGTTCGATCCCCGGGACCGATGAATTTGTTTGTTGCAATTTTAAGTGCTGTAGAACGACGCACTTCGGAAGAAAAACATCGTGATGAATCATAACATGTGTTAATAAATTTTCGATGTGAAGTCCGCCAATCCGCACTAGGACCGCGTAGCGGACTATGCCTTTTTTTTTGTTCACGCGGGGGAATCTTTTTATAGACCATCCTCCGGTACCCTGGGTGGGCCCGGAGGGATGTGTGGGACTCGGCCTGGGCAGCCCCTACCCACTAAACCTCCCGCGAATGCCATCAGCCGTTATGAGCGGGGTGCCCCGAATCTGTCAGCGATAGGACACCCCAACGACCGGCCGGTCCCGGCAAAGACCGGACTTCATCCTCAAAGGGGACTTCACCGGCACTCAGAGAAGTCCCGACGACGCCGAAGCATGCTGGGGCCAGGTACCCATCCTGGCCCCGCTTCGGATTACGGGGGCGGCAAGAGGAGGCGTTCGTAACGCCTCCTGCGCACCCGATGTCACACTTATTTCATATAACGGACACGGTGTGTTAGATCAGATCAGACCCAGATGAGTAATTACTAATATGTTATATACAAAATATACAAAAATTTTCAATAAAACACGTTGCACGCGATTGGTTCTTCCGTTATGCAATTAAAGGTCTGTTACCCATTCGTTAGTTTAGATTTCTAGATAACATCTATGTAAGAACAAATTAAAGCACAGGCGTTAAAGTAAATTCTGGCACATTTGAAATATAACAATCTTACTTTTTTTTTAATTTTTACAGATTATGTTGCAACTCTATACAAGCAAATATAAAAACACGCTAGACATGTCCGGGCAAATTTGTCCAGTTGTTCGTAATCCAGTAATCCGGTCCGTGATTTATTAGAAAGTGTTATATACACATAAAAACAGGGCAGCCTGTAATTTCCACGTTCCTGCAATCGCTTGATAGATTTCCTGTTATTAGGAAACCAGAGACAACGTTATTTGTACGCTGTCACAGAGATGGTTACAACCATACAAATTATTACTTAAAAAGGATATTAACTTTACCGGTGTATTACGAAAGGAGTTCCTAATATTTTTAAGTGATAATTTTAAGTTCGTGACCATGTTAGTTTAAAATTAATACGAGTATGTTACAACCAAGTCCTGTAACTTTGAAAATACTTAGTTTTATTGTCATATTAAAACAAAATAAAGCTTATTGGGAAATATTTACAATAATAAAACTCGATACCTGCCTAAATTTTATGTCATTGGCATCTATCGTACACTAAATGATGAAATATATATAATTAAAACTAAAGCGAATATTTGAATTGCGTATTATCCCACTCTATGTTGTCCCATATATACAATGGGTACTGCAGCTATTTGAAAGAGCACGATAAATACGAACTTTTCCGAAAAATTACGAAGGAAAATCTTAATTTCACAACGACACCAATAAATAAAGATAGCGTACAAATAATATGACTATAGTAGAAGGCACGAGTGCACGCAAAAAATATCTACTTTCAACCACACCATTAGCGCGGAGAAAACAGCTTTCGCCAGACACCTTATCTTGTTCTACCTCTAGTAAACAGACTTACGTAATTACGCGAACTCTAAGATTGATTGATTTTCTAACAAGACAGGCGCGGACATGTGGGTGGGATATAGTTAATGACATTATAGATTTAATTATATCGTTACAATCTAAGTATAAATGTGATTTTCTTGTATATAAGCTTTGATAATCGATCTTTAGCCTTTGACGTTACAATAACTATTACTCTCAAAAGGTTTATTAATAGTAAATTATTATACTACAATATAATACTTTTTGAAGTAAAACTTCTTTACGCTGTTTGACTTGGGGCGTAAACTGGTCAATGCTTTACGAATAATGTGATCGAGGCGAGCGAGGCGGAGTTGAGCGGGAGAGGGAGAGGATAAGTAAAGATTGAAAGAGAGTTACATTTCGTATATACGATAGGGGCAAGAGAGAGAGGTGCGAGCACACATTTTGTTTCTATCTTGAACATTCGAACTTTGAACATTATATATATATATATATATAAACACAAATATAATTGTAACTAAAGAAGTTTTACCTCATTCGTGTGGTATATGTATATGTGGTATAACTTTATGCTTAGAATCTTTTAAACAAATTAGCAGATCACGTTATTTTAACACTAGTGGGATAGACAGAATGTATGACTAAATGTCAAATAAGTCCGGAGGAAGCTTCGAATACTATAACATAGTAATTTTAAAGAAAAAAAGTGAATATGTTTATCCACGAGTACGAAAGTATTTCGTGAGTTTTTTGAGTGTGTATTTAAACAGATATGAAGGTAGTTTCCAAATGACAAGGAAGTTGTGATTATAGTTGAAATAGAAAGCCGGTTAGAAAATCCGCTAATATGGAACGAGGTTCCGTGCATACATGTGGCGCAAGAGACTGGTATGTGAATTATGCAAATGCGTCAAGATCAAAGCAAATATTCCACGTAACGACAACTAAGGGCAAGCCGGCTCACAATAATACATATGCATATGTAGATTTTAGGGTGGTAATACACTAGCGGGCCCGAATATGAACCGAACGTTCGAACATGAAGTTTCTCACTGTTAACACAGTATCACATTACCACCATTTCATCATCATCATCATCATCATCATCATCATCATCATCATCATCATCATCATCATCATCATCATCATCATCATCATCATCATCATCATCATCATCATCATCATCATCATCATCATCATCATCATCATCATCATCATCATCATCATCATCATCATCATCATCATCATCATCATCATCATCATCATCATCATCATCATCATCATCATCATCATCATCATCATCATCATCATCATCATCATCATCATCATCATCATCATCATCATCATCATCATCATCATCATCATCATCATCATCATCATCATCATCATCATCATCATCATCATCATCATCATCATCATCATCATCATCATCATCATCATCATCATCATCATCATCATCATCATCATCATCATCATCATCATCATCATCATCATCATCATCATCATCATCATCATCATCATCATCATCATCATCATCATCATCATCATCATCATCATCATCATCATCATCATCATCATCATCATCATCATCATCATCAGCCTGTATACAAATTATTACTTAAAAAGGATATTAACTTTACCGGTGTATTATACGAAAGAAGTTCCTAATATTTTTAAGTGATAATTTGTTTCGTGACCATGTTAGTTTAAAAAATTAATACGAGTATTTTGCAACCACCTCCTGTAACTTTGAAAATACTTAGTTTTATTGTCATATTAAAACAAAATAAAGCTTATTGGGAAATATTTACAATAATAAAACTCGATACCTGCCTAAATTTTATGTCATTGGCATCTATCGCACACTAAATAGCCTGCGTGTGAGAGGGATGCGATCGAAATCTATATGATTAAAACTAAAGCGAATATTTGAATTGCGTATTATCCCACTCTATATTGTCCCATATATACGATGGGTACTGGAGCTATTTGAGAGAGCACGATAAATACGAACTTTTCCGAAAAATTACGAAGGAAAATCTTTATTTCACAATTTTATTTATTGGTGTAATAAATAAAGATAGCGTACAAATAATATGACTATAGTAGAAGGTACGAGTGCACGCAAAAAATATCTACTTTCAACGCCCCACACCATTAGCGAGGAGAAAACAGCTTTCGCCAGACACCTTACCTTGTCCTACCTCTAGTAAACAGACTTACGTAATTACGCGAACTCTAAGATTGATTGATTTTCTAACAAGACAGGCGCGGACATGTGGGTGGGATATAGTTAATGACATTATAGATTTAATTATATAGTTACAATCTAAGTATAAATGTGATTTTCTTGTATATAAGCTTTGATAATCGGTCTTTAGCCTTTGACGTTACAATAACTACTCGTATTACTCTCAAAAGGTTTATTAATAGTAAATTATTATACTACAATATAATACCTTTTTAACCTCTATACGCTCCTTGACTTAGGGCGTAAGCTGGTAAATGCTTAACGAATAATGTGATCGGGCGAGGCGGAGTTGAGCGGGAGAGGGAGAGGATAAGTAAAGATTGAAAGAGAGAGTTACATTTCGTATATACGATAGGGGCAAGAGAGCGAGCACACATTTTCTTTCTATCTTGAACATTCGAACTTTGAACATTATATATATATATAAACACAAATATAATTGTAACTAAAGAAGTTTTACCTCATTCGTGTGGTATATGTATATGTGGTATAACTTTATGCTTAGAATCTTTTAAACAAATTGGCAGATCACGTTATTTTAACACTAGTGGGATAGACAGAATGTATGACTAAATGTCAAATAAGTCCGGAGGAAGCTTCGAATACTATAACATAGTAATTTTAAAGAAAAAATGTTTATGTTTATCCACGAGTTCGAAAGTATTTCGTGAGTTATTTGACTGTGTATTTAAACAGATATGAAGGTAGTTTCAAATGACAAGGAAGTTGTGATTATAGTTTAAATAGAAAGCCGGTTAGAAAATCCGCTAATATGGAACGAGGTTCCGTGCATACATATGGCGCAAGAGACTGGTATGTGAATTATGCAAATGCGTCAAGATCAAAGCAAATATTCCACGTAACGACAACTAAGGGCAAGCCGGCTCACAATAAACAAATACATTTGCATATGTAGATTTTAGGGTGGTAATACACTAGCGGACCCGAATATGAACCGAACGTTCGAACATGAAGTTTCTCACTGTTAACACAGTATCACATTACCACCATTTCATCATCATCATCATGAACCTGTATCAGTCCACTGCTGGACATAGGACTCTCCAAAGGCATGCCACTGAGCACGACCCTCGGCCACTCTCATCCGGCTTCTGCCAGTCATCCTGCGAAGATCATCGCTCCTCCTAGTCGTAGGGCGTCCCACCTCATGTTTGCCTCTCTAAAAATATATTAATACTTGACTTATTTTGTATATATTTATAGAAAACTGCCTAATCTGGTCGTAAGCCACATGCTTATTATCAAATTCTATGGTATCTCGTGTTAACACATCTGATAATCGAAATTCGTATAACACGATGCCAATTTGTATAACCCGTAAGAAGTGTTAACGAAAGTATCAATAGAAATATTTTGTATTTTATACTTCCGGTTCTTTATAATATAGAATACATTAACACAGTTTTAAATAAATCCAACAGATCGTGTGTTTACGCGCTATAGCGCTATCTGCAATGTAAACATCGATATTCAATCGCATCAACACCACAATGAAGTTCATTACTAGTGCAAACTATTCGATACTAGTGATGTAAGTAAAACATTCGATAATATTAAATAAAATTTATTATCAAACACACAACACACACACAACAGGGCTCAGAGTCTGCTAAATTTGTTGCTTATTGTTTCAAAAAGAACGTTCCGTGAAATCAATTGTCGATTTTTGTTTATAGCTAGTTCAGTTGTGTCACTTTGGTTTTCCAATGGCGTACCACTGACACTCCAATGTTGTTTAAAATGTTGATATCTGTTAATCTCGTAAGACATCTTCCAAATATGCCACTGAGTTCAATTGAAAATTATATATCAAAAATTCAATTAGTTCTATTAGTAGACAATTGAATTTTATTAGATTGATTTCATAGAGAAATGTCATTCGCATTGACACTTGAGCCAGTTCTAGTAGGCTTAGGCTGTCACTTCAACTTTATATTTGTTCTAGAACTAAGCTTTAGTTGTGATATGTAACGGCTACGTTCTCAAAATAAGAAATCCAAATCTTCGATATAAGAATATAAGAAGCGTCAAAGAATCTCTTTTCTGTCTCATCTTTTATTTCTTTATGGTTTAATTATACGGTCGTTAGCCCATCACTATTCACGATAAACGGAGCCAAGGCTGACGCGCACAGCACTATGTCGACACGTACGTGACACAAGCATTACAACGATTTAACACAGTTTAGTCGATTTTTATTCGAAACACGTAAAATGAGGTAATCTATAAGGTTTATTGGATAGTGCTCACGTACTGTTAATAAGTATTACGTATATGTACGCATTCACTTTATAGCACATTGCTTTTATTCCATTAACAATGTATGCCTGGAACCTTTATGATGATTTTGCTTATAAGAAAATATCATCCCTATAAGCTGATAGAAACTTATAATAATTGGACTTTCTTACAATATTTTAAAGTGCCCTAGCAGAAGCTCTAAATCAGAAGAATCTGTAGTTGGAATTCTCTTGATGCGTAATAAACATTTTATTTATTGGCATCACAATATACAAACACATTACATATATTATACACAATAGATAAAATATAGCAAAAAATTAAAGAAAAATAAACATAATTTAATTGATACGGGTCCCACTGTTGGGAACAAGCCTGTTTTGGAAAGAGAGTATAAGGATATATTCGAACACGGCTCCAACGCTTTTTGCCAGACTAGTCTAGAACAAATAAATTTACCGTACTGTGGATGCGACAGCTTTAAATAATGTTGTGATTTATGTAGTTCTATCTTTTTTATTTTATCTATATAGATCTATATGTATCTATGGAATGCTTATCTTAACAGATATCGCTTACAATCCTGTGCGCTTTGAAAAAATGACAAAATGAACAGTTATTAATTATAAATCATAATGAAATAGTGTCACAGAAGTGACAAGTTAAATAGTACAATAAATATACATTATTAACTTAAGCTTATTCGGTGAGAATATATTCTTTAAAATTACTGTTTAAGCACGTATGCTTATTTCCAATAATGAAATATTATGAAAATATAAAATAGACGTATTGGAATGAAATTATATCAATAAATATCAACCAAGACTCGGTCTAACGGACCTTTTTAAGAAAGCAAATTTAACACAAAAATGTTATTATTATTATTATTATTATTATTATTATTATTATTATTATTATATGAAATTTATTACCAAATTACACAACAGGGCTCAGAGTCTGCTAAATTTGTTGCTAATTGTTTCAAAAAGAACGTTCTGTGAAATCAATTGTCGATTTTTGTTTCTAACTAGTTCAGTTGTGTCACTTTGGTTTTCCAATGGCGTACCACTGACACTCCAATGTTGTTTAAAATGTTGATATCTGTTAATCTCGTAAGACATCTTCCAAATATGCCACTGAGTTCAATTGAAAATTATATATCAAAAAATTCAATTAGTTCTATTAGTATACAATTGAATTTTATTAGATTGATTTCATAGAGAAATGTCATTCGCATTGACACATGAGCCAGTTCTAGTAGGCTTAGGCTGTCACTTCAACTTTATTTGTTCTAGAACTAAGCTTTTGTTGTGATATGTAACGGCTACGTTCTCAAAATAAGAAATCTAAATCTTCGATATAAGAATATAAGAAGCGTCAAAGAATCTCTTTTCTGTGTCATCTTTTATTTCTTTATGGTTTAATTATACGGTCGTTAGCCCATCACTATTCACGATAAACGGAGCCAAGGCTGACGCGCACAGCACTATGTCGACACGTACGTGACACAAGCATTACAACGATTTAACACAGTTTAGTCGATTTTTATTCGAAACGCGTAAAATGAGGTAATCTATAAGGTTTATTGGATAGTGCTCACGTACTGTTAATAAGTATTACGTACATGTACGCATTCACTTTATAGCACATTGATTTTTATTCCATTAACAATGTAAACCTGGAATCTTTATGATGATTTTGCTTATAAGAAAATATCATCCCTATAAGCTGATAGAAACTTATAATAATTGGACTTTCTTACAATATTTTAAAGTGCCCTAGCAGAAGCTCTAAATCAGAAGAATCTGTAGTTGGAATTCTCTTGATACGTAATAGAAATTTTATTTATTGGCATCACAATATACAAACACATTACATATATTATACACACTATATAAAATATAGCAAAAAAAAAATAAAATAAATATAATAAAATTGCAGGAAGGAACAGACAATGACGCAAATATTGGACACCGTCTCAGTATGTACGTATACCCCATACGGGTCCCACTGTTGGGAACAAGCCTGTTTTGGAAAGAGAGTATAAGGATATATTCGAACACGGCTCCAACGCTTTTTGCCAGACTAGTCTAGAACAAATAAATTTGCCGTACTGTGTATGCGACGGCTTTAAATAATGTTGTGATTTATGTAGTTCTATCTTTTTTCTTTTATCTATGTAGATCTACATGTATCTATGAATTTGAATGCTTATCCAAACAGATATCGCTTAGAATCCTGTGCGCTTTGAAAAAATGACAAAATGAACAGTTATTAATTATAAATTATAATGCAATAGTATCACACAAGTGACAAGTTAAATAGTACAATAAATATACATTATTAACTTAAGCTTATTCGGTGAGAATATATTCTTTAAAATTACTATTTAAGCACGTATGCTTATTTCCAACATTGAAATATTATGAAAATATAAAATAGATGTATTGAAATGAAATTATATCAATAAATATCAACCAAGACTCGGTCTAACGGACCTTTTTAAGAAAGCAAATTTAACACAAAAACGTTATTATTATTATATAATATTTAAACACAGACATACATATATAAAGCAATAATTTAAGCCAGATGTCAGTCCATTTGGAATTCTAGATTCGTCTTCAAGTGGCAAAGTAATTGTTATTCAACAAAATCTTCTGTGACCTTTGATGTTGTATCGGTGAACACCTCTATCTGTATCGTAAAAAACTACTGTATTGATTGCCATTTACTCGGTTATAAACATAATAGAAATAAATGATTTAACATTGTTGTGAAGTACACATAATAATAAATAATTACTCTATGTCCATATATATTGAAGATTCTTAAATATAGGATGTCTACAGCAAATGCTTGTTCGTTACAATTAAATTGAATCGGGGAATAAATTCTGCTTAACCTCTGTATGGTAACCGATGGTCTGACATAAGTAAATATAATCAAGACAAAGCATGAGTCATTGAATAGATCTACAATCATACTAATAATTCAGCATTATAATATAACTTATTTATATACTTAGGACACAATAAGGTTTTTATGACAAAAAAATTAAGATCAAGTGGTTATTACATGTATGTCGTGCAATATATAGAAAAATCAATACTTGTAATTGAAAAATATATATTAATTGGCCAGTATTGTATGCGTTAAGGCGTTTACTATTGTCAACAAATGCTTACTATAATATTAGTGAAAAAGTATATTTTTCACAAAAAAATATGGTTAGCATTCTTTTTTTAAAAGTAAACAAATTCCCGCGCAAAATTATCACCGTCAATGTACACATACAAGATAGAGCCTTAAGGATTCAATGTCAAAGCAATTGTCATCATTAAGGATAAGTTCGAATGGGAACGTTTCGCCAATTTTTCGTCGACGCCACTTCCTCACGGGTACACGGAGCGTTCGAAGCGTCTCGATCACCTTGAGACGGCATTCCGTTCTCGGTTACACATTATTATTACTCAGTGTTACGCCCACCTGCAGTAAGGCAAACAATAAATGCAATTACCAAACGTATTTGGAATAGAACAGATTATAAAAGTTACAGAGTACTACATGAACCTTACAGAATCCTTAAAATACATCATGGACGGATAAGATATCAAACATAACAGTATTGCAAATGGTGAGCAAGAACGCGGAGGTCCTTAATACCGTGAAAAAACGCAAGCTCCAGTACTTTGGTCATATAATGCGTAACAACAGGCCCTCTCGGGCGCCCTCGGATCGGAATGCTTACGCGTATCATAGTAACCGTCCAAACCGAGGTTACCCCTCACCGGGGGGACCCTTGTGTCGAGTTACTAGCGATAGAGGTTCAGGCAAAGCGACCTAAGAGCTATGCCACCTCTCAATCCAGTGAAGCAGTCAAGGCCAGCTTCTCTGGCCAATCTGTGTAGTTCGTCAAAAAAAAACGAATAATGAAAGACAAAGAAAAAGTGCTTCGTTCGGGTTTGAGAGATGTCACACACAAAACTGCTAGTACCTTTAATTTAGTTTTTTGTTACTTAGTACATATTTTGTAATAAGTAAGGTGAAAGCATATCAGTAAATCTATATTGGGAATGCGAAAGTAACTTGTTTATTTTCTTTAAGCAAATTGACTAAGCGACACTTTCTAATCTCTCTTAAGAATTGAGTTACGACTTAGACTTGACAAATAAATTTTATCCGTACACATGATTCATGTATAGGATGTTCATAAAAAATCTATTGCAAATATCCGTTTAAAAAACGATATTAATATAAACCCAAAAATATTTTCGTTAAACGGTCTTTATGCTTCAAGGTCACCGAATCGTAATTACTAAAAAAACACAAAATTGTATATATGTAGTTTTTATGCATATATCATTTATAAAAAGACGCTAAAAAAAATATACATATATATAAGGTGGCCAGTACTATCTTAAGTAGATTTTAATCGTTTTGTTTATGTCATATTTTACTAATGCAGAGAGCATGTCCTTTCGACCTTTGAAAGATAGACTTAAACAATAAAAGCCTATTAAATGTAATAATTAAAGAGTCACAAGTGGCCCATCGCTTAACAACGGGTACAATAAAAGTCGGGATAAAAACTAAAACGCTAGTATTCGAACCTCTAACCGTCAGATCGATATTTGAAACACTAGACACTAGGCTGTCAAACCTTTCCGATAAGTAAAAATTGTAAATAAATTGCTTTGGTAACCTTACTTCAATTATCTTGGTTAAAAGCCGTCTCTGTCTACCCCGCTAGGTATAAGAGGACTTGAGTTTGTTATTATTTTCCGATTTTTAATCTTAGTTTGTTTTTACAATATTATTATAGAAAGTAAAAAACAATAAAAAGACCATACAAAATACATAACACTACCCCAGAGTGCTACCGGTAGTAAAGCAGGGCTCAAGCAATCGGTGGCTAGGGCAACATGAGACAAACCTCTTGACGATAAATGCCGTATCCAGGAGTTCCGGCTTTTGTATCTGACCCTTGACCCAGCCATCTAGAGAATGTCTCTAGAGGTGTTGTTAAAGACTTTTCACTATAAGACCGTTCGCAGAAACAACTATTATTAAATAAAAAAGATAAATTGGGTTGCTTGGAGACGATGCAAATAATATCTAAATTAATATAGGCCATACTTAAAGCGATGCGCTAAGAATACCGCACTAAAACTAATCATTGCATTAAAATTTAATCTAGTTTAAAACGTTAAAAAAGCTGATAATGCTTTTAACTACAACGTTAACACTGTACGTATAAATAACTTGAATCCAATTTAATTATTAAACTTAAAGTTACTAAAACGGTCATGTGTAAGGACCGATGATCCACCATCTTGTATTCCTACACGCGGGCTATTATGCGTGAGGAAAATTCCAAACGGATTGCGTAACAAATAATAAATTCACATAAGGTCTTATGTAAAAACTGGCAACAATAAACATTATTACTTTTTGTAACATTCCGAGAATGTTAGTTTATAATAAAAATCCGTAAATATATTTCATAACATGCAGCATCTTCAAGAAGTGTGTTACTAGTAATATGATAAAAGCACTTAAAATAAATTATATCGTATGAATATATGTATAATAATAACGTGGATTGTATTTTATTTGTAACAGTTTTTTAAAATGGCAATAAAAGATAAAATAATCTTCAGTACTCGCAAACTTTAAACTACGCTACGATTTTTGGTGTTGCATGGATTGGCTCGTTCGAGGAAGTACCATGACCTTAGAGAAAACAAGATTTTTATGGCCGACTGGTGTTGTTTGCCCGAAGGCTTTTACAGCATCGCTAAACTAAGAGATGGCCAAAACCTTAAAGCATAGTGTGTTATAGGAAAGTTATCATAAGATCTCTTTTTATTGAAAAAGGGGCAAACGAGGTAACGGCTCACGTAATCTTAGGTGACGGTGCGTTGCGTGCCTTTGGGAAAGTAGAAGCTCGTTTCTTGAAGGTCTCCAAATCGTATTGGATAGGAAAAAAAATGGCTGGTTGGTTTCACAGGTTGGCAGTACGTGGAAAAACGTCAAGCGAAAATGTAGTCGAGTCACGTCAACCATCCAGGTGGTGTCAATGAAATTTTGAATTCTGCCGTGATGTACGGTAAAGGAAATCGGTAGGCTGGGATGATTGCGACTATGATAATTCCCGTGGTAAATGCGATAGAGAATGTAAAAAGCCCCGACATTTCTTCACGGATCCAGAGGGTCAGTCGATCGGAAAGACCTTGATCGTCGATGATTCTATCGTCAAATGGCAGAAGTTGCAAAGCACCTTTAGAGCACGTTCGACCACATTACCATAATTCTAGAGTAAAGAAGAGATATTTGATATTTCTTCCTGTTCGTAAACTATGGACTCCCAATAACTCGGAGGCTAGAAAGGGGCGGAGATTTAACATAAGTACCTACTGACTCATCACCAGTATTACCAGATTTACCAGCGGAGATTAACCACTGTTATATAATTATAAGCCTGTCGTGTAGTTACCACGTTAGGTTTGGATTTATTAGAAAGTCTTAGGGAGTAGGTAAATTTTAAACGAATTATTAAAGGCCTCAAAATAATTATGATTGACCTTTTCGCAATATTTATAAATTGCCATGGCCTATAATTTTCGGACGAAATATTTAATCATAGCAACACGTAAGTTAGTTCAATAGCATGTGGTACTGTTTTTATTTACATGTACATATATACAGATACTAAACAGACAACAGAATAAAATATGTTTCAAGTAAATATAAGCTTTTGATAAATTAAATAAATAAATATTAAATTCACATAAGGTCTTATGTAAAACTGGCAACAATAAACATTATTACTTTTTGTAACATTCCGAGAATGTTAGTTTATAATAAAAATCCGTAAATATATTTCATAACATGCAGCATCTTCAAGAAGTGTGTTACTAGTAATATGATAAAAGCACTTAAAATAAATTATATCGTATGAATATATGTATAATAATAACGTGGATTGTATTTTATTTGTAACAGTTTTTTAAAATGGCAATAAAAGATAAAATTATCTTCAGTACTCGCAAACTTTAAACTACGCTACGATTTTTGGTGTTGCATGGACTGGCTCGATCGAGGAAGTACCATGACCTTAGAGAAAACAAGATTTTTATGGCCGACTGGTGTTGTTTGCCCGAAGGCTTTTACAGCATCTCTAAACAAAGAGATGGCCAAGATCTTAAAGCATAGCGTGTTATAGGAAAGTTATCATAAGAGCTCTTTTTATTGAAAAAGGGACAAACGAGGTAACGACGCACGTAATCTTAGGTGAGGGTGCATTGCGTGCCTTTGGGAAAGTAGAAGCTTGTTTGTTGAAGGTCTCCAAATCGTATTGGATACGAAAAACAGCTGGCTGGTTGGTTTCACAGGTTGGTAGTACGTGTAAAAACGTCAAGCGAAAAACGTACAGTCGTGTCACGTCAACCATCCAGGTGGTGTCAATAAAATTTTGAATTCTGCCGTGATGTACGGTAATGGAAATCGGTAGGCTGGGACTATGATAATTCCGGTGGTAAATGCGATAGAGAATGTAAAGAGCCCCGACATCTCTTCACGGATCCAGAGGGTCAAGGCGATCGGAAAGACCTTGATCGTCGATGATTCCATCGTCAAATGGCAGAAGTTGCAAAAAAACCTTTAGAGCACGTTCGACCACATTACCATAATTCTAGAGTAAAGGAGAGATATTTGATATTTCTTCCTGTTCGTAAACTATGGACTCCCAATAACTCGGAGGCTTGAAAGGGGCGGAGATTTAACATAAGTACCTTCCGTCTCATTACCGGTATCACCAGCGGAGATTAACCTCTGTTATATAATTATAAGCCTGTAGTTACCACGTTAGGTTTGAATTTATTAGAAAGTCTTAGGGAGTACGTAAATTTTCAACGAATTATTAAAGGCCTCAAAATAATTATGATTGACCTTTATGCAATATTTATAAATTGCCATGGCCCATAATTTTCGGACGAAATATTTAATCATAGCAACACGTAAGTTAGTTTAATAACATGTGGTACTGTTTTTATTTACATGTACATATATACAGATGCTAAACAGACAACAGAATAAAATATGTTTCAAGTAAATATAAGCTATAAATTAAATAAATAAATATTAAATTATATAATATTATTATAATTTATATCAGTACATAATGCTTACGGATAGTTAACCACAATTATATTTTAACACTTGAAATTGTATATAAGCACAATTGTTTTCACTGCAGCTTCAACCTGTTACTGACATCATTTTTTCATAATGCGCCTGAAGAAGTAAAAATTCAAATATATATATGACAAAGATGTTCAAATTCTCTCAAAATCTTTCTAGTAATTCAAACAATAAATTACCGAAAAAATTTCTTCAGTCTTACAGAGTTCTTAGATTTAAAAGAAACTTTATCTGTACTCTTTTAAGCTCGATATAGATACATTGACTATTTTCAGCTTAATGAAAAATAATCAATTCAGATTTCGCCAAGTGATTATTATTAATGTTCTAAGTATATCATTTTGTAAGTTACAAGTTACACAATGCTCAGATAATGATTGCGTAAGATAGGAATCTAAAAAATTATACGTATTCATAAAAATGATTTGTATATGGAAATTTCGAAGATTTTCGTTTATATTCATTGCGTGTCATTAACCTCAAGTTTATGGCAAGTTATTTTTTATAAAGAATGCGAACAATATTTTTTTCATAAATGTTACTAATTCTTGTTAATTATTCCAAATAAGCTTAAGCTTGTGTTAGGAGATGGTCACATCAATTGTCGAATGGTAGGTTGAAACCAACGACCTTATATTTTCGCTAACCGTACCCTAAACCAATAGGTTATCGAGGTTATTCCTGAGATCAGAAATACCATGTTTATTTTTTTCAGTTGTTTTATTGTATCTTTCAATTGTTAGTTGAACTTTTGGTGACTAAACATTGACGTTAGCAAAAAGTTATGAACAAAAAGCATTACGTGATTTCATTTTCAAATAAAGCAAGGATATAGGGTATTTCATAAGCTGTTCATTTAAAGTTTTTTACCGAAGGCCCGTGGACCACTGTTGGTTTCAAAGCAGCCAAAGTAGCTAGCATATTTTTGAGTAACGTGAACAGAGTAACCATCCAAGCCGATTATGTCGAGTTACTCTCTAAAGCCGAGCCGTGTTAGCTCTGTGTTCAGGCAGTCGCCTGCAGTTAAGTAGTACGCTAGCAACCCGAGTTCAATCCCCGGTACCGAAAAAATAGTTTCTTAAAATTTACACGCGCTCGACGGTGAAGGAGAACATCGTGAGGAAGGAACATGTAGGTTACATGTGTGAATTCTGTCAATCCGCACTAGGTGTACGTGGTGGTCTATGCCCTCATACTCTCTCTAGAGAGAAGGCCTGTGCCTAACAGTGGGACATATATAGAATATATAGTCTTTAACTTTAACTCCCTAAAGAGGATCAGGGTAAGAGACCACAAAACCGAGATCAACAGCGTAGAGGCAAAGGCGGACGCCCTAAGACTAGGTGGAGGCGACGATCGTCGGAGGACGGCTGGCAGGAGCTGGTTGGGAATGTCCGAGGATCGTGCTCAGTGGCATGCTTGCGGAGAGGCCCATGTCCAGCAGTGGTGATGATGACATGACATTGACTCAGCAATGGACACAATACGAGTTGATCGACGCCAGATACGCCGACTTAATAAACAATCGAATGAAAATTGTTAGCAAAAACAAAATTATGGCAACATCACGGTCTCGGTTACAAAAAATTGAAAGCAGATCTATTGCCACACAACGAATTGCCAAATTAAAATAGCGAAGATGGACGTCAGATGCCTGCAGCTCAGCGGTGCCATTAATAAGCAACATCTGTATATCGCTAATGACTTGACGATCACAAAACGTGTTTTAAACAGCATACAAAACTGGTTGGCTATAATTTTTAAATATCCTGTGTATGCATTTTGTTAAAATTCCCATTGATATATTCGTAAGCAGGGAGATTTTCTGGGCACAAATAAATACAGTTGTGAATTAGATATTTCTAGGATTACACTTATATTGGCTTGATATCGAGTTATTCATTCATTTGTTACGAACTTAATGTAAATTTAATACTTACATGGTTTTTTCATGGATGCCATTGTCAGAATTGGACCAAATTGTAATGAGACCAAATGGGAAGCACCAGCTTTTAAATGAGAAGACAATTATCAAAATCGGTACACCCAGTCCGAAGTTATGAGGTAACAAACATAAAAAAGAAATATATATTATACAGACGAATTGAGAATCTCCTTGTTTGAAGTCGGTTGAAAGTAAAGAATAAATTCTTTTAATAAAATATAAATTTTTCTTCAAAGGCTTCTAGCCGATAGCTACCTATACCTGTCTACCCTATATTTTTTTTAATTGTGTGAAATACGACAGAATTTACAATTCTATTAGTCTAAGATGTACCAGTTCCCATTTAATGATGACCAAATACAGTTTTAGTGGAATGTTTTTCGGCGTTAATGGATGCAAATTTGCATTATCTCACAGAGACACAGTCCGTTAATTACCTATGCAAATTAATATGATGCAAATTACAAATAATAACTCTGAACATTTCATATAACCAAGATGAAAAGAAAATCTCGTAATAGTGATGATACAGTAAAAGTAAAGTAACAAACAGCCTTTGTATATAAATATAAATATATATATGTCCCACTGCTGGGCACGCCGTCTCTGTAAAGTATATACTCGTATATACTCTATACGGGCATGAAAAAAATTCTAAGACATGTAGATTTCGTCATGATCAGCCTTGTTGTTCTGGGCTAGTAGAAAAAGACTACGGTATCCCCTGCTGTCGTAGAAGGCGACTAAAAGGGTCCTCGAGTTCACTGGGCAGCAAGGGTTGAGGGACCTTTGTCGTCCGATGAACTGAATGAATTCCAATGTGAACAGACACCTTATAGGCTCACGTGCTGCATCCTAGGCTTCATCTTCGCCTTCCATCAAGCGAGATAGAAGCCAAACGTGAGCCTATTTAGTATTAAAAAAACTGGACCCGGGAAGGCGATATTGGCTGGCCCGTGTAGCCGTGCAGTACAAGGGCACAGGGGGAGGAATTTACCTCACATCCCGGGCCGTTCTCTCCGAGAGCTCAGTGCAAAGGGGCTCCGGTGCGTTAAGATAGGTGAGCCGTATCCTCGTTTGCCACTTTTCATATGAACATGAAAAAAAAACAGAATGGCACTCAGTATTCATCAATTTACAAGACGTTGTCACGTCAAAAGTATCGTTTATTTTGGTATCAATTCTATTTAAAAAAAAGTATCTAACATTTCAGCCTCGTTGTCAATTGTGAGTAGAAATCCAAGAGTACAAATCTGACGTTTTAATTGTCCACTCAACCGCTACCGAATAAACAAAACGTGTTATGATAAAAATTTCATTTACATATTCAAAATACGTTGTTATTACACATACATAAAAACTACTTAGCGAAATATGAACTTTCGATATGATATATCTTACAAGAATATATATGAATAATATATGATCCCATGACATCCTTCTCTTTACATTTTTTGATAATTTGTTATTCGTATGTCGCAATAAGTGGATGTTGAACGATAGCCTGATATTTAAAAATAAATATTTAAACGTTACTATTTGATCATTATCGATATATAGTCACCAACTACTCTACTTTGGTAGGAGTATTTGTTTTGTCAAGACTTGTATAATATGTATCCTTTTTCTGATAATAATACATAAAATACTTTTAAGATATTACAATAAAGTGATGAGAGATATAAATGAAGGTTAAATAGTTATAAATAATAAAATAAGACAATTATTTTCGTTAAATACTTTATCAATCAATCACGCTGTGATAGCTATCTATACCTGTCTACCCTATATTTTTTTGTAATTGTGTGAAATACGACAGAATTTACAATTCTATTAGTCTAAGATGTACCAGTTCCCATTTAATGATGACCAAATACAGTTTTAGTGGAATGTTTTTCGGCGTTAATGGATGCAAATTTGCATTATCTCAACCGAGACACAGTCCGTTAATTACCTATGCAAATTAATATGATGCAAATTACAAATAATAACTCTGAACATTTCATATAACCAAGATGAAAAGAAAATCTCGTAATAGTGATAATACAGTAAAGGTAAAGTAACAAACAGCCTTTGTATATAAATATAAATATATATATGTCCCACTGCTGGGCACGCTGGGCTAGTAGAATGGACCGTAACTGGTTATAGATTTAACCGACTTTATAAGCCAACATACCACTGTCTCTTTATTTATTAATTTACTTATTTATTATAAAGATTACAAACTAATAAAGTTAAATTATTATCATTAACTTACAATATGAACTTTCGATATGATATATCTTACAAGAATATATATGAATAATATATGATCCCATGACATCCTTCTCTTTACATTTATTTGATAATTTGTTATTCGTATGTCGCAATAAGTGGATGTTGAACGATAGCCTGATATTTAAAAATAAATATTTAAACGTTACTATTTGATCATTATCGATATATAGTCACCAACTACTCTACTTTGGTAGGAGTATTTGTTTTGTCAAGACTTGTATAATATGTATCCTTTTTCTGATAATAATACATAAAATACTTTTAAGATATTACAATAAAGTGATGAGAGATATAAATGAAGGTTAAATAGTTATAAATAATAAAATAAGACAATTATTTTCGTTAAATACTTTATCAATCAATCACGCTGTGATAGCTTATGGCCGTGACCAGGATAGAATGAATGAAATACTATTTTGGGTGTCATATGAACAAAAAATCGAATTAAAATCGATTATCTACATATTACACTAGAGAAAAAAATTACATGATCTTGTCTTTTATTTTATATTTTAGAAAAGAAACATGGAAAGGAACTTAAAAATAAAATACTTAAATTACTATATCTTAATACATAGGTATATTGAATATATACGTCGAACGTAGAAACTATCCGATCTATATACAATACATGACAGGTGGAGTATACATTTTAAATTGTGGAAAAATTAATTAATTCAAATACATAATAATACCACTTAACTGTCTATAAATAATCCTTCTAATCTATATCTATTAAATGATTTAGTAGTGAGAAATTACATTAGAATATAATACGTAATTAATTCGTATATGTATTACATTTATTTTCCTCCGATTCCTATTTTAAAATTTCGTGTTTCCGAATTCCAATTCCCTAACGTGATAGATTGGCAATGCAAATTGTGCAGACAGATTAAAAGCAAAAAAATAATACCACAATTTTTTTTCTCTCATTTTTTAATATTTTTTTATCCAGATCCTGCGATATATCATTTACTTAACTCCCGATGTATCAGTGTAAATCGCGTACAACATCAGATTCTATATATATGATATTTGTGATTCAAGAATCAAATTTCTTGTTGTTATTGTAATTTATTATTCATTCTTTTTATACCTAATTTTAACATTGTTTGAGTTTATGTTAAACGATTCATTAATTATCAAACAGACAATTTAAGACTAACAAATGTGAACGTCCGTGTGAATATTGTATTGTTGAATGCGTTGTACTAACATATCATGTAGTACCAGTGGAACATCTTAATAAAAATAAAACTAACCGGTTGTTTGTTTGTCCTCAGATTCCAAGAACAAACTTCATCCGCCGCACCAAGCCCACGACGGTTCCAATCACCACGGACTCCAACACGGCCGCAACTGACACCGCGGAAACAACAACAAACAAATACACAAGGCGAGGCAATTCGAAATTCAAGTCCCGAAACGATGGCGCGGAAAAAGATGTACCAGAGATCGAGAAACCGCGGGAAGATGAGAGCGATACAGAAATACGAACGCGACGGCCATATTTGAGCAGCACCGCGGCGCGCAGTGACCGACCGACGCCGCGCAATTTTGCTCGCAGACGGCTTGGTGGGGGGAACAGTGAGTCCGGTTTTATTTATAACGCAACCAGCTACGCTACTTTCAAATACTGCATGCCTTTTTCGCTTTTAATGCTTGAACATACAATCTATATTTGCGTTCATGTATTATTAATTACTGGGCAAGCTGGGTGGGTCTGAGTTCATAGATCGGTATAGGTCTCGCAATTGTAGGCTTGTGGACGAATGTTTGCCATGGAAAGCGTTGTAGTCGACTCTTTAAAAGCTTGTCTTAAGGATAACCTTTGTCTTTTTGCATTCAACAATCTCGTTAATGTAAAAAATATACACATATTTCAAAGGAATTTATCATGTTTATTAAGTAAGACGATATTCATATAAAACCATGAAAGGATGTACTAGATATTGAGAGCTGCATCGTTATAGTTTGTACTGTAAAGGTAAGGCTTTGTTAATATAGGCACCTGACAATGAATCATTGAGCCTAATAAATCCGTTACCGACGTAGACAAAATTGAATGGAATGATAAATAAAATAGAATGGTGAAACCAATAATTCAGCTTTTAATTCATGATATAATCACTAATCAGCAATTTAACCTCATCATTACAGTGTCATTACCACTTTACAATGGCTTTTCTTAAGTCGAGCGAGTTATCAAGTGTCAACTTTTACGTTTACAGAAAGCAAAAGGGTGACAAAAGATATTCTATGCAATATGTTTAACAGTGATTACTATCTGTACAACTAATTCGGTAAAAAGAAATACGTGAGAATTTATTTCTTAATTCATGGAACAATTAATTTTTAAAAACAAAAAAGCTTATTAAAAACGTTATATTTAACATAACTACTATTATTTAATTATAACTTAAAACTATATATAATCAATTTAACTTAAATACATATTTAATAATAACAAGTAAATAACGAATTTATTCATAATTTACTATACTACTACCATAGTACTATTTATCTCAATATATCCACATATATAGAAATGTCGTAATACATAATATTGTAGGCAAATGCAAAGGGCATTGCCCTTGCAAAGATGGAATACACCTTAATTTGAATTAAAGATATACTGAATGTTGCTATTTATAAAATATTTTTTCTACACTTGACCTAGTACTTGACTGAAAACCAGATTCCGGTTTCACCTCGTAATAAACTAGTACGTACCACGTAACAAAAGATCACACGAACCGAGACATAAAAGAATATATTTTATTCTGAATTAACTTTGTAAATAGAATGCCAGTGACTGTGAAATTTGTAAACAAATAACCGGCCACAATAGGTGTTTTTTACAAAATTTGTGAGAAAAAACACCCATTGAAAACTATCTCCTTTTTTCCATCTTGATAATTGGCGTTCCACTTTCCTTCGCTTATTATCAACCTGTGGAAAAAACTGTCACCGAATTGGGGACGTTCAAGAAACGAACCTACTCCTTTGCCAAAGGCCAGCAACGCACCTGCAGCTCTTCCGGTGGTGGATGTTTATGAGCGACGGTGATCACTTAAGACCCGTAAGCTGGCTCGTTTCCCCCTTTTCCTATATAAAAAAAACTTCATTGGTTGATTGGGCATAGATTGTATTTCGTATGGAGATCTTTCGAAGTTAGCTCGTCGTGAAAACGATTTTGTAAACACGTTTCAATTCACGTTCAAGTTTCACGTTTCTCTTAGAACTCATCACAGACCTCTATGAAGGTCGACTACAACAAGTTTTATCGATGAAATGCAAATAGTTCCAGTTAAAACACGTCTGTCACAGACCACTCCACAGCGGACGACTAGTTTCAACTTGAGACATCCGAACAACTCTAACGCTTTCTCTATTAAATATGAAGTAGGGAACGCTTTACGAATATTAAAAACTATACATGCAATTATATCGCCGTATGACATATTGTTAATTAATATAATCGTTACTTTCTTTTAAATAGACGTCATTCATAATAAACTTGATAAATAGAGGTCAAAAAACACTGATTCGTTATATAACGTTAAGTTAACCGTTAGCACGCACCGATCGCGTTCTCATGTATTCGATAACTTATATAAGTGAGGGAGCATGACCGTACATTTTTCGTCAGTCTACCGAGATCTGAAAAGCACTAACCTATATTAGGTATTATGGTAGATATATCAAATATCTCAACATTTCCTGGGGCTCCCCAATACCAGCTTGTTTCATTAAAAATTGTGTGTAAATTAAAACTTGCGTGAAAGTACATATTCTTCCGTATATAGCTCTATCTATATCTCGGTCGCTTATGGGCTCGTCCGAACTTCTATGTAATGTTATAAAAGTTCGGCTAAGCGACCGAGAGCATTAACCACCTCTCAATCCGGTGAAGCAGTCGCGGTCAGCTTCTGACTTCCGAAATATATTGTCGGCCAGAGAAGCTTGTCACGAGGTTCGTCAAAAAAAAAACATTAAATAATTATCACATATGCGTGTTGAATCTTACGAATGCTTATAATGGAATATATCATCATGTTTTCAATTTAAATGACTACTCCATCAATTTGTAATATTTTTGTCTGTAATATTTCGTTTGAGAGGAATATTAAAGTAGACCTTAACTTATGGGGTTATCCTCGAAGCTAACAATGGTGTTGAATCGGATGATAATACGTGTGATTCAGCGTTCACACGTCCAGAGATCTGTTTCTACAAAATGGACATTCATCGGCATCATAGTGGTCGATATTTCCTAGTTTTAGCAGTATTTTACTTTATTGGTGCAACTATGGTTAAATGATAGCGTACCACTGGTACGCCGATCGTGTTCGTGTCAATACTTAATACTGACGTATTTGGTTATGATGGAATGACTTTAATAGATGTGTGAATGTAACTGTTGAGAATTATTTACATTATTTGCGTAAACAAAACTAGGAAACAACAATAATTATACCATATATCATCACTGATAGGCCCCGCGCTTTATTTCGACAGAATTTTTAAATGATATTCATGAATGCCCTGATACCGGCAATATATACAATTCTCACGCGAACACGTTCGTTGCCTACAATCATATATTGGCGTTCTTGCGATATCTCGGTTGCGTTAGACAGGCCAATTTCACAGATCCATGGCTGTGAATATACGGCCATTTTGAACTGTCATAATCACGTGCTGATTACGCACTTTTCAAATGTTTATCTGTTGTTATTGTTATGAAAAAAATACCGGAGAAAATTAAGTCAAATTAATTCAATACTCTGATGAACTAATGATGAAAATTTATTAAATAATTAAAATGGGATTGTATAGACATTGCTGTCATTTAATTATAAATTCATTTTTTTTCTAAAAGAATGCTAACAATTTTTTTTTTCATAAATATTACTTACATTCTTGTTAACCACTCCAAGCGTCAGGTAAGGTTGCTAGGAGGTAATTGACGTCAATAGTGCAATGGTTGTTGAAACGACCTTACGCTTACAGACCGTACCCGAACTATTAAGCTCTTAACATAAGATGTATGGTTTCAATTCTTGGTTCCAATTAATTGTATGAAATTATTAATCCATACTTACATTTTAATGGTTAGCATTGCACTATTGTATGTTTTTTCGTGTAATTTCAAGTACCGTACCTACAAATATCATATTAATAACCCAGTAGGGAAAATCAGAGATAGCAATAGCTACTTAATTTTTATAGAGCTATTAAGATTTTAAAAAGGAAATCAACAGTAACCTAAATTTTATACATATATGGTTAAAATATTCATCTAGTATTAAATCAGTACATATATTTAATCTAGTGCTTACTCGTTTGGTAAAAAGCTCGTCGGCTAAAAGAAAACAAGATAAAATGTCTTACAAAGGCGAACAGCCGCACACAAAGCTGCCATAAAATAATTACATAATTGACTTGGAATTGTCCTCGGAAAAAGAAAAAAGTCGCTCAAATCGCTCACGCGTTTGTGAAACTTCTAAATACTGAACAATAGCATTGTATAACATTTGAATTACTATATGTTACGATGCAACTGTGACGAAACCCTTCGTCGTGGAACTCGCTGCTTTTTTTGTATATATTATCTGTGATCTACTGTCGTATGGAATTTTGGCCTTATGTAAAAAGTAAAGATCTGTAGCGAGCCTGAATATTCAAACTGGCTAGAGATTTTATATTTTTGCGTCAGTACGTACTCTATATATGGAGGCTAAAAGACAGTCATGACGTGTCAGATATCATATTTAAATTTTTAATATTTAATATATATACGAGTATATACTGTTTCATAACATTAGGGTTTTCTTTTTCGGACATGGGTTGTATATAAAATAAAACAAAAGATATTTTTTATCAAAATCAGAAAAGTGAGTGAATGAAACATATTGACGTTAAATTATAAGGTCTGTAGTTTTTATTCGACTAAATTGATAATCCGAATGGTATTGTTGGATCTAGAGAAATATTTGGTGGATTACCGATCTGAACTGTCGAGTCTTCTCCTAGTCTTTTTTCAGATTTTTCTCACAAAACTAACAACAATAGGAGTAACTTATCCAAACAACGGATATTTTCATGGTCGTAACGTTTGTTAGGTTCTCGCTAAATACCCGAACAATGGGATCGTTTGCCGCTTCGTCAATTATCGTCACATTGTTGGGCAAACCGGTTTCACGCTGCCTTACAAAGGTCCTTCTCCACCGCTCAAGAGGTTCACAAGATCCTCTTAATTATTTGCCCTGTATTATACTGCATCATATTGCTTGTTTCCCGTATCCATGATACTACATACGACATTTTCGACAAGACCGCAAAGCTTGTTCGAGATAGTCTGCAGTTATCTTAATTTCTAAAAAAATTCTTATAGTAAGGCTTCTAGAAGACGCGAGAGATATTCCTGCACGCCTCCGTAATCAAAAGGGAATCAGCCTAGAGATTAGGTGGAACTGCGGTAATATTCTAAAGCGTTACCGTTGTTCCGAATAAAGGTTTCGAAAGGAAAACCTTCATGGTGTCACGTGAATCATAACTAAGATTACCGTTGATAGTAATCTTATTTATGATCAAACAAGCTGACTAGGTTTGAAGGTTATAAGATGGTGAGACGCTTCGGCTAACTACTACAAACACAATAAAGACAGTCTTCTAAGCTTAGTTCGAACCAATAAAGCAATTCAAACGCGTGAATCTATTAGACAAATATGAGGATAATTTGATGCGGAGGTTACAACAGATAAATGTGAAATCTTGATCAGTAAACTTGGGTCAATGGAATAACAATGGCGAGTTTAACGATCTGTAAATGTTCACGCTAACAAGATGAGAGAAATGACCTCAAGCTTTCTCTATGAATAAACATGCAGATTGGTTGCGGTTACGTGTTCACTTCACGCCTGTTAACCTTAACAGCATATGTAGATTCCTATATAATAGTCTAACGTTTCAAACATAATTTCACGGTCTCGTTGTCTCTGCGGGATTTTCAACAAAGGAAAATAAAAAGTCTTGACTGCATGGCTCACTTGAGAGGTTCACAATTAGTTTGTGTAGTTTTCTTAATATTTGTTTCCTCATAACTTCCGACGAGGTGGACCGATTTCTATAATTTGTTTTTTTTTAAGACTGCTTCCTGTGTGATTCCAGATTTTATTTTGTCATTCCTTTGGTATAATCTGATGATGGTATCCATGCAATACCCGTATAAATCTACAATTTGCCTTAAATATGTGCGCCACAAATCGAATAACCAATATCACGCCATTTTGATGATTCATTTTTATTGAAATGGATGTACTTCAACGGTAATTTGGTGAGAGTTCGGTTAGGTTCTGATTAATTCTATTTTGTAATATTCATACTATAATTCGGAAATAGAAAGAGGGCATCCGCGCGTAATAACATTTGATACGATTTTAAGTCGGTTTTTGTTTTTACTCGTAAATACTACAATAATATAATTTATGAGCTTTTAAACTAACGGGGTAGACATTAGCAACAGACAAAGTGACTTAAATGATTCATTGTACTTATTGAAAGGTAAGATATCGTTAAACTTACTTGCAACTCAGGCTTAAAACCAACTGCAATTAAATTGCTGACATAACCTGGCCTACTTGGTGACAAAACATACAAGTGCCTAGTCCAGAGGTTCCTAACTTTTTGTACTCAAGAACACGTTATAAAATATCGGTCGAGTGGCGGGCACCTCCTACCATAACTTCCCATTTTCCCGTCATTTATTTTCTTATATCTATAAATTATTAATAAATAATAAATATAAATGTTCCAAATTAATAAAAAAATATTATTCTAATTGCGTACACCCAGACAAATGTATTTACAAAACGTAGTAATACTTCACATTCACATTTTAATTAATGTTTAAGAAAAAAATCAGTCTGTGTCCAATAGTGGCGAGCACATGTGAAACGGTCCGCGAGCGCCATGGTTGGAGGTTGGGAACCTCTGGCCTTGTCAAACTTACATACAGAATTCAACACTCGGAACCGGCATACATGTATGGGAATGTGTATGGAAGACGGAAATCGAATTAGTCGTCACTCGACGCAAAACAATTAAAACACCAAATGGAATAACAATCAAAACACCATTACCAACAACGATACTGTGATTCGCAAAAAAAACAATACAAGATTTGTAAGTTTGCGAGGCGAACGGTCATTATCTAACATTACATAAATGATGAAAGTCTACCGGCCCGTCTGTCCGTTACGGGCGACCGGCGGCTTTCTCCGCATCTCTCCACACAGCCTCCGCCGCCTTCGCCAATGACACTGACGGCCTTAAATAATTAAATTTGAACACCGGTAGCTTAATGGTTTAAAGTGTAGTCTTTTAAACTTAAAGTCATAATTTGGATTATGAATTTCGATTGTTAAAAGTAAAAAAAAAAAAATAACAGCCATCTCTATAAAAAGTATAAGGGAATAGTGCGCCACGCAAACCTTTTTTTTTGGCCCGCCTGCGCCATCTCCGAATGGGATCGGCCTTCTCCCGATCCCGCCGCGACGCAGACCTAGTGTGGATTGGCAAACGTCACATGATTTAGATAATTTACTACCATGAAAGTTTCCTCACATTGTTTCCTTCACCACCGAGCGGGTGGTAAATTAGCACATAATTGCAAGAAACAATTTCTTTGGTGCTGGCTCCGGGGTAGAATTCGGGCTGCTATCGTACTGTGCATCTTAAGGCGAACGCCGTGACATTGAGCTGCCACATCTTTCTGAACATATACTTTACTAACACTAAGTTATTCTAGTGTTAGTGAAAGAAAAATATTATTTAGTCTCAAATACAACAGTGGTGAGCCTATCTCCACATAAATTCAAATATAAAACATACATATAAATCTTAAATGTGCATTAAGTGCGCGACATATAGACGAATGACTCAATATGACACCAACCGAGTTCAATTATTAATTTTTTAATGGAAAGGGTAACAGTTTGTTTATGGGAATTTGGTTAGGTTCTGATTTATTCCATATATAACACGATGATGTCAGTTTTTGTTTTAATTCATAAATATACTTATTATTTTCTTATTCTTCTCTATAAGAATTATAATATGCCTTATATTATATTTGTTACAGAGCGAGGCGTGCAAGTTTGTCTTTTTTATCCCAACAACTAATTGCGTTTAGTTTCGCAACGGAAATTACAAAGAAAACATGTCGTTGTAACAAAAGCGTGTGTCGTACACAATTATAGGGCCTATTGCGTTAACAAATAGGTCATTTTCCCACGACTCTATTTAAATTTATAATGATACTAGATCTGACTATATCTTGAATATGTTTCACATGTGGTGTGTCTTTTAATGGCAGCTAGGATGACACAGCATGTGTGTGTAATGCCAAAAAGTGCGTTATTGTATTAAAATGATATTTTGTCATCAAACATCACACAGAACTAGGTAAGCTAGGTTCTAAATAATAAGTATATTTATGAGTTAAAACAAAAACTGACTTCATCGTGTTATATATGGAATAAATCAGAACCTAACCAAATTCCCATAAACAAACTGTTACCCTTTCCATTAAAAATTAATCACTGAAATCGGTTGGTGTCATATTGTTGGAGATTTATATGATTATATCATAACATTGGAAGCATCAGCTTTCAAATAAAAAAAGAAACTTCAAAATCGCTTCACCCAGTCAAAACTTAAGCGGTAACAAATATAAAAAAAATAGAGATGAATTGTGAACCTCCTCTTTTTTTGAAGTCGGTTGAAAAATACCAATCAAGATTTCTCTCAGAATGTTTAAAACTTCAATCCATGTCCCGTATATTAAAAACATGATAGGACTTAATAGTTTCCTGTTGATTCCTTAAGTGAGGCAAGTTCCGCTCACTATGCGGCTCTCTAAGTACTTGTCACGAAGTCTTACAAGTCGACGCATCGCGCCTTTAATTAAGGAACCACTTTCTTCGACGATTTCACTAACGCCAATACTACGCCGTACTACAACAGCAGTATTTGAACTTACATAATGAAACCGATCTATTACAGTCATATCAATTATCATTTCATCATTACCAAACACGTCAAATACTAACAAACGCACGATTGACGCGCCAGTGCTACGTTATCAGTAAACTATAGTGGCACCAACGAACTGTAACACTTGGATTCCAATTAATGTTCGTTTAGTTCTCAAAAGTTGTCTGGAAGGGATCGTTCTTAGCTATAAGAACGCCCATAGCGCAAACAATTATATCGACATCTATGTATATTTTATTTGTTGTGCAATAAAGTATATTCATTCATTCATTCACAATAAGCCTAGTATTTTCGGGTCCTAAAAAAATTCCGCGAGGAGGGGAAATCCGTTATGGACCCTGGGCAGCCCGTGCTGCCAAGGAGTGCCGACTCTCACGGATAAAAACCGAGGAGGATTTCCACCAAATCAACGTTCCCACGTTACAGCCTGTCATTCCCGTTTTAGTTGTACGTAAAGTAAGGGACTTAATTCTCTGTCTAGTCTCTCTCTGTTCTTTATTTTCGTCTTTTTCCTTCTGTTCCATAATTTCCATAAAAGTATTGATTATTGTCTAGTTCTCCTTGCTTGTTATCATTAGGTCTACTATGCTGTCCACCGTATAGTTAATTCAGTCTTCATATATTGGCGTTCTCTCGCGAGTATACTCGGGTCCTGGAGTGACGCATATTCCCGGAGTAGTAAGGACGCATAATTGTTAGCTTGATTTACGAATAAATGTGTGAGTTCTTATATACTATAATGTTATTATTAACGTTCACGCTTGAATCTAATAAGGAGTTTTTGTTTTTTAGTTAAAAATCGGCTTGGCTGTTACTCGAACCCCCAACCGTTAGATAAATGGTATCGCCTAGTCGCTAAACTATTATAGATTTTACATGCTTCAAGCGCGCAGTAACCACGACCTTGCCTTGAACATATTGCACGTAAAGAATTATTGACATAGTTCTAATGTAAATAGCGATTGAGTCAGACATTATTTCCTAGTGGGGCACGTTATCACCCACCTTGACAATTGTTTAATATATTTCCGTTATATGCGCGGTTGTCTTTTGTCCGTGGAACAATTACATTTACGAGTGAAAACAACAATCGACACTGAATGAATCAGAACCCAACCAAATTACCCGTGAAGTACATCCTTTCATATAGAAAATGAATTGTCGAAATCTGTTATGTTAATCTGTGTTGTTAAATCTGACGTGATGTTGAGTTGTATTGGACCAAATTTGAACCACATGGGAAGCACAAGCTTTCAAATGAAAAATAAGTCATCAAAATCGGTTTATCCAATCCAAACTTATGAGGTGACAAACGTAAAAAACAGACGAATTGAGAATTTCCTCCTTTTTGAAGTCGGTTGAAGAGAAGGATTTCGAAGCTTAACATTTTTTTTTCCAACAGCTACAACTAGATCGCTACCGACAACGACGGTGGCGTCGATATCACGAAGACCGTTCCGCGTGGCGAGCCGGCGACGTACTGCCGCCGCCACTAGAACCATATCCACCACCGTCTCCACTACCACCACAACGCAGCCTGCCACCAGTACCATAGACAACGATGATTATTTACAGGACATTGAAGAAGCCGGTAAGAACTAAGAACGATAATGTAATAATATGTACTAGTGGTCTTATTTGGACTTTAATCTAGAAATGGGAGCATTGAATTTACTGTTTATGTCAACTGTCAGTAATTATTAATAAGTATATATACCAAATACATAGGTAGTGTGTGTAACGTTTTCTTTTAATTTTCTATGCATAATTTAAACAATATTAGCATTCTGCGCTCCTTCTCTATTTTATGTTTCACGTATTAAAACCTGAGGCACGAGGTGACCGACATTTGAGGTGGCATGCCAATCTAGTTATCGCAACAGCCGTTTGGGCAAATGGGTTAATTCTAATAAGCCTGCCACGTCACCTGAGGCGATTGGGACTTCGGGAAGCTATGCTTCAGGGCCAGATACAGAAGGTGTCTCCCCGCCCGAGGGAATCTCGTCTGGTTGGATTTATTTATTTTATTCTATAGAATGTATGTAAATAGTATGATATATAGTTTATATAAAAATATAGTGTTATGTAAATGTTGTATATTACGTATATATTTTATAAAATAGCGCCAACCAGACGAATAAACTTGTTAAAATACCCAAAAATATTAAAGCTGCCCGGTCTATCGAGTATAATATTGATAAATAACACAATATTCGACGTGAATCATTTGTATCACCAAAAAAATACGTCTATGAGTCCAAAAAACACCCATTGATGCAAACCTGCTAAGATATGGAACCATAATACTGCTTATAAGATAATGTAAATTGCACGTTTACAGACTCTATTGAAGACCCGTCTGTAACTACGCGCTCTGAGCCGAAGAATAACTCTAAAATCCAAAGACGGCCCCTGGTCTCTTTGAAAGAAGAACAAGATCAAAAGTCTTCTCCTACAAATGAAGAAGAAGACAAGAAGAGACAGAGTAAAAAGTATAGCTCCAGCTTCAAGCAGAACCAGTTAGATGAAGTACTGAGGCTTAAAAATTTGGACGCTTACGATGATGACATAGAACCAACGACTGAAGGGAAGTTTACAGTAGAAGGTAAGAATACTCGTTAAGACCTGTTGGCAGTCATATCTGCTAACGTAATTGAATGTTGCTGTATGTGGAACTAAAGGAATTGAACTACTGGCTGGCTGTGGTGGAATATTCACTAACAATCCATTATTCTAGCTTGGTGGTGGTACCAATTCCAGCCTGCTCGTATGTTTCTTTTAATCTTTATATAATAAAATTCTTGCCCAGATCGTGACGGCTGATTAAATCTAAGACATTTTGGACCGTCCATGATTACCACGCTTAAATTTAAAAAGACAAAATATTTATTTTTATCATTTAGATTCTTATTTCTTTATAAAAGCATATTTATTTCTGTTTTAATTGACAGGTTACAGTGCCGAAACAGCAGTAGCACTCGCAGCTCATAAACTCTTCGAAGCACCTTTACCAATAATACCAGACTATGAATATGACATCAAGCCCACAAGAAGTACACCTACCAGGAATACCCAGAAATCAAAATACACAAACACGGAATACGCTCAAGAAATCACAAAGACACCATCCTATCCAATATCATATTCCACTACCCCCGGTTATAACACACCAACTCAGAATTATGTTCAAACTTCCACAGGTTTATACTCCAGTGACCTTTTAGAAACTGTCCTACCCTCAACAGGTGGTTACATATCCTCTAAACCAACAGGATTCACAGCTCCGACTATAATTAATCCGGGCTTGTCGGGAGTTTCTCGCAACTTGGGTCCATCGACTGTCAGATATTTGAGTACAACTGAACAAAACACAGCAACACAAAATATCAATCCAACAGATCGTTATACCGATACTAGTGAACGATACTCAAAATCACCTCCGTCTACAATACAGTACTTAAGCACAGTTGACAAATACTCAGGTGTTTCATACGATTTAACTCCGACGGACAGGTATGTGGGCAAAGGTGAGACTTCGCAAACTATAAGCCCTACGGGTAGGTCCCGAGGCAGAAGACCTACTACAAATGGATTAGATCAATTTACCGGTACCTCACAGACTTTACCTCCAACAGATGTTATCCGAACGAGTAAGAAATACTCTGAAGTTTCTAGGTCTACAATTCCTTCAACAAATGAATACTTGGATGATAAATTTACTGGTATATCCCAAGATTCAATCGAATCAAGTAAATATTTAGAAACGAGCGACAAATACACTAATTTATACCAAACACCTTCAACTATCGATTATTCAGATTCGACCAGATTCACAGGAACATCCGAGAATTCAAATCCCACAAATAGTTTCACAGTTACAAGCGAAAAATTCACAGATGTAGCTCGTGCCACAAATCCTTCCACCCCTACATACGTAACAGAAGACAATAAATATACAAGACTACCCCAGGAAGAAATACCCACGAGTACTTACGCAGGCATAAGCGAAAATTACTCAGAAGTCCCTATTAATACAAGAAAACCCAACAGAGGCGAAAGCTATACGACATTACAAAATCTGAATCCTACCACATACACGGACACAAGCGAAAGATATACACCCATATCACGAAGAAGGAAACCATCAACGACGACTGTAAGTGAAAGCGAAAAGTACACAACCGGCTCATTACAAACTCCAAGTCCCACAATAGGATATACAGCCACGAATGAAAGGTACACAGAATTCTCACGGAGGAGAAGACCATCAACGAATATCTACACTGAAACCGAAAAATATACAACTACAACCGTACAGAATATTAATCCAACAGAAGCGGTCACTAGTACAACCGAAAAGCCTGTATATTCGCGTAGAAGAAGACCATCAACGAGCACAAACAGTGAACTATACACAACAGAAACCACTCCCACGTTCGGTTTTACGGCTACAAGTGAGAAGTATAATAGCGTACCTCGTAGAACCAGACCGTCAACATCAAGGTACGTCGATACAGTGACAAACGAAGCCACATCAGAATACCAAAACGCCGGACCAACAACCGGTTTCACTGGAATAAATGACCGATTGACAGAAGCTTCACCAAGACTTAGACCATCTACAGATAGATACACTGAAACATTTGAAAAGTCTACAGAGACTCCACAAATAGAAACTTATACAATAAATAATAAGAAATATTCTGATATAACGCGCAACAGAAACCCAACTAGTGCGTATCCAGAAACGACTGAAAAAGTTGTATCAAGTAGTACTAATAAGGAACTAGCAGAGGACGAAGTATCTACAGGTCGTTATTTAAATCCCAACGGCCAGTACACGGGCATCCAGGACTTGAATCCTTCTACAGTTAAATACTTGAGCGGTGAAGATAAATCTCCGAATGTAAGTCCCTCTTCCGTCCAATATGCAAGTACTACGGGGAAGTACGTCTCAGGCCCCGTAGATGACTTTGGATATTCGACTGCCGGATACGGCCAGAGCCAAGACCCTTCGTATTTCACCAGAGAATATCTTCTAGCCTCTCCGGTGACCAAAACTTATGACGGTAGGTTCCATCCATATAAATAGAAATAACTTTAATATCGTTGATAATAAATATATAGAAACATAATTTTAGTAAACGAATCCAGTTTTCAAATATAGAATAACCATTGCATGGGTAAATACTATAAAAGTTTTTCCTTTATAACGTCTAACATTTTACTTTGAGTTTAAATAAATTTAAATAAAATAAATAAAAACGAGAGAAAGAAATGAAGAGGTCTTATACGTTTTTGACAAAATTAACTAATCGATAATCTTAGAGCGTCAATTATCGTGTTTGCAAGAGACGGCGAGTTATAAATGACGTCACATAATATAGACTCCACAATAAATATTGATATTTTTCACCAATAAATTAATTAAAATGGTCACTAAAAATTTACAAAATATTATAGTATTATAATAAAGAAATTAATTCTTACAGATGAATACCAATACTTATCACCGGTGACAACTACACAACCCACATCAACTACTAGGAAACTGAGCAGAAAGAAAATGGTCTTCAGAAGAATTTCAACACCAGCTCAACCAAGTTCAACAACCACTACGACATCTACGACAACGCTAAAGCCCCGAAGAGTCATATCAAGGAAACCTTTCGAGAAGATTCGTAAAGTTCAGAAAGTCAAAGTCCTAAAGGTGCCAAAGAAAGAACAAGAAACGCAGATAGTGGAAGAAGCGCAACCATTGAAAGAAGTAGAGCCTGTACAGAGAGTTCAAACTGTGCAGAGAGTGCCAGTGAAGAAGGTTAAAATAGCAAAACCAAACAGAGTGATAAAACCCATAGCCAACTACGACTACTACGATGACAGTGAGGAGAAAGTAGCACAGAAGTACGAGGAGGGAACCAAGGTGGTTCTTCATGCGAAGGGTAAGTACCCGTCCGATTACGCTTTAAGACTTCTTCCATCACAATATCAGGGTATCATAATATCCATCATTGGAAGGACATACATTGCCGAACATACGCCTCCCTCTAAGATTTACAAGAGGACTGATTAATAAAAAAAATAAAAGTACTTTTATTCCATAAATAACGATTTCTTTTTGAAAATAATCTTCACAGTGACTCGCAGACAAATTTTTCCAATTATAAAATAACATTGAAAAATCATATATATATGAATGCTTTTAAATAAAAAATGATTTTTTCTTTAAAAAAAATCTAAATACTAGTTTTGATAAAGCCATATTTATTTCCTTTCTTAAATTATCTTTTTAGGTATATCATCTGTACAAAACAGGGTTTATTCGTTACCAATTTACTTTTTAGTAAGAAACCTTATTATAACTATAAACGAGAATATTGGGAGTGATTTACGTATTTAAAAAAAATATATATATTAAATACGAATCTCTTTATAGTGAGTAAATCAGTCATTACGGATAAAAATAATTTTAAGAAAATGTTTTGTATACTCACGGGCTTTGTTGGATATATCCATCACCATAGTGTTATTATTTTATGTAATTTTAATTTTTTTTGTTATGCTTTTTTTTTGCAAAAACCATAAATAGCCCCGAAGTTTCTCATCCGATACACTGTTATAAAAATCACTTGCTATTATTTTTTACTATCTAACATTTTTCACTGTAATTTTGCAGGTACAATAGAATGCTTGGATATTGGTAACTTCCCACATCCATCGTCGTGTAAGAAGTTCATATCGTGTGCTCGCATGGAGAGCGGCGCGTTACTTGGTTGGGAGTACGTCTGTCCCAAAGGACTATCCTTCGACCCAGTGGGCGGCATTTGTAACTGGTCCGCGGGACTTGGATGTCATGAGCAAGACTCTTAAACTAACCAGTTTATTAATGTCATTTCTTCTTCCGTATTACCAACCTTCAAAATTAAGACAGCTGTCAAGTGCACATCAATTTTTTAAAAAAAATGTCAATTTTTTTTTTAAATTTGACACAAAAGGATCAATCTGGTAATGATGGTAATTAGTTTTCTTAAAAGTATGAAACAATATTCTTCTCTGTAATATCCTTTAAATTAGTAGTTGCTGTTTGTTATATTTTTTCGGAAAAATGTGATATTAAATAATTTTGACTAATCAAAATTATCCCCATATCATCAGTAGTTTCCACATTATTGAAAGCTAAACTTGGTTATCATGTACGACATTTACATAGATACATAAGTACAAGAAAGAATATTACGTAAAAATAATAAAATCTTTAAAAGTGTGCATCATGTTACTAATTAAAAATATATATATATATATTAGAAAACTATTTCGGTATAACGACTTTCAAGTTATGTACAGCTTGTAAGGCATAGTCAGCAACTTCTACTAACAATTTTTTAAATAATGTAGTGATACTTTAAACCACTGCCTATTTTGTGTAAATATTTGACAAAAGTGATCAACTAATCTTACGATTTAAACAAGTTTGTTCGTGGCACTCTTGTAATTTTGTATTTTTATACGTAGCGGCTAATTTATAATAAACATTGCAACACTTATATTACCTGTCAATGTACATTATTCTTTTTTATTGTCACTTAGTTTTATTGATCACTGTTACACATGTACTGAAAATAGGCATGTACTAAAAATGTGACAGGAAACCTATTTCATAATGTGCCTTAATTATTATAAATTGTATAGTTTTAAGACTTATTTTATGTGATTAGAAATAAAATAAACAATACTCAGTTTCTTGTTTGAATCGCCTTTAAAACGCGAACTTCCCTCGCGCCATAATAAAACTTAAGAATCAATATTATGAATTAAGAACATAAAAATTAGGACCGACTAAGGTGTTCTTTCAACCTTGCAGGGCGGACACATCGCTTTTCTTATCATCGTTGTAGTTTTGTAAACTGGCTAGTTCAGTTGTACCACTATGGTCTTCCGAAGGCACTGACACTAGGTTATCATTTCAATTGTATTTCAATTTCATACATAATAATAAACAAAAAAACTTGGCTTAGCTCCAGAGAGCGAACCCATCGCCATACACTAGGTAAATATTTAGTTAGCGATCTTATTATAGTTAAGTCCTTCTCCTTTTCCAGACCTTTTATTTTATTGTAATGAAAAATGAAATGCACTTTATTACAACGTCCTCTTGCTTATATTAACATAGCCTATACCGACGCAAGTCATTTTAACTTTCTGAGCGTTAACCACATTGTCTTCATCATCAGACGCCTCGTCTTCTGAACCGGACCTCAGTACTTCCAACTTGAACATTACACCAAAGAACTCTTTGAGGTGTTGCAGGAAACTGATTGTGTAGTCTGATAAAGGTCCCACCTGATGGTTTAAATAAATAGTTAATAGGTAATTTATACAGTGGGAGTCAGACAAATGTAAAAGCAATGACAGCTCAGTGTCCAGACGGTCGCCTCGTGTTACGTGTTTTACATTTAGATGAACAAATAAATCGTACTAAAAATAAATAATAGTTTAAAAAACTAAAAAAACACGCTTTTATAGCAAACCGAACTAAAAACTAGAAAATAATTGTTAATATCAAAGAGTTTATATTACAGTAGCAGAAAGTGAAACAATCAATCATAATTAATTACTTCAAGATAAAATTACAATAAAGTTTAAGTTATAAACAGAATCATTTAATTCAAAGTGAAAAGCGTGGGGTGCATTCACAACATTTCCATCACACTCCTTTCATAGACAGTTACCAATAGAATAAATAATAGTTTAAAAAAAAAAAAAACACGGTTTTATAGCTAACTGAACTAAAACGTCGAAAATAATCTTTCATTAGAAAAAGAGTAATTCAATTCAGAGTAAAAGCTGTGGGGTGCTTGATTTATCAAATGTTACATTGGCAACCATCTATTAACCCTTAGTAGTCACACCTCGGTTTTGTGACGTCATAGTCACACTGCCTCTATGGGACCCAGGGCACTTTGAATTGTTATAAATAATCAAGTAAATAGAAAATGACTGCATGATCATCTGTACAACCTTGCATCTTGTGGACAGTCGAAGCCCAACTCAAGATTAGTGGCAACATTCGTCTCTCAGCAGTTCCATAGCTGTATTTTGCTGGAAACTGTATTGATATCGGTTTAATCAGGAGCACACATACTCCAACTAAGGGGGTACATCTTTATTATACAACAACTCTACACGAGTACCACTTTAATCCAATTGTACAAGTGTGGTCAATGATAATAATCGAAAACAGCTTTACTTGACTTATCAACTACCCGTTCTTTTGCACCAGTGATAAAGTAAAAATGTTTGAATTAACAATGTCAGAATGCAACCACTTTCAAAAAGACTATTTCGATAAAGAGTCCGCCGGCTATCCGAGACGGCAGGCATGGGCAGATTGCGCAATAGCTCTGTCCCTTTCACTCCCTCATAGAGGATCCATGTAAAGAATATATTAATCCTGACGGCCCTAACAAGGATAATGGAAAATTGTTAACGAATTATTGCATTGTCATTGACACTTAATACATATGCAAAATTTCGAATTAATTATACTTCTGTTACACAGTTACATACATACAGCCCAAGCTAATAAAAGCGTGTTAAAAACATGATGAAACTTACAACACATTCACTGACGTCTTTTTGTCCCAACGCCATCCAGAGTGAAAGCAGCCACTGGAATGAGGAGTCCACCGCCCCGCCGCGGTACACTTCGTCCAATAGTTTTAGCGCACATTCTTCGCCAATGTCCTCAGGTAAGGACGTCTCCCCACTGCCTGCTTCTAATGATTTCTGTAAGTGGAAGACTTTAAGTGTTGGTGGATGTTAGTTGTTCTTTTTTTTTATTATGCCGAATATTCGATAACTTAGCCGAATAATTGCCGAATATTATTACAGAAAAGAAAATCCATTACTTTTGATCTTTTAAGCCCATATCTTTTAAAACGGTCACTTATTTTTAAGTAAATTAAATCTAAATATTAATTTTAAAATAATGTCATGTGAGAAATTTTAATATATTCGTTTCAGTAAATTTTACACCGAATGTTCGGATTCGGTTTAACTTATATTCGGCCTGTCGAGATGCGTCGAGTTAAATACTTTTAACAAGAAACCAGATGTCGTTAGGCCAATAAGTCAATATTTTTAGTGAGAAATAAGTAAATAGGTACTATCAATGTATGTGTTGAGATCCACCATTGTGGACCCCGTTTTCATTTCATGGACCCCAATTTTTTTTCGCTGACGTAGACCCCTTGCAGGTTGTCATAGACCCCTAGGGGTCGATATAGACCACTTTGGAAATCACTGAGTTATGTGAAGATTTTCATCTGGTGTAATTACAATTACTCCGTCAAAGATGTGTCATTATATGTATGTATTTACAACTTACAGATTCCGCACAGTAGAATGTCTTCTCTGTAGTCTCAGCAACTAGACTGACCCCAAAACCCGGACTCTTGCCAGAGTTGGGACCTCTGCACTGGTCTGTGTTTATGTATACATCGGGAAGATATTTCAGCATTATCTGTGGAAACAATTTGTCTTATTTTAACATGGTACAGCTGTTTAAATCAGAACTATGGAACATTATTACAATGATATTGAGTGTGAATATTGCTTGTTATTATCGACATTGAATGTTCCAACCATTGAATGCTAGTTTTCCTTAAGCTTGTGTAGTGTCTATTATTCTACGCAAACAAAACAAACTTGTGATCAAAGTAGAAATATTGTGCAACATAATCTCTGATTGTGGTCAACTTAATCTAGTACACCGAAGTACATAGTAGAACCTCCTCATTTAGTAACCTAATCCAGTATTGAAATAAGATTAATCAGTGTTGACATATTTTTATATTCTTCACCATAAATAACTAACTTGTGGTATATATATTGATTTTTTATATTTACGCAAAAATTATACATAGAAACTGAAATTGAATTTCGAAGTGCCCTTGCTAGGTTCAAAGGCACAGGAGTGATTAAGGTGTTTGAGAACCCAATATAATATGTCTTCGGGGGCCTTAAAAAAAGAACCTGCTTCCAACAAAATAATAAAAGTTATATATAAATAATTTAGGATTTGCAACCTCAACTGATCATTTACAAGTGAGGAATATAGCTACCTTAAAATGTTATTTAAAAAAATAAATATATATTTACCCCCTTAGCAGAGTCAACTATTCTATTGGCCATGGTTGGAGACACTCGCAAAGCATAAACAACACCTCGTATTCTCTTTACCAGCCCCCATTTAGTCCACTGCAGTGGCCGGAGATGGTGACGCACAGGACAACGGAAAACTATTTCTCCTCCGCCAAGAGGTGGAGCACCTGGTGTAACATATATAACCCAATATTATCTCAATTTTAAGCACCATAGCACTAACTATATATAAAAATATACTCTTGGGCCCTATGTTAGAACATAGCAGTTGTTCCCAATAGGACACCATGTATTTCTGAATTGCTGGTTTAAATTAATGGTAAACGGCACTCTTCATAACATAACAAAATCAAAACAAAACTGACCTCTTCTAACCACTTTAAGTTCTAAGCCGTCATCAACAAGTATGAACTTTAGAAGTACTGGTAGTGCAGCAGATTTCACTTTGTCAACAGAAACATCTAGATCGTGATGTGTCACACCTTGAAGCACAGCATTCAATGGCTCCTTACAAAATGGCCCAACAGCTAACAGGACCTCCAGATAATAACCTAAATTGTAAATAGAATGATGGTTAAAGGAAATTATGTAGTGGATCAAGTCTAAAAAACATTATTTTAATATAATATGCATGCTATTTGTCACACCATTTTTACATGATTTAATTAATAATTCTGTTATTGTAAATAATGAAATTTGACAATTAAAATGTCCATAAATATATATAGGTTCTCAGGTTTCAGTAAGTTTAGGTACATCTTGACCACCCAAAAAAAACCATCATTGAATTCTAATGTCCATTGTACCAACTACTTACGAAAACAATCGCAATGTTTTCGCAACTCCACAATTGAGACTTGTTTCTAACAAAATAAGTGAATCTTATTACTGACCTATATTAATAATTTTTTATGAGAAGAAATACTTTAAAATGAATCCCAGATTTTTCTATGGTCAAAGTGAAATAATTTACCTACTAACCTATACCTCTCTGAGTGCAACAGCTGTGCGTAACTTGACCGCCAACCAGAATACCAGGCTGAAAGTACATAGAAGTGCCTGTCTCGCCCAGCTCCACCCTCGTGCCATTTGTTATTTTGTCAAATAGACGTATCAAATTTACTTCATACTCTCTGAGCCCGGGGTCATCGTGTTTACTCCGAATGTCCTCTATTTTAATTGCTCGTCCGCTTAGAATAGACAAAAGAAGCCTCTGACGAAATAAATTGCTGCCTTTATACATAAGTACACCGTTTTCTGTTAGAGCCGGCATTTAAGATCTTTTAAAAACTTTTAATAAATATAATGTGGAACACAACAAACACACGTGAGTCAATTGTCAATGTCAATCTGACGTTAAATTTGTTCAAACGTTAGGGCAATTTTCATAATGGCAAATTAAGCAGAAGCACCTTGAGGTGGGTACAGAATACAGATTTCCATGTTGTATGGTCCTGACATCTCATTTGTTTCACCTATCCAAACATCTTCGTCACTGTACTCGTAGAACAGATTAGTCTGCTCTATATAGCCATTCCCTATCGTCGCTAGAATTAATAACGCGTTTTATTACGAACGAATCTACATTCTACCGATTAGAAGATTTTATGGTCTGGTAAGAAGACCTTTAAGCCAAGTCTTGTTTTAAAATATATACACTTAATTTTTACGTCTACGATAAAAATTAAAAATAACGTTCTACCAAAATTTTAAAGGTGGCCCAGCTCTAAGGTCGCTTGGCAAACTTTTTGCGTACTTCATCGTTTCATATAAAAACCTAAGATAGTTATTACAATCACAACACCTATGCATTGTAACTAAAATTCTTTATTATAGTTACAACGCATAGGATGTTACAGCTTGAACATCGCTGTTTGATGTTGCTACTAAAAGCTCATAAGAAATTTAATTTAAATAAGTGGTGTGAATTTTCATAACACATTTATAATAATATATAGAATTATCTTTTAAAGACATTCAGAATTACCACTAACACTTGTTTTCTAGAAAAATTAAGGAAATTTGACATCACTCTAATTAAATGATATATCCAAATAATGTCAATGTGGTAACTTGTCATTGTCTTGTCATAACAGCAGCATGCGTTCTGTAAAAACCTTGGATAAATTATATACTTGTTTATAAAACAGTTTAATAATGAAAGTTTCTGTTGGAGACGTTGTTTTACCTGGCGATTACTGCGAGGAAATTTCAAAAGCTGGCAAAAAATCAAAGGTTATAATCGGACCAGGCCTTCAGAAAGAACTTGACCATATTTATGTGATAAAAGCGGGAGTCTTAAAGAAGAAGAATCCGAATACATACTGGGTAGATAACTATCAGAAGCGATACATACCAGCGCGTGGAGAAAATGTTATAGGCGTCGTTGTTCAAAAATCTGGGGATATCTGGAGAGTAGACGTCGGAAGTAGCATGACAGCGGCGCTGTCGTACCTTTCCTTTGAAGGGGCTACGAAGAAAAACAAACCAGACGTTCAAATCGGTGATGTAGTGTACGCGAAAGTGCTTGTTGCCAGCAAAGATATGGAGCCCGAATTAGTTTGTGTTGATTCCCGTGGTAAAAAAGGTCGGATGGGTGTATTAACAGATGGTTTCATATTCAAGTGCTCGCTGAATTTGATCAGAAAGATTTTACATCCTAACTGCCCATTATTAGATTCCTTAAAGATTGAATGGCCATTTGAAATTGCAGCAGGCATGAATGGACGCATTTGGATAAAAGCAAATACATTGAGGGAGACTATAGCAGTAGGTAATGCAATACTGGGAGCAGAGTATTTAAGTGATGAAGAAATAAAGGCTATGTGCACAAATATAGCTACCATATTAGCAGGACATGTATCATAGTTATATTTTAGTTTTTTTTTAATTGTATTACAATATGACATTGCTTTTACATTGTTTATGATGTAAGATATGACTGCAATTGAATAAAATTGCATTACAAAATAAATACTAATATTATATTTTATTTAAATTAAACAAGTTCTTTATTCCAATGTTACATACATTGTAAATAGTCCATATATGAGTTAACCACAGTTAGCATATATGTGCAATGAAATACAAAATAAAACACTTTGTTGTACACAACACATATTTACACTTAGGTGTTCAATGGTGAAAGGGAGGGATGGGAGGAATAAGCCATGTGATAATAACATACCCTCTCATAATGTTGACACATAAAATAGAAAATCACCCCTTGCGTCTATCTTCTAGTCTGACCAGAAAACTAGTGGGATAGGAGATGATAGGTTTTAGCTGTATCATTAATTACTTTCAAGTCAAATGTGGCAATAATATTCTACACACATTCTGATATAGGCAGTCTTATTGTTTAAAGCCTTAAAATAAAAAAACCATACTGCCACATTTTGGCAAGTAATTTTTAATGCAGTAAAATCTGTTCGCAAACCACTGTATTCAATGGATATTTAGAATATGCATTAATTATAATTTAAATGATAAATAATTGCCTCTCATTTTGCGAACTTGCCGAATCCGAATCCAAACTTGGATTTTCGACACACTTTGGATATATTGTAATGAATGAAGTATGGGTTATTAACCGTTCATGAAGGGTAGAATTAATAAAACAATAGAAACAGTGATTGGAGATTTATTTTGGCAAATGCAACTAAACTATTCACCTTGAAATCCCAATATGTAAAACGGCATCTTTCTGCGCAATCTGTCGCATCTCGCTCGTACCTTACACATGCAATTGCCATAACACAGAGATGGCGCGTCGTAAGGCAACATGGAAACCCACACTTAACTTCAGAATAAATATTAATATAATACAAATGAACAAGCCAGGCCACATCCACACTATATACATATTAACGTGGCCTCTCCCAATACAGCAACTCTCAATTTACAAACAACTATCAATTTAAAAGGTGTTGACCAGAATAAATGTCTATTATTTATTAATAATTTAGTAAACAACAAAATGAGCTATTTCTGTAATCTATGTCAATTTAAAATTCGAAATGAATGTAAGATGACTTTTTTATTGTAATGGTATTAATGATTGTTGTTCAACTGAAAGCAGTATAGTTTTTTAAAAATAAATTAAAAACTATTGAATTCTGTGCAAATTTTATCCAAATAAATACTGTTTAGGACACAATGTCAATACCATAAGATTAATTAAAAAGTTAATAGTATCAGGATCCAATAACATTCTGAGAGACTAGGAATGTAGATGTTAAAACTTTATTTTGAGCATTAACTTCATGTCACCAATACTGTTCAAACAATACTGCCTTCAACTAACAACACCTTATAGAGCTAATTGAAAGCCTCTTTAGAAAAACGTTATAGAAAGTGGTAACTTTCAAAATATTATACAAACAATTTGGTCCTGACACTTCAATGCCGCCATTTTGTTGATCTGCCATGTTCAATTTTAAATATGTTCCGCTACGGATATTACACATATTACTGGTTTTTCATTCCAAAAATAAAGTTTAGCGTAAACTATTTATAGAAAAATATCTTGTAGTGTCAATAATTATTTTATTGAATAGCATATGTTGTTACCTATGTCTTTAAAGACTGTTGTACACATTGCTTCGAAGCGCAGGACCAAGATTACTTAGTTGGTACTATAGTAACTATATAAAAATTGAAAAACTTCCTCACGAACTACAAAAGGAATGTTCGTATTTATTTACATAATTCTAGGAATCGTCCTGTGGTGTTGGGACATCGAAACAGCGAATATCAAATTAATCAATCGCAGATTTAGCTATATTTGTAACTTTAAAATATTTTACTGTGGTATACATTTCAAGAAAATATTGTTTTATAGTGTCTGAGCAAACAACTCATTCAAATCGTTACAATAATATCAGAAAATGTCCTTTAATTTGCCCCATATATGGCCCATTTAATGCATGTAATGTTATGTATTCTACTATGCAATCAAGAAAAGGTTACAAAGAACGAGATAGAACGAAAGAGAAAGAAGGATCTTACTTTTTTCGACAATAGACCTGATCCCAAACGTGCCAAAATTAATCCAAATCAGCCAGGAACATCAAAAGACTCTTGGCCGCTAGATACAAACATTCAGGGGACATCCAGCTCAACAGGGAGCAGCGAAACAACAGAAGATGACTCTGTCATTGAAGGCACTTCTGATCCCATTCTTACTGATTATAGGTTCAAAATGATCAATCACATGCCCATGAAAGACGCCACAGTAAAAGAGGTGTGTAAAGAATGGGGGATCAATGAAGTGTCATACCAATGGGATTTAGTAGATTTGGAGAACAAGAAATTGGTTAGGATTAGGTACTCTTATGATACCGGATCAGATGTTCACAAGTATCTCAGGGCAAAAGCAGAAATTCCATTGAACTGTGGATATGTACCTCATCGAAAGGGGAGAAACAAAGGGGAGATGGTTAGAACGAAACAAAGAGGCTTTAGGAGAAACAAAAATCACTAAGTTCCTCATAGAAAGAGCAATAGTGTTGGAGAATTTAGAAATAAATGACAATTTGTACCTACCTCCCGTTTCCTTAGATACAATATTCCCCTCTTCGTGGCTTAGAGAAGAAATGAGCAGATGGGAAGAAGATTTACTTAAGGACCAATACAATACTTATTCTGAATCGCAGCTATATAGACAAGAGGACCCTACTAAGACAATTACACCTAGTGATTTCCTCAAGAACCTGTTGCCAATAGATGAAAGTGATGATCCAAAAGCTTGTTTGAAATGGAGAGGGAAACTGCTACCAGAGCTTTTTGTTCAAATATCCAAACAAGAGAGAATAGGGATTGCGACATAGTTACTCTACTGCTGGTAAATATTAAGGAGAATCTGGCAAGAGGGTACATGGTCTCTGAAATAAACATGAAGGAGAATAGTGCACTCAAAGAAGAGTTGTTACCTGAATTGATAGATATATGGATAAATTCAGATAGAAACACTTTTTCGTTCATTGAAAGAGCAACTCACTCAAAAAGTGCACCTATTAAAGAAGCACTTGGAATAGGGAGAAAAGGAGTAAAGAATGCACCTTATGAGGAAGACATGATGCAAATGGAGTATGAAGAAAACGAGAGGCTCAAATATAGCCCTTGGATAGAAGAGGTAATAATGGGGTTTGAGGAAACTAGTAGAGTTCCAATCGGCTATGTTGCATGTCCAGAGTTAATGCACTCAAGCCCTACAGATGATCATCCCCTACCTACTATTTGTGAGCCAGTAGTAACAGAAATGTTGAGGTCAATGTTGAAAACAAACGCAGGAGTTCAAGTGTCAAAGTTAACTAACACATACTCCAGATTGGGAGGTGCCTACAGTTCAGGAGAGGTTTATGGGAAAGAAATTTTCAAAAATGTCGCTATATGTCCTGTATATGTAACATGTTTGTTTTTGTGATATTAATAAAGTTATTATTATTATTTCCGATTTTGGCAACACTCTCAAGTATAAACTCATTCGAAGAGTACAATGACTATGAAGTTAAGATTAGGATGGTGTCAGGAGTAATTATAAGAGCACCCTATCATGCCAGGAGACCTACAGACAAGATCATGCTCCTAACAAATGAATTAGTTGAGAAAACAGACAAAAGCAGTTTGTTTCTCCACTATGTAAACAATTGTCTTGTTTATGAAACAGATGCTTTTTATGTAGTTATGCGTCAAAATTCTGTAATGAAAGAAGATTCCACGTACAATTCATTTATAACTACTGCCTTGTTTACTCCTATAAACATGTTGGGTTGCATGACATTAGAAAATCCCAATGTAAGAAGAAACGAAAACATGGAGTCTATGATGCACGACACTCTTTTTCCGGGGGAAAAATGGTTCATAGAGAGAGCAATTGAAGGGATATTATTTTCCATGATAGGTAATGCAAGGGACGAAGGGTATTTTGCTTGTTTGAGGAAGATTTTTTTGGTGTTGTTGACTTGGAGGAAAGGCAAAGCTGCAGCTAGCTTAGACATTGAGACTTTTTGTAAGAAAGCAAATGATTGTTTGATTGACAACCCCATTTCTTTCCACTTTCACAGAACTCTCTTGTTTATCCTAGAAATTTACAAGAACCGAGGGAAGAGAATCTCTGATATTTAATTATTGGATGTAATTTATAATTGGTGCAACAATTTTATTTTCTAGAAAAAAAAAAAAAAATTAACAAACTCAGCTTCGGCCCTCACGTAGATCAGGTTAGGAACCGGGCGGCCTACGTTATGGGTCGCCTATATCACCTCATTAATAAGAAAAGTAAAATGTCCCTTCGTAATAAGGTGACACTTTACAAAGCAGTTATTCGTCCCGTTATGACGTACGCGAGCCCGGTCTTCGCGCATGCCGCCCATAAACATATCCATAGGTTACAAGTAATTTAGAATCGTTTTTTGCGACGAGCCACGGGTGCGCCGTGGTTCGTACGTAATCGTGAGCTCCACGTTGACACAGGGTTACCGACAATAGCCCAATTCTTTAAGCAGGCTTCTCGACGGTTTTCGAGACTGCCACCAAACATTCTAACAAACTTCTTGTAAGTGCCGCCACTTATAAGCCTTCCTATACTAAATTCCGTCGCGTCGCCCGGAGGCCGAGACACGTTCTTGACGATCCGGACGACGCGATTACCATTGCACTGGCTAGATCTTTACAAATCTTCAAAGCGTCCATTCGCGACCGTCGGAGGTTGCGAATAATCCTCGCGCGTTACCGCTATTTTATGGGCAGGCCCCACCCTTAGATGCTAGGAGCGTTGCTGGAGTTTCTTCGGCCACTTCTTCTCCCAGCGCCAACGCTTCGCGAAGTGGCACTCAAAGTTAGTTTAGCTTTCGAATGTCCCTTAGATTATCCGTGAAATAGCAACCGACCGAATCGTGGTTCGGCCCTCTTGGGAGATCTCGGATCGGAATGCTTACGCGCCACATAGTAACCGTCAAGCCGAGGTTACCCCCACCGGGGGACCCTTGTGTCGAGTTACTAGCGATAGAGGTTCAGGCTAAGCGACCTAAGAGCTCTGCCACCTCTCAATCCGGGGAAGCAGTCAAGGCCAGCTTCTCTGGCCAATCTGTGTAGTTCGTCAAAAAAAAAAAAGCTTACAATTTAACATCTGCAAAAAGATCAGCTTTGATATTGCATTACCTTTGTCCCCGCCCAAAGACGTCACTGAGACAAAGAACCTATAACCCCTGTAAGGAATTTAAAGCCATCTCAACTGATTTAAGTCACTTTAAGAGAAATTGTTAAAATTATTAACTCTTATGGATTAATAAGTTTAAATCCTTAAATGAAGGGTGCAACGGGAAACGTAAACATTCCAAAAATTTAAACATATTTACGGCTTTCCTGCCATCACTTTGTAAATACTATGGGGACCTAACTAACACTATATAAACTTCCAAAGTACCAACTTCACTATTCCACCCACCTAGATAACTGCACGACATTTTGTCATGTTTTTGAACGAATTGCCTTAATAGAAAAAATGCTCTTATGGCAGTATGTAGCAAGATAATTGCCTAGAAGACAGTTTTTGTCACACTGCGTTTCTATCTTTCTATCTTTGCTTTTTATATTTGTGACATAACTGGGAAACTTAGCCATGTATAGTTTTTATTTAATGAGCACATTAAGTTATCACGGCCATAATGCGGTATAAATGCAGGCACAGCACAGCTTATGTCATTTGAATTCACTAATGAACAAGAATTATTAAAAAGATTATTGTTCTAAGCTATACTCATTATTACATACAGCGAAACTTCATGCATCAAATTGTACACTCAAGTTATGTAACTAATTGTATATTTCTCTGGTTTATTTTTATAATTATTTTTTTATTGCTTGGTGAGTGTGGTATAATTTAACTAATATAAAAAATAAAAATTATTTCATAAATTACTGCTTAAGCGGTAATTGATACAGATTTTTTTTTCATTTAATTAATTCAACTAACTCCTAAGATAACATTATTTTTATAATTATGCATAATACTCCATGCAAATAGTGTCCAAAATTTTCCAAAAACAAAACTTGGTTTAGTCAAAGAAATAGATGAGGCAAAATTCGGGCGCGGGAAATATAACCGAGGTTCAATAACAGAAAGTGTTTGGTCGGATAGAACGCCATAATACATAAAACCAATTTAGTCGGAACTTTTTAAACTATTATTTGAATTATATCAAGTAACAGAGTTATATAAATACCTAATTGTTATATTGGTAGGGTCGACTAGTGTGACATCTAGTAGGTCACTTTTTAATATTTTTAATTTTACAAAACCCTTTAGAGGTACAGGGTATTATGCATAGTCATCGTTATTTTAAAGGAATAAAATTGAACAGTAGAAACTTTCAATTCTTTCAAACATTCAACTGCCAAAAAAGAAATTTGACAACTGCAATTGTTTTTATTTTCGATTTACGCAGTTATCAATATATTTTTGATCACAGGTCTTGTGGTAATCAGTTTTAAACAAGACCATTTTATATAATATCGTCAAATAATTGTGCACTTAAAGGAATCCTTCATCTTGATCAGATAAACCTCATTATATTGTATAATATTATAAAGGCACATGTCCATCTATATTAATTGGTGTATAGATAACAACAGTTAAAAATAGAACATTCTAGAACTCAATTCTACAAATTTATAAGTGAAAGGTTTTTTGGCGCCTTTTTTTTTATCGATTATACAGTTTTCCTGCAAGTTATTAGATTTATCGGATAAACTTCGAAAAATATAATTGCTTCTCTCCTATAGATCTAAACACATTTATCTAAATGTTATATATTATGGCTTAAATCGTTATTAAATTGGTGTGTAAATGTATGAAGTAATTCGGGTAAATTGATGTTAGCACATTGGTTTAGTATCTGCCGACACATTGTACTGAAACTTATTATTATATTACATAAGCGTGGAAAATTCTTAGTCTTATTTATTTTTTAATCTATCATGTCAGATAAATACGGCGAAAGTATTTTTTCTGCGACGAGTACTTTTTTATTACCACGTTGGCCGTCAGTTCTAATGATTTAATAATAAGCTATACATATTTTTTAATGGCCGCAAGCCTTAGCATGCTTTCACGAACCGCCATGGGAGGCGGTCGTTAATTGTGAACCTCATAGCTTAAAGCTCTTAGGAGATAACATCGCTCCGGGCTGACTAGACTAGGCTGAGAGAGTCGGATCCTGACATATTATTGAATATGACAGGTGTATATTATTGCTACATTGGGAAGATAAAAAATATGTTTGCAGTAGATGTTACTATTTGCAAATATATTATATGCAACTATTTCACATGATCCCTAAAGTTTATATATACAGATACTATAGTTTCATACTGTAACTATGAAACTTCAGAATTAATAAGTGACCATGCATAGCTGCGATTAATGCATCATTGCATCATTTTTCATGTAAATTTATCTTCATTTGATTTGAAATATAATTTGCCAGTATTTTTCAGGTCAAATGACAATAATCCTCAAGAATTACATTGGATATTTCTCAAATTGGGCTTATATTAAGGTGTATATGTGTGTAAATACACACCGCTAAGGACCGCAACAGGTGGAGAGCTGTCATCCGATACATAATTCGTGGAGGTCACGACGCTCAGCAATGAGGAAGACTACGCAAAAAGGAGGAGGATGTGTGTAAATGTATATAAGCGCTGTGATAGCTCATTGATCAAGCCCTATCTTTAAGTTTCCTTCCTTGTATGCAAACAACCTGAGTCCAATCCCCACAGCTGGTAGTTTCCTTAATATTCCTTACATTGTAAATACAATTCATTTTACATGCATGTTAAAGAATGCTAAGCATTATAATCGTGCAGAATATCATGACAAGATTATAATCTGTTTGTAGAGAAGGTCTGTGTCTTGCTTTCTGCTATATTAGATGATATTTTTATAGTAAGACGAACGATTAAATCCTATCTCGAATGGGGCCAGCCCTTTGAAAGTATGTTGTAAATTTTTAATATGCATCTTATACCATCAGCATAATGTTCATAATCATGTAACCCGTTGCACCCAACACGTCGTATTTCGTAATGCTATACAAATATATTTACACTCGTAACAACGCCTTCGCACTGTAACTTTTTTTTGCCATTTTAAATATGAAAATATAATTTAATTTATCAATTAATTAGAGATCAAAACTTACTCGTAGCTATACAAAATACATTACAGTAACATAGTTTCACCAGCAGTTGATTTTTTTTTTAATTTTATAAATTTCTCTACTTACAAACTCGCTAAGTAGTGACCCGTTTCTTAATAAAAATATATAACAATTAATTATAAAATCGTTAACAAAATCGAGGTGACAAGGCAAGCGGAGAAGACATAGCAATACTTAACATTTATCAGTAGAATTGTGAAAGCAAGAAAAAAGACTATCATTTATTTTATATTTACAGTTTTCACATAACAATATGAGGTCACCTTGTCTACCCGATTTTCTTTTTTTTTTCTTCATTTAATTTACACAATTTTGACATTAGCGAAACTATAACGAGGTATAGTGACAAATTCAAACAATGAAAAATATCGATATCGAATTACATACAGTACAACAAACCGATTTAATTATTAAATTCGACGAACTTACTGGCGGTGTTTATAATACAACATAATCAACAATACATTTTATTAATTAATAATTTGTCATCGAAAAATTCAATAGTAAAACATCGAACCTCAACACATGAATATTTCATAAATATTTTTAAATAGTCGTCACGATAGACAAGCGATAGGTAAATTTTCAATGTATTGTGTAACATTGTAAAGTTACACAATACATTGAAAATCGTCAAAATATTTCTAATTAACACAAGAATATTCTCAACACAATCACATGTTCATTTCATAAAAATTGGTATATCCCACATATTTTGGGGTCTCGTCCAGCATGTCACGTCCTTCCTAAATGTCACTTTTCGGGATCTCACATATATATACATTATACATTCAAAAGATATTTGAAAGATAAAAGTTCACTACTTTTCAATAAGCATGTTAGCTAATAAATGTAAAAGGGGATAGCATATCCTAAATAGCAAATAAGCAAATTAGATTTGCGTATGATAACCTATCTTTAACCGCTGTAGCCTTTTGGGCATACATGCAACCGAATTTTTAAAATTTGGAACTCGAGCCAAAAATATTAGTAATATGTCCATATTGTTTAAGTATGTATTGTTGATTATATTGTCTATGGTATATTAATAATATGTCTCACGTAGTTTCTCCGTAGCGTACACGCTAAGACCGCACACAAAGCGCGCCGTCGAGCCGCTCTCAGAACACCGAGTCCGCAGAGCGGGACAGGTGTACGGGGTGCGAGGGAGAGCGGGCTAGTCTCTTGCGCGGCAGCTTCTCCAGCGTGGACAGGAGGTGGGGGAAGTCGGGCCGCTCATTGGACCGGTACGACCAGCACAGCATCAGGATGTCCTAAAACAAATGTAGCTTGCGATTAGGTTTATGTAAACGTTTATGTGTATATATATAGTATATGTATACTTATGTATAACACTGGAAATGCAATAAGATTTTGTTTTTAAATGTTATACAAAATCCTATAACATGTAAGCATTGATAGAAAGTGATTGGACAGGGTTATAAACCTAAAAAAACTGAAACGATCAACAAAATTACTATCGGCGAGACTTGACTGCCATTTTTTTAACTAATGCAACTAAGCTTTAGCTTGCCCTAGGCCAGTGACGCTCCAGAACCACTTGTAGCTCGTTAAGTGTGGCTTAGCCACAACATAGAAGCCTGACTTACTCAAACCTTCCGAGGAGATGGAATCACAGTGTTCGCATTAATAAATAGTTATTTAGTGTACTATTTATTTTATATAATAAAAGTTTACTAAACAGGCAGATTTGTCTCACAACTGTTGTTTTAATGTTTAATTATTGTAATGTTCATATTTGGCTCTTTAGCAACTAAGTTTGCCTTAGCTTGGATAGCGAAAGGTACGTCTGTTTACCCCGTTAGGCTTAAAAGGACTTGAGAACTTATTTTCTTGAAAGGAGTAGATTTTTGTAAATACCAGCTAACATGTGTTTTTTATCGGTGAGACAAATAGTTTGTACAGAATTACAGTCTTTGCATCATGTGTATGTCTTCATTTTGTCGTTGGATACAATAAAGTAAACCGTCACAACAAGTAGACTGTGTTTTGTGTTTGTATAATGTGAATTCTTACTTTTATATCTCTAGAAGCCTGCATGTTTGCCAGTGATTGTTTGACTCCCTTGCCGACCTGCCAGATGATGGCCTCAGGCTGTCCCTTGAATGGATACTCCCCACAGAGTAGCTCGTACCATACCGTCCTAAAAATCGTTAAGTATTCTTAGCAAAACACATGATGTATAAATATAAACGAGCCTACTCCGACCAACTTAATAGATGACTCCTTAAATTTCTCTTCAATTCGAACACCAATCGCTTTAACAGCAATTTCATTATTTTTCTAAACCTCCTTTACTGAATATGTGTCAAGCACTTCTCCCATCTACGACTTACGGTGCAGAGTCTTGGCGGAACGGCGACCTTTAAGAGATAGCCGGAAGTGTCTAGATGCGGAAAGCGGAGGATCCTTATATGGTGGAAAGAATTGAAGGCCTATTTGCAGCAGTGGATAGATACATGATAATAATAAGTCAAGTATTATAGATATATATATATATAGATGGACGGACTCACATATATTAAGATCAGTCTGTTCATTAGGAGTGAGATAATGGCTATCATTTATGTACTCACCCGAATGCATACACGTCTGTGCATTTGGAAAAGGACAAATGCAATGAGGCGTGAGGCCGCAGCGCGCGTACTAGTTCTGGCGCCAGGTAGCACAGCCAGCCCGGCGGGATGCCGAGGCTGTCCCCACGCGCGCTGGAAACATCATACTGATCTTAGGATGTACCAATTATACATTTTATATATGTAACGTATGTAGATACTGTTACGTCGTGGTAACAGTATCCGGACTCCTCAAAGCCTGCATGCACACTTGAAATTGCACTTTTAAGTACTGATTTACCACCCCCTCCGCGGTGAGGGAATACATTCTTCTAACAAACCTAATAAATGTGTCATTAACAAAACTTGTCATCTATGAAGTTAGATTGGTTTGCGACTTACAGGCAAGTAACCTACATAACTTTACAAAGCCTGTTTCCAAAAGTGGGATATAAATATATAGGCTGGAATTTTAACTTGATTTCAACATATACGTACTTAAACATAATAAACTACGTCGAGTTACTTAATATGTTTCTATGTACTCGTTCTTATAATAGGCCCATTTACGTGGCGGTCGCAAATCAATTGTCGATATTCAATAATGACAAACTTTTAAAGATACATTTGTAATGTTTGTTAGAAGGCATTCACCAATCGTAAATACTCACTTATTTCCAAAGCAGAGCTTAGTGACGCTGAAGAGGCCGAAGTCAGTTATCACCACCTTCCCGTTCTCGAGAAATATATTCTTTGTTTTGAGATCTTTATGAATGATTCCGCGGGCATGAAGGTACCCCATACCCTGAAAATGTTTATTTATTATTAGTAAATTATTGTTAGTGTGGAAGCTGAGACACAATATTTTATTGTTTTATTTGTGTAAATTTATTTTTGTCATTTTTCTTCATCAATTAATTTCTATAAAAATATAATCTTTGCGAAATAAATTTAGTTATATCCACACTGTTCGGGACCGAGTCCAATAGGGTCTACACGCACGTCAGCTGCCGTACGTCAGGCGGTTTTTTTGTTTTTTTTTAAGAAATGGCGAGGGGATTCAGGTACAGTCTGTACGTCAGACAGTTGATCGGTGTATTAGAACGCAATTACGCATCACTTTTGTGCTAGTAAAATACTTCCCGCCAATTCCGCTGCTTACTATTCTGTTATGTGCCTTATTCCTTCCGCTATTCTGTGCTGCTTCTTGCTTCTGACGTGTTAAGAACTGTACTATAACTGAGATTAATAAACTTGTGGACAGTAAGTGTGGTCGTATTTTCTTGCACGAGCCACACCACATTATATATATTTTTGGAACTTTCAAATTTTATAGACCTCCGTGCGCGTAACTTTCGTAAAAAAACATTTGCTTCACGTATTGATATAATTAGTGGGCTCACCTGTGAGATCTGCTGTGCGACTATGACGCTCTTATTGGCAGTGAACTTGTCCTTACGCAGGTGGATGTGCGTGTAGAGCGTCATGCCCTTGCACAGTGACGTCACGATGGCCAGCCGCGGCGGCTTCATGCACGCCCCCATGAACAGCACCAGGTTCTCGTGGCGTGTCTTACGAAACGTCGCTACCTGCACACGACATACACACACATATTGCTATTGTTGGTCATAGATAACAGGAGACTAGCTGCGCTGCGCAGTGTGATACCCGCGATTAAAACCTATACATTAAAATTTTCTAAAAGCTATCTGCCAGTGAAAGTCGGGGTTATGTGAGATTCTTTCTTACTAAAACCCCACTTCCTCGGTGCATGGTGAGAGGCTACCCTCTCCCCCCAAATCCCTCGCAGTGAAAGGCGACACGGGTCCCGCAAACAAGGGCCCCTACCCATGTCGCCCGTGAACCCGAGGCTCCTTTTAGTCGCCTTCTAAGACAGGCAGGGGATACCGTAGCCTAATTCTACAATCCCCGAACTACAGGACTGACATATATTGTAATAATGTGTAGATAGGCGACGTTACCTAGACGATACGCACCTCGTGCTTGAAGGTGTCGAGCTGCGCGCAGTGGTCGCTGAGCGAGTGCACGTGGAGCAGCTTCACTGCCACCGCGCCGTGCCAGCTGCCGCGGTACACCGTGCCGAACCTGCCCGCGCCGATCACCTCGAACAGCTTCAGCTCGTCGTAGGGTATGTCCCATTCCTTCATTGACAACTGTTCAATAACCATAAAAGTTCAAGTTACAGCCTTTATATAAATATTACTCGTAATATACTTGTAAATTTTTAAATAACGTCGTTAGTGATATCGTAATGCATATTTTAATAACAGATTTAAAAAAAGAAATCAAATGATTTCACCAAGAGTGTAATAAAAATAAATTTAAATCGACTTAATAATCACACGTGTTAGTAAACTTTTCGCGATATTAATACGTTAGATTGAAAACAAAAATTATTACATACTTGTTCAAACAACCTTCTGTTATGGACAAAGGCGGTCATTGTTTTACGTTAGATATTTGTTTTATTGTGTATTTGTTATATAATGAGTCAGAGGAAGCTAACACTTTCCACTAAAAACACGAACTAGTTAATAATATTAAAACAATAAATATAATGCCCGTCAGAGCAGTGAACAACGCGGGGTTATCTGACAAAAGCTCGGCCCGTAATGAATCAGTGTGGCTTATTTATCGGTATATGGGAAGCCGTACGACGGCGTCCTTTATCGCGAAGTTTCAACTTGAAGCGCTATCGTTATATTAGGGAATCGATTGATTTATAACCGCATATCAGAATACAAATAATTTATTAACGTATGAAATATATCACGGAAATAATAACTTTACAATTTTGACATATGTCGATGTAATTGCATGCGTAATGCGCGTTCTTATTGCTAAGAGTGATTTCTTCCAGACTGCCTTTAGATCAGTCTTTCTCTAAATACGCGATAACGCTCCCTTGGGTACGTTTGAAACCTAGAGGGGGGCGTTAAGGAACCCAGAAAAATGGGTGCGTTGATGTGGGATAGGAGGGCGTTGTATAATTTGTAATTTCATTTACTTTATTCTATTTAAATTTCACTAAAATTAAAACCCACTTACTACACAATAACGAATAATTTGTTTGTATTTCTACTCAGCGTGATGTCATAAAAACTTAAAATACTAACTGAAATTTAAGATTTTTGTTAAGTTTTAGAAAGACAGGCGCTGGAAAACTATCTTTATTATCTTTGCTGTATGAATAATGAAAGACAAAGCAAAGCACTTCGCAGATTGGAGATGTACTTTTGTCGGGTATTGTTGTTGTAATATAATTGTAACTAGTGGTCGCCCTATAGTCGAAATTCGATTTTAACCCAACAAATGAAGCATTGAAATCACATAATTGGCAGTTCGTAGCTTATTCGGTGAAGCTGTCATATTATTTATCAGTTCGTTCCCAGGCAATGGTATAATATCCTTGTGTATATATATCAAAACGCATGGTAATGTGTGTAATGATTTTTTTATCAATTTAATTCATTTTCTTTGCATAATTTTTTAAAAAATATTATCATTCTGCACTCGTATGTATTATAGGAAATGAACTACACAGTTGGCCAGAGCTGGCGTTGACTGCTTCACCGTATTGAGAGGTTGCATAGCTCTTAGGTCGCTTAGCCTGAATCTCTATCGCTAGTAACTCGACGCAAGGGTTCCCCCAGTGAGGGGTAACTTCGGCTTGGATGGTTACTATGTTACGCGTAAGCATTCCGATCCGAGGGCGCCCGAGAGGGCCGAACCACGACCCCATCGGTTGCTATTTCACGGATAATCCAAGGGACCTTCAACAGCTAAACTAACTTTGATGGCCACTTCGGAAAGCGTTGATGCTCTTCTATATAGAATATAAGTGTGTTAGAAGAAGGGATACAAAGTATTTGCTTCACATATTAATTTAATGATTAACAACTCACAGAGTTCTGTCTCGGCCACCGCGCGTCGTGCGAGTTCAGTTCGAGCGAGTCTGCGCGCGCTCCGCTCCCGCTGTCAGTGGAGCCCGAGCCGCTCAGCGACACGTGCCTCGACCGCTCTGCGCATAACCTTACCTATAATCATCTTACACACAAATAGACTGGACCCACGCTTACAATATAGCAACCACGCATATATATATATATATATATATATTTACAAATCGTATGATCTATGTGGTCTCGATGGTGGTTTGAAGTTCGACCGAAGTTCTACTGTATTATCGATCTTACCACTTTTAATAGTAGAGACGGGTTCTTCCTTGTTATCTGGCGCCGGCCTGGCCGGGGACTGAGCTATGGAATTATGGTTCGGACTTGACACTGGCGGCTTTACTTCTGTGGACAAATTTCTCGTTGAAGTTATATGAAAAACCACTCTGGACCGCTAGTCGCTTCAAAAAAAATGGCATCTATACAAATAGATTCCAGCTCGAAGGACCAACTGTTGATCTAACGAGTCTTTAAGAAAATTACTTGTCTTTTGAATGTCGAGCTTACGATTTGAGAGTCAACCGACTTTCCGTTCTCAGCCGGCTTGTACCAATGAGTTTGTTTTTTCGATTTCTTAAGAACAAAAAAGACACTAAAATTTGTGCTGAACATATTAAACGCTAGCTGTATGTACTATATGTCTGTCTACCCCGCTACTACGAATATATCATCATCGACCTCGAGTTTAGGACATACTGAGAGCGCTCACCAGGGAAATGAAACTGCTGCTTATTGGAGGGTGGATGCGGGAGCGGGTGCGGATGCTGCGGCGTGGTGGGTGCGGCTAGCGCGGGGGACGACGGCGTCGAGCTGTTGCACGACGACGTATTGGAGTTGGAGGAGTCCGGCCCGCCCTGCTGAGAGACACATTACAGGTCATAACTACAAGTGTTTATTATGCTTCAGTGTTAACATTTTCATGTTTTCCAACTAATCTATAGATCGGCAGTGGTACAGCTTCCCTTGAGTCGAGATGCTATTGCTTTCAAGTTTTTGATTTTTCTAAGTAACTGTTTACAAAGGTTTTAGATTACGGCCTTAAGGGAAAGGCTAGATTTCAAACCGGTAAAATTGGTGGGCTAAAAAAACGCTTTGTTCAAACTAAGAATCACTGCGGTTGCCATGAGTTCGTGAGAGCGTACGCAGCAAGTGCCAGCCGCTGTGAACGGCGAACAGTGCGGTACCGCAGTGTGCAGAGCACTCACGGAATAGTGGTGCGGCTGCCGCCGGCGTCGCGGGCGGCTGGGGATCGTCGGCAGCAAGTGCCGGCCGCTGTACAGTGTTGGACAGTGCGATACAGCAGTGTGCAGAGCACTCACGGAGTAGTGGTGCGGCTGGGGAGGCTGCCGGCGGCGGCGCGGGCGGCTGGTGAACGAGGACAGGAACCCAGCACTCTTTCCGCTCGGCGATGCGCAGAGATACGACCCGCCCGCCGCTATTGGAAGTTACAATTCTGATTAGTAGTTTATACTTTGAGCTAAGGTGTTACATTTTAATAATGCGTACAACAGCCAATACATATATTTTCACATGTTCCAGCATAATATTACGTCATAATCATAACGTTAAGTCACCAACGATCACCAAACAGTATTAGATAATGACGCCAGACGCGGCGACGCGTCGCCACGTCGACAACAAGTCTGATTTCTTTTTTACTTTTAAAATTTCACTGGATTGAGAGAAACTGACCACTTGACAGAGCACGACAGATCCAACCTATAGTAAGATAAACTTAATATAAAGCGTCGAGGGGAAAACAGCTTGGGCCCCTTACTCTATGCGCGATAGCATGTTGACTCGAGGGTGCCGGCGGCTGTATCCACTGTTTGAAAATAAAAGTTTTCTTATCTAGTAATACTGCCAATTCGGAAGGCGTTCCAGCGCATTAGACACTCGCATCAGTATAGAGGTAACTTAAGCTCCACTTAACAACACATTGTAACTCACGCTTCAGCTTTACCAACTCCTGTGTTCTTCGACATCGTTAATAGCGCAAATAGCTCTCGCTCCCTAGATAGCAACTTTTGGGTGCAATCTATATCTATACATTCAGACACGTTCACACTTGGCTAATTTTTATCATTCCGTAACAAGACAATAACTGCTATGTTGCAGTCTAAACGTTTCGTCACACCTTGCAACTTCATGTAAACCTCTCTATGAAGTTATTCCGTATAGATTGCCATCTAGATGTATAACAATCAATATAATCGCCGAATTCGCGATACGTTTCTAGCCGGGGTTATTAAACATAATAAAAATAACCCGAGCGATAAGCTGAATACCAGTCACCTGGGCTACGGGGCGAGAAGAAGACTCCTGTGTTTGTTTCGGAGCATCTCACCTCTGAGGCGAAGGCGCTGCATGCAGCAGCTCGTCTGAAGGCGAGAGAGCTGAACTACAGATTCGTGTGGGTGCGGGACGGCAGAGTTTTCTCAGAAAAGTGACACTTCCAGCTTTATACTGGTCAAGGATCTGAGTGTACTCAGTAACTTATCCTAATCTGTTTTTTATTGCCTTGCCTAACACTTGTATACTTTTGTTTTTTTTTCTTTTGGAGGTTTGATGATTAATTTTACTATCAAAACGTAAGAGGTCTGAGAACGAAAACTATTGAATTCTTTAACAATAATGTTTGTAATAATTATGACGTTATCGTGCTAAGCGAGACTTGGCTAAATAGCAGCGTCTTCGATTCTGAGCTATTTGACGGTCGTTATGTCGTTTATAGACGTGATAGGGAGGCTAGTGGTTTCCATGCTAATAAGAACGGCGGGGGTGTTTTGATTGCCATAAGTAGGAAACTAAACTCCAGGCGACTGCAAGACTTCGAATCTAAATGCGAGGATCTGTGGGTGGAGGTCGAGTACTGCAATATTAGGGGTTCCTCTGAGCGGTTGCATCTTTGTGCAGTTTATCTTCCTCCTCCAATTCAGAGACACATTTTGGATGAGTTTATTGTTAATTGTAATCGCATTTTCGAAAAGAACAGTCTGGATAAGGCTACGTTTATTGGCGATTTTAACTTGGGTTCCATCGATTGGAATTTTTCTATTGGCGCAGACCTATTGGTTAATTCTATGGACAATAGTTCTTTCTCTGCTATGCTCCTTGATTTCTGCATGTTAAACAATTTGAAACAATACAATTATGTTACGAATACTAAAGGTAGAATTCTGGACCTAATTATTAGTAACACCAAGGTATTCAATCTATGTATTAATGATAGCCCCCTAACCAAACCTGATGATCTTCACCCCCCTATACAATTCTCTATTGCATCTAACCGTCAAACTTATCTCAGAGGAAATAAGGTTGAGTATTTTAACTTTTTCAAAGGTGACTATACGAAAATTGTGCACGATCTAAATGACCTTCACTGGGAAAAAGAGTTTGAGACCTGTGCTACTGTTAACGACATGCTTTCAGTGTTCTATGCTCTCCTACACAAAGTACTCATAAAACACATACCCAAAATTACGAGAGGGTCGCGTTGTTACCCAATCTGGTTCTCTCGAGATCTAATATGTATTCTCCGTGAAAAGCTCAAGTATCGCAATAAGTTGCGTAAATTTAATTATAACCCTCTCGATAAGATAGCTTTTACATTGGCCAAAAAACGATCTGAGCGACTAATGACATCGTGTTATCTTAGATACATTGAAAGTTTAGAACAAAACTTGCGATCTAACCCTAAGCTCTTTTGGTCATTCATTAAGAGGAAGAAGAAAAATTTTAATACTTATCCAGATCAAATGTTTTACAACGAGAAATCTTCCACCACTGGCGCCGATATCTGCAATCTATTCGCTCATAATTTTAAGTCCAATTACGCTCCCTCTTCTAACGTGTCCACCTCAGTTTTCGAGAGTTGCCCGCAACTAACCAGTAGTTTTTTGACAACTATAAAATTTAAGGATGATCAAGTCTTAAAGGTCTTAAAAGACTTGACTTATACAAAGGTGCAGGGTCCGACGGTATTCCAGCGGTGTTTGCGGCAAGATCAGCTCCAGCTTTGGCGAAGCCGTTGTGTCTAATTTACAATAAATCGCTCAGTACCGGTATTTTCCCATCTGACTGGAAAGTAGCTTTAGTAGTCCCTTTGTTCAAAAGCGGCCAAAGACCAAGTCAAAATTACAGGCCGATCTCCATTCTGCCGATCTTTGCTAAAGTATTCGAACAACTGCTCCATCCCTTAATGTATTGGCATCTCAAGCAGGTATTCAACCCAAATCAGCATGGTTTCGTTTGTGCTAAATCTACCGCTACCAACCTAACTTCGTTTATTAATGACATATCATTAATTTTGGACAACCGCTCTTCCGTTGACGCTATATACACCGACTTCAGCAAGGCCTTTGACCGAGTTAATCACCAAATTCTTTTTAAAAAACTTTCTGATGTTGGAATCGCTGAACCTTTTCTGAGCTGGTGCAAATCATATCTTTTGGATAGAATCTTTAAAGTAGTGGTCAATGGTTACTGCTCTGACACTTTTTCAGCGAGTTCTGGGGTGCCTCAGGGGTCTCATCTCGGTCCATTGCTATTTAACATATTTATAAACGACATAGGAAATTGCTTTCATCATTCACGGTATTATTTATTTGCCGATGATTTAAAGTTTTATAACACTGTCAACTCTTGTGCTGATACCAAACTTCTACAAGAAGATTTAAACCGCTTGGTTGCTTGGTGTGACTCTAATTATATGGATTTAAATATTTCGAAATGTTATTGCATGCGGTTCTCAAGAAATAAAAATAACGCATTGACTACTAGTTACAAAATAAAATCACAAAACATAGCGAGAGTACAAACAATAAGAGACTTGGGAGTCCTGCTTGACGCTAAACTAAAATTTAAGGATCATATTGGTAAAGTGTGCTCCAATGGTTTCAAAAATCTAGGATTCATTCTTCGCAATTGTAAGGACTTCAAATCACATAAAACAAAATACTCTTGTTTAACTCGTTTGTTCGCTCCGGCTTGGAGTATTGCAGTGTCGCCTGGAATCCATTTTACAAAGTTTATATCGATAGACTCGAGAGCGTCCAAAAAAGATTTTTATGGCATTTAGCATACTCTGCTAATTTGGGAAAGGTCCTTTCGTCACACCAACAGAGATTAAATTATTTCAGAATAGCCTCACTTGCGGATCGAAGACGTATGCTAGACCTCACATTCCTCTATAAAGTTGCAAATGGCATTTTGACACCCTGAGCTTCTCTCCGCCGTAGCTTTTACTGTACCGTCGCGGTTACCTAGACCTTCACGATACCAATTGCTGAGAAGCAGTTTATTCCGATCGAACCTAGGTAAGAATGCGCCCTTAAATAGAATTAGTATAGAATTCAACTCTTTTTCAAAACGGACGATATCGACCTCTTTTCTCCTAGTATAAGTATGTATAAACATTCACTAAACTACAAATAGTTTTTTTTAGTTAATTTTTAATTTCAAATTTAGTTTTATTTTTACTTTTGTGTTAATTTTATTTTACATTGTCACTCGCCAATTAATTGCTTGCAATCTACGCCTATAACTGCGATGGCATTAACTTCACAACTTTTCACTGTTTTATGTATTGTTTGTTAAAATGTTCATTGTGTTGGTGTAATAAATTAATAAATAAATAAATAAAAATAAATAAATAAAAGAACGCTCATGCTGTGTACCAGTAAAACAATACTGACCATCTTTGTGAAATTTTTCTTTAAACGCTACAACAAATCCTGGCGGCAGACCACACGAGGGAGGAACTTTACTTTCGCAGTCTCTGGAACAAAACATTATCAATAAAAAAAAACATAAAAAACTCAAAGATACGAATGTAGGGTATCAGAAGTCAGATAATAGGGTAGGGTTTATATGCGTAAGCGCTTATTGGCTTCGCTGTCGTACTCTACCCCACACCCAGTTCGCTCCCGTTGTACAATCACATTCTAAATTTTATGTTAATTGACTTTTGTTTTCTGTTACTTTTAGCATAGACACAAAAAAGTACAAAAAAAAACTCTATTCGTAGTTTGTTGAAACGAGGTGAGTTTGGAGATATGAATAATTGCGTGCGACTGTACACATGCGCCACGTTTCGCTCAGCGCTAGAGTTACCTGTGACACTTGAACTTGCACTCCTTGCACTTGAGGCCGGAGCCGAAGAGCATCTGCTTGTCGCAGTAGTCGCAGGTCGCGATCATGTTGAACGTCTTGGTGAAGCGGTGCGCAATGTCGTGCGCCATGCATCGGCCCACTGTCGGGGTTCGAGGCGACCGCGGTGCTGCATTGTTCTAAAAAAAATATAGTTATAATAATAATAGGACATTGGCAAAAGATCATACATGATACATTCACAAAATATTTTCTCTCATTATTACGAGAACCAACGCCGGTGAACGCGATCCATTTGCTCGGATTATGAAGCAGTATAATGACCATTTCGCCAACATTTGTGTTATTTCTTTCAATTTACTCTTATAAAAAAGACACTGGATATATTAAATGTGTGATGTGCTTGAATTACAAATAATAAAGTGTGTGTAGACATATTGTGGACCAATAGACATATTGTGGACCAATAGACATATTGTGGACCAATAGACATATTGTGGACCAATAGAGATATTGTGGACCAATAGACATATTGTGGACCAATAGACATATTATGTGGTTATCGATGTAGTTTACATATTTATTACTCTTTTTACTTAATGCATTTTTTATATGTATTCATATGTTATTACAAATAAAATAAACAGATCTAAATTAGCACATTAAAATCGACTTGTTTCAAAGAGTTTTCGCTTTTCTAGTTCTCATTCCATTCTAATAACATTCTATTTACTGACTTCTCAACTACGCTAATATTACTCACTTTATCTATTTACTTTATTCAATATGGAATTTCAATTGCGTCGATAACCTAACGGCTAAGGATGCGGTTCGTAGGTTCGAATCCACTATTGACAAACTGAAATTTAGCTTGAACAAGAATGTTAGTAATATTTGTGAAAAAATATTGACAGCAAACATTAAAAAATTATGCTTCTAGTCTACACAAATAAATAAAATTGGAGTGTCCGTTTGTAATATTAAAATAACCGCTTTATTTTACTACATGAATATCAATGTAAGTACGGTACATATAATAAGCTAATATTTTTTTCTGTCTGTCTGTTTGGTCCCGTCTTTATTCCTATTTTGACGCGATTTTCACTGGCAGATAGCTGATGTAATAAGGAATAACTTAAACTACTTTTAATCGCGGGTAACACCGCGGGGCTCAGCTAGTGTTTTATAAGTCAGTGACACTCACAGTGTTGTTGCAGTGCGCGGGCGGGTGGTACTGCGGCACGATACGCTGCGGCGTGCTCTCGGACTCTTCGCGCGGCGAGGCGGGCGGGCTGCCCTCCGCGCCCTCTGTCCCGTCCCGAGCTGACGATTGACTATTATCACTGCAAGATTATCAATTAATTATAACCAACCCCTTTGTACTATGTACAAGACTTTTGCAACAAGAAAACAGTTCAATTTGAAATTATACATTCCTCTCCCTTGTTGGTCTTTCGGACTGGATCATCAATTCAGAAAATCAAATTCATTCACATTTCTATTGTTAGATGGAAAATCTTAAAAAAATAATTTGTAGATCCGGTCAGTCACTACGGAATCTTTCAGGATCAACTGCGATTTAACTCTTTTGGAGTGTATCGGCACACTTCAAATTTCTTTGTACAGATATGCTTACTGTTAGTAAATTATATTTGTAAGATCTCAGTGAGTAAATTACTATTAGGCTAATGAGGTGTATTATTATTGTTTAACTGACATTAATGTCTAAAGATGACCGGGATAATATATTACAATATACTACAAAGAAATAAAAATTCTAGATAGATCGATCTAGATTGTTCTAGAGATTGAACTTCCGTTACATCCTGCTCGTGTCATCGCATATCTATTGTTAAATAATAAAAGCTTTCTTAACCGTTTAATGGTCTTCAGAAAAGTAGCTACTAGCTAGTAGGGCGTTTCGTATCGTTATAGGCATTACGTAGGACTGCATTTCCACTTAACATCAGCTAGGATAGTCAAGCACTTGCTTAGAAAGTATAAAAAACATGTTTGTGTGAAGTTACCTAAGATCGGAAGCATCAGGTCTGACGGAGAGCTGTGACTCGTGCGAACGGGACTTGGTGAGAGCGGCCGGCGCCGGTAGATGCGAGTTCTGCTTGCGTTTGATTACCGGAGTAGTGGGGGATTTGCCACCTGGAATGTATACATCACATATTATATTTAAAACCTTAATTTATATATAAATAATAACCGTTCATGTTTTCATGGTTAAACCACTAATACACAGGCTGTCCCGTAATTCGGCGTCCAACGGTTATTAGACAATAGGTATGACAGCCTCGACAAAAAAAATGCAAACATACAAAATAATTAGATCACAAATTAAAAAAAATGTTGCAGTCCCTCAGTTAAGGCTAAGAAGCACGACAGATACTGAGCATTTAATTGTAAACTAAACTAGCCTATTTGTCATTATAGTACTTAAAAATATGGTACATGGTGGATGCTCTCTTACAGTCACCTACCACAAACTTACGGTTGGGCGTTGAATTACGGGACTTGTATGCACCCCAGATTTAGAAGTCATTTTAGATATACAAATTTGAATATGGTTATAATTTTCAATGAAACTGGTTCGAGAATTCAATATTCTTTTTTGGACGTATTTTCAAATAAATTGATAAGTAAGTAAAATTAAATAATAGAATTTTATGTCATTTTAGCCTTAGCGGAGCCTAGTCTGTTATACCAAGCTTCTTCAACCTTAGTGTGTATACAATACTTTCTTAAACATGACGGGAAAAGAAGATCCTCTCCGCCCTGTGACCATCAATAGAGGTTCAGGTTAAGCGACCTAAGAGCTATGCCACCTCTCAATCCAGTGAATCAGTCATGGCCAGGTTCTCTGGCCAATCTGTTCAGTTATGTAGTTCAGTACCTTAGTACTGTGTGGATTTTAAAATATTGCATAGTTACGGGGGTGTATCACTTACCATCAGGTGAACGTCCTGCTCGTTTGGTTGCTTTATCTTAAAAAAGAAAAAATATTCATTAAACAATATTTATTTTTTTAAAAAATACATATTATATTTATGTATTATTGTATAATAATAGCATGTGTATGTCTATTAGTGATAAAACGTTACATTGCTCATGGAATTATATCCATATTTATGTCAAAATTGAAAATGTATTATTTCTGCAATGTATTTCTTAATTGTTGTATAATAAAGTATATTCATTCATTCATTATTTAATATCAATCAACTGGATTGCTTTAATATAAATTAATATTATATTAAGACTTAAAATATTATGTATAGACATAGTTGCTTAATGTTAAATACATATAATAAGTACTTCTCAAGCACAGTCCCCCTTTCGCTTAACTAGAGCCAAGTACAAAAACACTATTATACAGATTTTGATTACAAGTGTACACCAGATAAGCAGATACCTTTCCTGATCCTTGGCGAGGCTCGAGCGTGCCTCTCCCAGGAGTCCCAGTACAGAGGCAGCTCCGCCGCGCCCTCACCTCGCGCCAGGGCCTCTACAAACAAACATATCAGTTTGAAGGTGACCTTGAAATACATAACAAGAGCTAGCTCCGACCATAACAAGTAAATTTATGAGTAGAAACAAAAACCGATTATAAATAAAATCAGTAAAGAATTACTTCCTTTCATTTCCGAAATATCATAGTTCTAAATTAGTTAAATAGAAGTTTTGGAATATTTTTTATTCTTCCACAATCGTGCCTCATGTCGTTATACCTAGACTTCTTTCTCGTCCTTTCACTGCTGCATGCAGCTTCCACTGCCTTGATGATTGTGTCAGACTATTGAAGTGCCCTTCCCTGACCATGTATGCCTATCAAGTCTTAGGTTATCATTGTGATGATATAAGTAAAACAAACGGTTTATTTTAACAAATTGTGTATAGTAACTTGGTTAAAATGCACAGTGACGCAGCACACCATCTTACAGTTAACCACAGAGGAGAGAGGTTACCAAAAACAAAAACTATCATAACTATATTGTACAACAGTATTTATATTGTCTTTCAACAGTTATAAACCTCAACATCTCAATCAACAAGCAATCTTCTGTACAATTTTAAGAGTTCACTGGTATGTCTTTGGAATAAAACATATGCTGACAAAATGTACCTAAATGAAAGTAGTATTTTATTAGATCGAGTGTGAATGCGGCATTTCTGTAGTTAAAGTGGCAGGCAGGAGATGGGGGAAGCAAGCGTAGGGCGCTGACCTTCCAGATAGACTGACAACCTTATAATAAGGATACATAGGAAAGCAGAGGATCGTATGTGGTGGAAGGTATTGGAGAATGCCTATTTCCAACAGTAGATAGACACAGACTGAAGATGAATGAGTCTACGCCAATATGTAGATTGTAGACCCCGGGAGGTCGCGATACGAGGTTTCAGGGTTCTGGTCGTTTACCGGTGTAAGTCCGAAGCCTCTGCATGGCGCGGCACAGCCGCCGCATCTCCTCGTCCCGTGCGGCTGCTAGCAGGGCGCGCAGTTCGTGGTCGGAACGTTCTCGAAGTGCTTCCAAAGTCGCCACACGGGAGCATACCGCCTGTTGTAATCACAAAATACATAATCAACTCTAATTCAATTGTGGAAAGAAAATAAAACATAATAAATTTCTGCCAATTGCTTACTCTCTTTCTTTTTGCAAAGGTTTCATATTTGAGCCGTTTGGGGTAGAAATTTTGGGTCTGTAGAGTCCTAGTGCACACCGTAAAGAAACCACTTTTTTAATTTGATAGCTAGGAAGTTGGTCGACACATGTGGTGGCCAGAGGGCTGGCTTATACCTTGCACAGAGGCTAAGTATCGCCATACAACGTGGCACTGCTACCAGCCTTCTGGGCACGATGCCAAGCGACGACAGTTTGGCACAGCTATATTTTTTTGTAAATATTTTGTAAAATACCTATTATATTGTAAATATTTCTCGTTTTAGTTGATAGCTTTCCAATAAAAGTTAAATTTGCAATAATCGCCATTTTCCAAAGATGTTAATCACGGAATCGCCTACATTTACAAATTGCCCATTCCTTTGCATCATCATAAATAACTAACTCGGCAGGTAGTTTTGATGTTTCAAAGAAGTGTTTTGTGAAGTAACAGATCATGTCGTGCTTCGCCCTCGGATCAATATGCTCACGCAATTAAAGTAACTGCCCCGGCAGAGAACCCCTCTGGGGGCCGTTAACCTAGAGTAACTCTCATTAGAAGTTTAAACTTAGTGACATAAGAGCTCTGTTAACTCTTAAATCTGGAGAGACTGTAGCGGTTAACTTTTCTGCCCATAGAGTGTAGGTTCGGTCCAAAAAAAATCAATTAAAATACCTTTAAGTGAATAGGCATTTGCTAACCTAGTGTGCGTTACCATCTATCTAGCATATCCACTTAACATCAGGCGGGCTCAAGCACTTGTTTAAAAATTGTAAAAAAAGTAACGAGTGGTGGGAACAGGGGAATATTAAATAGCAGGATAAAGGAATAAATAAATAAATCTTTATTAGTCACCATAGAAAATATTTGAACAAAGAAACATGAAGTCCCTGACTCCTGAGCTAGGTTCTATTGGACCTGTGTTTCAGGGGTCAGTTTCTTCCCCATTTGAGAAGCACAATAAAATACAATAAAATATGAGCATAACAAATCATAACAATATTTAATAAATGTGTGTGTGTGTTGGTGTGAGTGTGCGTGTGTAAATTTGTGTTTGTGTATGTCCCTCAGCTTTATATTATATTCAATTTTATTAAATTAGGAGGCGTTCAGTCTGAATATAATTAAACTCTAGTAAATATTTTTTAAAAACTAATTTACATTTATGATTCGACAAAGGATGAATTTTTATGACTTTATTTAACCTATTATACAAGGAAGTGGCTCTGAAGCGCTGCTGTTGATGTGCAGTGGCTGTTCTACATTTAGTAGATGGGCAGATGTTCATTATTATCCGTCTAGTACTAACATTACTGCAATTATATGGCGTAAGTTGGTGTTGTAAACATAACAGTTTAAATATGTATAATTGTCTTATAGATAGCACCTGCCACTTTTCGTGCAGCAACTTTGTTGGGAATCTAAACGGGCTATAACACGGGCATTAACGGACTAATACAGGATACTAGTATAGTCGTCATGATTGACGTCAGCGCCTTTCATACACAAATTGTGTGTGGGCGGTAATCACTTAACATCAAGTAGGCCTATAAAAAACATATTTGTTAAACATTACTGCTACATACAATGGCTCTTTTTTGTTAACGGGGAGGAAATCTTCAAAAAGATACTCCGCCTTCTGGGGGGAAGGCGGCGGTTATGCGGAGTTTTTACCCACAAAAACCTCCCCGGTGGCCTTTTCCTCGGTGCATGACGAGGGGCTCCGGGATCTCCAGTGGAACGCACCGGAGCCCCTCTGCACTGTGCTCAAGGAGAGCACGTCCCGGGGGAGGGAGTAAGCACTCGCAGTGCACAGGGGCACAGTGCACAGTGCGCAACTGAATTCCTGCGCCAACGAGACACTATGCATCTGTTGGAGCAGTCTCATATTCATATCAAAAAAACATAAATGACATGGAATTTTTTTTTATTATTTTGGTCGAAGCTGTGATACAGTTACCCACTAGCCGTTGCGACGTTGAATTATGGGACGTCCTGTAACTTTATGTAATACTTTGAGATATATAAGACTTTAAATGTATTTTTATGGGGTATAAACTAGTGCTTGGCCACGATCCCACTTGATGTTAAGTGGTGAAATAGTAGAAAGATGATACACTACGCGCTAGTTTAGTAAGTGCCTATTCACTCTACTCTTGACGGCTCCCACGTCGTACTTAGACGGAAAGTCTGACTGACTGGTATAATGTAGTTTAGTTCTTTAACTTATGATAACGTCCTCTAAGTAGATCTGAACAACTGTTGTTCTGTGTGGATGTAAAAAAGACGTTTAAATCCACATAAGAAATGAGACGAGTACCTCTATAGCATCGGGACTGAGGCCCACCACGCGCAGCCATTGCGCCAGGCACGGCACGTCGCCCAGCTCCCGCTGGAGTTCCTCGCCGAACTGCGCCTTGAACACCAGCTGCCGTGAGAAGTGCTTCACGAGCTTGCCCTGAAACATGCACAGACGATATGTTCATTTCATGCTAATACCCACATTTATTACATATGACACAGAAACGTGATCTCTTACTATGGACCTCATAAGTAAGTTCAAAGTCACACAACGAGCTATTAAGAAGGCTATGCACGAGGTGTCCGTTGAAGAGGCAAGCGGCCTCGCTTGCCTCTTCAACCTTCAACCGGTCTTTTTGGAAATCGTTGAAGGAGGCCTATGTCTAGCAGGGAATGCTATGCGGCTGAAAGGATGATGACCCACATTTGGAAGATATGGCAACATGAACCCTACAACCCCAAAACGTCTAAAGGTGGACTATAGGTTCCGAAGATACAACAGTTCCCCGAGTCTGCTCAACCAATTGTGTTCAACATGTTCATTGGCGTCATAGTGTTTAATAGTTAGTTGGTGTCACAATGGTTTACCAATAGTGTTTCATTATGAAATCACTGGCCTATAGCAGTTACGTGAACTTCTAACAACCATATAAGAATGTGCCAACAAAATGATCTAATATAACCGACGAGGACAATATATCTCATTATAACATAGACATTATTAGAGAAAAAAAAGTGAAGGTAGAAAAAGAAGAAATAAAAGTAAGTCTTTGAAGGAGCGGGTATGTTTCTAAATTGTGCAAGGAATAGCTAAATTTGGATGTGGTATAGGGTTTAATACACACGAACTAAAAATACGAAACAAACCACATTATTCCTTTAATTAGCTGAGTTATCGTCTTAAATCGAACTTTCAAGTGTTACTGCATTGATAACTATAAAAGAAAATATCATCACACCAATCTAAGATATGAATAGGTAGATAGAATAAATAATGCAGGAGACAAGTCACAACGAAGCGGTAACCGGGCACAATAAGGCGTGGAACAAACCGGCATTCATTGCGGAACAATGGCGCGTTAGTCAGGGCTGTCGTCACAGAACATCCTGGACGAAGCAAGCATTAGATCCTGTTGTGAAATGGTTAAGGGACCTGAACCGTCTCATACTATTTTTAAATATATGGAACATAACAGCCATAGAGACTGCCGATACAAGTGAATACATATAACTTTCAATTTTATTATCTATCTAATGTCTTTAAACGAGCAATTCTTGTATATATATAAATATAATCTGAATCTCACAACGGCTCCATCGATTTTCATGAAATTTTGCATGCCGCATTAGGGAGCGATAAATCGATCTAGCTAGGCTTCATTATTAGTTTCGTTTTGACAAATCAAATATAAATACAACATTAGCATGTCGGTGACGCGAACCCAAAGATTCTCCTAACATAAGGAACGCGGGTAAAGATATTTTCACATGAAAACACTAGTGAACTTAGAAGCCTGCTTTAAAATCTATCTTACGCCTTTTAACCCTGCAGGGATTGACAGGATCAGCAATTGCTTTCCGCTTTTAGCAACCTTATCAAGTCCCATACCTATTGGGGTAATTTTAGTAAGCGATTTTTAGTACGTAAGAAACGTTTGCTACAATCGAGCCTCTGGCCGTCAAATCGCTACATGCTGTTCTTGATAACAAAAAAATAAAAATATCATTATTAATAACGGAGTTATGAGTGCACAAGGAAAAATAATACAAACGATGTGCGAACTTCCTCAATTTTGGAGTCGGTTAAGAAAGCCAATACTTGTACAACGGGAAGGAAACTAATTTTGAAAGAGACTCAAATAGTACACACATCAGTTTCTGAACTCAATACTCATGACACATCTTATGAATAAATATTATTGTTATTTTTATCTCTCTGTCTGTCTGTCTAAACAAACAGCGTTCGTATAGGCCACATAGATCATACCAATTATCACAGATCCAGTTTAGTAAACACTATACCTTTATTTAATAACAAGGATTCCAATTGATGGTACAAGTGAAACATAAATGTACGTTCAACTAAAACCACGGTCAATCATTGATATAGTAATAGTATATTTTATTGTTTTAGATCAACAGTGAGCTTCACGCGGAATTGTCCCAGCTGTAACCACTGTACTTCTTTGTTAATTCCACTCATTGTCCGTCTACGAAGCCCGCTTTTTACAGCAGTTTAACATACGCACAACACCATCAACGAAAACAATTGAATTGAATAGTTCCATTTCAAGCTTTTGATGTGAACATTTTACGTCCTAACTGCCTTTTTGTACAATAAAGTACATAAATTATTACATATATACCCATTATCACTAAAAGAATGTAAGACACATATTACTGCATGGCTCCATACCCTCTCGTATGAATTTACAGAAGATCTTAAAACCACAATAAAGATGTCAGAGTAACCCACTCCCTACTCACCTCCTACACACTCATCCCTGCACTTACAAGCACTCTTCAACACACGCAACCTTTTACATAAAAACACACTCTCACGCACAAAAGGAATAAACTGAATTACATTAAATGTGTTTAATTTTAGTAACTTTGTATTTGTATTTAATTGTTTGGAGATGGGCGTTAATAGCTGCGACACAGTTTTTACTACTGCGGCTATTATCGAACTAGTTTTTACATGAATTTTTGGTTTGAAGTAAAAATATTTATTATTATCCCTCAAAAGCGAAAAAAGCGCTTGGCTTCGTCTTTCATACGTACAGCAATGGACTGGAATAGTTTACCCGCGTCAGTATTTACCACTGATCAAAATGTGAATGTTTTCAAGAGTAGACTACTAATTAGACATTTACTAAGCTAAGCCATTCGAGACTGCAGTTCCACGTCACATCAGATGGGATTGTGGTCAAGCAGTTACTTAGAAAGTATATTTATGAGCGAAAACAAAAACCGACTTCAAATCGAATCAAACGATCGATGATACGATGGCGCGCGAACGCCATCTTATTAGAATTATAGTAGGAATATTATAAAATAGAATAAATCAGAACCTAACCAAACTCTCATCAAACTACTCTTGAAGTCCAATAAAAAATGAATCATCGAAATCGGTTGGCGTGATATTGAGTTATTCGTCCTTTTGTGGCGCACTTGATGCAAATTTAAGACTTATATGGTTTTCTCATGGATCTCATTGTCAGAATTGGACCATATTTAAATGGGACCACACGGGAAGCACCAACTTTCAAAAAAAAAATCATCAACATCAAAGTATCAATCATAGAATTCACAACCTACTCCTTTTGAAGTCGGTTGACAAACGGGTTTCGATCACACGGACTTTCCAAAACAACAGAAGCCCTAGGTTTTTTAATTTTGATTATAACAACTGCTTCAGGGACACGGTTTCAAAATAGATTTTATTAAACACATGTAGGTTTCCTCACATTGTTTTTCTTCACTACTAAGCATGTGGTATATCAGCACTAAAAATGTCAATAAACAAATTTATTGGTGCTGGCACCAGGGATTGAACTCGGGTTGCTGGCGTACTACGCGACCGTCCGGACACTGATATGATATACGGTATGACGCTATTCTCATAATAATGATGTCTCACATTACAATTTGATTCACGGGGACATTATTAGATGGTTATCAAGATGTTGTTAACTTCACGAGATAACATTACAGCGTCGTATTTGTGCGCACAGTGGCTCTGACATGTAGTCGCCATAATCTGATATAACGTACTTGTTGTAAAGACCGACCAAAAACCTATGACGTTATCATTATGTACACAAATTCATAACTTCTTAGATTATTGTTTATTCATTGTATATCCATTAGGTGATAGAGGACTGTGACTATTTGCGAAAATTTAAACTCCTATATGCATTATGCAAAAGTAAACCATTTATAGCTTTTAACAAAATAAGTTAGAAATGCAATGTCAAAAATTTACTAAATATATCATTTTAGGTATAATTTTTTCTTCTGATTTATAAAAACACTTAAACATTTCAACCTTTTTAAGGAAATGTGCCTTTAAGTGCAGCTTTCCTTCAATAAGCCAGATTATTTATGTTATAATTCATGTACCATATTAAAGTTAAAAATTATACAAGAAACGCCCTTTTTAAGGTAATAAAGCCAAAACTATATTGTTCTAGCAATAAAAATATGCCATTAATTAACTTAATTCAAACATTTAATCATGTCACAATCATCAGGGCACAGTTTGTAAATTGGTTGTTGGTAAACACTCAGACCACAATGTTTATGGTGTAGTATCAGTGACTGTTATATTATTAACAGAAAGTCTTGAAATCAGGTGAAGTTAAAAATGTTAATGGTACCAGACAGCAAAGTCCTGATAAATAAAAGTTAGTATATTTAACTGTTCCACTGAACTAAGCTGAAATTTCAAATAGCATAATACCACATGTGCAGTTATAGCCGAGATGTAAAAAGTAGCATCTCATTAGCCTACTTATTTGAAATAATAATTATAAATTTTAAACTGTGAAAGTGGCTATAAAATGATGTATGAAATAAATGTCCCACTTATTTTTTTGAATATTTGGTAACACTAGTACAATGTGGTCATAATTGAAATAGATTAATTTACATACAAATATTAAATAACTTCATAATTTTTTGTCTGATAAGAACAGCACTTTCCCAACATCTTGCGGCCCATTCATGGGAAGAAGTATAAGCAGTTTATTAAATGAAATATTAGTTAGCAAGGTGGTCTGACGACCTCATAAAGCAGCTGGATGCAAGCCGCTTACAACCAATCCTTTTGGAAATTGTTAAGGGAGGCCTATGTCTAGCGGAAGATGTTTTAAGGCTGTAATGATGATGTTGATTAGGTGACAAACAACACAACTTTGGAGTGAATACAAATTACTTAACCAAAACCTTGTTACTACACCCCAGATTCTGGAATCACAAATGGAAAGTAATTATGTGTCGAGTTATATATGATTATTCAATAACTTTTCCCAATGTCAGAAAGTGTTTACAATTAATATGTCTATGGTTCAAATCGTAACTGGCTTGTACCATGTTATATCAATTTTTAAGATTTTATTTGGGATCTAATGGAGCTAAATTATCCATTTAATACCCTGGTCTTTTTGGAAATTCTAGGGAGTGGGATATCTCCAACAGTGGATGTTCTATGGCTGAAATCATGATTATGAATACTTCTTTTTAAAGTAAATCAAGATGTCATCCATGTCATTAATGTTTTATTTGTGTGATTTGAAAAATACATCTTATCACAACAAACATCCATCGGCTATTGCAATGGTTGGCACAATGTAGCACAGCCTAACATAACATAATGAATGATTGAAATTAAATGTACAATGTAAATCCGCATTAAACCATCATTTCTGCATTGATCATAGAATTGATAACTTTTAATGTTAATTATGCATTCAGTATTTATTATGTAAGTACACATATTTTAAATTAATATAAGAAATATATAAATTATCAAAATAACACTATACCAATAAAGAACAGTACAGTTAATGATTAATAAATTTGTATTTTTACTACATAATAGGGTATCTAAATCTTACTAGATATTGCTTACTATTACTTTAAAACAATTTTATCCTTGTCATGAATAATAAATCAAATGTCTACCATCTAGAGAATTTTAGTAGCATGATTAAATTGTGTATGTCTATGGGAAAAGGTAAGGTAGTAAAATGGTAATTAATACCATCTATCATAGCAGTAAAATGGATTTTTATTTTGAATCCAACCAACCTTTTTACAAATATTATTATGAGATGCAAGTTAATATTAATAGGATGGAAAATAATTATTATGGTATTCTATACCATATGTACTGTTTATTACTAGATGTATTCAAATAGAAAAATAAAGTATTTAGGTTTCTTTTCACAAGGATGGAAATAAGATGCTCTAGTTTACTTGTGAAGTGAATAATAAGTTTAGATTTATGCATTTAAGCTTTAAAATTTTAAAGTTATTAAATAAATATTATCAATTTAAAATTACGTTTTATAAAAGAGAAACTTTGATAGAAAGTTATTTAACAATAATTATTTAAAATATCATAAGTTCTGCAGATAATAAAGTTCCGTTAGCTACAAAACTTGCAAAAGCCGCCAATCGGATATACAGACAACCTGCTTTGCGACGTGAAATCGACAAAATATACTCAAGGCAATCGAGGGTGCGCGGCGGAAACACTTTCTAAGCAGCCAATGAACCGTCCGACGTACTCCTTGAGTGCAACGGAGTCCTTGAGGCCTGGGCCTTGGAAATCGTTCAAGGGCACATCTTGTTTCCACAACATATTACGCTTAGAATACATTAAATATTCCTACCTCTAGCGTTCGTATCTCTTGCTGAGTAAGCTCCGCACTTGTAGAGCATTGCGTTCTTAAACCTTCAAGTCTATCCGCTGAAACGTCGATCATAGTCTGAATGGTCTCAATCATCTGTATTGCATCACGAGCTCTCTTTATTTCGTACTCGCTCTCCGCATCCATTACAAATATCACAGCACTATACACAAGCCACTAATCACTACTTATAAGAAAAAAACTCTCTATTCATTATAAAAAATGAGTTTGAATATACAAAACATTGCAGGTGTTGTATTGCCGATACAGCGGCCATGTCCGAAGAAAATCTATATTCTTGTCTATACTAACCCTTCCTAATAGACAATCTTTTTGACAGCTGATGAAATAAAATGGCAACATTAGTACAATAGTGATGCATTAATTTGCCCCGTTGATCACATCTTTACATAAACTATAACAAATAATCGTTTTGAAGATTAATACAAATTAGTTTAAAATTGTTATTAATTGAATTTAACTATTTCTTACCTGGACTACTTTTAAAATTTAATTTCGGGATTGAAGTCTGATAGTTAAAAGTAAGTACAAATAATGATAGGTCAATAATGGCCTTTTAGATTTTATGATCTGGGATTTGAATCTCAACATGCCTGCCATGTAGGGGTGATGGCTTCTAATTATAATTACCATGGTAAAAAACTGACAGTGGTTGCCATCACTCTACCACTTGAAAAGGTGAAAAGGACGTGCGAACTTATTTAGTTTTTGTATTTTAATGTGCGGTGTTTAATAAAGTTGGAAGAAAATATTTGATATTATTAAATTACTTCAAAGTTTTGTTTTCACAATGATAAATAAGATGTTTATAAAATATGTCAATCTACTTTAGTACACAAAAGATATGTTTAGCAACTATTTCAGCAATTACTTTGTTAAGTTGTACTTTACATACTTATGTACAGAATTACGTTGTAGTTGTGAATAAAATAATTTAAATATCGCTAACGATTAAGTACGTCACTATAGGAGTTAGAGTAAGGTGCAAAAAAGTTTCAAACAGAACAGCACGGGCCAATTTTGACATTTATTATTATTTAGTTTAGTCTATGACTTGCACCAATGCGGGGCAGACGTTAGTTGTGTGATTTGTTTCTTTGTATTTCGCCTTCCGACGTTAATTATTTCTATGTAATGTAATTAAGTAGTTAGGATATCAAATCTTTTTTACTTACCATTACATGGGGATTGTGTTTGTTTGTAAAGCATAAATGTAGAAATTTTAGGATGTTTCTTGAACGTGTATTGGTGCCTCTCTTCTGCCTTGGATTAGAAGGTAAATAATTTGAAATTCGATGAGATCTGTTTTTTTTATTTATTTAGGTGTAATAACCGTGATGTTTTCTTTTTTAGTTTTTGCGCGGGTCGTGGCCGAACAGGTTGACATTCGCGAAATAGCCGTCGATAAGGGTACTAATGTAACTATACCTTGCGGTGGAATCCCTGACCAAAATACTTCGAACGTCCAGTGGGTGCACCGGGGAAACAGAACTCACCACTCAGTGCTGGTAAGTGCATGCCTTTATTAGGTAATAGAAAACATTGCGTATTTTAGCACATATATATAAAAAAAAAATCAAAATTAGTTGCTTACTTCAAGGCTAACAATGCTACCTTAAACTGTCTATATAACTTTCCTGTGATCTGCAAATACCTGATAGTTATGTAACTGTTAACTAATAACATTTTTATGTAATAAAAATATTTTTTGAGTTCTAAACAAATATATAAGAAAAATGACAACAGTGCAATTAGCATTTCCCAACACCTATAATTTAGACCCAAAAAACATTTGGTTAATTAATATATTTTTAATTATTTTTTTATAGATTAATTATATATATTGTTATATAACAACTCTATACTCCAAAATTGCCATGTCAAAATATTAGTCTATGAATAAAAATACGATGAATAATTCACGAATATAACTTTACATCTTTAACTTTTAAAAAGGGCATTATGAAGGTTGTAATACTTTCATAGTGATGTGTTATTCATTCTTAAGTTTTTGTGAAAATAAAGCAATATTATAATATAATTTATATTTATATTTTCTTCTCCTCTATCAAAATTATGAAATATAATATAAAAAATAATATTAATTTTACCTAACATTTACTTTTGTAATAGTTAAACCATTGTTCTAAATAGGTATCAGAAATAATGACGAATCCTTTAATCTTTTAGTCCTTCATTACAATTCATTGAGTATTTTTTGAATATCACAATTATGTATGAATTCAACATACGGTAAATTGTAAGACACTTGTGTACACAGTATGGTTAATTATGAAGTAACATCTTTTAATACCCAAACAAAATAACATTACAAAAATTCTACAGAATTTTCCTATTATTGCTGTAAAGCTGCTATTTTATAATTACACTCAAGTACTAAAATGTTCTTATTTATATTTTCAATAACATTACAAGTTTATTTACGAATAAAAACAAAAGCCGACTTCAATCGAATCAAGCGTTATTACGACGCCATCTTTGAATTCGAATAATCGTAGCAATATAATGAAATAGAATTAATCTGAACCTAACCATACTCGATTCGTAATTTAAAAAAAAAATATTTCTAAAAATTCAAAAAATATCATGAAATTTCCTTATAAAATCTTATATGTATTTCGAATCGAAATGATATTTTACCATATACTCGTACTTCATTGAGATAAGTTAACCCAATTAAATTGTATACTATTTTTTATTTGAAGATCATCCCGCAGTATTGACAACATAAACAAGTTTCATAGTAGTAACACTAATTATGATGCGGTACAATTTTTAATTAATACCTTCCCCCTGGTTCTACCGCCGTGTAAAAGTACCGAGCTACTTTTTCCCTTGAGCGTCGTCGTAACAGCTAAAGTTTCCTCATTTGCATACATTGACATACATTTTAAAGCAATAAGTAGCTGGCAGACGAGAAACCGCTGGGATTCAAGCTGCCCTCCACACAAGTGCCACTTCAGCTTATAAGTTTTCTGTCAATATAAAAGTGTACGTAGCGCCCATTCACTTGCATTCTACGTTGATTTGGTTTTTGCGTGTCGTTAATATTCATAATATTAACGACACGCAAAACTTTCTATATTATTTATTTATTAACTCTTTATTGTTTACACTTATAAAATAAAAAAAAAAAAAGACAAAATACTTAAGCAATGGGTGGCCTTATCGCGATCAATCTCTCGAGCGAAGCGATCTCTTCCAGGCAACCTTTTGATGGAGAGAAATAATAAAAAGAAGCGGCAGGAGTTTATCATAATAAATATTTACATATCAAAATATATATTGTAAAAAGATAAAACGTATATTGTAAGGAATACATATTATATATTTACATATAACAAACCAGTATATATAAATGATGTTAGGTGGACTTGTCTAAGTAACTTTTAAGACTGATTTTGAATGTATATATCGTCTCAGATTTCTTGATGGACACAGGAAGAGACTTCCACAGACTTTGTACCCTTTCATACAAAAATTGTGCGGACGAAAGAGTATGACATTTCCCACACTTATAGTTTATATAGAGGACTGTAGAATGCTAATATTTTTTAAAACTACGCATACAAAGTGCATTAAATCAATAAAAGAAACGTAACGTACACTACCATGCATTTGGTATACATACACACCGGTATTATTCGGTTGCTTGGCAACGGTTAAGTAACTATTATAAATAAAGACTGACAGATTCACTTAAGTTACGAGCTGCGAATTATGTGTTATTTCAATGCTCCAATTCGTGGGTTAAAGTCTAATTTTGTCTATAAGTGACCTAGTGGCCATCGGACAGTGGTGGTAAGTAAAATTATACCAATAATCCGAAATTGGCGGAGGAAAATCTTGGGAGGCCGCGAATGGAACAAAGAAGCGTAGAAGCGCGTCCCTCCAGATGGACCGTCGAATAAGGATTGCCGGTAGTGGCTAGATGGTATATGGTGGAAGGCATTTGGGAATGTTTCTTATGAATTTTGTTGGCATTCGACCTTGGATTCCGAAGTTGGTATTTCATTTCCAAAAATTCGTATGAAGAATTTAGTTGAGATACTAGGCAAGTTTAAAGACAATCTAATCCTCAAGTACTCAATGACTACGAGTACAAATTCGTAAGAACTAAGAAAATATACTGAGTAAATCTTTTCTTTTAGTGTTTTAGTTAGTGTTATATATATATATATATTCGTCACTAAATTTGAATTGCTTATTTGAAAACGAGAGGGGTTTCCCGTATATATGCAGATTTATTCAAAAACTTTATACAACCGAGCTGTGGTTCAGCCTTCTGGGGCGCCCTCGGATCGGAATGCTTACGCGTAATAAAATAACCGTCTAAGCTGAGGTTACCCCTCTCTCCGAGGGACCCTTATGTCGAGATACTATAAAAGATTCAGGCTACGCGATCGAAGAGCTATAAAAGTAAAAAAAAGTCAGACAAAGTCAGAAAAAAATTCATACCGCGATTCAGGCTTTGCGATCGTTGTCGGGATCGTGAGTGACGCGATAGCGCCGCCACAAAGGGGTCCATAATTAACATTCCATATAAGATAGGTGCCCTAAGATGCACTTAACCTTGTCCTCAAATTCCTACATCCACACATACATATAGTCACAGAAGTTTCACACGGTTGCGTAGAAAATTTTGTCTTGAACCGACTTTAAAAAAATATAAAAAAGTTCTCCAATGTTATGTATTTTTTAAACTAAAAAAATATACCACTTTGCCCGGTCTACGTTCTCCATGAAACACATCACACATCAAATTAAACAGACTTAGATGGGCTGGGTATGTGTAGAAAATGGCTGAAGCCAGGAAACCCAAGGCAGTTATGAAGAGGGACCCCAAAGGTCGAAGAGGTCGGGGAAGACGCTGGTTAGACTGTGCCTATCGAGACGCCAAAGATTGGCATAGAAACCTGGAGGACAGCAGCCATGGATAGACCGAGGTGGAGGAAGTTGCTTGACAAAGCCAAGACCCACAAAGGGCTGTAGAGCTTATAGAAGACGTTCTAGATGAATATTCAACAATATATTATGTACTAAAATCCTCTCCGAAACACTATATTCTAAGTTATAACATTATGTATATCCTATTGTATAGTTTTTACCCGTTTATTATTATAGATTTTCCCTTCTCAAGTTAGGTTATACGCAATCTATTTAGATGAGGTATTTATGCATGACGACTCATACTTCAATAAGATTTCCATTCATCAACGGTTCCCCTTATCAAATAAGTCAGCACGAACAACGCACAAGTCCGTCGCAGCTCCCTATGTCTATAAATAGAGCGTATTTGTCTGAATTAAGACATCGTCCAATTCGGTTTACGAGCGTCCGCAATCGCTAACGGAGACGGCTCGGTAGGTAACATCACGGAACTCGAGTCTTATTGACCGACTAATCAAAAGATGGTACGTTCTAAATTTATCTATATAGCCGGAACCAATCTTTCAAAAATCAGTCTTGAGCACTGGCTTAAAGTGGCTATCCTTTCTGTGTTGTACAGAATGCATTTTGGAGAGTGTTCAGGAATTATATGATCTAATTCCGAATTGAGAACCTCCTGCTTTTTTGAAGTTGGTTGAAAAACGATACGTTGATTGTAGTTCTTTGATACCAAATCATTCAGTCCCAAAATATATTTTTTTAAATTTGATTGTCGAGCAATTCGCACATTGCCACCTACAAATTGGTTAAAGTAAAGAATAAATATTTTAGCTATTTAAAGTTACAGCCTTTATATATAATATATATATGTCCCACTGCAGGGCGCAGGCCTTCTCTGTAAAGAGAGTATGAGGGCATAGTCCGCCACGCGGCCCTAGTGCGGATTGGCAGACTTCACATGTCGTAGAAAAATTTACTAAGACATGTAGGTTTCCTCCCGACGAGCTCGTGGTTAATCAGCACATAAAATTTCAACAACAAATTTATTGGTGCCGGCACCGGGGATCGAACTCGGGTTGCTAGCGTACTATTGTAGCTATTTATTTTTAAAATATCACGTGCATTTCGAGTGTCTTTGTCTGCGACCCAAACACGTTTGTTTATTTTAATAGTACATATGCGATAATGAGTTAAAAATTTGAAAAAATAATCAAAGCCTAATCTATGGTGGCGGGGTGGGATCGTGAATTGACACAGAGATAAAAATGGCGTTCCTGGCGGAGCAGAGGGCAAACGTTTTAAAGCAGAAAAACCGTTATTCTTCTGAAGTGAGAAGTGCCGCCATGACACTGAAGCGGTGAAGAAGTGCGTAGTCATTTTCTCTACATCTATAAATGTATTATTATTTGTGTTTAAAATACTTCGTTTGCCTTGTTAAAGTCGGATTTGTGCGTGATAATGTGCCTAAGTAGAATAACTTAAGGAAAACATAACCTTTTCCTACACTCCTTTCTTTATAGGTGTAGGAAGAGATTGAGGGTCCTGACACATCTCATTCGCTTCTCCCACAGCCATATATCTTCAACTTAATACATGTTCTTTAGCTATACCTTTAAACGAGCAATTCTTGTATATAACTATAAATATGTCTCTCGGAAACGGCTCCAACAATTTTCATAAAATTTAATACGCAGGGAGTACCAGGGGCAATAAATATCTAGGATTCATTTTTAGAAAATGTAGTTTTATCCGTGGTTTCAGGTAATCTACAATATAGTATGGAAGAAAGTATTAATTTAAGACCCGATTCCATATTTAAAAATATGATGATAGAAATAAATATTACGTAATTGATTGATAAACTGTAAAAAGCAAGTACTCGTGTTTCTAATAAAACAGATTATATTTTCGAAGATCGAAAAATGTTATTCATATTTTATCATTATGTAATTCCGATAAATATAATTGCCGAAAAAACACAAAATAATTATAATAAAATAATTAAACAAATCAGTAACCAAAAATAATTAAATTATAAATGCCTCCGTTTCTGTTGTTTATGGTGCCAAAATTGTAACGAAATATGTATCAAGCATAGATAAAACATAACATAACGTTAAATTGCAAGTGCCAGTACGCCAGTCAAATAACTGTGAGCCGTTTATAGCTATCACTGTGTATCTGAAGGGAAAACGGGCTGTTTGTACCTTCAATGACGTAAAGTGCGTAGTAAATTTAATTTTATGGTCTAATTAAGACTGTATCTGGCCACGCTTGCAATGCCATCTATTATCCATATAAGATAAAATTTATAAAGCCAAAGCGAATCCGAGGCGAGCCCAAAGCCAAGGTGATGGACTCTGGTGAGTGCATCACCTGCTTACGGAGGCCATGGAAGAAGGCACGTATGTAGTTATATTAGGACGCAGGCGGGGCCGCGGATATGTTTTCGTTCCCGTAGCCCTACCATACGTGACCTTGTTGGAACATCTGGGGTTTAGTCGGTGAGAGCCCGACATAACTCGTCCTTCCCCCGGGGGACGAGTATTGCACCATAAAGAAACTAAAGGAAGCATATTAATCGAAAATAAAGTTTTTATTATAAAGAACAGTTGACAACCCTGTGCGTTTGACAGGCGCGCACGGATGATTTTAACGCTATAATGCACAAAAGTGCCGCATCGTTGCCCACCAGCATGCGAAGTTGCTCCGACGGCATATTAAACACCGAAGCGAGGAAGACTCGCCAACTTGTTCAGAAGTTAGCCAGGGGAGCTAACCAGAACTTGATCAAGTATATAAATATTTTTTAGCTTTTTTTTAAAAAAATCCTAACACTCATAATTGTAAGCTTTACTTAAAAATCACAGCATCCCAATTAAAATCTGGTGGCTTTATCTCACTTCCGCAGTATAAATTTGGTATTAAGATGGTAGTAGTATTGGTTGTAAAGGACATTATGGCTGCGTAACATCATTTTTCACATCATTTTTTTCATATCATTTTCGAGACTGCCACAAAACATTATAATACTAAACTCCTTGTGAGTGCCGCCACTTACAAGACTTTACCTTCTTCTAAATACTGACGCGTCGCCCGGAGGCCGCGACACGTTCTCGACGATCAGGACGACGTGATCACTGTTGCACAGGCTAGATCGCTACAGTTGCTCAAAGCGTTCATTCGCGACCGTCGAAGATTGCGAACAGTCCTATAGATCGGAATGCCTACGCGTTGCATAGTAACCGTCCAAGCCGAGGTTACGCCTCACCGGGGGGATACCTCGGGGACCCTTATGTCGAGTTACTAGTTAATAGAGGTTCAGGCTAAGTGACCTAAGAGCTATTCCAACTCTCAATCCGGCGAAGCAGTAAAGGACAGCCTCTCTGGCCAACTGTGTTGTTCGTTATTAAAAAAAAAACCCGGTTGGAGCTTCCTTAGATAGCAGATGAGAATAGCAGGCTAATACAACGGTAGCATTCCAATGCCATTCTCAATCATACTGCGGTTGGACTTTTCTTGAAGGTCAACTTTTACTGAGAGAATGAGAATTTCACCGTAAAAAGACAGAGTACACAATTGCTAATACATGACCCGACACGAGCAAAAGACGGTTTCGCTATAAATGCACCCATCTTACTCTCATGCTCTGTTGCACGACAGAATTGGAAGATTTGTGTAGTTGCTAGGGCTAGTGCGTTGATTATCCAAATGAATACCAGTTCGGTTCAGATTTCGTGGAGGCCGTATGCGCGGGAACATTTCGCAGATGTGTTCATATACAGATAAAAAATCTAACTGTGTTCAATGTTCAATGACAATCGGAACGTAATAGCGCGCCAATTTAAAAGCCATTAAGGCAATTTGATATTGAACGTTGGTGTTTGCAATGGGTTAATTTTGTTTCTTTATCTCAATTGTTAATAACGTGTCTTATGTCACATTAAAGTTGATCACATAATGGATCCGATGGCAAGGATCATTTCATTTCCCTATTAGTACTTTCCTCAGAGAATTTTAAATAAATAACTCAAACTTGAAGGGAAACGTCATCATCATATTTACGAGCAAGAACCAAAACCGACTTCAAATTGCGGACCTCTTTGTATTTCCGAATTATCGTAGGAATATTACTAAATAGAATTAATCAGAATCTAACCAAACTCCCATCAAAGTACCCTTGAAGTACATTCTTTCCAATAAAAATGAATCATCGAAATCGATTAGCGTGATATTGGGTTATTCGTCCATTTGTGGCGCACATACTTGATGCAAATTTAAAACTTAATGGTTATCTCACGAATTCCATTGTTCACGATTAATCACACGGGAAGCACCAGCTTCAGCACCCAGAGTTATTCGGTAACGAACATAAAAAAATAGACTAATTGAGAACCTCCTCCTTTTGAAGTCGGTAAAAAGATAGTACTAACATATTAGGTACTTAAAAGCTGACAAGTATTTTTTGCATCTTATACTCTCTGACGACATTCCGCCTCGGATCGGAATGCTACCGTGAATAGAGTAACCGCCAAAGCAGTTGTCTTGGGAGCTCTTGCCCATAGTTCCTCCCTAAAAAGGTTGAGACTAAGCGACCTAGAGCTGTGCCACCTTATTATTTTTTTACTTACTTAATATTGCGAATGCCTATGCAGCATCGAGGATTGTTGTTCCAGTGTGGTTGTCACGGACGAAATTGACGGAGATGTGTTTTGGCGCGAAAACCGAACTGCTAGGAGATAAAAGTTTTCGCTGTCATGCATACAGTCGCGAGAACTTCATTAGTTTAGTGTTTAGTAAGGCTGGCCTGTACCGTTTCAATGGATTTGAGAATCTTACGTAGCATTCTATTATAAGGGGTTTTTTACAACTTTGAAGAATGGGTTTGCGAGGAGAGTTTTTAGACTTGATTCAAACCTTAGTAGGAAGAATATAATTTCGAGTTACCTACTAAAGCATTATATTAAATGGAATGTTCAACAGCTCTACTGTTTGAAATAAAACGCGTTTCCGCGCGAAATAATAAGTCGTAGTTTTATAGCGGAGCGTTATTCGTAACATTGTGCCCGCAAACAATATGCACGCCGAGCGCCGGGACTCATAAAACGAAATACCCGAGTGCGAGAATGCATTGCGCCACGCTGTGGATAGCGGGTAGATTTAACTACGGCAATAAATAAAAATGTAAAACTAATTTTACATTCTTACCAGTTTACAGATAAAAAATCCATTGCCGGCAATAGCAATGCTTGCTCATAACTCGAGATAACATTGTTGATTGATTGATATATATATATATATATATATATGTCCTCAATGCGGGACCTTCAAAAGAGCGCAGGTCTTCTCTGTAAAGAGAGTATAAGGGCAATAAGTAATTTTAACAACACAAATTCATTACTTATGTGGAGCGGTGTGTCAAGACATTATATAATTATATTATGGTACATCTACCTACCTGCTATAAAATTTTCTCCCAACTAACGTAAAATTTACATTAATGTTTTTTTTTTAAACTAACCAGCTCCTGTTTTTATATCAGTATAATATTTAATACGAAACAGACAGATGCCCTCATCAAGGTCTCGTGGCGTCGAGGCGTCATTACAGTGTTTTTTTCCTATACAAGAATAATGCACGAAAAAAGAACAATGCGATTAAGGTTTAAAATAAAACTAATTATATTTCGTGTTCGTTTTGGTTGACGAAACATGTAAGTTTGTATTTCCTATCCCTTTAGTGTAATCTGGGTAGACAGAGTCAAAAACGAAGTCATCTATGACTTGTTGACGTATTTTACGTACGTAGTGTTATAACTCATACACTCGGATTATTCAGACGGCGTTGTACAAGGAATTATTTTAACGAATATCGTCCAACGGCGCGTCTTCACAATCGTTATACAAAATTAATCAGAAGTTAGATTACGAACTAATAAAGTTAAATTATTGTTTACAATGCCAAGTTCATGTGACGATCAACTAAATTATTAATTATGAATTAAAGATACAATAAGGTTCAGGTAAATAACTACGATATCTTTGCAAGTAGTTAATCTACATAACAATTGCTAGCGTACAGTACATATAGATCACTATTAAGGTGTCCCTCCACTAGAGCACTGGGTGCAATTTAACGAACAATCCGAATTTAATTATACAGATTGTCCAGTAAGTAGTGGACCAATGGAATCACTACATAGTATAAAACGAAAATCGTTTCCCACTGTCTGTCTGCCTGCCTGTTCGCGATAAACTCAAAACGACTACACTGATTGCATGCTATGTTACAAAAGAGTGGTTCTCGAGGAAAGTTTTAGTATTTATAATTTGTTCAGTTTTCGTATCGATTTGTAATAGATCTCCATGGTACAAAAATGGCGCAGTAAAATACAAAAGAAAACCCGCTCCCCGTCCCGGGAGGGTAATTCCTCCCCCAGCACCCTCGCAGTATAATGCGACACAGCCGATGTCGCCTTTTTCCTGGGTCCACTGTAGCGGATGTCAAAGACACTTTAGGCGCCCTCTACGACACGGAATACGGTAGCCTTATTCTACGCGCCCAGGACTAAGGGGCTGAGCGACCTAGGTATATTATATCAGTTCTCAAAACCCGGTGAAACTATGGAGGCTGGTTGACCGCCTGGTCTGAGGAACTACGCTAGTGGTTCATTTTGAAATAGAAAAAAGAGCATGAATGTGGAAGAAGAAAGTGAATATATGATATGATATATATATATATATATGATGTTAGAGTTGAATGTTTGGGCGATTTGAGGTCGGTTTTTTTTAATTCGAATATATATAATACTTCTTTAAAATCCATATTATGAATCTATGTTACGTTATATCAAACTGTATTAAATTTATACAAGACAGAAGGACACATTGAATTGATCTGCGTCGGAATTGGTTACTTTTGATGGAATTATACGTGTTTTAAACACTCATAATTGTTAAGGTCGTATAAAAAATGTGTTACGCAAAAGCGTTCGACGATGAACCGGCCCGTCTACGACACAGGTCAAATGGCACTAACAGTGCCAAGAGCGTCTTAACTCTGCGTTGTTGAGGTTCCGTAATAAAAAAACGAGTTTGCTTTAGACAACATTATTGAAGAAAATCTTCCTTAGCTCCATTAGATATTGAATATTATATGTTTTATAATAATTCCATTAGATACATAATTAATATGGATAATTTTTTTTCTACAAAGTAAGCTAAGTAAATTATTTTTATTTGACAAATATTACTAACATTCATGTTAACCATTCCAAATAAGCTTTTGCGTGTGTACGTTGTGTTTTAACTTACAACCTTACGTTTCGCAGACCGTATCCTAAACCAGGGTCGGCAACCTTTTGAGTAGGAAGAGTGAAAACAATTTGCGAAATTTCTAACTTTTTAAAGGGGCACAAAAATTCTTGCCATTAATAAATAGTAATTATATAAATAAATTTAGTAAAGAGGCCTAGCTTTACATCCAAAGAGCAGCATGTGGCTCGCGAGCCCTGGCCTAAACCATAAGGCTATTGACGTTTAACTAATAAATTAATATTACTAAATTCTTTAGACTCGATATATTTTAATTATATAAATGATATTTTGATTTGTGTTGTGTTGTGAAATGTGTACAATAATTATTTAAACATCAATACAAATAAATAAAATTCGACTGTCTTTTTTTATAAATTACATGCATATGAATGTGTATACGGTGCATATTCCAAAAAATATTTTTGTCTGCCTGTCTGTTTGTTCCTAATCTCTGGAACAGTTGAACCGATCCTGTACCGCCAGGATCGGTTTCAACTGTTTCTTTCAATGCTTTTTAGACTGGACTTTTAGATTCTAAATTTATCTAAAAAATCACAAAATTTTGGACACATTCTCTCAGATCAGGCATTCTGTCTGTTTCTGTTTTATTAGTATTCTATATGTTTATTGACGCACGACAATATACAATCCCTTCACATACGAACAGGTCTGCTTCACATTGCGGCAGTGTGACGTAATGGAGTAGAAAGAGGTAGGAAGGCGAGTAATGGCGGTCGCCGCTCGCCAATGTTTCCATGCGTCATGACACTGCAACTATTGTGACGCAAATAGCACCGGTCCACACTGGGTAACGAACGGGGAGATGACAATAAATTGCTCTACTAACCGTAGGGTTGCCAGCTGTCTTAATTCGAGTAGTATTACAAATGTTAAAGTTAAAGTTACAGCCTCTATATAAGTCCCACTGTTGGGCGCAGGCCTTCTCTGTAAAGAGAGTATAAGGGCATAGTCCACCACGCGGCCCTAATGCGGATTGGCAGACTTCACATGCCGTAGAAAAATTTTCTAAAACATATAGGTTTCCTCACGATGTTTTCCTTCACCGCCGAGCGCGTGGTGGTAAATCAGCACATAAAAGTGCAACAACAAATTTATTGGTACCGGCACCGGGGATCGAACTCGGGTTGCTAGCGTACTAGGCAACTTGAGCCAACCGCACGGACACTGAGCTACTACGGCTCACGGCATTACAAATGTAACTACCGGGAAAAACGAGTTACGAGTAAAAACAAAAACTCAAATCCAAATTTCTTATTTTTCGGAAAAGAATGTATAAGAACCTACTCAATCTATTCTTGAATGACATCTTTTCCAATAAAAAACGAATAAAATCGAATAGAAATCGTTTGGCGTGGTATTGAGTTATTCGTCCATTTGTGGCACACATATTTAATGCAAATTTAAAACTTATAGGATATTCTCAGAGATGCCAGTGTGAGAATTGAACATTGACCATATTTAAATGGGACACGGGAAGCAACAACTTTTAAAATAAAAAATAATCATCAAAATCGATTCGCCTAGTCGAAAGTTACGAGGTAACAAACATAATAAAAAAAAAATACAGATGAATTGAAAACCTCCTCCTTTTCTGAAGTCGTTTGAAAACTTCTATATGAAACCAATACAATCCACCCGACTTTGAATATCGACTTAACGAGGGACAGTTGACCGATAGAAATGGCCATCCCTAGCGAACGCAGCCTTCATGGAAATTGTAATCGCTATTGGAATCTATTTGGCGACGTACAGAGCCCGCATTTCACCCATTTATATTCCGTATTCGTATCCGTAAATCGCATTAAGAGAAATCTTTATTTTTAACTTTCTAGGCATTTTTATATTTCCAGTAGATAATTGGATGGAAAAGTTGAAAATTTGATTTATTTGCTAAACGCCCGGAGTTAAGTTTAGTTGAAATACGTTCGACGATTACGGACGATTTCAGTTGCCTTAGCCGTTGTTAATGCGACCCCATCTCGCCCCGTTATGGCGGAGGATAGCTCACCGTGGAAGGATTTAGTCGATAGGGTCTCCTATAGGAAAAGACCGACGTAACCTGGTGGATGGGAAAGCAGGAAGCAGGCACGTATGAATAAAACATTTACTTCTATGTACATTTTTCGTAACGCTCTCACCCGCTTGCTCGCCAACTCAAGCATGCGTAAAAAAGTTTTATTTCAAAACAACAATAAAAATTCTCAAGTGTCAGTGGTACGCCATATTTCATTGAATTTTAATTTTGATACAATTGTAACATCAGACTTGGGGCCCAGGGTTACAAGTGTAAGGAATGAACGTTCATTGCCATCGAATACATATTTGCTAGTTTTAATAATATTTTAGTGACGTGTTACCGACGGCTGATGTACCTCTGGCACGCCAATCGTTTAATAATAATTGGTATTGTAATGGCATTGGCACTGGCAATGTATGCTGGGGCCCAGGACACTATTACAGTTAATTTCCAATGTATATGAGCGTAGAGCGTTGCGTCCGTCATGTGTATTGTATCCGCAAGGTCGAATGCATTAACCAAACTCTTGTTGCAGTTGTCGGTCAGAATGAACTGGTTTCGAAAGCAATTGTTTTAGCAGACCCCGGTGAGTTCTCTTATATCGCTATCAAAACACACATTTTATATAGAAAAATTATGCGCATAATTTTTCTAGCATAAAGAGCGGATACAGTACTGCGGAATGGGTGGCTTATGTTGATTCACATTGTATGTTAATACATGGCTTTGTTAGATACATTGTAAGCTAAAGTAAATATTACACTATTGCTATACCTGTGAGAAATCATGAAGGTGACATAATTGATTGCCTAATGGTAAGTTTGGATTAGTTTTCGTCGATTCCCCCGTAAGAAAAAAGTTTTTGTCCACTCCAGCCTGTAGTCCTGGGCTCGTAGAAGGCTCCAGTATCCCCTGCCGGTCGTAGAAGGCGACTAAAAGGGACCTTGGGTTCACTGGACGGCAAGGGGATGGCCTTTGTCGTCCGCCGTAGTAGACCCGGGTAGAAGGCGACATCGGCTGGCCCGTGTCGCCTTGCACTACGAGGGCACAGTGGGGGGGATTAATCTCCCCACCGAGGTGCAGAGGGGCTCAGGTGCGTTCCACTGGAGATGAACTCTGAACTCTGAACTCTTCATGAAGGATTCCCATGTGATACCATTCTAATTTGGTCCAATTTTGACAATGGCACCCAAGACAAAACCATATAAGTATTAAATTTTGCATTAAGTATGCGACGAATGGATAGTTTGTTGAGAGTTTGGTTAGATTCTGATCTATTCTATTTCTTATTCCATTTGAAGTGGGTTTTTCTTTTTACTAGTAAATAAGCAATAAAGAATAAATAAATTATTTACAACAATAGCGGAGATATTAATGAATACAATTTCTCAATTGACTATAATTCCGGGCATAAAGCACTAATCCGCCCGCTGAAGCGTCCGTCCGCCGTCAATTACGTTTATATCCGGCTCGCGACAATTGTCTCCCGGTTTAGTGTTACGTCTGGTTCCTAGGGGTTATTGCCCTGAAGTAAATTAACCGCAATATCACTTAGCCGTTTTATAATGACTATAGTGACGGAAACAGTTATGATTAAAGGTCATATTAGATATTTGTGGAAAAAGAAAACTTGAGGCCAGGGGACCCGAGTCTGCTATTTACCAAAGACATTTAAAGTAAAACCATTACAACCAAATATTACAATTTAAATGTCATAGTGCCAAAACCATATTCTACTAACTTTTTTGACATGAAATTTTCAATTAATTTTTTTTATTATTTCATGATCATTAGATATTGATTAATTGATTGGTATATTTAGAATGCGTCATTATATATGAGATCAATAATTGAAACAATATTTTAGTCAGTGGTAGGCCATTGAAAAACTAACGCCACAATTGAACTAGCAGATTACCAAAACTAGCAAAATTGACAACTGTGATATCACTGAACACTATTTTTGACACAATTGGTTTAGCAGACTCGGGGGTGCAGTGTCTACTAAACTAATTCTGTACAAAGTTAATGTTAATTGGCATCGCAGTGGTTGATATTTGCTAGCTTTTGTCTTGCATCGGGGTCACATTATCGATAGCGTACTACTGGCACCCCAATCGTGTGTGTTGGTAATAGATCGGCTTCATATTGAAAAGTCACTGTCGAATAGCAGGGCCTGTTAAAAGTCTTACTATACATATAAAACTTAGATGTATTTGCAGTAAATTAACGATACAAATATCGCCGAATCACGTTATACAAGGAGGTGGCATGTTTTTATTTTATCACAACACTGAAAGTCGATAACCTTGACGACGGCATTCCTCTCCTTTCGCGCCATTTCCTCGTTCTTCTCAAACGTCAAGCACCCGTTATTTACATTTTATTTTGTGTAATGGCAACTTTTTTGGTAGTGGTTGGTAGATTTTTATCACTGTCATCGTTTAATAATAATTACTTCTTATTGTTTTAACCGACCTAAAAATGAGGATGTTTTTCAATTCGGTTTTTTTTGCACTAATAATTAATTTTTAAATCGATTTTTTTTTGTTGGAAAGGGGTTTCTTTTTCTTACGTTATGGTAAATTTACTGCCGTTGGACCTTGGCTTCCAAAATAATACCAAGTATATATAATATAGCACTAAGATATAGTAATACCATTCCTAAAATGTATGGAAAGATGTTTATTGACATTTTGGTAGGTTTATGACTATTCAAGGCTATTATTTCATAATTAATGATATAATACATCGGCAGAAAGTAGACGTGTGTAAAGCGTTTAATCCATCTAATTGTAACGTATGAAATTTAGACGCTTGCCGTTCGTCGAGTTTTTGTTTCTACTTATACTTGTAATATATAGTTTATGTGGGAATTTTGCAGAATGACCGGGTAATAAACAGAAGTCGCGGTATGTAGGTCAGTGTGCCACATTCATGATTGACATAACTTTTTATTAACTTATTACGACATATTGTGCTCACAGAGTAAGCAGACGATGTAAAATAATGGCTTAGCTTACTTTATAACGTTTATCATGTATATCCTGGTACAATAATTTTGTATGATTTGAGACACTGCTGGATTTAAATAAATAAATTAATAATAATAGCTTTTATCTGCGAGAAATATGGTTATTGACATGATGAATAATTTTTAGTTAGGTTAGGTTAGCATCAGCTCTGTAGTTCTGGGCTCACAAGAATAAGACTACGGTATCCCCTGCCTGTCGTAGAAGGCGACTAAAAGGAGCCTCGGGTTCACTGGGCGACAAGGGTGGGGGCCTGAGTCGTCCACCAAGGTGGACCCGGGAAGAAGGCGACATCGGCTGGCCCGTGTCGCCTTGCGCTGCGAGGAAGGACGAGGGAGGTTACTCCCTCCCCCCCTGTGCCCTCACAAAAAAAAAAAAGTTAGGTTAGCATATTTCGCCTAACCAGCATGCAAATATAATATATTGAGTCTAATCTACAATTTAAATAATCCCTTTTACAAATTTAACACTTAAAAATCACTTCACGCACTAATGTTACTTTACGGTTTAAACGTAAAATTCTTTAAGAGAATAAAAACTGTTAATTTAGCCGCTGTTTAAGTGTCTTCTGAACTCGCTGCAGTAGTAATTCTCTCATTTCCCGCGGTATTTTGTTATATGTTTTTAAAGTCATAATGTGGCAGTTTTTTTTTGATAAAAAGTAGTTTTCTCTCTAGGAAGTGTTAACTTTGTTATATCTCTGTGTAAGTATTTTGATTTATGTCTGTTACCTAAATACTATACATATTCTTTAAATAAAATAGGTTTTTTTTTTACGATTTTTTCAATCTCGTAGATATATAAACAGTAAAGGGTCATGATATTGAATTTTTTTTAATATTTTTTTCATAGGATTTTATCCTTTTGTTTGGGACATACTACAAACCCGAACGAAAGGCTTCGTCTTTCATTATTAGAATATTTATTTATTTATTTAAATCAACAAAAATTATAACACCGTTACAGATAATACAAAACCAAATAAAAGCTGGTTGATGTTTTGACAATAATATATAAATATAATAGAGTCAAACACCTTCTACGCATTTGTAGGCAGCTTCGATAAACACAGACTCTGTACAACAAAATATATCAATGTGCAGTGAGATGGTATTAACAATATAGGTGATTTCAAGAGTATAGCGAATTGGCGTTTACTAAGCTGGTGCGTCTGTCCTGTGCCATCCAGGACTGCATTTCCACATTTAGTGGGATGGGTGTGCAAGTACTTGACGTACTTGCTTTGAGAGAATAAAAAAATCAACAAAAAAGGTGTTTCTATACCATAATACTTTAGTGGATTTAATAAAACTACAGTGTATAAAAAGCCTTAGAAATTAAACGATGCAATTTCAGACGGCCCACCTATCAATCTGGTACACGCCAAAAGCCCATTATCCATTTTAACACAATTGCATAAATAACACTGCCTGGTAGGTAATTCAACCGACTGTTTTGTCAAGGACATTTATTAAATAAAGGCCAGAAACAAGATTTTCAACCGACTGTAAAAAAGGAGGAAGTTCTGAATTCTTTGTCTGTTGCCGTTTATCTTTCAACTGGGTGAACCGATTTAGATGATTCTTTTTTAAAAGCTGGTGCTGCCCATTTCAATTTAGTCTAATTCTGACAATGGCATCTATAAGAAAATCATATAAGTCTTTTATTTGCATTAAGTATGTGCGCGACAAACAGACGTATAGCTCAATATGATTTCAATGATTCATTATTTATTGGAAAGGATGTACTTCAAGGGTAGTTTGATGAGATGGTTAGGTACTAAATAGTTTTATTTCGTAATATTCCTACGAAAGTATAGAAAAACAAAGAAGTTTTCGCATGTATGCCATTGTCAGAATTGGACCACGCGGGAAACACCAGCTTTCAAATGCTCACCCAGTCGAAAGTTATGAGGTACAACGAGCATAAAAAACATGCAGACGTATTGATAACCTCCTTTGTGGAGGTCGGTTGATAAATAACGATAAATTTCCTTTACTCATAAGACAGTGTTAAGCCTTTTAAACACGTCAATCTTTATTATTAAAAGGGTTTCTCGTTCGCTGTATTTCTACAATTGTATTCACAGCCGACATTCCGTCAATGTATGTAGTCATTTATTACATGGAAAACAAAAGAATTATACATTACTAAATATATCTACGTCAAGGGCTCTCAATCTTTTTTACTGAGCTAAGCATTAACAAAGTCTTTACAAATCATTGATAAGAATATCGTATTTGTAACACTTGATTGTGTCTCGATACGATAGTTGAGAACCACTGGTCTCGATTGATATTATGTGTTAGCGTAGGCATGCCCTATCATGTCTTTAAACATTTAATATATTGTTTTTAGTTAATGACTAGTCAACATTAATTTCTTTATTTAATATCACAACAAAGTTCATACTATACAATTCCATTGTAATATAGTGGCAACATTATTACAAATATTGTGTCGTTGCTATTTTAACGCACACCCTCCATTCAAATTAGGCGGCAAAGTTTCATTTTGTAGGTTAAATAGATTTTTCAAAAATCGAAAATAATTTAGTAGATGTTATTTATTTGTATAGGACGTCCGCGCGTATTTGTGTTACTGCTTGTTTCTCATTTGTTTTGATTTGAAGTAAGCTTTTGTTTTTCTTTCATAGATATTCTTGTATTTTTTTTAAAGAATAAGTTTTCAACCATAAATTTTGCGAAAAGGTTTAACTTCGTAATTTTGTTTTAAATTGCAGTAGACGTGGCTTTTAACTATCATTAAATTTAACCAGCGTTGCGCGTGCAACGTCCGCGTGAATGCAACGCTGAACCCCGGGGTTAGGTCACTGTAAGAGCTCGGCCATCACTTACTTCTTTGAAGTTGTAAAGAGCTATATCAGAAAAGTGGATGTGTTCCGCTTCCAAACCATTTCCTGGGACATTGGTGCGTGTCGGTTCTTAAACATTATTTGTCCATAATGCGTTATAATAACAATATATTTACGAGTAAAAAATATATAAATTTAGGAATTATGTGATTTTTTATATCCGTCCTTTTATATATTTTTTAATGTTTATTAGCAAAATAAAAGGTGGATCCCAATGTCAGAATTGGACCAATTTGTGGAAATATGGTGTACATCGGAAGCACCAGCTTTTAAATGAAAAAAGAATCATCAAAATTGGTTCACACAGTCGAAAGTTATGCGCTAACAAACATAAAAAAACTAACGTTGAATTGAGAATCTTTTATTTAAAGTCGGTTAATTAGAGCAATAGCGGGATACTTGTTGTTCATTGTTACTTTCTGTACTGGACACAGAAAGGAACAATGAACTAAATTACTATATTATTATATTTATAGAATTTTACACCGTGATCACAAATAGTACGGGGTATATATATTTTTTTTCATATAAAGCGCAACCACAGACTTGTGTGCGTGCTCTTTTCTAATGTACTTTAATTGGTTACTTTGGTTTTATTAATAAGAGTGCTACCTCTACATTTTTTTTGTTTTATAATGCCTGATTTTTGAAAGTGGTGTTGGTGAATGCTCTCGTTCGCACATCGAAGACGCCCCGTTGCATGATTATTAGTTTCTCCGCGACTGCTGCGTCCCGGTTTCTCACAGCCATTTTTAGGTTGTGCTCTATTATTTTGTATTTTGATGCGGCCGTTGCCCTTGTCACTAGTCTTCCTGTTGTGTCATCTGCGTAATGGACACAGCTGACTGTGTGTCGGGATATCGCCACTATAGCATGTTGGATATACTTTGGACGGGATATATTTTAGAATCGTCAACCCTGTGACGTATAATAACCTTAATATGCTGTACACAGTAGTATAAAATTGTTAATTTCGCTATGCTCGTTTGCAACGTAAGATAATGCGTGATTGTGCCCTATTTACTGCTCCAGTAACCGCTCATTCCATTTAAGTTGTACCGTACCAAAAGGATCGCATGTACCGTCTGACAAGATTTGCATTTAAAACTGAACTCTATTCTGAAGGTTTTACGCGTCATTGCCATCTCATTTTGAATAGGGTTGTAGCGTGTTAATTAATATTTCATTTATTTATATTTTACACAGGTAGTGACTAAGAAAAAGGAATCGACGAATTATAATTGCTTTTCATAATATTTACGTAGATATATATCTAGTAAAATAGTCCCCAGAGTTGGTAACACGCGGAAAGACAACAATTTCCGTAGTTATAGATAGATTGATAGATCTACCGGCTAGTGAGGCCTGCCTCGGTGGAAGCAAAACGTCCGTTTAGGGGCCTCCACTGACCACGATGCTCAGTAATGAGGGAATGTAGAAGATATCGATCGATGACTAGTAGTTAGAATTGATTGTCAGAGACACTGTCAATTTCCCAATTAACAAGTATTTTTACGTACAATTTTAAAGAGTTCTCTCGTTTATCCGATACTCAGTGGTATATCAGAAACCAAGATCCTATAGTAAGGAAATTGAATTGAAAATGGGACCTAATTGAAACCAAACTCATTCTAACAAAAAAAGTGTGTCACCAGATAGTAACGAAGTTATTTATTATAAAAATATTATTTTCAAGTTTTATTAAAGGTATAGAGAAAATAATAATTCGGGTATACATTTTTATGACTTTTTTATTGATAAAGTAGTAAAAAAAATGTACAAATTTATCTTTTTAATCTTATTTTAGTTTTAATCAACGTTACAAAAAAATACAGATGAATTACGAACGTCATTTATTTTGTCATTTAAAAAGCAGTTTTAAATTATTTTATCAAAATAACTTCGATCTTACAACCCTAAATTCAATTAAACGAACAGTCGCACAAATTCGGTCTCACACTCTACCGGTAAAGCGGTTACACCACTCCATGGTTTCCAAAAGCTCTGTGTGTGTACAGTCGTCTGCAATTAGCTTTTTATATCACAACGATATAAAGAGATGAAATAAAACAGACATTACATTTTATTCGAGATGACTGTACGCAGGTGGTGATTAGTACATAATGCCATGGTTTCCAGCCAGTTTGTAATAAGGAATTAAACAAAATCTGTTGGTACATATATAAAATGACTTTTCTTTCGTCCTTTGTTCATTGCTGAATACAGATTTTATGAAGGGAGTGGTTTTTCACTTCTTGTTCGAAAAATTGATGATTTATTATTAAAGTTAAAACTTATTTTGCGACGTTGAGCACCTTTGGTAGGGGAGAAAATCTTTTGGGTTCGCGTCACCGATTTGCTAATGTTGCTGATGACATGCTAATATCCAGCTGAATAGCCGGAAAAAGCAGACAAAAATCGTAAAAAAAAATCTGGTATATGTACTGTATGCGTATGCATGTCGTAAAAAGCGGTTATTTTAATATTACAAATAGACTCTCCAATTTTATTTATCTGTATAGATTTTGGATTAGGCCACTTTTGCGCTAATGGCCTCATATACATATTTACACACGCTCGATACACTTTCGACTTTATTACAATGTAGGAAAGCTTTAAATTCTGTATAAATTGTATTGTGCGCTACTGTACGAGCGGCACAGGCAATTACATTAACAATACTGCAGTTAAATCGCAGTAAGCGCTAGTTTTCCGCTTGCAGGATTGCAGTGTACAATGTAATTTTTTGCATCGACTATAGTTTCTAGAACACGCCTTCTCAGAATTGTACTGACATTCTATGTTCCTATTTGTAAACATTCTCGAAGATTCAATCAAAAGTTTTACATTTCATTTAATTGCCCCGCTTCGTTTTCTATCTCACATTTATCTAAATATGTATACGATGTGATTTTCCCCGAGCTTAACTTATCAGCAATTTCGTTGACTAGAGACCTTATCATACATAACGATTTATAAGCTTTTACAGCCTAACAACAACCATCAGCCGTGAAAATTTAATATGTATTAACATTAAATGTTACGATTTTTTAAATATTTGTATAGATTGAATTGGATAAACGTTGCATTAAGAATTTTCCGGAACGTTGATAAACGAATTGTAAAGCCCGCAGACGGACTAATTGGACTCATAACTGTGAACCGGCGCACGGCGAGCGCTGAACACAGAATGGATGCTCTGCGCTTTGTTCTCCTTTCAATTGTTAACATTCCCTTTTTTAACGGTAAATCAGATAACAAGAGATATACAATCTATTTGCAACGTTGTACTTTATTGTTTAAATTTGTATTCTTACCAAAATGGAAATGGGGCATTGTCATCTATCAAAAATGATAGCATTTTCTTTTTTATTTTATTAAAATTACACAGAAAGACAAGAAAACAAAGGTCTCCAAAACATCAAAAAGCTTTCTTAATATCGCCATGACCAAACATAAAGAGGTTAAGAAAGTTTGAAATTTTGGTACTTAGTAGCCTCCGTGCAATTTTATTTGCATTCCTCCTCTAAGTACTAAAATGTAATGAACAATACTGTACTATCCGAGCTTATGTAAGATATCCATTTTCGTTTAAGTTTATGTTTTTTAATGAAATTTAAATAAAATAATAAAAATATTTTATTTTATTTTAAGGATATTTAATTGTCTATCATGTATTATTTATTTGAGTTAGCTAGCATCTTTATCTTTCAAGATATTCAAACTTTCTCAACCGACTCTTTATTTTTGCTCACGAATATATTTTATCGTAGAAGTAAGTTTTCTGAGGTGTAGCATAGTCTACACCGTAGATAGTAGACGCTACGGCGTAGTGCTTTCACGTAGATATTTTCTGTGTATCGTTAAATTGTTAATAAGCTATAAATATCTAATCATAATTGGACTTTTTTTCACTAGATAATATTTTTGATAACTAAAGCTATAAAACCAATGCTAAAGCTATAAAAACTGTTCCATTTATTGTAGTTCTTCAAGTAAATAGTATCAAAATATAGCTTTTACTTTTAATGTAAAAACAACAAATCGATATCGAAAGATAGAAATAATTGCCATATCTGTAAATTAAACAAATATTTATCGTTAACCAAGACAAGCATATAACGTATAACATACGAATAAAAAGAAAAACCGACTTCAAATAGTATAGGAATATTACGGAATGGAATAAATCAGAACCTAACCAAAACCTCATCAAACTATCTTTGAAGTACATCCTTTCCAATAAAAAATTAATCATTGAAATAGGTTAGTGACTTATTCGTATATTTGTCGCGCACATAATGCATATTTAAGACTTATATGGTTTTCTCATAGATGCTATTGTCAGAACTGGCCAAATTCAGCTTTAAAAATCAAACAGAAAAATTGAAAACCTCCTCCTCGAAAGGGCTAATTCTTTTGACAGCCTTTTTTTAACATAAATATATTTCTTTCGCTGTAAAATCTTGAAAGTATAGTGTTGGAATTCGCGTAATTTAAACAGAGTTATGTGTAGTACGCTTTTCTATCTACCCACCGAATTCGAAGCTGAAAGATGAACGATGTGAAATGTCAAGGGCTGCTTAGTGTCACTTAGAAGTAAAGTGTTTCTCGGAGCTTCCTCTAGTGAACTCGTGAACTATCGAGAGAATGTCTACGAAAGACATACAATCAGAACAGTATATATCTGCTTATGGTAATACAACTTAAAATACATTTTATTATCTGTATTTTTTACGAAATTATAAACATGCGAATAGATTGAAAGTATCACTAACATTATCGGATACCGTAAAATTATCCTACGAGCCCTGCAGTACTGCGGCGTCTCCATCTCCGAACGGGATTGGCCCTCTCCCGATCCTGACGATTATGGGCTATTACGACTTGAGTAATTTATTATTACTCATATAGGTGTACTTTACAGTAGATGTTTATAAAGGTACAAACGTGGTAACTTAACTTTTCAATATATAATTAAGATACTTATTTTAATATAAGTATAGTTTTTATTTAGATATACAGATACAGTTTTTAGATATACACGTTATTGAAGTTAGCGTAGAATAAATTGTTAGTTTCTAAATACAGATGAAAATTGTCTCAGCGTTACCAATAAGATAATCCTATCTTTACCATAAATAAATTGTATAATAAAGTAAATAAATTATTAAATATAACTAAGCTATCGAAATTTAATTGCAAAAAAAATTAAATGGCTTTTGGAAATCAAGTACGAGGAAACAGAAAAATTCCTACATCTACAAAGATAGATTTATAAACTGTTTTGTTATACCTAATTGTCCGCGGGGGGGCGCCACGGGACTCATAACACAAGTTTGTTTAATTTGAGCTCCTGACTTCCACATCCAGCTATTGTGTCATTTAATTGTATTAAAACCGTACTATATAATGTGGGAGTAAGACAAATAAAGATCTTATTATTATTATCCTCTTGTAATCCGGTTGAAAGATCTAACGGAGCTGTAATTCGGCCCTCTTGGGTTCTTGCGCTTAGTTCAAACCCTTTATAAGAGCTCTACAATTTCTCAACCGAATAGGATGTAGGAGCCTTCGGGCTGAAATGGCCAACAGCCATAAAAAGTCGCCTACCTGTAGGTTCAAGCATTGGTGAAAAGTATCCGAAATGCTTAAATTGTCTCTTCACCTTGTCCACACAAACATCCTTTTTTTTTTGTTGACGAGGAGGAAATCTTCAGAAAGATACCCCGTCTTCTGGGGGGAAGGCAGCGGTTATGTGGGGTTCTTACCTACTAAAACCTCCTCGGTGGCCCTTTTCCTCGGTGCATGACGAGGGGCTCCGGGATCTCACGTGGAACGCACCGGAGCCCCTCTGCACTGTGCTCAAGGAGAGCACGTCCCGGGGGGAGGTTACTCCCTCCTCCCCATCACTATAACATGCTATAACAACCCTACTATGCTATAGCAACCACCAGAACATTAATCGCCTTATAGGCGATATCCGACTCTGACACTAAATTGGAGCATTAAAATCATACACAATTAGTGTACTTAGTACACCGTAACGTAAGTATCTGTAACAAGATAATTGTTTTATCAGTTGACATATTCAATACCAGAAAACGTACATTTAAAAAAATGTGTTGTAGAGCTATTGGTAGTAATTACTACACACACCACATGCAAAACACATACGCATTCACATCCCGATATCACTGACGACTTCATTTAAAACTCAGTTTTATGAACAAATTGTGAATCACGGTGTTGGCAGTCAGTACAGTGGACGTTTATAATGTATACCTAAGTGCTATGGATTCTGTAACAAATAAAAATATTAATAAATAAGTAATATCCGTCTGTATGTGTATCAGACCCTTGGTAGTGTGTGTAATGTTTTTATAATTTATTTAACGCATTTTGTATGTATAATTAAAAAAATATATTAGCATTACTGATTTGTAGTATATGTTCTTATGCTCTTGCTGTGCTGTTAGAATTTTCTAAGTGTCGCAACAAATGTTCGGCGGCCCCTATCAATGCCACCTTCCAACTCCTAACACCGGAAGACAACTTATGCAACTGTGTACTCATGTATTATAAATATTTTACATGGCCTGGTGCACTAACCAATATCGCAATCCAATGCGACACAAGCGCCATCTATTGACGACGATTTAACATAAAGAGGTACAAAGTTTTTGCTTCTCGTATTAATATCATGATAAACCACGACGACAACGCGGTCATTGTTCATTATGTCCACATTATTTTACCCCATATACTATACCTAAGTAAATGTAAAGCGCACATTGTCGTTCTGATGTTGAATGAGTAATATGTGGGAGGTGAGTGGGGAGACTTCCGCAGACGTCTGGTTACAAATGCGATGCGTCATCAACGCAGGGGCGCGCCGCCCCATCCTGATTTTGATTGATTTTTACTCACCCCAAAGAGCCTGCGTTAATGGAATACAACTAACAAAAGGATCCTTTTAAATGGCTAATGGCGTTTTTGTCATTGTGCGTAGTTTTTCGCAGAAAAGTATAGTTTTGTAACCGACTTCAAAAAAGGAAGTTCTCAATTCGTCTGCATTTTTAATGCTTGTACACTGATAACGTCGTCATTTTATTTCAAGCATTTGATTTTAATTAGATCCTTTATTAATTATTGTTGACATAAGATCTTGGGTTCCGAAGATATTTCCACAGAACTCCCAAAAATTGTATAGAGGTCATTTTATAGATTGATTTACCGAGGCTATGAAGGTAAATATCTAGAGGAAACCTGCATGTTTGAAATATTAAAAAAAGGCATGTGAAGACCTCCAGTCCGCACTGGGGCCACATAGCGGATTACGCCCTTAATAATCTCTTTACACAGAACGTATGTGCCAAACAATGCGTCATAATTAACTATTACTGTCCTTTACTAAAGGATTATGATCCATAAAACCGGAGTGGCTATAGCCTAATAGTTTGGGGTACGATCTCCGAAACGTAATGTCGTAGGTTTCTTTCCTTGATACTTAAGCTAATAATTTCAAGGATCTAATTAAAACGCCGCCCATATCTTTTTGAAACGGACGCTCCAAATTCATTTTACAAAAGTATTCAACCAAAATCACTTCCCCATGTTGAATTTAAATGGCAAATTTGCATCTACTTATCCTTATCAGATGGCAGTATATTTAAAATCTTCGTATATTTTATAAACTGACTAGGATGCTCCGACGTTGTCCTGTCTTAATACTGAATTCAAATTGGTATAATTATCATTACATATAAATCCCATAATATTTATTATACATACATATAGCTGAGAGATATAGACGCACGTACATACATACATATATATATATATATCTATATATATATATATATATACACACATATATATACTTTCGTTAATGTTTTTGTGTTTTCAAAATGGATGGATTGGATTCTAAGCAGTCAGGGACTTTACTTTCTTAAATTATTTTTTTGATGGCGAATAAAGATTTATTATTGTAATACTCTATGATGAAGAATGTTGTGTACATTCTTCGTTTAATTTACTTTTTATAGGGAAAAGGGGATCTTAAGATCTGATCTTAAGTGATCACCATCGCCCATGACAGCACCAGACGAGCTGCAGGTGTTGCCTGCCTTTGAGATTGATGTAGGCTAGGCTTGAAGGTCTCCAGATAGTAAAGGTTCGGAAACACTTCTAATGACAGTTGATTCCACAGGTTGACAGTGCAGTATTGTGTATGTGCATGTACCAGAAGTACATCATATGCGATTTTTATATTTATACTAGCTGCGCCCCGTGCTGTTATCCACGATTAAAAACTATTTACTAAAAATTTTACTAAAATAAAAGTAGTTAAGCTACTCCTCATTACATCAGCTATCTGTAGTGCAAGTCTGGTGGTCAAAATATATCCAGCTGTTTCAAATATTAATCGGAATAAATAGACAGAAGAAAAAATTGTAAAAAAATATTTTGGTTATATACCAGCTAGCCATATGCATAGCTGCTATTTTAATATTACAAACACTCCAATTTTATCTATTTATACAGATATATTTTATTTCATCAACGAGTTTTGCTAAATATATATGAATGTTTTAAATAATGTATGTGGAATGAAACTACGTGAGAACATACAGTTTCGTATCTGTCATTGACCTCAAAATGACTTGACTTTTGGGACACTATACGCACACATGCCTGTCCTGTTCGTAGGTGATTTAGCGAAGGTATTAAGTTGAGGAATGGTGCAGCAGGAGTCACGGCATTCGGCGCCGGCAGGTCTAAGCTCGGCCGTGATTAATACGTCTGCCGGCTCGCGTGCCGCATGCGACCAACCGCTGTAAACTGACACAAATTAAACTATACGAGTAGGGTAAAGTTCTTCATGGATTTTATCGTCCGCCATTCTTTATGACAACTATTAAGTTTTATTAGGGATGGTGTTGGGGTTGTTGACATTCAACCAAACAATGGTCCGTTTCCAGTACGGTCACTATTTCCTTTTTAATGGGCGAAGGCGCAAACCTGTGCGTGTCACAATATCCGATGTAATCTGTGTCATATACGTTGTAGTGTTGCTAGCTATTAAATTGAATAGAGGAAAAAAATTTGGTCTTACATTCTTTTAATCGCTGCGGGGCGTAAAGCGGACTTAATTGTTTGTATCTTAAACAGACAAAAAAATACCAGTGTGTGTAGACCACACGACTGAAGTAAAACTTCTTTAGCTCCATTTATATGTATGTATATATATATACAGAAAATATAATATATACTTGATTGTTCAAGAAAGTTAATGTGCGGGATGCTCTCTATTGATCCTATAGTGTGATACAGACAATAGACCTGCACTGTGTCGTAGATATAGAAAACGTAACACTCTCTCTTGCTCTCTTCACTAATTTATATCTCCCTCTCAATTTTCATTCGCTTAGCCGGATCACACTTTTCGTTTTTCTCATAATACATTTACCACCTTTCTCCCAAATCAAGGGTACTTTTAAAACATTTAGCGACAAATGTCTTTTTAAAAAAAACTACTTGGTGGCACACACCACTTTTATTTTGTAACAATAAAATTTTGACTCCAGAATCTCTGAATTTGGAAAGAGAACCGCGAGATTCTTAATTAGACTGCTACGAATATAATGTAAAAACTGTACGAGTGAGCAAAAGTGCTGACTTGATGGAATAAAACAGCGTCTTTTGGAAAGGTGCTGAGTGGACTTTTAAGGGTTATAACAGTACCTAAAGAAGTTTTACTTACACTAAGCAAATTAGTTATATATGTGATGTATGTGATATCAGTGGCTTGTTGGTTCCAATATTTTCAATATTTCATTTTATAATTTAAACTTTATACGTTTAATTATCATATTATTTATTTTATTTTTTTTCACTTAATAATATATTAATTTATGATTTTTTTTATCTATTATTTTGTTGTATATAATATATATTAATCTCATAACTGTTTTAATTATGTATCATATTTATTATACTCTTATTGTCTGTATAAATTCCATATAAAAGTAGTATTGCGCGCGCACGTCTTTACGTAGTCCCGGGCACCGCCGAAAATCAGCGAATTCGCATCCTTGCGACAGCATATGCCGGGACAGTGTCCGATATTGGCATCATATGTTATGTATTATTTGTCCGTGTAACTTTAACTGTATTTTATTTATCTTACATTCTTTTTTAATGTGTGTTATATTCTGGCTGTAATGTGTTTTTGTATTGTGATGCCAATAAATAAATGTCTATGTCTATATACCAACAACAATTACATAATATATGCCAACCAGGCCAATGACAATGTCAACTCAGTAGTTCATATTTAATGTGATGATGAGCCCACCTGAAAAAAAACACGTCAGCATATAAAAAATCGTATTACGCTTGTAAACGACTCAATTAGAATCCGCTTAAAAACCAATTGCTTTATGTAAATACGCAATACCATTCAATCGCCATCCAATATCCCAGACAATGATTCACGTGCTAGGGTTGGGATACTTGAGTCCCCTTGGGACGCACCCTCAGATATATTTTGAGTCACAAACTCTTGACATTCTCAATATTTTATATTTGACTATATCTCATTAGACAGAGACATTTTATCTATTACAGGACTATTCCATTATATTTTAGAATGTGATTTTTCTTTTTTAATCACTGGCCGTATAATTTTTGTTTTTCGACTGCCAAATCTTATTTTGTGTAAATTAATTACAATTTTGTAAAAATAAAAAAAGCTATTAATATTTCTTGTTTTTTTTTTCAGAGATTTTACTACCATTTTAGTCATCATTCCAACTAAGCTTAAGCATGGGCTAGGAGATGGTTCACGGCAATAGTCGAAATAATGGATTCAAACCTATGACCTTACGATTCGTAGACCGTTCCATAAACCACTAGGCTTCATATTCCATTGACGCTTCGTATTGTTTGAAGGTAATAAAATACTTTATCTCTTTCTTAAGTGTGATACATATAAAAGCACGAATGTAATTCCAATACTAAATAATTTACCTTATTCCATTATATTTACCGAATTGCTGAGCATAAAGGTTCACTTACGGCCCGGCTCGTCCACCGGCTGTAAATTGTATACGGGCGATGTGAATTTTCCGTTCATTGTTGCCGATAAACCGTGACGATGATCTGTGCGCTTACTGTGTACCTATGGACAAACGATACGAGAAATCGATTCGATTCCTAACACGGATAATTCAAATTTCTACTTTTTTTAAGATGAGGGAAAGTGTGTCTTAAGACGCATTAAATAATACTTTAATTACTAACTTAAAGAACAAAAAACTTGTCATGTACGGAACTGTACCGCATACACATTTTTATAACGGGGAGGACGGGGCGAGGGGAATCTCCAAAAGATGCCCCGCCGGGTTATGTAAGGTTCTTACTCACTAAAACCTCCCCGGTGGCCCTTCCTCACTGCAAGGAGCACCGGAGCCCCTCTGCACTATGCTTGAAAGCATTGCATTCAACTCAGCCCTGAAGTTCTTTAGAGTTGATGAGAGAAAAAGCGTTTAACTTTTGATTCGATTTGAAGTCGGTTTCTGTTTTTAATTATATATATATATATATATACTTGTTTTATCATTACATTAACTGATCAATGCTTTTATAAACAGAATATTAAAAAAAAATAATCTAAAGAAGCGCATCGTTTCTGAAACGAATGGGACGCGGTAACCCTTCTGAGAAGCGGCCAGAGGCGGTAAAACAAAAACACGGTGAATAAGCTCAGCTTCGTGCGAGCTGTATACAATTATTACCCCGGCGCCGATGCAAGTTAGCCGGCGCTCTGAGAGCCCCATAAAGTTTCACGGCGCGCTAAAACTTTCATACGAGGCCACAACTTCCTGATACTTACTGCTGCATACTTATTGTCGAATAGTTTTTATACCTTGTTTTTGTTTTATGTGAAATCTTCTTTTATGCCATTGTTATTTGAAACTCGATGAAACTGATGAAATTGTCTATATGATATAGCTGCTAAATACAGCTAAAACCAGTCGTCTCTGTCTAGTGCTTCCCCGATTGTTTTGTCTATTAAGCGGTGGAAATGTGTGTGCTAATGTGCATCGGCATATTGTTTTGTTTCAAGTAAAAGTTTACGCACGTTTGACTTGGGGAGTAAGCTGGCGAATGCGTTACGAATACTGTGATCGAGCGAGGAGAGCAGAAGTTAGAGAGAGATATATGTTAGTGAAGATAGAATAGGAGAGTTACGTTTCGTATATCTAAGACACAGTGCAGGCCTATTGTCTGCATCACACTGTAGGAGCAAAAGAGAGTATTGTGCATTTTTTATTTCTCTCTCGGACGCTTGCAGTTGGAAAAAGATGTTAAAATTGGAGAGAATTGACGCTTTAAAATTGATGTCCGTTGATAGGGCATTGGCAAGGATATGGAAAGGGTGGAATTGTCTTGCAAATATTAAAGACATGACAGTATCTTTGACCTAAAGGAATCACTTACCATAAAATGTCAGAATAATATGACTAATTTGTCACTAATCTAATTGATACACGAAGCTAGCAAGTGAGGCTCGCGTGCGGCGCGCTCCAACTTTTCTAATATAAGACTTTAATAATATCGATCGATTCTCAAGGCCCGGACCGAGGCCGATGGATCTACATAATTCCAACATAGTATTTTATCTTGGATATCTATACGCTTGTTAATCATCACATATTTGTTCCCTCAAAACTGTAGACTGGGTGATCCGATTTTAATGATTCATATCTGAAAGCTCGTTTCCCGTGATCTTTGGAATCTCGTGGAAATACTAAATTTGCATAAAAATGTGAGCCACAAATGTACGATTAACTCAATATTATGCTAACCTATTTCGATGTTTAATTTTTTTATTGGAAAGGATTGTACTTCAAGAGTAGTTTGATGAAAGTTTTTTTTATATTTGTTTTTTTTCTTTCAATAAAGCGCAACCACAGACTTATGTCCGTGCTATTTTGTAATATTGGCTTTAGTTTTTTTTTAATAAGGGTGCTACCTCTCTTCTGGTCTATTTGGTTATAATACAAAGAGTTCGTTCGCGCGTATATAACGTAAATAACGTTTTACGTTTAACGTTTGAATCGATTTCAAGTCGGTTTTGTTTTTGCTCGTAAATATGATATCTTATTTGGAAGCTAGTGCATCCAGTGCGGTCTAATTCTAATTTGGTCCAATTGTTACAATAACAACTATTAGAAAATGATATAAGTCTTTATTGCATGAAGTATGTGTACCACAAGTGTTCGCATAACTCAATATCACGCCAACTGCGTTACGGATTTCGATGAATATTTTTTTATTGGAAAGGATGTACATAAATGTAATAACTATTTATACACGTATTATATTTTATGTATTATATATGTTGGACTATGTCTAAGTATTGGGCGCACACGACTTTGGATAGTCCTGGGCACCGCTGAAAATCGACCGCATCCGACAGCATGCAAAAGCACATACTGAGACGGTGTCCACTATTGACATCATATCCTATTTGCCTGTTCCTTCCTTTAATTGTACTGTGTTTATTTTTCTTTTTTTTCAATTTTCTATATTTTATGCAATGTGTATAATATATGTCATTACATATGTTTGTATTTTGTGATGCCAATTAATAAATTGTCTATGTCTACTTCGAGTGTAGTTTTATGATAGTTTGGTTATGTTCTGATTAAGTCTATTTCGTGATTTTCCTATTCGATTTGAAGTCGCATTTTGTTTTTACTGGTAAATATACTTATGGTCACGCAAGTTGTAAGTAGAATGCTAAGTCACCTGTCACTACGCTCTTTAATTTATTATCATCATCCGTTTCTTTAACTACCGGCGATGTATTCAATTGTTTTAGTTTATTCTGCTATGTTATATAGAGTTTCAACTTAACACGTCTTTCGCGAATCCGAGCGCTACATCGAAAATCGATGGTAATAAAATATTCCGGTCGCTCGTGGCACTTCTACAAGTTTCCAACTGCGGTGCCGGCACCTAGGTAATTGCGTCCGCTTGTTGAAATATGACGACAAAGGTGGTTTAAGTTTTATTAATTATATCCTTATAAATACACACGATTATTTAACTTATTTATTTTCTCTGTACCGTCGCGGTTACCTATATCTAGACCTTCACGATTGGTGTATACCTGTCGAATTTAGGTAATAATGCGTCTCTAAATAGATTTATTAAAGAAATTAATACATTATCAAAGTCGAATGATATCGAATTGCTCAAAGCAATTGTAAGTTTTGACGTCATTAACCTGTAATTATTATTTTAGTGGGTAAGAATGGCGGGGTATTTTGTTGAAGATTCCCGGTAGCAAAAAAAAAGTAAATTCCAGCCCCTGCTGCCTTACAGAATAAGGCTATGATATCCTCGCCTTGTCAAGTGTTGGGTTGGTGTTTTCGTTGTAAAAGTGGATCCGGAAGGATGGCAACATGAAGTGATCCCGTTTAGCCTTAGCACTGCCAGAGTGCTGGGAGAGGAACTCTTCCCCTGGGGCATACTTCGGTGACATCACAGTGCAGAGGACAGTGTACTGTAGCCATGATGTTAGTTAAAAAAATATATATGTAGTAACTGTAGAGGTAGCACTCTTATTAAAAAAAAACCAAAGCAACCAGTTCAAGAACATTACAAAAGAGCACCGACATAAGTCTCTGGTTGAGCTTTATTGAAAGAAAAAAAAATTCTTTACAGCAAGGAGTAATTGTTTATTATGTTGTTGCAGATGGACGGAAGCCTTCTCCTAAAGCAGGTGGGAGTGGAAGACGAAGGTCTATACGAGTGCGGAGTGGAGAATGAGACGGCGTATGTCGACAGAGTCAATGTCACAGTAAGAAGTGAGGACATTACTGAAATACATTTTCACACAAGTAAAATAAAGTCGTGTATCCACTAGGCCCAACACAATATGATACCCAACATGTAAAGAGGTCACAACAGAAAACGTTTATCTTTTGGCCAGGAATTCGTACTGCCTATTTAACAGTAGAATGCCGTTAAATTAAAAAAAAAGCTTAATATCGCGCTAAGCTAAATTAATTACGAGTATATATAAAATGTAGGATCATTGGCATCACAGTGGTCGATATTTGCTTATTTTACTAATTTTTAGTATATTGGTGCCACAATGGTTTACTGATGGCGTGCCACTAACGCGCGAACCGTGTGTCAGTATTGGATTTTTTGATAAATGATATGACTTTAATATATCGGTTTCATTATGGGCAACGGCACTGGCAAATAGTAGACTCGAGTTTCTGGTTTTTGTAAGCGGTCAAGTGAAATTATTAAATAATTTGTACTGATTATAATTATTTGTATCTGTAAAATGAGCCATTAAGTTTTCATATAATCGTCGTGTTCGGATTATCATAGTGCTCCGACAAGTCGTAAATTATCCGTAACGAGTCGTTTTATAAACCTGCTGCTCACCAGTTAAACGGCGACTATAACTGCGATCGTTAACCGTCATTTAGATAATGTTTCGAAGCGTAATTAAGTTGTAAACTGCTGTAATTTCAATAACGTATTTAGGCTATTTAATTGTAGCTTTTTAGTAGAACATTATGTAGCCACATACGATTTTGTAATAAACCTTTTCAAAAAAGAAGATCACAGGACGGAAGTTACACTTTAGTTCCATGTTTTTTTTTCTTCGTCGCACCTAACCAGATACTGTTTCACTGGTTTTTGTCAATTAGCTCTATCCATATGTATAATATAAACACAATTTATAATATGTACACGATTGTTTAATTTTTTTTTAATGACGAACTACACAGTTTAGCCAGAGACATTGGCCTTGACTACTTCACCGAATTGAGAGGTAGCATAGCTCTTAGGTCGCTTAGCCTGAACCTGAATTGCTAGTAACTCGACATAAGGGTCCCCCGGTAAGAGGTAACCTCGGCTTCCAGTCGATTGTTCAAGAGAGAAAGATAATGTGCGCGCGGCACTGCTTTCTCTTGCTCCTACAGTGTGATACAGACAACAGGCTTACTGTGTATTAGATATACGAAACGTAATCATCATAACGTCTAATTGCTTTTGTGATCCAAATAACGACATGACAGCTTCTTTTTTTGGACGACTAAATGAAAATGGATATGGATGAAAAATTTAAATTAATAGTTTTTAATCGCGTCCAACACCGCCGGGCGCAGCTAGTCATACAGTACAATTCGTTATCTGAACCAAACAGACGTTGTTAGCAAGGTCGTACCAGCATCCGCTGGGTACAGATGAAGACGGGTCACATGGCAGCGTAAAGGCCGGGTAATCACGTCCATTATCCACCGCCCATTCCCTCAAGACACCAACTCGTATAACAATCAGCGTCATTTACTATTGTTAAATCACTGCACTGGGGTTCCTAGTGGGCTGGTCGCGTTGTGTAGAGCTATTTCAATAATGACTATCCATAGAGTGAGGTGACATTGTAGTGCGTTATCTAATACTGCCTACTACCTACTGATTCAGTGTTTTTTATATTATTTACAATCTCGTAACATAGCGTCAATAACTTAGTCGTATAGAGTAGCGTAAGGTCGTAAGATGTAGTCCACCAATCGACTGTTGACGTGAATTATTCTTCGGCTTCGTCAACTAATGTCTTTAAAACAATGAAAAATTACAAACTGGTATATTTATTGTCGTTATATATATTCCATGTATGTATATTATTATATTTATATAGAAGTATCTATTTATGTATATGTAAATGTATATTTATTCATTTATATAATAGTTTTAAAACGCTATTTTTAGCGGCACTACCCTTAGCCTGCTCTTAACCACTAAAGGTTAGCTGGAAGAAAATGCTAATTAGCATTAAGTTCGCCTTTGTACATTTTATTTGGTGCAATAAAGGATTTATCTATCTATCTAATTATCTATCTATCTATGTATATATCTTCTAGCACAAGCTTAAACTCAGTTGGAATGGATAGCAAGAATGCTAATAATATTTGTGGTAAATTGAATAATCTTAGCATTATCATAATATTATATGCATATTATAAGCACATTAAAAAACAAAATATGGCACATGTTAAATAATAAAAAATACAGTTGGAGGAAGAAAGAATGGATAAACATTGGACATTATCTCATCTCATATCCTGTCGCAAGGCTGGCACAGCGCTGAAATTAGATCAATAATTTCAAATTAAGAAAAGAAAATTAAAAATAGTGGTTAGATTACCTTACTGCGTCGAGACCTAATAAACTTTTTACCAAACAGCAAGTAATTCTTATCTCTGTTTACCCCGTTTAGTTTAAAAGGAGATGTTAATTATATCATTTTATACAACCGTAAAACTAAAACTTCGAAAACATCGAAAGACGTCGAGAAAATATACAAAGATGGCTACGATCGCTACAAAATATTTGACATTACATCAGTACGTTGCTATATAAATCGCTCTACTCGAACAGCTAAGTTTTACCTACTCATAGAAACTTACAGAATATTATCCTAAAGTAGAGTTATGAATACATGTATGTATATCCAATCACATTTTAGTAATATATCCCCACGGGACGATGTCCTCCATAAAATGCCAATAAGCGTGGATCAATAGCAATTCGTTCAGGAATAACAAATTGATTCATGTAGGGTTACCACATTTTGCAAAATTCGTGGACAAAAAACTACACAATGATTCATACGAAAAGAGGTGCAGAAAAGCAACTGCAGGTACAGTGTAACGTTTTTTGTATTCGTAGTATAACGCCTTGTATTTTCGTTTCGAGTAAACGAGTGGTTTGCCTTTCTTATAAGTGATCACCGGCCCACATTCACATTTTTAATTCATAATTCATTCAATAACACACAGAGGAGTTGATGCGCGTCTGGCCTTAAAAAAGGTTACGTCTCCGGCCACCTTACCGACCGAAACGTAAAGTGTAAATATCCTTTTTTTTGTTGACGGGGGGGAAATCTTTAGGTTCAGGTTCTTACACCTTCTTCGTTCTTTCTATAAACCTTCCTCGGTGCATGGTGAGGAGCTCCTAGGGGGCTCAGTGTAACGCCCCTTCGAACTGTGCTCTCGGAGAGCACGTCCCGGGGGGATGAGGCTCTCGCAGTGCAATGCGACACGGGCCAGCCGATGCCGCCTTCTTCCCGAGCTTGTCGATTCCGTTATTAATATTAGATATTGTAAAGCCTTGCTACTTGTATAAAAAATTAACATCGGTTGCTGACAAAAAGAGATTCAAACCAAGGAGGCTGATAGAAAAATATAAGCTTACGACTTTTCATCAGGACTGTCTAGAGAATCTAGTCACCCTAGCTGTATACCTACCGTGTTTACTCAACTGTGTATATAGGTTGGGTCCACTATTGACTTAGTCTGCCGGCCAAAATGCTCTTTATTTAATTACGTAACTGTCGTTTCAGAAAAGTTTCTATAAGTTACAAGTATATTTACGAAAAAAAACAAAAACCGACTCCTAATCCAAATCAAACGTTAAACGTCCTTTCTTATTTCTGAAGTATGACAGTTATTTTACAAAGGCCAGGATTCGGTGACTCGCATGTTTTAATTTTCCAATTAAAATACACTCGTTGGGGCTTAATCAACTGCACACGTTTGCCGAAATAATTATTCTATTTTTACACGGGCTCATCATCATTATTTTTAAGTGCACTCTTGTTAGAGTAGCATTATTTTAACTTTTTGTTTTAAAACCTTACAACTTTTTTTATAAGGAGGGTTAAATGGTCTTCCGGCTCACCTGATCTTAAGTTATCACAGTTGTCACTACATCCACGACACCGGAGAAGCTACAGGTGCGTTGCCGGTCTATGAGAAAGGAGTAAGTTCGTTTCTTGATTGTCCCCAAATCGTATAGGGTCGGCAGCACCGCTGGTGATTGATTCCACAAGTTGACAGTGCGGAGAAGAAAGTTACGCGACAAACGTACGGTTGTGGAATGCCAACCATAAAAAGGTGTCAATGGAATTTGAAATTTTAATGGGATGTTTCTGAACAAGAAAGAGAAAAAATATGGGTGGATTTACTGTTTCATTTCTCCTGTACTTGATTGTACATGCATGGCCTAGATAATAAGGCGCTAAGCTTAGTAAACACCTATTCACTAAGCGATCTAAGAGCTGTGCCACCTCTCAAATCCGGTGAAGCAGTAAAGGCCAGCTTCTCTGTGCCAACTGTGTTAGTTCGTCAAAAAAAATAATGATGAAAACATCCACATTATAATTGGAGGGAAAGACAGACGAGAGTAAACTATTCCTTTGCTGTACGAATAATGAAAGACGAAGCAAAGGGCTTTCTTACGGGTTTGAGGGACGTCCACAACAAAAGTATGAAATCCCGAAATGTGGGGGAATTAGATCATGTAAATCCTGTAGACACTGTACACCAAAATGCAATTGTGGAACACCTTTACGTTTACCTTCTTTATGCCAGCTCTAGAATGAGCAGATTTGTTTCAGCTGCATCACCAATTACCCTCTTAGCCCGCATTTCTACAGAGTCCAAGGCCGTGATGCGAGATGACATGTAGCAGTGCCTGCCCAAATGTGACAATAGAAGTCTTATTCATTTACTCTATTGTTATCTGTAAGTTAGTGATCAAATATCAAAGCATTTGTTTCGACAGCGGAACCTCCCCCATTGGTGAACGTGACCGTACACGCGTCCACAATCCTGGCGCTGATCTTGTGGAATGTGGCGGCCGACGGCGGCCACCCCATCATCGACTTTACGGCGCAGTACCGCTCCGCTGCGCCGGTCAACGAGACCCTCGAGCCATGGCGGCCAATCAGTCCCAATCATATCAGTCCCAATTCGGTGAGGAAAAAAAATAAAGTCCGTTTGCTTTAAGTCAATAGTGAGTCATCGTTGAGTTGAGGGAAAACAGAGAGCAGATTGAGGAAGTGCCAATAAACCTAATGGCTTAGGCTACGATCTGCGAATCTCAAGGTCGTAGATTCGAATCCCTCATTCGACTATTAACATGACCTTACTCATAAGACTATTTGGAATGGTTAACAAGAAATAATAACAATTGTAATATTTGGTAACAAAAAAAAAATAGAATTCTTAAGAAAAGAAACGAAAACAATTTACCACGCAAAAGTGAGTGGCCGCATCACTAGGGGTTATGATTATATGTCATATGATTTTTACTGGCGTAGGACCTTAGATACTAAAGTGATATCAAAGAACTCCTAAGAACCGTCTAGAAAATGCTTGTTAATAACTAATGGTGTATTTGAAGCGTCAATAGCCTAATGGTTTAGGGTACGGCCTGCGAATCGTAAGGTCGTGAGTTCGAATCCACCATTCGACTATTGCCGTGAACCATGTCCTAGCACAAGCTTATGCTTAGTTTGGAATGGTTAACAAGATTGTTAGTAATATTACTGAAAAAAATAAGAAATATTACTAGCTTTCTTTTTAAAAAATAAAAAAATGTATTGATTGTTTTTCCTCGTAAATATACTTGTGTTATTTTACCGTTCACAGCGTCAGATAGATGTGTACCACTTGGAGCCGAACGCGTCGTATTGGTTCCGTGTGTGGGCCAGCAACGTGCTGGGGCCCGGCCCGCCCGTTGAGGTCCTCGCCACTACGCTCTACAGCGATCAGGACGCAGGTCTGTCTCCACACAGCCTTACAAGTCAACGCATACACTAGCCTGAAGATTGTTCATAACTTAAACCGACGAAACGAGCCGGAGTCTTCTATTCTGCCATTTGCCAAAGAAATTTCATTATGAAACGGATCTATTGCAATCATATCAATTATCATTCCATAATTAAAAAACACTCGAAGAGTCTTTCTACACACCATGAAATATAGCCGTGAGTAAAAATAATGAATCGGTTAATAAAGTTTGAATATCTCGGAAGATAAAGACGCTAGCTAACTGAAATAAATTGTGCATGATAGACAATTAAATATCCTTAAAATAAAATAAAATATTTTTGTTAATTTATTTATATTTCATTAAAAAACATAAACCTAAACGAAAAATCTTACGTAAACTTGGATAATAAAGTATTTTTCATTAAATTTTATTTAAATTTTAGATCTTAGTGTTGCCTTCATGTGGCGATAAAATTTTAATAAAAATAAAATTATTAATAGCTTTATTCCGACCCTTTATTTTTGCTCACGAGTGTATTTTATCACACTTTGAAGTACTAGACACGCTCACATACACGCTCACGTACACACAAACACATGCGCACGCGCATTGTGACAGATAAGAGATAAATTGGTGGGGCCACACATAAATAAGTCGTAAAATTTAAATTGTCTTTGAACGTGTTACTGTGTTATGTATGTGTCACTGTAAATTGTCAGCAATAAAGGCTATTTTATTTTTTATCATAAAACATAACCGTTCGCACGTTACAGAGCTGTACAAGCACTTCCTAGAAGGTGCGGAGACGTTCGACACGCGAACGTGGCTGGCGGCCGTGTGCGTGGTGATGGGCACGCTGGCCGTGCTCGCGGCGGGCACGTGCGCGGTGCTGTGCCGCGAGTGGCGCCGCCCCGGTGAGCAGACGGCTTAGTCTACAAACTAGTAACCTTTTATTATACCAATAGTTGACGGCAAATAACTTTATTGTTGACCGTTATGCCCAGAAGCCAAAAATAAGGGAGGGATGAGGGTTCAAGGGAGGGATGAGGGTTCGAGGGAGGGGGGAGAAGTGATACTCTGGTACTAACCCCACGCATCGATACCACACCCCACTCGCTCATGGTGTACAGTCGCTTCTGTTCTCTTTTCATTTTGAGACTTATATTTTGTTTTTATTTTATTAGGTTGTGTTGTATTGTATTTTATCTTATTAATTAATTAGTGTCACTTTATTCGTAATTTGTAAAACGAACAACAAATTACAAAACAAAATTACACAACGCACGCAATGTGCGCGACTGTACACATGAGCAGCTGTTCCTTCCACGTTTCGCTCAGCGCTGGAGTTATTTCCTATCAGCTCTACCTACCATTTCCTTTGACTAGACACCGTTTGATCGAACGCAACCATAACATATATAGCTAGCTAGCGTTTTACTACTGTTACGCATAGTGACATCATGACGAGGTGGCCATGCTGAGAACTAGGCCACCTTTCAATCCGGTAGAATTGCCAAAGCCAAAAACTACGTCTTAGATAAAAATACTGCAATTTTTCAAACCTTCTGGCAAATTAAGACCTCCAAGTCACCATGAAAGCCCGATCGAACTAACGATTTTTTCACCATTTGGTTTAGGTCAAAAATCCAATTTAACGCAATCTATAGAATACCTAACCGGAAAGATTTAAGGCGGTGGTTTAATTATAAATATATCGCCGTTAAAACGATGAATACATCATATAGTCGCTAGTGGACGTCAAAGATAGACAAATTGTGGATTACTGACTATGAACTATATATAGTTGGATTTACGATCTAATGGTGTGGATTTTAATTTCAGTCGCCAGTGAATTGCCATTTCTTAGGTTCACAAAAATTCACTTACAAAAGCTCAGCTTTGTTGAAGATGAAGGGTGTCTCTATCTGCCCATCAAGAGTCAAAAACGATGTGAAAAGTGACCACTCTCCCAGTTAGTATCTCATTGGGGATAGCGGACAAAGTTTGAATAAAAATTAAATTTTTTCGTCATTACGTGCACGATCAGATCGGTAATTTAATTCGATTAACGTAATGTACATTTATAATTTACGTATTTGCTGAATTGCCAGTGTACCAACAATTAACCTCATATTTTTGTCTACCCAACTACCACGGTAATAATAATCATGTTACAGTAAACGCTCGCTATTTTTAAAATACCAAGCGTGTAAATACGTAAAGTATTTGAATTTTCTTAAATCTATTTTAAAGATTATGAAACGATGCTCTCTAGATATCCAAACGTATTATTTTTTATGTTATCAATAGATATTTTAGACAACACGTATATATTTGTGTACGGAAAAAAATCGATGACCTGATTTAAAAAAAAAAGAATTATTAAACACAAGTCAACGAATGAAAAAGACTTATTTGGCTCCGCCACCTCTTCGCGCCCCGGCGTTCGTTGACCCGAGCATCAGCTGTTTTTGACTTTGTGTTTCATTGCTGTTTTTTTTAATTAAAGTAAAATATTTTAATGACGCTATCGTTTCATTTAGCTATACTTATATAATGGAGCATAATAATGCTTATGAAACGTTTTAAAAATATGATTTTTTTAATCAGGATCGATTTTTTTCCGTCCTATCATCAAAGCTGTCATTAGTGCTATCGGCCAAGATTATTGCAATAGTATACGAAACACAACAGTAAATCTTCTTAACACATTTACATTCCAGATGTTCACATATATATATATTTTAGCCTGACGTAATATATTTTTTTTTAATATAGGGTTGTATGTTATATCTTTTAAATATTGGTAACAATTTTTGTTATCACAAATATTGCCAACATTATTGAGAACCATGTTTAGTTACGCTAATATATGGTTGATGTCTATAGTCGAATGGTGGTTTCGAACCTACGACCTTTGGGTTCCCAGACCATAACTTAAACCAGTAGCCTATTGACGTCATACGTTGTATGTTAAGATTTTAATGTTAACCATCTATACGTATAGATTACTACAAAATTCCTTCGCGATGCCTTTGTAAGATAACTTCTAGACATTAAATATTAGAACTCTAGATATAAACGATAGTAGGAAAATAAGTTAATTATAACTAAAGATATTTTAAGACATAAAATAGATACCCTAGGTTTTAATAACATTTTATAGTATATCTTAGCACTTGTGTGCAAATTATTATATCTATGAAAATGCCTTACAATATTCAACGTAGACTTGCCGAGGCATAGATTTCGCTGTTTGCCTGTTAAATTTACGAATTTAAATGAATCTCCTAAAGTCAAAAATACACCAAATTTCAATTCCTTATTCGTATACTATTTAAAATCAATATATTCTATTTAAAATCAATAAGGTAGTTTAAAATTCGAATTTTAACCTTTAAAAATACTACTTTCGAACCAAAAAGCTATTAATTTTCTAATTGACGTATCGGGTTAGAATTTAATTGTGCTGCCATTTTGTTTTGTTGAGACGGCACAAAGGACTTTAACCAATAAGCCTAATTTACCAGTCTACGTAATTACTACATAAGTATAGTAGTGTAGTTGTTTATAATATTTCATTATAATGATAAAAATGTGGAGGAAATTTTGTGATAATTAAAGTTTAAATTGAACTTTAGCTTACATTTCACCTTCCGTATTTAGATTTTAGTTACAGTACAGTTTACGCACAATATTGCCCATAGAGAAGAGATAAGCGGTAGGATATACGTAAGTACAATCAAAAATGCCAATTTACATTTTTTTAGTATCGCCATTCTTCTTATGCCGGCACTGTACTATTAAATTAACACGTTTATTAAATACTGCATGACCTTTATCCAGATTAAGTAGACCCCTAAATATTATCTCTATAAACTGACTTCTCTCACACAAATATTCTACTCATTTAAATTCCTTTTATAAAATCAAGTCTATAAAACATATATTTTAAAACACTTGAATTAAATGCACATGCAATATTTAGTCTAGTCTTATTATTATTATTTATTGAAAACTTTAGAAACAAATACATGCACACGTACATAAGTACAATAAATTATACTAATTGCCGTGTTCAGTTTTTAACACAAAATGTTTTTTGTCATGATCCGAGTTGTATAATTGATGAATGTCGTCTATTCGTCCTTATTAATAGGAGAGTAAAAGATTTATGGTAAAAAATATACATGCAATAGTTTGAAATATTCAACCAAAGTTTTAAACGCTCCTTTGTATGTATTTGGCTTATTTTTCTACTAAAATTCTACCTTTACTTCAAGTTCTCTTTGACAAAAACGATTTCGTTCTAATATATTTATATATTATTAGTTCAGAATGCAATAAAATACAAGTGCCAAGAATGACAACAATCGACAAATAGTTGTAAAGTATTTTTTAATAAAATATAAAAGAATTATAAAAAAAATCTTGCAATTTCTAAAAAGCTTTAAATTTTGCTAAAACGGTGCTAAGCAATTGTAGTTCTACCTCTATGTGATATATTATTAAACTTGCACGAACCAAAAAAAAAACAATTTTAAAAATAAAAAAATATAAAAAGACGTATTTTATCTAGAATTATCGAGAATTTATAATATTATTATTAGTTTTAAATTATAAGATTCTATTTTAGCAATAAATAATAACTTTCTAAACATAAATATTTCCTCATAATTAAGATAATTATATTCTGTAGTTGTAAAGATTTTAAAACTATTTTTTTTCTTTTTTAAAAAGACAATACTTACGTGTATTTACCAGAAGTAACATTATATAAAAATCAATTTATTATTAATATTTAATTGTTATTTTCCCTACCTTTTATATTCTGTTTATACAATGTTTGTGGACCAATCGGAACTACTGGACGTCAATTAAACATCTAGAAGCAATATAAAGATTTAGTTGTCGAGCAATATTCGTTTTAATTTTAATCTTACTATGATAGTTACGTAAGGGTTATATTATATTAAAATAATAACAACGAGGCATTACAAGATTCCGCTTTGCAACGTACAGCAAAAGACTGGAATAATTTGCCCGTGTGTCTTTTCCTCCGATTCAATGTGGGTGTTTTCAAGAGTAGAGTGAATAGGTATTTACTAAGCTAGTGCGCCTTACCAGAACTGCATTTCCACTTAACATCAGTGGTCATCTATACAGCTTTAATAATGAAGCCAATTGGATATGTCGATAGTAATGTTGTACAAGAAAGGACATTAGAAGTGGTCAAGTAGTTACAGCCTTCATACATGTCCCACTGTTGGGCACAGGCCTTCTCTGTAAAGAGAGTATTAGGCCATAGTCCGCCACGCGGCCCTAGTGCGGATTGGCAGACTTCACATGTCATAGAAAATTTTCTAACACGTGTAGGTTTCCTCACGATGTTTTCCTTCACCGTTGAGCGCGTGGTAATCAGCACATAAAATTGCAACAACAAATTTATTGGTGCCAGCACCGGGGATCGAATTCGGGTTGCTAGCGTATTATGCAACTTGAGGCGACCGCCCGGACACTGAGCTACCACGGCTCTTAACGCAAACTATACGTGAAAATCAACTTATATTGACTAATAGAGGGGTCAGTTATAAAGGTTACTAACAAAATGAAAACACCCAGTCGTGAAGCTTGGACTTTAACACATGATATAAGCTCATAATACAACAATATGATGGGAAAATTTAAACACGAATGATGGAAAATAGATATTACAAATTTACCTATGGCAATAAGTTACTCGCTTAAGATTAGATATAATAGTACCTAAGGCTGTGTGTAAATTGAAATTACATTATAATATTGACGCTGGAAAACAAAAAAGTAGTAACCCACAAAAATGAAATTGAAATGAAAGCCGAAAACATTTCAATTTTTTAAAACAAAATTATAACTTTCGTGATTGTGGACCTGATAGCTGTCGTTTTTAGTTGTCGTTGTTGGCCAATATTTATTATTTTTTTGTTGAATAAGTATTGTACCACGGCATTAACCTAGAGTTTTCCTAAATGAAAATCGTTTTACGGTACAAAAAATAATAGAGAAGTGTCAATCTTGAAAATGAAAATTTTCGCTATATTTCATCTAATTGTTACAAGTCGTGTATCATTCAACGCATTTTTTTTTCTGATTCCAACGACGTAAAAAAGTGAAAATGGCCATATATGTCACTTACTACGTTGCTTTCCAGCGTCGACATATAAACGGAATACACTTAATTAGGTCTTCCTTAAAGTTATTCGTAAATTTCTCATAATTATCTAATATAATAGCTTGCTTTGTATAATAAACATAAATTCCATTATTAATACATAAATGCATACAATACGTACGGAAAGTAAATAAGTGGTAATTATATTATTAATAATAATTAGAATTGCTATATGCTTGCTCTAGAGGTTTTATTCATAAATTTAAATATCCTAGGATTAAATGAGCAGTAAATGCAATTATATTTATACTTTTTTTTTCATTGTTATTTAGGTTGTTTTAAAGGGCAGGATAAGCTTAATCGCTTTGCAGTATACGAGATATTCTTGCCATCTTAGCTTGCTGAAACTTTTGTCAGTGTTACTATTTCTTTTTTATCGTCTACAATATTTTTGTTAATATAAACATTATTTTAGTTCCAAATAACTGTTTTATTATTCAATTCAATTGTTTTGTTGATGGCGTTTCCATATAGATTTCGCCAATGTCGAAGTGAGTATGTTAAACTGCTGAAAATAGCGCCCTTCGTAGACAGACAGGGATCAAGACTAACTAAAATGTAGAATGTTTACTGCTGAGACAGTTAGCCAAGATCACTGTTGATATATCTGAAACAAAAAAGACAATCACAATATATACATAACGTTAGTTGGTCAATGGACAGACAAACTAAAGTTAAATGTTATTTTCGTCAATGAACATAAACTATATACAAAAGGAGAGTTAACCAGCGATATTTTATTATTATGTTGTCAATGAAGCTACAAATAAATTTAATAGGCTAATATATAGATACTATTGTCTCAATATGACGAAAACACAGTGTTTTGTGTGTGTATAGGATTTTGTAATTTTTCTTTAGTCATTAACCCCCTTATTACGGGCATTCCAACCACTTTACATGATATGCTATTAAGTTGCACATCTCGTTGGTGTATTCAATAAACATATCGAATCTATAGTTTTAAATATATTTTGAGTTTACGATGCATTCTGCTGTTGGATAGTGCTGTTTACCAATGGCAACTGTATTGTTACTAGTTTAATTTCGGTTAACCATTAGCTTAGTTGTGAGTTGTCGTTTCCCTCAACCGCAGCTTATTGAACATAGTATGACATTGGTTTTTAGCTAGTATCTGTTGTAACCTCCGGCAGATACCATAGATTATACGACTGTGGTACTTGGACCACTTATTATAGATTTATTATCTAGCTCATTATATCAAGATATTGCACTCGTGTATAAAGATTTTTAAATATTTATTGCAAGACATTCTATAATAATGCAAAAAAATTGTGTGCCCATACATTTATTTTATTGGTGTACAAAAGAGGCGGTATATTTTTTTTAATTATAAAAAAATAACTACTTCGTTAATGACATAGAATAGATTACTCTATTCCTACTTCAAAAATAATAATTATTAACAAACTCCCCTTTGACTCATCAATATTATTAATTATAAATTTAAAAAGCTATATTTAAATTATACCAAATACTTATTATTTTGGCTTACAATCCGTCGTCCGGCCGTCGATTTTTCTGCTGCGTTAGGATGATATTTAACTCCTAGAACTGAAACTTCGCCCCTTTTCGGGCTTATATTAATAATTGTAAGCGGCGAGTCATTTAGACATTGTATATCTTTCCGCATGCTTTTCTATCCCCAGGAGATATTTTACCTATATTTGCTCATTTTTATTCATTCGAAATATTTTTCTTCTTTCCCTTCTATCGCACTCGCTTGGAACGCACGCTTGGACTGCGGGGACGCACACTAACAAACAAATACACACATACACGGTGACGGTACGTATATGTATATTACAATTGTTTGTTGTCTATTCCTCTGTAACTACGGATCCATAGAGTACGTAGAGGAGCAAGATGTCATCGAACTGGTGCCTAACATCATACTGAATCCGGGATTCGTCGAATCAGAGCCCCGAGAACGTACAGTACGCAGGGAGAGCTACGCGGCGTCCATTATCAAGTCGACGGAATGCCCCGGGCCGGGGAAACCTAGGCGTGTCTGATTTTCGTCTATACTTAACCTTAGAATATTCTATCTCACCGATCCAGGGTTAATATCATGATTATAATCGAATGCGTGGGTGGCTGAATATGGTGGTATACACATAGAGCTATATAAAAGCTAGACAAGCGGCTCAATTTTAAAATAGGTATGAAACAAATACACAGTCGCAATTCATATTTCGACTTCGTGAAAATTGTCAACAACAGACTTTTAATTAACCTGTGTTATAGAAGAGAAATTATAAAAGTTTGGTAGCTTTTTATGATAGGAAAAGGGGCAAAGGAATTTACGGCTCACCTGATTGTAAGTGACCACTTTCGCTTAACACCAGAGGAGTTTCAGGTGCGTTACCAGCCTTTGAGATACGAGATTCGTTTCTTGTAGGTCTCCAAACGTATCAGTTCGGAAACACGCAACAACACGTAACAACTCGTACGTGGAAGAGAATTACGAGAAAAACCTACTTGGATAAATTTGGAAATTTGCCGTGATATAATATGAAATTTTCTCGTATTATTTGTCATGCGATTATTTATCCTTGAAAACACGAAAGCTCCTTAGAATTTGCAATAAATTAAAAATATACCACGATATAATATGCCACGCAAGTAAAAGAAGATCTAATATTTCTAAAGATTAAAAATTCCAGTTGAACAACTTAAAACATTTGGCCCAAGGGTAAAGCAGGACATATCAAAAAGGTACGTAAGAGTTATTTTTACAAAGAAATTGGGGCGATAGAATATTCTTTAGGTTTTAGTGTAAGTAATAAATAGCTCGGCCGTGCGTTGTTCAATAAATATCCAAATTATGCTTTTAAGAATGTATCGATTTGGTAGCATTTTGTAATCTGTTGTGAGACGCGTCTGTTTGTAATCCATAAATAGGGAACCGGCAAATTATGGCCGGCTTTTTACACTTTTAAAGTTTATTTTAATATGACTATCAACTTGTACGGAGAAACTGTAATTATGATCATGAGGACATTTTGGGAAAATAATTTGGTAATTAAAAATTAATACCTAATCAATGATAACTTCTAGAGTTTTAAGCACTCCGTGTAGTATTGGGGTTGCCACTATATCCACGCCTTGTAAGTTAGATTCAATACCGATAGATCTTTTGTGTACCGCTTCAATTTTACCGACGACAACCTCAACGCATACGTTTACATTTAGAACAATGTTGCTTACCGTTAAGTAATTGTTAATGTTGCTAGTTATTGTAATATGTAAATGGATTATGTATTTTTTTGCAATATTTTTATATAAAAGATCTCAAGTAAGTTAAGTCATTGACAATTGAATGAATGTTATAATAATTTCCGTTGATATTGTGATTTGTACTGTGATTTAGTGCACTTATTTCCATAACGAATGAAATGTGTGGCTCTAATAACTTTAACTTTCAATAAGATCATTGGGAGACTGTGCGAATGTATTAATAGCATAGAAATTAGCCAATATTGATATTTAATACTGACTTAGTACAATCAAAGCTTTGAAAAGTATAAAACGTTTAGATACTTCTACAGCTATCTGTGTACCAACCTAAGAACACGGCTTTTAACTAAAATAGTTTATAAATATCAGAGACAATATGGTAGTAAATATTTATATAAATGATGTATAAAAAAATTAACGCAAAAGGCAATGATGCAAATTTCAGTGGCTTGAGAACAATTTGTAGTGCTTTGTTCAATTATTTTTAATATAATTATTAAAAAAAAATAATTCAGCTATATTAACATTACCAATTCAAAGCACAACGAAATGTATCTTTGTAATTTTATTGTTAATATTACAATTTGAATTAATTTTCTGTTAAAAATCATATTTTTCTAATATAATTTATTTGAACAAAACGAACAAATAATGGGCATAAAGCACTACAAATTCGACAATCACTGCCGATATAGATTATAAATTATAAAAAAGTGTAAATATTGATTGGAAATTACAGATTATAGAATTGTTACTGATGTGTACATTGCTTTATTTTTGTATACAACATGTTTGCATATCATGAAAGCCTTAAGTAATTGTATGTTGAAATATAAATAACCTTCCCTAATTTACATTTTACTTCTATTATTTGGACTTGCACGGTTATCTTAAGATTTTATTTGAAAACAATTTGAAACTATGGCTTAGATACAGATAAAACGATAAGTAAATACAGTTTTAAATAAAGCTATAGCTGTTATATCCGCACTATAATATGAAGAAATGTCTTTTTATAATTATTATTTTTATACTTATTAAAAATCTTTACGACTCTAAACATAATCGCCCAAAAAAATTAGTATTTTTTTTTATTTTCGAGACTGCTATCCATCTTGGGCCTGTAAGCATCCTCATTTCCTATGATCGTAATTTAATTATTTTCAAAATTTTAATAAATAAATCACGAAATGCATGAAATTAAAAAATGTATCAATACTGCACTGCATATATTAGAATTTCACGCAAGTTGATCCAGCTGGTAATATGCCCAGAATTTTTTAGTGTTGCCAGCAATATGTTAATGTATAATATTTTAATGTATTCATATTCTAAATGTAATTGTGCAAGTCCACACCTTTCCTATTGCTCATTGCCTTCCTGTGTACCAATCACTACTTTCACCTTCCCTATCTAAAATGATATTTATATCAATTCGGTTTGGTTGCATATGAATTTCTGAACATAACGTAACTATGAAAGTCTATGTACTACTATAAGAACTTCATATTCAACTGAACTTTGTGTTGTTGTGACCTTCGATTTCGATTTATTAAGCCCTGTCAAAACTTACGTATATGTCAAATGTGACATTTACGTAAGTTTTTGTCCACTATAATTACTAACAATCAAACATTTTGCATGAAATTATGTTATGTGTAATCTGTAGTAGACTTTTTTTTTAATTAAAATATGACGCGCCAAAATGGAAGGCTGCGCTTGCTATGTGTGCAATTATCGTGAACTGTCCGTCTCACATCTAAATGTTAAGTGCTATTATGTCAATTACGTGTATGTGTGTATGTTACGTGGTGTCTTAGTGTGCGTGCTTATTAAGTAGTTGTCTTTGGTATGCTGAAAGCGTTTGCATGTTGTGTGCTAATAAAAATACAGATAATGCATGGTTGTTTATTTTTTGTTTTTATTTTTCTACCACAGTGTATGTGAAAAGAAATTCTAGCTCCTGACGTGTGGTGTTATATAATTTTTATATGCATGTTTTATAATATGTACGTAAAGGTCACTTCGCTTTGCATATATTTACTGTATCATATTGTTCCACAATCGTATACTAGCTCATCAAAAGTTAAATAATTGTAGACGATAAGTCATTTATTTTTGTATGATAAAATTGTTGGAATATTTGGATATAGTGTTAGTAAACTATAGAAACCATGTTTGTTATAATATTTATAGTTAAATGTGTGCTGACAACTTTTGTCCATTATCAATGAATCGAACGAAGCAAGAGTCCAGACAACTTATTGTTTAAGAAACATAATTCTGCATTAAGTTTCATATAATGTCAACATTCGTTGAACATGATGTATTAAAACTTATCCCATTAAAAGATTTGTAGTATAATTGAAAAATAAAAATGTTACCACACTTTTCTTTTGTTTTTCGTGTCGTATATTCATTGAATCGAAATCACTTACACATTGTATGTAATTCTTCAATCGCAGCTTTAGTATTGCATTGGCGATGTACCATTTTAGATTTGTCGAGGTTTCTAATGAAGAATACAGCTGCTCGTTAAAAATACAGAAGCTAGCAAACAACTTAATTAAAATCTCAGTTCATCAATTTTCTTTTTGTTCTTTGTTTAAAGAATAATAATCCTTAAAGGTGGCAAATTGCTACCAAACTGCAGGTTGTGTTGCCATATCAAAACCTTAAATATTTTCAATAATCAAATATACTTTCTACATTATAAAATATCCTATGCACATATACTAACTAAAAGGAAATGGGACGCTTCGATAGAACTAGCCAAGAACAAACTCAGCATGTACGTTTTTATACAAACTTATGAATGTTACAGTAATGTCTTGTGCTTTTTTATTGCTTATACATTTTTTTAAACTATCCATAAGTGTTCCGATGTTACCAATTCGTTTACTTGCATTTTTAGGTTATGAGAAACTCCTATATTATGTATGTAATAAGATAAAACGCATTGTTATCAGGTTTTTTGTAAACCGTCAATGTTTGACCGTACATAGTGATGTAGGAATGTACGATAAACCGTTTACCATTAATATAAATAATAGTTGCTATTTAATAGATTACTGTTATTGTGTGTGTGCTATAGAATAATACAACGATAATTTCACAACTGTGTACACCGCCTCTTTTGTCAATAAAGTATACAACATTCCATAGTACTGCAACGACATATAAATTTTTTATGGATTTTGATTTATTTTTCCGTTTTATACGGTCCCTAGGTTCCAGTTTTATAAAAAAAGTACTATTTTATTAAAGGCTAAAATTCTACACTAAAACATTTCTAGACCTGGGCCTCGAGTCTGTTATTAGCCAGGGACGTTAATTTTTTCATACGTCAAATGCCAAGACACGCAAGATTGGCGAGCCAGTGGTACGGCATCGGTAGACTTGTTACACCAAAGAACTAAAAGACTCCCTAAAACTAGCAAACATCGGTCACTATGATGCCAATCAACGTTCATTTTGTACACAATTGGTTTAGCAGATTCTGAGCTCTGTTGTAAACATTTTTTCGCCGATATTGACAGTGGTACGTATAGAAAATGCTTCTATCTATTAGTATACGTAATGTTTATTTAATTATGAGTATTTTTGTAAGGCAGCTTTTTATTTACTACTTAAAAGTAATTTATTATAAATTAAGATCGCCTTTTTTAATCACGTCCATGATATAGGGCAGCGAATGTTTAGATTATGTTGTCTACGTAATTATTATCGTTAAGAATATGTTACCAACATATTATATTAATTGGCAATATTTTTCTATCGTATAAGTAAATTATAATAAATATTTCATAATAAACGATCAATGCGGAAAGACGATTTGATTTCATTTTTACAAAAATATGCAAACAATTATTCGGTGTGATACGTGACACAATTTTTTTTTAATTTCTCAAATAATAGATATCTATGATACAATTTTAAAAATAGGATTTTTCTTTGGTAAAACGTACTCGTCTTTCTGCGTACGATCACAGAAGTAGTACGTAAATATATAAGTATAATGTTTCAATATCCCATGGCTTTATGGAAACGTAGATAACACTGGTCGCTTTTGTTTCACAATCAATGTATGCTTGAATAGCATAATATGATGGCAAGACAGTGAACATAATAATATGCACTGTAAATAAAATTATATCTTTTTTATCTATATTCTACAAAGCTGGCAAGATTATTTCCCTCTATTTACATAATAGAAGTACATATGTACCGCAAATAGAGATATATAAGCTCGCAAGATTTACGTATATAGTGTACGTAATATCAAAAACACAATTTTTTTTTCAACATAATTTTGACAAGGGTGTCCATATGTAACAACGCTACAGATTAAATATTTTATAGTGTTTTTTTTTATTATTCCAGACTTTATAATTTTTGATCATTTAATTTACAGTGATCATATTAAAAACCAAACGAATTTATGTTACATGTATTCAAATACGAAATATAGAGCTTTTAGTGTGATTTTAAAATAAACATTTTCGTTATTTTAGTGTTAGTGTACAATTCAATGAAAAGTTCAATTGTATTATGTTTCTTGTCGTAATTCTTATGAAAAAGAATCTCATTATAATTCCAAAAAAATGTGCAATATTATCCTTTATAATGCAAAAATAGTTAAGATCAAATAAAAAAAAATTATTGCTTCCAACTTAAGTTTAATAATTTTTACAATTTTTGTGGAATTTTTATTATTTTAATGTTTAAAAAGAATTGTGATCACTGCTCTGAGTACAATAGAGTTAGAACTATTGTGATGTTGGAAATCATTCCCATTAAAAATACATTTTACACGAATTTTGTCTTTTATTTAAACGACCTTTATTTTCAGATATAGGAATAAACAATGAAATACGCGAATAAAACGAATTCCTAACTTAAATTCAAAATGATACCCTCACTCCTTTTTAACAAAATAAAATATATAAACATATTATGAAACCATTCTGTTTATTATTAATAATTTTGCTACGATGTAGAACTGCTTGCATCGATATCCTGAAAGCAAAAAAGGCGGATAAATATCGACTTAGTGCTATTCTACAAATATTTAACACTTAATAGATTAATAGATTTTTTTTTAAAAGAAAGCTAGTAATATTTCTTTTTTTTTCCTGAAATATTACTAACAATCTTGTTAACCATTCCAACTAAGCTTAAGCTTGTTCTAGGACATGGTTCACGGCAATAGTCGAATGGTGGATTCGAACCCACGACCTTACGATTCTCAGGCCGTACCCTAAACCATTAGGCTATTGACGCTTCACTGCTTTGTTGCTGGTAAATTTTCAAAACAAAAGTTGAAGGTAATTGCGGTACATAGATTACTTATAAATAACCACTCAAATTCTATTAACCAATTGTATTTATAACTTTATCATTCCACCCTAGACACCATTTGGAAGTAATTAGCACTACTTGTAATCATTAAGGAGGAGTGGTTAACAAAATACTATTTAGTGTAGTAGAATCCAGTGGACCGAAGCGGAAAATATTAGTTTGGTGGAGATAATATTTGTCATTCCTTTTCAAAACGATTATTCCTGGTTTCTTGAGAACATCGACGAAAGCAACTGTTCTTTTCAGAACTCCCTCTTTTCGTATTATGTCAAAACGCCACATCTACAAGACAGGCTAAAAGCCTATTGGTGTATGTCTTTCCAACAACTACAAGAAAGGGATAAATAATACACAAATTTACGTTTATATCAATTTGCTGCAACGCTTCTTCTAGAGCGAGCAGTCCCGGGTCATCAGGTGTAAACACGTGGCATTCTTCATCGAAAAACTTCTTCATCTTAAGTCGCAGTTCTTCAGCGTGACGGGATTGGCCCAAACTTCTAGTCTCCTCCGTCAGCTCCGAAGATGATTTGAAACTAGTTTTTTAAAGAAAATATTTAAATAGTGCAGGGTTATTACTTGCGAATGAGTTATTGCAGCATTTGAACTAAATCTATATTGTGTTCCAAATTAGCTGAAACAGAATTGATTTGTGGCGTACCTAATTATTAAATTATAAACGATCTCATTCGCTGATCGACTACTGACAGCGTAGAACGACCGCACTGGAAAAAGTAAACAGGACTTCAACTGTTAACAACGCGGGCGTACGGTCGATCCGATTATTATAATTAATTTGTTAAACAATTTCGTGTTGTGCCAATGTGATTGGTGTGCGTACTGTTCCTGTAGGAAGTTACGTATTTAGAGGTAGTCGTCTCTTACAGATTTGACGACTCCTTAAAACCAATTCTGTTTCAGCTAATTTCTATAGAAACTATGTAGCTAGTTCATCATTAGACTGGTCTTCAAATGTTGCTGATTTACAATGACTGCTTTGTGAGTCTGTGGTCTTTACCGATACGTATTGGCCTTTGACACATGCTCAAGTAAACGATTATGACACGCCTTATACAGATAATTAAATCGATTTGCTTAACTTACTAGGAATCAATTTATTGGGTTTGCCAGATCGTGTAAGACACGAGACCTTTTTGACTACGAGCTAAACATCGAAAATAAAGAAGTAACTTTGTCATATACATATAACTTCTAACTCACCTATTAACGGAAGCAAGGTATTCCGGAGGGAAAGAATCTAAAACGGCTTTCATCTGGACCCACGGGTCACTAAAGCTTCTGGTCTTGAGCTGCAAAACGCAAATTACAAGACTGAAGTATTTTTTAAGTTGTACAATGGTCAACTTTATCTCTAAGATCAATATCAGTAACGTAACTTAGTAAAGTAACTTAGGTACAGAGGAAGATACAAAATTGCTTCACTTACTCTATGATACCGCCCGTAGTCGATTTCCGAATCGGTCATAGCGCGCGACAAGGCAAGACTGGAATCCGAGCTGGTTTTTTTCAGGTCATAGTCTCCGAGACTGTCCGAGTCTAGACTGACGCTGCTCAGCAATTCTTCAGGTTCAGTCCAAATGTAAGGAGCAACCTCCAGGTCGTCAGGTAATTCCAGTTCATTGACGATCTCCGATCGGCATTTAGGAATGGAGGCGAGGAATGCTTCAAACATTTTCTCGAACGTTCTATTATTGCCAAAAGAAAAAAAAACAATGGTTTTAAATAATGCGTGATTTGTTTTTTTTTCACATAATTTAGTAAAAAAAGAACAGTACGTTGTTAGTAACTGACTCATCACCTAACTGTCATTGATATCATTCTGTACTGTATTTTTTGTAATTTTGTACTGTATTGGTAATCAATTTTACCTTTTTAATCAAATAACACTGCAGCTAAGACGCGTGTAAGATCACGTAGTCACCACAAAGTATTCCGCGTACCCGCCGAAACAACTGAGACTAGTTTCAAGAGGCCGCAGTTTGGTCGATAGACTACGTGTTTGCTGGCACGCACAGGCTGGGTGCAGTGTTCTCATACCCTTAGATGTGTTTGTACTTCCATACCTGATACCATACTTTCCTAGTAAGTAAGATAAATTATGCAATGGATTGGAATAACGCATGCATTTTCGATTGCGTCTAAAGCAGGGACCATTTCATTTTACCATAGAGCCAAATTTCGTTGACAGCAGTTAACCAGAATTTAAAAAAAGAGCCTCTTTAAGGAACTAAATAGTCGTAAAGTATCATACTCATACTACACTGCGAATCTATACATACAAACAAATACAATTAGAGTGTCCAAAATCACCATTTTGTATAATTTTTGTCTGTCTTTCTGTTTGGTCTAGTTACTCTCTGACATGGCAAGACCGATTTTGATGGGACTCTCACTGGCAGATAGCTGATGTAATAAGGAGTAACTTAGGCTAATTTTATTGTCCTATGTTCAGCGAAGCGGGATCAACTAGTGATATATGTAAATATATTAAATTTTTACCCTTTTCTTAGAGGTTCAGGCTAAGCGACCTAAGAGCTATGCCACCTCTCAATCCGGTGAAGCAGTAAAGGCCAGCTTCTCTGGCCAACTGTGTTAGTTCGTCCAAAAAAAACTCTTTGTCTTAGCAGGGTACATCCGCTTGTTTTTGTTGAAACTTGGAAGTTTTGTTTTAATATCCAGTAATTAATCGATTTTAAAAAGGAGATTATTGATCAGGTACATGCCGTAAATTATTAATTAGTTCGATAATTTAGTTGTTTTTAGTTATCATCCCATCAATTCCTTTAAAATATGAAAGTTGGGATACATGGATGTTTGTTACTCAATCAGAATGCTAATAAACACAGCTAGTAAATAAATAAAATAAATTTGGAATGTGACTAACGTGTTTAACTGCAATACGCGATTGAAGTTTGTCTTTAACAATGTTTGCTATATTCAACGAAAACAATGTTGACTTATATTTATCTAATAAGAGATTACAATACCACGTGCCTCGGTAGGAGCTTACATACACCTTTAATCTGTTTATTTGCGTCGAGTCGTGCATTACTATGGCATTACGACGTGAAAAATAATCGCTGTAATATGGCAACCATTTTGTGTCGCCGTTCATCAACTTGTACATCAAAAGTTTGTTGGTAACTGCCGGCAATAGATATTCCTGATTTTGTTGATAACCCTCAATTTTATAACTAGATATAAATAATTTAGATTCATAAGTGAATCGTAAAATTCTTAAGTTCTTAATAAAGTTTCTTTAACCCCAAAAGTAGATACTCTGTTCATGCTGTAGTTTTAAAGAACTAGCTTTAAAAGTCTAGTAATGTGACTGAAGCAACCGGTCAGTACCAGTCTGTAACAGTCCACTGCTGGAGGTCTCTCCGAAAGCATACCACTGAGCACGACCCTCAGCCACTCACAACCAGCTCCTGCCAGCCTTCCTGCGAAGATCATCGCTCCACATAGTCTTAGAGCGTCCAACTCCGCGTTTATACTTTCTAAGTAAGCGCTTGACCACGTTTAATTATCGCGGTTTCCACTCAAGAGCTCGATTAATCCAACGGTTATCCGTACTACGGCAAATATCGTCGGCCCATTACCACTTCAATTTGCTAACTGGGCCACCAATCATACGTTTTATTTTTCGTCAAAATTTATTAGTTAAGTATTACCAGAACATAGCGGTCAACAGTCTGAAATAAATTCACTTTTAACTGGACGTATCTGCTTTAAAACTTATTCAGTTCGCACTGGCCGCGTGTTTGTGAGGGCGTGATGTTTTATGCACATACACCAGTGTGTCTACAGGATGTGTGAATTACTAGTAAACAAGGATGCAGCGAAAGATTTGGAGACTTGTCGCCCACTCCACGGATATACCCGTTTGACCTTTTAGCAAAAGTTATTAGTCATTCAGTAGGTATTAAGTAGTTAAATCAGATATACTGATTATACCTGGATACATTTTAAATAAACGCCTTGCCCTGAATTTTCTTCTTTATTACTAACAAAGTCTGATATGTTGACTTCTGAAGTCGCGTCCGATTTAGCTATGAGAGATTTTTCCGGAATTGCACAGTTGGGTTGGTAAAATAGTAATTCAGAATTTAAAATAAAAATGAACACATAACTATATGCTGGAAAAAAATTTTATAGCCATATATAACATTTAAATAGGCCTTGCTTAAAATTATTTCGTTTCATATAAAGTTCATCAAATTGTGGAGATTTAGAAACACTTTTTGAACGTGTGAACATCGATAAATCGTCGAATTATAATAATAATGAATCGAGAAGTCATCGATAAATAGGGGTGACAACACAACTCCAAACTCCAAACACCTTTTTTATGTGGGGGAAATTCCTACGCATATCCTCCCTTGCAGGGGCAGGGACGGATTATGTTGGACTCGCACCGAAAACCAACCCCGGTGTTCCTCTCGTGCCTTTAGTCGGAACTACGGGAACAGTACCATACTATCAACGGCAACGGCTCTTGACGAACCTCATCTCTCTCTCTTAATGCTGGAGCCCACCACTTCTGATTACGAAGCCCGCAGGGGCATTGCACGCGCCTTCACGAGACCTTTACCATGATTAGACAGTGAACTCCCCCAAATCCGCTGTCTAGGCGTCAGGTGAGTTGGGGAAGATCTCAGTACGCTCCTCTCCAAATTCCACGTACACCATCTTGCTCTCATTCTGCTGTTTTCAGCGTTTTTCTTAGCTGATTAACTCTAGAAGTATGTAGCTCTCCTTCTAAATAAATATTGATTGGTCTATAAAAGTCAGTGTTAATGATATTACACACGGCCACGGAACGAGAAAGTGTGGGGGGTCGCGGATTGCCCATCCTTGAATTAGAGCATACGTTATATTTAAGCGATTGCGTCAAATATGCCATATATGGATAATTATTTAGTCAAACAGTGTTATATGTACACGTGAAATGACGTTCAAAGTGAAATTACATGTACAAATAAAGGATATATCTAGTTAGCACGCGTTCGAGATTTGATAGAAAGTAGACGCTGCATATGTCTGCATGCATTGTCCAAAAGACGAAAAGAACAGACGTCAAGAATTATGACGTAAACCATCTCAGATATAATGGCAACATGCCCGAATTCATAACAGTTTCGTTGAGATCGTTCGATGTTTAAGACGTTTCGCGTGCGCATGATTAAATGCGCTTAATATAATATTTAGTACGCAATCGCTAGTGCATATAGTTTCCCGCTAACTGCGCATCGACGCGCCAAGCGCAAACGCAAGAGCGAGACAGCAATATCCGTTCGTATTGCCGTTCCGACCGACGCGTTATTTCATAAATTTCCACAAAATCAGCTGATAGTGATTGTCTCTGCTTGTCGTCAGACGCACGCACTGTGTCTCGTTCGTTCAGTCATGCTCCGATAGCACGCGCAGATGGATGTCGCAAACGGTCCGTCGCTGCGACTCCGCGGCGGCGTCAACAATCACAGTGATAGTAAAAAACATGAGTTGAATTTGTGCACGAGTGTAATGTCGCCGGAGACGAAGCGGCTCCTGCCGCCCACATCTGAGACTATTATGACGAAGCCGTTCCCTATAAGAGGTAAATCATAAAAATACTTTAAATGGCTACCTAAAAATACGCCGGATGCGCGACCGGGAGACAGATGATTCCCGTTACTATCCGCCCCATTATTCGGATTGCATATTGTTTGCTCCCCGCTTATAATGATGCGTTCATAAACTTGAGGCGGACAATTTTAAACATTGCATTAGGTTACTCGGCCACTTCAATGTGTCGAATGATTGAAATGAAGCTCAAAACTATCTATATTATAAGGAATAATGTACATGACATACGTAATATTTTGACGTTGATTTAAACATTATAATTTTATGTTGTGTATATATTATAATATGACAAATAGTTTGTTTTAAATTTCTTATTTACATATATTTTTAAATTCCATCAGCTTACGTTCATGTTTAGGCTGGATTATTTTAAGGACTTAATAGTTAATGGTTTTGGTAATATTTAATTAAAGTTTTTTACAATTTGTCAATGATTGAAATCGTTATTTGGTTATTTATTTATTTTAAGCTATATTTTTTTGCAAAATATAATATTACTACAAATATCTTAGACATGCTAGCTAAATATGAAGTTATACTAAACTTAGGACTTAAGATCTCGTGTTTGTGATGCTTGTAAGAAGAAATTTATGGCACACATCCTGTCATATTCAATTAACTAATGAACTAGAAAAATTTCCTCTTTTACTTTAATCACAAACAACTTGAGTTTTTTTTCCGGTTAATTTATATAAAAAGTAAAATAATAATTTTTTAAATACAAATAATCTGTTGCTAATTTTTTTTTTGACGAACAACACAGATTGGCCAGATAGGCTGGCCTTGACTGCTTCACCGGATTGAGAGGTGGCATAGCTCTTAGGTCGCTTAGCCTGAACCTCTATCGCTAGTAACTCGACACAATGGTCCCCCCGGTGAGGGGTAACCTCGGCTTGGACGGTTACTATGTTACGCGTAAGAGGGCCGAAACACGACTCGGTCGGTTGCTATTTCACGGATAAGTCTGTTGCTAAAAGTTTACTTCCCATCTATGACAATTGGCTCACCACCTGTCACACAATATAGCCATAATAAACTTGGTGAAAATCGGACATCAAAAGCTGATTCTGTCTACCCCGGTAGAGTTAAAAATCCTTGAGAGCTTATTTGTTTTAATGTAAACAGGGTCTCAAGTCCTTTTATTATATGGTATTATCACTGTTCGCGTCAATAGCCTGACGGTTTACGGCCTGCGAATCGTAAAGTCGTAGGTTCAAAGCCAACATTCTACTATTGAAGTGAACCATCTCGTAGCATAAGCTTCATCTTATCTTAATCACTTGAATGGGTTTATTAAACAAAACAAATATCGCCAGTATTCTTTTTTTTTAATTTCCCTCTTAACTATGCATATCTCCATAGGCGAATTTTACCAAGTGAATTTTTTTGTAAGAAAATGAAAGATTAGCCCATACCAGCCGAGATTCGAACCCCCAACCGTGAGAACTTACGGTCCCACCATCAGCCATTAAGCCATTGATGCTCCTATATTATTATTTATAAATACATAAATTAATATACAGTAATAAATAATTTTCCCGGTTAGAAAGTGATAATAAATTCCTTTGCTCTTCCCGATGCTCTATAATGTATACCTCTAAACAAAATAAATAAAATTGGAGTGTCTGTTTGTAATATTAAAATAACTCCTTTTTACTACTACTAATGTACGGTATACATATACCAAAATATTTTTTTTTAACAATTTTTGTCTATCCGTCTGTCTTTTGGTTCCGGCTAATCTCTGGATCGAATTTGACGGGACTTACCCTGACAGAAAGCACACAGAATGTAATAAGGAGTAACTTAAAATAAGTAAAACGGTAGCACTGCGGAGCGCAGCTCAACTTATCAAAAATTTGACTCATTAGCCAAATAGATATTTTAACCGACTTCAAAAAAAAGGAAGAGCACTGCACTCGAAGCGCCGACATAAATTAAGTCAATTTGAAATGTTTTGTTTTTACTTAGGTTCCATATCTTGTTGGCATAACGCCTCCTCTCGCTGCCCCCGTAATCTGAAGCATTAGTGGGGCCAGGCTGGGTACCTGGCCCCACTAATGCTTCGGCGTTATCGGGACTTCTCTAATTGCCGGTGAAGACCCCTTTAAAGGAAGAAGCCCGGTCTTGGCCGGGACCGGCCGGTCGTTGCGGTGCCCTGTCGCTGACAGATCCGGGGCACTCCACTTATAACGGCTGATGGCATTCGCGGAGGGTATAGTGGGTAGGGGTCGCCCAGACCGATTCCCACACATCCTTCAGGGCCCACCTAGGTTTCGAAGCATGGTCCGTAAAAAGGATTCCCCCGTGTAATAAAAATAAAGGTAATGTAAGACATAATGCTTGTTGATAGAGCTAATGGTAGGTCCAATACTAATGGTAAATCAGCAATTAAAATACAGCAAACAAATTTTTGGTCCGGCGCCGAGGATCAAACTCGGGTTGCTATTGTATCATGTAACTTGACCGCCAACTACCACGGCTCTACACTTACATAGTTGCCATTTAATTTGACTCATGTCGATAACAATGTAAATATCATAGTTTTTACTCGTTACCAAGCAGATAACACCGCAAGGTATTGATCTCGCATAGTAACTAAATAGTAGTAAATTTACGTTGCAACGCAGGTAATCACAATATTACAGCTTCGATCGTGTATTATAATTTTGTCTCAAAAATGTTCTGACACTATTTAACAAAATGCATTTAAGTCTTCCATTCAAACTAGACTAGTTATGTATACTGCAAACAAGATTGTGGCATTAAAAATAGTAACATGGGTGCTTTGAAATTATCTATGAAATTATTTTAACTTTCTTCTATGAATTTTTATATTATTTTTGTATCACATGACCATACTTTGGCTCAATAGCTAGTCAAAATAAATTTATTGTTCTAGCTGGACACTTTTTTAATTTTTTACCCATACAAGTTAGTTTCCTTGTGTAAAGAGAACTGGTAGTCTCTCTATATACAGGTGCTTTTTTTTTATTTATTTTTTCGCTCGGGCTTGTATACAATATCCAATGGGTCAAAGGCATTCATCTCTTTGCACTATTAAAATCATTTACCAAAACAGTTTCGTTCCCGCGTCGTGTTATTTTAACTCGACCCTTGCATCCTGCCCTTTATAAACACTCACAGTTATTGGTAAACAGAAAAGGTTTTATTTCATTCCATTTGTGTGTTTAAACTAAAATATTTACTATTTATATTTTAGTGTTTACAAATTGTTAAATTCTTCTGCAGTTCCAGAATTATTATAGTTATTCTTATGCAATAATAAAATAATAATAATAAAAATCTTTATTTAAAACCATAACAAAGTTTATACAATAAAGTTATAGTGTGCGATAATAGCAACATTAATAAAAAGGATATTGTGCCAATCAAATTTTGATTACATATTAAGATTTAAATTTGAAATAGGTTATTTTTTTTCCTTAGAATAAAATAACAATAAACTACATTAAATAAGGCACTAAGCCAGTAAGTTATACATCCTTTCCAATAAAAAATTAATCATCGAAATCTATTGGCGCGATATTGAGTTATTCGTCAATTTGTGGCGTACATACTTGATGCTATTTTAAGACTTATTTGATTTTCCAATGAAGGCCATTGTCAGAATTAGACCAAATAGGAAGCCACTTTAGAAATGAAATAATAATTATCAAAATCGGTTTCGGTATCCAGTCCAAAGTCACATTGACAATTTGGCAAATCGGCTGCGTAAACTAAGCTATATTTTCAAATACCTTCGACACGTTGCAAATCGATTTGTTGTTCGTAAGGTCTACTTCGCACTTTGTCAATCCATCGTTACTTACTGCATCTCATGTTGGGGAGGTGCCTCCAAGACCGCGTCGAACCCGCTAGAGGTAGCACATAGAGCCAATTTAAAAACTATAACTTTTAGGCCCATTCTTTATTCTACTAGACAACTATACAAGGATTGCAATGTCTTGAACGTGAGACAATTATTTATTCTAAATACAGCTTTACTACAACATCGTCAGATTCCTTATGTTCATTTGGATAAACGTCGTAAAGATAAAATTTGCTGTATTCCAGCAGTAATGTGGACCGCCAAAAGATTTAACTACTACCTGGGGCCATACCTTAATAATAAAGTTAACTTTTATGTGCCTATTCATAGTTTATAAAGTGTAAAAAGTTACTTTACTCGTTTTTCCATAATTTCACCTACGAAGAGACTGAAAAGTTTCTTCGTAGTATAAAATAAATTATCCTCACGCTCATGTACTCACTCGCACATACACCCTCACATGCACCCACGCACACTATTCTTTGCACAAACACACGACTATTACATAAGTTATATAGTAAACTTTAGTTCATAATAAACTCAGAGTTAGGTACAACATCTCCTAATATTATATATATTATATGTATTAGTCTAACAGGGAGATGTGTGCCGAAAGACCGAAAAAGGAAAATGTATATGGAATAATAATAATGATAATATGTATCTAATATATTTGGGTATGTGCATGTCGGTATATAAAATGTGCGTGTGTGTAAAAAGTAAATAAATAAATATTTCATTTAATTTCAAAGTTATGAGGTAACAATCATAAAGACGAATTGTTCTTTCTGTTTTTATGTTTTCCGCCTCCTTTTACAGTTTAAGTTAAAGTCGGTTTGAAATACTAATTAATTTACGAAATATCTTAGACCTTATAATAGACAAGCGACCCGCGCTGGTTCCGCAAGGATGACTTTAACCTATCTGTTTGTAGAATTTTTTTTTCCATAGACAGATAACTTCTGGTGGTAGGAAAAACCAACAGTTTATCCGATCCCAACCTATTTTAACAGGATCCTGGATAATTAAAAGTTTGCGTGAAAATTCTACCGTAACTTTGCAGTAATACTAATAATCAAACAAACTGAATTTGTAATTTTTTGTGAAACAATTCCCAGAACCACTGTCTCCATCGAAAAATTTAATAAATATGTGGTATATGCCATAAAACATTTTTTAACAGGAAAAGTGGCAAACGAGCTTACGGCTCACATGATCTTAAGTGATCACCGTCGCCCATGAACATCCACAGCACCAGAGGAGCTGCAAGTGAGTTGCCGGCCTTCAAGATAGGAGTAGGCTTGTTTCTTGAAGGTACCTAAGGAAAAAAGATGCTGAGTGTGGCAACATTCATTATCATCATTTCAGCCGTAAAACATCCACTGGACATAGGCCACCTCCAACGATTTCTAAAAGGACCGGTTGTAAGCGACCCGCATCCATCTGCGTCCTGCGGCCTTTATGAGGTCGTCAGACCACCTTGCGGTTGGACGTCCTACTCTGCGCTTGTGGGTCCGTGGTCTCAAATCGAGAACTTTTCGTCCCCACCGGCCGTCTGTTCTACGCGCTATGTGTCCTGGTAATTGCCACTTCAACTTGCTGACCCGGTAAGCTATGTCGGTTCCCTTCGTTTGTCTACGGATCTCCATATTCCTGATATGATGTCGTAGAGATACTCCGAGCATTGCCCTCTCCATAGCTCGTTGTGCGACTTTCAGCTTTCTTATGAGGCCCATAGTGAGAGACCACGTTTCTGTGCCATATGTCATCACTGGTAACACACACGGGTCGAAGACTTCCGACTTCAAGCGCAAGTATTTTGGATCAAGTAACAAAGTAATTGGATCAAGCCGGTTATGATTTGAGTGTTGATTGCAAACACTAATATTCAAGTTTGTTGTGATAATATAACAACATATTGGTAATCAGTAATTAAAAGATTATTAGTAATAATACTTGTAATGAGAAAATGATATTGTTATTAATCAAATTCTTTATCGGTTAACTGATTAACGGATAATAGCATTGACTGAGTAGTGACGTCAAGAGCGCGCACATTTGTTTTATCTGTGGTTCAATACATGCCAATCACACGTGAGTTAATTAAGCTACTGACGAAGGGAAACATAAGTCAATATGAAACTTGTTCTCATATGAATTAAAAAGTATCACAATGACTAATATTTAATCATACAAGTCATTAAAGAGATAAATTGGGCCAAGTAATGAATATCGAATGAATTGGCATATTACACATTCAATTATTCAACAAAACAATTAACATAGTTGCCAGTTGTTTGCCAAGTAAATTAGGTTTCGTCTACTGTTTATTGCTCTAATAAGTACATTTAAAATAGAAACGAGTAACACATGAAGCGACTTCAAATACGATAGCAATATTTCGAAATGGAATTAATCAGAACCAAACTTTCATCAAACTACCGTATAAAAAATTAATCATCGAAATCGGTTGGCGTGATATTGAGTCATTCGTCCATTTGTCGCGCATGTGAGATGATTGTAGTATAGTTACTCCTTTGACTATCGAATGATTCGTTTCCGATGTTTAGATTATATGTCAAATGCAGTTGCCAGTTATTCTTTATTCACAACAGTTTCATTTCATTCGACACATATAGTATATATACGAATAAAATACGAATAATTAGTTATTAATGTATGTGCTATTACAACCAAAGAGTATTAAATATGTAAAGCATTGTGAGAAGTCGTGTTGTTGACTCCACATAGTATAACAGCAATGGTACAGTTCAAAGAGTCTCCTAGAGTTGTTCGTCGGTGGCGTCGCTTGAGTGTTGTTAGTGTTATTCGTATGTAGCGTCTCAGTATATCAGTTAGGTACTCCTGTTATTTACCTATATTTATGGTGATGCTGTTAATATGTTATTTATTTACTAAAATATATCTGATGTATGTGTTACAATGAATATGAAAGTATCAAAGTTAAATAAAACGATAATACTGATAATAAGTATATTATTAACTGTTCCTGATTCTAACACGCACGTACTTAATGCAAATTTAAGACTAATTTGGTTTATTTATTTCGAATTGAATAAACGATTTAAATATTGCCTCAAAGATTATAAAAACAATTTTTTTACGCCTATTAAAACTTCTATAAAAATCATCTTGATAATTTTTCAATAAAAGGTACCGACCGAGTCGTGCTTCCGCCCTGTCGGACGCTCGAGGATCGTATGCGATCGCGAATAGTGTAGCCGCCCCTCTTGGAAGCTTTCGAGCAGAATTATATTTTAAGAGGGTCAGGCTAAGCGACCTTAGAGCTGTGCTACAAGTACTAAAAACCAGGTGAAACTAGAGACCTTCTGTTCAGTATAGTTCAATCGAAAAAAGTACGTAATCTCCTTCATTAATAAGTTAATTTTTCGTGCTTAACAAGAAAATAGTTTTAAAATCAGTATTATAATTCAAATAGATTGCCCTCAAAGCCGTTGCATTATATTTCACACGTGCTATCCGTGCTTCCAATTCTATGACCTTGGATCTTTGTTTCATTATATCTGGCTGTAGGTAAATACGCATTCAAAAACATGTTTTTGCCAACAATGTAAGTAAAAATGCGATATAACTACATTTTAATGTAAAATGTTTCAAATTTTTTTAACGGCAAAAGTGGCAAAAGCAGTTATCCGTGAGCCAAATATTGTTCATTATCAACAATAATGCCACAGATTTCAAATTAATGTGTTCAACGGCCTAACATTGACCCGCGTGATGGCGGGCGACGTTCCGAATTCCTCCGTAGACGCTGTACGCTCTGCAACGATTGTGCGAAAAGGAACGGATATTTTTGTACTTACTTTTTTAATTTATTCGCGGCGCAGCTGGCTAGTCGTTCTGATGATAAAAGTAGCCATAGGGTTGTCACAAGAAATTTAATTTATCAATTAAATAAGGATATAAAACACATGATGGTAAGTTTGAGGCTATATTGGTTAATAAATTAAAAGCATAAATTTTGTTGATTTCTTGTCACGACAAGCTAACTTCTTATTACATGTGTCACCACATCAGTTCAGATAGTGTACCAAAATTATTCTATTCGTTTAGGACAATTTGACTGCTATAATAGCGAGACTAACCGTCGCACCGGCATTGTCAAGCCTTTTTTTATGACTACACAATTGGCCAGAGTGGCTGGCCTTTACTGCTTCACCAGATTGAGAGGTGGCATAGCTCTTAGGTCGCTTATTCTAAAATATATCGATATATTGTTCGATACAATATATCGTAATGTTGATACTATGCGATATATTATGTAAATATATCGATATTTTCCATATATCGTATCATTTGTTTATATTTAAGTAGCTTAAAAAAAACCGCGGCACAGATCATAAAATTAATTCACCTAGTACTGTCATCGCGGAGAGTAGGCGTGTGGTGTTACCACATACGATATTTCGTTATCGAATGAAATATTTTATAAAATATAATTATCGAGCACTCCTACATAACCATATAATTGAGCCACCCGAATTAAGCAAATACATACCACTAAAATATTAATATAAAACATTGCACTTATTTTATTTCATTTGTACCTGACCTACGCAGTTGTAAATGGTGACTTGAGACAACCGTTGTGTAAAACATGTCTCAAACCGGTACACCCGGTCAGCATACGGAATGCCATTCGGTCATGTTTCTGCTCCAATTTTTCTAGTAAGCAAATATATGGCGAGTTTTTAATAATTTATAAATAAATCGATTTCATTTCTTATTTCAGTAAGTAGTAATGCTTAGTTATGTTAGTAGTTAGTAATGCAACTTAAGGTTTAATATTTTTTTGCAGTGTGTTTTTTTATCTCTTTTTCATCAATTATAAACATTAACTATTATTTGAAATAATTATAATAGCAGATTAATTTAATTTCAAAAGTTATGACAGGCATAATAAATCTAATCGTTAATAAAAAAAACGTTGATGACGTTCGATGCCTATAAAATGGAATATTTTGAACTGTAATACGTAACGATTAAAGACTCGTTAGTTACATACGCATTCATTTTACAATCGTAATTTGTATTAGTATAAATAAATTTAACAAAACGTATACACATTTAAAAATTTATCGTTCATAATTTTTAGGTATGTCTCCGAGATTCTTTTGCCACAACAAAACAATTTTATGTCTTTCACTTAAAGTATAGCTTACAAATCATCACTAAATATAGTAAATTTATTTTTTGCCGAAATTGGACATTGTGTCCTGTCAAAGGTTAAAAAATTATATATATTGTGACTTGCAGAAAACAATTTTTTTGTTGACTATATTTCTTTAAATAATCACGCTAATTCTGAAAATTTGAAAACAAAGAAGAGTTCTTTACTGTTTCATATAATGTTTTTATTTTTTATTACAAATATAAACTAAGCATGTAACATTATTTTTAAAAAAATAACGATATAAAATAAAAAGAAACCTTTATATTACTTGTAAGATGTTATAACCATGGTACGTTTAAAATTTCATTCGAATTTTAAAATAGTTTCTTGTATTAAATTTAAAAGGCAGTTTATTCGAAATATCAACGTCGAATTGAATTTGCCAATTTACCCAAATTGCGTTGAATACCAGAGCACTTGGCAACCCTGGCTGTCACGAACAAAGCGCGTGCGGCGTGCCGCCACCGCGACCAGCTGTGATAACCGCGATTCACTGCGCCTGCGCTTTACTGCCTAGCCTGGATATCGGACGTATGATCATTATATTAATGTGTGAAGAAAAACTTTGCACCCTTTTACGAAAAGTGCGCGAACCGAGGAGTATGAAATGCGTTTGACACACGTACACGTGGATATTACACGGTTGCTTGGCAACGGTTAAGTATTAAACAATAAAATGACAAATAATGACCGACAGATTCACCGAATAAGTTGCTAATTATGTGTGATTTTGCTCCAATTCTTGGGTTAAAGTCGAATTTCGACTTTAGGGCGGCCGCTATCTACTGTTACTGTACATTCTACTACCGACCTGCCTCAGCTTCGTACGGTGAGAAAATTATTTCTCGTTGCCGAGAGACCGAAAATATTACATATTGGACAGGGTTTGCGTACGTTATTAGAGCGTCATGCTCTACATCGTGAAATACGTAACTATGCTAATTTTGAAGTCAATCGGGCGTATAGTTTTAGAGATCATGATGAGTCATTGAGTGGTATTGCCCTTACACAAATTTATGATGATAAAATAATTATTGATAGTGTCTGAATTTAATTTATAATAAACCTACCTTCTCTTATAATATTCTCGAGTAGACTCGAAAGCTCAGAATCGATTCTCTCCGTTTCTACAATCGGTTTACAAAAATCTTATTGGTCATAATATTGTGAGTAACAAGAAAGTCTTGTGATTGTATATAGATATGTTTATTTAACTAAACTAAAATCAATTGATTCTGAAGATATTATGGCAAATAACTAAATATGTGAAAGAAATGATTGGAAACAATTAACTTTTTTATTCGATACTGTCAAAATGAGTGATATAAAAAGATGTGAATGTCTATTAACTGTATTACAGGCAAACGAAAGGTCCATTCATGACCGTCGAAGTTTGCGAAAAAAGCGCGTTACCGCAATTTTACGGGCAGGCCCCACCCCTTAGGTGTTAGGATCGTTGCCGGAGTTTCTTCGGCCACTTCTCCCAGCGCCAACGCTTCCCGAATTGGCACTCAAAGTTTAGCTTTTTAATGTCCCATAGATTATCCGTGAAATAGCAACGGATCGAGCCGAGATGACCCCTCTCCGAGGGTGACCCTTGTGTCGAGTTACTAGCGATAGAGGTTCAGGCTAAGCTACCTAAGACCTATGCCACCTCTCAATCCGGTGAAGCAGTCAAGGTCAGCTTCTATGACAACCTGTGTTAGTCACAAAAAAGCTGTTTTACAAATCGTATATCTAATATATAATATAATAGTGACAAATGCGACCTGCTCCAATTCATTATAAAAGGAAAAATCCAGGGGAAACAACATCTGGAAGGAGACACATGTTGTGGCTCAAGAATCTATGGCTTAGTTCAACATGAGAACTATAACTTAGATCTGTGCTACTGTATCAAAATTTAAAATTGCCTCAATGAAAACCGAAGAATAATATTTATTATTACAGTTTGCTGTATTTTTCTTTTTGAAATGTTGAGATTCTAAAGGTCATTGACCATAGTGCCACTGGTCACGAACAATAGAATGAGAATATTAAAAACAATTGGCAATTAGCCTTACCGAGGCGACAGGGGAAAAACCTAATCCTGAATCATTACAAATTATTCACAATGGTTTGAAATTAAAATGATAGGAAGTAAAGATAGATAGATTTAAGGAAAATATATTTTATGTATTTACGAGGATATGATATCAAAAATATAGTAGATCCGCGACCTTCGGATTATTGGTGTCAAAATCCGCGAATACAGGTACGAAGTTCATTTTTCTTAATCAGTCGATGGTGTTAATGTAGTACTTAATTGTTTACGTTGTTTGATACACGGAGTTTTGTTTAGGCTTGGCACAAACTCAAGGGACCGATACATGGCCGAACTTTTAGGGAGTTAATCCTGAATCCCTATCATTAGTCTCTGCACAGACCTTTAGTTTAGGCGCAATAGATTAAATCAATATTATCACAATTTTTGACATTTGGTAGCATTATTTTTTCTTCTTAAAATGCCTCTCCGACTGGCGAAGGTTGGCAGTTGACCATATTTTTTTCAGTCTGTCGGTAGGATTAAAAGGTATCAATTAAAAGAAAAAACCAAATTTGATAATTAGACAAGGTCTTGCAAGTCTTTGTCAGGTTTCGAAACCGGAAACGAAAATAAATAGTGGCGACATTGCCAAATGGAACATTAGTGTATTTTTTTAAAAGTGTGCTAACAATTCCAACTAAGTTTTAGCTTATACTAGGAGATGGTTTACGCCCCCTAGCAGAAGTAAAAATGTAATAATTTTTTTTACAAGAGTGTTGGTAATATTTGTGAATAAAGCATTCTAGCATACTTAAAAAAGAGATGGTTCACGTCAATGTTCAATGATGGATTCGAACCTACCAGCTTACGTTGTACCGTACCCTGAACCATTACAGTATTGATTCTTCGAAAGTTGACGTTTTACATAGAGTTGTAAATATTAGTACAGATGAGAAATTATTTTCCTTCTGGAAAACTCGGGTCTTTATAAGAATACGATGACACCCGAATTATCAATTAATGATCGTATTAAATGAGTAACATTTATCCCTACGGCTCTAAGATGGGTACTGAAACTATCTGAGAGAGCACGATGAATACGAACTTTTCCGAAAAATTACGTACGAAATCTTTTCGCACTAAACCTTTACTGTGTTTAAGTAAAGAAGCTTAATTTGACGTGGCACGCGTTCATTGTTCTTTGTGTGTTGACATAAATACTTTTTTTTTAACAAAAGAAACATAAAACCACCCATGAAGATCTTATGAAAGTGAACCATTCTTTTTTTGCATGTTCATTATCTCGTAACACTGGCAGCCGAACATGGTTTTAAGTAGCGCTTACACAGGCGGTATTGTTTGAGATTCAAGATAGGGGTTTATCGTTATCCTTTCTGCAGTATCAAGTGTATTGGTCTACAATGGATCATATTTACAGATACTTGTGGTGACATCACATAAACGCGACAGTGAGGACTTAGCTTAATTGATAATGGCCAGTTGTTAATGATATGAAGATAAGGAATCTTATCTTTTTATAGCATACAATTTTGGTTTGTAAATACTGGTCGTAAGAAAAGAAAACTAACATATAATGAGTCATAATAAATAACAGTTATATCGGAATATTGCAATGTAAATTCCTTTTTAATTTATCATCGTTATTAAAGTTACTATTCTATTGAAATGTACTACGATTACAATTCTGTTTATGTAAACGGTGACGCCTTTAGATAAAGTCTAACAATGTTCTGTATTTAACGTATATATTTATATATTGGGTATTTTCAGCCGACTTCAAAAAAGGAGGTACTCGATTCGTCTGTATAGTTTTTATGTTTCTTACCCCATAAGTTCAATCTCATTCTCAATTCTGACAATGAGAAAACCATATAGGTCTTAAATTTACATTACATATGTGCGACGAATGGACGTGTAACTCAACATTATACATAGTTTGACGAGAGCTTGGTTAGGTTCTGATTAATTCTATTTTTGTTACGATAATTCGGAAATACAAAGAGGGCATCCGCGCGTAATAACGTTTAATGTTTGATTCGATTTAAAGTCGATTTGTTATTTACAATTGGTACCTAACCTTGTTGTTTGATATTTACAAGTAAAAATACTTGTTTTATACCTGTTGAGTCCCAATCTCGCGCAATGTATGAGGGAAAATTTAGCAAATGGTTTTTTTCGAACGGAAGAATCGGATATATCGCTTACCCTAAACCCCCTCGCATACACTTCCCTCTCTTGCCCCTACAGCAAGTAATATACTATATTTTTCTATCTTCACTAACTGATATCTCCGCCTCTACACTTCCGATTGTTTCGCCCGATCACACTTTTCGTAAGGCTCTCGTCATTCGTTCACCAGATTACCCCCAGGTCAAGCATGCAATAACTATTTTGTAACTGTTATATTTTTTTCGGTCATTCCGTGCCATTCAATTATAAGGGCGTGACAAAGTTAAATGAATGAGCGTAAGGTTTCACTGCAATAAGGCGTGGCCTTTACCGAGATAACTCGATACTGTTGACTCGGCGTCTGGCGAACCGGTTGTAACCGACCGTCTCGTCTGGTTGCGAAACCTCGCGAACGTATTAACGGTCCTACGTAACGTGTTTGCTGCAGTCTTGATCAATGTATTCATCTGCACCTTTACAAGGCGCAAGTATGGCACCAATACCAACGTCTTCCATTTGACCGTGTACAATGTAGAGCTCGAATCGTCGACGATCAAAGTCTTTCCAATCGACTTGATCTGGGTCTGCGAAGAGATGTCTGGGATGTGTTCTGGGGAATTGTTCGGAATAATCTCAGCTACCGATTTCCATTACAGAACATCACGGCAATATTCCAAATTCCATCGACATCATTCTGATGTCTACATTTTTTTTACTCTATCTACAGAAATCTGTAGGATCTGGATCAACATCATTCTTTATTTCAGCCGTCACACATCCACTGTTGGGCTGGATTTCCAAAAAGACCAGCTGTAAGAGGATATAAAAATTATATTATATAATAGAAACGAATAAAGGCGCTGTGTATTCTAAAATAAATAATTCGTCTCCAATTTCATAACCTTGCAATCGTTGTTACCGATTATTCTGACCTTGTCTATAATGAGGTTATTATTAAAATAAACTGTAAAAAAAAACCCGAACAAACGAATTCTTTCACGCAACTTGCACGAGATTAATCAAACACAAAGTATGGACGTATATCTCAAGGTTAGGAAAATAAAGACGTTCTTTCCCAAACGAAATACTTAATACATTTATTGCAGAGGCAATTTTATGCACAGATAGTGATTTAGCGTTGGAACCACGTGATCACATTAACGTAAATGTAATAATAAATACAGATTAAGTAACAACCAGCTTGCATGCTCGAGTGGAGTGTGCCTTGACCTTAACTTATAAAATGCAGTCTATTAATATTTACTTATGTAAGGCAGTGGCAGAATATACAATTGTATTTGCCTTTATCAAATATTAAAATAAAAATGTCACTGTATAACGCGTGGCTATCTCTTTGAAGTAAAAACTTTTTTAATGTAATGGAAAATTTTATGAATTCGCGCACTGACATGGTAATTTTGTATATATATTTTTTATGGTCTTGTACAGTCCTTAATATATTTAAATAACAAATAAACCAAATAAACATGTATATAATCGTTGCTTGGATTATAATCGTGTCAATAAATGTGAAAATCAGATTGATGTTAATAATTATGATATAAACATTATGAAATTTCATATTTTAATACTAAATCTATGAGTAAAACTAAGACAAAATATTACTGCAGTGTCAAAATATAGTTAATTCCAAGAATGCATGCGCCTGAAATAATTATACATATCGACGCTGGAAAACAAAAACGTAGTAACCCACAAAAATCAAATTGTTCTCCAGAGCCGAAAAACATTTCAACTTTTTTAAAAAAGTTATTTGTTTGTGGACCTAGAGCTGTCGTTTTTGGACACAGTATTTTTTTTGTCGAATAAGTATTGCACCACTGCATTAACCTAAAGTTTTCCTAAAAGAAAATCGTTTTACGATACAAAAAATAATAGAGAAGTGTCTATCTTGAAAATCCTATTTTCGCTTTTTTTCATCTAATTGTTACAAGTCATATATCACGCGACGTCACGACGCTTCTTTTTTTTAATTCCAATGATGTAAAAACGTGAAAATGGCCATATGTGTCACTTACAACGTTTTTGCTTTCCAGCGTCGATATACAAAATGCAATTGCATTATACATATTCCGTGAACACTTCTCACGCTTTGCTACACTGGAAATTAGCTTAATTAGTTGCGTTGCATTTTATGCCAGACTGATAATATTCTCGGGTGCCCAGGTCGATCCCACGGTGTTGTCAATTCCTGGTAAATTGTCACGCCATTTACTGGCTTTGTTTCTACTTGCGTATGTATACAGCGATATGTTTTGTTTAGGTATAAAACAGGAACTATAAAATAGAAATGGAAACCAGTTAGTTTTTACTTCTAGCGGTTTAAGCATACTGGCAAGTATTTTATTTTAACGTAAAATTTTGAAACAAGTACTACCAACTGCAAAAACCCATTTATCATTTATTTTTAAGTAAAAAATATTTTTCAAAAATCTTGCTTCCTTTTTATTTTTCTTTTTTTTCAATATTGTTTCAACACCATTGTTGTTGTTGAAATGCCATTGTTAATTATTTATAAAACGAGCATTAATCTCACGTGGTAATAACATGCGAAGAAACCATTGAAGGACGCAAAAAAAAACAGAACAAACAATCCGCATACGCGCAACACGTGATTTTACGACATGGCAATTATCTGCTAATATATAATCTGTGTATAAGCACAGCGAGCGATACTTTATTGCACACTATTACTGCTATCTAGAATGACCGCTACATTTTTTTTTCTTTCAATGTATCGCAACCACAGACTTATGTCGGTGCTCTTTTGCAATAATCTTGAATTGGTTGCTTTGGTATTTTTTTTAATAAGGGTGCTGCCTCTACAGTTACTACATTATTTTTTTTAATGCCTGAATGTTTGAGGGCGGGGCTGGAGAATGCCCTGATTCACGTGTCGAAGACGCCCCGTTGCATTGTTATAAGTTTCTCCGCGACCGCTGCGTCCCTGTTTCTCATGGCCATTTTTAGATTATAGTCTATAAATTTCTCTTTTGATGCGGCCATTGCCTTTGTCACCAGTCTTCCTGTGGTGTCGTCACAGTCATCTGTGTAATAGACACAGCTGACTGTGTGTCTGGATATCCGCTGGACCGCTACATTTAGCTTCTGTCAAGTATTATATTTTGTTTAAAAATTAGCAACTCTTCTATACAACGAATTTGCAACCAGGCCATTGAGTATAAGTTTGTCTCTTATTTCATTCAAGATACATGTTGTGTCGAGTGTCTGCGATTCATTCGACAATAAGATGACAGCGGGTTTTATAAACTTTTGATTACAAATGCCGCGTATTAGGAGTGCACGATATATATCGATATTTTATGTAATATGGAGGCGATCTCTCTCTAGTGTCGGTCCCTCATGTCTGAGGATCGTGGTCACCATCAGGGTTGCACCTGGAGCGGATGATTTGTTCCACCGGTTTCTGTCCAGCGCGTCTCTTACGGCAGTGTACCACCTTGTTAGTAAACGGCCGCGAGATGTTTTTTATGCGGTGTTCCCAACTACGATCAGTTTATCTAGACTTTCGTCGCCTCTGCGCATTGTGTGTCCGAAATACGCTAGGTTTCGTTGGCAGCATATGGTAGACAAACGAGTCTTAATTTGTAATTGGCTTAGGATAGATGCATTGGTGCGTTTCGCAAGTCTGGGTATCCTTAATATACGCCTCCAGCACCACATCTCGAATGCATCGATCCTTTGCCTCTCTATGGCTGGGATTGTCCACGTTTCCACTCCATACATGGACGCGACATATCATAGCAACGCTTCAATCCGATATTATCGAATCATCTAATATCGATATTTTTATCGATATAAACGTAATATCGTAAGAATTTAAATAAAAAGCATTCTGTTCTTTCTTTTATTCGTGATTGACAATTTATATAAAATAAAACCCTTACTTGCGCTGCCGTCACGAACAGTGTCGAGTATTATGTTACTACACTCTTCACGATGGCAGGACTCGCTGAATAAATTTTATAATCTATGCATGTAGTCTGTACTGCTAGCGGATTCAAATCAAATAGTCTGGACTAGTATCCGAAGCGAGAACCTCTCAGTTACGCGCCGAGTACTCTATTGGTACAAAACTTTTCTTTTATTTAATATTATGCGCTAATTAATTATAAACAAATTTCGATATATGAAAAATATCGATATATTTGTACAATATATCGCGTAGGATCGATACAACGTCACGATATATTACATAGAAAAATATAACGATATGTTTTTGGCATGAACATTGATTAAACCAAATACAAATTAATAGCACATAATTTTTTTCCTTGTAGTATATTTTTATTGTTTTTTTCTTTACAATTATTTAATTAAATTTCATTAATTTGTTAAAAATTGCCTTGTAATTTCTTATTATCATTAAAATGTCAGATACATTTTAACCCGTTTTGGCCTAACATAGGACGTGCGACCTTTTTTTTTTTTTTTTGTTAACGGGGAGGAAATCTTCAAAAAGATACCCCGCCTTCTGGGGGGAAGGCGGCGGTTATGTGGGGTTTTTACCCACTAAAACCTCCCCGGTGGCCCTTTCCTCGGTGCATGACGAGGGGCTCCGGGATCTCCAGTGGAACGCACCGGAGCCCCTCTGCACTGTGCTCAAGGAGAGCACGTCCCGGGGGGGGAGGATTCTCCCTCCCCCCCTGTGCCCTCATAGTGCAAGGCTACACGGGCCAGCCGATGTCGCCTTCTTCCCGGGTCCACCTTAGCGGACGACAAAGGCCCCCACCTTTGTCGCCCAGTGAACCCGAGGCCCCTTTTAGTCGCCTTATACAACAGGCAGGGGATACCGTAGTCTTATTCTTGAGAGCCCAGAACTACAAGGCTGAAGGACGTGCCACCTAGAAAGTGGTCTGACGACCTTACGATAAGTCTAGAATAGGAAGTCGCTTAGCCAGTCCTTTTGGAAATCGTTGGCTGAAATGATGATAATGATCAATAATATTTCTTGTCATTGCCATGTTATATGCTTATCTGTTTTTCCCTTGGAAGAAACCTCAATTAAACTTGTCTTATATGAGTCATTTCGTAATATCGGAAATGACTAGTTGGAATTGATGTCAATGTAACGCTAGTAGGTTAACAAATCGAATTATTTTCCACATAATAAACATGCATCCGTTGAAGGTTTCCTAACAAAAGAAGTATTTTTATTAAAATCCAAACAATCGGAACATCTTGTTCCAGTTCAGGTTTTCCTTATCCTTATGAGGTAGAGTGTCACTCAGTCAGAATTATTAACGATTCCTTTCTCATTTGTGCAATTTAATTATATCCTGATCAACCTGCAGGCTATTCACGTACGCGCTGAAACAATACGTTGCTGCCCAACGATGTGTTTTGAGAGGGTGCACAGCTCTTATGTCACTTAGCCAGAACCTTTTTAGGGAGTAACTGAGCGCAAGGGCCCCTAAGAGATGTCCTTGGGAATTAAAACATTCAAACAGCTACAAGTACATGACTTACTTCGGGAATCAGTGTACCAAACCCATCCATCAGATCGTTATTTTGTTTTGATAATTTCTATACAAGTGCATAACTACGATCCTACTTGATGTTGAGTGGAGATGCAGTCCTCTGTAGTAAGGCGCACTAGCTTAGTCAATGCCTATTGACTCTTATTTTTTTCTCTCCGATTAAAATACCCACATTGTAATCATAGGGAAAGACAGACGCGGGCAAACTATTCCAGTCCTTTACTGTACGAATATTGAAAGACGAAGCAAAGCGCTAGCTACAATACTAACATTGCTTTTGTTATCAATTGAGTTTTTTCTCAAAAAATAACACTCTCCCATGTTTATGTTTACGCACTAACACATACAACAACACAACGTGATCACTCTTTCCCCTACCGCATCCAATTGTTGACCGTGCCAATTATTGAAAGCGAAACTCTAATATTATGTTGGTGCGTCGCTTGTATTCGTCAATTTCAACCTTTCTCTTTTATCGATATAATTGTATAATATTTTAAGAGCGTAAGCAATCCGCTCTATTTTTGATAAGCTATAAATAAAAGGACGCACTTGTCAAATGCGTGACGATAAGGATCGTCACGGGCGACGCGTGATCGACCCGATATTGCGTCGGGTTCACTATAACGAATGCAATAAGTTCATTGATCCCCACAAATGTCTCTTACATTTCATCTAACAAACGTGCTAATTCTTGTATAACTTCTACAGCAGTGTTTCCCAATATTTCTTAGCTAATGACCACTTTGTAAACACACCTCCAAGGGCTTTTGAGATATATTTTTTTTCACAAAAAGCTCTCGAGTCATTTTTTATATATATCTTGTTTAAAATATATAACAAAAATTGTAACTTTTCCCAATTTTTGAAGGAAAACTTCTTTACGCTCGCTTGCCTTGGGGAGTAAGCAGCTGAATGCGTAAGGAAGTGTGATCGGGTGAGGCGAAGAGAGTTGAAAGAGAGATATAAGTTGTGAAGATAGATAGAGAGAGAGTTACGTTTCGTATATCTAAGACACAGTGTAGGCCTATTGTCTGTATCATATTATAGAAGCAAGAGAGCAGTGCGCGCGATTTCTTCCTCCCTTGAAGATGCGTGTACATATAATATTTTCTGTATATATTGTACATATAGATATGGAGCTAGAAGTTTTACCTCAGTCGTATGTTCTTAAAGTACACTCGTTTCTTTTTTAATTATTTAATTCACTATATTTCGACCACTACAGTGGTCGTAGTCACGAAGCGCACTGAAGTATTTGGCGTCCCAACATCTTAGTTCTTGTAAGCTACCGTCTAGTTGTAATTATATATTTTTGTTCATTTTTATAATTTATATTATATACAAATATATATATACATAATGATAGAATTCTTACTTTAAATAATAATTCAAAAATAATTTTGTTCCGATCTACGCAATGAGATTTAACAGTAACTTTTAAGTCTCGCAGTGATGTACTTGGTATTAGACTTGTATTAATGATAGGTGGCTGTATCTTTTTATACATTTATTGTTATTATTCAGACACATACTGCGATTTGCTATAAGGGTAATCCCCTCGTTATCACGAACAAGCTTGCAATGGACATTCCACATATCAGCCCTTCCGTCGGATATGATTCCAAGTAATCAGATACAGTTTGCTGGCTTCTAATATATTTACTTAGGTATTATTTAACCTGCTAACAATTTGCTGCACGAAATTTCTTGCGAAAGTCAATTTCGAACTAATTTCCAATGCCTTGCATATTTTCCTTGCAGAGGTAACTTGCAGCAAGGTCTCGCATAACCGATATGAAACAAATTCCGGAACATGCGGACAAGAATTTATTTTAGTGACATTTTAATAGAATTTATTAGCATTCTTTTAAGTAAGAAGTAAAGGCGGTTGTGTGACGATTGTAATGACTCACCCGTGAGAAGACAAAGGACATGTGAGCTTTAATCGATTGCGAAATCCTCGACCGATGAAACCGATTTATTAGATAGATGGATAGATTATTTATTGATGACTATTTTAAAATAATTAAAATCAATAAAGGTAAAAACGAAAGTTACCTAAATCTAAAAATGGACAAGCGCGATCTCTTCCAGGCAACCCTCTAGGACAGGGTATTAAAATTAACACATAGTAGGTTTATAAGAAAAGTTAACAATAAACAATTAACAGCAAGAATTGTTTATAATTAGGAGAGAGGTCTATTTATTTTAAAAATAAGTTATTACAGTGAATTTTTATTTCATCATTATCAAATACTAACAAACTAAAAAGTTACTAAAACTAGCAGATAGCTGATAACGATGCCATTGAACGTTCATTTTGTATACACTTGTTTACAAATTTCTATTCAACTTATAAAACTTATAGCCTTAAGTCCCCGCTGTGGGGCAGAGGGCGTCCACAGTGTGTCGCGATTTTGCTCTGTCTTGGGCTAGGTGTTTTGCCCCTCCTACGTCGTCGGGACTTTGCTGGGACCGGCCGGTCGTTGGGGTGTCCTGTCGCTGACAGATCCGGGACATCCCGCTCATAACGGCTGATGGCATTCGCGGAAGGTTTAGTGGGTAGGGGCTGCCCAGGCCGAGTCCCACACATCCCTGGGTGCCCACCCAGGGTACCGGAGGATGGTCTATAAAAAGATTCACTCGCGTGAAAAAAAAAAGATGTTTTGCCTCAGGCCATGTCAACCCGGTCTTCATGTCCGCCGCAACCGATCGCCGCCACGTTTGCTTAAGACGGCCACGCTTCCTTGTTCCTGTTGGGATTCACTCCAACGCCTGCCTAGGAATGTGAGTAGGATCCCGACGCAGGGTGTGACTAATCCAAGACCATTTGCGCTTTATTTGCTGGCTGACCGGCTGCTGTAAAGAATCGCCGGTCAGAATGCATGCGGCTGTTGTAATATTCTATTTATTCCGTTATTGTCAGATACCGATTTTGATATCGTACATATCGACACGAAGCGGTTTTTGCCCTCTTTGTTTGCAATGTTGTTCATTCGAAAGATATTACAGAATGGTACATCCGCGCGCGTTGCGACTGAATCACCTGAATCACCCAATAACAATGACTTTTTATGTACTTTATCCCTTAATACTATGTTATATATAGTGTTTATATAATGTGATACGACGTAAATCATTTTTGTTTTACTATTTCAATGGATAATATACGAAAAATGAAGTCTAGATTATTAAGTGAGAACTTTATTAGCCGCGTTGACTTTGTCTTGCCATCCCTTGATTAGTTCTATATATGTATTACGTTTTTTTAATTTTACGAACTCTGCTAATAGATGGAGCTATCGTCGTTTCATAAATCAATGGAATAGGGTGTGTGTACGTATGTGAAAATTTTATCCCTTTATTTATTTTGAGTTCTTGCAACAGTGCATCATGCAAATTTTTGTTATCTTCCCACCTTCGCACGACTTTAGCACAAGCGTAGGTCGCAATTTCCTTTTCCTTCATTCATTCAGTGGGAAGTGAACTGTCTGCGAACAATTCGCCTTCGCATGTAATTACACCTCTTTATAAGCCATCATTTTGAAAGAATGGTATGATTAAGATTCATTTAACGAATGAATGTAATGTCATGCGAGTGAATTATCATATTTAAAGTATTTGCCTGTGCCAGATTACAATTATATGTATACGTAAGAGCGAAAACATAAAAAAGCAAGTACTGTAATACCGTTGCATTCCACAGTTCAAGTATAGATGCAGTTCTTATCGCTAATATATTGTTGGAGTAGAAAGGGCATTAAGAAAACTGGGTTTTTTTTTAATGACGAACACAGATTCTCCAGAGAAGCTGGCCTTGACCACTTCACCGGATTGATTGTGGGAAAGCAGACAGATTCATTATTGGAATACAATCTGTCAAAAACAATTTATAGACATGAAATTTTCCTCACGATGGTTTTTTCATCACCGAGCAAACTATTAAGCACTTAACAGTTGTAATAAATGTACTTTATTGTATTTACATTAAGTTGCAATAAATGTACTTAATTGTAAATACTTCTTCCCACAACCTGCCAAAACTCCACCAACCTCGCGGTTATATAGGCTGAAAGTCGTGAGGCCACGTGTGTTGCAGCCGTGTCTCCACACGCATCTTCTTGACCCTACAAGTTCTTTATCAAGGCCTTTCTTAATAACTCAACTCATCCCCTTATGGAGAAATTAATAAGTCCACCATCATTGCTCATGTAATTCAAGAATGTTCGCTTTCGGATATCCAGATAATACGCCGATCACATTGGGCTATTAGTTACGAGTATCGTCGGATTAAGAATAGCTAGTGGTCATGAAGTCTCAAGAACACCTTGAAGAAAATCGTCCGCACACGAAAACACTTTCTGAAACTTTGAGACGATGAAGACTCTCTGAAGATAACCTTCGTGAAGGTAATCAGAATTCCGCGTGCTGCTCTTTAGCACTAACGTTATACGAGCGGAAAGATCCTATAATTTAGATGTTTCACGAGAGTAAATATAATTTTCAATAAAACACTATTTACCAAAACAAATCCGAGTACCGGTCATCCAGGTACTGTTAGACAATACAACATGTGATCCAATTGTGATTCCAGCAAAAGCCATAAATATTAAGTATTCAATTAAATATTAATGTATACTCATAAGAGGTATTGACGTCAACTTTTTACTCCATCTTATATTGTGTTTGACACGTATAAATAATTAAAAAAATATGCATCTCCTATGCACGATATTATCAGGTAGTCAGAAGTAAACACTATATTTTTAACTACAACATATAAGAATTTTACTTAAAAAGAACGTAATATTCTTTCTTTTTCTGCGAGTTATTTTCAACCGTATCGATGCTTCTTGTTATAATAATTATTTATTAGTTTCCGTGGTCTTTGTTTACGACACGCATACTTTTTACAAATTCTTTTGTATATCTAGTTAATCGTACTTATATCTTCGTATACATCATATATCTCGTAATAATCGAACGTAAAGGACGGCACTATACACTACTGGTAAATAGATAGTGGCAGTTGGCAATAACTAATATTATTGCCAAGCCATCGGCAAGTGTTGGCACTGGGAGAATAAGATGCCGAAGAAACTGTATCATAGAGGAAAATCTGCCTACTGACGGAAATGCGAATGGAAATGCGGCGAGGGCGGTGGCCGAATGCTCACTAATCCCTTCTTTCGTAGTAAAAAAAATATGTAATTTGATTGGATTGATAGATATACATGATTATTGGCGATAAGAATGACAATAATGATAAATATTTAAAATGAAACATAAAACACTGGTACACTTATTAATATCCGTCCGAAATCAAATTCTAAACAAGAAATTCATGTTCCAACTAAGTTAAATATAATATAGTAACATACTTCATTTGTTGTTCCTAATAATCGATGGAAATGTTTAGTACCTATATCTAAGTTGATAAACTTACGACCATGCACATAATACGAAAGCATGTCACTTGATTATATGCCCACATTATGGAATGCTTATCTTGCAAATTATAAAGGTTATCAATAGCGTATACAATGCAACACTATTTATTGTATCAAATATCACATGTTAGTATTGATGTGATGATTTTTTTGTATCAACGGTAAAAATAGAACAACTCCCGTGATCACATTTCCGAACAACTTTTCGAAATGATTTCTTGTACAAAATTTTTAAATTTTTTACAAGACATTTTCGTTTTTGTTTATGTTTGGTATGATCTATAATTATTGTTGCATTATAATAATAATTTTAGATAAAAATTTTAAGTTATAATTATCTCTGTCTGCCTCGAAAACCTTTTACCTTAAACTTAAAAACTTAAAGCTACATTGCCATCCTGCGTCAGTCCACTGCTGGACATAGGCCTCTTCTAAAGCACGCACACTCAGCTCGATCTTCGAGGTCTAGTTGAAAGCTTATTTTTTTTATTTTATGTAACAAAACGTATTAATATCACTTCTGAGAATATGTTTCAATTATTTAACTAAGTATCCGATATTATTATCTATGGATTTGCTGCTGTCAGTGTCAATATTGATTTGATAAATTGATACTGACACGAATGACAGTCGCGAATTTCTCTTTGATAAATGAGCTTGTGGATATCACCGGAGTGAATCAATTCCACAATTTAAGTTATTAAAACACTTGTAACGTTATCAAAGTTCTAATAAAAGTTATAGTTTACGATGGACTTGGAAGATACTAGAGCGGAAGGCTGGAAATATTTAAATAAGCAGTTTTTCGGCGATGGTCAGTAAGATTTCTATGTTCTAATGTTCCGTGGGAGAAAGGCATTTTTATGACCAATTAATGGACGTGCAAGGACGAGTATTAATTTATTCGTCGTTTTAATTATCACTGCTATGCCTGTGTTTCTACGACTTATTTACGGTAATGTTAACTGAAATGGTTGTGCTAATTGTTACAAATAAAAAACATATTATCTTAAAAATACGTGTTTTAGGGCACTTTTTTATTATAGCTAAATTTAATTAGTGTTATATTAAATCTTCTGTGTGTTTGATAATTTTTTATATTAAAAAGATTATGATTATGAAGTATAATGGTGTTTAAGACCAATATGTTGTGTTATCAGATAAAGTTTCCATATTGATTCCAATATGTTTCACCATTAGTACCTTAGTGTACATGTGCCGAATTAAATAGTATTTCTATGATGTAACTAATGTTTTGAACTTTGAAATAGAGTCTTGATATCTTGAAGAGATACAGGTTTCTTTGAGATGGAATATTATTAACAGGATCCAAAACAAGTGATAACCAGCTATGTTCTGTATGTAGTGTAGTGCAATTGGCCTCAATAGTAACAATAGTAGTCGTGAGAGTGATCATATTCTAACACAAAGTGCAGAATTATTATATTTGCTTTTGTTAGGATCACCTTTTGCTAATAGCTGGTAAAATTCAAAAACTTAGTTTAAAATGTGTGCACTATAGTAACTCATAGAGGATACCAATAACTGGCACCATATTAGTTACAAGTACATTCCTGTGATGTAAAAGAAGAATAAAGTTGTTGCAATCAAACCAAATTTTAACTATTTTATAAAAAAGACATATTCTAATATTATAAAAGAAACACACATTTTAGGGCTTAAATTGTTTTGGAAAGTGTGATCCATCCTTCTTCATCTTTGGAAACAATTACCTGTATATATTTGCAGATTACCGGGGCATGCAATAATGGTATTTACAGTAATAGACCAATAATCCTGCGTGTTTGGAAAACACTATCCCTTCTCATAGTCTATGATTCAACTGTCCAATATATACTCCACCTAGTAATGCAAACTATATGCTTAATAGCTATTTTATCAGAGCATGTAATGAATTCAATAACCTTTGTAAGAAATACAATAATGCCGACCTATTTCACGTCAGTGATGCCTCCATACATAAGCTTTTTATAAGAATATTTAGTGAAATTTTGTCTGCGGGACCCTGATACTGTTTTCCAATCCTGTGTTACCTAAATTTGTGTATCTTTAGTTTTTTTTTCCCTAACTTATTTGTGAAAACTTGTTATCTGCTATCTGTAAATTATATAAGAAGCATTGAATAGCTGTAAGTTTTCCTGTATTAAATAAATAAATAAATATTCACCTAAAATTTCTGCTTATTTGTGTCATGCAATGTATGCCATAAAGAATTTCTTGGAAAGTTTTATTTCTCAATTTTTCTTGGTGTTACTATTTGTTTCTGACACAAACTCTTTCGTCCATCAACTCTTCCATGAAATAAGCCATAAAAATGTCATAAAGAATATAAGATAAACACAAAGAAAATATGGTGACAATGGATTGCAGAGGGTTAAATTTCTAGTTTAATGCAATTAATTTGAACTGAGAACTTTATATTCTAAGATCAGAGAGGCTATACAAAGTGGATGAATAATGCTAATGAAATATTATGATAATCAACTCTCTATCATGCATAAAGAATAATTTTTAATTAAATAAAACATGTATTATTTTCCAGGAGAGCGTGCTAATTATGTCAACATTCCCCACGTGATTGCCATGGTAGGTCTGCCTGCCCGCGGCAAGACATACATCTCAAAAAAATTGTCACGGTACCTGAATTGGATAGGAATTAATACAAGGGGTAAGTGCATTCTATTATTTAATTTTTAAAACTATTATCCCTCAAATAAATGAACTAACTAAAATTAAAAGTATAAACTGATAAGTTTATACAGACAGCTGTTTAACAATTATGTTACTCTAAAAAAGCACCTCAAGGTTGTGTGTGTAATTGACTGTTAAGCTGCTTGTGTTCTTTCTTCGTGCATTTATCACAAACACAAATTTATGCAAGGCACAAGGGAGTTGAAGAAGTCGTTAAGAAATGGATTTAGGAAATGGAGCATAGATATTAATCTGATAGAACATGCAGTCCCTTTCTGTTCTCAGCACAAAATGGCCATCCTTTCACCCAATACAATCCAGTCGTTAAACTAAAAAATTCAAATTTCCAGGTGTCATCCTTGATCAAAAACTAACTCTTGGTCCACACATTAACTGTGTATGGAACTGAAATGTCCTATTGAAAATAAAATTATGCTATGACTTATGCACCCGCCCTATCTAGCATTTAATTACCAGGTTTCAGATAATTCAGAATTGATATCAAGTAGGAGCACTTAGGTGTGTAATATTAACATGCAAATTGGATAGAGATTTTGCCACCATAATACACAACATGTGTTCAACAGCCTGCTGTTATGACTACGCTGTTGATTGATGAAATTTGTGGACAGGGATTTGGGAAAGATTTTGGTGACTCGGGCATATCCTCAACCATATTCTCCTCAGGCATATTTCAAGGGCGAGGTTACAGGCAAAACATGAAACAACTGTCGTACTATGTTTGCCGACTAGAAGAAAACAGTGCTTATGACGAGGCTTACGACGCTGCCAAATATTTTTTAATGATAGATGTGATGCAGAAAGTCCGCCCTTTTTTCCCAACCGAGGTGAACTAGAAAGAATTTTCTAAACACGGAAAAAATAATTTTTTCACCAACTTATTGAGTCTCATATATAACAAGACAAAGTCATTTGCTAAAATATTTAATATAATATAAACTTTTGCATGGAGATGACTGTGCTCGAGGTATCTCTACGAAATCCGTGTACAAAGCCCGTGTAAGCAAGTTGTGGTCGCAATGGGCAGGGCACATAGCGCGTATAAGACATGGTAGATGAGACCGAAAAGTTCTTGATTGGAGACCACGGACCGGCAAGAGCAGCGTAGGACGTCCACCTTCAAGGTGGTCTGAGAAATCGGTGGAAGAGGCCTCTGTCCAGCAATGGATGTTCTGCAGCTAACATGATGATCATGATTTCGCATGCATGTATGAATGTGGAAGTGTCGAGAGTTTGCCTTTTATCGTTATAGTGCAATTTATCAGTATATCGATCTTGCAACTACCAATCGTAACGACTTCATAAAGGAATGCATAAATAATTTGGCACGCGAAACTCTATTTAGAATTTGCTTTGGCCGCTGTCCACTGGCAAGTAAACGTGCGCCTACAGCACCACCATAATACTCATTAGCTCCTGTATACACGAGTGCATCACGACACGGCAAATTGCCTTTCCTGACAATCTAAAATCAGTCTTGATACAATGCTATAAAGTCTTTAATAGATAAATAAAAATGGGTGTCTGTTTGTAACGGTAATTAACCATTTTACTTTATGTATATACGGCACATATGTATATCGAAATAATATTTTTGAAGTTATACTATTGTAAAATGGCAAGGTGTAAAAAAATTGAAGTGAAAAAAATTGTGCTATATACTTTTTCTAGCGCTCCAATATAATAGAGGTAAACTATCCGCATGTATCATTTATTGATAATTATCATATTTATCTATTTAATTTTTCATATTTAAACTGAACTTTATTGACTGTCTTTTTCCAGTCCTTTTATTAGCTAATTTTTAGTTACAGCCTTCATATTTGTCCCACTGTTAGGCATAAGCCTTCTCTGTAAAGAGAGTATAAGGGCACACTCCGTCACGCGGCCCTAGTGCGGATTGGCAGATATCACATGTCTTAGAAAAAAATTACTAAGACGTGTAGGTTTCCTCACGATGTTTTCCTTCACCGCTGAGCGCGTGGTAAATCAGCACATAAAATTGCAACAATAAAATTATTGGTGCCAGCACCGGGGATCGAACTCGGGTTGCTTTCTTTTTAGGACTAACTTAGACTACTTTTATTTTAGAAAAATATCACTACTCGCCCTCTCATGGCCCCACCAACCTCGCGGTTATATGGGCCGAAATGCGGAAGTGTACGCGTGGTCTGGCCGTATGGCCCCACACGCACCTTCTTGACTCCGTACAAGTTCTTTATCAGGGCCTTTCTCCACCATTCGGAGCTCAACACCTTAAGGGGCTCTACGGCGAGCAACATAATGGCTCGCTCGACGGCGCAAAACGACTTTTTAACGGGTCCTTTTTATGCTTCTTTTATTTTAGAAAAATGTAAATAAATTATATTTAATCGCGGCGCGCAGTTGTTTATATTAGTAGTACGTATGTTTTCCTAGCTTGTGCAGAAGTACGGTGCGGATATTTTATCTGTGGAACAGAACCTATTGACACTTGGTGATAAAAATGTATTATCGCAATAATAATATTGCGTGTGCTTATGTTTACTTAGATGTTTAGCAGTAACAAGGTATGACATATAACATCACCACGTGTTAAAACACGTGAGAGCTCCGTAATGTATATAATAATATACATACATTGTACTCTTCAAAAGATATGTAACTTTACTAATGAATTTAACAGGCGAGTGATACCATAGCCCTATTGTATAGGTTCGAGACTCTTCCGATCCCGTTTGGCGGCCTCCTTCTGGGCCATGATGTCGTCGCAGAAGGAATACTTACCTAATCCTAGATTGGTATAACTTTACCAATATTTCCCTGGTATATCTTTGGGAACCAAGGTCTTATGACAACAAAAAAAAGACACCATACCCTGAAGCAAATAACACCTTTTTTGATGTTGGTTAAAAGCAAACAAAAATGACGACCATGAGAAACCTCCTCTTTTCTTAAATCTGCTGAAGCAGAGATCTCCCGGTATTTAGTACCCGTTTTATAGTGTAAGGTTGTCCCCTTCACAGTTTTCAACCTGGGCGAGTACCGACGGCACGCCACCACCGCGTACACCAGCCACGAGTTCTTCCGCGCCGACAACAAGGAGGCGATGGCGATACGGCAGCAGTGCGCGCTCGACGCGCTGCACGACGTCTGCGAGTGGCTCGTCAAGGGCGGCGAGGTCGCTGTGAGTACACCTTTAGGTCACGCACGCTTTGTGTGTGTTTTCCGCCTCTCTGTCAATCTTAAGAAGTAAAGCGCGCAAGCCGTTATTGGTATCAGACAAGATAAGAGAGTGTAGTATCGAGATGCATGGAGGAGTGCTAGATATCTGAGTGATGACCGATGTCCAGGGCAGAGTAAGTGGAGTACAAAAATTTAGCTAGGAAAATAGTGAAAGAAGTGTTCGTATCTAACCGAAAGGGGGATAAAACTTTTCCGATGAAACCTTCCGACCGAGTCGTGAATACTATCACGAATAGAGTAACTGCCCAAGCCAATCAGTAGTTCTTCAGTAAAGTTACTCCTAAAAAGTTGCTGTGCCACAAAAATCAACTTACAATTGACATTAGAAACATTAAACGCTACTTGCGTGGACTGTGTTACTTAGGAAATAAAAGAGAGATCTTGTATTGTGCTGGCGCCTATATTCTTTCATCACATTGTCGTGGAGTACTTCTTACCTAGTCTTGGATTGTCATAAATCTAAGTTAACAAAGTATCTAAATCAAAGTAAACCTGTGTCAGTGTGTTAACAATTCTTCTTTGTGCAGGTGTTCGATGCGACCAACTCGACGATGGAGCGGCGGCGGATGATTCGCGACATCGTGGTCCACAAGATGGGCTTCAAGCTCTTCTTTGTTGAGTCCATCTGCGATGACCCAAGGATCATCGAACAGAACATCATGGTGAGCTTAAATGATTTCAATGATTTGAAATCATTAAATCAATCCATTGTTTAATATTAACATGATGTATACATATATACAATTTGTATAGCTTTCACATTCCACACATGATTTCATTTTAATACGCCTGCGAATCGTAAGGTCGTGGATTCGAATCCACCATTCGACTATTGCCGTGAACCGTAAAATATTGCTAGCTTTCTTTAAAAAAAAAGTTTTAAGTTTTTAGAAAGTATCATAAAACTACATACTACAGACCTCATAAAATTAAAAATTAGTTGTAGCATGAAAATTCCTCTTGAAATGTAGTCTGCCTAACTTCTTCTTAGTCATGACTAACTGGCTCCCCAGTTAGTGGTAAAGATTCATTACAGCTTATTCTTTAGGGGAGTATCAATGTGGGAGGAGGACCTGGCGCATCACTCGTACGGTATCCGTACGACGAGTGCTCTGCGCCCGGTCCTAGAGCGTTGGATGCGCAGAAAGCGCAAACCTCTCACCTTCCGTCTGACGCAGGTGTTCACGGGGCATGGGTGCTTCGGGGACTACCTGTGTCGGACGGTCCATCGGGAGGCCCGTGTGCCCGAGATGGGCAGCGCAGCGCCATGACATGGTATCTGCCATCGGTGGTGTAGACCTGTCGCTTCCGAGCCTCGCTCTTGCGATGGTCTCGAGCGACAGGTCTTGATTTGCGGTCGCCTCCTTCTGTGAGACGGTCATGTCCCAGAAGGAGGCTGACGAGCGGCCAGGGAGGGAGCGCAGAGGCTCCCCTCCGCAGGCGACGTATCGGGGTGCGCAGGAGGCGTTACGAACGCCTCCTCTTGCCGCCCCCGTAATCCGAAGCGGGGCCAGGATGGGTACCTGGCCCCAGCATGATTCGGCGTCGTCGGGACTTCTCTGAGTGCCGGAAAAGTCCCCTTCGAGGATGAAGTCCGGTCTTTGCCGGGACCGGCCGGTCGTTGGGGTGTCCTGTCGCTGACAGATCCGGGGCACCCCGCTCATAACGGCTGATGGCATTCGCGGAAGGTTTAGTGGGTAGGGGCTGCCCAGGCCGAGTCCCACACATCCCTCCGGGCCCACCCAGGGTATCGGAGGATGGTCTATAAAAAGATTCCCCCGCGTGAACAAAAAAAAAAAAGGGGAGTATCAATGTAACTGTATCACACTACCTTGTAGGGCATCATCATCATAGCAATCATCTAATTAATTAATACTAATGATTACTTGTAATATTGCATGCCTTTCTTACTACATGATGATTACTGGGTTACCGATAAATACCTTACATATTATGACAAAAATCATTTTTACTGATTTTCAGGAGGTGAAAGTGAGCAGTCCCGACTACACAAACATACAGAACACAGACAACGTACTAAACGACTTCCTATTGAGGATAGAACACTATAAAGAGAAGTACGAACCCCTAGACGAAGCGTTAGAGTCAGAGTACAGCTTCATGAAGATCTACGACACCGGGAGAAGGTGGTGGTGCATAAGCACGAGGGACACATACAGAGTCGGATTGTTTACTATCTAATGAATATACATATAGTGCCGAGAACCATATACTTGACCAGGGTGAGGAATTTATACATTTACCGCTTCAGACTTTTATTATTTCATTTGTTTCTTTATTGAATGTGTTAAAGTTCTTTTGTGTGAACTCGAAACACACAACTACACGTTTTCAGAATATGTAATAGTATATATCCGAGTCCAATGTGCCTCTCAGCAAAGGTTTCCTCTCCCGATTTCCACTGCTTTCGATCTTTTGCAACTCTTCTCGGGTTTGCATCTGCTGTTTATCTATTTTTATTGTATATAATTGTTATGGTTATATATTTAATTTATTTGTATATATGTATGTTTTATTATATATATATATATTTAATAAAACATACATTTTTTTTCGTTTGTCCTTTTTCCTATATTGCCTGCACTCCTAGTGCATGCGTTTTAGTATTAAGTGGTATTAATTAATTCAATGAATAATAAATTCAATCTTATCTATGACAACTAAAATGAGTTTGTTTTAAATTGCAGCATGGGGAAAGCATGCACAACCTTGTCGGACGGATCGGTGGAGACAGTGAACTGTCACCACGGGGCAAACAGTACGCCAGCTCGCTGGCCACGTACATAGAGCAGCAGCACATCCCCGGCCTGAGGGTGTGGACCTCTTGGATGAGGCGGGCCATACAGACTGTCAACGATGTGCGAGCTCCACAGGAGAGGTGGAAGGCACTCAACGAGATTGATGCCGTGAGTTATTTAAACCTAAAGATTCTTCTCTTCTCGCGACTCTATTTTTGAAGTAAAACTTTTGTATGCACGCTTGACTTGAAGAGTAGCATGCTGAATGGGTTACGAAAGTGATTGGGGGAGACGAATGGAACTTGAGAGGGAGCTATAAGCTAGTGAAAAAAGAAAGAGAGAGTTGTGTTTCGTATCTCTAAGGCACAGTGCAGGCGTATTGTCCGTGTCAAACTATAGGAGCAAGAGAGATGAATGATTCAAAGTATGGTACACACTGGAATATGTCTACACACTTGTGCGGTTAATTATTCTTTTAAAATAAAATAAAATATAAAAAAATCAATTTTATAATCTTAAAATTTACTTGATTTTTTAATATTACTACTGTCAATATGTATCTTCCACTACCAGGGCATCTGTGAAGAGATGAGTTACGCGGAGATTCAACAAAAATACCCCTCGGACTTCAACGCGCGCGACGCGAACAAGTTCGCCTACCGCTACCCACGCGGCGAGAGCTACGAGGACCTTGTGGCCAGACTGGAGCCCGTCATCATGGAGCTGGAGAGGCAGGGCAACGTGCTGGTGGTGTCCCACCAGGCTGTAATGCGATGCCTGCTAGCCTACTTCCTAGACAAGTCTGCAGGTTAGCGATACAGACGTACTTTGTTGGTATATCATCTTCCATTTACTTCTGCGTTTCCCCTGGTGAGCGAGGTGCCAGCAACCCTCACTCTTTCAGGCTGCCAACGCACCTGCAATCCTTTTAGAGTCCGTTCGCCTCAAGAAAATAGTGAGTCATCGTTGTTCGACCTAGCCTTGCCTGATGATGATGTGACAAGGAGTAACTTAGGCTACTTTTATTTTAGAAAATTGTATCTGGTGTCGGACACCACACGGTTTTTTTTCTTAATGCGAACGGACTATAGTGTTATATTAGCGACCGGCTCTGGTTTGCCGTAGGCTCCTTTTCCACCTTCTCTGTAGACTTATAACTGATAACGAATTATGTGTCATTATATGTGCATGTCTGTTGGTGTGACAGAGGAGCTGCCGTACCTGCACGTGCCGCTGCACACGGTGATCAAGCTGACGCCGGTGGCGTACGGCTGCCGGGAGGAGCACATCTCGTTGCCGGTCGCCGCAGTCGACACGCACCGCCCCAAGCCCTCTGTGAGTCTTTCACCAACACCACTTTTAGCTGTAGAATAAAATTGAATTTATATATTTAATATATATTTCGCCCACACCGAAGAATAGAGTTCGAATAAAGCTAAAAATATTTTTTTTATTATTGCTTATAATAGAATTTAATATCTTATCTAGTTGTGTTGTTATTTTTCATGTATCTTTCACGGTTAGCGAGATCCTAAAACCTAAGACTTGAAATCAGTGTTATACCAACTCTTGCATATAACTGTCCTGGTATCTTAATTACCGTACTGTCTTACAAATACGACTTTATTCTACGGAGCGGGCGATTTGTTTTTGCATAACCCCGTTATTAATGTTTTTTTTTCTCAATTATTTACTAATATTCTTGTAACGCGTTCCAACTATGCTTAAGCTCGTGCTAGGAGATGGTTGTGAATAGTCGAATGGTGGATTCGTACCTTACGAATCATAACCTAAGCCACTAGGCTATTGACACTTCTATTCTATTGTTATTGGAGAACTCCTAAAAATGGAATTTAATTGAGATATTGGTAGTTTATGACAATTCAAGACTAGCACTGTTTTCTGAGACTTCCTTAACAACAACAAATATGGAAGAAAAATAATATCGGCCCTAGTATTTTGTAATACTACTATGGTGTGTCGGAAATAATAGCGATTGTCAGTCCGTAGTGGCGTTGAATTCCTAACTGAAGCAGTAAGAAGTTCACAAATTTCATTATTTAGATTATATTTTGCACCAGAGTTTGATTTACTTAATACATACTATAATACTAATACTTATCATGGAATGAACTTAAATCGAGTAGATTTTTAACTTTGATTAAGTAGATTTATAACAAGTACATGTCGGTAAACACAAAAACCGACTTCAAATCGAAAGAAGCGTTAAACGCTATTACGCGCGGGCGACCTCCTTGTGTTTCCGAATTTTCGTAGGAATTAAATATATGATTTCATTACGAAATCAAACTTAATCAGAATGTAACCAAACTTTTATCTAACTACATCATTAAGTACATCCTTTCCAACAAATAATGAATCATTGACATCCATTGGCGTGATATTGAGCTATTCGTCCATTTGTGGCGCACATACTTGATGCTAATTAAACACTTATTTCGTTTTCTCATAGACACCATTGCCAGAATTGGACCAAATTTAAACGGGACCACACGGAAACGCACCAAGTTTCAAATACTTTTTTATTTAATAATCATTAAAATTTGTTCACCTAGTCAACAGTTACGCCGTAACAAATAAAAAAATACAGACGAAGTGAAACGAACCTCCTTTTGAAGTTGGTTTAAAATATGTATAATCAATGCTTTTTAACTAAAACTATATTTTGTAGATAACCTTCAGATTAAAGTTTAAGGCTGTCACTAATAATAATGTGTATCAACTACTCTACTATTATGTAATTATAGCATACATAACTACTGGCAGTCATCTTACCTACTTCACTACTTAGTACGGCAGTTACCTTAAAAAAACTAAAATTATTAAATACATTTATAAATTTTTCAAAAACTTCATTGTATATAATACTATATAATATATTTTCTTCTTAACTTCCTGAGCTTTATATTTCTATTAAAACGTGTGATGTTCCTGACAGGACAAAGAAGAAGACGCCCCGACTGACAAAAACGTACGCATAGTGTAGCTTGTTCTCCACACCTGCTGGCAACATTGCATCACCATCAGTTACATTACAAACCAAATCCCACCATTCTATTGCCACCATCGGATGTATAACGGCTCTTTAACTCTAGGCTATCTTCACTAAACATATTCCATGGTCATCAATACAGCAGAGTCTGGAGACATATTTCTGCATAATCCATGGTCATGACATAGACACCTTCAAAACAAGACTGAATAGGCTAAGACTATTGTGTCTCTTCGGTAGTAGAAAACACCATTAAAAATCAACAAATTACGTCAAAACTCATCAGCAGATCGCGTGTATGTAGACCGCCCAACAAGTTGATAGACATCAATCTAAGAACATACCACATTATCACACATCATGTTAATGTTGCCAGCGGAAATGTCATTTGTATTAAAAATGCAGAATATAATATTATAAAGCCCCCTTATCCAAATTCCACGAAGATAAATCAAAGAGTTAAGTCTTTCCTTTCTTCCTAATGGTGTGGGTATGGTACTTGTTGTATTTTGGGTGTTGGTTGACTTCTTTTTAGATACTTTTTGTATCGTGAGAACTTACATGTCATAGATATACTACCAATTGATTAATAACCATGTCTTCTATATTAAAATACACGTAATGATCCTGGTGTTATACTTATACATAATACTTATGGACATATCAATTGAATAAAAAAAGTAAACAGAACATTTTAATGTGAAACTGCGTGGACTATCTAAAATGCAGTAGAGACAGTCTGGAAACTTCCACAATTTTAATCACTTCAGCGAGGAGGAACCTCACAAATACCTTTCTTCCTTTTTATACCATTTAATGTAAGAAAAGGGATTTTGATTGTTTCATGTGTATTTCATTACAAACAACTTTGTTGTTTTTGATCCAATGTCTTTTTAATGTCTGTGAACACTTGTGGGTATTGTGGCATCACACAAAGAAAGAGTTACGATAAATACTGTCACAATGGCACATACTCACCCGCTTTATACATAATTAATTAGAGGTCTACAAACTAATAAAATTAAATTATTGTTTACAACGTCTAACTAATATGGTAGAGATTACAAATTAAAAATTTTAGATATCACAACACATTGTTTAACTGTATGTTGTTGAAACATAGTTGGGAATATGTATTGCATGTCACAGCTGCGCCTACGTGTTGCTCGTTTACTTATCATATAAATATTATTAGCAGTTGGCAAGACTAAACGTATACTTGCAACAAAATCAACTGGGAACTACAATATATAACACTTTCGTAACTGAAATTTAATGTTATAATAAAAAAAGAATAATTTCATCTTCTAACATTTGCAATTCAAATCTATTTCTAAATAAGTTATTATAGATTACATCTATTAGTAATATATCAATGATTTGTGTTGTGTTTTTTTTTTTATATTGGTGCGTATCTTGGATTTGGTTAAACTATTTGCTTTGTCCATGACTATAATGTATAAATAGAGATCATAATTTTGACTACTATGAATGTTAACTGTATATATAAGCAAAATATACTATACCTATAAACAATATAAAGGGTATTTTTGTACTATAATCATTTGAGAATTTCTGAGGAGAAATTAAATAAAAAACAATAAAGTCGCAAACATATTTCACTAATAGTACACCAAAATAACAATGTATATAAAAATTCTATAAATAATTAATTACTTTACATTTTTTTTACTTTTTTATTATAAAAATTTATGTAAATAATTACCAATTTTAAGAATATCATGCTGACTGTATTGTTGCAAAACATTTTGGTTTTGGTCGCAGATTATTTTGAATTGGTAATTTAATTACTATATGTAATTATAACCGGTATGTTTTCTTAATGTCGTCGAAAAGTAAATATTGTATCTATTGTTGCTATATTAAATAAAAATAGTGTTGTCTCATATTTTACCCATTTTTACTTGCAGGTGATACCAGCACCGCCCATAAAGCCAGTGGTATCATTGGTCCCACTTGTCAACGGCGACACCAATGGTGAACAAATTGCTGAGACCCCATTAACATAATAATGTATATTGGAAATAGACTACAATTTAAAACATTTTATTCAAGCTTAATAATAGTTATACGTCCCGGGTTTATAATGACGACGATTAAAAAGCTGTGTATAATCTGTGACATCAATGGTGTGGAATGGCGGTGAACTTGAGACTGATGATAGTGAGTTTAGACCTCTAAGTCATGTTATCGTGTTATGAAAATGTGTAAAAAAAATGAAATCAAATTTCATCTACATTAATCCACTTGATACCGGAATATTTAAATAACACCGCCGAGTTACAATATTCGGGGCGATCGAATTATTGTGTCTAAAAATGTTAGTTACAAATTTACTTTTTTTCACCTTATAAAGCAAATTATTAAATAAGGAATCTAAAACATTCATTGACATATATACTTATTGGCGCCATTATTTGACATTTAAGCTGTCACTGGCAATCTAAATTATGTCTATGATATGTGTCGCAACAATCAAATGATGTCCAAACAACCTTGGCTCGTAAATCTCGAGTAATGTTTTGTACCTTAAATAAATTACAATCTTTCTTATTAATAACGCAATAAACTTATTCATGTTTTGATGTGATTGATGTATTACATATATGAAATATGCAAAGAATAACAAAAATGAATGTGCATAGTCCAAAAAGTTTCTGTACTTGAAAGTACGATTGCGCTGTTTTTATACCACAGATTATATCGGGAATATATTATGCATTGTGTTTATTGTTATAGTAAAGCTACGTAATGTATTTAAATGTATTGCTTTTAGCACAGAAGTGTTTTTCAAATTCATCATGAATTTTATTTTCGAGCATTGTGACTCGGCGCTTGTACAATTGTTTATGGTGTCTCGTCTCTACTCGACTTACGTACGACCATATTAATATAAATATATTTAACTACTTAAATAAGTTTTTACAAAGTGGCTATATATAAAATATTTTAATTGTTAATTTAATTTTTCTAAATATAAGTGTATTATAAACGGGCTTTATGTGTTTTATTTGGAGTCTTAATAAACATTTTTTTTTCAAGCCTTTTTATATCATTATGCGAATAAATGGGTGATCTTATGGCAAGATTAATTTACTAGTTCAGTAAAAAAATGTTAAAACACACGCTTACCACCCGTAAGAGGTACAATCTAAACCCTAGATCTATGTGTAAACCGGACCTGAAATACTTAATTTCAGGTTAATATGTATTCCCCGCTAGCGAATAGAATTCAAAATTATTGGTATTTTCCTTTTGTTGTTAAATAACGCTTATTATTCGCTGCAATATAATACTACTCCCACTCTAGGTATTAAATGATTCTATAGATATTCCTTACGACTGTCGGCAATTTGTTCATCGTCAATATTTTTTTTACTAACAACCCTGCTCCATTATATTTTAACGCCATCGTGCTAAGAGCATACATTGTCATAATATTGTAGTTCCTAAATCTACTACTAGGTGGCATTTTAAAATAATTGCCTTATTCCCTTCCCCTACTACATCATATTTATGTAAGAATATGACATACGATTGTATCCCATGGTAAGTGACTACAAGCCAGTTACTTGGTATTTTTATGGGCGGTCGATAATCAGGCATTTTTTTTAACTTGGTATTTCACGCAGAAATTTTGCATTACTTGTATAATATGCAAATACACAACTTCGACTAGACAAAGGATTGATCCAATCGATTGAAAATTACTGATTCGACTCTTGGAAAAGGCTCAACGAGATGCATTTGTTAAAGTGGCTGACTTTCAACACAGTTGTCGATGTCGAGAGTCGTCACCATGTGCTGTAAATGATTCTCAGACTATTTATAAAATATATTTTTTAAATGCCTACTAGTCTTGCTTAAACAAACAGGCACACAGAATCATCCCGTCATCATAAAAAATTGAGGTTTTTTATTTGTCTATATTTAAAAAATATATTTATATTTACAGCGCCACTAGTTCTTTACTTTAAATTGGGCTATTATGTTTATATAATTGCCATTTAATTATGGATTCAGAACATATACCAAAGTAATGGATTCTCTGATATTCGAGAATGTTTGTTTCTTGAACTAAAATTTCAAGTCTGTTTGTTTTTACATCTGATGAAAAGAATGGCAGCAGTGTCCCTCAACTTGCATAGTACTTTGCAACAAGAGTTCGACCCTCGGTGCCGGCACTAATGAATTTGTTTTGCAATTTAAATTTTTTGACATATAAAGACCTTTGCCGATCCGGTGGCGGAATATACCCTTTTACGCTCTTTACAAAAGTGTCCACCGTTGGTGCACATATATTTTAGGTTGTAACTTTAACTTCTGGTTAAAATGATGATACAACTGTTCATAAAGTAGACGGGCAAAGCACCGATATCGTAGGTTAAGGTAGTCAACAAACAAACAAACAAACATTTTTATTTTCCCACAATAATTTCAATAACAACCTACTTAAATTACAATTATGAGCGGGTGACTGGTGTCCAAAGTAGCAACGAACCTGTGTGATGGATCACAAGTCGGACATTGTAATAACAATAAGTAATAATTGCAAAGTCGGTTTAAAACCATAAAGTGATATTTTGGTAGACATCGTAGCGCGCTGACCAATACAACATGCACCGGTTATTGCAATCAATAAATTGTCATCGACAGGGGTAATTGCGAAGGGGGGAGCCATCCCGCCAAAAAAGGTATCGCTGTCTTTCTCCAACTCGGTAGAAAAACAAATTTATAGAATGTTTTCAGTTAAAGCAAATTGTTTGCTTAACACGTATATTTACAAAGACAAACTTCAAATCGGATCAAACGTGACGGATAATCGTTAGAGGCAACTACTACTAAGTTGTATTGTGAAGATCTGGCTCCCTTTTCTCTCTTTCTTTTTCCACATCCGTGCTCGCTGTCATTAAGGAGTACTTACATAATCTTGGTCTACTATAAACCTACCAAATTCACAATCTACAAGCATTCATCGACACAAGTTTTGGAGTTCCATGGTATATCTTCGGAACTCAAGGTCCTATGCCAACAAAATGCATATGATATCTAATTGAAACCAAATCCTTTCGACCCAAAAAAAAAACTATCATAATGATTTCTGACGTCAATGGCGCTCGGGTTTGTTCGGGAGCTGTCGGTGTGTTTTCGGTACTGTATTTAAAAAAAATTAAAATAACTTTTGAAATTTTGCAAAAAAATATTATTATCTTAAAACTCTTATAGATGATCTTTTGTTTTATATATATTTCGATACAAATTATTAAACTAAGCCAAGCATTAAAATTGTTTAAATACACAATTTTAATGTTTGGCTTGGTAAAATAATTTTTGTGTTAACAATGTACATGCTATATAATTCTCTACTACTAAATGCGCTATCTGTGGTTAAGACGGTAAAACCTTCTAAGAAGTAATAGTAGTTGTATTATTTTGGTAGCGGATAATCCTTTTCAATTGTGAAGATAATATGTAAAACTTAAAATGAAATCATAATAAAGCACACAAAATATAATAGTACATCCCCGCTTTTGCATGCAGACTATTGATCCCCGAATGAAATATAGAATTTATACTTTCATTCAAATGAAGTAATCAAATCCATTCTGGGGCGCAATCAGTACCGCTAGTGTAAAGCGTATAATTACGACAGGTAGCAAGTTACTAACAAAGATGGTTACTGAAATTTGAAATGTATTTATTATATCAAAATCTTAGATGATACTATCATCTATCGTTATTTAAAATAGGCATGCAATTTTATATCAAAAATGCATGCCGATTTTATTACAATTTGTTAATAAAAACAAATTAAAATATTAAGTTAAAAAAAAATATTAATATTATAAAATATTAATATTAAAAAAAATATATAAATTAAAAAAAAATATTAATAAATAAGAGCATAACAGAAATTAATTAAATTAAAGATTACTGTAAATATTTCTAACACAAAGGTCATTATATATAGCATCGGGTTCAAATTCTTATTGTAAATGTTTTATTATTATTTTTCTAATATTAATTGCCGGTATCCAACATTATCATTAACATTTATTTAACTTAGATTGATGTTCATTAATAAAAATTGTATTCAGGTGACCTAAAATCAGACCAGTTACAAAATACGGGTCGAGCATTGCCTACCTATCTAGGTACGCGAATGACGTCCACTTCTGTATATACACGTATATAACGAGCACGAGCAATCGATAGACTATGTATATAACTGTCATGTACCGTACCGGCGTATCCAATGCCGACAGGTCGACCGCTAGCAGGATTATCGAAATAGATGGAGTAGATCTTTGAATTTATAACTTTTATTTCGTATAAACTTTTAACTGTGTGTATTATTTTTGGAGATATTTTTATATTGCATTGTATAAGTTTAAATACAGAAACACAATGAAATATTGTTAAATTATTAAATATAGCACAATATGTCAATATCTATGTATGCATTAAAATCTATGAAAGCGTTTTTAGAAAGTCTGATTTTAAAATAGTTCTACAATATGCCTTACAATTTATGTAAAAAAAATATATTGGAATGTAACATTTAGTTTTCTCTGTTAAAAAATTGATTATTTTTTTTAAAAAAATTACTAAATTAAAAGTAAGTTACCACTATCGATTGGTACATCGATTTGTAACCATAGATCTTTGACGTGATTAGAATAGTCTATTGATCTCAGCTGTCAGTGACATATAGTGAAGAAGAGAGTTGAAACGTATATTTAACAAGCAAGAGAATGTTGATTTTTAAAATTTCATTCATAACAATTGCATAATCATTTGTAGTGACACATATAGAAGTGATTTAGAAACAATTTACGGTCAGAATATGAATAAGAATTTTAAAACGTTGTTGACATCTTATCTATAATAATTTCACTCAACCATGGTGTCGACTTTAAATCTTCAAGAAAAATATAATAAAGGTTTGCCACATTTTGAAATTTAACTTATATTAAAGGTTATTTATTTAAATATCGCAATAATTTTACAGTAAGGAAAAGTTTCTGTTTCTATTTGGACATTCAAGAACCAGGGCTGTCTAGATCCATATCGAGAAGGTTACAGGACATGGGTTTGGTAAGTTATTATTATAAACTGTTTTTAAACCGCCAAAACAAAACAATAAACAAAATCGCGATAGACTTCACAGCTAAATTTTTGGTTAGGAGCAGTGTAATACGTACTATTTACCAAGACATTTCATTTTCTACGGTTAACCTTATTATCCTTTATTTAGTCACATTATTTGCGTTCCTTTTATGACCAGTGTAAATTTTTATATCATCAAATTATTATTGTAATTCATATTGTAAGTAACATTAATATATTCCAAAAGTACAGAAAATACTTAATATATGCAACAGAATAATCAAAACTAGTGGCAAAGTTGTACCGTTCTCTAATGCATATTTTTGATTGTAACTATACAATTGATTCTGCAAAATATTTAGGTAAAAAAAATTGTGGAACGAAACGGTTTGTATCAGCCAGCCAATGAAAATGTACCCTTTCCCAACAAAAGCTGCTAGCGCCGCAGGCGGGTGAAACTGTAACCAAACAAATATCTCCATCTTGTGTGACAGATTTGTGTTTGTTGTTGCTTTCACGAATTTATTTAACAAATGTGGACATATTACATTCAAAAGTGTTGTAAATGTGTATAAAAATATTTTCAAGTGCAAAACACTGTCAGTGGCATAAACATATTTATCATATATAACAATACAATATAAATTCATCAGTGACGAAGTGGCCGTCTCAGTGACTAGTATATAGTTACTTATTTTTGTGATAAGCGGCGCGCGGGGGCCTCGCGGACGGCTTTTGTGTAAGTATATACGCCATACGTTACCCACATGTGAATATTAATATAGTGGTCTTGTCAGGATTGTTTAGAAAACAGTTTTAAACTGTGTTCGCTGAGTGACTAGTAAGGCGCGTAGTCTGCATTCGATTTTAGGTCATCTTTTGTATGCTCGCGTTAGAGTCGCCGCCGCAACGCAAAATGCAGCGGGCCGAGGCCGCGCGCCGCGCTCGATCACGTTGCGTTGCACTACATCCATTTAAAAGTCGTTTCAAATGTAGTTTTCTTTGGCTTACGCGTGTGTATGCTTAATTTTTGACAGTTGATATGACTTTACACTTGTCAAGGAGTTGTGTTACTTAAGGTTATTGTGTTACGGCTTAGATTTGTGTAAAGACATTTCGTTGTGTTATTTTTTTGCGCGGGACGGTTGGCGCGCTCCGAGCGGGGATGGTCACCGGCGTCGGTATTGCCGACTGTATTTCAAGGAAATTTCGACAAGTGTGCGGCGTCGATAATCCCACGTTAACTCACACGCGCCTTTTAATAATTTTTTTCCGAGTATAGATATAATTGTTGAACGGCGCACAACTTTGCTTTTGAAACGTCTTGCCTAAGTGGCAGTCAGCATTTGCCATAAAATCGCTGAAGTTGCAAAATACACATCACATTTTAGGTCAGTACATGTGTATTTTGACATGGGTTGTACACAACCTTTAAAGTGACAGTTCTTATTAGAGTTGCCTGAATGTAATAAGTTGCTTTTAAACATTGGTACATATATTTTTTTAATGCTGACAACATTGGGGTAAAGTATTTGTTTTATCGTTTTCAATTATATCACAATAGCATATGCATAATTTTTCAAAATATAGAAGTAATGATGAATTTTTATTTTAAACAATAACTTTTTATTAATTTTTAAATGTTAGGTAAGTTTTTACAAAATTCATATAAAAAGCAAAATACACAAAAATATTATACAAAATATAAAAACCTGACTCAGTGTGTAGAAAAACAGCAGGGCCCAAGCATCCAGTGGTTAGGGCGACATACAGAGAGACCAGACGATGCATGCCATATCGAGGAGTACCACCTACTGTATCTGGCCAATGACCCAGCCATCTATCAAATGTCTTTCGAGACTTTTCGCTATAAGACTGTTTGCAGAAATAACTATCAGGACAATGATTGTCTAATCCACATCCCACATGGTAGTCTTCTTGTGAGCCAAGTTGAGGTACTTAATGATTTTTTCCCTTTGGCCTTCACAAGGATGTGGTCATGTGAGATGGTAATATTAACGATCGCCACCTATCGTGTTGATTGATTGGGTGAGGACAACATCAAGTTTATTGGTAAAGATAGTCCTGTCTGTGATGGCATATCAATCCCAATAGAGCATTGCATGCACATTTTCGAGAACCAATGTGTACTTATAGTATATATTAATTTTATTTTTAGCATAATTTTATTATTGGAATATAACGGTGATTACTTAAGATAATGTGAGCTGTAAACTTGTATGCCTCTTTTACTATAAAAAAAATCTTTTATAAGTTTTCATTGTATAAGTTTCTTTAATACAATATTGAATTTTGACAATACAAATGGACAATTGTTTTATTTACTCTAACACTCGCATCTTTATCTAATCATTAACCAATTACAAAATAAGAGATTTTTAGTAGGTTTGTAAGAAATAGAATGAGGAAGTCATGTAGGTTTGCATACTAATAACCTCTGTTGTTTATGAACTGATTTTGATGTTTTTAAATTATTTTTTAAAAAAAATGTTTGTTGATATATCAGTAGATTTATAGCAATCCAAGACAAAGTAGTTATAAATAAAAACATTTACATATGCAGCGGAAAGAGAATGTCACCTACATTCTCTTTCCAGTGCATAATATAACTGTTTTACTTAAATACAAAAAAAGCATGCAATTAATCCATTACTGACATTTATTTATAATGTATGTATGATTTGATATAGATTCCTGTTTTTTTTTTTTTTTGGTTTATTTACTAGTTTTCCTCCTTAATGCCTATGTTTATGATAAAGCAAATAAACTGAGCAAGATTTCTACCCAATAATAACGGGTGTGCTCTGCCACTGAAGTAACTAAAAAGTGACAAAGTGTTAAAAAGAATCTGTGTATCATACTTATGCTTGTAATATAGAGGCATTTTTTCATTTGTTGTGTTTTCTATGATCCACAGAAATTATTCAATATATATATTGTCAGGTTTAAGACGTTACAATTCTTGTTATATTCAAGACAGTAATTTTACCCGAATCATTCTATTCCATTGTCACCCCACCCCCAAATTAATAAAATGAAGAAAATATTATGATAAATATCTAAAATGTATTATTTCTTGTTTGTCTTTTTGGATTATTATATGGACTTTTATTGTTATATTGATATTTATATAATAATCATGATAATTACTAGAAGCAATAGATTGTCTTAGATTTTAATCAATGTGATAGTATTCAACACCATACACCCAAATTTATTCTGTACTCTATCTTACATTTTTCTGTGTTCACCTCCTGTCACAAATGGAACGATCTTATTAAAAAGCAAATGGTTAAAATAATATGAGATCTTAAGCCGATGTCTGATGATGAAGGGCTGCTTAGTACATATTTTAAGAAGGCAGCCCTTAATTCCTGTCTGCCTTCTGTTTATCTTTGGTTTGTTCAATAGAAGGAACACAACAATTATCAGCTTTTGTTGCTGAGAACTGCAATAATTCAACTCCATCCAACACCCTTGCAGTGGTAAGACGACAACGGACCTGTCGTGTCTCCTTACCAGGTACTGTAGCGGACAACAAAGGCTGCCACGCTTGTCGTCCTGAGACCTTTTATTCCTCTTTTACGACAGGCAAGGGATACCGTATTCTTATTCTATGTGCCCAGAACTACGGGGCTAAATTATAAAAACACCTAGCTTATGATGGTGAACCTCCAGTATTAAAATCCGAAGTGTGTCTTGTATAAGTGTGATAAGAGTCACAACAACTGTTTCAGCAAGAGGAGGTGTTCCTCACACCACGCGTGACGCACGTAGTGGGGTCCCGCGCGGCGCTGTGCGCTAGCGGAGCCGGGGCAGGCCGCGGTGGCAGGGGCGCGCTGCGATGTGCGCGACGTGAAGGGAGGGCCCGCGCCGATGCCATGCTGGAGCGGCTGCGGCCGGAGCCCCAGCCTGCGCCGCCCAATCCACAGACTTACGTGCACCTCACAGTCCACAAGGTACCTGTGGACAAACTTATGCAAAGCTAACTTCTTTTAACTTTAGTGATTGCTTGGGCTAACGAAGGTGAAATAATTCGCTCTTTCATAGATTAATTACTAACTTAATAACTGCCCATCAAGGATCTAACAATTTTTAAGACATGCACAAATTTTTATGTTTTCTTTTTAGAATGAGAGTATTTGTTGCAAATGTACAATTGTTAGGTTAATATTATTATATAAATAGTATTTTCATTTGATGGGCATACTGGTTTCCTAATTAATTCTTAATTATTCAGTGATACTTTACTAAACATTCACAAATTATCTAATTATTGATGGAAGTGTAATTGAGTGGAATTATGAATTTAAAAATATGACAAAACTTACAAGTCTCCTTTCCTGTTATGGCTTTTTGTAATATTAATATGTAAATGAATACACCCACATGTTGATTGGTGTTTGTACATAGTCATTGTACTTTGGTTGATGAAATTATAATATGCTTTTGTTGGCCTTGCTGTACATTATACTATATAGGATATGTAGACATGGATTGTTTGCTTTGTCAATAAAGAAATTTTAAATTGCAATTTATTTTTATTAAATCTTTATATCCATTAGTATATTGACTCGTTTCTAACATATTCTCTTCTATTCTTCCTTCCTTGCATATAATCTATATACATATATATATTTACAGCATATTTATTGAACTTTCAGGCTATAAGTCTTTTGGATAAGCTATATGACACATTCTTCACGGCACCACGTAAATCGCATGTCAGGGTCTTCAATAAACCTTTTATCAAGATTGAGTTTTTGGACAAGTATGGACATATATTTAGCTTGTACACTATATGATTTGGTGCCCTAGTTCTGACGAATGTTAATATTCCACCCGTTAAATTACAGGCTTTGCAGACCTGTTTACAAGGAGTTTGATGAATGGCCACAAATATCTTTAGAGCCTGATCCGCCAAAGGAAAAGAAAGAAAAAAAAGAATCGTTAGAAAATCTCACTAATACAATTAAGAATAACACAGGTCAGAAGTAAGTCACTACGGCCACATAATGTTAAAACTATTTTTTTAATTTTCATCATTAATTTAATGAATAATCTTTTATATTTTTAGAATGACGAGAAAGAGCAGACCTCGAATAAAGGAAAAGGAGGAAAAAGAACCGAAGGGTGGTTATTGTGAAATGTGTAACACGGACTACGTGGACGCGGCAATACATCGTCGGTCCCCGCACCATTTGACCTTTGTCAGAGATCATACAAACTTCATCGCGCTAGACTCGTTAATTAGTTCTGGGGCGGATGTGTCCACATTCCTCGATAAAGCGACGCCTGTTAACGGCGAACGCAGATCTCTAAGGAAACTGTGCAACGGAGATACAGAGCCCAAGAACAAGAGCTCAAAACGCTCCCACTCTCCTGACTCTACAATGAATGGTAACCAAAGTCCGAAACGCAACGGAACCCTGGATGACGATAGGAAACGTAACACCCGATGTAGTAAAAAGTCCAGCGAGTCACAGATATCCGAAGATCGCCAATATTACAAAGTGGTGGGAGTAAGCACAAAGCTTCGATCGAGTGGTGGTTTTGCCACAAAAAGAAAAGATTCCCCGACAGATTGCAATGGCACAAAACCTCTAGTCGTTAAGTTTAGAAAAGTGAGACGTTCTGAACTGTCAGTTTTAAGCGATGAGGCGGAACAATTTATGTTTCCGAAACGAGCTAGTTCTTCGAGTTCCTCGTCATCGTCTGGTGGTCATGTTAGTGAAGAGGATGAGGACAAAGAGGAAGTAATACGTTTAAAAAGAAAAACCCCTCCACAACCCACGCCGACAAATGATAGACAAAGATTAGCTAGACCTGTAGCTCTTAAAGAAGAGTCATCTGAAGACGACAGCTGGCCTGAGACCCATAGGAAACGAAAAAAACGTACGTCTATTAATGTTAAAAAAGGACGGAGGTTGCACAATAAAACTCCAGTGATAAACCCGCCTCCGAAACCGCCTGAAACTAAAAAAGATTCAACGACGGCCACCACAACTCTACCCCCGGACCAGCCACCTCAAATAAATCCTTTGAGACCAGAGCTTTCGGAAAAGTGCATGAAATGGGAGGATGGAAGACTGAAGTATACACCTGCTGTAGAAAATTTAGAGTTCGCGTTCGAGTCGGTGCCACACAGCGAGCCGTGGTTCGAAACCTTCAAGCGACAAGACCAGGCCAAAGTATTGACAAAAAACGTGCCGCAGTACTTCGGTATGTAAAGCTCTGTTAAATTATATTATTTCGTTACCTTTATTTAATTATTAATCATTTGTTCTGTTACAGCTTTATATTCGAAATCACCGAAGTTACCATATGAAATTGGCCAATTACCGCCATTGAAACCAAACTGTTGCCCGCTCAGCGACTTAATTAAGCGAGACGAGAAACCTGGACCATCAAGATCGTACGGCACGCGTGGCATGAAGAAGCAAAGGATGAGAAAACGTACAGTCGCTTTAATGGCATTAGAACATCCTAGAAAATCTCCAAGAGAGCACGCATCTACACTAGCAATACTTGGCTCTGCTGGTTTGCTACATAGGCGGAAACATGCTGAAGATGCAAAATCAACAGCTTCCGAGGACACTATTAGCGACACTCACAGTAATACAAAAGTTGAATCTAACGAACGAATGCTATCGGAAAGCCAAGAAGCCTCTGAAAGGATGCAGCAATTCCTTTCAGAGGTTTTCGAGGACGCCGCCGACTATGACGTGTCCGATGATGTGATGGAAGGGGACACAACAGTTACCACGTCGACAAACATTCCAGATGTTTCCAGTTTAGTCTCAGAATGTGAAAATTGTGATATCATTAGAAATGAAATTAAGCAAAATGCTAGCGTTCAGACGCGGACTAAAAAGGGTAAGTTCAAGAAAAAGAACAAAACAGGGTGGCCTAGTAAACGGAAACAAGTGCGCAAAGGTTCCCGGAACAGCAGCATCGAGACGGAAAAAGCTGAAAGCTTAGATCTGTCTTCTATAGAACCACCTGACGATGAAACCACTCAGGATACTATTAATGAAGAAGACCCAACCCTGTCAGAGACCGAAGAGGATATAACCGTGTTAGAAAACACAGCTAAATCTGAGGACGACTCAGAAGATCGAGAATGTTTGAAGGAATTAGTAAAAAAATCCATAAAATCTCAAGTGGTCTGTGAGAAAATGGAAGTGGATGAGCCTTTACGGGTAGAAAAGAAACCGGCGCCAGATGATAACCCTGTCAAGTTTGATCTGAAGGTAGTTCTCGAAGATAAAATTAAGCAAAAGACGTATAAGGTGGAAGAAAATGAATTGAAGCGAACGTCACGGTCGTCTGCTTCGGAGACTGAGGATAAAGATAAGAATTGTAAAAAGAAGCGGCCGCCGTTGGCGATCGGGGACTGGCTTCAGCCGATAGTGAGGGTGTCCAGGATGGAGCCGCACTGTACTAGACGTTTGCGATCCGCCGGACGAATTAGAATTAATCGCTCCAGGTAGCAGACTCTCGTCGGGGTAGCCGTGTAACGCCTGATATCCTGTTTCAGTTTGTTATTGGACTTTATGTGTAGTTCCGTTGATTGATCTTGTTATATTCACATTCGCGAAACGCGACATGAATACTTATTGTGCAAAGTAATTTATTTAACTACCAATGTATTTTGTATTCGCGCATCAGTGTAAGGGAGATGGATGCACGAAGTAGCTCCCGTCGTTATTAGACAAAATATTAGCAATAATTCCTTTCCTACGAGAATTTTAATGTTTAAAATTGTTGAAGTAATTTATTTACATGCATTATAAGTTATTTTGTACATTTTGATGTCTCAAACCCTATATCTCAGAAACTGACTGTTACTCTTTACAAGTAAATATATGAGAAGCAGTATTTATAAATTTAGTGTAAAAACGTTGAGGCTTTTAACGAGTCCGTGATCATGTAAATATTTCCTTGTACAAAATTTCGATGTTATGTTATAATAGTATGTTACTTGGGAAGCGTGTTGCGTTGCTCGAGATTACAGTGTACATAGTTGATGTTTTTGTATGCCTTAATGTATGGACTTCCCTTTCCATTGATGGGAGTTATTAGACCGTCAGTTTCATCAGTAAAAGTTGTAAAAATTAAAACGATATTCTGAACTATAACGGTTGTGGTATTACTTTCTATTGTTGTACATAGGTGTACAAAAATGTTATTTCCTTTTCTTTAGTATATTTCTAATCTTTCTAATATATTTCTGTTATAAAGTCTATAAAAGAGATGCAAGATGAAGATTTTAATAACTTTTTTCAGTCTTCAATTATCACTTTTAATCCAGAAACTAAATAAAAACACTCGAGCCGTCGACTCGGACCCCTCCGAGGCAGAGATTACAGATGCCAAATTTTCTTGATCCTGACCATAGCCCATGGGCGTAACGAACACTGCACATACTTATTATTGCTTTATATTCTTTCAACTTATCTGCCTAAACTACCGTGTCATGTCTTTATTCTAGTCACATTCTCCTTCAAGCCACACTTATCCTGTACAATTTCAAATCCTGTCATTCAGAGTAGCACCTACCATATATAATGACCTCATCTATATTTGAGTGATTTTAGTCTCATGCTTTTTCTGCCATGTGTGTGTTATAGAGCAGAACATTCCTTCCTAATACGTATTTTAGGCTTCCGTTTTGTTCTATCTGCGGGAGAACTGAATTTCGTCATGTTCCACAGACAGGTACCTTTTAATTGATTTATTTTTATAGCACATTTAAACTGGTGTATAAGTCAATATTTCTATACTTTATATTACTAGTTAAATGGAACCATATGATAAACAAAGACAATCCAGATGAATTTAAATTCCTCTGAACAGTTGATGCAGCGAAAGTATAAAAAGTAAATAACTATCATTAAAAGATCTCTTTTTCACCAAAGACAACATTTTTGAAAGTGATTTTTTTATTCTTAGAATCTCAAAGTATCCATTATACTCATAGTTTGTATTCTAACCCCCAATCGTGGGATATCAGTCGAACCTATAATTGCACCTTGAAGCATTTTATTATAATATAAACTAATTCCAAATATATTTTATTAATACAGAGTAAGTGCTATATTCTTGACAACAATTACAAGTTTTTCTTTGTAGATAAAAATCCGCAAAACGAGCGCATTGGCCCTGTACCAATGAGCTTGGGAATTCTAACCAAGACTGTCAGACAAACGCTTAGTCATAAAGTGACAGAAATCATAAATTTTTTTTTTTTAAAAACCATGAATATGATATGACGAGTGTGTTCACAGGATTGATGTTATCTCTGCCTATACGACATCTATCGAAATACATCATGTTGTACAGAATAGAATAACTATCACATTGACCTCTTAAGTCCCTGCACGACGATAAGTCGTCTTTAATATTCTGTTAAATTATGAAATAAAAAGATTGGTTCATTGCGAACTAATAAACTAATGACAAAAGTAGGTATTTAGATAATTAATGTGTCACAATATAAGCGCCATCTATTTTCTTTTTTATTTATCTGACAAAGAATCTAATAAAAAAGATCCACTTTGAAGAAGACTTCACCATGGAAACACTACTTACTCCCAAAAACAATTGATTCTTATATTACTATTAAATACACAGTAGTAACAGTCAAAAGTGGACACTAGACTCCAAATAACTGGAGTGTAGCTTTGAGGATTAATTTGGTAAATGGCCATTTCCAAGTGGCCTGGATTGGTATCGTTAAAAAAATGACAAAAAATTCTAAGTTCTAGAGGGATAATTTCAACCAAAGTGGCTGATTATTTTTGAGTTCTTCAATTCAAGTTGTGCAGGTTTTCAAGTTGGAGGTTGTACTATACAAACAAAAATATAAGAGAAAAACAAACTCCTTACTCTTTATATTTATTGTTACCACCATTTTCCAAGGGTCAAACAAGATCAAATGAAAAACAATTGATCTATTCTAACAAGCATATAATGAATAAAAACAATTTACACTTTTTACATCACCTCAGATGTTCCACTATTTTCTTTCACAGTGTTCATATCTTTGAATAACATGTAAAACAAACCAAATCTAGATGCTAAGCTGAATTAATTTGCTTTAGACCAATTGTGAGTAAAAAGCTTGTCTATGTTTTTAAGACAAGGGTTAACATTTGGTCAAAAATTGTTGACATTTGTTTATGCTAATTAAATATCTATTCATAAACATCTTCTTTGTCTGCCACATATTGAACAATATCTTTCGGCCTCACCAGCCTCTCCGCATCACCATCAGGGATTTCAAAACCAAATTCATCTTCCATAGCCATGATGACCTCAACATGATCAAGGGAATCAAGTCCCAAGTCAGTCATGAAATGGGAATCAAGATTCAACTGAAATACAAGAAAACTTATATAAAATGACAAATAATAGAAAAGTTAAAAATATAGAAGATTGCAATCCACAGAAATAAGGTTTTTTCTATAAAATATTCCACTTGAAATTGTAATTTAATGTATAAATTAATATCCTATTATAGCTCTATTATAATGGAAGAGTTAATATGTTTATATATATATATATATAAATATTTTTTAAATAATTTCTTTAATGAAGCACAAAGAAACTAGGGTTAGTGTAATCTTACTATTCAAAAATACTTCTCATCCTCTGATAGCTGCCTGGTAGAGATATACTTCAGAAGTAATAGTACTAACAGTGGGTGGTATATTTCTTGGGTCAGAATTACTTCATAAAATGAGCTGAATGAATAACTACAGCATAGGGGTGAAAAATGCTACCTTATCAGGATTAACTTTGTCATAAAGTTGAAGTACGAGCAGAACTCTACATTTAATAAGCTCAAGCGTGAGTGGCGGTCCACCGCTGTAGTTGCGAACGCCGTGTTTCGCGTTCTGAAACAAATTTAAAAGAAATTGCTCAGTACCTTGGTATTAGTCAGTTTGTCGTAAGCCCTGCATACTTTCAACACTCGATCTTCTATTTCCTGCGTCGAGGGCTTAGTCTGCGCACCGGACGAGTATTGTCGGGCATACACCTAAACAATTTCAGCAATTATGTACACATTTGTTACGCAATAACAAAATTGAGGTTATTTTGTACTTTACGTAAAATGAAAATCAAAAGTTTGCCCATTTGTTTTAGATAACACAGTTTAAATTTATATTTCAGTTAACAATAATAAAAGATAAATTTATTACAATAATGATAAGATTCTTACCCCATTTTGTACTTGGCTGTTTAACTTAGTGATGGTTTGAACGGTACGAAATTTTTGTACCGCTACCACAGTGGATAGCCTACATATAACCGGAGTTCTGTAGGATGTCGATTTTCGTAATAGTCCACCAAAAGCACTACGAAAAAGGTTCGCAGCAGCCATTTCGCTTCAATATTTTCATAGACCAAAGAAAAATGCAGTACAATATTCCGACAGGCGATAAATGCGAATATTCGATTAAATGTCACAGACAAAGTACATTTTCATGACTTGTATCTGTTGCCAATAGACTATCCGTATTATCAAAAGGGTATAAATCTATGTATTAAATTTTTATGCCGTGCTTATGGCCTAGTTTAGCAGCACTACTACCTAATCATCTACGAATTTAACATAGTAAATTTGGAATGTTGCATTTATTCTTTTTATAAATAATTTTACTAAACTGAAGTTTAATGGAGAACAGTTATAGTATTTGTTATAGGATATATGGCCTAAATCTCAGGGTTTTTGAAATAATGACTGCCCTTGTACACAGCAAGCACATATTAGCAGCAGGCTGTGACCTTAATTTTGCCTTTACGATTTCATCTGTTCATAACTGTCTACTTGTCATCAGTTGTCAAGTCATATACAATTCGATTTGTTTTGTGTGTACGTATCTTGGAAATGAATTTATTGTTTTTAAATAAGTGATAACATTTAGAGATGGGTAACGCTGACACGAAATTAAATTTTAGAAAAGCTGTCATTCAGCTGACATCTAAAACACAGGTAGTTTGCTTACTTTGCATTGTTATATATGTTGACCAATTTTTACTCAATTTTATTTATTTCCAGCCCATTGATGCAAATGATGATAGTTTTTGGGATCAATTCTGGTCGGAAACTGTAACAAACGTGCAGGATGTCTTTACATTGGTACCTGGTGCTGAGATACGGGCTCTCCGGGAAGAGTCTCCAAACAACTTAGCGACTTTAGTGTACAAGGCTGTTGAAAAAATGGTAAAAACTGTAGACAATAGCTGCAGAACACAGCGGGAACAACAGAATGGTACACTTTTGTTACATTACATTCAGAGCCATAGAACAGTAATTTAAAATATAAATAATATTTTCCTTTTTAATTCTGATGCATTATCAGTCAATTTGTTTTGCAAAATTTTATTTGTTTATCTAATTAAGAAATCATGTACTAACATTTTAGAATCAATAACACCAATTACAAACAAGAATAGATAAGATTAGTGCATTTGTGCTTAAAAAATTCTGCTTACTTTGTCACTCATAAATTGTCATTGTAATTTTTCTTAATGAGAGCTCTGTAGTTATCAATTCATTTATAATTAAGACTTTTGCTGCTGTTTCAATTACTGCTTACTAATAGATTTTATTTAATTTCTTCTTTTAATATCAAACACCTAAAAAAAGCTTGTATATTAGTGATTACACAAGCCATTAGTTTTGAATATAATGCATATTCATCTTATATATTCATTATCTCATCATTGCCAAAAGGAAAATATATATATTTTTCTTTTTATTTTCTATTTCTTTATACTCTTTTTACTGTGGGTGAATAAAGAATAAATAAATAAATATACATATAACTGATATTAACCATTACTTAGTGCAGTGATTCTCAACCGTCTCAACTGTGCGGCACTTTTGTGTGCCCCCAAATTTCAAAATGTGCCGCTAAATTTTAGAGATACATAATAATGTTAATATTATTAAATTATATCATTTAAAGAGAAAAATACTTTTACATGAATATATATTATTATTTCGTATATTTAAATTTTTAAATTTTGTCATAAACTATTTATGCAGTGTGTTGTAGTAAGTAAATAATTTTTATCTTTTTCTTTGTGTACCGCCAAATTTTGAAATTGTTAAATATGTGCAGCAACAAAAAAAGGTTGAGAATCCCTGACGTAGGTTGAGAAATATAAATTGTATTAGCTAGAATGATTTTGACCAGTCTTTTTCATCAATAATGTTATTTCCAGCATTGAATTGCGCTCGTCTCCTGACCCGTGTCTTACCATATATGCTGGAGGAGCCTGAATGGCACAGTTTCTTCTGGTCATCATTACCTGCAGCTGGTGAAAATGAATCTGTGCCTCTAGCACAATCACTCATCAATGCAATTTGTGTAAGTTAACACAATAACACAAACAATATTAATCTTAGAAAATGTATCTAAGGCATGTCAATCCGCACTAAGGTCGCATGGCTGACTATGCCCTTATACTCTCTTTGCAGAGAAGGCCTGCACCCAACAATGGCACATATATATTTTATATATATAAAAAAGGATAAACTTTAACTATAGTAGTATAAAACATGTATTTATTGAATTTAAGTAAGAAGTATTAGTACACAATCTTACATTTAGAACATTAATTCCAATTATGTATGGCCCAAAACACTTCTGTCATCTGCTTGTGAATATTTTTAAATTGAGCATAGACACTTTTTTTATTTTTATGAAGGTTGTTATAAATGGGTTAATAGTCTAATGGTTTAGAGTAATGTCTGTCATACATATCTTATGTAGCTCACAGCTTCAAATCTTACATCTGAATACTGATATGTTTTGGAATGGTTAAAAAAATCTATACAAATAAATAAACTTGGCGTGTCTGTATATAATATTAGAAAACCTCTTTTTTGTCTACACGCAAATGAATATTACCTATATTCATATACCAAAATAACATTTTCTTCTTTTTTGGGTGTGTCTGTCTGTCAGTTTGTTTGTTCCGGATAATCTCTGGAATGGGTAGACCGATTTTGTCGCGACGTTTATTGGCATATAACCGACGTGATAAGGAGTAACAGGCTACTTATTTTAGAAAAATTAAAAGTTTTTAATCGCGGGTAACACCGCGGGGCGTAATGAGTTGTTACTAATTTCAAGAAAACATGTTAAGTCTTTTAAGATAATAGTTTCGTAATACATGCTGTACGTCATAGTTGTATTTATAAAATCATGCTAAATGTTTGCAGGATCTTCTATTCTGTCCTGATTTCACGGTGACCAGCACAAAACGATCGGGTCCGGTGAGTATTGATTTTTTGATAAACTCTTATCTTGCCACTTGAATGTTTATTGTACTACATCCGTTTATGTTGGTTATATAGCTTGTGTTACTTTAAATTTTAACTGTTATTTAGCTTTAGCGACATTCTAAAAGCAGACTCTACCTACCCCGCTAGTATTATCATTTGTATTTTATGTCAGATACAAATAGATATATTAACAATTATTGCATTTGGCAGCAATGGTATTATCAAATAGTATAATTTGCTACTTCAGGTATTTAACGAGCCCCGAGAACCGGCACGCCCTGCCGCTGTTCACGTCGCTCCTGAACACGGTGTGTTCGTACGACCCCGTGGGCATCGGTCTGCCGTACAACCATTTGTTATTCGCAGATACATTGGAACCACTTGTCGAGGTAAGACTGATTTTTAAAACGTACACCTCATTTGAGGAGACTTTGCTACATTGGCAGTTAGCTGATGCAACTTTTTATTTAACCGACTTCAAAAAAGGAGGTTATTGATCAGGTACATGTTGTAAATTATTAATTACTTGGATAGTCTAGTTGTGTTTAGTATTACTAAATATCTCCCAATATGTATGGGTTCGCTGTCTTGGTCGTTGCTCCCATTGGCCGACCGGTCCTCCAATAGGACCCAACTTTATCACCGGGTGTAGTATAAAATCCTCGCTAGATGGTACCATTGGTACCAATCCAGAACATTTTTTTTTATTAATTGAAACGCGTCCAGAGACTTTTTGTCCGTACTCTTTTTTTTAATTTGTCTTTCTTTTGTTTGTATTGTTAGTGAATAAACAGTACTTCCTCTACAGTTAATACATTATGATCTAAGAGATGTTGATTAAAAGATAAAGTGTATGTATTATTGTACCCAACTACAGCGAGGTGCGTCTTTCGCAGGTGGCTCTACAAGTGCTCATCGTGACGCTAGATCACGACACGAACAGCGTCACCAGCGTGGAGACAGAGGATGTTAGTACCATTTTATTTTATCGCCTTTCCTGCATCTCTGTCTACTGGAGTGTAGTAATACACGTGTAATATACTAATACATGAGAAAATCATGAAAAAACTCTGATATATAATAACAAAGTAACGCTTTGAATTTTTAGCGGGGTATGCAGCTGCCATAATGTAATGATGAAAAATGCCGTAATGTTAAATATTCACCTAGCTTCTTTCGAGGCGAGGCTTGTAGTCAGTTCACCGTATCGCTATGTCCCTTGTGAGACGAAACGGGACTGTTGGTCAACTACTCACACTACTCAACTCTAATCACAGAAACTCTTTTGTTGACTGAGATTTGAAACCCGAAAAAACAACATCAACTATAATAACTCGAAGAAAAAAGTACGCCTGTCACTGATTCTACCTGTAAAAATATGTCATATTTATTGTTTCAAGCTTTTAAGCTTATCGAATCGTCAATATCTAATGATCTAGGGTACGGTCTGCGCAACGTAAGGTTGTAGGTTCGACTATCGACGTGTAGAATTTTTTTCATAAGAATTTCGAGTGTAGGGCGACCACTAGTTTATATAATAGTATCTAATTAATTCCAGAGGCCACCAGACAACCTGTTCATCAACTACCTGTCGCGCATCCACCGCGACGAGGACTTCCAGTTCATCCTGCGCGGCATCACGCGGCTGCTCAACAACCCGCTCGCTCAGACCTACCTGCCCAACTCCGCCAAAAAGGTCGCCTTGCATCAGGAGCTGCTTGTCGTGTTCTGGAAAATGTGTGACTTTAATAAGGTAATTTATATAAAATTAACTAAGCTGTTCCACAAGATCAAAGTTGCACAACTATTGACGGAAAGAACTATGCTCGGCATTTCTCTAAGGGATGGAATCCGAAGAAATTCGACGGAGAACAAATGGGCCGGCAACACCAGCCGAGTCTCTGCCGGCAGACGGAGAAAGAGAGTCTTGGAATGGAGGCCGCGCATAGGTCGGAGAAACGGAGGGCGCCCTCCCTCCAGATGGACCGACAACCTTATAACAATAGCTGGAAGTGGCTGGATGCGGAGGATCGGGTATGGTAGAAGACATATTTCCTGCAGTGGATAGACACAGATACATGAAGATAAAACTAGCCAAAAGCCGAGCCTGGCTCGAGCTGAAATTAGACTAAGAGAAGAGGAGCCATTAGCTGCCCGCCTTAGCTGTAAATCAGTCTAGTCAAATTATTTCGCAGTTTAGATCCTATAGATGTATTTGTCTCGTTTTAGGGTCGCTGTTTTTTTTCCTTTTCTGAACTAGCAGGCCGCAACAGTTTCACCGGATTTTCGAAGGTGGCACAGCGCCACGTAAACTGAACCGCTTTAGGGATCTATCATCCTATTCTTTACATGAAAAGGACCACTCGTCTGATCTTAAGTGGCCACCGTCTCTCATGAACCCGAGGAGCGGCAGTCTACGCACTTGCAGCGTTGCCGACCTTTGTAAAGGAAGTATATTGATTTCGTGAAATTCCCCACATCGTAAAAGTTCGCACACCTTTTTGTTCAGCTGTCTGGTTATCGAAAGATGAAAGTCGAAGAAGAAGGAAAACATCGCTATACTAAAGAGATTTTCACTTCATAAAGCATTCTTTGTTTCAGAAATTCATGTACTACGTGTTGAAGAGCAGTGACGTGCTGGAGGTGTTGGTCCCGATCCTGTTTCACTTGAACGACTCCCGCGCCGACCAGTGTGAGTTTAACACACCACCAACAGGGGTGGCCTCACACCCGGAAATGTAGTCCTCTAAATTAACTGAAGACCACAATAAAAACATTCAAATGTTTTTTGTGGTCTTCAATTGCGGCAAAGAACTTGTAAAACATATTAGGGGCTTTGTTTTACCTGAATTGATCACTGTTTCTACTCTATTCTAAATACGATATTTCGGAAATAAAAGAGAGTTCCACCACGTTCGGTGTTCCTTTTATAGTAGTAAATATAGATGAGTGTTCAATAAAGTTGTATGTATGTATATCTGGATGAGAGTGTCCGAGGATCGTGCTCAGTGGCATGCCTTTGGAGAGGCTTATGTCCAGCAGTGGACTGATAACGGCTGATGTATATGTTGCAGCTCGCGTGGGATTGATACACATCGGCGTGTTCATCATCCTGCTGCTCTCTGGAGAGAGGAACTTCGGCGTGCGCCTCAACAAGCCGTACGCGGCCGCGGTGCCCATGGACATCGCGGTGTTCACCGGCACGCACGCTGACCTGCTCGTCATCGTCTTCCACAAGATCATCACCACTGGACACCAACGACTGCAGCCGCTCTTCGACTGCCTCCTGACCATACTTGTTAATGGTCAGTGTCTACTGTATATCTATCTAACTGTTTTTTTTCTGCCTTTTGATGTGTTTCATATTTTGTGCCAATAAAGAATATGTTTATGTATTCTGATGTTGCTTATATTTGCATTAAGATAGAAAAAGAGAGAAAGAAAATGTGCGCACGCAATGCTCTCACTTACTCCTACAGTGATACAGACAGTAGGCCTGCTCTGTGTCTTAGATATACGAAATGAATACGTAACTGGCTATGAGAGAAGAAAGAAAATGTGCGCGCGCACCTCTCTCTCTTACCCATACAATGATGTTCGAAACGTAGCTCTCTCTCTTTTTATCTTCACTGAACTTCCATTTGCCTCGCTGGACCGCTTCTTCGGAGGTGACTTTCGAAATTTTACTTCGAAAAGTAATTATTTATTATTTTATTAAAACATTGTATTGCATGGATGGAACACATTTCATAACATAATTATCTCTTGGTTAGTGTCGCCTTACCTGAAGACACTGTCAATGGTAGCCTCGACGAAGCTCCTGCATCTCCTCGAAGCATTCAGCACACCGTGGTTCCTGTTCTCGCAGCCCCACCACCACCACCTGGTGTTCTTCCTGCTCGAAATCTTCAATAACATGATACAGTACCAGTTTGACGGTGAGTACCAGGGCTGTTTTTTTTTAAATGACGAACTACACAGAGAAGCTGGCCTTGACTGCTTCACCGGATTGAGAGGTGGCATAGCTCTTAGGTCGCTTAGCCCTGAACCTCTATTGCTAGTAACTCGACGCAAGGGTCGCCCCGGTGACGGGCAGGGCTGGTATCACACCTTTTTAAATGGTATCATCGACGAAACATTTTGATGCTACAATATAGTAGTAATTTCTTACCCCGATGTTCCAACTAAATTGTAATTTTTAAACATTATGAAGCAGAAGATTGAAATTGTTTATAATTTACAAATGATATTTTATCATATACTAACTGCTTTACTTTATTTAAACAATAATAATAAACTTACATCGTTAATCATTTCTTTCCATATTCATTCTCTTCTCGAGAGAGTGAAGATCATTACCTACACCCATGTACATGCAATATACTCCATTGTACTTCAATATTGTTCATAATGACATAAATACACAACGCACGTTTCAATACAAATTTGGGTTATAAACCAATAGAATATCATCACAGTAAAGAAAAGCTGTATTTGACAGTTCAAAAAGAAGAGTGTTCCGATCATCACCAAAAATTACCACTTGCCAGGTCAATTTGAAGATTCCCTGAAAGTTTCATTGAAATCGGTCCAGCCGTTTCGGAGTCTATATGGAACAAACCCACAAACTCTCTCTTTTTTATTTAACAGTTAATGATGTGTGTTCATACCATCAGCTGTTTTGACTTTGTGTTTTATATATAGCTATACTAACATGATGGAGCATACATGATGCTAATAAAACTTTTTAAAAATAGTTTTTTCGTCCCATTACCAAAGGTGGTACTATCGTCTGTCGTTTCCTGAAGCTGTTCTAATACCATGTATGTACGCATGGTTAAATAATTGAGAGCTTCTATATATTGTAACATGTTTACTTGTATGTTGATATCGAAGACCACACTTTTTGAAGTCGATTGAAAAGTATTAGATAAATAAATCTTTATTGTGTTTTATATATAGCTATACTAACATGATGGAGCATACATGATGCTAATAAAACTTTTAAAAATAGTTTTTCGTCCCATTACCAAAGGTGGTACTATCGTCTGTCGTTTCCTGAAGCTGTTCTAATACCATGTATGTACGCATGGTTAAATAATTGAGAGCTTCTATATATTGTAACATGTTTACTTGTATGTTGATATCGAAGACCACACTTTTGAAGTCGATTGAAAAGTATTAGATAAATAAATCTTTATTGTGTTTTATATATAGCTATACTAACATGATGGAGCATACATGATGCTAATAAAACTTTTAAAAATAGTTTTTCGTCCCATTACCAAAGGTGGTACTATCGTCTGTCGTTTCCTGAAGCTGTTCTAATACCATGTATGTACGCATGGTTAAATAATTGAGAGCTTCTATATATTGTAACATGTTTACTTGTATGTTGATATCGAAGACCACACTTTTGAAGTCGATTGAAAAGTATTAGATAAATAAATCTTTATTGTGTTTTATATATAGCTATACTAACATGATGGAGCATACATGATGCTAATAAAACTTTTAAAAATAGTTTTTCGTCCCATTACCAAAGGTGGTACTATCGTCTGTCGTTTCCTGAAGCTGTTCTAATACCATGTATGTACGCATGGTTAAATAATTGAGAGCTTCTATATATTGTAACATGTTTACTTGTATGTTGATATCGAAGACCACACTTTTGAAGTCGATTGAAAAGTATTAGATAAATAAATCTTTATTGTGTTTTATATATAGCTATACTAACATGATGGAGCATACATGATGCTAATAAAACTTTTAAAAATAGTTTTTCGTCCCATTACCAAAGGTGGTACTATCGTCTGTCGTTTCCTGAAGCTGTTCTAATACCATGTATGTACGCATGGTTAAATAATTGAGAGCTTCTATATATTGTAACATGTTTACTTGTATGTTGATATCGAAGACCACACTTTTGAAGTCGATTGAAAAGTATTAGATAAATAAATCTTTATTGTGTTTTATATATAGCTATACTAACATGATGGAGCGTACATGATGCTAATAAAACGTTTTAAAAATAGTTTTTTCGTCCCATTATCAAAGGTGGTACTATCGTCTGTCGTTTCCTGAAGCTGTTCTAATACCATGTATGTACGCATGGTTAAATAATTGAGAGCTTCTGTATATTGTAACATGTTTACTTGTATGTTGATATCGAAGACCACACTTTTTGAAGTCGATTGAAAAGTATTAGATAAATAAATCTTTATTGTGTTTTATATATGTACAATGAAGTTAACAGAATTACAATAGACATAGCTTAGCAAGTAACTTTATTATGATATTCAATAGTGATGAATGAACAATTGCATGAAGTCGAAAGTACTTAAAGCAACTTTCATTTGAACGCAGCGATATCAGCGATGACGGAACGCGAGTCCGCACACCCCAGGGACCAGCTGCTGCCGACACGGAGCGGTGGCGACGGCCAGGACGGCGAGAAGGACGACCAGCGGACCGGCAGCCATGGTGACAAAGAGGAAAGTGCCTTGGATAATGGTTCCCTGGTGAGTTACGACGCTTAAATTTCAATGTTTTCTTCATCATCATCAATAATTTAGTCGTAGGCCACTGCACCGTAACACCGTATGCCACATATGGTTTAGACCACACGATTGAAGCAACACTTCTTTATTTACAAAGAAAATGTGAGCATGCACTTATCTCTCTTGTGATACATACAATAGGCCGGTACTGTGTATTAGATATATGAAATGTCAGTAGCTACGAGAGAAAAAAATGTGTCCTAGAACCTGTCTCTACGTTCACTGACTTATAAACATATAACAACATCTATTCGCCTCGGCCGATCACACTTTTCGTAATGCACTTACCAGCTTACTCCCCAAGTTAATCGTGCGTAAAAAAGTTTTACTTCAAAACTCTTGAAGAACTATTGCTTTTTCCCATGAAGAAAAGGAGTTTAGAAGACTGATTGGCCCATCTTCAGTGATAAAGAACAAAATTTTTATTCATTGGCCAACCAACCATCCATATATTCACTAACACAAACAACTCCGGATCCGGATCTTTAGGCACATTGCCTTTATCAGTGTTAAATTCAAACAGCAACAATCTGGATGACGCGTTTGTATGTGTTTGTAGCAGAAAGAGGGCTGGACAGCGACAGGCGACTGGGTGGCGAGCTGGCGCAGCCGCCTGCCTATGCAGACCATCATGAGGTTGCTGCAGGTGCTCGTGCCGCAGGTGGAGAAGATCTGCATCGACAAGTGAGCGCCTCTTGAGTCAGATTCCACTTCTATGAGAAATTATAAAAAACCACTGCAGAATGACGATTTAATATGTTATACTGAGTAATTACTCATTGAAAGGATAATTAAAAAAAAACATCATCTGACGACGCATCTCATGTTTTTGACGTCCACTGATGACAGTGTAAGCTCCTATAGAAAGCGACCGAGGCCGTGTACAATGAGGATTACTTGCGTTGACTTGATTAATGTAGGTTCTAGTTCAGGTCTTCTATGATTTTGCCCTTATTACATCGCAAATTGTTTTTATAGGGGGCTGACGGACGAATCCGAGATACTCCGCTTCCTACAGCACGGGACGCTGGTGGGGCTGCTGCCTGTGCCGCATCCGATCCTCATCCGCAAGTACCAGGCCAATGCGGGCACGGCCACCTGGTTCCGGACCTACCTGTGGGGAGTTATCTACATAAGGTACGTCACAAACCACGTTTGCATTACGAACACGCACGTAGCCACACAAATACGTACACAGTTCACATACAATATCATATCATATATCTATATACGCAACATATCACGCTTGTGTAAAAACCACAAATTTTGTTAGTATACCACGTGACGTGGAACCAAGTAATACAATATTAATCGCTGATCACTGTGGTGGCTTCGGTGACCTTAATTGATCACGAACTACAGTTATTGAAGGTCCGTTGCCAAACAACAATTATAAAGAGTAGGGTCCTTGGCAGCTCTCTAAGTAAACGCAGCAAAGCGTAACGCAGACGATGTATTTACGAGTAAAAACAAAAACAGACTTCAAATAGAATCAAACGTTAAACGGTATTAAGCCCTCTTTGTATTTTCGAATTTTTATAAGAATATTACGAAATAAAATTAATTAGAATTTAACCAAACTTCATTTCCAATTAAAATGAATCACCGCAATCGGTTAGCGTGATGATGCAAATTTAAGACTTTTATGGTTTTCTCATGGATCCCATTGATAGAATGGGACACGGGAATTACCAGCTTTCAAATAAAAAAAGAATCATCAAAATCGGTTCACCAAGTCGAAAATTATGCATACAACATAACAAACATAAAAAATTACAGACGAATTGAGAGCCTCCTCCTTTTGAAGTCGGTTGATAAAACACAACCCCTTAAGCGTCGCAGTATAGAATATGCCCAGTACTTCCATTTCTTCAGTTCCGTAGTATACGCTCATCTAAAGACCCCGAATTGTGACTCTGTAATTCAGTGACGTAGAGCCGTTGTAGGTCAGTGTCCGGGCGGTCGTCTCAAGTAGCGTAGTACGCTAGCAACCCGAGTTCGATCCCCGGTCCCGGCATCAACAAATTTTATGTGCTGATTTACCACGTGCTCGGTGGTGAAGGAAAACATCGCGAGGAAACCTACATGTCTTAGAAAATTTTTCTAACACAAGTCTGCCAATCCCCACTAGGTGTGCGTGGCGGACTATGCCCTTATACTCTCTTTACAGAGAAGACCTGTGCCCAGCAGTGGGACATATATATCATATGTATAAAGGCTGTAACTTTAACTAATTCATTGACTGAACGTTTTATTTTTACAGGAACGTTGACCCGCCGATATGGTACGACACAGACGTGAAACTGTTCGAGATACAGCGGGTCTGAGCCACCACGGTCACCGGCCGCACCTCTAGATAGCCTATAGTAAATGACACGCATTTCTATTTTATGATTACTCCTCATCACACCTCATCTTTTTTTTATAAAGGTATAAACTAGTGCTTGACCACTGTGCCCTGTTGCTGACCGATCCGGGGCACCCTACTCATAACGGCTGATGGCATTCGCGAAGGTTTAATGGGTAGGGGTCGCCCATGCCGAGTCCCACACATCCCTCTGGGTCACCCAAGGTTCCGGAGGATGGTTTGTAAAAAGAATTCCCCCGCGTTAACAAAAAAAAGTGCTTGACCATGATCCCACCCGATGTTAAGTGGTGATATAGTCGAAAGATGGTACGCGCTAGTTGAGTAAGTGCCTATTCACTCTCCTCTTGAAGGCTACCACGTCAACACGATCAATACGTAAATGAGATGGTATGTCATAAGATATTTTACAGTGTAGCAGGTTGAAATATGCATATCTACTTTTGTGCTTGTTTATAAAATATTCTTTATTTTGATATCTTAATCCACGGATTAAATATCGAAATATGAACGCAATATATCTCTGCAATTCGATATTATCGATTCATCTAATATCGATAAAATATCGATATTAGTCATCCGACAACCAAATAACGTATATATCACACTTCTACTCACTGCGGTGGCAGCACTAGTTGTATAAATGTTATTATCTGTCGCACGGTTTATTTTTTTGGGCTAATTGAATATCGACAATTTCGATATATGAAATAATATTCATATTTATACAATATATAGCATAGTATCGACACATTGATCATAGAAATTACTTAAAAAATTATATCGATATATTTTTTGCCTGAACATCCCTACCACCGAGCCAATATTTTGTTCGTTTGACCAATTGGTATAGTTTACGGCAAATAACTGTAGCGCTAAAAGAAACGTGGAAGGGATAGCGCATGTCGCGCACGGAATTATTCATTTCTACAATCTCGTTTCGTTTCTACAAATTACGAATAAAGTGGTTTTTGTATATTTTTATGGCTATGCTAGTTCGTTTAAGCCAGCTATTACAATTAAATATATACAAACTATAACAGTCAATAAAAAATAAACTTGATCTTAACAGAAAACATAAGTCAATTACGATAAAATTTGGAAAGCGACTGTACAATAGAACCAAACATGGTGTGGTATCGGGGCATACTACGACAGTAGAGCCAATAAGCGCTTACGCATGCCCGCCTTCGCCCTCTTCACTCCCCTGTGATACCTTAATTTCGTCTTCTGCGCATTAACGGTCAGCGCTAGAATTATTTGCCGCCTATTATAGTAAAAATAGTAATGAATCAACCTCCACATTCCGTATCTTGTGAAGTATATAGTATATCTTTTTTTATAAACGTAATATAAAAACTCTTTCACATAATCTTATGAACAATTAATAATATTTACTATTTACATTATATATTGACAACATTTCTACGATAAGTTAACAATTATAGTGTTTATTTTAATTAATAATTATGACAAAGATTATTCAATGACAAGATAATATATATTAATAATCAGTTCATGCGGAGAGATTAAATTTATTTATGTTATTTTAAAGATAATTCACGTGAATTATAAAGCCAAAAGTTCACTTAACTCTGGCTTCTCAAAATTTCTATTAAAATTTTAACAAGAGACTTTACTGAACCCGTTGAAACTAAATGATTTTTTTATTGTTATTTTTTAGTTTATGTTATGGTTACTTGTTGTTTGATTATTACATATATAAATTAGAGCAAGGTAAGTAATCAAGTACGTTTATTCCCAGGCAGCATTCCCTTTCAATAAAATTGATTACAAGCAATTTGGTTGAGAAAAATATCTTTAAATCATTTATGAGTCGAAATTACAATAACATGACTGCATTTTACCATCATAAAATTTGGCATAAAATTATCTAATCACTTTGTTAAAATACGTTGATTTATTGAAGGATTATCTATATAATATGATAACCAAGACTGCGTATTTTGTGTGTTGTATCCTCATTTGTAGTTAGTTTAAACTCTTACGTGAACTTTACAATTAATTAACTGAGCTCCAAGTCTGCTATTAAAATTGTCAAAATGAACAGTCATTGACATCATTCATCATAGTTGCCGTTTTATGTTAGTTTTAGTAATCTGCAACAGTAGTGCCACTATGGTTTTCAGTTGGCATAACATTGACACTCGAATATTGTTTGTATTATTGATATCGTGATGGTATTTTCCATTTACATTTCAACACAATAATTAAATGAAAAAATCAATGATATTTTTGAAAAAAAATTAACCTGGTGTCCCATCACACCAGGTTTATTTTTTTTTCACCAGGTAGGGACGAAGATCTTTCGGATATTATAAAAGCAACACAATTTGCAATCTAAAAATTCTTAATTTTATATACATATCTTTTCTTGATTTTTTTGCTGATCAGCTTTTATTTAAGTAAATAAAAGTATTCTAGAATCGAATTATTTGTAAAAAGAACAATAATCACCATTTTTTTGGATAATATAAAATAACAAATAATTAATACTTATTATTAATTCGGTAAAGCGCCACCTGTGATCCGAGAGTTGAACTATCATTTGTCACGCTATTGGTGTATACGACTATAACACTTTCGGTATATATTTTTCTTACACTTTTAATCTAACATTTTTTTCATTTATTTCAGTTAATTTATTTCGCGCAGCAAACTCATCTAAACCGTAAGGAAGTTCCAAGACCAGAGTCGTATTCTACTAATTTCAAAGAACCGTACCATTCTTTGAAATTAGTAGAATACGACTCTGGTCAAAATGACTGTTGAATTTACTAGGTTGTCATTTCATCACAGATGTTAGTTGAAAATTCAACGACAATAGCAGACTTGGCCCAGATCGTATTATTAAGCGCTTTTAATGTTACTGTGAACGGCCGTCTCATGACTTATGCTAGTCATTTTCTTGTGACGTACCAACTAGCTGGAGTGGAGATTTAATCTGGTTTAGTCGTTACTGTGTGCAATATTTTTACCAATACCTGACGCCTTCGTATGAAACTTTGTGGTTGAAAATCCTGCAAAATGTTTTATTGCCACTTGTGTCACTTCGTAAATCTGATACTATTTCCAAATTAATATATGGCTAATTCTAATGATAAAATAGACTAGCATCGAATAAATTTGTTTTCCCTGTCAAGGTGATTTATTTGTTAACGATTATTGTTGCACGTCATATTTGAATTAATTTTTAATGTAGTGTACATTATTTTACCATTAATAGCTTTTTATTATATTTTATGCTTCAGCGTTTTCGTGTTAAAGTTCCATTATTCGAGTACCAAATATTGAAAAGCATTTCGTTATAAGTATAACGGTTAACACCAGCTTAGTTAATATTTGTATGCAAGTTCCCGCATTGTATTTAGATATAAAGAATAATTTAATGTTAAATCTATTATTTATTTTGTCACCGATGTACTTAATGTTATGAAATGAAAGTATATGAGAATACGAGCTTGAGATTTGATTGATTTTTAACACCCAAATGAATTATGATTTTTTTTAAACAACACACTTTGCCATTATATCGGTAAGTTATTAGAATGTATTGATATTTATAAGATAATTGTAACACTTGTCATGTCACTGATGGTCCTGATAGAGCAACGGTACTCTATTGAGTATAATTACTTAAAAAAATATGATGTGGCAACGTGGGCCATTGGTAAGAACGAAGTTCCTTCGGATATTATACAAGCAACACAATTTGCAAACAAAAAATGCTTAATTTTATATACATATTGTTTTTTAAATTGACGATTGATTTTATTTAAGTATATAAAATTGTAAGAAAATTTAGTATTAAAAAAACATGTCTCTCTATTTTTCGACAATATAACATAAATAATACCGATTAATAATTAGTTAAAGCGCCACCTGTGATCAGAGAGTTGAACTACATGCTTTATCACACTATCGTCGCGTTCGACTATATCACTTCCGTTATATTTCTCTTACGGTTTTAGTGTCACATTTTTCAGTTCAGTCGCGAAGCCCTATAAGTAAAGTAAAATGGACTATATTGGTCAAAAAATACACATGCCGGGTTTAATGTAAGACTAAGTCTTGAGAAATAAAACAACAAGAAGGACATTGACAATATCATTTATTAAGCGGCTGTTACAGACACGTACTTGAACCCACTGCCGGGGCTCCATATAAAAATAACACCGCGCACAAACGTCAGCGGAGAGAACCGAACTAGCATAACGATACAAACTAATCGTACATTACAACTCGAATCTTCGCACTAAACTACTCCCAAGACAACTTCAACACAACTATCCCAGTATTTCGTTATAAAGGTGACGAATAAATTCATTGAAAACATTTAAACTATCTTAAATAATTTTTATTATAATTAGTTTTTATATAATAATAAAGAACTATTTGGTAAAAAGTCAATCGAACTGCTGCGCAAAGGTAGATTTACATCATATCAATTTCCGCTTTCTACAATAACATAATGAATCAAGTATATAGGGACATAATACATACATATTTTGTGCTAATTCTACAAATGAGATCGATAACCTCGTAGCGACATTCAGTCTAATATCATCTTTGGCATTACACGAAATATAAATAAATTATTTAACTAAGATAAAATTGGTTCAATACAAAGTGTATCGCTTACTGGCTACCCTTTTAAAATGTATTGATAGAGGATAAACCAATGCTCGTTTGGTTTGAAGAAAAATCTTCTATAACCCAAAGAAAAAATTTATTATGACATATTTATATATTATATACAGGTGTCCCCGAAGTTACAGTACATTTATCATTGATATTGTAAAACTATAAATATGTTCCCGATTTGTTTGATTTGGCAACAACTAGTTTCAAAATAGAATTAAAACGTACAAAAGATTAAAAAATCTAAACACAATGTCGAACAATTCCACACTGGTTAGTATGTTTTTAGGTTTTTAATAAAATGATTGTTACTACAATACTTTTACAAGTGCTCCAATATATTTGATGTTAACTATCCATATGTATCATTTATTGATAAAAACTCAAATATTTTTATTTAATATAATATTTATTTAAATATTTTTTAAATTTAAACTGAACTTTATTGACTGTCCTTTTCCAGCCCTTTCTATTATTATATTGTAATTAATTATTTGTGTGTAATTAAAAACGATTAATGATGCCAAAGAAGTATAGCTTCCACGCGCGTTATAACTACACACACCCATTTCATTTTTACTGGCTCATCATAAGAGTTTTCTCCCCATTGCAAGATTATCATAACCTTCTAGGACAGCCTGTATATATATATATATATATATATATGTATATAAAGTAGAAACTCAATGGCTTTGTCCCGCTGGGAGAGAGTGAAAGCAGAATTTCTTGTAGCCAGTAACGAGATCACAAAGTACGATCTAATATTTAATACAATAAAAGCAATTCCCGATGTCCACTGTACCATACTTATGTTTAAATCGTAACACTTAATTCTTCCATTCGCGTCTACTCTACACTGGACGACATTCTACTACACAACTAACATTAAGTTATTTGGAACACATTCTTCATATGTCTACTATATTTAAGTTAACGGTGCTACGTATAACGGTTATATGGATTTATCCTAAATTGAGAAATTAAGGAATTCAAAATACAATTTTTTAAAATGGGTCACACTATGTTAAATTTTCCTATACACATTTCAAGATGTTTAAAAAAGGTATTTACTTAGTATCAAATTAAAATTGGTTACACGTTTGAATTGCCTTGTTTTCAACAATATGAAAATTCTATATAATTTTATTCCAGATTAAACATTTTAATACAATATTGTATATTCTAGAATATCATACATCATTCCAGATTTCAGATTGCAATATAATACAATATTCTATATGTTGAAGAATACTTTATACAATGAATCAGATTTTGTATATTATGAAAATACCACACAATACTCCACATTTTGAGAGCCAGGCGTAATGAACTACCCACATTCATATTATAACCCATACACATATTTGGTGGGATTGGTTTTGAGTTTTGATGCCACCACTATGTCCTATGCCACTGGTAACACACAACTAGAATTTTGCAAACTTACACATTAATTATTACGTCACTTCACTCACGAAAGAAGGTACATATGCACATTCAATATATAAAACTGGTTACACAAATACTATACACAACATTGAACACCACACTATAAAACAAATATTAGCGACTGATACGAAAACATTGCTTTACAAAAACAATCAACAAATAACTTTAACTGCTACTATATATATATATATATATAAATGAATGTTTGTCTGTATGTTCTTAATAGAATTGTAAACTACGCATTTGGTCATGTGATGACCTTCAGCAGTATTGTGCATGTCTACGAAGATTTCTGAGTTGGTACTGACAGATGGCGCCACTATCACTGCTACAAATATTATACAATTAATTTATTTATTCTTTATTTGAACACAATAGAAGAGCACACAGAGACGGACTTAATGCCAAAAGGCATTTACTGCCACTATACCTGGTGGCAGTGACGTTGCGTAGAGACAAAATAACGGGTGCAAGCTAGGTGAGAAAATTATAAATAAAAGAAAACTATAAAAACATAATTATTATATATAATAAATATATATATATCTAAGTATAGATGGATAGGGACAGCAATTGTTAAACTATTCCATACTTACGTAAAGCTTCCATAATAACTGTTTGAAAGTAGATTTAGTTCCAGCTGTACATACATTTGTTGGCAGCGCATTCCAGAGTATCATTGCGTTAAAGGTTTCCTTCAAATTTATTTTAGTTACTGGAGTAGCAACGCGCAGATACAGCTATCTTATATATGTAACTTGTTTCATATAGATTCCATGACAGACATTATTATATTATTAAGTACTTTCCACCACATAGTTCCATGAAAGGTATGTTTGCTGACAAAACACCCATAGCAAGCTCCTGGCTCAAATTATATTAGGGGAATGAAACGAAATGCCATTCCATCGATCCCAAGCAATTTAAAAATTAAACCTTTTTTGTCCAACATATGTCAACAACGAATCTTATCGTATTTCGGCCACTCAATGCAGAGACGACGACAGTCTGGAGATACTGATTGTAGTTGAGAACACAGAAGGCAAAAGATCACAAAGCCACAACAAGATAGGTCAAGATAAAGACTTGTTTGCCTCCAAATTTTACATGGCTACCTGAAAATGTTACACCTCATTTTCTTTTGACTCATTAAGCGGTCTTCTAAACACTGTCTGCAGGTCAATTTAGGTAAAATGGACAAACGTGCTCAATCGAAGAGGCGACATGCAGCGTGCAGTCTACTCCGTCTATGAGCGAATGAAGAAGAGACGCACTTTGCCAGAGAGCCAGTGAAGGCATATCATCCGCTCCAGATGCAACCCTGATGGTGACCACGATCCTCAGACATGAGGGACGAACCTAAGAGATAGATATGTAAAGGGAAATATTTGATGAAGTCGTCTTTTAGTGAGTGATTATGAAGACACACGGAAACATATTTATCTAATAGCAATTATTTTTGGTTAAATTAGGCTCGTACGATTATATTAAAATGACGGTATCGCCTGCACACACAATATTCATATTACCTACAATATTTCACTACTATATATACCACAATATTTTCGTAACCTAATGTACCACTTCTAAAAAAAGTACAAGTGCCAATATCGATCGATACAATAAAATCGATATCAAGAGAATATGCATACAATCAGTACCAGATACAAGAGATCGATTGGAATCGATAATAGAATCGTATTCGTTTAGAAGACTCATTCACAAGCAATTGTAGCCGTAAGTTAAAATTCTATATTTGAGTTATATGCAATGGTAGCGACATCCCAAGATACCGGTGAAGTTAAAGGGCCTCGTAATCAAGTGTATCATCCGACCAGTCCCATATATATGCCAGCCCTCGGAAGACATGTCCAGCAGCTGCACGTTGTCGAGATGAAAATGCCGTGATGGGTGTATCGTGTTACAAGAATCGTTTGCATATTTAACGAACACATCCATGGCAGCCTTGGAGACTGTGACGTAGCAGACAAACTGCAGCGAAGTCTCCGATGGTATGGCCACATAAACCGCAGGCCGTACTACGTCGGATATAGATGCCTAGATGTCACTGTACTGTGTGAAGTCGTGAAAGCGGGCATGAAAAAGAATAATCTCACAAAGAAGGATGCCGAAGACTAGGTGAGAGTGGGGAAGACTAATCAGGAAAGGGGACTACTATGGAGAAGAAGTATGGGGGTTTACTATGAAGTTATATGCTAGAGTGTATATTGAATAAGCATTTATATTTAACATGTGGAATATACTGCATTATTATACAACACATTGACAATGTTACAAGTAATGTATATACATTACATTGTTACTACATAAGCTAATGCCTAACAGGTCAGTTGTTTTTATAGCTTGGTAAACTAGCTTACCCTCAAAGTTAGCTTGCGTAGCTACCGTACAAACCCGGAATGCCTAGTATGAGTGTTTACAAGAGTGAAACTTTTTGACTTTATCAATTAAATTGAGATAAATGAAGAGTTTGTTGAACACTGCGAGACTGAAACACTGTCTTTAATTCACTTGGCGAAAAATCCAAGTTAGATAACTCATCAAGCCACCTGAGCTATATTATGAATTCATTAGCCTAGCTGAGATAAATATTGTAATCATAAGACTGGATAAGTTTGATGAACTTGTAAAACTGGTTAAAGTAAATCGACCTGGGCTAGACAACAAACTCATCTAATCGAATTGAATCACCGGAGCTAGATAATGTACTCATTGGATTACCTGAGCTAGATAATGAACTCATCTTGCCGGCTGAGCTAGATGATGAACTCATCGGGTTAGCTGAGCGCACTATAGGCGGGCGGAGGGGCGGCCGCGCGTCCTGGGAGAAGTACTGCGATGTGATAAGGTGGCGGGGCCTCGCTGCTCGGCCTGTCCTGCCCGCGGTCCGCAGCCCGATCGCCGGCTCGTTCCACTGGTCGTTCCGGCACACGTTCCACTCGACGCTCTGAACGATCCGACGCCGGCAGCAGCGCTGGTAACTCTTCCGCTATGTCTGCTATCTGTAACTAAAGGGAAGTCATGTTAAATATATCCCTACGCTCCATCCTCTTTTTAAAACACGTTAAATAGAATAAAGTGTAAGTTCTTAAATCAGTAAATAAAAATAATATTTTGTAGATTTTAATAATCACTATACATACTAAATTTAATATCATTTAGTATCTTCGTCTTCAAGTGCTTTCCATCCCGGAAGGTCGGCAATCAGCATTCTCTTCCTTGTTCATTAATAAGCGGAATAATTCTCTGACTGTTTCTATTCCAGTCCATTCCCTGATATCCTTTAGCCATGACTTCTTCCTTTTCCCCTCCTTTTTTAATTTCTTTCTCTCTTGAATAATCACGTATATATATACATAAATAATAAAAACATAGATCTAAATTAGTTTTATTTCAGTGATGTGGTTGATGCTGTTTGCCAAAGCAAGCATATTCACATTAACATTGAGAGATTTTTTTTTAATGACGAACTACGAAATTGCGGTGGGCCTTGACTGCTTCACCGGATTGAGAGGTGGCGTAACTCTAAGGTCGCTTAGCCTGAACTTCTATCGCTAGTAACTCGACATAAGGGTCCCCCCGGTGAGTGGTAACCTCGGCTTGGACGGTTACTATGTTACGCGTAAGCATTCCGATCATAGGGCGCCGAGAGCGCAGCGATGGGGGTTTTTGGAGTTTATTACGCGACTTATCCCAGTGGCAACGTGAAGTGCAGATGTTTAGGGCATACCTGATTCGCGTGGCGCTGCGCTGTGGAGGAGACGCGCTCGGGCGGAGTGGGCGCGGGCTCTGGCGTGCGCGAGCAATACAGCGTTATCGCCAGGCCCACGGCGGCCACGCACGCCACGGACGCACACATCACGCCCGCCTCGTTCGGCAAGGCTGGCCGGGCCACCTGCGTTGCACAGACACTCAATTGTGACACTCTAGGGACACTTAATGCATTCTACTGCTTATATTTTTTTGATTTAGTTTTTAAATTAGAGTAATATACACTTAATTTGAATTTAAGAAATTTTAAGAACCACTTAGTAGACTCGCAGTTGACTTTCCAAATAAATTGGTGACTTAAGACTTTTCTGGGGTACAGTTTCCAATGTGCAACTAAATAATTTGATAAAATGATTACCTGTTTGTCAAAGTAATATTTGGCACCCGCCAGGAATACCGTTGCGAGGGCACAAGACACGAGCACTCCAAACTTGAGGTGTGGCGTCATCATGGGCGAATTGTGAAGGCCCAGGGCTGCGGTGCGCAGCAGGGTGTCGGGAGTAACGCTTCTTGCCGCCGCCAGACTTGCGATTGTCGGTTGGGGCGGTTCTGGTGGTATTTCCACGTACAAACTTGGCTCCTCATTCTGTCTCCGAGTTGTGTGTACCGCTGGCATAGGTGGGGGCCTGCAACATTTTAATGCTAACATTTGTTATCTGAGATAGGGAGGCAACACATAACAAATGTTATTGCAATTGCAAAACATTCTTCCTTTTTCTTCTTGTCTGCTTCGTATTAAATAGGCACATTGTGGACCCAGATATTCTAGTACAACTATCTCGCTCACTGTACATTCATAGGTCATTTGTATATGTTAATTGATAATATTTATCTTTGGTTTTATTATAATTATGTGGTGATACCAAACAAGGCTGATATTGGACATATATCTTTACTTAGTCTTCTATAGAAATAACCTAATTAAACAAAAAAAACGATACCACCTTGATATTTACATAATAACTGTCAGAATCAGACCTATTTTCTTCCTTACCACATAAATCATGTGGAAGAAGGAAGAACTTATTGTTGTTCAGAGTTGTACCTAGTCTTGGTTTTGTCTTACCAATATCTAAGTGAAGTATCAAAAATAAATATACGATTTTTAGGTGTTCCCTTCAGAAGCCAAGGCTGGGTGGTACTGTTGTACCTACGCCCAGAAATGACACATACAAATGGCTATGTATACACAAACATTTATAAACAACTACAAATTGAATACTTCTTCTTTTTCTGAGGTGGTTATCTATGATAATAGATATGTTACACTCACGCATAATGTCTCAAGGGTCGGTGGGGACGTCGCGGCGCGCAGTCCACGGCCGCGAAGCGATGCACCGGCGCCGCCATGCCCTTGCGGCCACGGGCACGCCCCACGCCTGGTGGACACACAAAGCGGCCTTACAACAAGTATATACAGAAGCTAATGGTTTAGGGTGCGTTCTGCGAAATGTAAGGTTGTAGTAAATAGTAATCCACAATTCCACTATTAACGTGAACCATCTACTACTACATGCTTAAGCTAAGATGGAATGGTTGGCAAAAAGCTAGTAATATTTCTGTAAAATCTATGCCATAGTCAAATCAAATCTATGCTAAAAATTTATGTAAGTTCTGACTAATTTCTGATATATAATATCAACATATTCTTGCTTCTTCTGCTTCATTCATACTGGTCTAATACTTACCTGGTTTTGGATTGTAAGATTGATAAAATTAACAATGAATTAATTCAATGGAAGCCCCTTTAAACAAAAAAAATATATTATAAATGATCACAAAGTGTGAGTGCACAAAAATAAAAAAGGTGACATTACTTTTAGTAATTTTTTTCATAAAACCAAATTTTTTTTATACTTAATTTTCAAGAGTTGCCTTGTACTTCTTTGGAACCCAATATCCAATGCAAATAAAAATTACAGTACAATAAGACCCTTTGGAAAGTGTTACTGACTGTTAATAAAAGCATTTTGAAAATTAATTATTAAAAAAACAGTGTTATAAGTGTAGCATGCATTAAAAATAACATTACAAATCAATAGACAAGGGAGATCATGTTTATGTGCTTAAAATAGACTAGATCTCTCCAGTTCATTTGTGACCATAACTGGTGAAATTCCACCAAGTAATCGGGAAAATTACAAAACCATATTTATTACAATATACAAGATTGAGTCCTAAAAATTTATTTGGTATTATTATTGATGTTAGAGCAATAAACTAGCACACAGGTCACCTGATGTGTATTTTAGGCCTAATATTGGATAACTATAAGAATCCTATAAGAAAATGGAGATACAAATGCATTATTACCAGCAACATAGCATATATATATATATATCATATACAAGAAGATAGACAAATACAACAAATTATTCCATAATTAATTTTATGTTTTTGGATAAAAAAATTATTGAAACAATTAAATAATATATTGGTAATTTCATTGTTATGTCACAAATTAACAATAACCATGGCCAAAAATTACCTCAAAGAAAAATTGTTTGATGAGATTGCTCATTTCCTTCAAGTTTAGAAAATTAGCTCTTCCAGATATACAACTTGATAAGCTGGACATGATTTAACCTTAACATATTGCCATATGAATTTAAGTACTTGATGTATTATTTTACACATTTATATTGCAATATTCATTCCTTTGGGATGAAGGACTCCAATATTTTACTGTAATTTTGTTGGTTTTTTTTAATAAGCTTTTCGCAAAGATCCCCACTTTCTTTCATTGTTTTTTTTATAAAAAAAATGATTATAAAAAGTTGGCTATAATTATGTTGGCATATGAGGGATTGATTAATGACCATAGAAAAGACTAAACCATTTATGATTTCTTAAATGTTTTATAAGTCTCACCAGCGGACAGTGAGGATGGCACGCGCTGGCGGCCGCTGTAGGCGCACTGAGTACGTTTATCTATCCAGAAATGCATCGGTACCCGGGCTATGAAAACACGTCCCAGTCAGCCCTTTCTTCAGCAGCACTGACTCAGTGCACGGACCCCATTGAAGCCATCCTAATGTCTGCCTGAAAACAATCATACCGTAAATTGTTTTAAGTTCTTAATGTCTAAATAACTTTTTAAAAGCAATAAATATTTAAATATACTTTCATTCGTAAAAAAATAGGCAAAAACATTTCGATTCCTACGTTTTAAAATAAGTTTTCTTGTTATATATTTAAAACAAGGCAAGCGTACCAGTTATATTATTATCGATTGGTTTTGAAATAAAATAACACTTCATATGTATACATTTCTTGATAACTATACTACATTATCATTTAGCAATAAATTTTAATAGATTTTAATTACGAATTATTAACGACCGACAATTATTCGAGGGTGGGGTGCGCGAAAGCAAAACAAGCAGAGATACCAACTTCAAGCATTATTGTTAAAATCAATAAAACTAACAGAATGATAACAATATCATGTTCAGTCATGTTGGCAATGACACAGACAATCTGCTATAATTTATGTCTTTGATTATTATTTTTATTTTAATAACAAGATATATTATCTTGGTTGAATAAGATAATTTATTAATTTAGTGCAAAGTATAAGAATACAAAACAATCGATAGACTTAAATTTTCCATTATCAGGTACTTAGAAAAAGCTTTGTTGTCTCTATAATATTATTAAAAAACCCTTTCTTCTTCGTAATCGTTTTCTTTATTGCTGAACGTGATGTCTAGTAGGAAAGAATTAAAAGTGTTGATCGCTTGGTTGATGATTCCCTTTAACGTGTCCTCGGCGGTCTTAATGACTAAAGTTACGTGTTAACTGCTTCTGACCACCGAGTTAGTGAGCAACCGCGTGCTATAACTACTTGCCTCCAACCAATAGTTGGAAATTCGAATTCTAGTCGCCTTGCAACAGTGAGTTGTTGTGATTAGGAGGTATAAACAAATTGTCTTGCTTTGGGCTCCTCATCTATCACATGCCGGACATAATGTTTTAGTACTTAAAACAAATTTTGATTATCAAAATTGACGAGTAAAATTAGTTTTTTGATATAGGTAGTAAATTATAAGTAGCATTTATTGTCAGTGGGTAAATACATTTAAGGTATATTTTCTGCGCAATCTGCAGTCTACAGACAGTGTGACTACAACTTGTTCTTGGTACTTTATATCAAGTTTAAGAAAATGGTATCCGTATATTTCCGGAACTTTCCAGCAGATTGCTTATCGTTCCGAAATCGTAGTTATAACGACTATCATTTTGAGAATTATTATTAAATGATTACAGTATTATATTCAGTTTACTTCATTGCATTATAAATTACTAGATTCATAATAATCAATTCATTTATTCGATAAATTAATGAATGAGTTAATTAGATTTATTATTCTGAACCTACTGAAACTTATGGTTTATTTCTGAACACATATTTCAAAAAATAATCATCGCTTTGCTAGCATTTTGCGAAATCACCAACCACCAGCAAACGTTTTTCGCTCATCTCCCTCACAATTACAAATCCATACAAATATCAATGATTTAGTTCTTCAGTGCAGTTGATGTTATATGAGTTCTTATGAAAAGTTGTGCGCTAGGTAGTTTTATTATTCAGATGATCTTGTGTAATTAAATCACTTTAAATCTAAGTGTGCTATGCTTCTTAATAATGTTTAATGATTTTTATATTAAAAAACAAAGCTAGCCTGTGGTATACTATAGCAAATATAGTACGGAACACTTTGTTCTATTTGTGGCCAAAATGAGGGTTCTGAGGAGCCAAATAGTCGTATGTAAAAACGAAGCACGGCCTTATTGCCAGTGTTGGTATTCTGCGGCACCTTTGGACTGGAGGGATAGAAATTGCTGTTCGTGTGGTGAAGACGTAGACTGTGAGTATAAATCCTAGCCATTCAAATTTCTTTCTGTGTTTTACTATGTATTTATTGTCTTCAATCATTTTGAGGGAAAAAGTAATTTTGTTATTAAACAAAACTACTATAATAAATTTATATTAATTGTAACCTTTTCCTTGAGATTAAAGAAGCAGATTTTGGTTGCACTTTTAGTGCAACAATAATTTGTGCAAACAATATTTCTTTAAAAAAATAGGGTTTAATTTTGTATAATAATGGACCCTGCTATTTTTTTTTACTAAATAATGTAATGTTAGAGAATAGAACCTGTAACAATAGTTTTCTATTAAAATGTCATCTTTTCCATGTTTTGAAAGAAAATTTGGTGTTCATTTAAGAGATCCAGGCTTACTAATCAGAGATGATGAGAGATTTTATTATGTTTTACTGCATCACATGTACAGTTAGAACTTTTTCTTGAACTGTTAAATGGAAATTTTATAGAACAGCTGCTGAAAATTTATTTTTAGATATAGAATGGAGATGGGAAGCACCAGATTCCAATGCAGTGAAACAAGTTATAATGAGTGAAGACCAAAAGCAGGTTACATTCCACCCATATTATAGTTCCGGGACTGCTGCAGTACGTGGCAATGCTCCTTTACTTCTTAATTACCATTACTACTGGGAGGTGAAAATGTTGTCTGAAGCATACGGTACCGATATTGTAAGTATGGCTCCTTTGTATATAGGCCAATGCAAAAATTTGAACATTTTCTCTACTATATGTTAAATGCTACCTTACTCTATTGACAACATGTACTGAAAAAAATACACTTTTATAGGTCAAAATACTATTTTTTGCTGCAGTAAACGTGTCTATGTGGCATTGTTTTAAATATACAAAGGCTAAATGGTTAATTGATATTTGCATGTGGGGAGATTCCGTGTCTTTTGTTCACTTCAATGGCGAATCAGTCAATGCAATTCAATTGTTTGCGTTGATGGCATGTCCTTATAGATTTCGCAAATGTCGAGTGTGTATGTTAAACTCTGCTATAAAAAGTCTTTGAACACAGAAAAGGTTCGAAACAAAGAAAGATGAAGATGGTTGTATATCGGAAACAAAGAAGACCATCACAATATATACAAAACAGTAATGTAATGTAAACAAAGAGTAATGGTTCATCCCACTTGAGCATTAGCATGCTATTGGAAATAGAGTTACGGTTCAAATTGATGTTCCCTCTCAGGGACCCTTGCACTGGGTAACAATAGAGGTTCAGGCTGTGCTTTAAGATATTTGCCTCCTCGCAATCTGATGAAGAAGCTAAAAGCTAATTTCAATAAATTTCACACATTGCTAAATAATATGTTTGTATATAGTAAGTTCTTAACTTACTCTACTTTATCTACGTGGAAATGGCCTTGTTTGTTAAATTAGCTATTAGGTAGTCTATTAGTCTTAATCAGTATGTTTATCATGTTTCTACATTCGGCTCACCATTCATAAAATAGATTAGTAATCGTTTTTAATAATTATTTCAAGAATGCACATTAAGAGACACTCGGCTAGTAAAATTTCTCTTATAGGGAACACTGTCACTGTTAATATTATTACTACTAATTGTTATAGCTGTATGTGGTAACACTGCCAGTCCTTTTGTAGTCTTAAATTTGTTTAATATCTTTCCCCCTATTCATTTTGTCTGTGGCTAAACCACTAACATCAATTACGCCAAAGCTCACATCCTTTCTGTGCTTTATAGCATCCTTTTTATTTCATCTACTTATTGTAAAGAATGTTTTAATTTCTTCATATTTCCTTATGTTTCCTTGTAAGATTTAACCTTAATTGCTATTCCACCCTCAAAATTTTACGAGAAGTCATTCCGTTGCTGGCTACTAGAATGTGGAATGTCTTTCCTAATTCTGATCAAGTCTTACCAAGTCCCTATTTAAAAACGTGGTAATGCATTACCTATTAAAATCGTCAGCTATTAATATTATTGCTAACTTATTTGTGTAGACTATATAGTATAGTTATAATACTAGTATCTGTAAACAATCGTCGCCCGCTTCCGGATCGGTATGTTTTCGCGTAAAACGTAACCGCCTAAGCAGAGTTTAACCCTCACGGGAGGACCCTTGTGTTGAGTTACTATGTTATAGAGGTTAAGACTAAAGAAAGCTTTGCTCTCTCTCAATCCGGTCAGACGATGGAGTGGAACTTCACGTGCTCTTCTATTAAATGCGATTTACCCTTTGACCGGATTGGCTGATTGGATTTACCCGTTGTCATGGCTATTGGGGTAATTTCACCCGGCGTTACACTCCAAATGTCGGTTACCTCGTGCGCCCGGTATAGATATTTAGATATTTTTATGAAGTTTATTGAACTAAAACTTCGTTACGCACGCTTGACTTAGGGAGTAAGCTGGTGATAGGGTTACGAAAAGTGTGATCGGGCGAGGCGAATGGAGGTTGTGAGGTCAATACAAGTTAGTGAAAAGAAGGAGAGAATTACGACTGGTATATGACTATTGGGATAGAAGAGAGAGGTGCAACCATACGTTTTCTTTATCTCATTCTCTCATAGCCAGTTACGTTTCGTATATCTAGTACATAGTGCAGGACTATTGTCTTTATCAGACTTTAGGAGAAAGAGAGAGAGCAGTGTGCGCGCACAATTATCTCTTGAACAATCCTGTATAGTTCAGTCGTGTAGTTTAAAACACAGTCTTTTTTTACATAAAGATCTACTACGAATACATGTTTCTCAGATGGTAGGCATCGGTTCAAATAAGGTGAACGTGCCAGCGACCCAGTATAAGTTTACGTCTCTACTGGGGCAAGACACTGAGTCCTACGGTCTGTCGTACATGGGGCCCGTGAGGCACAACTCCTCGGCGATCTGCGAATCGGCGGGATTCTGTCGCGGCAGCATCATCGGCGTGCGTCTCGACCTGTGGGCGGGGACGCTGGAGTTCTACATCAACAGGGAACCGCAAGGTGAGTGCTAGGTTCTTGGTCATTGTTTTAGATCAGTGATTCTCAACCTTTTTTTTTTATTTTGTTACTGTAATCAAAGATGACATTTTTGGCAATTGTGTGCAAGTCTTAGTCTCCAAGTAAACCATATTAAAGTATACATGTTGTTTTCCTATCCACAGTGCCAATCACATTTCGCGTTAGTGCACATATGGTCCTTCGAGCCAGAATTTGATACTTAAAAATTATTTACTTACCTTACTATTACAATACGTGAAATAGTTTAGATAATAATTTTATATGTGCGACATAAAGACGGTTCCTCCTTGAGTGATGTATATATCTAGTATATATGATTTATTAGCGTAGATAATTTTACTAAAGATTTTATCAAAGTAGATTGTTCTTATCTGTTTTCAATTTGTGCTTTACCATAAAAATCGGATTAGGAACAGCGATGAGCTAACGTCTTATTATATTTCTAAGTTAAAGTATAGTCCCACTGCTGTGCACTGAAATCTCTGTAAAGAGAGTATAAGGGCCGCCACGCACACCTAGCGCGGATTGACACACTTCACATAGTCTTAGAAAAAATAAATATAGGTTTCTTTACGATGTTTTCTTTCACCGCCGAGTGATAAACGCCGCGTGGTAAATCAGCACATAAAATTGCAACAACAAATTTCTCGGTACCGGCACCGGGTATCGAACTCTGGTTGCTAGCGTACTATGCAACTTGAGGCGGCCGCCCGGATACTGAGCTACCACGGCTCTTCACTATATACGACTCACGCTATCATTTTACGCTGTCACTATAATATATTTTTAAGCTCTAATCAATTTAATCCTACCGGGTTAGACAGAGACAGCTGTTGCTGTTCACTATAAATTGCCTAAAGGCGACGTAAGAAGCTCAAATAAATGAATGATACGAACTGATCTTCGAACCGTGCGTATACTAATTGTTTTGCGATAAATATGCCATTAACCCTTGTTTTATATCGTACCGTATGGTCATTTAAACATCTGTGTACGTCATTAATCACGCGTTCGTGTATCGAATTTCAACTGCATTTCATATTTATATTGAAAAATACATTTATATTTCGGCAACACTCTGTTGGTTCTCGAATGACAGGTAATGTCTCTGTGTATATAGAGAACGTCCAATTGCGTCCTAGTGGTCAATATTTACTACTTTTAGTACACCCGGTGAGGGGTAAACCGTCGGAGGTTGCGTTTATTCCTCGAGCGTTACCGCTATTTTATGAGTAGGCCCCACCTCGTTTATGTTAGGAGCGTTGCTGGAGTTTCTCGGCCACTTCTTCCAGCGCCAACTTCCCGAAGTGGCACTCAAAGTTGTTTAGCTTTTGAATGTCCCTTAGATTATCCGTGAAATAGCAACCGACCGAGTCGTAGTTCGGCCCTCTCGGGCACCCTCGGATCGGAATGCTAACGCATAACATAATAACCGTCCAAGCCGAAGTTACCCCTCACCGGGGAGACCCTTGTGTCGGTTTACTAGCGATAAAGGTTCATGCTAAGCGACATAAGAGCTATGTCACCTCTCAATCTGGTGAAGCAATCAAGGCCAGCTTATCTGGCCAATATGTGCAGTTCGACAAAAAAAAGCGGGCGTCCGCGGGTAGTAGTGTTTAACGTTTGAGTTGATTTGAAGTCGGTTTTTGTTTTTGCTCGTAAATATATTTGTAATTATTAAGGATTATTCACCAGTGCGATTTCATTATCAGGTCTAACCCTGTTATCATCACAACCGGTCATTCCTGTCCAGATGTATAATATACGATAACAGGGTTATACGAGCTGGATAGGTCAGATTTGCATTGGAGGACGAATAAAGGGCAACATACCTTCGTCCAATCTGTTTTACAGCCGAAGACGCACCGATTTAAACCGTTGGTGCTGTTGAATGTGACTTTTTTTGTGGTTCAGTCACCAAAATATCCGCTGTAAGCCATCAAATGATTTTTTGAATGACAAACTACACAGATTGGCCAGAGACTGGCCTTGACTGCTTCACCGGACTGAGAGATGGCATAGCTCTTATGTCGCTTAGGATGAACCTCAACCTCTCTCCTCTTCCGATCCCAGGGCGCTCAAAGGGGCGGACCACGACTCAGTCGGCTATTTCACGGTTAATCTAAGGGACATTCAAAAGCTAAACTAACTTGTGAGTGCCATTTCGGGAAGCGTACTGTTAGGCGACCGTCGCTGGGTGTCTTTTTAAAAAAAAAACTGCTTTGTTGCACACACCATTTTCCGAATCCCTAATTGAGTAGAGAACTGAGCTCCGCGAGGTTTTGAATTAGACTGCATTGAAATTTATTTTAAAAACTGTACAAGTAAGCAAAAGTGCTGACTTGCAGTGAAATAAACTGCGTCGGTTTGAGGGAATGCTGAATGGGCTTTATGGGCATAGTATTAAAGGTTATAACAGTACCAACAAACGATAGGCAAATTACGGGCTCTCTAATATGGCTGGTGTGCCAATACCGAAGTTTAGTTTCGGCTACTGATTGTGGTTCTTGGAACTGCGCGGGAAACCCTGGGCCTTGAGATTCGCCATTGACATTTCACGAGACCGACGTATTACAATTCATTTGTCATTGTGACATAAACGTTAATTTAAAAATTTTCAACCGACTTCAATTTAGTTCAGTTTTGTCAATGGCATCCATGAGGAAACCGTATAAATCAGAAATCATCCGCATGTTGCCTTTAATGTTAAATCCATCTGTGATCGGTTTTTGTGTTCACACTGTGTGTTTGTTGTAAATGCACTTTGTATTTTTTGATATGTAACTTACACACTTTAAAAAGTTGAACGTTTAAACCGATAACGTTATCCATCGCAGTGCCAGGGCGGCAGGGGGTTAAATAAGAGGGTGAGTGGGGAGTGCGAGAGTAGTCTATACCAATCAAGTCTGTAGGCAGTTATTGATTTTGCTGGTGACCCCGCCGCATAAATAAAACGGAACGATCAAATTTCTGGGAATTTTCGCCGGCTAAACATCGAAGCGACGTGCAGAGTGTCCTCCAAGTCGGCCATTGTCACTGAATTTTCACTTTGACCAGGGCCGGTCTGCTAAATCAATGGTGTACAAAATGAACCTCCATTGGCATGGAAGTGGTCGATATTTGTTAGTTTTACTAGTCTAATTCATTGGGACCACAATGGCTTGCCAACTGTTTGTATAGTATTTGACGTATTCAGTAATAATGGAATGATAGTATGACTGTAACTGTAACCGCCCTGATTACACGAGAGATAGCCAAACGTGAACCTATATAGTATAAAAAAAACAAGTTCTCGATTCGATTGAAGACCACGGACCGGCAAGCGCAGTGTAGGACGTCCACCCAGTCCACCCACCGCAAGATGGTCAGACGACCTCATAAAGGTCCGACGACCGCTTCGTCCTTTTAGAAATCAGTGGCCTTTGTACAGCAGGGGATGTTCTAGAATTTAAACGATGATGATAGTCATTCATTTAGTTTCCTCTTTGCCTGTGTTCTACCCTAATTATCTTGAAATAATTGAAAATCTTGTTCCCAGGTGTCTCCTTATATAACCTGCGCCGACATGACGTGCTCTTCCCGATGATATGCTCGACCGCAGCACAGTCGACCATGCGCTTGATATACGCCTCGTCCTGGCGTGCCTCACTCCTGGTAGATGCAGCCAAGACCCTCGCCTACGCTGTCAGAAAAAACTCTCAGCTCAGAGTGCCTCCCGGCCTGTGGCACACCTTGAAGCTGCAGTTCTGGTTAACGTTGCCCATGGAAGGTGTGTTTGGTTTTACTTTCGATTGTTACTTTACACCAGAGCCGGAAAAGTGGAAAAAATTGAATGTTTTATCATTATTACTAGGTTACCCAGCCCGCATTGCCGGGCTAGATTTTCTTTATTTAATTTAAACAATAAACTTATTGAATTAAATATTTAATTTAACTCTCACAATATATTAAATTATTCATTTCTCTCCGTATTCATTCTCTTCTCGAGCGGGTGAAGATCATTACCTACACCCATGAACATATCAGTAAATATAATATCTACGGGTGTAGTAGTAGTATAAAAGCTGTATGCGACAGTTCAAAAAGAGGAGTGCTCCGATCGTCAGCAAACTGTACAGGATTACTCTCCAGGTCAGTCTGAAGATCCCCTGAAAGTTTCATTGAAATCGGTCCAGCCGTTTTGGAGCCTATATGGAACATACCTACACACTTTCTCTTTTTTATTTATAGATTAGGGGCAAGGAGACTTGAACTTTTATCGAGGCTTTTTGCGTTTTTGTAAAGGCTGTTTCTTTGGCGAACTTCTCAGCCTATATAGATTGTTAAAGAATTGTAAGCCATTTAAGACAATTTTCGAGATACATTTTCACTTTCTACTGTCGATATACAATCATAGGTAAAGTGTAAACAAGTAAGCTGTAACTGTTCTAATATATTTGTTCCTCTCGGGATGCACGATATTTTTTTTAAAAAAGGTTAACAGTATTTTTTCACAAATATTACTAAGATTCCGCCACCATTCTAAATAAATTTAGTCTTGTGTTAGGTGATGGTTGACATCAATAGTCGAATGGTGAATTAGAAACGATGATCATACGAATAGCAGTTCGTACCCTACACACAAATTTACTACAATATTTGCGAACGTACATTGGCATCGTTAGTGGTCAATAATTGTAAGTTTTAATAGTTAAGTGGTACCATTATCGTTTGGCGATGGCGTACCTGGTCCTCCTCGCGTCGGTTACCTCCAGTGAGCCTGTCGTTGATGATCCGTCGCCACTTTCCCTTATCTGCAGCCGTGTGCAGATCATTGTTAAGCGAGCACGAGAGTGGTGCAGATCTTGTCCCGTCAATTTTTCCTGTACCAACTAATTTTTGGCGTCACGCTAATCGTGTATATGACTAATATCGCTCGGTTTCATAATGAAACGTCACTGGCAAATACCAGACACGGGTAGAATGAACAAACACCGACACTTTTGCGACGTTTTCCTTCACTGTCGAGCGCGGTGTCAATTAGCACTTAAAATTGAAATAAATCGCATTGATGCTGGCACCCGTGATCGAACCTGTGTCGAGTGGACTATGCAACTTGAGGCGACGGGACACTGGGCTACCACGGCTCATAAGGTGTTTACGAAAAGTTAAATATGTTATCTGTGTGTGTTTACATAGATAACTGTTGCTAAAGTCTTCATCAGTAAACAAGTTATTACAACAAGGAATTTAAACTGATAATGTCACTGTACATAATTTGATATGAGATTTATTGTAAACACCTTCACGACTTCGCAGTATAAACATTCAACGCTTGTCTCCAAGAGATATAAAAACAAAGACGAGTGGAAATACACACATGTCTATGGTGTGACGATCTGTGGATCGCAGATCCTAATACCAAACCAGCTTGTTTTCAAGATCTCGTCACTTGATAAAATTGATACTGGGTTTCTTTACTATTGTAATCTAACCCGATTATATTTCAATGGCAATGACACCTACAGTAACAACTGAACTAGTAGATTATCTGGTTAACATAAAATCTAATAAGCAGCCATTTTGGTCCTTAATAATGTTCGATACAGTATCCGAACAGGATTAATAAATATAACGTAACATGTGTTTCCGATTGCTGTGCTGTTGAGAGATGTAAGACACCTCTGTGTGGGTGTCTATAACAGAATAAAGAAGAGTATCTATATTACAAATTTTATTTATGTTCAACCAAAGAACCAATATTTTTGTGGTGTGTCGTAGAGCCCCTTAAGGAGGAGAGCTCCGAATGGTTGAGAAAGGCCTTGATAAAGAACTTGTAGGGAGTCAGTCAAGAAGGTGCGTGTGGGGCCACACGCCCAGACCACGCGTGCCCTCTTGCGTTTCGGTCCATATAACCGTGAGGTTGGTGGGCCCATGGAAGGTGGTGGGAAGGTATGTCCATGGGTAAATATTTATATGTTTTCTTAAATTTCAGGTTGTGTTTCCGAAGAGAAAGAAAATGGACCAACGACTATTCCAAAGATGAAGAAAGTGCCAAGTGTGGTAAGTCTCATCTTGTGGCTTGAGGTTAGATCGTGTTATATTATTGATAATTGTCTTGAAAAATATTACTCATATTTCATCATAATGTAATTGCTATCTAAATATAATTTCCAACAACAAGATTTAAGAAAAAAAAAACCGTGTCAGATAGGAACGAAGTTCCTTATTATAGAAATATTAATTTTTTATCGATAAAAAACTACCTTTACTTAATTATCTCAAAACCTTTATTTTATTTACAATGATATAAAAAATATATGATTCAGTTTTACCTCTAGTAGCGTAGTAAGCTAGCATTCCGAATTCGATCCCCGGGGCCGGCACCAATTAATTTGTTCTTGCAATTTCAAGTGATGTACCATGCGCTCGGCGGTGAAGGAAAACATCGTGAGGAAATCTACATGCATTAGAAAAAATTGCCATGTGAAGTCGGACAATCCGCACTAGGTGTGCATAGCGGACTATGCCCTTATACTCTCTTCACAGAGAAGGCCTGTGGCCCTGCTTGTAATAGCAGATTTAAGGCCGAGTATTTACCTGGTTTATGTGTACAGGATTACGAGGTCTGGGCGCGAATTGTTAGATGCTATTGTGGTTACTTCCTTAACACCTGGAATTAAACAAACATGTAAACCTACACAAAAGTTCAAAAAAGTTTGTAGAAGCACTTCACAGTACGATAATGCTTTCAATTATACTTAGAAACGTCAATAGCCTAGTGGTTTAGGATACGGTCTGCGAATCGTAAGGTCGTAGGTTCGAATCCACCATACGACTATTGACGTGTAGCTTAAATGAAATGTGTGAAATGGTTAACAAGAAATTGAATTTGTTATAAAAAAAAGAAATATTTTAGGCTTTCTTTTAAAAAAAATATAGAACAAAAGAACTGTTTTCAACTGGTCAGGGTTTTAGATTTTATTTTATGTTTCTGCATCATTAAATGTCACTAAACACACAATTTTCAATGGCATATAAACCGCACTAGAACCGTAGCTGTACTCCCTTTACAAAGAAGACCTGTGCCCAACATGTGATACATCTATAGCCTATTTATTTGCCTTTCGCAATATGTATTGGTAAGGTTAACCTTAGTGTCTCTTCCCCAGCCCCTGTCCCCTGGCATGAAGAGGCGGCACTGGTTGATGCTGCCAAACGATTCAGCCACCATACATCACAATTTGCCATGGCAAATGCCATTTGAGATGCCGTCCTGACGATACGTCATGTACAGTAGGAAGTTTGGCCGCGAGGTTTGGCGCATTGAGACCAAGTAGACTACGCTAATTATAAGGACCACAAGCCTATAAGGACTAAATTTCAGTGGCGGCAAAAAAGAACTGTGTTGTAACACATAATGGTGTTTAGTTTTTAATTACAATAGGGGGTCTTGGACTAGAGAGCGTGCTGGACTTGATAGCTCGATAGCATTGTAAATGTTTCTGAATGTTGTTAGCTGTTTTTGAATATTGCATCCTGTTTCTGAATATTACAAGTTGTTTCTGTATATTACAATTTGTTTCTGAATATTACAAACTGCTTCTTTCTTTTTCCATTATTTCTAATATCCATTCTTGTAAATTTTAAAATATTTTCAATTCATATATTATATAACTACGGTCTGTACCTGTCTCTTGGATCTGTTTATATAACAAAAATCATAGTATTTAGTAGTTTATTGGTTATATATCTTGCAATATATAACCAATAAACTGCCAGTCAAGTTTGTACTGCATTTTCATCGCTAGATTCTTTTAGGCAAAAATCATTTGAACATATTTCTTTTTATTGTAAATGCTTCATAAAGTTCAATAATGTTTCTGCCTTTTATATCTGTACCGTTTATGAACATGCAACAACTTTATAAGTTACTTTGCATGAATGGGCATAAATGTCCTGTAGTTGTAAGAGTATTTAAACTTCAAGTATGCTTAACATTATTAACAAGAATGAAATTAAATGTTTTATCAATTCAACATATTGCAGTTTTATTTCTTGGTAAGCCTAAACAAATTGTGACATTCTTGTATGTAAAACAGTGATAACCCAGTGCGTTTCGACTTATGATCGAATGGTTGCAAGTTCTAAACTCAGTCGGTTAGTTCCCGTAAATTGTAAAATAGTTTTTTTTATGTGTTTTTAATGCTTTAATATAGCTGAGGTGAAGACTATTTTATACCATATTTAAAGCAAGTAAATAATAATTTGTTAAATCATCAAACTCAGTTATAATTTTACTGTACACATAAAGCGTTAGATCAGAACTAAACAATTCCTGATTCAAATCGCCCAGTGTTACTGTTGAGATATTATTTTCTTTTATATATATAATGTCGACCATCTTTCAACACTGAAGATTTAAAACCCTACGCGTTATCAGCTGGAATTATTTTTTAAAATATGTATTAAAAAATTATATTGGTGTTTTTTCTGAAATATTTTTAATATTTATATGTATGTATATTTTATTTATTTCACACACATGGGAAGGACTGCCAACAGTCTTTGCTGATTGCTATCCACTAAACTCCCAAAAATGTCATCATAAAAAAATCATCATGTCTTTTCGTTTTTAAAAAACAAATATCAAATAATTGTGATTTTGCAGAGTTTCAAAACCTAAACAAGACGAAAATGTATGAAAGTGAAGATTTATATTTGTTAGTAAACTGTAAATAATATTAAGTAGGATGGATGAAGCGATTACCAAATAATTGATGATTGACACTAAGGGAATAATAAGCAGATTTATTATAGGATTACTTATTATAATTTTTATTTGGCATTTAAAATTCATAGCATATTATTACTTAAGATATTTTCTGGTAATTAGTTTGCCACAGTTATTCTATCCAGTATATAGGCTGTGGTTGCCAGTTGAAATTCGTGGACGTAAATCATTGACAATAATTGGTTGCATTAGTCTATGATATTATTACATTAGTTGGATTGTGTCATATCGTAGAGGTGTGTCGTGTAAAATTATAAATTTTAGTACTTTCATTCATAAATCATAATAAATACAATCTTCAATCACGCCTTTTAAGGTTTCGTGAAGTAAATTAAAAACCTCATCTTTTGCTTTCAATAGGAAGTGTATCGAAGATGACGGGCCATGTAAGTATGTCGCATCTTATAAGAATAATTGGTTGTAGTTGTGCGTGGAAGATACGGTAAATTTTCTAGGGCGGGACCCTATGAACTTAAACTATTATAGCAGTGCATGTTGAAAGTGAAAAATAAAGCCCTTTCAACTACTTACACTGTAGAGGTGAACGTGAACTTTGAGTTTAGTAGTATATTATTTATTTTTAAGATTTTGTTGAAATATAAAAAGTGTACAGAGTAATACAGAAGTCATATTTCATGTTTGTTAGTCACTTTAACTGTCTGTTAATCCTACACTTTATTTTTAATTCAAAACACAATTACAGTAACCATTAACATCAGACTTACAATTTTAATTAGTATTAAAATAATTCACAATAGACAAGATCAAATTGACACCTTGTGAACTTTGTCACTAAATTATGTTTATAATATATATATTCAATTGAAATTGACCTACTCCCAATAAGTTGCCTGTTTATCATGAGTTAAAGTAGAAATCATAAATTATTATTTACCAAGGTATGCCTAGATGTTTCATCAAGTTTGTTCATTTCAAGGTTAACTACATAGTTGGTAGTTGTAAGTAATTAAACCACATTAAGACAATTGAATAATACAGGGCAGTTGCATAGAGTCAGTGCTTCTCTGGCAAGCTATAATGCTTTATGTATACCTCAATATAATGCAAGTTAATATTAGATTCAGCAACAGGTCAATGAAATAGTCAAAAATGAAATAGAATAATCAAATGAAATAGATCAGATCAGAGCAACATGTTAATTGCAATAATACAGGTTCTTACATTCAGTAAGAATGTTTGCATGTGTTTAACTATCAGAAATTAAGATATAGTTACAGTTTTATAAAAGCTTAAATGATATAATATCTGTAAAGTTACATTTGTTTACCCATGACTGTAATATGTAGTTGAAAGAATATCTGTAGTTTGATTAAATTATATGTCTTCCCTATACCAGCGCGAACCAACTGTTGTGGGAGCTTCCAACTTCAATGCTATGGAAGATGCAGCAGCACTGCGTGCAGCTATGAAGGGCTTTGGTACGGATGAACAAGCCATAATTGACATCCTTACCTCACGGTCTAATGCCCAGCGGCAGGCAATCTCGCAAGCCTTCACACATGAGTATGGCAGGGTATGTGACCTTTTCTCACCTTGTGCATAAACTGTAAATATTCCTGTAACCTTATTGATAATAATAGTAACAATATATGCCAAACAACTGTTATAATTTACCGAGAATCAACATCATAGTTTTTGTGCCAAATCTGAATGTATGGATGACTCAATTGATACACCAATATGTGACTCATCTATCTGACTTAAGTCTTTGCTCTTGTGTCATGATTTATTTTATATTATGATATTACAAGGTAGTAAGCAACACAGTCCCTTACTGATCACATGTAAGTATGAAAGTAATATAGATATCATCACTCCAATTGTAGTCTCTATGTGTTTTGCATTGCCATAGTTCATCAATTTATGTTCCATCGGAATATTTAATTCTTTATAGTACAATGGGTGGAGCGAAGGGAGTGTAAATAAGGTGTGACTTAATACATATAATTGAACCACACCTCTGAAAACACTAATTACTAAAAAGGTCGTAAATGTATTTACAGAATACAAGAGAGAAATGCTCGGCAAGTTTTTATTAATTTAAATTATGGCATTAATCAAAAGATACACTTTTTCCAAATACCCTAAAAACAACAAAATCTATGCAATAAATGTACTGAATATTGTAAGAGACTCACAAAGAAAAAGGATTATTAAGATATATTTTTTAGTCTTATTAGTATAGGTTTCTATTTGTATTTTGTCATAAAATGGTTATACATGATTTGTCGGTGTGTCAATGAAGGCTTTTACGACATATAATGAATAATAATTGATTCTGAACCTGTCTGATAACATTTTTGTTCCCCAGAGCAGCTAATTGTAATAATAAGACGCGTTGTATCAGTGGTTTGCGAGCGAACGGTTTACTAGGAAGCCTGTTTTGCGATGAGTCATATTAATCAATACCATCATTAAAGTACTTGCGTTAACATTGTGAATGTTTTGTGCGTCATATTTATTAAATTACCTTCGTGTAAACTCCATAACGACAAACAGCACGAAAGTAGAAGAAGAAAAAGAATATTACAGCCAGAACTTAGTAAAGATTTTAGAAACTTAGCGAAGAACTTAGAACAATTACAAATGAATTGAGTATCTCATACTTTTTTTTTTAAAGCGGTTAAAAAAGAAAAAGATTCGTAATTTTACCACAACACTTGCAAAATAAAAGAGTGCGTCCGTGCGCAGTAGCGTTTAATCCGCCACTGATGATGTGACATTCACATTAACGTTCATTTTTAGCGTAGATTAGATGGCGGTTTTGTGTCTTTTGAGTTCTTATGCGTATTTATTGTGTACTAAGATCGCGATGATAGTATAGACCAGCGCCTTCCAGGTTTGAAGTTCGAACCTTAGCTTAATGTGTTAGAATATGTGTAATTAAATAAATAATATTGATAGGACTTGATCGATGACTTGAAATCGGAGCTGGGCGGGCACTTCGAGGACGTGATCGTGGCCCTGATGCTGCCGCCCGAGGAGTACCTCTGCAAGGAGCTCAACAAGTGCATGGAGGGCCTCGGCACCGACGAAAACGTTCTCATCGAGATACTGTGCACGCGCACCAAGAAGGAGATCGCCGATATCGTACAAGCGTACGAACGATGTAAGTTGTCACCAAATCTACTGGCGCTTGTATACTTGTAAATCTAAATGAGAATGTTATTTATATAAAAATAATAGTAATCGCTGTAATACAACTAAGAAAAATTATTTACGAGTAAAAACAAAAACCAACTTCAAATCGAATTGAACGTTAACGACTACCATATAAGGTTAGCCGGAAGTGGCCGGGCTGAAAGCGGAAGATCGTATATGATGGAAGGCATTTTTTAGCAGTGAATAGACACAGATTGACGATGATGAAGTTATTCGGTGAATCTGTCAGTCATTACTCGTCAGTGCCAAGCAACAATACACTCGTGAGCAAAAATAAAGGGTCGGTTAAGAAAGTTTGAATGTTTCGGAAGATAAAGATGCTAGCTAATTTTAGTACTTATTGTCGCCACATGGAGGCAACACTAAGTACTAAAATTTAAATAAAAATTAATAAAAATATTTGATTTTAATGATATGTCTATCATGCACAATTTATTTCAGTTAGCTAGAGTCTTTATTATTCCGAGATATTTAAACTTAGATTAGATAGTTAAAAACTTTAACGGACCCTTTATTTTTGCTCACGGCTATATGTGTGTGTGTAATTCCATACTCCGTCTCTTCCATAGTCACGTCACATAGCAATGACGCTATTTCTGTAAGGAGGTGTCCATAGTTTTTGTTTCACGATTAATGTAATGAACAGTATAATGTTGGCAGTGTACAGCCGGCCGTTAGCCGAGCACATGTGCTCGGAGACGTCGGGCGACTTCCGGCGGCTGCTCACGCTGATCGTCACCGTACGTACACACGCACCGACTACACTTCTATTATATAGTTAATAATCTTCTTTCTCAAATGCCGGCAACACAGCTCCTCTGGTAATGTAATTGTTCATGGGCGACAGTGGAAGTGGTCTAAAACTTAAACGCTTGTGAAGGTTCTACTCTCCCCTATACTTTCCATTTAGAATGCCCGTGCCCAGCAGTGGGATAAATAACCTCAACAGCGTTTTTTTAATTTCTTATGGAGGGATTGATAAAAATCTGATCATTTCACTGTAATGTAAAGTTTCTGATGAAGCCTGCATATATCAGTTGACGTGAACTATCTCCTAACCCAAGCCTAAGCTTATTTGGAATAGTTAACAAGAATGTTAGTAATATTTTCTAAAAAAAACAGAAAAATTCCTAGCTTTCTTTAAAAAAAAAGATAAAAGATTGGTATACGTAATAATACTTGCAAAATTTCCTAAGGCTTCACCTTAGAAATTTAAATTTACAAGACATGTAAATAAGCACACAAATGCAACAAATTCATTAAAGTCGGCCGGGGATCGAACTTGGGTTGCTAGCGCACTATGTGACCACGGCTGGACACTGCATGATAGCTATAGAATATATAATTTAATTATTTGCATTTCAGTTTACATTAACTTGACTAACTTGTAACGAATATCATTCTCATCAAATTGTTTGGAAAGTGCTTTTGCATTGATTTTCTTTGCACATTAAACTAACAATTATTGTAATGGAGGTAACAACCGGACAGACCTCATGCTAGAGGAGAACTCCATTTACACCCAATAACATCCATGATGAGGAATGCAGATAGATAGATTTATTGCACCAAATAAAATGTACAAAGGCGAGCTTAATGCTAATTAGCATTTTCTTCCAGCTAACCTTTATTGGTTAAGAGCAGGCTAAGGGTAGTGCCGCTAAAAATAGCGTTTTAAAACTATTATATAGATAAATAAATCTATAATATATAAATATAATAATATACATACTCATGGAATATATATAACGACAATAAATATACCATTCAGCAGATGAATGATTGTCTCCTATTTTCTACTTATAATTGCTTCTAGTATCTGGTCATAGACCCGCTACGGGACCCTTCTGTCGAGTTACTTCCGAAAGAGGTCCAAGCCAAGCGACCTGAGAGCTGTGCCAAAAAACTTAGCGATACTATAGAGGCCTCTTGGCGATCAGCGTTGTTTATTCCATAAAAAATCTAGTAGTTTATTTATATTATATTAGAACGAAGTTCCTTATGGGGCGTTGCGGACCCTAGACGACCAAAAATGTAAGTTCCGTAACGTTAAATAAGAGCGTAAGATTTTTAGTGTCAACTGGTTTAGATAGATGGCGCTATTATTAATTATAAATAATTGTCAATAAAATAAAGTAGTTAAGATACTTTCATACAGTGCTTTCTAATTTTGAAAGCTTTGATTTTGTGTGGCCCTGTGAGGCATTTTTGTATGTGACTGCATGACATATTTTAGGTATGTTAAACATATGTGTGCTTACGACTGTTTGCATAAGTGCGAGTTTGTATAAAGTAAGTATATGCATGTATGTTTTCAACACCAACTTTACTGTGCTTATGCTGAGGAGTTGCATCGGCCTTGGACGTTCACACGCTACTTATGTAAACTGGGTTCGTAAGTCATACGGAAGAACTTTTATAATTATTTTCTAGTAATCTTATCGCGATACCGCTTCTTTATGGGCAGATCGAAGAAACTCCAGCAACGCCCGTATCTAACGGGTGGTCCGTTAGATATGGGCGTTGCTGGAGTTTCTTCGGCCACTTCTCACAGCGTCAACCTTTCTCGATATTGTATTTAAAGGTAATTGATAATTTGAATGGTTTAATTGTCTTCCGATAAATTTGTGGGGCGGCCCTCTCGGGGACTCTTGCGCCGCGTCCCAATAGTTTCAGGCTTAGCGACTTACGAGCTCATAGATGTTACAAAATTATTCAAATTTTACGGTCTAAAACGGTCGTTTTAATCTGGACAGGGTAGACAGACAGGGGTAAGGTACAAATCCTTCAAATTCAAAGGAACCCAGTTTGCGTTTTGTATGGTAGCGCGTGACGTCCAAGGGCGTCAAGTGCAGCGTTACGATTGTAAATAGAGGGCCCCACAGGGAGCGCGCGACGAAGAAGCCGGGGTGGATCCTGGACGCGCCGCCGAGTGCGCGCAGCAGCTGTACGACGCGGGCGAGGCCAAGTGGGGCACCGATGAGGAGGTCTTCAACAAGGTACACACATCCCCTCATACACACACATTAGCATACACATGAACTAATATATAGTAAAAGAAATTAAAGAAAGAAGTTCATTAAAATTTTGTTCGATATTTTCTGGTTGTTGCGTAATCTAATAACGTAACAAAGTAAGATAATCTCCTTGTCCCCTTCTGTGATGGCCAATTTGTTTCTTACCATTACAATACTTAATAGGGCCGTGTGACGGACCAACGCATAATTCTTTTAGTAAATTACATAAGAAGCTATTAACTTACTTTACCACGTTTAATCTAATTATATACTGTATAGGTGTAATAGTTGCAAGATATAGAAAGTTCGTCGAAATATCAAATTTTACATCGGAGTCGAAAAATAATCCTAACAGACTTTTTAACCACTCCAACTAAGCTTAAGCTTGTTCTAGGAGATGGTTCGTCAATAGTCGAATAATGGATTCGAACCTACGAACTTACAATTCGTAAACCGTACCCTATACCATTTGTTTCTCCCTATTGCTAGATCCTGGCGCACGAGAGCTTCGCTCAGCTGCGCCTCATCTTCGAGGAGTACAAGAACATCTCTGGGCGCACCATCGAGCAGGCCATCAAGGCGGAAGTCGACGGCGAACTGAAGGAAGCGTACTCCGCTTTAGGTCAGTACATATAGTTTAATTGTTTGTCTTCTCCTTGATGTTTAGGATACAATTGATTATTAACTCATGGAAGCAATGTATTGTTTTCAACAACTATTAACAATAGACCGCATCTGCAATCCCTTAAGTAGGTGTTTGTGGGCGAGATTAAGATCATGTACGCTCTCTAGTAAATGATTCTTGTAATGGCATTTTATTGTAAGAGATATGCAAAAAGACTTCTCCCATTCCTTTAAGTATTCTTGCCGAACGACACGGTCTCTGTAGGGTTATTCCAATCGTGTCCGCGTACTAACCCGTTCGTTCCAGTGGAGTGCGTCGAGAGCGCGCCCGCTTGGTTCGCGTCGCGGCTGCGCAAAGCGATGCAGGGCTTCGGCACGGACGACACCACCCTCATCAGGATCCTCGTCAGCCGCTCCGAGATAGACCTGGCGGCCATCAAGCGCGAGTACGAGAGGCTCTACGATAAGACCCTCGAGAGCGAGATCAGGGTACGTAGTTACAGATCAAGGTGTAACTGGTACCGAGGCGTCGTAAAGGTAAGTGTGATTTTTATCCGCCGTGGAATGCCGTTCATCGGAAGTGAACAATTCACAAGGTATGTATAGATTCGCAGCTCAAGTCACAACACGAGGAGTATTCAAGCGGAGTGTAGCGCCGGAACAAAAAGGTCCCCGTGAACGAGCGACGGTATGTACGGATGCATCTTGTTGCAGTGGAGTGCGTGGAGAACGCGGCGGCTTGGTTCGCGCAGCGGTTGCGCTCCGCCATGCAGGGGTGGGCACGGACGACGGCTGCCTCGTGAGGATCATCGTGACTCGCTCCGAGATCGATCTCGGCGGTATTAAGAAGGAGTATGAGAGACTGTACGACAAGACGCTGCAGAGCGATCTTGAGGTTGGTGCTTTTCTATTGGTTTTATTGCAACGTATCGCACGTAACGTATCTCATTATGTCGCAGTACACATCTGACGTACTGCACGGTACCCCGCACGTACGTACGTAATGCCACGTATATTAAACGTAGTGTATGGAATGACATGAATTTAATACGTAATTTATCTTTTAGATGAAAAAATATATATATAGATACAAATAATATATATATATAAACAGAACGTAAAATCCTTTAGAATCCTTTCCTGCATCAAAATATATGTACAAAGGCGAATTTAATGCTATTTAGCATTATCTTTCAGCTAAAATTTGGTATATAGCATACTTGTGCAGCTCCGATTATATTTATTTTTCTAAAGTTATACATGCGATGCGTTGCAGATAAGATTACCACTACGTATAAATCCCTCACCGACATAGCACAGAAACTTTGATACTGTACAATATAAAGTATTGCTTGTTTAACCCCCTAATATATAATAATTAATATAATGAGAACAATTCTTAGTTATTTGCTCTTGTGACATTTAAAAAAATATAGAATTAAAGAGATAAAGGTGTTGTTCTCATTATCATTTATACTCAACAACAATGTATTACAACCAGGCCCCTAGTCTGCTACTGACAAAAATCTACTAATTTCATAATAATTATTTGTTTGTCCTTTGCCATTGTATAAGAGATTACAAGATACTAACAATTGAACCAATTATGGAGTGGTAGTTGAATGCCATTGGAACAACCATAGTGGCAACTATGATGTCACTGAACATTCTTCATATAATAGTAATAGCAGACTTGGAGCCCTGCATGAAGGTAAGATAAGCCTATAAACAATTCTGAATGCCTGATAACGCTTTGGACTTTGTTTTATCGCGCGTGTTAACAATCTGACCGTCTTATTTGCATCGCTGCTGCGGTGGCGGGAACAGCAGGTGAGGTTCTATAAATACTAGATGCTAACGAAGGGTGAAATAATATTCAAACATGCGCAGTTGATGTACAGAATAGACGATATACTGCGAGAGGTAACATTCTGGTCAATCTTGAGCAACGATAAACGTAAGGTGACTTCCGTTTTTCTTAACTGAATTACATGATCTAATTGCCCCCGTCCCACCATCGGACTTCAAGACGCAATTTGTTGTGAACATCCCTCAAACTCGTTGCTTCGTCTTTCATTATTCGTACAGCAAAAGACTGGAATAGTTTGCTCGCGTCTGTCTTTTCCTCCGATGGGTGTTTTCAAGAGTAGAGTGAATATGCATTTACTAAGCTAGTACACCTTACCATCCAGGACTGCATTGACACTAAAGCACACTAAGACCTTGGCCAATTCTCAAGAACTGGCCAATCAGCGTAGATCCTTCACAATAACTACGCTCCCTTCTCATACAATACACCAGTAAAGCCTTCTTTACCATCCAATATATTTATTAATAAAAATTCTATATTATATTGATATCCAATAAAAACGTTATTCTATGAAGTAATTAACACAATTCTGCTGTCCAAAGTGAAATCGCCATTAATAGCATCAGTTACAATGAATGTTGAAATCTTTTTTCAAAAGGAACCTGTCCAATTTTAATTATCAGCTAATCCGTATGATTAAAACAAAATTATATCAATTTTTCGAGCTCCCTATTTGTCTATATTTCTTAGTATATTTTAACAAGGCTTATCGGAGCCAAATATAAAGAAATATGAAGAAAGAATGATGATCTTTGGACGGTGGAAACCAAACTGCAAGTTAGCTAATGATGCCGCTTTCCCTTCCTCACGCTCATGCATGCGGTCACGGCGCTTGCCCTTCACCTGCCGCCACAACAACACCAACAACATAACAACGCGATACTGTTTGCGGCGCGCAGCAGGGCGAGACGTCGGGCGACTACAAGCGCGCGCTCGTGGCGCTGCTGGGGCCCGCCTAACTGCGACCACATTCTATATAGATGATTCTAGACGCCTCTGTAACATGTTTGGATGTTCGCACACAACGTACAATGTACACGGGGTCGTTCCCACCGTGTGACGCAGATCACACACGAAGCTATATTTATTGACTTTGAAATATATTATAAAGAATATTGTCTCGAATTTTGCTATTGAATATTTCAATTTTTGATTACTGTATAGACTTGTCACTTAATAAACACGAAATTGTTTTTTTAGTGCTTCATGTACCTATAATTTGAAAATATATAGTGTTAATACAAAATACCAGTACAGAGAATCAGACAGATCAATTAGAATAAATATTTTGGCAGCTTATTGTGCTCACCGTTTCAAGCTCAGTGCCTTTACACATTTTAAAAAATTACACAATATTTTAACAACCGCTCTGAAGTGCACCAGATTACGTCGGTAGAGCCATTGCTCTTATTTTAAGACTTCAAACCTAAAGTGGCAACTAAGCCGATAGACTTGTTTTCATTTTGGCGGCGTCACAATATCATTGTGACCACAGATAAATTACATTTTAATTAAATTACAACAATACATTTTATTGAAACATTCTCTTTTATGTTATGTGAGCTGTTTGCTTCAATTCAAATTCATTTGAAGACAAAAGGATTATTTATTTAATTCTCCTAATAAGATTTTAAATTACTTTTATTCTAAGGATGGAACAATTTACATGTACAACTTAATTTGTGGATCATCTTCAGAGCGGCAAAGTTTTACTATACTATATTTACCATTAGAGATTAAATAATTGATATTTTGAAGCAATATAATTTATATTAAAGTGCCTTCTGAATAACTCAATGCAAGTAGTGTTAAGTTTTATTTGGAAAATGAATCTGATTTGCATTCCAAGTTTATCATTTTATATTATTAACCATTGGCTTATTTTTTGCTTTAATTTATTGCAAGATGTATTTACAAATTGATTTAAAATAAATTGGTGTAAAAAACTTGAGTGTTTTGATCCATCACCCAGGTCCCGAGATCCTTTAGTGTCTAATTTTTTTATTTGTTGGTAAACAGCGTGGGTTAATATTAAATATAATGTATTGTTACACTATTAAATAAAAGAAAATATTAAAAACGTATCGATACATTGAAAAGGCACCACGCAGTGGATACTTTGGTAACAAAATCAATTTCTAATCCGCTTGAAACAACATTCTGAGCTGCAGTTCAACATCCGGTATCCGACAGTTAGAACTACGTGAAGATATATTGACGATACAGTATCTCCTATGTGTAACGTACAATGTATTAATATACGTATTCCGAAATTAAAAAATAATTTGCTATACTATAGTTATATATAGTATAGTAACTCTACACAAGGGACCGCCCGGTGAAGGGCAACCCCGGCTTGGACGGTTGCAATGTTACTCGGGAGTATTCCGATCTGAGGGCCGAAACACAGCTCAGTCGGTTGCTTTGACAAGAATAAAACGTAAATAACCAATCTAAGGTGGTATTGATACATTATTCAGACTTTAGAAGTCATTTCACACCTTTCGCCTTACCCGCCTTCTTAAGAGGATAATATTCTTAAATAACGGGAATGATGCAAATAAAAGTTGATATCTGTACGTGAAGCAAATGTATTTGCACACGAACCTTACAGCCATTCGCAAACTACTAACAATTATTGTGCAAGGTCGCGGCGCAACCTCGCCTCTATAATACAAAATCCGTAAAATACTTGTAAAATACGTAGTCATAGCTGAATGTCAAAGAAGGGACGCCATGCCATACACCAATTAACGACATTACGTGCTTACGTAAGGCGATTTTAAAACTTATTTTAACGTTAAAACATACAAATCTCTCAGTTGAAGTCGATACAGTTTTCAAAGTATTAAGTACTTGTATTTATTTTAACTGTTTAATCTGTGCACGTTATCAGCTGACAGACGTATGGCAACACCGTCAAGATTCGTAAACAAAACTAAGAACTATAATCAACGTATCAAGATAAAATGAACTCAAAACATAAATCGGATATGGAGACAATCGAAATTTGTATATTTTTTTTTAATAATCACTAATATAAAGGAACATACAAGATTATTGGTTGAGTACATTTATATAAATTGTCACAGCTACAGAAATAATGTTTAATAATAACCCACACGTCATTTGCGCTATCCCTAGCACTCCGGCTGTTTACGTACATATAACGCACACATAATTATGTCTAAATTAAATTTACACAATGATAAAGATTGCAAAGTAACAAATATCATTTCTATTCTAAAGTATATAAGAGGCAGAACTAGAACAGACTATAATGCGGGATAACGTAACCTACCTAAATGTGCTAAATAAAATTCTCTCCTCTCCCTCAACAATGATTCAGAGATCAAGGTGACAGATGCCTCGTCGAGTTCCCGTCACAAAGGCACTTGCGATGCAAGCCGCAGCGTCCTACAAACACCAAATAACTTACAAACAACTAACAATACAATTGTGCATCGCTACATACATTTAATACAACACTAAGACATACGAAAATTATACTTGCGTCATTCAATTATGCTTCGGTGTGAATGTAAGACTTTAAATTGCGTTGATCTTGTAGCAGCCGGGTCGCATATATGAGTATAAGGAATTCTATTTTATTGTTTCTAGGGCTTGGACTTCCTAAACTGTTCTCTGTATGAACGGATGTACGGAATTATTTGAAATTCACTTTAGCAAGGAAAATAATAAATCTTGAAATGTTAATAGGCAATCATTTCTTATAAATTTTGTTTAGGAAAAGTCTTAGATCGCCTTAAATACGGAAACTTTTTGGTGTTAATAATGTGCATAAAAATAATTGCTAAATTAATTATCTATTTAAAAGAAAAAAAAAATTATGCATAGATATTATCCAAAAAATCAGTCTAATAAATTACCATTGTAAGAAAAGTTTAGGAAAACCCAATTCATTCTAATGAAAGCTGTTTCACTTGCGTTGTCATTGTATACATACTGCCAACAAAATTAAAAATATGTCATTAATTAAAAAAAACAACATACGACGCTAACAAAACTAATACACTCAGTTATAATATACATAATAACAATAGCAAAGTATTTAGGTCAAGTATTTTAAAACTAAGCAAAAATAGCATTAAGATATCTTTTTCCTTTTAGCGGCATGGCTTGTTTCTTATATAGAGATGAAATGTGACTGTTGTCTATGTGTAGGGTATTTATTTGCTGCCATTGTACCCACAGCTTATATCTTGTGTTTTAACTTTCAATCCACTGCCGGAAATAGGCCTTCCCAAAGATATATACAGTGATCCCCCGCTTTCCACATCCAGCAATTTCCGGCCATTTTACGGGGTGGTCGGAACATATGAATGCGCCTGCGCTTCTTCGACCATCCGCCATCACTGATGATCGATAGATGACACTTCCTCTTGCTGAATTTGAGATTTATGTGGGCTGCCTTTGTACTACGTCGTTGCGAAATGCCAAGCATAAGTCTCTCCATTGGTCACATCCATCGTTTTGGCACGTGGGTCAGCTCGACCAACAGAGTTCAGGTCTCTCCACACCGGATCCTACCAGGGCTGCTCCAATTCAAGGCTCCTTATCAGACAGAGGCGTTCGCAAAATTAGAATGGAGCGGAGTTTTCCGTGTGCTATATATGAATGTGTGATAGTAGAGTAAGTGAATTGATAAAGCTAGGAGGTTTCCTGCAGTAACGCACTTCAGCAGCTTGTATGCGGGCGCAGGGCGTGTTCTGAGCCGAGGTGCGGGGGGCGGAGAGTCGGCGGGGCGGGGGGCGTCGTATCAGTCGATGTCCAGCTTGGCGAACAGCTCGGCGAGCGGCAGCACCTGCTCGTCGTTCAACGCAGGCTGCTGCTCCGTCTTCGACTGTTCGCGGAGTTCTGGCGGACAGTTAGACAGTAAAAAAAATTATTTATATGTAAAAATGCTCTATGTTGAGTTTTGTGTATTCATATAATGGACCATTATGCACACAGCGCCTGGTAAACTCTTGAACAAAAAGCGATGTAGTGGGGGAGATTCGCGCACGTACTAATACACAACTTATCGGGAATGATTTACGCTTTCCGAAGTGGCACTCAAAGTTTAGCTTTTAAATGTCCCTTAGATTATCCGTGAAATTGCAACCGACCGACTCAACAGTTAAGGCCAGCTTCTTTGGCCGGTCTGTGTAGTTCACCATTAAAAAAAAATCGGAAATGAATACTTGGGAGCATGAATGCCTCGCGAGAGACGCAATTGGCTGTCTGGCTATGGCTTGTCAAGTTACCAGCCGACAGTTATACGAGAGGTTTGCGTGCGGGTCAGTACCGTGCCAGCGCTGCAGTAGCATGCTGTAGTGGTCGGCCCGCTCGTGCCGCTTGAGCTCCGTGCAAACGTGCACCAGCCCGCGGTAGTCGTACTCCAGCCCCGAGTACCGCTCGCCGAATAGCTTGAGGCCTGCAATGTCACACGTGCACCCGTTACCATACGTGCTGTTACACGCACAACTTAATAATTTGTTAGAAGTGAAAAAGTAAAAATTCTAATAGAATCTTAATGTCTCATACATTAAGATTCTATTAGAATTTTAGGACTCGATTTTGCTTTATTTAAACAATAAACTTACATCATTAAATATTTAATTTAACTCTCACAATGATCTTAAATTATTCTTTTCTCTTTTATTAAATCAATCATTCATTCCGCTTCACTTCTATTTCCTTCTCGAGCGGGTGAAGATCATTACATACACTCATGTACATATCAGTAAATACAATATCATTCTTATCATTTATACAAAAACATATCAGGCAGAAATAAAAGTACAACATATGCATTGTTTGAAAATTCCAAAAGAGGAGTAGTGCTCGTATCGTCACCAAACAGGATTTCATCACTACAGGATTACTTGCTAAGTCATTCTAAAGATTCCCTGAAAGTTTCATTGGCATCGGCCCAACCGTTTCGGAGCCTATATGAAATATACCAATATACATTCTCTTTTTTATATATAGATTTAGATTCCACTAGAATTTTGTTCTATATTTTATTAAAATGTCTTGTCTCCAATTGATTTACAATATCAAATTAACTAACTACCCTTCGTACTAGTTAGAATAACTGTTTGATGGCAGTGGATTGCGACCAGTTACATTCCAACCTTCAAGAAATAATCCTACTCTTTTCTCGAAGGCCTACACGCTCCTCCGGCAGCTGTGGATGATCCATGAGCGACGGTGATCACTTAAGATCAGGTGAGGCGTAAGCACGTTTGCCACTATTCTTATAAAAAATATGAAAACCCACTGATAGCTATGGAACGCAGATACAACTTCTCAGCGGCGCAGTGCATGTTCATATGGTAGTTGTAGAGCGAGGCCAGGTGTCCCAGGCTCAGCCCCACCTCGTAGTCCTCGGCGCCGAGCAGCTCCTCCTTTATTGCGATGGCCTTCAGGTGCATGCACTCCGCGTCCTGAAATACAAGTTTACGTCAAGCGATTTTTTTTTTGGAAAGGATGTAATTGGAGTAGTTTGATGAAAGTTTGGTCAGGTTTTGATTAATTCTATTTTGTAATATTCCTACGAAAATTCGGAAATAGATAGAGGGCGTTCGCGCGTAATAGCGTTTGATTCGATTTTTTTTGCTTGTCAACATATTTGTGCCTGTTGATATTTGTCCCCATTCCGTGTGATAGAAGGATAATAATGACCTGGTATTTGTGCATGCTCTGGTAGAGACGTCCCAAGTTGCCGTAGTGCTTCGCGGTCTGCACGTTCTTTTCGCCAAACGCGAGCATGGAGAGGGCCAGCGCCGCTCTGTGGAGAGATTCTGACTCCTCCAATAGACTCGGCTCTGGGAAATGAGATAAAGAATTTACTTTCAGAATTGTTTTGTCTCTCTGTATCTGATTTGATTCAACTTAAACAAATATTTTAAGAAAAAACATTATTAAAATAATGTTATGCAAATTAATGTATAGCATCAGCAGAATGGCCGCCGAATGGGGCCGTGCTAGCTCAGTGTCCGAGCGGTTGGCTCAAGTTGCATAGTACGCTAGCAATACGAGTTCGATCCCCGGTGCCTGCAATAATAAATTAGTTGTTTCAATTTTATGTACTGATTTACCACGCGTTCGGCGATGAAGGAAAGTCGTGAGGAAACCTACATGTCCTAGAAATTTTTCACCACATGCCTCATTAATAGAAGTCTCGGTTCTTATTGGCAAAAAACTCTAGTTACAGATATTCACTCTCTTTTCTATTAAGAAAGTTGTTGTTGAAAAATTAATTGGCATTAGCCAATTCTTTACAGCTCAAGTAGTTTTGTTTTTGAAATATTTTTTTGTTGATTCCCATTTTCAACTCTGAACTGAATGGAACAAAAAAACAGCAAAGATTTTTTTAGTGTGAAATATCAACTTGCCAACGAGCATGTATATGAAATTTGTTTTGATTGATACTTTACGAGATACTGACCACTAGCGCCATGTACAAAAAAATAATGGATTTCTTTTTCCCCGACCTAAAACAAATATTTGACTTATTGCTTGTTCCTACGATTTTGGTTCCAGCACCTTTTAAGTCAGATACAACTTTTAGATATATATAGTATCGCATGAAGAGAAGACAGAGTGGAAAGGTTAGGTGTTACCGCTAATGTCCTGTCCGGCGGGAGTGTCGAGCGCAATTTCTTCCAAGATGAGGGCTTTCACACGCTTAGCTGACGCCAGGAGCAGATGGTCAGGTGGTACCAGGTTCTGCAATGTAAGACATGAACATGTAAGGCCACAAATCTTGCCATTCCACACAATCAGGGAAACAATACCATCATAATGAATAATAAAGTCGAGTTTCCTTTTTCTACGATTCCATTTCCCAATCGCTTCTCCACCAGAATACATCTAGTTTGTAAGGATTTATAAGTTTAATATTTGTTCAGTTATAAGTAATCTATTGTTTAATTTTTGTTATTTAATTAGTTCTATATATTTTTGCGTAATTAATTTATTTTACTTATTATATGTATAAAAATTGTCACACGAAAGTGTTGAATAATGTCGTTGGATAATTTGTATTAAGCCTTATTTTATAATTTCAATTGTACTATAGTTTATTGTCCCAAATAAAGAGAAAAAATACATACATGGAAGCGGAAATCTCGTATCGTGATAATATTGCTATTTTTTTTAAGTTTTTTATTGCTAATGCGCCAATGAGTTTAGCCACACAGTCTGTTACAAAAGAGTTAGACGAGATATGACATTTTCGCTTTGTACCTGTATAAAAATAGATAAATTAAGATCACTCAAGCGCTATATGAGCCGTAGTAGCTCAGTGTCCGGCGGTTGGCTCTTGTAGCATAGTACGCTAGCAATACGAGTTCGATCCCCGGTGCCTGCACTAATAAATTAGTTGTTTCAATTTTATGTACTGATTTGCCACGCGTTCGGCGATGAAGGAAAGTCGTGAGGAAACCTACATGTCCTAGAAATTTTTCACATGCCTCACTAATAGAAGTCTCGGCTCTTTTGGCGAAAAACTCTAGTTATTCTAGATATTCACTCTCTTTTCTATTAAGAAAGTTGTTGTTGAAAAATTCTTTACAACTCAAGTAGTTTTGTTTTTGAAATATTTTTTGTTGATTCCTATTTTCAACTCACAACTGAATGGAACAAAAAAAAAACAGCAAAGATTTTTTAGTGTTAAATATCAACTTGCCAATGAGCATGTATATGAAATTTGTTTTGAATGATACTTTACGAGATACTGACCACTAGCGCCATCTACAAAAAAATAATGGATTTCTTTTTCCCCGACCTAAAACATATATTTGACTTATTGCTTGTTCCTACGATTTTGGTTCCAGCACCTTTTAAGTCAGATACAACTTTTAGATATTTAGTATCGCATGAAGAGAAGACAGAGTGGAAAGGTTAGGTGTTACCGCTAATATCCTGTCCGGCGGGAGTGTCGAGCGCAATTTCTTCCAAGATGAGGGCTTTCACACGCTTAGCTGACGCCAGGAGCAGATGGTCAGGTGGTACCAGGTTCTGCAATGTAAGACATGAACATGTAAGGCCACAAATCTTGCCATTCCACACAATCAGGGAAACAATACCATCATAATGAATAATAAAGTCGAGTTTCCTTTTTCTACGATTCCATTTCCCAATCGCTTCTCCACCAGAATACATCTAGTTTGTAAGGATTTATAAGTTTAATATTTGTTCAGTTATAAGTAATCTATTGTTTAATTTTTGTTATTTAATTAGTTCTATATATTTTTGCGTAATTAATTTATTTTACTTATTATATGTATAAAAATTGTCACACGAATGTTGAATAATGTCGTTGGATAATTTGTATTAAGTCTTATTTTATAATTTCAATTGTACTATAGTTTATTGTCCCAAATAAAGAGAAAAAAATACATACATGGAAGCGGAAATCTCGTATCGTAATAATATTGCTATTTTTTTTAAGTTTTTTATTGCTAATGCGCCAATGAGTTTAGCCACACAGTCTGTTACAAAAAGAGTTAGACGAGATATGACATTTCCGCTTTCTACCTGTATAAAAATAGAGTAATTAAGATTACTTAAGCGCTATATGAGCCGTAGTAGCTCAGTGTCCAGGCGGTTGGCTCTTGTTGCATAGTACGCTAGCAACCCGAGTTCGATTCCCGGTGCCGGCACCAATAAATTTGCTGTTGCAATTTTATGTGCTGATTAACCACGCGCTCGGCGGTGAAGGAAAACATCGTGAGGAAACCTACATGTCTTAGAAAATTTTTCTAAGGCATGTGAAGTCTACCAATCCGCACTAGGGCCGCGTGGTGGACTATGCCCTTATACTCTCTTTACAGAGAAGGCCTGTGCCCAGCAGTGGGACATATATATTATATATATAAAGGCTGTAACTTTAACTTTAAGCGCTATATATACATTGGACTCATACATTATGTAGAAGAACAAAATTGGTGCGTACTTCGATAATCCTAATGGCTCTCTCGGCGTGGTCGCGTGCCTTGTAGAAGCGGCCGGAGGAGTACTCGAGCACGTAGAGGGCGTAGGCCAGGTCCTCCTGCGCGGTGGCCACGTGCAGGTTGTTGCGACCGTACACGTTCCGCAGGATCGTCAGCGCCTCCTACAGATCGCAGCACGTCGAATACGTGAAATCGAGTTACGAAACATACACATAGTCATCACGCAACTCTAGTGTCTAATACATTTGTATTTATTAATTAATTATATGTGGAAACTTATTATCTATAACTATGAGAATGTTGCATAATCCATAGCATGAGGCAAACAAAAAATTGTCAACCAACTTGCTTAGTAGAAATAAACATTACCTATGTGAATTGTGTATGAAGACCATGCACCAGAATAAAGACCAGACTGTCCACTACGTTTCTATAACGCGTAGTTTCATATTTCGGGCATATAATGCGTAGAGGGGATGGCTACCTTAAAAGCTGGTCATCGCTGGGAATACAGAAGGCAAGAAAACAAAAAAATGCCGGTCGCCACCACGATGGTAAGACGAAGTGAAAGTTGCTATCTCCTAATCTCACCTGTTTTATTGGACCTAAGTCGATGGAGGCAGATTGTCCTCCTGAGAGACTCTAGTGACGACGATCCTCAGACATGAGAGAACGACAAATAGGAAACATAATGACCGTTCATTGGCATATCAATGAAGTTTTAAGTAGTCTTTTAATGCACCACATGCCACCATTATGATTTACCGATGGTGTACCTAAACAACGACTTCTGCGTATCTGTCAAGTTACCTGCTGACAGTTATACCTCGTATACGGAGACGCTGCGAGAGATGGAGTCCACGTTGAGCAAGTAGAAGCCGTAGTCGAGGAGTGCGTGCGCGTGCACGGGGTGGTTGGAGCCGAAGGAGCGCCGCGCCAGCGCCACCGCCTGCCGCAGCAGCAGCCCCGCCGCCGCGAATCGCCTCTTCACCACGCACGCCTTCCCGCACGCCCGGATCACCTCCACCGCCACCCTGCACGACACACGCCATGCATATAGCTTTTAAACGGCAGAGATCTCATAGTGTATATCAACTCTAGGGTATTTTATTCCATGATTGATGACGACTTTGCATTTCACGCGTATCATGTACCTGTCATCCGACTTGGATCTATCTCATTGATTATATTATTACGTGAAGCAAATATTAATACAAGGGTTCCTTAAAAAATTGAGTGTGAAATTTTCCACACTTAGTTTATATAGAGGGGTGCAGTACGAAAAGGTTTTTTTTTAAATTATGCAAAAAAAAAACGCGGACATTGTACGGTTGCTTGCAACGATAAAGTAACTACGATTACAGATTCACCTGTTAAGTTACGACCTGCGTATGTGTGATTGTTGTAAATGTTCCCATTCATAGCTTAACAGTACGCAAGTTGAGGTGACGCCTCATATCAATAAATTGTTTGACATATTGTTACTTTTGTTCCAATTATTATTATTCTAATGCAAAATATCACGTTAATAAAGAACCAAGGCAGAGTTAAATAGATGAATGTTAGTGGCACCTGTCTACTACAACAAATAGTGAGCGTGTTCACCTGGCGGGCACGTGCGGGGTGAGCAGTGCGAGCGCGCGCGTGCTCCACGCGTACGCGGCGCCGTAGTCGCAGCGCACGAAGTGGAGCGCGCTGAACTCCTTGCACATGCGCGCCAGGAGTGCGGAGGAGCCGCAGCCCGCGCGGCACGCCATCGCCATGCACGCCGCCGGCCTGCTGCCGACAATACAATACAATACATACGCAACGCAATAATCAATATACTTTATTCCACAACAATTCTAAAATATATCACAAAAATAATCAATTATGACGTATGTCGATATAATTGCACCCGCAATGGCGGTCTCATCGCTAATAGCGATCGCTTCCAGACAACCTTGGGATAGACAGAAATTTGTTTTCAAAAAGGTTTTAAGTGGGTTTGTGTGATAAAAAAATATATATATATCCTATATATATATATATATATCATATAATCACATACTCCTTATGTCTATTCATATCTCCGACAGCAATAGATAGATATAACTTTATTTTACAATAAAATAAGAAAAATACAGAAGTAAGATATATTTTACTGGACATCCCGGTGCCCCTCGTCATGCACCGAGGAGGTTTCCTCCCCGTAAACAAAAAAGATGGTTTACGTCAATAGTCGAATGGTGGATTCGAACCCACGTTCTTACGATTCGTAGACCATACTGCTATTGTCGCCTTAGTTACCTGTTACCATCAGTCTCGCCTTCCGTCACCAGGGTGCGCAGGCAATCCTTGAGCGCGGCGGAGGTCTTAGTGGTAAGGTCCTCGGGCACTTGGTGCGGCAGCCGCAGGAGCCGCAGTGTCACCTTGTATGTCTCCTCCGCGGCCGGGAAGCAACAGTATGAGGACTGTGTGTTCAGCAGTCTGCAAATTGAACTCCTTGATGCTTTAGACCACGCGACTGAAGTAAACATTCATTAGCTACAACTATATATATATATACGTTTATATATGTACTAGCTGTTCCCGCTTCGTCCGCGTGGATAATTCCACAAACAAAAAGTTATTACTTTTTGTTTGGTCTCCTTTTGAAGTCGGTTAAATAAAATTACTACTCCTTATGTCTATTCATATCTCCGACAGCAATAGATAGATATAACTTTATTTTACAATAAAATAAGCAAAATACAGAAGTAAGATATATTATATATACTGGAGACCCCGGAGCCCCTCGTCATGCACCGAGGAGGTTTCCTCCCCGTAAACAAAAAAGATGGTTTACGTCAATAGTCGAATGGTGGATTCAGACCCACGTTCTTACGATTCGTAGACCATACTGCTATTGTCGCCTTAGTTACCTGTTACCATCAGTCTCGCCGTCCGTCACCAGGGTGCGCAGGCAATCCTTGAGCGCGGCGGAGGTCTTAGTGGTAAGGTCCTCAGGCACTTGGTGCGGCAGCCGCAGGAACCGCAGTGTCACCTTGTACGTCTCCTCCGCGGCCGGGAAGCAACAGTATGAGGACTGTGTGTTCAGCAGTCTGCAAATTGAACTCCTTGATGCTTTAGACCACGCGACTGAAGTAAAATTCATTAGCTACAACTATATATATGTTTATATATGTACTAGCTGTTCCCGCTTCGTCCGCGTGGATAATTCCACAAACAAAAGTTATTACTTTTTGTTTGGTCTCCTTTTGAAGTCGGTTAAATAAAATTACTACTCCTTATGTCTATTCATATCTCCGACAGCAATAGATAGATATAACTTTATTTTACAATAAAATAAGCAAAATACAGAAGTAAGATATATTATATATACTGGAGACCCCGGAGCCCCTCGTCATGCACCGAGGAGGTTTCCTCCCCGTAAACAAAAAAGATGGTTTACGTCAATAGTCGAATGGTGGATTCGAACCCACGTTCTTACGATTCGTAGACCATACTGCTATTGTCGCCTTAGTTACCTGTTACCATCAGTCTCGCCGTCCGTCACCAGGGTGCGCAGGCAATCCTTGAGCGCGGCAGAGGTCTTAGTGCTAAGGTCCTCGGGCACTTGGTGCGGCAGCCGCAGGAGCCGCAGTGTCACCTTGTATGTCTCCTCCGCGGCCGGGAAGCAACAGTATGAGGACTGTGTGTTCAGCAGTCTGCAAATTGAACTCCTTGATGCTTTAGACCACGCGACTGAAGTAAACATTCATTAGCTACAACTATATATATATATATGTTTATATATGTACTAGCTGTTCCCGCTTCGTCCGCGTGGATAATTCCACAAACAAAAAGTTATTACTTTTTTTTGTTTGGTCTCCTTTTTTGAAGTCGGTTAAATAAAAATTACTACTCCTTATCACATCAGCTATCTGACAGTGAAAATTCTGGTTCAGCTGTTCCGGAGATTAGCGGGAACAAACAGACAGACGTACAGATTCATATGCATATAGTAAGAAACGGTTATTTGAATACAACAAACAGACACTTGAATTTTATTTATTTATGCAGATACATATAATTATTTAATATAAATATTTAAATTAACTAAGGATTTTCATTGATATATTATTATAATATTTTTGAACTAAACGTAACGGGTTATGAGAGAAAGAAAATATGTACTCGCCGAACGTAAATCTCTCTATCTTCGCTAACTTACATCTTCCTCTCAACTTCCGTTCGCGTCGCCCGATCACACTTATGGTAATGCTCTTGTCACACATACATCAGCTTACTCCCAAAAAAAACATAACGCAAAACCTCCCGATATCCCACACGACTTGAGGCGTTGCTCTAAACGATGCCACATCGTAAGCACATCACTATCGCACCTGTGGCAACACTCCAGCGTGAAGCGGCGGAAGCGCGGCGACTGTGGCTGTTGCTGGCACAGCTGCTGGCAGCGGAGCAGCACGCGCTCTGAGTCCACGTACCAGCCCGCCTCGTTGAAGAAACCACCTGCAAATACACAACATCAAACTATTTATATATCAAACTTTAAAATTTATAAATAAGTGTCTGGAATGACCGAGAGTTGTGGTTGTTTTTTCCTAACTCTTGGTTATCAACCGACTTAAAAAACAAGGGGAGGTTCTGAATTTAAATGTGTTTTTTATGTTTGTTACTTCAGAACTTTCTATTGAACCAATTTTTAAGATTTTTTTGTATTTTAAAAGCTGGTGCTGGCGGTGGCCTGTGTGGTCCCATTTAAATTTTATTTGATTTAAAGTCGGATTTATTTTGTGATGTAACCAGCCGCATTTGTATAAGTTGCCTGTTGGAGTGTGGAAGGCATTTATTACCCATTTTGTTTTTTTATTTGTCAATTTTATAACGTGTTAATTTCTTTAACTTTTAAAAATAAATATTAATTTAGTTTATTTATTTAATCTTTATTTGTACATTATAAAAGAAGGTGGACTTAAGGAATTCTCTGTCAGACGTTAGGCTAGATCCTATCGCTTTGGGATATTATTACGTATTTAAACGTGAACAACAAACTGGCCGCACTACTCTGCCGTCTGATATCGCAAAACTAGCCAAACATAAAAATACCTGCAAAATAAGGTTTATAGATAAAGAGATATTTGTTTAGATATAAGAGATCTAATAAGCTAATTAAGGCTAAGGTTTTGTTGAAATAAAAGATATATTTTCATTATTTATTACCAATAAAGAAATAAAATAAATTTGTAAACTCTACTTACCCAGCCTAAGTCCCAGCTGGATGAGACGTTCTCTGTTATGGTCGCCGGCGTCACACCTCGCCACGTAGCCGCTTGCCAGTTCCATGGGCAGTTTGGTTCCATGTTCTATTACCGCCTGAACAACAATGAATGCAACATTTTAAATGAAACAGCAACAAACTAAATTTTAGGCGTAGGGCAATTTACAAATGGCGCGTTTTGTATCGAAAACAAATGTTCAAATGATAACTTGGCTATAGGAGATATCTACTCACTAAATACTGGAGATGGATCTTTGGTGCATTGATGGGGTCTCCGTAACAATATATATACAGTTATAAAATGACATACTACGATATGTCATTTTATATAAAAACAACATTGGCATGTCGCTGACGCGAACCATATTATTTTGCCCTAAAAAAATTGGTCAACGCTGTTAAAGAATGTATAAAACAAACTGCTATAACAAAGGAGTCGTGTAACGAAGCAATAAACGCATTGAACGCGATAATTAAGCGATTGACGCAACTAAGCCAGTCGTGTTGTATTAAAATTAACTATTGTTTCGGAATAAATAGTAACCGAAGTTGTCATCTGTCTGCGTTACATATAAATAGCATCGTAACAATACAGCCAGCCCACCCCGGGGCGATTTCTTTCCCACCGGGGGGACCCTTGTGTCGAGTTACTAGCGATAGAGGTTCAGGCTAAGCGACCTAAGAGCTATGCCACCTCTCAATCCAATGAAGTAGTCAAGGCCAGCTTCTCTGGCCAATCTGTGTAGTTCGTCATTAAAAAAAAAACAATTCAGCCGAGTTTAGAATTATTACATGAGACTTACACCAATTGATATGATTGGACGAACGAAAGATGCCTATAATTTGTATTAAAGTGACTATAAACCTCACGTGCCTGTTAAACTTTAACGGGCTATAGATTTCAATTCCATTGAGGTTATAATGGCACATAAGCGAGCCATTTGTCATACACGGCGCACATATTTTAACGAGTGTTTTTTTTTCAACCGACTTCATAAAAGGAAGTGGTTCCCATTTCGTCTGTATGTTTTTTATATTTGTTAACTCATAACTTTCTAGTGGGTGAACCGATGTTAATGATTCATTTTTTATTGATGTAGCATTTTCGATTTATTTATAAATAATATAAATAAATCTAATATCTAATATAAGAAAATGCTACATCAAAATTATATTAAAATTAAAATATCAATTATTATCTCATCTTTCTTCATATTACAAAAATGACTATAGTACCCAGCCCGCTTCGCCGGATAGATTTTGCTTAATTTTATTTAAACTATGAACTTACATCATAAAATATTTAATTTAACTCTCACATTATATTAAATTATTAATTTCTCTCCGTATTCATTCTCGTCTCGAGCGGGTGAAGATCATTACCTACACCCATGTACATATCAGTACATACAATATCATACCCGTAGTAGTGGTATCATAGTAAATAAAAGCGGTATTTGACAGTTCAAAAAGAGAAGTGCTCCGATCGTCACCATACTTGACACGATTACTCCTCAGGTCAATCTAAAGATTCCCTGAAGATTCTCTTTTATAAATATATAGAAGAAAAAGCACTGGTTATATATCCAAATTAAAAATGCGAGATAAAAAACGATATCATTTCAACATGTAGTTGAGATTAACCTTGACTAAAACGGCTTATTAACAAAAAAAACGTATGAAACTTGGTTGGCAGGTGATTTTATAAAGCTTCACCTAAGAAAGACGGCCACAAGATATATGTATGTACATACCTGGAGGCACTGTAACAACTTCTGGTGCACCCCGGTGTGCCGCAGGAGTCGCTCGAACACGTCCAGCTCGCAAAGCTCCGCGCCCAGGATACACAAGCGTTTTTCCATCATCATCTGCAACAAACAATTGAGTTATGAGGGTAACTAACTGAGTTTTTTTCAGTGTGTTTCATGGGAATACTTTGTCTAAAATATATTTATTTCAAATTATGTACCTATGTATTTACAATGTAACATAATATAGCTATATGCTAACTCTGTCTATCCTGCGCCTGATCTGTGGAACCCACTGTCGCCGGTGGTGTTTCCGAACCAGATTTGGGGACCTTTAATAAACGAGCCTACTCGTTTCTCAAAGTTGCCGGCAAAGTTTTCGGCTTCTGCAGTCAACGTATTGGCGGTAAGGCAGACTTAACATTTCAAATGTCTTAGAATATTTTGTAAGTCAACGTATATTTTAGAATTAGCTCATCTTCAAATGCAGTTAGAAGAATATATTTTTAGCGGCATACAACAAAAGGTTAGGTGGAAGAAAATGTTGAATAGCATTAAGTACGCCTTTGTAAATGTATTTTGATACAATAAAGAATTTATCTATTTATCGTTCTATGTTTATTTTGGGATCAGCTAATTTTCGAATGCAGTAAAAATCTATTTTAGGAGCTATATAAATATGACAGCGCTTTATCACTTCCCTCATAGATTATGCCACATATATCTGAGCTAAGCACTTAACCACGAACGAGAGATTAGCGATGGAAGTGGTTTGTTTGTTTGTAACTCGTCACGTGTTGATCTAGGTCAGTTGCCAATGAAGTTGTAATACAGTGAACGCCACATGTCATTATGTGAAGCATTATGACCCTTTATTACGTAACCGTTCACGGCCGTGCGACAGGCATCCGATACAACAGTCACACTTATTCGTATATTATTACATTTATAAACTTAGTACATAGTATATATATATATCTTATGTCCCACTGTATGATGATTTGAGCGTTAGATTGTTATAGTATCGTATAGATTGTTCCGTGATCTTATAGCACACGCCCTCCCGAGGCCTTTACAATGCCACGCAGCGAACTCCCTCCTTTCCGCTAAGACAGTAGAACCTATATAGTATAGTATCAACAAGATACCCCGCCTTCTGGAGTTATGTGCGGTTCTTACTCAATAAAACTCTACGGTGCATGGCGAGGGGCTCCGGGGTCTCCACTATACTCTGAAACCACGTCGCGGGACAGCACCCTCGCAGTGCTAAGGCGACACTGAACTACACAGTGTCGCCTTCTTCCCGGGTCCAATGCAGTGGAAGAAAAGCTCCTTTCTCGCCCGTGAACCCGAGGCCCCTTTAACGACAGGCAGTAGATACCGTAGCCTTATTTTATCAGCCCAGGACTACGGGGCTGAAGACAGTAGAATCTGACTTAACTTCGATAATCCAAAAACCTTCATATCTCGAAATCTCATCAGAATTACAAATTGTCCCTCCATATTTCGAAATCTTTTCGCGTCTCCCTTTAAGTTGGACTATGTTCTACTGTAACGTACAGGCAGAGAGCCACCACTTAAATTGACCCATTGATATTGCGTAGAATTGTTCGCATTCTTTAAAAAACAAAATGCAAACCACTGGCGTGTTGTACATTATCTCCGCTGATTGCAGGTGACATTCCAGTGATCTAGTTGTGTTGGATACATCGCAAAAAGACACCACTGGTCTGGAGACCTTAATTGCTTTTATTGTGGATCCAGTTTCATACTGAATAAAATACAACTCTAACCTGAGTTTCTTACGTGGAATGTCTCTGTGTATGGATAAATTACAAGTATATTAAACCATGCCGCAATAGCTATAATTCGTCACGTCTTACCGAGACATTAGCAATTTTTGTCACTCGTATTTTTTAAAAATTTAAATTTTTTTTTAAACGCGTTGAGTACTTTTTGGTAGTAGAAACTCTTTTAATTTCGCGTTACGGACATCAGTCCGGTCATACCGCTTTGTGACCCCAGTATGAAGCATGGACGGCATACTGCGGGCGTGCCGATTCCGCTAGCACTAGAAATAAATTGTGCATGAAAGACAATTAAATATCCTTTATAATATTCCAATTTTAGTATTTATTGTTGCCTCCATGTGGCAGCAAAATTTAAATAAAAATATTGTATTATCCAAGTTTACGTAAGAAGTCCTTTTTCGTTCGTTTTTCACTTCTGCGTCGTAAGCTTATGCAATATACTCGATGCTAAATAGCGTTACAGTAGAACCTCTTAACCTCTTCAAGTCGAATCTCTATAACTCCATTACTTGAAATAAGTTAGCACCATATCTGTGCAAATTTTCCTTTTAAATGGAAAACTCGTATAACTTCTTGGCGCCCAGAAGTTCGATTTACAGAGGTTTTGCTGTATCATTCAATCAAAGATTTAGTAGCCCATTGGCCTTCACCTCATGATCAGACACGGTAGATGGTCAAACCCAAGGCGCCTTGCAATTAATTTTCCATTTTACAGGTTAAGCTTATTTTTCAAGTCACAGATTAATTTTGATGTCCCTTATCGTATCAAAGGACAATGACCACAAACAGAAAGAAGGTTCTTGCTCCCAACAGTGGTGATAGTTCCAATCAATGGTATCCTCAACATCCTGAAGCGTTGCGTTACAGCGGATGGCGATACCACAAGTGCTTATCACCAGAAGTCGTCGCCCTGGACACGGAAATTGTGCCCACATCCTCCTAGGCGATACAAACATTCATAGTAGGTGACAGACACTTCCTCAAATAAAAATGGCTGCGTGTATCCATGTACGTGCGTGTGAACATTTTTGGCATAATTAATAAAACAGTTTTTAATTGATGCAAATAATTAATAACAATAAATTAATAAAAAGACTCGAAAAGGTATATTTATTTATTTACCTACCTACTAAATAAATAAATATTATATTAAATAATTATTTAGTATTTTAATTTATATCAATAAATAATACATACGGATAGTTAACATCAATTAAGAGAAGTTAACAGAATTACGTTACGTAATTCAGTTAAGGTACATAAAATTATTATTTCCTATCCGCTAAGCTACGAAACTGTATTACTGTAATTTAGACAGACATTATTATATTAATATAACGGAAGGGTGGGTAAACTTAATATCTGTCGTTAAAGATTTATATAAATTGTTATCGTTAATCAAACATTGACGTGTAAAAATAGTCAAAGTTTTCCGCATGCTGGTCGCTCACCACGCTACGCACGTCGCGAGCTGCGCGTGGAATTGTTTGGCGACGACCTCGACACTCCATCTTTGTGACATTATCGATCATTGATAGCGGCCAGCCCTCGCTTTAAACAATCCTCAGATATATTTTAAATGGAATTTGGCGGAAAATAACTTAATAATGGTATCACAGGGGAGTGAAAGGTGCACGGACGGACATGCGCGATCGCTTATTGGCTGTCCTGCCGTACTCTGCCCCGCGTATTGCTACATCACCCGGTCGCTCCTGGTGTACAGTCACTTTCCAAATTTTATGTTAATTGACTTTTTGTCAGCAGCTATCCAATCCGTGTATCGCTTTGCGCTAGAGTTTTTTGCCGCCAACTATACTAACACTGTATATTTTTAAACGCTTCTATTAGATATGAGTTTGTTTTATGATATCTAGCACAAAATAGAACACCCTATACTACTAGGACGTATAACATTTTCGGCTTGTAAGAGAAATACAGGATTATTTTATGTTCCATATAACCGAAGTAATTATTACAAAATTCCATTTTAACAAGATTACTCCAACTGTATATTTAAGATTTCAGTCATGTACATAATGTTCACCTATCAAAAAGTAACTTTAGAAATTAAATGGTCTATATACTTAATCTAATTTATTTTAAATAAACACTAAGTTTTTGACGCGTCATAATTTAAGTACTTACCTAACTTAGTAAACTTAACTTTATAGATTGTTTCTGATAATGTTGTTATGTACCTGTTGGCTAATTTTTGGCTAAGTTATCGGTTTTGTGTCTACTTGTTTTCTATTTTCCTATGTAACTTTGTGATTAAATTATCTGTTGTGTATTATAAATAAATAAATATTAAAACTACTATGGACTAACGAAACAGAAAGGCTAGAATTGACGGATATGTTTTGTTTTTCAACCGACTTCACAAAGGAGAGGACCCTACATGTATTTTTCTAACACGTGTAGGTTTTCCCGCGATGTTTCGCTTCACTGCAGACCGCGTGATAAATCACCACTTAAAATTTGGACCCGGTGATTGGAGATGGGTTTACCTTTTGTTACATATTTGATCTCATTAGCTCAGTGAAAGCTACTTCGAAAAAGGTAAAGGCTTTATTTCTTAAAGAATTACAACTCATTTACGAGAAATACAAATTTACATATTTAGTTATAAATTTAGTCCGTGAGCACTGTAATGTACGCGACACACAAAAGGTAAACAAAACAATAACGTACCCCACACCAATGTTCTTTGTAAACACTTCACTTTAAATTACTTTTTTACTTTTAAATGTTATTTAAATTACTATTCTCTTAAATAGATTCTTTTATAATGTGTGATTTAAGTAGACGCTTGAATGAATGGAGCGACTTGCAATCCTTTACATTTCTAGGAAGCTTGTTAAACATTTGTGCACCTTCATAAAGGATGGTCCTAGCTCCGTAATTAGTCCTTGGTGCATATAGATAAATATTATTACCTCGCCTAGATATGCGGGTAGTTACATTACACCTTTTTGTAAAAGTGATACGCATATTTGTATCTCGATTTAGTATTTTTGTAAATTTTAGTAGTTTCCGTTAAATATATGTATCAGAATAATGCCTTAATTGTATTGTTTTAAAAAAAAAGAAAGAGCTTATTTTTATTTTTAAAACAACTCTTAGATTTGAAATATTCAGAATATAAGTGTCAGCAATACGGGCTTAGTAACACGAACGATCATCGATTGATTGGTCTACGGTAGCTGGCAAGGTCGCGGCACACGCGCCAAAACTATACTGGTTTTTTTTTATTTATAATCTGTGCTTATTGTCGTTCAGTTCCGCTTACGTCAGTGCTTTTGTGTTACCTGTGGTCTGTTTCGACATTTGAATAGATAACAGAGATTTATAATTCTATTAACATATCACGGTTCAATTGTTTTTGGAACGGAGTTGAAGTTTTCAGGCGACCTTTTATATAAATATGCATTATTGGTTAAGTGCCCAAGCGATTCAGCCGGTGTCAAGGTCTGCGTGCATTGTATTGTGTAGGCGATACAGTCTCCGTGCAGGACCCCGAGTCTGTTTGGTGTGATGTGATGTCCCATCGGTAAACTATTGCACCAATGAACTCAAAGACTCGACCACTATAATACCAAATTTTCTACACAGTTGGTTTAGCAGACTTGGGGGTACAGATTAATGTTTAAATTAATAACTTATGATATTTTAATGGTTTGCTATAAAATTAGTTAAAGTTACAGCCCTTATATATGACCCACTGTTGGGCACAGGCCTTCCCTGTGAAGAGAGTATAAGGGCATAGTCCGCCACGCACACCTAGTGTGGATCGGAAACGTTACATGTATTAGAAAATTTTAAGTGTAATTAATTTTATATTAATTTAAAGTATACAATCGTATTCAGTATCCAGTATTACCGTGAAATGTGTTAGCCAATAAGCAAACGCGCGATTATTAGTAGCAATGGGCGCAAAGTCAACGAGCATAAGTGGTAGGCCAGCGAAGGGCCAACTTTCCTCGGATGTGGAGCAACGCGCGTGGCCTTGACCGGGCCGGTTGCTCAACAGGCAAGAGTCAACGCACTCGGCTACTGTCTTCACGGATGAACGGTGGCGCGTTTGCAAACACCGCCCGTCAACATTACGGCGGACATTGACAAGGGTGGGTATTTTCAAGTCTAGAGTGAATAGGCATTTACTAAGCTTAGTAGCGCCTTAACATCCAGGACTGCATTTCTACTTAAAAAGTATGAAAAAAAACACAACTAACAACTGCTATTGGAATACAAAGACCCTCTTCAAATCAAATCATTCGTGATGGAGCAAACATCAATGACTACTAAGCGTGGATGCATTCTTTTATTCACGAAGTATCGTAGTAAACTTACGAAGTTCTGACGCCTACATTCGCGTTGTCGTGAAGGAGTCACCAGTCTTGGATTGTCATAAACCTTAAATTTTTAGGGTTTCCTGGTATATATCTAGGAATATAGATAAATAAGAAAAACGACAAATAAACATATATATTGATAGGAAACCGAGATATCTATATAAAATACACTACTATGTGCAGCCTCCATCAACAAAGTGCTATTTGCATTGAAACATTTGCTAGTTTCAGGGATAATTGTAACCCTAAAGGTGTATTATTTCTATTTCCACGGTAGAAAGCGGAAATGTCGTATCTCTAAATATGCATTTTTACAACAAAGCCGTAAAACTAGAAAAAAATTACGCCTCTGTTGTATCTTTATATTATATTTTATATATTTTTAATGGCCCGCAGACTTAGAACTGTGAACTGTATGGAGTCGAGACGTGGACAATTCGAGCAAGAGAAAGACAGAGAATAGATGCATTCGAGATGTGGTGCTGGAGGCGAATGCTACGAATATCGTGGACTGCAAAGCGCACAAATGTATCTATTCTCTCCCAGCTCGCCATAAAGACCAGATTGTCCACTACGTGTCTACAGCGCGTACTGTCATTTTTCGGTCATTGAAAAGCTGGTCATCGTTGGCAATACAGAAGGCAAGAGAACAAGAGGCCGGTCGCCAACACGATGGTCTGACCAAGTAAAAGGTGCCATCTCCTCTCCTAATCTCTACCAGCTGGTGAGGTCTGCCTCGGACCGAAACCGATGGAGGCAGATTGTTCATTTGAGGGGCTCTAGTGACCACGATTCTCAGAAATGAGGGAACGACAAAGAAGAAGAAGAAGACTTAGAACATTAGACGAGGCTTTTTGTCTTTTTGTAAAAATTTCCCAACTCCTCGGCATATTCAATTACGAACAAATTCTAAAGCAATAAGACATTCAGGAAAATTTTCAACATACGACATTTCAGTTTTCTACCGTCGATATGTATTAATGTCAGTACTATAGTACTAAGGCCATTATTTATGTTTGGTTGCTATAGTTAGTAAGATTAAACGAAAGTGACACCAAAAGACCTTTCAATACATAATCATACTTAAGTTATGGTCGCCATAATTTACACTTTAAACTAATCGTTCTAGGTGCTTGTTGTCCTCTCAATCACGTGAAGTTATAAATGAAGTAATTCTACAAGTTAACCATTAAAAAACCCGTCAAACTTTCTAGAAACATTTCTATAGCGCACAACGAATAAAACATAACAGGTTTATACGAGTATAAGCGACGATGAGCCGACAATTTTGTGCTACAATTCAATGGCAGAGGAAAAGGCCTACGTTTTGAAACAGCCAACTGAGAGGGATCGATGGCGCAACGCACGTGACTCGGTCGCGTGGCGTCGTAATCCAGAAAGCCAAGAGCGGCGAACGTGCCGGAAATTTCCCCAAGCGCTGACGTCACGACCCTGAGAGAACACTTTATGTAACTGTTGCGTGCGGCACTTCAACTAATAATAATTTAACTAAACAATTTATTAAGGAGTAATCCGAGCGGAACATCTGCCAGAGGTGTGTTATGCACTACAAAGAAAACCTTAAGACGCCTGTGTCCCTGACTGTGTAGCTGACTCTGTATGTGTGGCCAGCTACTGCCACTTCACGAGCTGACTGTATGAGCTATATGCCACACTTAATACAATAAGAGTTTTAATAAATATTGGCATAAAATATATTAACAACATGAAAACACATACTGCAGTCCCTTCAGAAAGAGGTGTGGTCGACTTGTGTGAGGTCATTGACTCTGTTCGTAAATAGATCACCAAACGACACTTATACTAAATAAAGAAGTGATAACTTAATGTGTGTTTAGAAAAGAATTATTAAAATATCATTGACGGATAAGATACCAAACAAAGCAGTATTGCAAATGGTGAGCAGGAGCGCGGAGGTCCTTAATACCGTGAAAAAACGCAAGCTACTTTGGTCATATAATGCATAATAACAAATACGAACTACTCCAACTCATAATCCAAGGAAAAATCCAGGGTAAACGACCACCTGGAAGAAGACGTATTTCGTGGCTCAGAAATCTCCGGACATGGTTCAACATGAGCACACGATCCTTGTTCCGTGCCGCTGCATCAAAAATTAAAATAGCCTTAATGATAGCCGACCTCCGGTAGGAGATGGCACTTCAAGAAGAAGAACTTACGGCCATTTCACATGTGTAATAGTGACACTGTTCATATTAATAGAGACACAAAGAGTTTATCTAAGTTATCAGGAGTAACAAATACACAATGCATTAGGGAAATGACAATGAAATGGTAATTGATGACAGCTGCCCATGAACAACTGCCAGAGAATAGTGACCTTTGAGAAAGGATTAGGCTATACTTGAACAGCGTAATGAATTACCCTAAGCTAATTTATTATTCCGACTAAAAAGTATAAAATTAGAAAAACAAACATTCAAATATGACTAAATCAAGAATTTAAAATTTTATTTCCAACAAAATCTGATCTTTGAAAAAAGTTATGTGTCACTAAGGAGGTCACGTCGAGAAGGTTAGAAGTTTGAAGGTGCTAGCCACGCATACTGCGCATAAGTTGTATACTTAAGGTTACCAATTATTAAAGGCAAAAGACACGACGAAAGAAATCGTGTTTCAGAAACATGCGTATGTTGTAGAGTTGCATGTGTAGACTGGACTAGAGTGGACTGGAAGTATGTTTATTATTTACATACACGTTTATAACAATCCATGACTGGGTACGAAGTTCTCCTTGTGGTGCGATTCCACCGGAGTGCAGAACTGTGCGCAACAGTGCTGCACAGCGTTCGGCACAAATGTTTGTTTTGGTCGACTCACTCAAGCGTACAAGAACAAAATGTGCGCCAACATTTTAGCAAACTTCGTTGATACAGGGTTACCGACAATAGCCCAATTCTTTAAGCAGGCATCTCGACAGTTTTTCGAGACTGCCACCAAACTTTCTAACAAACTTCTTGTAAGTGCCGCCACTATAAGCCTTCCTACAATAAATTTCGTCGCGTCGCCCGGAGGCCGAGTCACGTTCTTGACGATCCGGACGACGCGATTACCATTGCTAGATCTCTACAATCTACAATCCACAAAGCGTCCTTTCGCGACCGTCGGAGATTGCGAATAATCCTTGCGTGTTACCGCTATTTTATGGGCAGGCCCCACCCCTTAGATGTTAGGAGCGTTGCCGGAGTTTCTTCGGCCACTTCTTCTCCCAGCGCCAACGCTTCCCGAAGTGGCACTCAAAGTTAGCTTTTGAACGACCCTTGGAATATCCGTGAAACAGCAACCGACCGAGTCCTGGTTCGGCCCTCTCGGGCACCCTCGGATCGGAATGCTTACGCGTAATATAGTAACCGTCCAAGCCGAGGTTACCTCTCACCGGGGGGACCCTTGTGTCGAGTTACTAGCAATAGAGGTTCAGGCTAAGCGACCTAAGAGCTGTGCCACCTCACAATCCGGTGAAGCAGTCAAGGCCAGCCTCTCTGGCCAATCTGTGTAGTTCGTCATAAAAAAAAAAAAACATTTTAGCAATGTTCACAGCCGTGCACTTTTATGCGCGCGCACACGGCACTAGGTGGATTCGAGTCGACCGCTGCCGAACCGAAACACTTAATTGTACGCGCACTTTGTCAAGCAGTATTTGTAACGAAAAAGTCGGTCAACAAATGTTGCACACAACATTGCTGCTTGCGGTAGAGACAAGGGACCCGATGCCAGCTTAGTACGTGTTGCGTTGTAGTTCTGCACAAAATGTTTGCAAACAAATGCCTTTAAGACAATGAAAACAAATGTCAAAAAAAGAAAGAGAATATAATATAGAGTCGCTAGAATTTCTTAATACAAAATATACTTCGGAAACAAAAGGGCGTCCGCGCGTAGTAGCGTTTATGTTGAATAGGTCACCGATTTGATTTTCATATGAAAAACTAAATCATAATTACCGCAGGACGCAGCTAGATAAAACTTACAACTGGTCTTTTGGAAATCGTTGGGGCGTAAGCCCTGACTGGGGACTGTGTCGAGTTACTAGTAATAGAGGTTCAGGCTAAGCGACCTAAGAGCTATGCCACCTCTCAATCCGGTGAAGCAGTCAAGGCCAGCTTCTCTGGCCAATCTGTGTAGTTCGTCATTAAAAAAAATCGTTGGGGCAGGCAGTGGGCAATGTCCAGCAGTGAATGTTCTACGGCTAAGATGATGTTATGAAATATACTTATAAGAATAAAAAAACTAAAGAGTTTGTCAGCTGTTGTTTTGAACCATTCTTTTATATTATTTCGTAGCCTCAATCCATGATAAAACCTACGATATGAAAAGTTTTCCTCCTCGCAATATTGGCGTGATAAAGGAGACGCAGTAACACTAAATAGGCATATCATATTGCTGACCCACTAAATGCAGTAAACACGAGGCGGACGCATACGACTTGTCATAACAATGTTAAAGTATGCCGGTCGCGAAACACGATAACAAATATTAACGTTACGTTGCTTTACGAGGCTGTCAGATAGAAGCAAGGAAAGATTCATGCACATGCATTGTTCTGAACCCTGGCAACGCTTTCGTTCCAACTTCTAATTCACCACTGCAACTAGGACGGTTGGAATTCAACAACCAATTTATTGAAATAACTTCCATCCAAAGAATAGCTGCAAATACTATCGTTACGGTGACTTACGAGAGGCCTTCCGATAGCGGTATATAATTATTGTAAAGCTTCATCAAAATCCCTTCAGTAGTTTGAAAGAGTCATACACTCTTACAAAATATTGTATTATCCAAACATTCTTAGAGAAGATTGTATCTTTGAACAGCAGATCGTTATCGACTGCATTTCTACAGTTGTATGTTATGGACTATATATCAAATTCGATTCGATGATTCGATATTGTCATTGAAATTTCACTCTGTCATTCGACCGCACACAATTGAATTGTCATTGTGATAAAAATCGTAATCTACTGATATCATAATGTTCGACGAATTCGTAGGTCATTATGAATTGAATTTTTGATTATTTTCATTGATTGATTGAAATGACACAACAAATCGTGAACAATTGAAACAACATTCGAATGTCATCGGAAGTGTGTATTCTGTCCAACCTGCTTTTAACATGTTAACGTGGCATTACCAATCAATATCGTCCGAATTATGATTTCTTTATGAAGATATATTTGGTGTACATTATTTATTATATATATATATATATATATATTAGTTATAATATTTGTATATATATATCTATCTATTATGCTGTTTTGTTTATATATTTCTTGTCCATACACAGGTTGCCTGGAAGCGATTGTTTTTAACGATAAGGACACATTGTACAACGAATTGTAAAATGTTAGTTCTGTAATGTTCAACCTACTTCAAAAAAGGACGAGGTTCTCCATTCTTCTGCTTCACGAATAACTCAATATCACGACAATTTCGATAATTAATGTTTTATTGGAAAGGATGTACTTTATGTGAAGTTTGACGAGAGTTTGTTTAGTTTCTGAGTAATATGGTAATATTCCTGCGATAATTCAGAAATACAAAGAGGGCGTCCGCACGTGATAATGTTTAACGTTTCATTCGATGTGAAATCGGTTTTTGTTTTTTCTCATAAATATACTTGTCTTCTTGCAATACATCTGTATATCTATAGTTCTTAAAATGAATAACTTATAGTAAAGTTATATCAATACTAGCATACTAGAAATATCAACAAGAACGACGTTGGACACTGGACGTACATTTTTACACAATGCTAACGGCAGACGCGGGGTACATCGATCGATGTGGTTATTGACCTTTTCAATCACATTTCCATTGAACCAACAACGTGAACAACCAGCGTGAGTCACGTGGCCACGCCTCCGCACTGTGAGGTAGGTTTAATCGATGCAAATTAATTCGGAATCCATTGCGCTGGCAGTCGCCCGTGTTAATTACTAGAGCGCTATTAGATTGCTTCAATTCCTCGCTGTGATAAGCAAAATCAATTTAATGTGATACTTTCTAAGCATGTACTTGACTACGATCCCGCCTGATGTTAAGAGGAAATGCAGTCCTGGATGGTAATGCGCACTAGCTTAGTAAATGCCTATTCACTCTACTCTTGAAAATACCCACATTGTAATCGGCGTGAAAGACAGACGAAGCAAAGCGCTTTGTTCGGGTTTGAGGAATGTTCACAACAAAAGGATGAAATCCTGCAGTGAGTCTTGAAGTCCGATGGTGGAACGGGGATGGGGGAATTTTTTGATGAACCTACACAGACATAGACAGTGAAGCTGACATTGACCGGATTGAGAGATGGCATAGCTTACGCTTACCCTGAACTTCAACCCATGCAAGAAAATAAAAATTAGGTTCCAATTTATTTTTTTGTCCTGAGACTTTGAGTTGCGAAGATATACTCGTATGTACCAGGAAACTCTTAAAACATTATTAAGCATGTTTGTTCGACATTTCAAGACTAGATAAGTATTCCTTTCATATTATATTTGAGTTGAAGTCCATTTTTATATTTACTCGTAACATAAGTTAAAAAATACAAGTAACAGTCAATATCGAGTAGATTGGCTGGACTTCAGATCAAAAGTGATGGATCGATAAACATACTTGTTCCAATTGTTAATAGTCACGCTATCGGCTGCCGTGCACGACCGTGGCACTTCCGTTATATATTTTTCTTACGTTTTTAGTCTTAAATTGTTTTTTAGGTTAAGTTGCGCAGCCAATATCGTTATCTCCAAGCCTGCCGTAAGGAACTTCGTTCGAGGTGGGCGCTATATCAAAAGCGCATAATTGCGCGACGCACGCAGAAGGCGAACGCGCAAAAACGCAAGTGTGCAACCGGGCCAGCGGGTCACCGCCGAGCCGGGGTCTAGAATGTACCGACAGCCCGCGCAACATACATTTACCGTAATAGATGAATGTGTAATCACCACCTAGGTACTCTTGCCAATTATTATACGAGATTAGGGTCACAGGCGGACTCAGTTCCTTTTCATGTAAGAGAGAGAGGCACATAAGAATGAGGGTCACCCGGCTTTTAGCATGCAACCAAGCAATCAAAGGAATCTCGCTATTTACATTGAAGGCCTCGATATCGAATTTGATTTTTGAAGTAAAATAACGCAAGATTGACATGGGGAGTGAGTGAATGCGTTCCCAAAAATGTGATCAGGGCTAAGCGAAGGGATTTGCCGCAAAAGCGAGTGTGCTTGAGATCACACATTTAAAAAACAATTCTTTAGCTTCATATATATGTATACATTAGTTACAAACAATAGGCCTTGTTGGTGTCTTAGATATACGAAACGGAACTCTCTTTCTTTCTATCTTCACTAACCTACATCTCCTTCTCTCTTCAGCTAGCATTACACTTTTCGTCATGCATTCACTAATTTACTTCCCAAATCAATCGTGTTAAAAAAAGTTTAACTTTAAGACGTGGACCTGTGTGAATGGATTAATCAAAGACATTTCATTGCACATGACAAATACTGATGCGATATCATAGTAATGCATCAATATACATATCACTATCATTTCAACTTTCATTCAGTCCACAATACATTCCAAAGATTTCGTGAAGTAAAAACACGAGCCTCCGAGAGGTCGACCCCAATTAGTCGCTTATTGGAAGCGCATGCTCGCCTTTCTTCATCTTTGTATTATGTTTATCACAAACGTGGTATTGTATCGTCATACAATACGTAATTAACACGGATATTTAATTAACCAGGTTACAGCTTAAACAATTAAACAGTGAATTTAGATATTGTGCCATAAATAAAGAGAAATAATTTGACTGTTTATTACGAAACGGCATTTACCTAAGGAATAGAATCCGAAACGAAGAAATTCGAGGAAGGATTAAGGGAGGACAAAGGTAGCCGTACCTCTTAAAGTTATTGGAAGTGGGCCGGCCACATCTACCGATTCAGTGAAGGTAGATAGGGGAGGAGAATCTTGGAGTGGAGACCGCTTGTGGGTCGAAGAAGCATAGGGCGCTCTCCCTCCAGATGTACAGACGAACTTATGAGTATAGCTGGAAGTGGCTAGATGAGGAAAGCGGAGGTTCGTATATGGTGGAAGACATTAAGAAGGCCTATTTCCAGCAGTAGATAGCCACAGGCTGATGATGATGATGATGGTCTATTACGAAACATTAATTTTATACTTTAAGGATCGATTTCACTTTTGCGCGGCTCAGGATAATTCAAGTGGAAATGCGCATATGCGTCACAGTTTGTGTAAGCCATTTGAACAATTGTATGTTAAATGACGTAGACAATACTGCTGCAAAATAAACACATTTTTTATATATCTTTAACAATTAAAGATTTTAAAAATGTGTTTTTGTGTATACAAACAAGAGTAACATTTACATGTGAAATAATAAAACGTCCATCGAACTGATATCAATAATATAACAATATCACTAGTAATATCAATACGAGTAAACATTTATTTAACCATTGCCAAGCAACCGCATAATATCCGCGTGTAATTTTTTTATTTATTGATTGCCTTTTGTATGCATAATTTTTTTTAAGCATTCCGCACTATTTCTCTACTTAAACTATAAGTGTGGGATATTTCATACATCTCCGTGGAATTGTTGTAAGCAGGGGTACAAAGTTTTTGCTTCACATATTATTATACTGATACGTTTCTTGAAAGGAGTGAGTGATGTTTTTGTATTCCTTCTTCTTGCGTCGTCTTCCACATTGCCGAGGGTCGTGACCTCCACGAATTATGTGGTAGACGATCACTCTCTACCCGTTCCGGTCTTAAGCGGTGTGTGTTCTTATATTAATTTCACGTATTTTAGTGCATGATTAATTCTTCTCCATAAATAACATTAACTGTGCCTAATTTCATACCCCTCCGCCCGCGTAATTTCTTAAAAAGAAGTTTTTGCTTCACGTATTAATATGTATAACGTGCTGACCCGGCGAATTTAAGCCTTATTTTTTCCAAATTATCATTCAATTTGGTTACAAACGCTGCCGCACGAACAAGAGTGTATTTGTTCAGTCTCATTGTCTCGAACATTAGACACTACTTGCATTATGCGAATGCGTCGACCGCTATTTTGACGCCTTGCTGGCAGCTTCTGTCTCATTCACTCACTTTCCTTTAATGAGGTTTTATTAAATATGGTTTTAATAAAAAAAATATTTTTATAATATACATTCTCCTAAAAATTACAAACACAAACAAATGACAATCATCCAATTTGGTGCAGTAATTCGAAAGTTACGCGCGTACAGACATTCCGGCGGTTCATTTTTATTTATATAGATTAGTTTAACCATGCCTCTACTCGACATCACGAATAATAGGGACTGATTAGAACAGCATATTAGGAACTTCCGTGCTGACCGTACCCTTATGCAATGAGAATCGCGGTAGCCCCGTTCCCAATGAAAAATGCGGTCGGTTTTCTATCGCTCCCTCTACGCGGAACGACTTCTGGAAATAGACATCGTGTTACGCGGAGTGAAATGCTGCAACACCTTGGATTCTTTCTCTTTCGGCGACCGTGTGCGGCGGTAGATGAACCCGGAACCGTTTGCTTTGTAGTGTGCTCTTTCGAATGTGTAATACGAAATTGTGGAATCGTGTTACACGAGCGTCGGGATTGATTACTGTTACTAGACGATCACAGATATAGTACAACTGGTCAACGAACTGTTTTTTATCTTCGACGACAAAACATAGAGGTTCACAATTCGCAAGCCTACTTTCGATAGTGAAGACTTCACCTATATAATTTTTTTTTATGGAAAGTGGCAATTGAGCTTATGGCTCGCCGGATCTTAAAAGCTCACCGACGATCACCGGAGGAGCTAAAGGTGCGTTGCCGGCCTTCGAGATGGGAGTAGGCTCGTTTAAAAAAAGTCCCCAAATCGTAAAGATTCGGAAACATCGCTGGTGACAGTTGATCCCACAGGTTGACAGTAGGTAGAAGAAATGTAGATGATATTTTAAGAAGCTCAGCGCTTGTTACTTGTAAAACTTGCGTATTCCAAATTCAGTACAATGAGTCGTTAAAATAGTCAGATTTAATCTTTACATTTTTTTGTGGAGTTTTTATGGTAGAAAGTGGTCTATAAGAAAAACACCAGTGGTAAGTCATCGATAAACCATAGTGGCACTAAAGAACTACTAATACTAGCAAAAATCGAGCACTAAGTCATTGAACTTTCATTTTCTAAGACATTACGTGTAACTAACTACCTGGACTTGGGCGCGCCGTTTTTTGGAACGTAGTTCCGTATGGAGCCTCGCGGCAAATTCCAGCCCATCACAAAACGTCCGTAACGTTAAATAAAAGCGTAAGATTTTTAGTGTCAACTGGTTTAGATAGATGGCGCTATTATTATTGTAAATAAAATAAAAGTGTTAAGATAATTTTATAAAGTAGTTTTTTGATTACTATCGATAAAAAATCATAATAAAAAATGTCATTCATCATTTTTCGTTTCTATCTGATGTACCAAGACAGACACACATTTTTTTATAAATTTTATTACCATTCCTTTTAACCAATCCGAAACAAACAACTCCTTGTTTCATTTTTTTAGCTGCAGAAAATCCACAACTGGCCATAGGTCTGTCCCAATGATTTCCAAAAGGACCAGTTATAAGCGTCTTGCGTCCACGCATCCTGCGACCTTTATGAGGTCGCCAGACCACGTTGCGGGGGCAAACAGATAATTCACGTCAATAAAAGATTTGAACCTACGACTTTATGTTTCGCAGAATGTACTTTATCAAGTTAACTTGATAACGCGTCGATATGTGTTAATTGCATGACACATTACCAACTAGTTCCCGCTTGATAAGGCATGCTCTCACCGCACATCCACGCTGTGTTTATTGTTATACAAATTATTTATGACAATGTCGTTATAATGTAATAACAATATTACCGTTTATACGCTAATCGATATTTGTTAACAGATACGTAATTATTTAACCTATTAAGTTATTTACCCCATTAAGAGTATTCATTGGTGTGTACACACAGAAACGTAGTCCCTTAATGGACAATTAATCAACAAGACATTATATACTGTACCTATATTTGTTGAGTGACTGTAATTTATATTTATATTGTTTCTTGTTGCAAAGCTCGACTTCTATTTTGAGTTTAACAATTTTACAGCTCAATTCGTCGTCGCAGTTCGTCCTCCCAGCCATGACCTACGGTGCGTAGATTTGGACTCTGACCGTTGGGCTGGTCCACAAGCTGAAGTCGCACAACGAGCGATGGAAGAGCTATGCTCGGCATTACTCTAAGGGATAGAATCCGAAACTAAGAAATTCGACGGAGAACGAAGGTAGTCGATATAGCTCTTACAGTCGGCAAGTTGAAGTGGCAGTGGGCCGGCCACATCTGCAGAGTCAGCGACGGTAGACTAGGCCGCGAACCCTCCCGATAGACCGACGACCTTGTAAGGATAGCCGGAAGTGGCTGGATGCGGAAAGCTGAGAATCGCATGTGGTGGAAGGCATTAGGGAAGGCCTATTTCTAGCAGTGGATAGATACAGGCTGATGATGATAATGATGATGATGAATGTATACAGAGGTTATCTACAATACATAATTCTACAATTTCAACTCTATATATAAAAGTAGTAAACTAGTTCGTCGTGCATTACGAAATAAAATTAACTACTAACCTGACCAAACTTTCATAAAACCTTTCGATAATACAGAGGCAATACAATTTGCAAAAAAGGACATTGTTTAATGTTATGTATATTTAATTGTTTTTTTTTTTCAATTTACTGCTTGGCTTTTATTTAACTACATAAAAGTATGAATCTTTATTTTTTTCGACCGTATAAAATAATATAATTCAACATCATCATTTCAGCCGTAAAACATCCACTGCTGGACATAGGCCTCACCCCTCCCCTCCTCGCGTCGGTTTCCTCAATGCTGAGGTCGTGACCATCTCGTGGGAACAGTTTGTTTTTAGTGATCCGTCGCCATTTTCCTCTATCTGCAGCCGTGCGCAGAGCATCGCTAACCGACGTGCCTAGAGTGGTGCGGATCTGGTCAGTCCAACGTGTCGGGCTTCGACCTCGCGGTCTTGTCTTGAATTTTACCAGTCACAACTAGCGTTTCTAGGTTATTGCTGTTTTTTCTGGCAATGTGACCAAAGTATTCCAGCATCCTGCGTAGGCATATGGTGGACAGCCTAGCTTCGATTTTAAGTTCCCTCAGGATGGACACGTTGGTACGATGTGCTGTCCATGGGATCCGTAACATCCTTCGCCAGCACCACATCTCGAAGGCATCAATGCGATCACGATCGGCTTTCTTCAGGGTCCATGTCTCAGCTCCGTAGGTGAATATGGAAAACACAAGTGTGCGCACAAGGTAACTCTTTGTTTTTAGTGATATGGTCCTATCTTTCCATATTTTTTGAAGTTGCGCCATGGCCCCCTTTGCCATCCCGATTCTTCGCCTGATCTCGTTCTCGCATGAGCCATTACAATTAATGCTTGAGCCCAGGTATATAAAGTTGTTAACTACCTCTAAGTCAAGTGTCCCACTGAGCTCATGCTTGCCTGTACGATTTACGATCATAATTTTGGTTTTGTTTCTATTTATAGAAAGACCCAGTTCTGAGCTGATGCGTTCCATCCTGTCTAAGAAAAAGCCATTTCTGCTTCAGTTGCCGCTAGTAGGGTGGTATCGTCCGCATATCGCAAATCCTATATATAGGCCTCCCCCAACGATTTCCAAAAGGACCGGTTGTAAGCGGCTTGCATCCAGCTGCGTCCTGTGGCCTTTATGGTTTCGTCGGACCATCTTGACGTCCTACGCTGCGCTTGCCGGTTCGTGATCTCCAATCGAGAACTTTTCGGCCCCATCGGCCATCTGTTCTGCGTGCTATGTGCCCTGCCCATTGCCACTCCAACTTGCTTACCCGGCGAGCTATGTCGGTTACCTTCGATCTCCTCATTCCTGATGTGATCGCGTAGAGATACTCCGAGCTCATCATAGCCCTCTCCATAGCTCGTTGTGCGACTTTGAGCTTGCTTATGAGGCCCATAGTCAATTATATAATTAATTAATACCTATTAATAATTCGGTAAACCGCCACCTGTGATCAGAGAGTTGAACTACATGCTTAACAGTCACGCTATCCGTACGACTATATACTTCCGTTATATGTCTTTCTTTCGGTTTTCTCTCACTTCGGTTGTACAATAAAACCTCTATCTGTCAAGCCTGTCGTAAAGAACATCGTCATCGTGTCGAACACGACAGTATAACGTGAGCAACTAAAAATGTACAAGTCGGAAAATACGTAGCATCGTCCTTGCACCAGAGAGTTCAAGTGCATCGCGTGCACTGAACTACCAGACCGTGGCAGATGACAGGTGAAGAGTAGAAAGAGGTGAAGCGCGCGAGGTGCGGCGCCGGAGGAAAGGTTACCGTTTACGTAACCAAGCGAAAGTGACACGCTCACATCGCCAGCCACGTGTTAAGGGGAAGCTCTATAATTTGTAATATATTTGAGAGTTTACTATTCTAATACATACAATTCTTTGTAGGTATGTATGATCGGATCTAATTTAACAGCAAATGCGAATGTAATGGAATTTTGTTGCTAAACCACGCAAGAACGGCTGAACGGATCTAGATGAAATTAGGCACAGAGATAGATTATAGTGCACATTATGGAAGAGCACATAGGCTACTTTTTATTTAATCGACTTCAATAAAGGAGGTTATTGACCAGGTACATACTGTAAATTATAATTTTAAGGAAATATTTTATAACGTTGTCAATATATTTATTTATGTCAGATTGCGACAAATCTCAATGCGACGCGTCATAAATCTTCATGGTATGACATTAGGTTTATACTGTTAAATAACGCCATCTATTGGCAATGACTGTTGAAAAAGCTGTTATGTGAGCTGAACCTCTATTGGGAGCACCAGTTGCACGGGTCCCCGAGAGGAGTCTTTTATTTAAGTATTTTAATCGAGGACAGAAGCTCGTCACAGTCAGTAGCTTTAATAGGAAGACGCATTTTAAAGAACTTTCTTTAAAATGCGTCTTCCTTTTTTTTAATCTTATTTTTCTCAAGTTAAATGTGTTACTTGAGAAAAATAGCAATTATGAATTGATTCTGAGAAGCGGAGCGAGGACGGTTTGCTAGTGAATATGAGCAGATCCAAGTGCAAATCTCTATGTTACACGTCATATAGTTTGTTAAACAACACGATACACATAACGACGGAATAAGTTAGAAAGTTGTTGGCTGTGCGTCGCTTCGCCTTAATCCGCCTCCGCTGGTGAAATTCACCTTGAAAAGCGAAAGGGGGCTCGCGCGCGCACGGCCGCGTGCTGCGCCCCACCAGCTCGCGCCCACGAAAGTTAAGTCCCGCTAGTGGAGTGGGAACTTTGCTGTACTTGAACACTGTTTCTGTAGTATAACAAGTCCCCGGATGACCGAATTTGCTCGGAATTTGTTTTGGTATTTCGTTGGCACGTCTAACTCTAGATCAGTGATTCCCAAAGTGGTCTATATCGACCCCTAGGGGTCTATGACAACCTGCAAGGGGTTTACGTCAGCGAAAAGAAATTTGGGGGTCCATGAAATGAAAATGGGGGTACACGATAGTGGATCTCAACACATACACTGATACTACTAGTACCTATTTACCTATTTCTCATTAAAATATTGACTTATTGCTTCTGTTATTTTATTTATAGTTTATTTTACGTTTATTTAATGTTACGTATATTTTACATAACAGAAACAAAATTTTATTTTGAGTAGTTTTAATTTAAATTCAATTAATAAATGTATAAATTAACACGTGTTTTTACTTTAAGTTTTTAACACTAAACTTCACTACAGTTAGAAATTTACAGGAAAGCAATATCAGGTAAGTAAGGGGTCTACCCAACACGGAAAAACATGGCAAGGGGTCTACGACACAAAAAAGTTTGGGGAACTCTGCTCTAGATTCAACTCGCTCTTCGAACCCGTTAGTGATTGCTGGCCTTAATCGAGTGACTGCACCATCTTTTTGTTCCCAAATTTGTGATCTATTTCTTATGTAGTTTCTACCATTGTCTGTTGCAACCCAATAATGATTCATCACTAACACACACACACACGTATTTTATAAATAATGAACAAAACCAAACACTCTCACTAATATTGTATTAGCAATAAAACGAAATTATCTAAAAAAAAATCCTAGCCAGATCGATTTATCGGCCCCCGAAACCTCCTGCATGCTAAATTTCCTGAAATCGTTGGAGCCGTGTATTATTTTTATCTTTATTTATATATATATATTTTCTGAAACTTGTTGATGTCAAGATTTGCTCGTTTAAAGATATTAGAAAGATATGTGTTATCAAAAATGGAGTAGGTTGAAAAACAAGCGTTTTGCCTATAAGGCAAACGCAATCAGGAGAAGAATAATTAAAAAAAATTATCACAAAAACCGCAGTTTAACACCGAATTTGAAAGATGGGAAAGCTCTTATGTGAAGCCTGAATATTTATTTTGAATGGATTTTTACCTTGACTCGAACGACTCCATCACCGATGGGTTAACCTTGGCTTGGACGGTTACTCAAGACGTGTACAATTTAAAGTTCGAGGGCGCCTAAAAGGGACCACGACTCGAATGGTAGCTTTATCACGGAAAAAGCTAGGGATATTCTAATCTAATATTATATTATAATAAGTGGCCGCAGAAACTCCAGCAACACTCCTAACATGTAAATCGGCCGCATTGTGCTCGCACGGCGCACCATTTTGCTATCACTTAGACTCGATATGCAAATAAACCAAATATAATACAAATTAAAAAAATGGGTTCCACATACACAAAGAATATATTTAAGGATGGGGAAAAAAAAATGAAAAGTCGATTTCTAATGAAATCTACGCTCAAAATCAATTTAAATTAAACAGGGAAAACTGACGTCCCACTAATTGGCTCCATATACAACGGTAAATCTGGCTGCGATAAAAACGATCGTGAGCTTATTGGGCTCCGGCTATTGTGTCGTACTCCTGTGTGCTCGAATTGAAGTCAATTTAGGTCTTTTGGTGCCAGACAGACAGCGTAGCGGCCGGCGGGCCCAACGATGTCACCATTCAATCTTTATCAATGACAACACATTGTTCATTCTCCTGTTTATGTGTACATATTAAATTATATAACTCTTTTACATGAGAAATTATTCAATATATTATGTGTAACAGACACACAATACTATTCCCTATGTTATATTAATACAATGGTATAAGCGTCAATAGCCTAATGGTTTAGGGTGCGGTCTGCGAATCGTAAGGTCGTGGGTTCGAATCCACCATTCGACTATTGCAGTGACTTACCTCCAAGTTCTACCGAGTCAGTGGTACGCCATCGTTAAACTATATTGATACCAATGAACTAAAAGACTTCTAAATTCCACCAGCGCAATTCAGGACGCACTGCTGAATCATATCGTTTTTTGTGGACATCCCTCAAACCCGAACGAAGCGCGTCGCTTAGTCTTTCATTATTCCTACAGCAAAGGGCTGGAATAGTTTGCCCGCGTCCGTCTTTCACTCCGATTACAATGTAGTGAGCTAGTGCGCCTTACCATCCAGGACTGTATTTCCACTTAACCTCAGGTGGGATCGTGGTTAAGCATTTGCTAAGAAAGCATAAAGAAAAAAACTAAAAAAAAGATCGACCACTATGACGCCAATGAAGGTTCATTGTGAGAAGGCGAAACATCCAGCCGGAGACTGAGAGAGTGTCTATTGTTTGTTTCTCTAAGTCCTTACCTCCTACAGACCGACTCTTTGAAATGACTCAAGGTTATAAACGGAAAGTTAATAAGCTGAGTACGATTACATCGGAAGACGTTCATTGACTCAAATTGGTCAATAAGTACGCTAATAGACAGCCTGTCTGTCCGTTGCCCTTACCAACACGAGTATACATTAAGTAAATATACGTGGAGAGGAAAAATTCAAATCTAGTTTTAGGCCCATGAGAGAATCTATTTGTAGTACTTATTTATGGCTAGTGATATTAACGTCTTGACGAGATACAAATTAATATATTTATATATATATATATATATTCATTATATATATAAGTCATTAAATATATATATATATATATATTTAATGACGAACTACACAGATTTTCGAGAAAAGCTGGCCTTGACTGCCTCACCGGATTGAAAGGTGGCACAGCTCTTGGGTCACTTAGCGTGAATCTCTATCGCTAGTAACTCGACACAAGGGTGCCCGGTAAGCTTCAGCTTGGTTACTATGTTACGCGTAAGCCTTCCGATTCGAGGGCGCCTGAGAGGTCCGAACCACGACTTCTTCAGTTACTTTCTCGTGGACAATACCGAAAATAAGGTCTCATGTCCTTTTTAAACCTTTTTAGCAGGGCAGACAGACAATTGCTTGTCCGTATGCTCATTAGAACTCATATATAATGTGTGAACCCACACACACTTTTTTTTACAGGGAATTTAATAACCCTAATTTATGTACCCTAATCGACCACAATTATGTTTTAAAAATTAAAGGTGTCCTTTCTCCTAATATGCAACAATCATACAACATTTGAAAAAAAAATATTCATCAACGCATTATATGTATTTACTAAGTTTACATATTTTTATATGTTGTATTATTTCATTAGAAAAATAATCATATCATGATGAAGACATAAGTTTATGTTATGATGTGTTACTTGTTTTTTTTAAGTTACGCATCACATGACAATCGCATTTTATGTGTGCCATTTTTCGAAGGGTTCAAAAAATTTAAGTTAGTTTTCTAATTCCAATATAATAATTCTCTCCGCAAGAGCGTTTCTGTGTAGGCGCTACAAAAAAATGTACTCATAATAGAGGCGTAGGTTGAACGCCCCACAATGCAGTGAATGTACAGATATAAATCTACACTATAAGCAATCCTGTCACAGTACGCAATCCTGTCATTAGTCCTTGCGTGTAATGACGGCGTGCTTGGTGATTTATTTGTTCGATTTTGGGTCTCCAAGCGTCCAGGGCCATCCGGTAAGTCAACGCGGATTAGAAGGGAGCGACCGCCTTGAGACACCGTTAACATTGTGATTTAAATAAATAAATTGACATAAAAATTACGTTTATATCAAGTACGTTTTAAAGACAATTTCCAGATGAGTATTTAAACCATCTGGACAGTTGTCTTTGTTATGACGGTACCTGGATGTTTGTCTGGCACCGTCATGATACGATTTATTGTGTCAGTCTCAGAATATATGAGATACGAAGTGCAACTTGTCTATTATTCTCCCGAGTATTTACCAGTCTTGAACATTAATTAACAAGTAAATTGCGCGGACGCCCCCTTTGTATTTTCGAATTATCGTAGGCATATTACTAAATAGAATTAATCTGGACCTAACCAAACTTTCATCAAACTACTGTTAATGTTAAAGTACATCAATCATTCCAATAAAAAATGAATCACCGAAATCGGTTGGCGTGATATCGAATTATTCGTCCATTCGTCGCTCACATATTAAATGCAAATTTTTGAGTTATCTGGACGACTATACAATGAATGGTAATAATGTTTGGTACAATGAAGAACTTATCTATCTACTAGCGTACCCAGCCTGCTTCGCCGGGCTAGATTTTACTTTATAAATCAGCACATATATTGCAACAACAAATTTATTGGTGCCGGCACTGGCGATCGATCTCTTGTTGCTAGCGTACTATACAACTTGAGCCCACCGCCCGTATTATTTATACATTGATTGTATACGAATTATGGATTAGAAGTGCCCGATAGTATATAACGATGCCGGTCACCTCCTGAACTTAAATGCTAATTCCGTAACCGCTCACATGCACGCAGCTAAACAAGAAAGTGAGTACCGTAATCTAGTCTCGCGGCCTCAGTGCACCGTTAGAGCTGTGACTAGGGATGGCATTATTTACAAGTAGCATGTGAAAAATCATATGAAATACTTTTTCATATGTCACACAAGACTTTGATTCTTAAAAATCATGCACTGCTACGATGATTGGACGAGTAAGGGCGACTATTGAAATGATAAAAGCTAAATATTATTTAATGATTTGTCGTTTTTTGGCTTTGATTAGTTCACAAGATGGCACCGATAGATCGGGTCTCTGTCGTATTTTTATTTCCATTGTATTAGTCCATTTTTCCATTGTATTATCTCCGCTAGTTTCGACATACATTATTGATTCAAGTGTACAAAATAATTTAACACAGAGTCATCATCAGTCATCTTCCGCACCAACGTCCAGTTTTAATACAATAGTCGCCATTCTACTAAAACTTTTCAAGAGCTTTTTAAAACTACCTCGACAGTAACATACGAATTCACAACTTCAAAACGCCATTGAAATGAATAAATCAAACTCAAACTAGTATACATTTATAAAAAGTAATACAAAAAAGCAATTTCACTTTGGATATTCCCGCCAAAAAGCTATGGCTCTAATAATATGCGATAACGGTCTTGTGATATGAAATAGTCCAATTATTAAAACACTCTTTTTATATGAATGCGTAACGTTGTACATGAAATTATTTTAACGAATACCGTCCTCACAATATACAAAATTACTTAAAAGTCAGATTACGAACTAATAAAGTTAAATTATTGTTTACAATGCCAAGTTAATGTGATGTTCAACTAAATTATTAATTATGAATTAAAGATACAATAAGGATCAGGTAATCGATATCATTGGAAGGAAGGAATAATACTTAACAATCGTTGGGGGAGATGTTTTGCTAGTTAACATATAGAGCACCATTGATGATAATTCATTCTTGATTTTCAAACTTAAACGAAACTTTAAACAAAGTAGCAAACGGTAGTAAGTGGGACATTAGAGCGTAGCGAAAAGAAATCATTGACTGTGAAATTTCACATGTCAAATCACTGTGATGAAAATAAATAATTTAAAAAAAAAGAATAAGTAAAAAACCCGCTTATAATGGATAAATTTATGAAGATATTTAATTCTAATTTGAACATTTCGGTTGGCTGCGTTCTGTTTCGACGTGTTTAATTCCCCATTTTATTTTATATACAATTTATGTTTCCCTGGTGTTTTACTTGCTTTTACGTTATTCGTACTTTGTTAAAATTCTGCTACTGACATTTGTTTGCTTCTTAAAATGGGTTTCTGCAGAATACCAGCGCTGATTTACCCTCCTCGGATAATCAGCATTATGCTGAGCAGTGAACCCGGTCGGTTCGGCGTTGCAACGCATAGCCCTGTGTATCGGACCTTTGGGTCTTTAGTGATATATATATACATATACATATATATATTTATATATATATATATATATTTTTCATATTTAACTGTGCGCTTAACTTGTTATGTTAATTTGTATATGTGTTGTAATCTGTCTAACCGATTAAATGGCTTATTATTATTATTATTTAAATGAAAATTAAATAAAAGTGGCAATCATTCCCATAGAGATGGGAACTAGAGAGTTATGACGCGCGACTCGGACAGCGGTGCCATGGTCAGTTACGTTTCACGGGACAAACATCTTATCAATCTTTATTAATCACATAATCCCAAGTCCCATAAACCAATTATGAATGAATATAATGTATTGATTATAATGAATATCAATATAATATATTGCACAACAACAAATTACGTCACAGTAACAATTAATGTAAGTGATATATTGCGATATAATTGCATGCGCAATGGGCGGTCTTATCGCTAAGAGATGTCTTCCGTATGTATATACACAAGTATATTTACGAGTAAAAACAATAACCGACTTCAATTCGAATCAAACGTTAAACGCTATTAAGCGCGAACGCCGTTATTTTTTTCCGAATTATCGTAGTAATAATACGAAATCAAACTTAAGAAGAACCTAACCAAACTTTCATAAAACTACTCTTAGAGCACACCTTTCTAATAAATAATGAATCATCGAAATCCGTTGGCGTGATATTGAGTTATTCGTCCATTTGTGACGCACATACGTGACGCAAATTTAGCACTTATATGGTTTTCTCATGGGACACCACATGAAACGGACCGGAACTCACGGACCACACAGGAAACACCAGCTTTCAAATAAAAAAAAGAATCATCAAAATCGGTTGACCCAGTCGAAAGTTATGCAGTTAAAAATATTAAGACGAATTTAGAACCACCTCCTTTTTAGTCGGTTTAAAATGATAATCATTATATTACGAAAATTGAGCGAACTTATAGTTTATGTAGAGGACTGCACAATGATAATATTAAAAAAAATACAGATACAAAATGCTTCAAATCAATAAATACACACACTCTACCAAGCGTTACTTACGGTTGTATACTGTTACTTGACACCGGTTAAGTAACTATGATAAATACTGACAGTTAACATAATAATAAGTGTATTACTATTATATATATAATAGGTTGTCAAATATCTCCCTTCCGCCTTTTTGTCTTTTGAATTTCGCGGCTATGTACAAAGCGCTACAGAGCTCGTATCTAGCAATACTATACATAATTTGAAAGGTCTTGACATAACCTACAAAACGACGCTATGCATAATTAGTTTGGATATTGCATTCAACAGTTATAGACGTGTACACATGGACTTCACTAACGCCGAAATTCGCGCTATTTTAAAGTTTTCCTTCGTTAAAGGCAAATCCGCTAGAGAAACGTTCCGTGAGATTAATGGTGTTTTGGGGGATGGTACTCTATCACTTCGAACCACGGAGGAATGGTTTCGACGATTCAGAGCCGGTGAAAACGACACCATGGATAAGCCAGCCGGCGGAAGACCTGTGACGACAAATACCGATCAAATCATGGACTACATCGAGTTAGACCGGCATGTGGCATCTCGTGACATCGCCCAGGAGATGGCAGTTAGTCGCAAACCATTTTAAACCATCTGCAGAAGGCTGGATACAAAAAAGCTTGATGTTTGGGTGCCGCATGATTTGACGCAAAAAACCTTCTGGACCGAATCAACGCCTGCGATATGCTGCTGAAACGGAACGAACTCGACCCATTCTTGAAGCGGATGGTGACTGGCGACGAAAAATGGATCACATACGACAATATCAAGCGAAAACGGTCGTGGTCGAAGGCCGGTGAATCGTCCCAAACAGTGGCCAAGCCGCGAATTTCGGCGTTAGTGAACTTCATGTTTACACGTCTATAACTGTTGAACGCAATATCCAAACTAATTATGCATAGCGTCGTTTTGTAGGTTATGTCAAGACCTTTCAAATTATGTATAGTATTGCTAGATACGAGCTCTGTAGCGCTTTGTACATAGCCTTGAAATTCAAAAGACAAAAAGGCGGAAGGGAGGTATTTGACAACCTTATATATATGTATATATATAATAATGTATAATTTCAATGCCTCCATTTCCGGGTTAGAACTATAGGGCAACCATTGGTATGCTTTATTTTACAAACAATTGACAAAGTACATAAGTCCACAACTTTGCTCCCGCCGTTTTTTTATTTAATTTGAGGCTTTATTGCAACAAAACGACTACATATATTAAGTTTTAAAGTATTGTCCATAGTTAGCTACCATTTGGCCCATTTCTCGGGCGGAAGCCGACTCCCGGGGCGAAAAAATTCGTCATCTTTCGATATGATTCATGAGTCGATCCAATTTTTCACTTCTTCATACGAGCTGAAGTGCTGGTTAGCCAGGCCGTGTGCCATTGAGCGAAATAGGTGAAAATCACACGGAGCAACATCTGGAGAGTACAGCGAGTGGGGTAAATTTACAAATCTCAAAACAAAGTGTTCGACATCTGTGATTAATACATTTCAACTACTACCGATTACTACCACCATCTTTTGGAAAACGGCGGGAGCAAAGTTGTAGACCTAATACATCAGAGTAGTAATAATTTCTAATATTGATATACAGATTTAGTTAGAAGAGATTTTCTTTCGTAATTTTTCGGAAAAGTTCGTATTTATCGTGCTCTCTCAAATAGCTTCAGTTAAAAATATCGGGAACTCATTTCGTATAATATGATACACTTATAATGGTAATATCCCGTTTTAAGTAATAATTGTTGTGGTTGTAACATCTCTATATTATACAATGACATTATTCATTTTGACATTTGACAGTAAACAATAAAGGTCCATATTAATAGATATGAATAGATATGAAAATGTCACTCATTTAATACGATCATTCATAACAGTACGGGTGTCATCGTATTCCGATAAAGATCCGAGTTTTCCCGAAGGAAATAATTTCTCGCTACATCTGTACAATTATGTAATTGAATGTGCAATCGTCGGTCTTATCGCAAAGAGCGATGTCCTCCGTATGTATGAACAAAATAATTATTATGATTTATTTATTTATGTATCTATCACAAATTATCTTCTTAATATTTATATAAATAAACAAAATTTGAGTGTATGTCGAATAAAAAAAACTGCTTTTCACTATATAGACGGCAAATATATAAAAAAAATTTTTACAATTTTTCTCTGTCTGTTTACCTGCCCAATCTCTGGAACGGGTAGACCGATTTTGACGGGACTTGGACATAGTTGATATAATAAGGAGTAACATAGGCTATGCTGCTTTTATATAAATAAATAGTTTTAATGGCGGTCAACACTGCGGGGCGCAGCTAGTTTTGTATACAATTGGTTTAGCATACTCAGGGCCTAGTTTAAAAGAACCGCGACATCGCCACGCTGAGCATCCGATGCCGTTTTAATTGACCTGCAACATGCCGTCACTTTCACTCTGTCCACTTTCACTTTGCAGTCAGAGTCTGACGGCTAAACACACCATTGGAACACCGCGCTCCAAACGTGACGCTCGAATTGGAGGTAAGTTTCGCAACACGATGCAAGGGCTCCCGAGAGGGACCTCGGCTAGGATGATTACTCTAATCAAGTTAGCATTCCGATCCGAGGCAACCCGTGAGGGCCGAATCACGGCTCGGACGATAACTTTAACTAGAAGACTATCAAAGCATTCACATAGCGTACAACGAGCAAGTCAAGAAATATAAATAGAAAATTCACCTACCGTCCTTCACTTTACTACTTAGTTCCTAAAAAGAAGTACTATGGTCATTTTTTATTATTATTATTATTCATATAATTTTTTTTTTTTAAACTGTCACTATATTTATGGGACAGTACTGTGGAATGCCCTTCCTAATTCCATTCTACTTGCTAAGTCACCGGTACGGTACCCGCTTTTAAAAATTTGTTTTTTTTTAATCAATCAATTTCGTCGGAACTATGATAATGTATATTTTATGTATTAGTATATTTAAAGGTAAGTTATTTATGTACTTATATTTAGTGTTTTATTATATGGATAGCTTTGTTATAATATTTCTATTTGAACGCCATCGTCCTGTTTTGTTCATATATTTCCTGTCCATATACAGGTTGTCTGGAAGAGATCGCTCTTTGCGAAAAGGTCGCCCATTGTACAATGAATCGTAAAACGTACCTTACTTATGTAATGCTTTGTTTGATTTTGGTGTACACTAAAGTTATATCTATCTATATATGTAAATTTATGTGAAACGCCTGGACATACCACTGCGATTTCTTATGGCGTGAAGAAATAAGTAACGTTAAATACCACTTCAGGAAGCGTCGGCGTTGGGAGTTACCATTGTCATCGGTCAATCACAAATAAAACATATTACTTTCTCTCAGCGCCAAGCGACTTTCAACCTTAAGCTCAATATACAAAGTAACCGTGGTTACAAAACAATCCGCGACGGCGGGTCGCCTTCACCTAAAAACGCTAATCGGTCGCATAGCGGTACCGTCTAACGGTAAAGGACGTTCCGACGTCCAGCTCTCACGAGATAATGCACATCGCACGCTGTACACTGCGCGCCGGAAACGCTTTTGCGCACATTTCCTACTGGTGAGTAACACATGTACAGCACAACTTGAGATTTGACAAGACACTGCTCCGCACGTGGTAGTGTGATATTATTGTAATTGTACAAATATTTCTCACGTCTCTGGAGCTGCAGATACGTTCACAGTTAAACAAATGATGCTTGAAAGAGCAAGTTGTGACCTGAATCTAAAGGTGTCATCGGCTCGAAGGGGTAGAAATAATACGGGATAAAAGGGCAAACGGTCATTAGGAGCACCAATGTTGAGTTACGTGGATGGGGCGGTGATTAATCCATCCTCAACAACAGAACGTCCCACCAGAAGTCTGCTATTACAATTGTGTCAGAGTGAACGTTCAGTAATATTTTAAACTAGTACAGTAATGTTAAAAAAATCACAGTTGTCGTTAACTGTCTATTTACATCCTGTAATTAAACCTATTCTTCAAAACATATACGCTTATTAGATATTGGCATCATAATATTACATGCTATCATGACATTACAAAGAAAATATAACACACAAAAGAAACGGACATGACGACAACATTGGACTCCGTCTCAGCACGTGCTGTCGCAGGGCTGCCACGGCGCTGATAGCAATACTACCTTTACATGTCATTTATACAGAGTCTAGTAAGAAACAGTACCCGAATGACCGAGATTTACTCGGAATTTTCATAATTTTGTGATCTATTTCTTCTTTATATTCTATCATTGTTTGTGGCAAACCAACAAAACCTATCCGCGCTATTTCATTTTTTGACATGTATATTATATACACTTTATTGATTCATCACTAGCCATAACATGACACACGTATTTTATGAATAATTTATGTAAACAATTAATTTTCTTGGTCTACGTCAAATACTTATTGACTTATTGCTTCGCCATCTACTAAACTAATAATAAGGTATACGCAAATAAAACTAAATTTTCTGAATCTAGCTTAGCTATACTTGAAACCTAGTTAGATCGATTGATCGCCCCCGAAACCTGCATGCTAAATTTCACGTACATCGTTGGAGCTGTTTCTGATATTCAGATGATATGTATATATACAAGTACTAGCAAACCCGGCGAACTCCGTTTCGCCACCAGATGGTTTCGTCTTATGTAACATTTCGTTTGGTGATTAAAAGATGAAGAAAAATTTTATTTTTGTTTTATATTTGAAAAGGAAAATTTTTATTTCATTTCATATGTCGTCTTTGTATTTGTTCCATAACTAAATTGGTTGTGAAGGAAAACATGTGGTGATGATAATTGCGAACAGCGTTCGTATTTGGTACGCATTTGATGAAACAACTGAATCCGCAAGTGTTAAATCCCAATGAGAATCGTTCTCCAGCAAACCCAATAGTTGACATGCTTCTCGATATGTTTGGCATTGGTGGCCATTCACAGTTTTCAAATGCGCAAATGATTTTAGTCCACGTACATTTACCAACAGCAGTCGCAAAAAAAAACATTTATCATTTCTAGGATGAACAGTATACATGCGACCTAGTGCATCAGTGGAAAACACCTGTGGCCAATCTGGAACTGGGGTTCCTTGTTTGCGACGTTGGAATTTCTTTGTTGATTGATTCCAAGTGTAATACTTGGGCATTTCAACGTACGTCAGCGTCGCTGCGAATGGATCTGCTTCACATATTGCAAAGAAGCTACTCAATGTTGTCGATGGTGGTCTCTCAGCTCGTTGTACCGCATTAGCCTCAGTGAAGTAAACTCTTTGGCCATTTTCCAAATGCACGGTCTCGACTTTGACATACATGTCGACAGCGAATTGCTGGAATAGCCGACGGCACTTCAGAATGACATTCTTCTCATGTGTACGAATCATCATACGATACGCATAGTAATTCATTGAGCTTAGATTTTTATTCGATGATATGCCTGAAAATGCAAAATTAAATGAATTGTTAATGGAAACCAATAATAGCAATAATGGCAATAATTAGTGTGTGAATATTGTACCTGTAATTGGATCGACCATCTTCAACGTGATGTCGTATCCGTCTTGCCCTTGCCAATAAATGATTGGATATTGTAACGCATCGTACAAACGATGTGTCTCGTTTACACGATGCATGATATTGCTTCTTCGCTGAACGACAATGTCTCGCGATTTAGTTGGATCGCCAACAATAATTGCAGCAACATCATTAACGGTGGGTGCATTGAATCTTCGCACATGTTGACCTGTTGGGGTACAATCAGCTCTTATGACAAATTTGTGCGTATCCGATGGCATTTGTTCCAATGCTGTTTTGAACATATTAACCACAGCATTATTAGCGTGAAAAAATGCTTGCAACTGTTCAATAATTCGTCTCTTTAACTGTTGTGTTCCCTGCATATTGCACCGCACATTCAGCTGATCCACCATCGACGAAATGAAATATATTTGCAGAAATTGATGCGGTTCATCTGGTGTTGGCACCATTGAACCATGCAAATGATATATTTGTCCTTGTATCTGTAATTGCAAACAATCATTTGTTAAAGAATACGGTGTAACTTCTGATCCTGTGATGGTGCAGTGTATTGGGTATATGTAGTTGTTATGTGTTGCAATTTACTGTGTTGGTGTGAGTGATTGGTTATGTGTGTTGTATCTTTTACCTTGCAAGTCGGCATGAAGCCGCCTTCTCGAATGATATTAGCTCCAAAGGAAGTCATGCGAAAGCAGTTATTGTATTCAAGGATGTGTTGAAGAAAATGGCTGGAATCGGGATCACTTCCATCGAACAATGGTTTCAGTGGCTGTGGTGGTGTAAGTAATGGATCCAGTTTGACTTTTCCACTTGCGCAGCACAATCCAGCCGTTTCTCTTTTGAACTGTAACGCATTGCAATATCGGCATATAGTCGTCATTGGTCCAATATCTAAATTTTCATCATCACTGTAGTTCGCAGTGGGATCATATTGGAATGCCAAGCGATTGTATGATGCCAATGATCTTCATGTGCTCACGCGTTGTCTCAATCGGGCATTTTCTCTTATTATATTTTGTCTTTCTTCGCTTAAGTTCTGTGAATACACTTGTTGCTGGCTTGCATGTCTTGTGCGGCGGCCGATGTTCACACGTCGTCCTCTAGGCATTTTGGGCTACAGACAGAGTGGTGAATTTAACCTCAAATGCACGATCCACATAATTTACACAGTTCAACATACCACCTTAAAGACAAATGCCTGCTGTTGAAATTTAATAAAAATTTGCACAATACACGTGATTGATTTGATGGTAAATGTAAGGAAACGAATAACTATTTTTTTTTACTTTTTTTTCACAATTTCACAGTGAACATAATACCGGTTTGTCACATGAAGCTGTCAAACAATGTATCACGCACCGGCGCCATCTACTTAAAATATTGGTTTGTAGTACATGCTATGTATCAGAGATGGCGCTGTATGTGAAAAAAGATTTTCCCGCTTTTCTGATGAAATTTTTCCTGAATTTTCCTTATAAACCTGCTATAAACCTCATGGAGCCCGAGACCTTTCCAACGAATGCAAAACCGTGGAAATCGGTTCATGCGTTCTGGAGTTATAGCGTCAGGAAGGAAAACCCGACTTATATTTATATAGTAGATTGCTCGTTTTAACATATTATGTAGATAGATAGATATTGTACTATATATATAATACGTTGATATATTTATAAATATTATTTAAAATAAACTAATAACTGTACATAACACTTTAATAAATAAATAGAGAACATTAAGTGTGCAGGCAGTGGCTGTTCCAAGGCTGCAATGATATTTAATGACGTATGAAAGTAAACCCAGACCTGCCATCTTGTGACCAGCTTAATAGCAATTGACGGTATTTAAAAATATACAATTTGTAAAAGCCTTGGAGTTATACAATAATAAAAACAAAAGTCAACTCGTTATAACGGCAGATTTTACGTTATAACTGACAGCGAAAGCAATAACACTGTGTCGCGGTGGTGAAGTTTTTTTATACCAGCCTTTATTTAGTTTCACTGTCGACAACGTCTGTCGGGCTGTAATCAAATCTTGCAAGCTAAATTTGATCCGCTACCCGGTTTCCTATTGAGTTGTAATTTTGCATGCATGTATCAATTGGATGACTGATTAAAGCTAGCAATATTTAATAATTTTTTTTTAGAAATATTACTAACATTCCTGTTAACCATTCCAACTAAGCTTAAGCTTGTGCTAGGAGATGGTTCACGTCAATAGTCGAATGGTGGATTCGAACCCACGATCATACGATTGGCAGACTGTACCCAAAACCATTAGGCTATTGACGCTTATATGACGTACAGCTGATCTGATGATAGATCTGGAAGATGGCCGTAGGAACGCCGTAATTAACGACGCAACCACATCAAACTTGAACTTGAATGAGCCCATCATTTGATTGGAACTTTTTATTTCATTTTATTAACAAATAAATATATGGTTTATTTTTAAAAAAGGTTTTATTATTTTAATTATTTGTCCTCTAATTTAATTTACTCACGTCCATGGTTATGCGTTCTCAATACAACTTGCTAATATCAGTTTCCGAACGGTGCATATATATAATTAACTTTTATTTTAGCTTTCTATTAGGCGTGGCATAATGAAAAAACAAAAACGAGTCTGGTTTAGACCACGTGACTGAAGTAAAACTTCTTTAACTCCATCTATATATATGTACATAACTTTTATAGGAAGTCATTCACATTGCGGGCTACTAGAATGTGGAATGCCCTTCCAAATTCCATTCGGCTTGCTAAGTCCCTACCTGCTTTTAAAAATTTGCTAGCGCAAACATTATCAATCGATTTCGTCGGAACTATGAAATATGTATATTTTATGTATTAGTTATATTTAATGATAAATTATTTATGTACGTATATTTAGTGTAGGTTGTTAATTATATGTATAGATTTGTTATTAAATTTGTATATCTAACGCCATCGTCCTATTTTGTTCATATGTTTCCTGTCCATACACAGGTTGCCTGGAAGACATCGCTCTCAGTGATAAGGTCGCCATTGTTCAACGAACTGTAACATGTACCTTACTTATGTAATGCCTTTTGTTTGATTTTGGTGTACAATAAAGTTATATCTATCTATCTATCTATAATATATAAACGGTTGTTTAAAAGACAAAGACAATGTGCGCGCGCACTGCTTCCTCTTTCTTGCTCCTTTTGTGTAATAAAGACTGTAGCACTGTGTCTTAGATTGACGAAACGTAAATCACTCTCTTTATATCTTCACTAACTTTCTATCCTCTCAACTTCCATTCGCCTCGCAGATGATTCCTTTCGTAACGCATTCGGCAGCTAACTTCCAAAGTCAAGCGTATGTAAAGAAGTTTACCTCCAATAATTATATTTACGAGTAAAAACTACCTTCAAATCCGTCTTTCTTCTTTGTATATCCGAATTATCGTAGAATATATTACGAAATAGAATTAATCAGAAGCTAACTAAATTCTCATCACACTATTAAAGTACACCCTTTACAATAACAAAAAATCATAGAAATCGGTTGACGTGATATTCAGTTATTCGTCCATTTGTCGCACATAGTCAATGCAAGTTTAAGAAATATGGGTCCACACAGGAAGCATCAGATTTCAAATAAAAAAAATCATCAAAATCGAAACATAAAAAAATTGCAGAGGAATTGAAAAACTCCTTTTTGAAGTTGGTTGAAAAATGGGGACCTCTCAATTGTCCTAGTAAATGTATTAATGGATAAAAAACGTTGTTTTTCCATTGGTTAAACCAGAACCGAGTGCACTATAGCGCGCGCAGTAACGGTGCTCCGGATGCGGTCGCCCCGCTCGCCGCAACTTACTGTATCGATCATTAGCTTAATGTCTCGGGCTGGACCGCAACCATTACTGATGTAATCGTCTTATTTTGTTAATATTGTAGCTCAGACATGAATCGATTAAAAAAGTTTATTTTCGAAGTAAAACTTCTTTACGCCCGCTTGACTTGGGATTTAAGCTGGTGTTCGTCGCCAAAAGTGGCACCGGCCGAGGCGAATGCAAGTTGGAAGGGAGATAAAAGTTTTTTTTTATTTATTTAGTATCCAAGCTTCTTCCATAGTTGTAGAAACTTTGATACTGTTACAAAACTGTTCTTTCAACAACAGTTTCTTCCATTCTTAAATGTTGCTATCAATTCAAGTCTCTTCGTTCTTGACACAGTCCACCAGCACGTGATGCACGTCCTCTATAACTCCGCACTCCATGCAGTTTAACAAATGTGATAAAAGTCAGTGAAGATAGATTCAAAAGCTTTTTGTTCTCTCTTAAACGATCGTGTATATATAATACATACCTATAGAAGAAGTTTTACTCCAGTCGTATGGTAAATTGACTATCATTTCATATACATATAATAGCAAAATCAAGTAACAAAAATTGATTGGCAATGCAACTCGTGGCAACCGCCCAGATACTGAATGAATTATAATAAATAGACATAGACATTTATTTATTGGCATCACAATACAAAAACACATCACAGACTGAATATAACACACATTAAAAAATAATGAAAAATAGACAAAACACAGTTAAAGTTACACGGACAAATAATACAAAACATATGATGCCAATATCGGACACCGTCTCAGCATATGCTGTCACAAGGATGCGACAGCGCTGATTTTCAGCGGTGCCCGGGACTACCTAAAGACGTGCGCGCGCAATACTACATTTATATGGAATTTATACAGACAGTAAGAGTATAATAAATATGATACATAAATAAAACAGTTATGAGATTAAAATATATTTTATACAATAAAATAATAGATGAAAAAAATATATCGATCATGTATTCAAGATCTAAGCCTTACAGATTTACATTAATATACAGTTTTTCCCAGTGTTAACCAAGGAATGCCTTGCCTTTGGTTAACTAAAGGTAAGGCATTAAAAACAAATTTATAAATAATAAAATACTAATTGTATTAACTGCGTTACCTGTGAGTGTATGTGTGTACGTGTTTGTATATCTCTGTGTCTACCTGTATCAGAAATCTTCAATTAACTCGGACAATGCCATGTATCAAAATCTGTATGGTAACATTTTAAATTGAAGTAAATTACTTCTTCTAGTATACGTATATACAATATACGCGACAAACAAACTGTATAATCTCACATATGAGGTACGCCTGCACTACGCTTATAATATAGTCAGAAAACAATAATCTTGTCGTTGTGATAGCAAGGCGAATAATCCGTGGCAGGGTGCTCTGACGTCACCACCACGCCTCTATCACGCCGCACCGCATTGGACGTGATAGCTCATGATACGGTATATAGCCGTTATCATCTTATCACATTTAATACATGATGTTTACTCCACGCCCACGGCACGTTCGCGTTTCATTCCGCGGTTACATATGGGGTGTTAATATTTTGAATAGAACAAGTATATTTACGAGAAAAAACAAAAACCAACTTCAAATCGAATAGGTATACGAAACTGTATTAATCAGAACCTAACGAAACTCTCATGATACCGCCCTTGAAGGGTGTAGGGTAAAGGCTGTAGTCGTTGGCCCCCTTAAGCAGCTTCTAGCAGCAAGTATTGCATTTCTGGGCAAATTGAAGGGCAATCTGAGTCAAATTAGGTTTGCAGAACATGGATACTATGAGCATTTCGATGAATTAAAAAAAATATATCATTGTCTCATGACATTGTCAGTAAGAACTTAAAAAATGTCTTGGTCGGATATAGTTATTGGCCCCAGCCTAATTGATGTAAATTATAACATTCACAAATACATTAAATCACCGATCATTTCTAAGAGTTAATTAGTTTCTTAGAACCGGAAATGATAGTAATCATAGCAATAAGTAACTTTTAAGCATTTATTTAATTTATGCATATGCTTACCCAATTGCTAATTTTTGCATTTAAAAACACACGTTGTTTACAAAATGTCGATCTGTACCATGACAGTTGCGGGGATTCGTGAACAGCATTGCCAACATAACTATAATAAATAGCGCAATTTTTTAAATATTTCTTTTGGTTGATTCGCTTATTTAGTCCCATATTATTTGCGTTTTAGAGATAGGGGCCTATGACTGCCTCGGGGCCAACGACTGTAGCCTTTACCCTATATATTATATTGTATCGTACGCGTAACATAGTAACCGTCCAAGCTGAGGTAACCCCGGGGAGACCTTTGTGTCAAGTTACTAGCGATAGAGGTTCAGGCTAAGCGACCTAAGAGCTATGCCACCTCTCAATCCGCTGAAGCAGTAAAGACCGGCCTCTCTGGCCAATCTGTGTAGTTCGTCCATAAAATAATAAAAAAGAGACCGCACTGGTCCAACAGCTTTCAAATAAAAAAGAATCATCAAATCAAACAAAATCAAAAGTTATGACAAACATAAAAAACAGACTAATTTTATTTTAAGAATGGTAATAATATTTTTTTTCGCAAATATTATTAACATTCTTACAATAAATAAGCTTAGGTGTTAAGGGATGGACATCGTATTCCGATAAAGATCCGAGTTTTCCCGAAGGAAAATAATTTCTCACTACATATGTACACGCGAGAAGAAATTCAGAGGGATTTTTTTTTCAAAAGTATACAATAATATAAAATTAATTATTATAATTTAAATAATTTTGCAATGACCAGGAAGCGCTTGTGCAACTTATTCCCATGCTTATCATCAACACATTATATTAATATTTATAATAATTTTTCATTATTAAAACGTTTTTTAATTTATTTGAACATTTTATAAAATCCCGATTATTCAGTAAAATTACAAGAATATATTATAATATCAAACCATTTGCCATCAATATTTTTTTAGTTTTCAACCGACTTCAAAAAGGAGGAGGTTCTCAATTCGTCTGTATATATTTTGTTTGATACAGTCAGTTTAAATCTTGACATAATAATCTTGAAATAAATATTGACGTTATATATATCATTCTTATGACAATAATGACCCATATTTTTGCGTATATTATACATAATGTTTTCGAAAATATATATAAGTAGTGATGCTATCTGTGTCTACCCAGCTAGGGACAAATGGACGCGAGAGCAATATAGTATAGTTGTCTTTTTTTCTACTTTCTAAAGTTGAAATGCAGCAGGTAAAGCGCTAGATTGATATCCACATACTTCAATGCCACGTAACCGCCCTCAATGCAAAGCACTCATGTGCACTGCTGTCATCGTGATGCTGCAGAAATGAATCCTGTGCGTGGAAACTTTCCCGTGTGCATCAGTATGCGGGCGGCGCGCGCGCACTTTCGATGCGGAGGAACGTGCTCATGGCAAGTGGTCCAACACGTACATAGGTCGCTGGTTCATATCCGGTTCGAAGGACCATAACCAAAAACTCAGGCTTTGAACAGAAATTTGGATTCATTTCGAATGTCTGCAATAGACAGTTCACTCTCGTTGCTTACGAGATCTCACGATCTCTCATTAGCGCTGTTGGCGACCACCGTGGTGTTTTAGTCAGTGTGAATCCGACATAACAAGTCTTTACGTCCCCACGGGGGTGTGTATTCGTAGACATTTCTCAACAAAAAAGGCAGTTAACTCTACGGTGTGCTATAATACCCTACACCAAACTACCCCTAGAGTCGCAAAGAAACGGTAGCACAGAATTACAAACGTTTCTTTTCATGCTAAGGAAAAACCATATTCCTTGACCGTTTCACAATCAATCTGAGAGCCCTGTCTTATCACGTGACATTGGCGAAACTTTCTCTTGTTTACAAACATCCTTTGCCTCATTGACGTGCGAGATGACTTTAGAAAGCGTTATCGAGAAACCAGTTTCTGAACATAACACTATATTGTTTTTGTAAACCGTTGTATGGTTGTGATTGTAATTTGTATCGCCATATTTTTTGATAGTAGTTAGTAGTTAAACCTCAAAGAGGTTTCGATTTGAACTGGAAGGGATTCTATGATTGACATTTATGGCGTATGGTCTGTTAAAAGTTGTCATTCGTTAGCTGAACAACTGAACGTCATTCTGTCTCATTCACTCGCTTTTCTTTAATGAGGTTTTATAAAATGTGATTATAATAAAAGAAATCTATAAATATCGATGCTGGATAACAAAAATGAAATTGTTCACCAGAGCCGAAAAACATTTCAAATTAAAAAAAATATATAACTTTCGTGTTTGTGGACCCAGAGCTGTCGTTTTTGGACACAAAATTTATAATTTTTTGCTGAATAAGTATTGTACCACGGAATTTTCCTAGAAAAAATAAAAGAAGCGTCAATTTTAATAATACTATTTTCGCTATTTTTCATCTAATAGTTCTATCTATCTCTCAAATCATTCTATCTAACAAATCATACATTATTCGACGCGTCTTTTTTTTCTGATTCCAATGATGTAAAAAACGGAAAATTGCCATATGTGACACTTACTACGTTTTTGCTTTCCAGCGTCGATATATATACATTAATTTTTATTTACAAAGATAGATGGAGCTAAAGAAGTTCTACTTCAGTCGTCTGGTATAAAGCACATTCGTTACTATCTCAAGCTTCAAACGCATAGCATACACGACAGCGAGGGTATGTGCTCGGACGGTAGATTTAACACATCACAGACTACAAAGCGGTTAGTGCTCGAATAGACCGCGCATCGAACCTTGACCTGACCTTGACCAAATTAAGTTTGAGGCGGTTGTTCGCTTCCTATAGAAACAGGCTTATCAAACGTGCCGTACCAGAGTACGTATGTTTTGAAATTATCTCATTTAGCTTTCCAATTTAACCTAGTAAATACAAAATATAAGCTCTCACGTATTAGCAATCGTTTTTCGCTCTCCCCTAACTTATGTCTCAAATATGTGTTAGCTGGCAACACCTGACACCCAGCGATTGTTATACATAATAACTACTTCCAATGATATCTTTTGTATCGTTAATTCATAATTAATAATTTAGTTGATCGTCACATGAACTTGGCATTTTAAACAATAGTTTAACCTTATTAGTTCCTAATCTGACTTCTAATTAATTTTGTATAAAGATGGCGAGGACGTGCAGTTGTGACGTTTGACTCGATATAAATAATTCTTTGTACAACGTTACGCTGTCTCAATAAAGCGAGTGTATTAGTTGTTGGACTATTTTATTCTACGAGACCTACAGATTATAACAACATAGCCTATCGCAATATATTGTAATACAATTTATTTAAGTTAAAATCCGTAAACTTCACCTAAAATCATGCTTACACTACAATTTCTTTCTCTATTCTGTAAAAGCTTCTGCACGGGAGATATAATACGAGTCATTATGATAATTTCAGCCTTAGAACATCTACTGCTAGACATAAGCATTCTCCAACGATTTCCAAAAGAACCGGTAAGCTGCGTCCTGCCGAGTATATGAGGATGTCAGACCGTTGTCGAGCACTTTCTGCCTCATCGTCCCTCGGCCAAGTTGTGCCATGTCCTCATAGTACATTGTACTTCGTAGTACATAGTACGTCGTAGAACGTCGCCCATGAACATTCAAAACACTAAAGGAGCTGTAGGGAACGTTCTTGGCGGGCCCCGAGTCGTATCGGTTCGGAAACACTGTCAATGACAAGTTTTTGACAGGCCAGTAGTGCGGTTAAGGGAATTACTTTAAAAACTTCTATGACCAAAAAAAAATAAAATATTGTCTATAAAATGAACATTCATTGGCTAGGATAGGATATTTGCTAGTTTTAGTAGTCTTAGTTCATTGGTGCCATATAAATTACCAGCGTACCACTAGCACAGAGCAGACTAGGGCCCCAGTTGCCATAAAGATTTCGATGATGTTTTCGTGTAATATCCTACTAGTAGTAAGTACTATTGGAGCTTCGGATACCTGCTATAAAACTGAAATTCTTATAAGATACAAATTAAACATGTACATGGCAACTGACACACGAACATAAAACCTGCCCTCATGGCAACATAAAAAAAATCGTCATCTGTCAGTAAAAAAACCTACTCCGGTTTCCGCTAAAACCGCTATCAAGTAGATAATTAATTTTGATGGAATATTCCACAATAGCCGACCTTGAAATGTTTAGCAAAAAAACATTTACAGTTATCAAAAAATTAACACCATTACCATATTTCGTCATTGTTATTACAATCGTTAAAAAAGTCAACAGATAAAATAAAATATTTAACAGAATATGATGTTTTATTATGTTATTTATAAAAAATGTTATGCACACTGAATCAATTGAATCTTCTTTGTTACTCCGTGGGAGTGTTTATTTAGAAGCACCTAGCAACTTTTGAATGGAACTAGCAAGAAAAGCGTAATACAGCCTCTATAAACGTTATACTACTTGTAGTATATTATAGTTCATTGGTATATACGTACATACGTATGCAAATGTTAATACGTATAACGGCAATTATTATTCAACATAAGCGATGTTACATAAATATGTAATGTAAGTAAAGAAGTTTATATAATATAATAAAACCTGAACATTCCAAGCGTTACTCTTCGTAAAGTGCTACAGAAATTAAACAACAGACCGCTAACGGCAGAAAAGAAAAATAAAGAATACCACAAAAACAAAAACAATTTCGAGAAGAAATTAAAAAATATAATTGTTTATAATGCTTAAGAACAGTCTTTTTTCTATAATTTACGTACTTAACAACATAACATCAATGTAGACGTGAACGATTGTGTTTTTAAATGCATCATACACCTCATAGCAGGCATCGCATCCATATTTTATATACAACCAATTTAAACATAATGACATTGTTGTACCTTGTTACAATAGTAACCACGGATAAAACTATGAGAACCAATTAATGCTCACTAAACAATATTATTCATTCATCAATTGTAATAAATATTGATTTATTTTCCAAAATATACGTATCTCTAATTGGGGAACATAGATTGTGTTTCCTTTGCTATTATTGTCTTACGTATCAAAATAACCTAAGCCTAACTGTACAAATATGCTAGATAAATAGTGAAATAATTTTAAGTAACATATCGAAATTCTACTGTGTAGTTTATTATTCATTAGTTCGCAACTAAATTGTACAATTACGTACAAAGTAGGTCTGTGTAATCACTACAATTTTGTACAATGGCTCATTGTAAACAGACATTGTACTAATAAGATTTGTCTATAAGAATTTATTTCACATTTTCATTCTTTGCTTTGATTTATGTTTACCTATGGTGTAATCTATTCAAATAAACAAAATCGTTGAATGAGCACCATATTGGATCAATACAAATGTTAATGTATCCAATGCGTGTCTTTTTATATTTATTATAGCTTAGAGGATTGAAATACAATTACATTTTGTCGTAAGTGATATTTTTCGTGTAAACATTGACCACTATTTGTTACATACAATACCTAGTTTCGTAACAAAGAACGTGATATCAAGTGACGAATGGCAGTGGACTGGGATTAAAAACAGTGAAAGTGATCCACTCGAGCAATCAAATCTATGCACAACCGCATGACCATGAACCAGCACTCCCAATATCGTCAATACATCTTAACCAGATATTGATAGCTGGCAGCTGATAACAGCATAACAAGATAATATTCCACAAACATGTAACGGTACAATTTCTTTAACTACTGTTTTTATTAGATAAGAAAGGTGCAAGAATGAATCTTACCTTGTAAAAAATATCCATGAGGACTGTATCCGGCAGCGACCGCAAATCATTTCGTTCGCACTTAAATTTCTGCAAATAGTTCACTAAGTCTGTTAAACACAAATCATATAGAGTTTTAGGTATTTTCAGTGCACGACCGAACGACATGTTCGCCATCTTGGCGAGATAAAATATGACTCGCTTCATTTTGCTTAGTACTTTCTGAAAATATGGTATTAATTTGTACGAAGTTCAGGTTGCTTCTGTAAAGCCCATTGGCTGTTGAAATCGACGAGACGATTCTATTGGTTGAGAAGGTTAGGAATCTACATTTGTAACGAAAATAAGAGGCCTGTTCTGCCGTGACATTAGGATCACGTGGTTAAATACAAAACAAGAGGTGCGAGAAAGAGATATATATATGACGCCATGTTACGCTTCAAACAAACAGCTGATTACTCGAATACATTGTCAGCTGACCGCACGGACGCGCGAATTTTGAGCGAAATGTCACATAGGCTCGTATGCGCGTTTTTATAACGACAGCTATCATCTTGATAAAAAGACATATTTGCAAAGCGCAATCTACGGGATTAAATATCACACATGCAGATGTGGGCACGTATACATCATGTTCTAGTTATGGATGGCGTAAATTAAATTATGAAAGTATGTGTCAACGAATTAATTTCATATGTTGCATTTAAAATATGATTTTATTCACATAAAGCCACATGTAGCCAGAGCCAGATGTATTCAGATTTACTCTACGAAGCGGGGTGTGGAGAATATACACTGACTCCTAACAATAGTTACTCCAGGCATCGACAGACTCGAAGTGTAGTAGTAGGATCATACAAATTGTTTCCCCTCAGGGTAGTGTTGACAATTTATTAGAAAAGAGAAACAATATTGGTATTTGCGTTAATTTATCTATTTAATCATATTACAGTTCGTGTATCCCATGGAATGCCAAAAATAGTATTTCTAGTTATACCTTTTTACACAATGATTCCTACTTCTACAATAGTGCGCATTATTGCGATGGTTCACGGCAATAGTGAAGTGGTGGATTCGAACCTACGACATTACGACACTCAGGGCGTCCCCATTTGGCTATTGTCGGTTATGATATTCGATGACGATTTATAAAATATATTCTAAAGTTTGTGACCTTACTAGGTTTATATCGTTATTGATAAGAATATATAGTAAGTTATCTAACAAATGGTACATGATAATGAATGATACCAAAGACTGTCGAATCCGTGAATAATAGAAAGTATAAAAAAAAATACTTAACCATCGATTATGTATGCCCGTTCGCCAGGAACATACTAATTGAGTCTTAAAAAACTTAAAAATACTTAACCATCGATTATGTATGCCCGTTCGCCAGGAACATACTAATTGAGTCTTAAAAAAAAACTTAAAAATACTAAAAAAAAATCTCTGTGAGCCCACCCCTGTGAGCGTGTTTGTATTGTATATCCTATTTAGGGCCCATACCTTTTTCTCCACAACCTTCTATTTTTACTGTTTTGATGAGTACCCTACTTCTAGGTCTATCTTTGTAGTCTAACTGGATACCAAGACTCCTGACGACACTTAGAGCTCTGCAGTTTTTATGAGCAGTACATATCACTTATCGTGAGAAAACAATCTCATCCACTTCAAAGGCACATAGAATTAATCAAACTCTCATCAAACTACCCTTGAGATACATCCTTTAAAACAAAAAATGATTTTTTTAACTTATATAGTTTTCTGATGGATGCCATTGACAGAACTGGACCTAGCACCAGCTTTAAAAAAAAAAATACTTAACCATCGATTATGTATGCCCGTTCGCCAGGATCATACTAATTGAGTCTTAAAAAAAAACTTAAAAATACTAAAAAAAAATCTCTGTGAGCCCACCCCTGTGAGCGTGTTTGTATTGTATATCCTATTTAGGGCCCATACCTTTTTCTCCACAACCATCTATTTTTACTGTTTTGATGAGTACCCTACTTCTAGGTCTATCTTGGTAGTCTAACTGGATACCAAGACTCCTGACGACACTTAGAGCTCTGCAGTTTTTATGAGCAGTGCATATCACTTATCGTGAGAAAACAATCTCATCCACTACAAAGGCACATAGAATTAATCAAGCTTGACCAAACTCTCATCAAACTACCCTCGAGATACATCCTTCACAATAAAAAATGATTTTTTTTAACTTATATAGTTTTCTGATGGATGCCACTGACAGAACTGGACCGAGCACCAGCTTTAAAAAAAAATCATCGAAATTCACTTTCAATTCACCCAGTCGAAAGATGAGGTAACAAATTAAAAAAACTATTGAATTGAGAACCTCCTCCTTTTTTGAAAACGGTTGAAAATCTGTGAGCTTATTTTAACTTTAGATATAATAAGAGGGCACGAGAAAAATAAAACACGATTTAGTATTGAATAAAATTTAATGACACTAAAATTACTAACTAAACAGTCCAACAAACATTGTGCTTTATGCTAACAATTTAAAGCTGACCATCCTGGGAAAATAAATGCTTACTGCCGCTTTATCCAACATTACCTGTAAATAACACTATGGCAATACGAGAGACAAGTCATCTAACGCCATACACACTATCACAACACATTTTAAATGGTGTTTGATTGAATGAAATTAGTATTACACTGGATACAAAACAAAAAACATTGCTGTACAGAAATAAGATTTTTATAATGTATACACATCCTATACATATAAATACATAAAATATGTGATTTTCATAAATATAAAATTACCATGAAGGTATCCTATTTAATTAACTAACAAAAATCTTTTCATGAAATAAGTAGCTGGTCGTTTATGAACTGACATATATTCTGGATCATTCCTAGAGGTATATGTTAAATAATAACAATAATAGATTTCAGAAAATCCTGCTCCCATATTACCAATGTGAATTAAAATTTCCATTCTATAAATGTTTTAATGCTTTCAGTTTACTGCTTGCCGATGGTGAACTTGGAGATGCCTTCGAGCATGTTGATGTAGGAGTGGTGCTCATAGGCAGTGCTGAAGTCCGACAGCTTCTGGGCAAATTCATTGCTTACACCCTTTTCCTCCAGCAGGTTCATCAATAGATCGTACAGATACTGGAAATATTCAATTATTGTTATATTATTTTTTTGGTTAATAAGATGCTTATACCATATAACCCACATACCATATATAATATATTAATGATACCAATAGATGAGTATCTGGCACCTATATTTTATGTTAGATTTTTTTTTAATTTATGTTCCTATATTGTCTATAAAATAAATAAGCCAATAATTTCTTGTACTTTCTTAAAATATTTGTAAACACAGATTTAAAAGTTATCAGGAATTGTAGAAAACATAATAATACTGTTTTTTTTTTAATAACCAATATATTTACAATATAAAAATGTTTGTCTCTCTATCAAGAGTTTTTTTATATAGAAATTTCTTATATTGTGGTGAAGAATTTATTTTTAATATCCTAATTTATTGTCTAACAATACTTAATGTTTACAATTAAGTTAAAAATGTAATAATAAATAGTGTCCAAATTACCAAAAAATGTTTTATACATTTATTCTTTATAAAATTTCTTATAAAAAATATATAATTTAAAATGGTAAATATTAAAAAAAATTCAAAGAAAAAAATATTAAAAAATAAACATGTCTCATGTCAATGAATGAACCTCATACAAATGAGGACCAAACTCCACCTTCATGAGCTCTGTTTACCCCATTTCTGGCACCTGATAACTACATGTGCGATAGTATCAAGTGTGGCGTAACAAATGGGGTTTGAAAAAGCGACAATCGATTTTTCGGTCAAGAATCGAACTCGCGTCCTTACCGCATAATTTTGACAAGTACACTTAGCCAATAGACTATGGAGCCAGTTGTTATGTAGCTAAAAACAATGTTCCTATATTTAAAAAATAATTTTGAAAATTAAGATTTTTCACATATCTAATGTATAACATCTAATGCCTATTCTCAATCTCTCATGGTGGTATTTCATAAGAATAGGGATATAAATATATATTATTCAAATGCTATAATATAACACACTGGCTGTTTTCATTTCAGTATATAGCTTTAGTGGTAAAATGAGTATTTATTAACAATTGCCTCAATTCCTAAAAGAAAAAACAACTGTTCAAAATTATTACATATATTTATTCATAAATTATCTTGCCTAACCAAGGCAAGAATTTATATATCATGATTAGCAAGTTTATCTTACAATAACAAATCAGTAATATGTACTTGGAAAATACTCCATCTAACAAATTACAAAACAACATAGTTGGCAGAGTTTTAGGTGATCCAAGTGTAATGATGAGTTGGTTTCAATTAAAACTTTTTTATAGTTGACACACATTTAGATAGTCTTGAGCACCGGCGCAAGGAGGCCACTCTTTCAGTGTTTTACAGATTACATTTTGGAGTGTGTGCACCAGAATTACACTAGTTAATTCCCCCATCTCATCTACCTTCAAATGTCTAGACATTCGGCGGGTCTCCACCACTACGAAAGCGTAGTCGATGTTCCGCACGTCCGAACGAAGTGATTTCAGTCATCGTTCATCGTGCGTACAGCAAAGGAGTGGAACAAGTTACCGGCGTCAGTCTTTCCGTCCAGGTATAACGTGGGAGCCTTCAAGAGTAGAGTGAATAGGCACTTCTTAACTAATGCATACCATCTTTCGACCATATCACCACTTAACATCGTGGGATTGTGGTCAAGCACTAGTTTGACCCATAACGAAAAAAAATGGATGAATAGTAAAAAAACAAGTCTTCTAATTTTGTCACTTAATATAACAGAAATGGCACTTTACTAACTCGATGTATTTTTTCAAATGGACTCTTCTAGTACAGCTACTAATTTAATTTAAGAGATATTATGAATACAAACCCCGTCAAGTACATCCCCAGCAACGGCATACACCTTATCTGACCATTCACCCTTGTACAGTGTCACCTCGTCAATCCCAAAAACGTCATCTGGAATTACGGTTGAAAATATTATACAAAAAATCTATTTGGTTATGAGAATTTATTTTCATATAATGGATGTAAAACTATATTATAATGTATTTATTACTATTACTACACATATTTTTAAAAGATACAAATCTTAGAGTTTTCGTCTAATTCCCACACAACCCATTTTCATCATCATCATCATTTCAGCCGTAAAACATCCACTGCTGGACATAGGCCCCCCCAATTTCCAAAGGGACCGGTTGTAAGCGGCCCGCATCCAGCTGCGTCCTGCGACGTGAGGTCGTCAGATTTTTAGATGGTGATATTCCTGAAGCCTGGACGAATGACTTACAAACATATTACATGTATTCATATGTTTAGATTTGGCAAAGGAAAGAAAACATTTACCAGTGTTTTCATAATTTAAAAAGTTGATTCTCATATTTACTCAGCTAGAGCACCTTGCCATCAGACTATGTATCCCTATGTCATAGCATCAGGTGGTGTTTGGAGATCAAGAAGTGACAATAAGTAAAAAATATAAAGTTAAATTGCACATACTGTACTCATCACCATGTGTCGGGGGCTCTTGTAAGAAAGAGCATGTGAAACCGAGTGTGCAGTCCCCTCGTACTAAATCAACTTCAAACTGAGGCTTGGAGCGCATCTCTGTAAACTCCTGCTTTTCAGTTTGCACCTCTCCCTCGCCAAGTTCATCAGAATCTACTGTGTGGTTTACGTTGAATGTGATTCTTACACTGAAATGTAGTTAAATTTGCATTAATAAAATGAGAAAAGTAAAATAAATATATCTAAACAATCTAGAGCACAGGAATGACTTCTAGCAATGTTGATTTTCATATTTTTTCTGTTAATGCGCAAGTTGTTGTTACAACTATTGCAGGCACAATGATGATTATAAGATCTCTGAAGACCCCAAAATGACGAGAATTAATGTTGTTACTTAATATATTTGCTTTTTGTGTTTGTGGGCATTGCATGCCAACCACACTGATATTGCACAATATCAGTTCGGTTGGCATTTCGGTATCAGATGAGAATAAGTGATTGCCTCTGTAATTCTGAAACTTATGGCTCTACCGCAGTTAACTGATTTAAACACTGTTGAAACTTTTCTAATGCTAATAATTAGAAAAAAATGTAATTGTATTTTATTACATTTTTAACTTACATTTCATCTTTGAGTTGTTTAGTTAGGACAACCTCTGCAGCATCTCCCTTAATTGCAAACCCATCAAGATCTAATGGGAGCACCTTCAGCTTTTGAGCTTTACGTTCTGCCACAATCTCTTCAGTGAGGAATTCTACTAGCTCCCTCTCACCTGAATAATATATTTAATTGAAAATATAAGTAAGGGTTTTCATATTTCCATCATTTGTGATATCAAAGCCATAATAACACACAATTATGGACCAAGCTGACAAGATAAATTGTTGAATGTGGCATATGGCTCAGTTTATGCTTGTAATTTCAGCATTATGTTATTGTCAAATATCATGTTATTACCGTGGTTATTTGTAGCTGTTTTTATAGTTTGTTTTAGTTGCCAATACATTGTTATAGTTCTTTTTGTGTGTTGACAGTTTTGTCAATCATAACATTTAAATCATTCTAATGTTATCCTTTATCTTACTGAAAAAATATTTCAACACAACTAGCATACAATATGTGCAAATCACATTTGAAATTATCTTCATCATTTTGATGTTACATGGCAAATACATTAAAATTGTACCTTGCAATAAATAATCTAAGTAAAGTATAAATATTATTATATAATTTTAAATTTTTAAACTTTTAATAAATTTGTTATGTAAATGTATTAGACTAAAACTTTGTACTCTAATCTATTTCTACAAGTCAAAGTAGGTTTAAGTAAGGTAAGGATATATTCTATGGTAAGGATTAGGGTTAGGGACTTACCAAGGGGTTTACGTTTGGCATGGTCATGTTCTTGGTCTGTTTAAAAAAATATATGTTAAATAGCTTATTTAAAATAAAACAACGTTGGCCATGTATTAGAGGCAAGGGAAATATTTTGATATTTGGCGGAACTAAGTATGGTGTAATCGCATAACCTAAAATTTTCGGAAAGTACACAAAAATACCTTTTGTATGGATCGTCTTCATTCCACAACCGCAACTGCATGTATTAGAATGGTTGTGTAATAAGTTTACAGTCGAAGGACCACCCAATCGATTAGAGCAACTCATGTGCCAAATCCCTCTCGTGAAGTCACGTTTCACAGGAGCTTGAGTACGGGACACCAGAGCGCTGGTTATACTTGTATTTTTAACACAACTTTGTATAACTCTCTGAGCCGTTTTCACTAAACCGTTCATTTTTAAGATCTTTCAGTATTTATTTTGTTCCTAAGATACAAGAGTATTTTAAATTATGTCAAAAGGAATTATTCTAATCAGAATAATTCACACCGGTTAGGAAAAAAATGAATTCTACAAAGTTGCCAGTACTAATCAACCTTTTTTTAAAGTTATCGTAGTATATATATACGTAAGTAGTATACAATTAGGTTTAATATACCCTTCATTCATAACTAGTTATTAATTAACTTACAGGAAATAAAAAAAAATCTTGCACTTATTACAAATTTGCGATATGTCTTTATTTATAAATAAATTACATTGACTATTATAAATACTTTCTTTAAATCTATATATTATCGTACTAGAATTTTGTCAGTCATTCTCTCGCAAGCATTTGCGAGTTCGAATTTTCCTTGCGTCTCAATAAATTTTGTCCTATCAATGATTTAAGCGGTACTGGGGTTTTAGAGTGTCTCTACTACTACTACTACGAACTCTTTGGTCGAATCTAATGTCAATTGTCATTTTCACATGTTCATAAATATTCACGTGTGTAAATAAGAATAGTTTTAATTCCATTTTTTCATAAAAGTAATATTTGCCATAACACTATGGTTAAGAAGAGGAAGTTCAATGGACAATTGAACGATTCCAAGTCCCAAAGAACTTTATCTGTTGAGGTTATAGCCGAAAATGTAACCGATCACCCGCTCTGCCTCCACGGCCCGACTTTGCTATTTTCCTCGGAGAAAGGTCGATATTTTTCTTGTTCTTTGTGTCGTAAGAAACTGGACTGTACGGTGCATATCGACGAGAATGACTGGAGTAAAGAGAATGTCCGTAAACGAAACGAGAAATACCATAAGTTAATTCCTAAACTCGATAAAGCCGCAGCGTGGAAAAACTTTAACGAGGTTAGTGAATATAATTTTGAAATATCTGCCTGCGAGCCTCCAGTAAATAGAGGAAGAATCTGACTTCATAAATTTTCACTTGTTCCTTGTTTTTTTTAGATAAAATTAAAACATGCCACAAGTAGGGCATACTGTGACACATGTAAAGAATTATTCATAATCTCTCAGAACAAGAAACATTTAAAAGACCACAAAGTCATCATGTCTCTGACAGATGAACAACTTGCAAATCCAACCATGTGGCTGCCACCGCTTGAAAACAATCAGAAGGAAGCACAGTATTTGTTTTCTAAGAAATCAGTCAGCACAGTACTGGGTATACTCAAAAATAACAACATAAGGTAACTAATCCCTGAACATATTTCCTATACATTGTTCTAGTATGTTTATAATGCAGAATCATGCTTACTTGTAGCATGATAACAATAGAAGAAAGAGCATTAGGAAGAAGCAAGAGCAGCATGAGAATCCAGTAAAATACATGTCATGATACTGATTGTGCGTGGCAATAAAAACAAGTTTAGTTAATTTTTACAACGCTGCATATAGGTAATGTCAATGGCTGACAATTGGCCAATGGCTCTACCACAGTGATCTATAGTAATCTATATATATATAAAAAAAAAATTACTTATAATTTTTTTTAAATTTCTTAAATTAATTATTATTGTTTTATTACTATTGATAAAATTATATATATTTTTTTGTGTGTATATACAGTATAATTAAATGTAGTTGATAGGTTATATATACTATAAACAAGACTGTTAAACTAGAAATAGTAGCAGGTATATAAAAAATGTGTATGATGTAAAATGAGTATGGAAATGATATCTTTTTCAATAAAATATATTGTTGTATAATTATCTTTTAAATTTCCAGAAATATACTCTGTGTGGGTACTCCTTCAATCCATGAAGCTGCACAAGGACATCCAGACTATGATTCAATACTCCTAGATTATGACACACGGCACCATTTATTTAATGCTCCCACTAAGTTTCTCTGGTACAACATGTTTAATGACTATTTGTTCAATGGCATTAATGATGAGAAAATCTTGAAGAAGTTCTTCAATAACTCAAAGTAAGTTTTCTATATTTGTATTTTATAAGTAACTCTGTATTTACATTGTGCTTCTGACCTACTTATTTATCACTAGCTGTGCCTGTGACTTCACCTGCATGGAATTGTACAAAAGTTATATTCATGGTGTATAAGGGTGCTAAGAGAGGATATAACTACAGCAGCAGATTCAGGGAAATGCCATAATGGTTCTCAAATTTGAAAAAATAAAAGAATCAAATTCTTAATGTAATTATCTTAATAACTAAAACAAACCTTTATAATAAATAAACCATATAAAAAAATTATTATTTATTTAGTAAGCAGGCAGATTGTATACAGATGCAGGTGGTGTTTGCAGGCAACTTTATTCTGACTTGTTTACAGTTTTAAGGACAGATCTAACAACAATTGACATAAGTAGACAACATTTTGAGACCATTACACCAACTGACCAGTCAGAGCATTGCTGCTGATTCTAATAATCTAATCTAATTTCAGAGATAAAGGTCTGTGCATTGTAATAGATCCTCCCTTTGGAGGGAGAGTGGAGCCGTTGGTGCAAACCATCAAAGAACTGTCTGCAGCCTATAGGAAAGTGTGCAATGGTGAGGGACTGCTGCCACTTATCTGGGCCTTCCCATATTTTTCTGAACCATATATAAGAAATCTGTTGCCAGAAATCAAGATGCATGATTACCAGGTGTGCTTTTAAATTTAATTATACAAGACCTTTTCTCATGAAAAATTGAATGCGTAATATGATATTTTCAGTAGCATAGCTTAATTAAATAAAAACAATTTTTAAATTGTATCATATCTTAATATACTAGGTGGAATATCAAAATCATAAGAAATTCCAAAAAGGAGGTCGCAAGGTGGGCTCTGCCGTGCGTTTCTTCACAAACCTTCCATTTGCGACCATAGACTTGTCGAATGACAGCAATTATAAACACTGTGAAAAGTGCAAATACTGGGTGTCGCAAAGTAACGCACACTGCAAAAAGTGCAAGGAGTGCACCAGCAAGGACGGCACTACTTACAAACACTGCAATGTCTGCAAGCGGTGTGTTAAGCCCACATATGAACACTGTAGTGCTTGTGAACGATGTTGCCATGTTAAACATGAGTGTGGTGTTGTTGTTGAATCCCAGGTGAGTTTTTTCATTACTTTTATTACCAATCTGCCCTGCACATATTTTCTTAGCCTCCACCATTTGGTATATAGTTGGGAGAGTAAGTGAATAATTTAATTGTTTTCACATAAAATAATTTACAGCATTCTGATACAAGGTAACTTATAACAACCTCTAAATATACAGAAACTAAGATTACTTAATTGAGCTGACAGTTAACTCTTTTAGATAATTTCCAATCACAATACTATATTAGGTTGAAAGGCTAAATGAACTCAACTCAATACTCATTGCTGTAAATATCTATCAATCTGGACTCTCTTTTGAGATCCTTTCATAGAAAGATCGAAACAAATTGATGATAAATGATATACACTACCAATAAAGTGAGTAGCAACTTTGCAGAATCTTTGGTTATCTTTGTTCTATTATGAACTTTCTTGTTGCTGAGGAACACCTATCAGTGCTAGAAGAGCACTCTTGAAGAATTTTGCTGCATAGTTTTTGAATTCACTTTCTTCTTTCAGTCTTGCTACAAGTGCAATGAGAAGGGGCATAAACAATCTCAATGCCCGCTCACTGAAGTTGTGGAGAAAAAGAAGAAACGGAAAAATGCTTAGTTATTTTTATAAATAAATAACAAATTATGAACACAATGAACTATCACATGATTAAAGATGAATAAGATGTAAAATTATTACCGTTTCTTCTCATTCATGTTTAATTTGTGTAATCTTTTTATTTATTACAACTAGATTTGTGTTCGAACAACCAAGATGTTGATTTCTTAACAATTTATATAAAAAATTAAAAAGATAATGTGTTTGTAAAGCCTACTGGGATTTGAATCTTTGAGCAGAACTCTTGGCCTCTAGCTTGTCAATGATTCAAATATTAGTATAAAAACAAACAAGTGCATTAGTCACCATTATTATGTCGTTTATTTTGTCCTTAACACAACACATGCATCCCAGACACAATACCCAACAAAGAATTTCAATGGAGAACAAAATCAATATAGTTTTCAAAGTCAGCTGAAATAGCAGTGGTCTGCAGGGCGCTCTTGCTCCAAATAGATCAACAACCTTAAAATGACACCCGGAAGTGGCTGGATGTAGAAAACGGAGGATTGTACATAGTGGAAAGCATTGGGTAAAGCCTTTGTGTATCACTGATACAAATTTAAGGAATTTTCATTAAGTAAATTATAGTTTTACGTTTAATTAGTTAATTTAGATGACAATTTTTTTTATTTAGCATTTAATAATGATAGAAAAGTAATGAAAGATTAATTAAATAAATATTCAAACAGTTTCAGTATCCATATATTTTATTTTAAGAAATTATTCACAATGTAACATAGATCATGACTGATGGTCATACAACACAGTACAATCATACTACAAATTCTATTAAAAAAATCATATAAATATATACAATAATTATTAATCATGATTATTTAGAATATAGTCAAAAAATCTCGATAAAAACAAACAAAAATATTTATTTTAATTGATTAAATAGAAATTAGGAATGCTAAAAAATAATCAAAATTTTACAAATTATTGAGTCCCTAGTAGAAAAATAAAAACATATATAAGACACAAGTATTCAGCATACACTTTTAATAATTAAAAAAGTTACAATTTCATGTCTCATTGAGTATTTGCTACCAGTAATCAATAAATAATAGTGCTTCCCAAAACAAATATTCAAAGATAATGTGAGGAGGCAATGGATAATTACTATACACTTTTAATTTCACTGTCGCTAATAAATAGGTTTATATTATTTTTGTAAACATTTTTTTTTCTTTTACGTTTAAATGCACGTAAATATGAATCACATATTTTGAAGTGGAGACTCTTTGAATGTAGCATTTTTATAATGGTGGAATATAATTACTGGAATAATATTTTATTTGCAAGTAATTGCAACATGTTACCAAATCAGAGATAAATGGCAATGTGATGATAACTTGAAACTTGAAGTATTTTAAAAGCTGATTCAGCGATTTTTCCATCTAAAATTACAATTAAGAGCTTCTTCTAAAAAATTTGAATAAAAATTGGGTAGGATTCTTTCTTTTTTTTATTTCCCCAATTAGGTTCATATTGAATCCCATGACGTCATGAAAATATCTTGACCATGTACAATATACTGGGTGTTACAAAGCACTGCAACAAACATATTTTATATTAATGTTATTAATTGAATCCTGTTTCTAGTATTCTAAAAAGTGACTTCCTTCATCTCTCTACAATCTAATTACCGTGATTACCATCAGCCTGTCTGAGCATGTCTGATCTTCAACCTTAAGCATCAAAGTTGCTGCTTGCTGTCAAACGCAGATCATTCTATCCTGTCAGGGAACATCCGTCGCTCTGTTCACCCTACTGCTTCGGTGAGTAACGCTCTATATCCCATTTATTTCAGCAGTGAAAGTTTGCAAGAGATGTGACCATTATCAATATCATCCTGATCCTTATATAATCCAACAGTTTATCTTAATCATAATGCAGTATTATGTTTTAATCATAATGTTTCATTAAATATTAAGATAGAATTGGAGGAACATAACCCTTGCAAAGGAACCTCAATATCAATTGTGTATTTATTCGGTCAAAATGTTGGCTCTTCTTTATTTTATCATTATTACAATGGTAGAGTAATCTATATTTACTCATAATGCTTCAATGACATAGATAAACAAACAAACATCAAGTAAAACTTAAGTGCAGATGGCCAAAGGGAAAATTAACACTCACTTGACATTGATGCTGTTCAGAACTCGTTGTGTCTCAGCGTACCGCGCCTCCACCTTGGCAGCCTGATCAAGCCAAGCATCTCTAATTGCACTCCAACGTTTGGAATATTCTTTCATAAGCAGCTCTTTACTGGGCGGTGGGGCTTCTCGCTGCAAGTTTAAATAGATGAGAGAGATGTGTGGTTGGATATATCGATGATTAACTAGAAAGATGACATTTTTCAAAATATGAAAAAGACACTTTAAGAAATTAAACAAGAAGCTAACTAGATGTCACAAGAAAGTGTCTTTTATCCATATAAAAATATTGTTAACAGTAGGCTCTTTTTAGTAATAATCTAATTTTCCAAAAATTTTGAAAAATTTAATTTTTCTATTTAATTGACGAAATGTTAATTTTTTTTAGTTGTAAATATTAATTACTTACATAGTTTAAATTGATTTTATCTTTGTCACAGGCTTTTTGCTCTGGTGTAAGATCTGGTATTCTAGACAAAGGGGGTCCTTCAGGCCGTGGTAGCTCCACAATGTCCTCTGGTGTCTCTGGTTCAGGGAATGATTTTCTAAAAAGTATTAACCAAAAATTATGATTATAACTACAAATAAATATGACATTATAAGTCCTCCTGGGAGACCACCTACTACAGAAATTTCAGGTGCATTGGGAAGTAATATTATGAAGAGTTGAGCCTCACTTACCAGAAAATGAAATGGGAAAGTAATATATACCTCCACCCCACAATTTTTTCTGAGAACATTCAATAGGTTTATACTTAAGGCACCCTTATGATCAGACATACAGAGGCATCACAAAGCAATTAAGAAGATAGATGCCTTAGAATCGGAATTTTAATCAAAGTTGGCTTTTACAAACTAGTGTTTGTTTCAGGTTCAATGAAATAAATTTATGAGAATTAGTATGTTGTTCACCCATTGGCACAGAAGAGTTAGAGCCATGGTAGATTAGTGTCCGGGGTCCATCTTGCATAGTACACTAGTGGATTGATTCCTGGTGCTGGCAACAATGAATTTGTTTTTATCAAATTTTAAGTGCTAAATTACTGCGTGCTCGCGGCTAAGGAAAATATCGAGAGGAAACCTACATATTTTAGAAAATTGTGAAATCTGCCAACCTGCACTAGGCCCACATGGCAGACCATGCCCTTATACTCTCTTTACAGAGATCACCTTTCCATTGAGACATATATAAGCTGGATAACTTTAAAGAAGAGTTAGAAAAAATAATACTGGTAATTATCTCTGTATAATGTATGAATATTTTATTATTGTTATGATACAAAAAAAACTTACCCAAAGTTACTGTAATTAACCTTGGGCTGATTTGCAATCCATGCTCTGCAGATTGGATAAAGTGGGGAGTCCTCACTAAATTGTGATAAGTCAACGCTTCTGTCAAACAGTTTTAATACATATGACTGACGAGCTGGGGACCGTTTTCTATTCCCTTTATCCTCATCATCTGAGTAATATTCCCTCTTATGTTCATAGCTATTTCGTCTGAAATTAAGTATTTCTTTTAAAAAATTATAAAATAATATGATTAAGACATGTTAAAAGGTTTATGGCAGAGAAAAATAGTCATAATTTTTATTCTTTATTTTTTAAATATTGTTTCAAAAATATAGCCATCATCCATAACTCAACTGCTCAAAAGTTTATAACAGTCATTTCTCAAACTAGCTCTCCTCGTCCTCCTCGCATTGGTTTCCTCAATGCTGAGGGTCGACCATCTCGTGGGAGCAGTTTGTTTTTAGTGATTTGTCGCCATTTTCCTCTATCTGCAGCCGTGCGCAGAGCATCGCTAACCGACGTGCCGAGAGTGATGTGGATTTGGTCAGTCTAGCGTGTCGGGCTTCGACCTCGCAATCTTGTCCCGTCAATTTTGCCAGTCATAACTAGCCTTTCTAAGTTATTGCTGTTTTTTCTAGCAATGTGACCAAAGTATTCCAGCATCCTGCATAGGCATATGGTGGACAGCCTAGCTTTGATTTTAAGTTCATTCAGGATGGGCACGTTGGTACAATGTGCTGTCCATGGGATCCGTAACAGCTTTCCTTCGCCAGCACCACATCTCGAAGGCAACAATGCGACCACGATCGGCTTTCTTCAGGGTCCATGTCGCAGCTTCATAGGCGAATATGGAAAACACAAGTGTGATATGGTCTTTCATATTTTTTGAAGTTGCGCCATGGCCCCCTTTGCCATCCCGATTCTTCGCCTGATCTCGTTCTCGCAGGAGCCATTACAATGAATGCTTTTGCAAACTAATAATTAAAATAATAATTCAATTGCAAACTAGCTCCACTTACTGCAATCACATTCTTTCACCATGGGTATTACACCATGATTTTTTATACTTTCATGATACCCTTTAATAAAAGAAGGGGGTTCGTTTATTGTTCCTGAAATACCAACCAACTTACACCAACCAGTTGAACTTAGTATAAAATTACGTATACAAAATTATACTGCCTTCGCATTGTTATATGAAATTTTGTAAATGATTATACCTGTAAATTAAATCAATTAGAACTGGGGGAGTTAGATATTATTTTGACGTACCTATCTCGCTTAACAGGACTGTGACCTGTTGATCCGTCGGAATCCTCACCCAGAACTTCCATTAAAGCTCCTTTTAGGCGACCGCGAGCCGTAAACACTTCTAGACAATACAAATAATCTTTTATAATATATAAATATTGTTTTTAATATATAAATTTAACAAAATTTTTATAAATTAAAATATACATTTTATAATGTTAAAATTGATTTTATATACTAAAAAATCTTAGCAATTACTTTTGTTATCATCACAATCTTTTCCACTATGTGCCTTTGTTTTATTCTTCATAGTTAGTAATCTAATTCGTTTTGGCATTATTTATTTTTATGTATCAAATTTATATAAAATATTATATGAATAAACGTGCTGTAAAATCTAAAAACAACAAAACTTCACAATTAAATATTGTACAAATTAATTAAAAATTATAATTGTATTGGTCGCCACTGCCACTGTCGAATTGATAAGTTGACAGCGGTATCGGTAATCAGTTTCGTTATATTTAATCTGTAGGTGCGGCAAAATCGAAAGAGTGGTATGAGGACTCTAAAAATGTTCTAACATTTCTAAATGTTTATTAAAATTTTCGAAAATATACAATAGTAGTTACATCCCCACCTATTCTAAAAACTTTAGGCGCTTATTTGTAAATCGGCTCTATACCCACAGTAAGGCCTATGATCTAATGCCAAAGTGATAACACTTTTCATACATAGAAGTATGTCTCCTCACTCTGCCCTCATACACCACCACCTCGCTAGAATTAAAAAGGGGTGATATTTTATTTTTTTAAATGTCCTGAACATAAGAAGGTCGCTATTTCCTAGTTGTACATGTACATTGTACTTAAAACTCCTATTGTTATTTATGTTACAAAACTATTACTAATTTCTTACATAAGTCATATTGTTTCACGTAAATATATTTTTTAAAAATAGGATGTAATTTAGTCTTATTTTTACCTATCTGTAAATGTATAATAATTATCATCTATTTCAGCTCGCATTATAATCTTCATTTAAGATTCAATCAATCAATTTGAAACGTCAAAATAGAGCTCAAGTTAGAGTACAGAGATACAAAAATAGCGTATGTAATAAATTCGCTACTGTTAAATTTATGAGGATTTATAAGATTGAAAGATTGCTAAGCTGCAATCTTAAATTCGGAATGTCTACTACGGGATACGAGCATGATGCTGATGGTGAGAATTTATTAGTTGGTGTTCTGTCACAACGATCCTTATAAACTTGTTTTGCAACCCTTGCTTGTTCGTGTAGTTTTGCAGTACCATTCCAGTACATCTAATATATAAATATCCTATATAATCCTATTTTTTTATTTTCTGTACAGTTAACTATATCAAGTGAAAAGATCTTTAATGGTTAAAATTGTATTATCAGGTTGTAAGTTTATACCAGCCTCCCAGCGTCCAGATGGTACTTGGCGAAAGCCGCGGCGGATAAGGGAAGGTTATGTGCCCCAGGAAGAAGTTCCATTGTATGAAAGTAAAGGCAAGCAATTCAAGGCTCGTCAAAGCACAGGATTACCTGTTGGGCTAACTGCGGAAATTGTTGCCCAAGCCCAGAAAAAAAAAGGACATGTTGGAACTGTACAGTCTATTCCTGGTATGATAATTAATGTAGATAAGAAGAAGAAAAAAAAGAAGGCAGGTTAGTCATTTACAAATTTTAAATGATATTCTTTCATTGGAAATTTTTCATTTTATTTCCATGCATTGAATCCAGATACCATCTTAATTTTTTTTTACAATTGTAGGTGTTGACGAAGCAGCGGATAAACTATCTAAATGTGAAATAATAGAACCTACATTTAACACACCAATCCCATCATCCACTCACTCCACACCTGCAAGTGACCCAGCAAAAAGATTAAAGAATCTGAGAAAGAAAGTAAGAGAAATTGAAATGCTTGAAGAGAAAATAAAGTCAGGGATGCTCAAAAGTCCAGATGAAGATCAGAAAGAGAAATTAACAAAGAAAAGTGACATAGTAAGAGAGATAGAGAAATTAGAGAAAGCTAGCGGTTAAGTTATGCCAAATGAAATGACATTGAGTGTTATATTTGACAATGCAGTTATTTTAATTAACACTGCTTGGAAACAAGAATCATGGGAGCGTTTGTGTTCTTTTATTCAATTATAAATTATTTACAACCATCTGTTATAATTTAATCAACTATCTATTTCAACCATGCATGACAATGTCTAGTAAGTTAACTGGACTGTGAATTTCATTATTTGTCTATTATTAAGGAACTTCTATGCAACTCAGTAAGCCTAAATGCATAGCTGTGAATCTATTGAATGAAAACATTTGTAAAGCATATTTTATTTGTATTGAATAAAGTGATAGAGGATAAGAAATAGTTAAGTCAAAACCTTATGTTAAGTGATAACTGCTGCCCTTAGAAACCAGAATAGCTGCAGATGAGTTGAACAATATAAAGAAATAAAAGTAAGTTAAATAAAAAATGACAGGAAAAAGTGTAAAGCCTTCTTCTGCTTTCATAATTTTTTTAAGAACTGTACTGATACAAGTAATTGTATAATTTTTTTTGATGAACTACACAAATTAGCCAGAGAAGCTGGCTTTGATTGCTTTACTGGATTGCAAGGTGGCATAGCTCTTAGGTTGCTTAGCCTGAACATCTATTAGCTAGTAACTTGACACAAGGGTCCCCGGTGAGGGGTATGTTGAACATATAAAACTTCAAGGAATAGTAGATATTTTATTACACTTACAATGTATAGGGGTTACTTATTATAAATTCAATTAAACATAGCTTAGTTGAATATTAAGTAAACACATTAAATGTAACTACAAAATTGAAACAATAAAAGAAAATTTATGTATTCAATGTAGACTATGTCCAGTAATTTTGTAAATTAAATTATCCTCATTTAAGATATACAGTAGCTTTTTATCAATTTACTTTGGACACCCATTGGAATAAATTTGGCCTGAAGACATCAATACATACAAATACATTTAAATAATTATATGATATAATGAATGAAGAAGATTGGTGCTGAGTCCATTTTCATTATAATTCATTTCGCCATAAATACTTATCACATTAAGGATGTATTTCGTTTTTTATTTGGTTGGCAGTAACCAGGTGCAATCTGTAAAACAAATATAGTTTTGAATTGAACTGTCAAATTCAAAATTAGTTTATATATTTCATTAAAAAATGTTAATGCAGGAGTAGTCACGCCTCATCACCATCTCTCTTTCTAATATATAACTGCACTATACATGCACGGCTGTAACATAATATAGCAGATCAACTGTATACTATCACTATGTCAGTATCAAATAAGGAATTTCATTCCAAAATATGTAAGGTAACACAAAATAATATGTATGCGTTACAATCTTTATTTGACTTAGCAAACTTGTTTTGTGAATATTAATTGCGCAGATCACTAATTTCGTTATAAAAACATAGCCCAGTTTTGTTTAAACTCAAGGACAGTTACTTACGTGGTGTGATTTTAAATGAATTCATTTCTAGCCTTCTGCCTTGCATAATTGCCCAAACACGCTAGGATTCCTACAACGGCAATGCCGATGCCTAATACAGTGGCGAGAAAGTCTCCAAAGTCATAGCCTGATGATGCTTCTACACTACTAATTGCTAGTAATGCAAACAGCAATGAACACAATTGAAAATACATTATTTTGAGTACTTATTTAGGGAGATACTTTAGACAGATTTATAAATCAAACTGGTTTACTTAGTGTTGCTTTGCAAATCAAACGTCACTGTCAATCGAGATCAATATACGAATACGACGAAATACTCTATGGTAGTGTTTTGGGTAATGTGGCATCAGGGCGGAATGCAAGTCGCCACATCACCCCTACGGAGTGGTTTATGTTACTTTTATTGGACAGAAACGCATCAATTAAAATTAAAGGAACCTGGAATTTAGCTGCATGCGGGATAAAACGCCTGTAGAAATTGAGCATGCCGAGGAAACGCCTCATGCCCTGAACTGTCTGAGGAGGAGGGAAATCACTCGCTCCTGTGGGGGACGTGTACCTTCGGCATTGATCAAATATCCCAGAAATACTACTACAGTGGCACCAAAAACGCACTTTGATGTATTTAACACGACTCCATAGTCTTGCAAACGTTTGAAGAGTATACGGAGGTGTTGTCGATGAGTGAGTCCATCGAGGGAAAAAAATCCGGACAACGTCAAGGTCAGGAAAAAAAATCTAGACCCCGTGTGACATAGTCGATAAAATGCTGGAAAGTTTGTCCAGCGTTGCGCAAATCGAAGGTCATGAAGGGTAACGAAGAGGCCAAATGAAGTAAAGATGGCAGTCTTCGGGATATCCACTTCAAAGTCAGGGATCTGAAGGTATGCCTTGACTAGGTCCAACGTGCTTTTGGAGCCAGAAAGACTGTTAGCAAAGTCATTGATATTCCTAATAGGATATCGGTCTGGGATAGTCCTAGCATTTAAAAACGATAGTCACCGCATGGACGCCAAGAGTCATTTTCTTAGGTGCCATGTGCAGTGGGGAAGCCCAAGAACTTTCAGAAGGCCTGGCAGTGCCGGAACGAACCATGTCTTCGAATTCTCGTTTGGCAGCAATAAGTTTTTGAGGTGCCAAACGACGTGGTCGACAAAAAACCGGAGGCCCTTCAGTAGTCCTTATAAAATGTACGGTATTGTGCTTAACAACTCTGGGTAACCCGGGTGGGCGGGTTATATTTGGAAACTCAGCGAGCACATGTGAGAAAGGTGAGTCGACACAAGAAAGAGTTTTAACACTAACCTGCGAAATTTCAGCAACTGTAGTGGAAATCGACAGCTTAGTACAGCCATCAATAAGACGCTTGTGTCGGCAATCAGGCAAGAGATTATAATGACTAAGGAAGTCGGAGCCTATGATTGGAATACCAACGTCTGCTATCACGAAATTCCACTGGAAATCCCGGCGGAGACCTAAATTAAGGTGTAGACAAATATTGCCATACGTTCGGATAGAACTGCCATTAGCGGCGCTGAGGTGGTAGTCATTAACTATGGACCTACCCTTTAACAAACGCCGAGGATAGCAACATAAATCAGATCCAGTATCAATTAAGAACTGGATTTTTGAAGCTTTATCCGTGACAAATAGTCGGCGGCCGGGATGGTGACAATCAGTAGCCGCCTCTACTGACTGCTGCTGGAGTTTTCCTGCTGCGGCTTCCAATTGCAGGGCTTGATGCACTTGTTTGCTCTTTTGTTAAATCTTGCATGATACCAGGTCCTTCTTCAGAGACGAATTACCAGAACGCCGATTAGCTGAAACTGAGCGCTGACTGGAAACACCACGTTTATTATTGGCGGAGAGAATGGCAATTTGTCGGCTGAGGGCATCAAGCCGTCGCATCATATCGTGCATTAGAGCTTCTTCTTGCAATAACGCTTCCGCCATGTTTTAAGAATAAAAAGATAAAAACTGTTACCGAAAATAAATGTAGCAATGCGATGTAAATTTCTAGTAAAAATCTTCTCAAGCTTTCTGTGAGTCCGTGCGGCGTTGGCTGGTGCGGCGTCGGAAAAAATCTTCACACCAAAAAAATCTTCTCGAAAAAAGTCTTCGACACGAAGAAGAAGAAGAAGAAAGTCTTGCCGTTAGAAGAATCACGTCGGGGTCACCAATTTGGGTAATGTGGCATCAGGGCGGAATGCAAGTCGCCACAGTGTGTCGTATGCCGTTCACATGTCAATAACTGATAAGCACTACGTAACTAATTATAATATTATTGTTTATTTGGGCTGACCTACCGCTCGTTCTCCAGCTAATGGTTAAAAACAGTCAACAATTGCAATCTCCATCTAACCCACTAAGATTAAAAAAACATAATTGGTAATTTCAATAAAAATGTTACTTTTTAAACTACAGAATTGTGAAAAATTTCCGTGCCATAGTGGTTGCGTTATCTATATTGACCGTATATATTAAAAGCAAAGTTTTCGATCACATATATTTGCAGTCTCTGCCATATGCGATAGTAAATGTAATCTATTTCATAATCTAAACAGATATATACGTAATATAAAAATAAAAAAGTATAATAATAAAAATATCAATCGACGACGATATTAGTAAATATTGTTAAAAAAAGAACCTTATAATGACTTCTTAGGTAGATACTTACTAGAACAAAATGATAAGCTAGGTATAATCTATGCAGTTTAAATATAGTTTTCCCTTAGTCTGTGATTTGTATCAATAAATTAGTAAATTTAGTGATTTTGTACGAATTTATACTGATTAGCGTTAGCCATCGTAAGCTGTCGATATAATGCTTATAAAAGTATAAACCTTGATGTTAAAAAGTTTAATGTGTTTGCACAAACATAACTTGAAATTACTTGCTAGTTACTTCTGTTGTGCATACCTTTAATGTTGTAATTGTTAATAACCTAATCCTTGTTATGATCAATTGATACAAACTTAACATATTCATCAAAAAAGTTTTCAAGTTTAAAAATGAGTTACAATTCGGGGGGAAGCGGTGGAAAAGGCTTTGGATTTGCCGGCTTTTCGATGCCAAAACGGAATCCGTCAAATGTATCTTTGCATGCTGTGCCTCCACCGACGACTCCTATGCATGCTGTACCTCCGCCAGCAGGCCTGTCTAAGCAGGGCTATTCAACGATGAATTCCATAACCCAGAATGCCGTCGCCGGCACCTGGGGAACATTAGGAAAGAAACGTTCCAAAACTGAAGACGAGTGAGTTTTAAAATTATTTGTTTTATATATATATTAATTTACGAGAACTCCAGCAAAATTTGATAGTCATATACAGGTTATAACTATAATAAGTCAAAGAAGCGAGAAAGTGGTGTCTATATTGTTGAAAGTATGTAAAATACCATGCAAAAAGGAAATTTGTAATCTGAATCTCTTTTTACTGTTGCATGTTCCTTTTTATTCATATTATCATTCCTCAAACACTTAATAAAATTGTATGAAGCCTTTACATTACTCTATGATGTTTCTTAGGAGATCTCTTTTTTTTATAAGGTTTTTGCTTATGAACCATCAATATGAAAATACACATCCATTACATTGTTGTAGATATTTTGACGAAGATGATGAGCCTCCGACACCTGCTCTGGCATATATCCCTGCACCTGGCAGTCCGACCAATGATATTGCATCTAGCTCTAAGGTATTATAATTATATATTAACCAAAAAGTCTGTACCCCTTCTGACAAATAGTGTAGACAGAACATTATGAAACTTCCTACACTTATAGTTATTCTAGACAAGAAATTGCACCTTGCTTTTCAACAAGATTTTTTTACACTGCTAGTTTTACTATAGCTTTATTACTTAGTCTGTACTATTTGATTGTTTCATAAAAGTCTCTCAGATTAAAACTAATTGAAGCTAGCCCTTTTGTCCACTCTCATTTTGTGCAATTAAAGATAAATAAAGAAATGATTGATAGCTAAAATACAAACATTCAACCTGTCACTTTGGCCTAACTACCACTAAGTAATATTATATGCCTTTCACTTCATTAACATCCATGCATTTATGCATACATAGTCATCAATTAACCTGCCTCTTTACCTGCCCCCTTTTTAATAGGCCAATTTAGTCAATTTACCTCTATGGCACCCCACACAAATTATGACATATTTCCGCTCTATGCTTTTTTTTATCATCTCGTCCTTTAGTAAATTTTTGTGAACATAACATATGCCAGTTTTGCATTAATTCAGAAATTACACATTATTAGGCAGAAGATGATGAAGAGGATCCTTTAGATGCATATATGGCTGGTTTGGAGCAGCAAGCAGCTAAAGATTTGGTAACTAGTAAGGAAAATGAAATTGCCGGCAAGGGAGACAGTGGCAGAGGAACCAGGGGAGACATTGATGAGCTGGATGATGAAGAGAGTTATTATAAGTGAGTAATAGTAGTTACAGGTTCAAAGAGAAGATGTGTAATAACTAATTATAACAGAACATCACTATATTAAGTAATAATAAAGTGATATTTTATTATAGAGTATAGATTGATTGATTGTTTTGTTTATGGCGTTTCCATATAGATTTCGCCAATGTCAAAGTGTGTACGTTAAACTGCTGTAAAAAGCGGGCTTCGTGACGGACAAGGATCTAAACTATAAGAAAGTATGCATGGTTACTGCTGAGACAATTCAGCTATGCTCACTGTTGATAAGTCTAAAACAATAGAAACAAACACAATATATACATAGGGTTAGTTGTTTAAAGGACAGACAAACTAGAGTCTAATGTTATTTTGTGAAGGAATGAACATAAAATATAAACAAAAGGAGAGTTAACAAGAGATAGTAGGGATTTGAAGTCTATGGGGCGCGGGATATCATTAGGAAGGAGGTCGTAGAGGGAAGAAGATAATAAGGCAATTGAAAAAAGGTGATTAGGAGTCCCTTCGTCCAGTCCACATTCACAAAGGAGCTGTCTCTAACGTGTAGCTTAGCCAGGTGGACGGGAGTACACGCATGCCCAAGCCTTAATCTGCAGATAGTGCTTGTGAAGCGTTTGTGAGCGTTTTAAAATTGCTAAACCAAGGCGGATGGGAATTGAGGGTTGGACTTCAGCGTAGTGTTTACCCTTGAAAGAACTAGTTTGCTGCCAATGATTGCTCCAGGATGTGAAAAGGCGTTGTCTTGCGATCGGAATTAGGTCATTGGGATAAACCCTGTAATGATCTATACAGCCAGTAGTTGAGGCATCTTTGGCACAAAGGTCAACATATTCGTTGCCTTGAATGCCCCTGTACCCAGGGATCCATGCAAGGACAACCTGAATCCCTTTGACGTGACAACGGGCGAGGGCATCTTTAATTTTTAGGATGTAGGGAATTTATATTTTGCCTTAAACTGGTTAGCCTGAATTGCCTGAAGACAGCTCTTAGAGTCAGAGAGAATAACTGATTTAATGCAGTTATGGGTCTCAATAAAGACAGAGCTTCCAGCACAGCTATCGATTCGCCGGAGTATACTGACGCTTCGGGGAGTTTAAAGTTAGGTTCAGGCTGTGTTTGGGAATCCAAACAGCAGCGCCGACACAGCCCTGGTCTGAGAACTTAGAAGCATCGGTATAGATGATGAGCCAGTCTGGCCAATGTTCCGCTATGTAACTATTTAGCTGGGGATTTGCAGTATGGGAGCTTTTTCGATGCCAAGGTCAAGAAGGATAAGGGGTTGATAGGTTATAGCCTCAAAAGGAATGTCGAAAAGAGGAAACTTTTGAGACTGAAATATGGGACAGGGAAGACGGAGATAACTTACAAAACTATTGAAGAGGCAGGGATATTCTTTGTGGGACCAGTACTTATTCGTAGAAATAAAATCAGAAAGGATATGGAGCTTAGGGATAAGAGGGTGATACGGGAATTGGATAACTTTAAAAGGAAACGATCAGATATAAATTGTCTTCTCAAATGCAGGGGAGCTTCCCATTCCACCTGAAGGGCATTGATAGGGGATGATTTCATGGCACCACATATTATTCTCAAACACTTGGCTTGGATTTTGTTGAGGGAACCAAGGGCAGATTTGTTGCAGGGCTCCAGTAGGAAAGTGCCATAGTCAAAGTGACTGCGCACCAGGGCATTGTACATCAGTTTCTGAGTATAAGGGTGGGAGCCCCACCAAACGCCGGAAAGAGAACGTAAAATATTTATGTTTTTCTCGCATTTTTTAATAATATTGTTAATGTGATGTATTCCAGTTAATCTGGAATCCAGGACAACGCCTAGAAATTTAACTTGATTCACCACAGAAAATCTTTGGTGGCCATATGATACTGAAACATCAGGGATGGATCTGGATCGAGAAAAAACAACAACATTACTTTTAGGGATAGATAGGGACAGACCATGATTAGAAAGCCAATCATATAGATAGCTTATGGCTGAGTTGAGACGTGCAGTGGCCTCATCAATTTCTTTGGCAGCAACATACAGTGCCAAGTCATCTGCATATTGGAGGATTTGACAGAAGGAGTTGACAGAGAGTTCTAAATCATAAGTATATATATTATAGAGTAGCAGACTGAGACAGATCCTTGAGGAGTCCTTTCCATACCTGTCTAGGAGAGGAATTATACATTGGAGACCGAATGGATACAGATCTAGGAGAGAGGAGATTAAAAATTACATTAACAATCTTCACAGGGATACTCAGCTGAAGCATTTTCTGCCTGAGCATTGGAAGAAGAACATTGTCATATGCCGATGAAACATCCAAAACACACCTACTAGCGACTCCTTCTTGGATTATAGAGTATAAAGAACTTTGTGAAACTCACTGATCGTCTTTAGTTAGTCTATACCCAAAAATAGAAATTTCCCCGACCCTTAACTATGGATGATTAATCGAGTCCAAGGCTCAGATAGTTGAAAAAACTTGAGATCTTGATCAAAGTGCAATCTACTTCTATGCAGGACAGCTTTTAACATTTTATAAAGCTCAAATCCGGTTGTGTGTAGAATACTGTTGTGACATTTGGGCAGGCATTGCTAAATGCCATCTCGCAGCTTTGGACTCGGTGGAAAAGCTATTTCGTGATGCAGCTGATACCAATCACCTCAGTCTTGAGCACAGGCGTAAGGCTAGTTCGTTTTTCTACAGATTGCATTTTGGAGAGTGTGCTCAGGAATTACATGATCCAATTCCCCCATCCCCGTCCCACCATCGGACTTTGAGACGCACTGCAGAATTTCATCCTGTTAATGTGAACATCCCTCAAACCCGAATGAAGCGTTTTGCTATGTTCATTGTTTATACAGCAAGGGACTGGAAGTTTTCCCGCATCTGTTTTTCTTTCCGATTACAATGTGGGTATTTTCAAGAGAAGAGTGAATAGGCAGTTACTAAGCTAGTGCACTTACCACTTGACGTCAAGTGAGATCGTAGTGTTAGGCTTAGAAAGTATAACAAAAAACGCACATTGCAAAAAATTTATTAATTGTTAGTTGAAATAGTTGGTGTGATAAAATCATGCTTCCGTTTTTAAACTATAAACTAATTTGATGTAATAAAGTTGTCGGTCACCTGTTTGTAAATCATATTCACTTCACATAACAATGTGGTTAATACCACTAGATTTTGTCATGGTATCTTGCACAGCAATATTTGGGCACTTCTCTTAAGATCTAAGTTAGTAATTATTAATTTAAAGTAGAACATAGTAAAGTTTACACATATTGTGTTTGTTAGTACTACCACATACATATTACACATATTGTTGTTTTTTTGTGAAAAAACAAAGATTAGCCAGAGAAGCGACTTTTAGCTTAGCCTGAACCTCTATTCGCTTTTTTTTATTAAATAAAACTGAAAAACATGGACTGATCGTCTGTGCCTTTTTATTTTGGATTTTAATTTTTATGGTTGCTCCGTTTATAAAAGAGTTTACAAGGTTTACTTAAAGCTACAAAACTACTAATTCTGATTTCCTATATATATATATATATATATATATATATATAGAATACTGTTTATTTAAGTACAGTTTTTCCTCTCTACAGTTTACTGGCTAAACTTGTTCATTTCCTTCTCAGAGGCCGCTAACGCCTTTACTTGATGGCGTGGTCTATCGCCTTCGGGTCCCTATTCCGAAACTTCTATGCATATTAACTCGACACAAGGGTTCCCCGGTGAGGGATAACCTCTGCTTGGATATCATATCATACATAATTATTTGTAAGCTATTGTAACATATTCATTCATATCTAGGGTGATAACAAACACACCACAAGTGGACATTCAACAAGTTCAATGGATCTTCCTTCTACAGATACATGGAAGAGAATCCCCTGGTGAATGCAGGTGATGAGTCAGACCTAGAAATTGAGTATGATGAAGATGGAAACCCTATTGCTCCACCAAAGAAGAAGATAATTGACCCGTTGCCTCCAATTGATCATTCAGAAATACAGTATGAGCCGTTTGAGAAAAACTTCTATGTCCCTCATGAAGAAATTGAAAATTTAACACATCAGCAGGTTGAAGACTTAAAAAAAAGTTTAGGTGTTAAGGTCAGTTGCTCAATTTAATTTTCAAGGAAAGAGGCAAGGAAATTACTGCTCACCTGATCTTGAGTGATCTCCACCACATTTATTCTTCATTCACCTGGTAAACAGCCTTCAGGTCTTAAATTTTCAGCCTTGGTAAACTAACGTAGAGTGCAAGCACTGCCTTTGCATTCAACTACTATAAGAAGTCAATCTTCTCCAGTAAGCCTGTCGAACCGATAAGTTTCAACGGGAGTTATAAGTTACTACCTGACGCCCTCTACCAACGGTGCTTGTTTCTACCTGATATGTCTACTGAAGTCTTTTGATTCTCATTAACAAATACTTTTCGCACCCAAAACGCTATTTTCAGTCACACTATCCTAAGTCTTCTCTCAACCACAAAAGGTTAGCTGGAAGATAAGGCTAAATAGCATTAAGTTTGCCTATATGCATACATTTTTGTGTAATTAAGAATTTATCTATCTACTGTTTAAAGTCACCTTTTCCACCTTTTTTTTTTTAACCTGTGGGGAACGTACCTAGCCGCGTAAACACTCCCCGGGGGAGGGACGAGTTATGTCGGGCCCTCACCAACTAAACCCCAAAGGCGCACCCGAACACATAAGGCGCGCCTTCCTCCGTAGGCCTCCGCAAGCGGGTGACAAACCCCCCAAGTAAAGAGGTAGTACAGAGGTTAACTCCCTCATGTACTATAGATATACTTTACTAAAACAATTATATTACTTTAATTCCAGATAACGGGTCCGGATCCACCTCGGCCAGTGAGCAGCTTCGCACATCTAGGTTTCGACGAACAATTAATGAAGGCAATACGTCGATCTGAGTACACGCAGCCCACGCCCATCCAGGCTGCTGGTGTCCCCGCTGCATTATCTGGCAGAGATCTTATTGGTATAATAAGATATTTTTTATAAGGCATTTCAGAGTTCCCAAACAGCCTGCATGTGTTATACAATTTTGGAGAGCGACTATAGAATTATAAATACTTGACCATCATAACAATGACATCATTTTGAAATATAATATTCGATATATAGCTGCTATAATTAAGTTTTTTTATCTCATTATCTTTCGACTGGCTGGACCGATTTTGATGATTCTTCTTTTATTTGAAAGCTAGTACTTTCTGGTTGTCCAGTTCTGACAATGGCTTCCATGATAAAACTGCGTTAGTCTTAAATTTGCACTGAGTATGTGTGCATCAAATGGATGAATAACTCAATCAACAAATATTACGCTAACCAATTTCGATGATTCATTTTTTATTGGAAAGGCACAAGGTGCGAGTTTGATGAGAGTTTGGTTTGGTTTTTTTCTTCTTCGTCAGATTAATTCTATTTCGTAATATTCTTTTTGTATTTGATGTTTTTTACATGTAAACAAATTTGTGCTAGTACTATTTACTGTTGGCAAAAAAAAAATTGTGTCTCTTTAAAAACTTATTAACAGTAATTTTTCACTCTTACGACTTCTCTTCCTTCGTCTTTCTTTGTTCCTGGAAGATATAAGTTGTTATCTCAGTAAGTGGTCATTTTACTTGCCATCCTCGAAATAGGACACAGATAATACTGTTCACTGAGCCTGTGATAGGTGATTATATTCATTTTCATTACACCTCACCAGGGGGACCCTTGTGTCGAGTTACTGCGATAGAGGTATAGGCTAAGCGACCTAAGAGCTATGCCACCTCTCAATGCGGTGAAGCAGTATCTGTATGTGTGTGTGTTTTTGATCCGTTTTTAATCGGAGTCCTAGACAATATTAAATGGCTGGTGGTAAGATTACTAAAGTGATTAATTGCTGATAATATATTTTTTAAGGAATCGCGCGCACTGGCTCCGGGAAAACCGCAGCGTTTTTATGGCCGCTTTTAGTACATATAATGGACCAGAAGGAGTTGGCGCCCGGCGATGGGCCCATAGGTCTCATTCTTGCTCCGACACGGGAACTTGCACAACAGGTAACATTAATCACTCGGGTACATTGGTAGTTTGCTATTTTTATGTATAAACCATATAACCATCTTCTGAGCAAAGTTGTTCACTAAATTGACTATTTGTCTTATTCATCTAATATATAAAATTCTTATGTCACAATGTTTGGAACAAAATTCCTCTGAAACGACTTGACTGATTTTTATGATTTTTTTTAAAAATGTTTTATTAACATTATTTACGCTCCATCATGTTATTATAGCTAATGAAAAGATAGTTTCATACAAAATACATTACTAAAAAAAACAGCAATGAAACAAAGTGAAAAACAGCTGATGCTCAGGCCAACTAACGCCGGGGCAGGTATGTTGACTTGACTTTGTGTTTCGTTGCTGTTTTTTTAAGCATTTACTTTTTTATCAGGATCGATTTTTTTTCGTCCCCTCATTAAAGGTGTCTGTCATCGTTTTCGGATGCTATCTCCTAATACCCTATATAACTCAATAATGAATTTTCAGATTTACATGGAGGCTAAGCGATTTGGAAAAGTCTACAATATAAGATGTGTATGCTGTTACGGTGGTGGCTCCAAGTGGGAACAATCCAAAGCTTTAGAGGGTTAGTTATTGATAATATTTGTTAGAGAAAATATATTAGACCTTCAGCCATATCTATGTCCAGCCTAGTTGTGGTACTTGTTCAGTTAGCCCACTTGCATAAAAAAAGCCATTGTATTATGATTGAGTTGTTGTTATATAAGGCTTGCTATGCTAGTACTGTTCTCAGTTCCCCTTAAGGATGAGATGCTATTTCGAAGTTCAGTAGGATACCCTGAAGGTATTCTCAATATTCTTCAGCACCACATATCAAGTAGTTCAATTTAGTTTGTTTTTCCCACGGTTCGCGTTTCCGTTGACCTGCTTATATAGATGTTTTGTGTCAAAACATGCAATTTAATTAATTCTATACAATGTTTATTTCAAAAACAGTTGAGTTGAATACTTTGTATCGTTGCAGGAGGAGCTGAAATAGTGGTGGGCACACCTGGTCGAATGATAGATATGATCAAATGCAAAGCGACCAATCTGATGCGGGTCACATACTTGGTGTTGGACGAGGCAGATAGGATGTTTGACATGGGATTTGGTGAGTTCACCTACCCTATCATGAAAATATTCCTACTTTGGTATTTAACCAACTGTTCCTTCTTTTGTATTTGTGAAAACATCAAAAAGCTTTATTGCTGCAACTGCACATTGAACAATTTTGGCCGCTGATTGTTTGTCTTGGCAGATCCAAAACTTATAAATAGAGTGCTTATGGAACACTGCCTATTAATACCTATCTATTCTTAACACCATTTGCTAAGAATTCTCCAACAAGATAAAATATTTTTAGTGAGCTTTAGTGCAGGTACCAAAGAAACAACACGAATCACTAGCAGCTCCTTCTTTTGTGACAAGCGTGCGCAAATTCCTTGAACTTTCGTAATCAAATCGTGGGTAGTGTACGGCACTTGGCAGTCGCAGACGGTTTGATTGTATTGGTTACATTGGTGTAGAGTCGCAGGTGCGCTCCATCTGCAACCACGTGCGCCCCGAGCGGCAGGCGCTGCTGTTCTCCGCGACCTTCCCGCGGCGCGTGGAGCGGCTGGCGCGCGACGCCCTGCACGACCCCGTGCGCGTGCAGCACGGCGCCGCCGGCGAGGCGTGCGACCTGGTCACGCAGCATGTGCGGTAACCACCAACACAACTATTATATTTGTTAATTTTAAACAATCAGTTATTAAATTTAAAATGCTATCGATTGATGGTGCTACACGATATAGTCCGCAAGACTGTTAATTATCAGGACACTTTGTACAAGTTGTAATTGTGTTGTGCCGAAACTGTGCCAAGAAAAACAGAGAACACCACCAAAAACCAAAGATTCCAAGTTTTTTTTTTAGAATCTCGGTAACTTGTTCTATATGTTAGGCTGAATGTATAATGAGATATTTTTTGTTTTGCAGGATCTTCAATAAAACGGAGGAGAAGTGGCCCTGGCTGTTAAATAATTTGGTTGAATTTCTGTCAGCTGGAAGTATTATTATTTTTGTCACTAAAAAGGTATGTAATATTATGTTTAACATAAAGAAATGCTAAGAAATCACATTTTCTGTTTTTGTTTAATAATGTCAACCATTTACTCTCTGAGATGGCTTATAAATTAATATTTCTGTATTATGTGTTTGCTTCGAGTGTTCACACTGTCTGATATATGTTTAGTTAGAAGCAGAGCAGACTGCAGCCAACCTGGGCGTGCAGGAGTACGACGCGTTGCTCCTACACGGTGACATGGACCAAGCGGATAGGAACAAAGTCATCACAGCCTTCAAGAGACAAGAGAATAGTATACTGGTGGCTACCGATGTTGCTGGTACCTCTATTGATCATTTAAACTGAAACATTCATATTTTTAGCATTAATATAACAAATATGAGTGTCTCTGACTTTTACATTTGAGTGTGTGTCTAAGAATTGCATTCGAAAACAAAAACATAAAAATATCAATCAACCAACAAACTTATTAGTTTTGTAAAGGAGTTTCACAGTAGTCATTAACAAGATGTTTATATGTTAATGTAGCTGCTCCTTTAATTGAGGAATTGAGTACGAAGTACATAAGTACCAAAGCAACACTTTGCTAATAAAAATGGGTAGAAGTAGTAGAAGAAGTCGAAAAGACAGTTTTTAACAAGTTATCTTTACGGGTTTCAACGGGGTTCAAGCTAATGCCGACATATCTCATTTTTTCCGCAGGCAAATGCCGTTTATCAGACATTCGTTCAGGCTTCGTTAAGCCTATATTTTAATTACCGTTATTAATTAATTTAGTTTAAAAGTTTTTTGCTTGACGTATTAATATATAGATTAGTTATATTATTTGCACAGCGCGAGGGCTGGACATCCCGCACGTGCGCACCGTCATCAACTACACGGTGGCGCGGGACATTGACACGCACACGCACCGCGTCGGGCGCACGGGGCGTGCCGGAGTGCGCGGCCACGCCCACACGCTGCTCTCCCGCGACCGTGACCGGGACTTCGCCGCGCACCTGCTGCGCAGTCTCGAAGCGGTGCAGCAGGTAGGCATCACATGCGCATACACCGCGTACGAACATGCACATCTGATCTGCGCCTTCCCCCACCCATAGGCATCCCTCGTATATCGAGACGTACACACACTTACCATGTTATCTAAGAGAAAGTGTGTGGGTATGTTCCATATAGGAATGGCTCGACCGATTTCAATGAAACTTTCAGGGAATCTTCAGATTGACCTGGCGAGTAATACTGTAAAGTTCGATGACGATGGGAGCACTTCTCTTTTTGAACTGTCAAACAAGCCATACGTCGTATTTTTATTTCTGACATTAACTGGAGCTCAATATGTTTTTGTATAAATGATAAGAATGATATTGTATTTACTGATATGTACATGGGTGTAGGTAATGATCTACACCCGCTCTCAAGACAATAGAAGAGAATGAATATGGAGAGAAATAAATAATTTAATAAATTGTGAGAGTTAAATTAAATATTTAATGATGTAAGTTTATTGTTTAAACAAAATCTAGCCCGGTGAAGCGGGCTGGGTACGCTACTATAACATACTTCATAACACTTGGTCTCCAGAATATCTTCGTGAGCTCTTCGTATTATGTAGTTATAAGATATACAGTTTGTAATGTGGGAGGCCTTCACTATTGTAGATATTTGCGGGAAGAATAACACTCGGAGTCCAGATTTGTAACGTCCTTACTGGTACTAATTATAAACTAAGTTTGTCGACCAATCAGGAAGGGACATTGAGCAACAGCTATATGCAATGAGAGTGAGCGAGAGGTGACCCTCTCTGTCACACATCTTGCGCGCTCCGCACAGAGACAGCGATATGCTGTTTAAGACCCCCGACATCACTCCCCCTCAAGCGAAGCGTACGCTCTTCTTTACGACGCGGCCCGATCTTGTTACGTAGGGATGGCTGGTAGCGAGCATGTTACTTGATGTTGCTGTGTTTCTAGTTACAGGTACCTCTTCCTTGTCTGTTTCACTCTCAATTGTATATGCGGGCTTCAATCTGTCCAGCGATATTACTGAAGTTCGCGTTGGAAGTTGAATTTTGAAATATTTTTCGTGTCGCTTTAAAACTTCGTATGGTCCGTCGTACGGTGGTGTGAGTGGTGACCGCACGGTGTCATTGCGGACGAATACATGTGAGCACTTTGAGAGATCTTTGTAGACGAATGGTCGCTGTGACGTTTGTTGCGGACGTGTTGTAGGCGTTAATGACGTCATCGCTTCTGTTAGATGCCGTAGAAAATCTGCGTCGTCATATTTCGGCTGAGTAGGCACGAAGAAATCGGACGGTATCCTCAGATTTGTACCATAGGTCATAAGCGCGGGGCTGAAATTGTTGTCGTCTCGTATAGCGCTGCATAGCCCAACAGAACTGAGTGATCTTCCTCCCATGTTATAGACGCGCCACGAGCCATGAAGCGCGGCCTTCATAGTTCTATGCCATCTCTCTATTTGACCGTTAGATTGAGGATGGAATGCGGTGGTTCGAATTCTGTTTATTCCAAACTTTTTAATAATGTGTTGAACAATGATGATTCGAACTGGCGGCCTTGATCGGTTGATATTCTTAACGGACAACCGAAGCGTGTTATCCACTGTTCGTAAAGCGCTTTAGCGACTGTCTCTGCGGTTATGTCTTGCACGGGAATCGCTTCGGGCCATTCGTGCATCTATCGATAATAGTGATGCAGTATCGATAACCGTTGGATGGTTGTAGGGGCCGACTATGTCTATGTGTATATGTTCGAAGCGTTGCGATGGCGGAAATGTAGATAGCGGCGTTACGACGTGGCGATGTACTTTAGCGCTGACATTCTGTGCAGGCTTTCGTCCAACTTGCCACTTCTTTACTCATCGCTGGCCAGAAGAATTTGGTGGTCATCTGCTTTCTTGTCGTTCTTACGCCTGGATGGCACAGTTCGTGTTGCGCTTTGAAAGCGGCGTAACGATATGCCTTGGGTAAAAATGGGCGTGGCGTTGTTGTGGACAGCTCACACGTGATTGGACGGCTCATTCCAGGTAGGGTTAGATCGGCGAATTTTAAGTTCGGTTGTACTTTTAACTTCTTTAGTTCTTCGTCGTTGCTTTGGTCGATAGACAATTGAGCGAAGTCGATTGCAGTTGGGCATTGTATTTCCTCTATGCGCGACAATGCGTCGGCGACTGGGTTCTCTTCGCCTTTTAGATACTCGATTTTGAGCAGAATTGGCTGATGTAGCTGAGTTGACGTTCACGGCGCGGGCTGTCGCTGTTACTCGCTGTCTTTGTCAGTGTATGCGTAAAGGGCTTGTGATCGGTGTAGATGGTGACTTCGGAGCCTTCTATTAATCGACGAAAATGTTTTACAGCTGAGTAGATCGCTAATAGCTCGCGATCGTACACGCTGTAGCGGCGTTAGTAGCACTCATAGTTTTCGAAGAATGCCAGTGGTTTCCAAACTTCTGAGTCTTTTGTTGCAGTACGGCGCCTAGACTATGATCTGAGGCGTCGGTCATGATGACAAGTTTGTTTCCGACAGACGGGTACGCTAGTGTTGTGGCTGAGATGCTTTGGCGGCATTTTCAAAAGCGTTTTCGGCTTCAGGCGTCCATTCGATTGGCGTCTTGTCGTTTTCTGTTATGTAAATACTTGTTTTAGATCGTGTTGTAAGTCGGCTTGGTGAGGTAGGCAATCGGTAGAAATTTAGCATGCCTAAGAAACGTCGTAGCTCGATGATGGTTTTCGGCAGGGTATGTAGATATGGCGTCTGTACGTTCTTGAGGAGGTCTTATTCCCTCTGCTGTAACTTCGTAGCCCAGGAAGTTGATCGTATTCTTTCAAACTCGCACTTGTCTACGTTGATCGAGACACCGTATTTCTCGAGGCGTTTTAATATTTCGTGAAGCAGCTTTTTATGCGATTCTTCACATTTTGAAAAGAGCAGGATGTCGTCTATGTAGCAAAGCATCCGCTAATACCTCGTAGGACCTCATGCATGAATCTTTGATAAGATTGGCTTCCATTTTGAGACCAAACGTCATGCAGTTGAATTCGAATAGGCCGAAAGGTGTGATTACGGCGGTCTTCTTTGCGTCTTCTTTATTTATAGGTATCCAGTAATATGCAGTCTTGATATCGATTTTGGAGAATAATTTCATGTCTTTCAGCTGATACGTGAAGTCTTGAATGCGGTGTTATAGAATTTGCCAGTCCGCTTGTGTAACCGCGTTTAGGCGTCTGTAATCTCCGCAAATTCGTATTCCTCCATCTTTTTCTTAACAACATGGAGCGGGCTCGCCAAGGACTCTTTGATGGCTGGCATATACCCATCTCCATCATGCGCTCGAATTCTTCTTTGGCCGCTTTGTATTTGTCGGGCGGCAGGGGCGCGCGCGTGCAATCAACGGTGGGCCAGTTGTTTCGATGTAATGAACTACGTTGTGTTTCGGTGGCTGCTTCGGTGACATGGGCCGAAGTACGTTAGGATAAGTCTTCAATATGCCATGGTAATCTTGACTGGAATTGATAAGGTGGATGGCTTCGGAAGGTGTAGAAATCTCGATGGCATTTATCGATAGTTCTGTCACCATATCGACTAACCTTTTCTTATGCAGGTCCACAAGCAGTTGAAATGGCGAAGAAAGTCAGCTCCTAATTCGAAGTCTTGACATCTGCAATGATGAAGGTCCACGTGAAGCTTCGACGAAGGCCAAGGTTCAGCCTAATCGTTTTCTCACCATACGTTTTTATGGGCGTATTATTTGCGGCAAAAAGTTGGAAAGCGCTATCTCGGCTGTTTCTTGTCTTATTTGTCGCTGCCAGTACGGAAATGTCGGCGCCTGTGTCCACGAGGAAACGTTCCCGAGTGTCGCGATCGATATTACACATAGGCGATTGCTTGTATGGGAGACATCGACGCTCGCCACAGTCGATGTCGACGTTAGTTTTCCGACTTCTTATTTCGGCGACAGCACGGTGACTCGCAACGTTTCGCTTTGTCGCCAAACCGAATGGTATTTGCATTCCCATGTAGGATCCCCAGGCTTCACTGATGAACTGCGTCGCGTACTGGACTGCGAACGTGAGCGTGAGCGCCAGCGAAAGGGACGGCGCTGATCATTATGCTGCGAACGGGAGCGTATTTCGGCAATTTCAAGCGTAAGTTTTTGGATTTGCTTCGTTAAAAATTCTAATCTTGTATTAGTTTCGTCTTCGGTAGATTTTGAGACGACGGCGACGGAAGCGTTATGTGTTGGCGCGGAGTATTCGGCCATCTGGTCGGCCATGGCGGCAAGCACGTCGAGCGATGATTCAGTATTGATCGAGAGAACTACGCGTATTTGTGTGGGTAGTTGATTGAGCCACTCGATTTTGAGGCCGTCATCTGTTATCATCCCGCCTCCGAGTTCACGCATTCTTCACCCAGTAGTAGTTGAGAGGGCTTCTGGTCGCCGAGCTCTAAACCACTGATAAGTTGTTGAAAATTCTTCACTTCGGATGTATCGTACACGGCGAGTAGGCGGTTTTAATGGCTTGATATTTTTTGCCTCCGGCGGGTTGTACAAAATATCCGTAAGATGTCGCAGGTCCGTTGCTTAGGTTATTTGCAGAACGAAGCGAAATTTTTGGTCATCCGATGTTTTAGCGGCTCCACACGGCTTCAGATTGGATGAACCATGCCCGAGGAATTTCCCGCCAAAATGGTAGTAATTTCGACTGGATGGAGACTCCTGCCAGGTCTAAACTTGGTAACGATGCTTGTTGGCAGATCTTGATTCGAACAGCTATGTTGATCTTCCATGTTTCAATCACGTCGGTCTGACTCAGATCACGTCAGGGTCACCAATTTGGGTAATGTGGCATCAGGGCGGAATGCAAGTCGCCACAGTGTGTCGTTGCCGTTCACATGTCAATAACTGATAAGCACTACGTAACTAATTATAATATTATTGTTTATATGGGCTGATCTACCGCTCGTTCTCCAGCTAATGGTGAAAAGCAGTCAACAATTGCAATCTCCATCTAACCCATTAAGATTAAAAAAACGTAGTTGGTAATTTCAATAAAAATGTTACTTTTAAACTACAGAATTGTGAAAAATTTCCGTGCCATAATAGTTACGTTATCTATATTGACCGTATATATTAAAAGCAAAAGTTTTCGATCACATATATTTGCAGTCTCTGCCATATGTGATAGTAAATATAATCTATTTCATAATCTAAACAGATATATACGTAATATAAAAATAAAAAAGTATAATAATAAAAATATCAATCGACGACGATATTAGTAAATATTGTTAAAAAAAGAACCTTATAATGACTTCTTCTTAGGTAGATACTTACTAGAACAAAATGATAAGCTAGGTATAATCTATGCAGTTTAAATATAGTTTTGCTATAGTCTGTGATTTGTATCAATAAATTAGTAAATTTAGTGATTTTGTACGAATTCATACTGATTAGCGTTAGCCATCGTAAGCTGTCGATATAATGCTTATAAAAGTATAAACCTTGATGTTAAAAAGTTTAATGTGTTTGCACAAACATAACTTGAAATTACTTGCTAGTTACTTCTGTTTTGCATACCTTTAATGTTGTAATTGTTAATAACCTAATCCTTGTTATGATCAATTGATACAAACTTAACATATTCATCAAAAAAGTTTTCAAGTTTAAAAATGAGTTACACTTCGGGGGGAAGCGGTGGAAAAGGCTTTGGATTTGCCGGCTTTTCGATGCCAAAACGGAATCCGTCAAATGTATCTTTGCATGCTGTGCCTCCACCGACGACTCCTATGCATGCTGTACCTCCGCCAGCAGGCCTGTCTAAGCAGGGCTATTCAACGATGAATTCCATAACCCAGAATGCTGTCGCCGGCACCTGGGGAACATTAGGAAAGAAACGTTCCAAAACTGAAGACGAGTGAGTTTTAAAATTATTTGTTTTATATATATATTAATTTACGAGAACTCCAGCAAAATTTGATAGTCATATACAGGTTATAACTATAATAAGTCAAAGAAGCGAAAGTTGTGTCTATATTGTTGAAAGTATGTAAAATACCGTGCAAAAAGGAAATTTGTAATCTGAATCTCTTTTTTACTGTTGCATGTTCCTTTTTATTCATATTATCATTCCTCAAACACTTAATAAAATTGTATGAAGCCTTTACATTACTCTATGATGTTTCTTAGGAGATCTCTTTTTTTTATAAGGTTTTATGAACCATCAATATGAAAATACACATCCATTACATTGTTGTAGATATTTTGATGAAGATGATGAGCCTCCGACACCTGCTCTGGCATATATCCCTGCACCTGGCAGTCCGACCAATGATATTGCATCTAGCTCTAAGGTATTATAATTATATATTAACCAAAAAGTCTGTACCCCTTCTGACAAATAGTGTAGACAGAACATTATGAAACTTCCTACACTTATAGTTATTCTAGAAGAAATTGCACCTTGCTTTTCAACAAAATTGCTAGTTTTACTATAGCTTTATTACTTAGTCTGTACTATTTGATTGTTTCATAAAGTCTCTCAGATTAAAACTAATTGAAGCTAGCACTTTTGTCCACTCTCATTTTGTGCAATTAAAGATAAATAAATAAATGATTGATAGCTAAAATACAAACATTCAACCTGTCACTTTGGCCTAACTACCACTAAGTAATATTATATGCCTTCGGCTATTAACATCCATGCATTTTATGCATACATAGTCATCAATTAACCTGCCTCTTTACTTGCCCCTTTTAATAGGCCAATTTAGTCAATAAGTAATTTACCTCTATGGCACCCACACAAATTACGACATATTTCCGCTCTATGCTTTTTATTATCTCGTCCTTTAGTAAATTTTTGTGAACATATGCCAGTTTGCATTAATTCAGAAATTACATTATTAGGCAGAAGATGATGAAGAGGATCCTTTAGATGCATATATGGCTGGTTTTGGAGCAGCAAGCAGCTAAAGATTTGGTAACTAGTAAGGAAAATGAAATTGCCGCGCGGAGACAGTGGCAGAGGAACCAGGGAGACATCGATGAGCTGGATGATGAAGAGAGTTATTATAAGTGAGTAATAGTAGTTACAGGTTCAAAGAAGATGTGTAATAACTAATTATAACAGAACATCACTATATTAAGTAATAATAAAGTGATATTTTATTATAAATTATAGATTGATTGATTGTTTTTGTTTATAGGCGTTTCCATATAGATTTCGCCAATGTCAAAGTGTGTAATGCTAAACTGCTGTAAAAGCGGGCTTCGTGACGGACAAGGATCTAAACTATAAGAAAGTATGCATGGTTACTGCTGAGACAATTCCCGTATGCTCACTGTTGATAAGTCTAAAACAATGAAACAAACACAATATATACATAGGGTTAGTTGTTTAAAGGACAGACAAACTAGAGTCTAATGTTATTTTGTGAAGGAATGAACATAAAATATAAACAAGGAGAGTTAACAAGAGATAGTAGGATTTGAAGTCTATGGGGCGCAGGATATCATTAGGAAGGAGGTCGAGGGAAGAAGATAATAAGGGGCAATTGAAAAAAGGTGATTAGGAGTCCCTTCGTCCAGTCCACATTCACAAAGGAGCTGTCTCTAACGTGTAGCTTAGCCAGGTGGACGGGAGTACACATGCCCAAGCCTTAATCTGCAGATAGTGCTTGTGAAGCGTTTGTGAGCGTTTTAAAATTGCTAAACCAAGGCGGATGGGAATTGAGGTTGGACTTCAGCGTAGTGTTTACCCTTGAAAGAACTAGTTTGCTGCCAATGATTGCTCCAGGATGTGAAAGGCGTTGTCTTGCGATCGGAATTAGGTCATTGGGATAAAACCCTGTAATGATCTATACAGCCAGTAGTTGAGGCATCTTTGGCACAAAGGTCCAACATATTCGTTGCCATGAGGCCATACTATGCCAGGGATCCACGTGGAGACAACCTGAATCCGCTGACGTGACAACGGGCGAGGGCATCTTTAATTTTAGGATGTAGGGGAATTTATATTTTGCCTTAAACTGGTTAGCCTGAATTGCCTGAAGACAGCTCTTAGAGTCAGAGAGAATAACTGATTTAATGCAGTTATGGGTCTCAATAAAAGACAGAGCTTCCAGCACAGCTATCGATTCGCCGGAGTATACTGACGCTTCGGGGGGGAGTTTAAAAGTTAGGTTCAGGCTGTGTTTGGGAATCCAAACAGCAGCGCCGACACAGCCCTGGTCTGAGAACTTAGAAGCATCGGTATAGATGATGAGCCAGTCTGGCCAATGTTCCGCTATGTAACTATTTAGCTGGGGATTTGCAGTATGGGAGCTTTTTCGATGCCAAGGTCAAGAAGGATAAGGGTTGATAGGTTATAGCCTCAAAAGGAATGTCGAAAAGAGGAAACTTTTGAGACTGAAATATGGGACAGGGAAGCGGGGAATAACTTACAAAACTATTGAAGAGGCAGGGATATTCTTTGTGGGACCAGTACTTATTCGTAGAAATAAAATCAGAAAGGATATGGAGCTTAGGGATAAGAGGGTGATACGGGGAATTGGATAACTTTAAAGAAGCGATCAGATATAAATTGTCTTCTCAAGTAGAGGGCACCCCACATTCCACCTGAAGGGCATTGATAGGGGATGATTTCATGGCACCACATATTATTCTCAAACACTTGGCTTGGATTTTGTTGGGGAACCAAGGGCAGATTTGTTGCAGGGCTCCAGTAGGAAAGTGCCATAGTCAAAGTGACTGCGCACCAGGGCATTGTACATCAATTTCACAGGTATAGGGGTGGGCCACCAAACGCCAGAAGAGGGCAATATGTTATGTTTTTCTCGCATTTTTAATAATATTGTTAATGTGATGTATTCCAGTTAATCTGGAATCAGGACAACATACAAATTTAACTTGATTCACCACAGAAAATCTTTGGTGGCCATATGATACTGAAACATCAGGGATGGATCTGGATCGAGAAAAACAACAACATTACTTTTAGGGATGAATATAGGGACGATACCATGATTAGAAAGCCAATCATATAGATAGCTTATGGCTGAGTTGAGGCGATGCAGTGGCCTCATCAATTTCTTTGGCAGCAACATACAGTGCCAAGTCATCTGCATATTGGAGGATTTGACAGAAGGAGTTGACAGAGAGTTCTAAATCATAAGTATATATATTATAGAGTAGCAGACTGGGGACAGATCATGAGAGTCCTTTCCATACCTGTCTAGGAGAGGAATTATACATTGGAGACCGAATGGATACAGATCTAGGAGAGGAGATTAAAAATTACATTTACAATCTTCACAGGGATACTCAGCTGAAGCATTTTCTGCCTGAGCATTGGAAGAAGAACATTGTCATATGCCCGATGGAAACATCCAAAGGCACCTACTAACGACTCCTTCTTGGATTATAGAGTATAAAGAACTTTGTGGAACTCACTGATTGTCTTTAGTTAGTCTATACCCAAAATAAAGGCCCCAACCCTTAACTATGGATGATTAATTGGGTCAAGGCTCAGATAGTTGAAAAACTTGAGATCTTGATCAAAGTGCAATCTACTTCTATGCAGGACAGCTTTTAACATTTTATAAAGCTCAAATCCGGTTGTGTAGAATACTGTTGTGACATTTCGGCAGACATTGCTAAATGCCATCCCACAGTTTTGGACTCGGTGGAAAGGCTATTTGGTGATGCAGCTGATACTAATCAGCTCAGTCTTGAGCACAGGCGTAAGGTAGCTAGCCTTTCGTTTTCCTACAGATTGCATTTTGGAGAGTGTGCTCAGGAACTACATGATCTAATTCCCCTATCCCACCATCGGATTTCGAGATGCACTGCAGGATTTCATCCGGTTGTTGTGAACATCCCTCAAACCCGAATGAAGCGTTTTGCTATGTTCATTGTTTGTACAGCAAGGGACTGGAAGTTTTCCCGCATCTGTTTTTCTTTCCGATTACAATGTGGGTATTTTCAAGAGAAGAGTGAATAGGCAGTTACTAAGCTAGTGCACTTACCACTTGACGTCAAGTGAGATCGTAGTCTTAGGCTTAGAAAGTATAACAAAAAAACGCACATTGCAAAAAATTAATTAATTGTTAGTTGAAATAGTTGGTGTGATAAAATCATGCTACCGTTTTTAAACTATAAATTAAATTGATGTAATAAAGTTGTCGGTCACCTGTTTGTAAATCATATTCACTTCACATAAACAATGTGGTTAATACCACTAGATTTTGTCATGGTATCTTGCGCAGCAATATTTGGGCCATTCTCTTAAGATCTAAGTTAGTATTATTAATTTAAAGTAGAACATAGTAAAGTTTACACTTATTGTGTTTGTTAGTACTACCACATACATATTACACATATTGTTGTTTTTTGTGAAAAAACAAAGATTAGCCAGAGAAGCGACTTTTAGCTTAGCCTGAACCTCTATTCGCTTTTTTTTATTAAATAAAACTGAAAAACATGGACTGATCGTCTGTGCCTTTTTATTTTGGATTTTAATTTTTATGGTTGCTCTGTTTATAAAAGAGTTTACAAGGTTTACTTAAAGCTACAAAACTACTAATTCTGATTTCCTATATATATATATATATATATATATATATATAGAATACTGTTTATTTAAATACAGTTTTTCCTCTCTACAGTTTACTGGCTAAACTTGTTCATTTCCTTCTCAGAGGCCGCTCACGCCTTTACTTGATTGGCGTGGTCTATCGCCTTCGGGTCCTTATTCTGAAACTTCTATGCATATTAACTCGACACAAGGGTTCCCCGGTGAGGATAACCTAAATTGGATATCATATGATACATAATTATTTGTAAGCTATTGTAACATATTCATTCATATATAGGGTGATAACAAACACACCACAAGTGGACATTCAACAAGTTCAATGGATCTTTCTTCTACAGATACATGGAAGAGAATCCCCTAGTGAATGCAGGTGATGAGTCAGACCTAGAAATTGAGTATGATGAAGATGGAAACCCGATTGCTCCACCAAAGAAGAAGATAATTGACCCGTTGCCTCCGATAGATCATTCAGAAATACAGTATGAGCCGTTTGAGAAAAACTTCTATGTCCCTCATGAGGAAATTGAAAATTTAACACATCAGCAGGTTGAAGACTTAAAAAAAAGTTTAGGTGTTAAGGTCAGTTGCTCAATTTAATTTTCAAGGAAAGAGGCAAGGAAATTACTGCTCACCTGATCTTGAGTGATCTCCTTCACATTCATTGTTCATTCACCTCTTGGTAAACAGCCTTCAGGTCTTAAATTTTCAGCCTTGATAAACTTACGTAGAGTGCAAGCACTGCCTTTGCATTCAACTACTGTAAGAAGTCAATCTTCGCCAGTAAGCTTGTCGAACCAATAAGTTTCAACGGTAGTTATAATTTTCTACTTGACGCCCTCTACCAACAGTGCTTGTTTCTGACCTGATATGTCTACTGAAGTCTTTTGATTCTCATTAACAGATACTTTTCGCACCCAAAATGCTATTTTCAGTCGCACTAAGTCTTCTCTCAACCACAAAAGGTTAGCTGGAAGATAAGGCTAAATAGCATTAAGTTTGCCTATATGCATACATTTTTGTGTAATTAAGAATTTATCTATCTACTGTTTAAAGTCACCCTTTCCAACTTGCAATATTGCCCAAAGCAATTCATTAACTTGCTATTGATTGACCATGCACTGAATTGGGAAAACACAACAATTTTACATAAAGTAAGTGAACTAGATGTCCAAAGTCTATCTTACTCTTTTCTTCAGACTTTTCCCCTCCTTCTTTTTTAAAAGAGGTTAGCTCCCTCATGTACTACAGATGTAGTACTTTACTAAAACAATTATGTTACTTTAATTACAGATAACGGGTCCGGATCCACCTCGGCCGGTGAGCAGCTTCGCGCATCTAGGTTTCGACGAACAATTAATGAAGGCAATACGTCGATCTGAGTACACGCAGCCCACGCCCATCCAGGCTGCTGGTGTCCCCGCTGCATTATCTGGCAGAGATCTTATTGGTATAATAAGATATCTATTTTTATAAGGCATTTCAGAGTTCCCGGCTGAAGTCCAGCAGCCTGCATGTTTTATACAATTTTGGAGAGCGTCTATAGAATTATAAATACTTGACCATCATAACAATGACATCATTTTGAAATATAATATTCGATATATAGCTGCTATAATTAAGTTTTTTTATCTCATTATCTTTCGACTGGCTGGACCGATTTTAATGATTCTTCTTTTATTTGAAAGCTAGTGCTTTCTGGTTGTCCAGTTCTGACAATGGCTTCCATGAGAAAACTGCGTTAGTCTTAAATTTGCACTGAGTATGTGTGCATCAAATGGATGAATAACTCAATCAACAAATATCACGCTAACCAATTTCGATGATTCATTTTTTATTGGAAAGGCACAAGGTTCGAGTTCGATGAGAGTTTGGTTAGGTTCTGATTAATTCTATTTCGTAATATTCTTTTTGTATTTGATGTTTTTTACATGTAAATAAATTTGTGCTAGTACTATTTACTGTTTGCAAAAAATAATTGTGTCTCTTTAAAAACTTATTAATAGTAATTTTTGACTCTTACGACTTCTCTTTCTTCGTCTTTCTTTGATCCTGGCCTAAGATATAAGTTGTTATATCTCAGTAAGTGGTCATTTTACTTGCCATCCTTGAAATAGGACACAGATAATACTGTTCACTGAGCCTGTGATAGTGCATTATATTCATTTTCACCACCTCTCACCAGGGGGACCCTTGGGTCGAGTTACTGCGGGGGACCCTTGGGTCGAGTTACTGCGATAGAGGTATAGGGTAAGCGACCTTATAGCCATCTCTCAATCCGGTGAAGCAGTAAAGGCCAGCTTCTCTGGCCGATCTGTGTAGTTCATTTAAAATAAAATTCATTCTCAGTTCATCTGTAACATGACCGATTACCTTAAAAAGGTCTTCCTTTTAACCGTTTTTAATCGTAGTCCAATATTAAATGGCTGGTGGTAAGATTACTATAAGTGATTAATTGCTGATAATATATTTTTTAAGGAATCGCGCGCACTGGCTCCGGGAAAACCGCAGCGTTTTTATGGCCGCTTTTAGTACATATAATGGACCAGAAGGAGTTGGCGCCCGGCGATGGGCCCATAGGTCTCATTCTTGCTCCGACACGGGAACTTGCACAACAGGTAACATTAATCTTTTTTTTTATATAAAAAGTGGCAAACGAGCATACGGCTCACCTGATCTTAAGTGATCACCGTCGCCCATGAACATCCACAGCACCAGAGGAGCTGTAGGTGCGTTGCCGACCTTTGAGATAGGAATAGGCTCGTTTCTTGAAGGTCCGTAAATCGTAAACGTTCGGAAACACCGCTGGCGACAGTTGATTCCACAAGTTGGCAGTGCGTGGGAGAAAGTTACGCGAAAAACGTATAGTCGTTGAACGCCAACCGTCAAGATGGTGGCGGTGGAATTTGGAATTCTGCCGAGATGTGCGGTAATGGAAATCGGTAGCTGGGATGATTCCGAACAATTCCTCAGAACACTCCCCATGGTAAATGCGATACAGGATGCAAAGAGAACCGACATCTCTTCGCAGACTCGTAATCACTCGGGTACATTGGTAGTTTGCTATTTTTATGTATAAACCACATAACCATCTTCTGACCAAAGTTGTTCACTAAATTGACTATTTGTCTTATTCATCTAATATATAAAATTCTCATGTCACAATGTTTCAAACTTCCTTTGAAACAACTTGACTGATTTTTATGATTTTTTTTTAAAAACGTTTTATTAGCATTATTTACGCTCCATCATGTTACTATAGCTAATGAAAAGATAATTTCATACAAAATACATTACTAAAAAAAAACTGCAATGAAACACAAAGCCAAAAACAGCTGATGCTCAGGTCAACGAACGCCGGGGCGGGCATTTTGATTGTTTCGTTGCTGTGTTTTTAAGCATATACTTTTTTTATCAGGATCGATTTTTTTCCGTCCCATAATTAAAGGTGTCTGTCATCGTTTTCGAATGCTATCTCCTACTACCCTTTATAACTCAATAATGAATTTTCAGATTTACATGGAGGCTAAGCGATTTGGAAAAGTCTACAATATAAGATGTGTATGCTGTTACGGTGGTGGCTCCAAGTGGGAACAATCCAAAGCTTTAGAGGGTTAGTTATTGATAATATTTGTTAGAGAAAATATATTAGACCTTCAGCCATATGTTGTGGTACTTGTTCAGTTAGCCCACTTGCATTAAAAAAGCCATTGTATTATGATTGAGTTGTTGTTATATAAGGCTTGCTATGCTAGTACTGTTCTCAGTTCCCCTTAAGGATGAGATCCTATTTCGAAGTTCAGTAGGACACCCTGAAGGTATTCTCAATATTCTTCAGCACCACATATCAAGTAGTTCAATTTAGTTTGTTTTTCCCACGGTTCACGTTTCCGTTGACCTGCTTTTGTAGATGTTAAAATAATTCTATACAATGTTTATTTCAAAAACAGTTGAGTTGAATACTTTGTATCGTTGCAGGAGGGGCTGAAATAGTGGTGGGTACACCTGGTCGAATGATAGATATGATCAAATGCAAAGCGACCAATCTGATGCGGGTCACATACTTGGTGTTGGACGAGGCAGATAGGATGTTTGACATGGGATTTGGTGAGTTCACCTATAATATAACCTAGTGATAGGGTTTATCATGAAAATATTCTTAGTTTGGTTTAAACCACTTGTTGCTTTTCTATTTTATTTTGTCTTTTGTATTTGTGAAAACATCAAAAAGCTTTATTGCTGCAACTGCATACTGTTCAGTATTTTGGCCGCTGATTGTTTGTCTTGGTAGATCCAAAACTTATACATAGAGTGCTTGTGGACTCTGCCTATTAATAGCTATTTATTCTTAACACTATTTGTTAAGAATTCTCCAGCAAGATAAAATATATAGTGCAGGTACCAAAGAAACAACACGAATCACTAGCGGCTCCTTCTTGTGTGACAAGCGTGCAATTTGTAGAACTGTGATGATGTGGTGGTATGGCGGCGTGCGGGCGGTGTTCGTTGGATTGCATTGGTGTGCAGAGTCGCAGGTGTATCCATCTGCAACCACGTGCGCCGAGCGGCAGGCGCTGCTGTTCTCCGCGACCTTCCGCGGCGTAGATGACTGGCGCGCGACGCGCTGCACGACCCGATGCGCGTGCAGCCACAGCGCCGCCAGCGGGCGTACGACCTGGTCACTCAGCATGTGCGGTAACCACCAACACAACTACTACATTTTTAATTTTCGACGGCCAGTTATTAAATTTAAAATGCTATTGATTGATGGTGCTACACGACATAGTCCCATGACTGTTAATTATCAGGACAGTTTGTACAAGTTGTAATTGTGTTGTGCCGAAACTGTGCCAGAAAAACCACAGAGAACACCACCAAAACCAAAGATTCCAAGTTTTTTAGAATCTCGGTAACTTGTTCTATATGTAGATATTTTGTGTGTTTGCAGGATCTTCAATAAAACGGAGGAGAAGTGGCCCTGGCTGTTAAATAATTTGGTTGAATTTCTGTCAGCTGGAAGTATTATTATTTTGTCACTAAAAGGTATGTAAAATTATGTTTAACATAAAGAAATGCTAAGAAACCACATTTTGTGTTTTTGTTTTAAAATGTCAAACATTTACTCTCAGATGGCTTACAAATTAATATTTCTTGTATTAGGTGTTTTGCTTGAGGTGTTAACAGTGTCTGATATATGTTTAGTTAGAAGCAGAACAGACCGCAGCTAACCTGGGCGTGCAGGAGTACGACGCGTTGCTCCTACATGGTGACATGGACCAGCGGATAGGAACAAAGTCATCACAGCCTTCAAGAGACAAGAGAATAGTATACTGGTGGCTACCGATGTTGCTGGTATGTCTATTGATCATTTAAACTGAAACATTCATATTTTTTAGCATGAATACAAATGAGTGTCTCTGACTTTTACATTTGAGTGTGTGTCTAAGAAGTGCATTCGAAAACAAAAACATAAAAATATCAATCAACCAACAAACTTATTAGTTTTGTAAAGGAGTTTCACAGTAGTCATTAACAAGATGTTTATATGTTAATGTAGCTGCTCCTTTAATTGAGGAATTGAGTACGAAGTACATAAGTACCAAAGCAACACTTTGCTAATAAAAATGGGTAGAAGTAGTAGAAGAAGTCGAAAAGACAGTTTTTAACAAGTTATCTTTACGGGTTTCAACGGGGTTCAAGCTAATGCCGACATATCTCATTTTTTTCCGCAGGCAAATGCCGTTTATCAGACATTCGCTCAGGCTTCGTTAAGCCTATATTTTAATTACCGTTATTAATTAATTTAGTTTAAAGTTTTTACTTGACGTATTAATATATAGATTACTTATATTATTTTTCACAGCGCGAGGGCTGGACATCCCGCACGTGCGCACCGTCATCAACTACACGGTAGCGCGGGACATTGACACGCACACGCACCGCGTTGGGCGCACGGGGCGTGCCGGAGTGCGCGGCCACGCCCACACGCTGCTCTCCCGCGACCGTGACCGGGACTTCGCCGCGCACCTGCTGCGCAGTCTCGAAGCGGTGCAGCAGGTAGGCAACACATGCGCGTACACCGCTTACGAACATGCACATCTGATCTGCGCCTTCCCCACCCATAGGTATCCCTCGTATATCGGACGTACACACACTTACCATGTTATCTATATATAAGAGAAAGTGTGTGGTATGTTCCATATAGGCTCCAGAAATGGCTGGACCGATTTCAATGAAACTTTCAGGGAATCTTCAGATTGACCTGGCGAGTAATACTGTAAAGTTCGATGACGATGGGAGCACTTCTCTTTTTGAACTGTCAAACAAGCCATACGTCGTATTTTTATTTCTGACATTAGCAGGCTCAATATGTTTTGTATAAATGATAAGAATGATATTGTATTTACTGATATGTTCGTGGGTGTAGGTAAATATCTACACCGCTCAAGAGAATAGAAGAGAATGAATATGGAGAGAAATGAATAATTTAATAAATTGTGAGAGATAAAATAGAGCAAAATCCCTGGCCGGTGAAGCGGAGCTGGGTACCCTTCTGTAGTATACTTCATAACACTTGGTCTCCAGAATATCTTCGTGAGCTCTTCGTATTATGTAGTTATAAGATATACAGTTTGTAAGATGTCTCTGTTGGTCCTTTATGAATAAATAACTAAATAAAATGTTAAATTCTCTATAACTTTCCCTCAGGAGGTGTCTGAGGAGCTGATGCAATTGGCGATGCAGTCAGCTTGGTTCCGCAAGTCGCGCTTCAAGAAGGGCAAGGCCAAAAACTTAAACGTAGGCGGCTGCGGCTTAGGGTGCGTGACAAGCTATTTTAACAACTTTCAAGGAAAGACTGGATTCGAGGATCAGGCTACGCGACCTAAGAGTTATGCCACCTCTCAATCCGGTGAAGTAGTAAAGGCCAGTTTCTCTGGCCTTTATTGAAAGAAACTAACACAGTTGTGTTAGTTCGTCCAAAATTTTTTGTGATTTCTTCCACTTTATAATTATTTATTAAGTTACATAGTTCGCCAGCAACTACAGGTTCCGTCCTCGGTGTCTTTCAATGATTTTGTTTGTTGCAATTTCAAATGCTGATTTAGCACGCGGCGGCGAAAATTTCGTGAAGAAACATGTCTTAGATAATTTTCTAACAAATGTGAAGTCTACCAACCACATTTGCGAGGCGGACTATGCCCCTATGCTATATAATCATATATATTTATACTCTTTGCGGGGAAGGTCTGTGCCCAGCAGTGGGATGTATATATGCTGAAACTTTTTAACTTGAACCATATTAAGGTTAGCTAAGTCAATTATTATTCAAACAATAGTTTAACTTCAAATTATTGTAAAAATTTAATGGGAGATCCTTTTAATTATAATGGTAAATTGTATTATTATTGCTTGCAATATTCGTTAGACATACAGTCAAGTAGTCCTGCACTCTGTCTTAGATATTACGAAACGTAACTCACTTTCTATCTTCACTAATGCATTCATCAGCTTACTCCCCAAGTCAACCGTCAGCATTAACTTCAATATCAAATTGTAATGTTCTTATTTCTGTGATTTGCTTCTTGTATATATTGTATATGTTTGTTTATCTGTGTCCGCAGCTACAAGGAGCGTCCCGGACTGCCGGCGTACACCGAGGAGGTAACAAGCGTGGTGCCCGTCACCGGCGACAAGCATCACGGGCCCGCCACCGACCGACTCGCCTCCCTCAAACAAGCTTTCCGTTCCCAGTACAACCAGGTTTTATATGTAATACTAATGGCACTAGAAGCTCGTATTAAATTAAAAAAATAACATAGGTACTCCATAATAAGGCAAGTATATTACAAGTAAAAACAAAGATCGTATCAAACGTTAAACGCTCTTACGGGCAGACGTATTCTATGTATTTCCGAATTATAATAAGAATATTATGAAATAGAATTAATCAGAATTTAACCAAACTCTCTTCAAATTATAATTAAATTAAAAATTTACTTCAAGGCTAGTTTACCTTTCAAATAAATAAATGAATCTTCGAAATCAGTTGATGTGATATTGAGTCTGTAGTCGATTCATTTGTCGCGCACATATTTAATGCAAATTTAAGACTTATATAGTTTGCTCATGGATGCAATTTGTTAGAATTGGACAAAATTTAAATGGCACCACACGGGAAACACTCGCTTTCAAAAAAAAAAACGATCAAATTGTTTCACCCAGTCAAAAATTCTGAGGTAACAAATAAAAAACAAACGTACTGATTAATTGATAAACTGCTCCTTTGTGGACGACTTTTTTTTGAAGAATTTTGTGTAATGAACATTTGTTTGCAGTTCACCGCGTCCACGGATCACTCGTGGGAGATGACGCGGCCCGCCTTCCAGCCTGGAGTCAACGCCCCCGCTGCGCTGGCTAACGAGGAGAGACCAGAGAGGGTCAGGAAGAGTGGCAAGAAGAGTCGATGGGAGTAGCACGGAGAGTGGAGACTGGTTAGTTACCGACGAGGGACTGATTAAGGCTGCAATCGAATTTCGTCTTTGCTTCTGTAAAAATGATGCTAGGGAAAGTTTCGTCCGCTGGGGGCAAAGTAACAAGAGAATTTTGGGTATACTCTGACCAAGTTTCAAAATGATGCTGTATCGGGGAAGATTCTGTAGCAAACAAAATAGATTATAACATAATATATATGTTTTCATAACTGAAGAAGAGAATGTTGGAAGTGAGATTCGCAATGTTAGCAATATTAGCTTAGATATAATTATTTTAACTAATAGTCAAAAGAATACAGGCATGACTGATTAAATTTACATGAGTATCACGTCCGGAGTGAAACTATTTTTACGGTTTATTTAAGTTCTCGAAGCTTCGAGAACGATACAGTGTTCACTGTCATTGGGCCACATATACAAATAACCAAATAACGTTAAATTTTAAATTAAATCTAACTAGTTTATGTAATGATTTAAAGAACATATTATTAAATCAACCTCTTTTGTAAATTTTTAAATATTTAGTTAATGGTCTTTAGCCTAAATGGCTGATAGCAAATGCAAAGGATTTTTTAGATACAGATAATTTTTTTTTGGGAATTTTGACCGTTTAGTTGAGCCCTATTGTACTTTGAACCTAATAAACAAAAATGGTAAATAGAATGACATGCAATGAGAACAACAATTTTAATTGGCCAAAACCATTCTTGGTTCACTCTGAGGAGTTGTTTGATTTAAGTTTATCTATCAATGACTTTCGTTCCGCTTCATGTTTAATATATTCCTATAAAATGGATGTCCATCCATCTATCACTCCGCTGTCTCTTGTCCTCGCTGTTAGTCCCACATGATGGTGGGATGACGCTTTCCACTTAACTCTGTCCATGAAATCATGTTAGGAAATCTTGCACTCCCTAATACCTTTTGACGCTATACTCTTCCATCTTGTCTTGGGTCTTCTTCTTATATTTCCTACATTGTCACACAAATTTTGCAATTATTTGAGGTAGCTTTCCGAATCTCATACAAACCTTTACAGTACTATGCCATTATTACTGACTCGTGAGATAACTATTTGGTTTCTATATTATACTCGACACATTGACGAAACCGACATATTGTGTCTGAATTATCACATGGAATTATAAATGCGATATATCAAATGAAAAGATAATGAACTGAAATTGTATTTGAAGAGTTTGATCAGGAACCCTCAATTTACTCTTTGCACGATTGCTATAAAAGCTTTAGGTAAATCTTTTGTAGATGACATTTGATACCTTTTTTTTGTTAACGGGGAGGAAATCTTCAGAAAGATATCCCGGCGATGTCGCCTTCTTCCCGAGTACCCTTACCACACCTAGATTATCTTTGCACGCTGATTAATCATAGAGTATTTAAATAATGAGGCAAATATATTTATATACAGTGTTACCTCGATATACGAGTATTTTGAGATACGAGCAATATTTTGCGACACGCCTTCAGTCTGTGTGCTTGTTTCCTCATATTCGAAACATTTCCCCTCACCGGGTGGACCCTTCTGTCGAGTTACTAGCGATAGAGGTTCAGGCTAAGCGACCTAAGAGCTATGCCACCTCTCAATCCGGTGAAGCAGTCAAAGTCAGCTTCTCTGGCCAATCTGTGTAATTCGTCATCAAAAAATCGAAACATTTTTGATATGTTGGGTTAACGTTTTTGTACTTTTTGTACATTTACAAAACATTTATGGCTTTAGCATTTTAATTAATTTGGAGAAAATTTCTTTAAGATACGAGCAGTTTGACGTGCGGTAGGTTTTGGAGTGAATTAAATTCGTATATCAAGGTACCATTATTTGTAAAATTAATTAACAAAACCACGAATCGATTGAAGTAGCCGATCTAGACGTGCAGCTGAGTAAGGTCAGCTCGAAACCCGTGAAGGCCTTCGGGCTTTTAAAAGCAATCTATAAAAGTAACTAATCTTCATTCAGAATGATAGACCTTAGTTTATACTAGACGTAATATATACATATTATTTAAAATATATTACTTTAAATTCATATTTAAAAGTATTAAATAAAGGAAATATTATTATTTAAATTGATTTATTTATGGATTTATTTACTTTATATATTTGTTAGGTAAAATAATAAACGTTATGTATTTAACATGATTAGAACGAAGAAATTGTATTATTGTTGTGAAATGTCCACATTTGTATGTTGAAATAGATTTGTTGTTTCTTTATTTTGTTTGGAGAATCCCAGAAATTGCATATAATAATTCTCGGGGTTAAAAAAAGTCTGTAACTAAAATTGGTATTTATATCTATATATGTCTGTATATATACAGGTTGTCCCGTAATTCGACGTCCAACGGTGAACGTATGGTAGGTGACTATGAACAGCCTCGAGAAAAATAATAAAAAAAATCCATGTAATTTTTTTGTAATGGCATTTTACTAAAAACTGTTCAAAAATTTTATTTTAAGCTTAAATCTGTACAATTTGTATAGTTGGAGTATTGATAATCCACATTGTTATATACAGATTGGACGTTGAATCCGTTGAAACCCGACACCAACAATATATATTACGCTCTTATTACGTGTATTCCGTTAACTTAAGTCAAAGAATATAGGCGATAAAGTATGGGAAATTGTCAAGAATAGATTGAATATTACGGATACTGCAATTAACATAAGTATCTTAATTTAAAAGTTCACTTTTATGGGTTAGCTTAGTATTAATTGCTGGTGTCGAACTGTCATGTTACATTCACGCTCTTGACCCTAGTGTGTAAGCAGGGATTATATATTTAGATTTCTCAGTTCTAGCATATCTCTTCTGCCACGCAAGCAATGTCGTCACTCACATATAATTGTAATATAGCCTTTATTGTATTTTATAAAGACCAAAGCAATAAAATAGTTGTGGTTGTTTTAATTAGAGACTAGGTTTGAAGTGAAAACTTAGCCGCGTTGAGCAATTTTTGGGGAAAATCTTATGGTCCGCATCATTGACCTGATAATGATGTATTTATATTTTGTCATGATCTTGTACAGCCAGTAATATATTAGAATAGCAAATAAACCATATAGACATATATGTAATTGTTGCTCGGAGTGTCAATTGATGTGGAAACCAGATTGATGTTGATAATTTTAATTTTAACATTACGAAATTTCAAATACTAATAAGTGAAGTTACGAATTTTCACTTCTATCAGTCCCTATGACTGCCAATTTTGTTTGTATACGTAAGAAGATGTAACAGTATGAATAACTGTTTAACAAAATTTGAGCCCGGCTTTCCCTGTCGCGTTTGAGGCCTCAAATCTCCATGTCTTTTTTTTTTTTTTGTTAACGGAAGGAAATCTTCAGAGAGATACCCCGCCTTCTGGGAAGGCGGCGGTTATGTGGGGATCTTACCCACTAAAACCTCCCAGTGGCCCTTTCCTCAGTGCATGACGAGGGGCTCCGGATCTCACGTGGAACGCACCGGAGCCCCTCTGCACTGTGCTCAAGGAGAGCACTTCCCGGGGAGGAAGTTACTCCCTTCACGGGCCAGCCGATGTCGCCTTCTTCCCAGGTCCACTTTGGTGGACGACTCAGGTCCCCGCCCTTGTCGCCCAGTGAACCTGAGTGTGTCCCTTTTAATCGCCTTGTACGACAGGCAGGGGATATCGTAGTCTTATTCTTGAGAGGCCAGAATTACAGGGCTGTGACATTTGACACCTAGATATAAGATAGAATTTGGGGAAAATTTCTTTAAGATACGAGCAGTTTGACGTGCGGTAGGTTTTGGAGTGAATTAAATTCGTATATCAAGGTACCACTGTATGTAAAATTAATTAACAAAAACAACGAATCTGCAGTGCAGCTGAGTAAGGCCAACTCGAAACCCGTGAAAGCCTTCAGGCTTTTTAAAAGCAATCTATAAAAGTAACTAATCTTCATTCAGAATGATAGACCTTAGTTTTTTATACTAGACGTAATATTTATATATTAATTAAAATATATCATTTAAATTCATATTTAAAAGTATTAAATAAAGGAAATATTATTATTTAAATTGATTTATTTATGGATTTATTTACTTTATATATTTGTTAGGTAAAATAATAAACGTTATGTATTTAACATGATTAGAATGAAGAAATTGTATTATTGTTGTGAAATGTCCACATTTGTATGTTGAAATAGATTTGTTGTTTCTTTATTTTGTTTGGAGAATCCCAGACATTGCATATAATAATTCTCGGGTTAAAAAATCTGTAACTAAAATTAGTATATATATATCTATATATGTCTGTATATACAGGTTGTCCCGTAATTCGACGTCCAACGGTGAACGTATGGTAGGTGACTATGAACAGCCTCGAGAAAAATAATAAAAAAAATCCATGTAATTTTTTTGTAATGGCATTTTACTAAAAACTGTTCAAAATTTTTTATTTTAAGCTTAAATCTGTACAATTTGTATAGTTGGAGTATTGATAATCCACATTGTTAGATACAGATTGGACGTTGAATCCGTTGAAACCCGACACCAACAATATATATTACGTGTATTCCGTTAACTTTAGCTAAGTCAAAAAACATAGGTGATAAAGTATGGGAAATTGTCATGAATAGATTGAATATTACGGATACTGCAATTAACATAAGTATCTTAATTTAAAAGTTCACTTTTATGGGTTAGCTTAGTATTAATTGCTGGTGTCGAACTGTCATGTTACATTCACGCTCTTGACCCTAGTGTGTAAGCAGGGATTATAAATTTACATTTCTCAGTTCTAGCATATCTCTTCTGCCACGCAAGCAATGTCGTCACTCACATATTATTATAATATAGCCTATATTGTATTTTATAAAGACCAAAGCAATAAAATAGTTGTGGTTGTTTTAATTAGAGACTAGGTTTTGAAGTGAAAACTTAGCCGCGTTGAGCAATTTTGTTAGGGGAAAATCTTATGGTCCGCATCATTGACCTGATAATGATGTATTTATATTTTTTCATGATCTTGTACAGCCCGTAATATATTAGAATAGCAAATAAACCATTTAGACATATATGTAATTGTTGCTCGGAGTGTCAATTGATGTGGAAACCAGATTGATGTTGATAATTTTAATTTTAACATTACGAAATTTCAAATACTAATAAGTGAAGTTACGAATTTTCACTTCTATCAGTCCCTATGACTGCCAATTTTGTTTGTATACGTAAGAAGATGTAACAGTATGAATAACTGTTTAACAAAATTTGAGCTCGGCTTTCCCTGTCGCGTTTGAGGCCTCAAATCTCCATGTCTTTTTTTTTTTTCTGGAGGAAATCTTCACAAAGATACCCCGCCTTCTGGGGGGAAGGCGGCGGTTATGTGGGGATCTTACCCACTAAAACCTCCCCGGTGGCCCTTTCCTCGGTGCATGACGAGGGGCTCCGGGATCTCACGTGGAACGCACCGGAGCCCCTCTGCACTGTGCTCAAGGAGAGCACGTCCCGGGGGGAGGTTACTCCTTCCTCCCCTGTGCCCTCGCAGCGAAAGGCGACACGGGCCAGCCGATGTCGCCATCTTCCCGGGTCCACTTTGGTGGACGACGCAGGCCCCCACCCTTGTCGCCCAGTGAACCCGACAAATCTCCATGTCTAGCGTAACCGGTCTCTGTCTACTCCGGTTGGAGTAAAAACGTTTATTTCCCGTTTATGTAAATACACAATACATATTATTTTACACATATATAAGTTAAATATCATTTGTATGTTTGCTCTGTCTGCCGATCTGTTAATGCGTTTGTTTCCCTTGTGTCATTAAGTTTTGAGCGTTATGTAAATATAAATAAAGTACTATTTTGCATTTCGTGTTTTTTTTATACGAATAAGTCGTTACGCCTCTACCTGTGGCGTCATCTCTTAATAGTTTTTAAGAAATAATCGCAGAGACTGACTTTGTCTATGGTTAACCCAGTCGTAAGTTATAAATAACAAACATAAAAACGTAAAGACAAATTGAGAACGCCCTCCTTTTTTGAAGTCGGTAGAATAAATAATAGTTAGGGGAAAAAGTCTTTTCGCATTATTGTATGTATGAAGTTGTAGTAAAATCTCTTTGGCTATTTGTATCTGGCTGGTTTTGGTATCATTGAAAGTTTAAATTTTAAAGAATATAATTCCAAATTCAAATTAGAAAATGCGTGATTTTCATTTGTTTATGAAGAAATTCGATACATTTTAAAATTTTATTACATGAAATGCAACGCAAGCTGCGAAAAAAAATGCGATGTTTCTGGACCTAGTGCAGTGTCTGTGAGAGTAGCATAAATTTAGTTAAAGCGTTTTCAATCCGGAAATTTTGATGTTAAAGATGCACGTCGTCCTATTACGGATAAAATGGAAGCCATTTTTGTAAAATTGGAGCAATATCGGCATATATACAGTATATATACAATAGTTACGACGTAGCTAAAGAATTGGGAATTGACCACAAAACAGTTTTGGCGCATTTGAAAAAAAATGGGTACACAAAAAAGCTCGAAATTTGATTACCTTACGATCTCACTGAAAGAAACCTAATGAACCGTGTTCTCGTACTGAACTCTACTGCGAACAACAGATTAAAGCAAGAAGTGGAGAGAAAGCGATCAGAATTAATCAACAGAAGGGGGTGTAGTTTTTCATCATGATAACACTAGTCCTCACACATCTTTAGTCACTCAGCAAAAAATAAGAATTTGGCTGGGAGGTGTTAATGCATCCGCCGTTTAGTCCGGACCTGCACCTTCAGATTTCTACCTGTTTCAGTCTCTTCAGAATCCTTTAGGCAGTGTCAGGTTAACATCACGAGAGGACTACCAAAACCACTTGTCGCGGTATATAGATCAGAAGTCCCAAAATTTCTATAGCAATGGGATCAAAAGTTCTCAAACAAAATGGTACCTACTTACTTTAGTTAAATATATTTAAACATTTTTGAATTTTCTTACAAAATGCGAAGAATCTTTTTCTCCAATCTATTAGGCGTTCCCGATAGTACTTGTGACAGTTGTATTTGGACAGTTAAGGTGTGGTGAACATGTGGAAGCTCTGCTGAGTAAGTTGTTGGAGCCGTGATGCTGTAGGAAGGTATGTGAGTTATTGTTGTCGCTTTGATATTGTATTGTTCGTGTTTTAAACATCGTAACATATGTTAACGCCTCCCCTTTGAAACACGAGTTAGTTAAATGTGAAACATATACTTTGTATAAAAACCATTACTTATAAATATCTTTATTATATATTATGTTAATAATTATTAATCTTCCTTATTTATGCGCCTTGCCATAAATACTCCTACATTAGTAGTTCTGAAATAGAAATTCTATTTTATACTCTCGGATAAACATATTTATGACAAAAGAACTTCCTTAATTCGTATTTCGATATGTGGAAAACATCCATTATTTAAAGTGCTTGAATAGAAGAAAAAAAAGAAAGAAAATGTGTGAAACCTATAGCTAATGGGTCAATATAAAAAAATAGTCCTTAACTGTCATGACTCATAAGGGCGGTAAAATAATTTTCTATTACAAATACGTGCCATTCAGTTGACATGTAAAATATTAACCAATTTGACATCTCGGTAAATCAGTTTTAAGGTAGATTATAGCGAAGTGAAAAGCGGGCCAAGTTTCTTTTGTTGAAGATTTTATGGCTTGATAACAAGACCTTTAAGCCAAGTCTTTTTTAAAACACATATACTCGTACTTAATTTTTACGTCAAAGATGACAATGAAAATCTAAGTTAGATGTTCCCCCCTTGAGTCCCCGCGAAATTTTTTCAGGGCCAAGTTTCGTTGTCTGTATTACACAGATAATAAAAAAAAATATTGGTGACTCGATTTACAATTCATCAACCAAGTGGTAAAATTTGTGCAGTAATTTTGTTATACGTAAATATAAATAAGCTCTCATGTCCTTTTAATCCTAGCGGGGTAGACAGAGACATCTATCGCTTAGCACTAGGCACAAATTTTTATCAAGTTTGTACTTGAAAACCGACAAATTAATTGATACAAGCCGAGTGGAATTCAAACATGTGACTAAGCTCTAGGCTAATATTGTTTTTATACGTAAGAAAACACGTTGATACCAGGTTCTTTGAGAAAGAAATTCCCGCGTGAAATCGAACGCTAGGCTATTAAGCAATCGGAACTTATATTAATATATTCCAGCAATTTACACTGTAATTTTCACCTCACTAAGAAACAACTTTCCGTTGTATTAATTTGGAAGGGCCGTAGTTTCGTCCAAGTTTTAATTTATTCAGCTAACTGCCGCCAGGCACGAGATCGACTGATTGCTAACACCGTTGTTGGATTACGTGTTCGCCCTTGATTAGAAAATCCCTAGTATTTGGTATCATTCTTTAGTGTAGAATGCAAAAACTGCAAACACTTTATACGATTACATTTACGAGAAGACTTATGCAGCAGTTTATAGCTAAAAGTTAAGTCAAGCTTTTAGCCTATATAAATATATATATTCCACTGTTGGGCACAGGCTTTCTCTGTAAAGTCCGCTTCGAACACCTAGTGCGGATTGGACTTAGAAAATTTTCTAACACATGTAGATTTCCTCACGATGTATTCCTTCACCGCCGAGTGTGTGGTTAAGCAGCACTTAAAATTGCAACAAACAAATACATTGGTGCCGGCACCAGGGAATCGAACTCGGGTTGTTGGCGTACTAGGCAACTTGAGACGACCACCCGGACAATAACCTACCGCGTTTTAGCCTAGTTACTTAAACATATTTAACTTAATAACCTAACGAGATGGTTTTGTAAACTCACTACGCTTTACTAACATAAGTTGGACAAGTTATCTAGGTTGCAGGCGAGTTGCGCCAAAGTTTAATAAGCCCCGCTAACAGAATGTAAGTTTCAGTGCCTAAAGTACAATAACCTGCAACTGTGCGCCTGATTATGTTGTTAACTTATATTTAAGTTACATGTAAGTTACACGTATAAATCGAGCATGTATTTTATATACAATCAATAAAGAAGGTGTCAACAGAGAGGGTTGCGGGTTGAGAGAAAAAATATTAAAGCTGGAATGAGATGGATTGTCATGTCCTGACTAGTTCTGGGCTCGTAGAATAAGGCTACGGTATTGCGTACCAGTCGTAGAAGGCGACTTAAAGGGGCTGGGAGTTCACGGGGCGACAAGGGTGTATGCCTTTTTCGTCCGCTAAAGTGGACCCGGGAAAAAGGCGACATCGGCTGGTCCGTGTCGCCTTGCACAGCGAGGGCACTGGGGAAGGTATTCACCTCCTCCGGGACGTGCTTTCCGAGCATAGTGCGTGAGTAAGAGCCTCACATATCCTTGCCTTACCCCTAGAAGGCGGGATATCTTGTTGAAGTTTTCACCACCATCAAAAAAAAGTTGAAAAAAGGCTTTTCGGATCTCGCATATTAGTCGGTGCTGTGATATTATTCACAATGAAGCTTATTTACAATGGAATATTAATTGAATATTTAGCGCAAGTGAGACATCGGTCTTATCAGCATGGATGTAATTCTTTGACATGCAGCCTAAAAATTTTAATAATTATCTAAAGTCGATAAAGATCTTATGTAGATTAAAATGAAGCGATGATGTCATTTATCACACAAAAATTGTCTGATATCATTTTTCATTATTACTTTAAGGCTTTTTGCAATTTTAATTTAACCTCAATGTTCATAGATTTTACTTCCTGGGGATCTGGCCCCTGCAATTTTTCATGCTTATTGCAAGATGAAAATAATCGAAAATGCACAAAACTTAAATTGTTGAATTTCAAAATGGCTGCCATAAATATTGAAAAAAAAATGAAATAAACTGCCATAAATTCTGATTATGTTGATATTGAACATGCGTACTCATTTAAAACTATTTTACTGAAAGGCAGCGAAGTCTGATAATTCGCACTGGGGCTGCGGTTAGATTGAATCTAATTATAGAGGTGGTCTTGAATTCATTCATCCTAAATATTTATAAAAGCCCTCTTAACTATGAACTGCAAATTCTACTCGATTTGGCTCTTTATTCTAAATGCCACAGCATTACAGTCCTAAAGAGTCAAACCATGTCTTCGTCGGATATTTCGGAGGATTGAGTGTACTTCTGTCTAAAATTTTCTGTTTTATTTCTTCTCTTGATTTATACTAGATGATTCTAGAAGGGTTTTAGCAAAAACAAAGCCGACTAATAAAACACGATTAGGAATTGCGTTCACGTATAATTGATAACACGCTTAAGAATTTGGAAGTAGGCTGTCCTTAATGGACTTTTAATTTGAGCACGCGAGGCGAGCGATGGTACGAAAGTTTAGTGATAACAGTAAGCCGTTGATAAGGAGATTCCTGGCACAGCCCCGCCCGCGGTATCGCAACAATGGCTGACTTCACTCTGTAGATCTATTTGATAAAGCTTCTGTTAGGCTTAAGTTATTTTGAGGTTCCATTGTTCCAACATTGTTTTAACTGATGGTTCGGTGATTTAATGGATAGCTTCTATCTCAAGGAATGGATTTTCAGCTGGGACGAATCTGTAACCGTGAACTGAAAAGCGACTGGAAAATTGTGGAGGAAAATGTTCAGCTTTGACAATAATAAACAAGTACATGGTATATTTATAGCGGCTCCGGATTTCTGTATCTATGACGTCTATAATCTGCAATATTGTTCCTACTGAAACGATGAATGGAATTTCTTGCGAATAGCGATTCTGATATTTTCTGTAACCTTTGTAGAAAGAGGCTTTAATACACAGTTGATACTCCAAAATTGTTTTTTTTTAAACAATTACAATACGTTCGTATCGTAAAACTTTTAGCCACTACTACACACTTTCATTATTAAAATTGGAATTAATTATAATCAAGGTTAAATAATTTTCAAAGATGAGTGAACGATAATAGTTTAAAATGAATTGTGAACACAATACACATCGCCGGCGTATCGCACAATAGCTATTCGGCTAAACACCGCTTCCGTTCTCCCATGCACGCCATCAAACGCAAAGCAAACACTTGTTTCCCGCGCTCCGCCTCGGGTCGGCTGTATGCTCGATTGTCAGTGCTTCAAAAAAGTTTTATTTCGCGCGGCAAATTTGACGTTTAAAAGAAAATGTTAAAAAGTTTACTTTAAATTTTGTTTTAAATGGATTCAATTTAACATTCAACAGGTAGGATTTTGATATTTTTATTATAAGAACAGTTTATTTTTTATAAATATTTTTGAATAATGGACAAATAAACAACATTATTGGAGGTACCATTTTACACGTGTACATACAAACTAATGCATGTTAAGGTTAATTTAATTAATTAATAATAAATAAACAAATATTTATTTTAAAAGGAAAAATAAAATTATTTGATAAATGTATTCTCACAAGTCATTTCATACAACAATTGCTATCTTAGATTTTTGGTCAAAGTAGCACAAGGGTTTACAATATCTGTATTACCACGAAACAATAAGTAGCTGAGTAGATAACTATGGATTTTTTTACAACAAACAGACAAAGGTTTGAATCGCCTTTTGTCAGGTCATAATTGAAATCATATATATATATTATTTTTAAATTTATTACAACAAAAATTATCTCAGAGTGCAAATGAAGGTTAATTGTAAAGTTATATTTTATAATAAAACAAAAACACGCAACTAAATAGCACTGGCATGTTTAAAAGCGTAGACTTAAATTGGGCAGCATCCATTGAAAATACTGAAAACTGCGTCGAGGTTGTTTAGCGAGAATATGAATACGGTTTAATGTGTGCGCGAACACGCACTGAAAGAAACGGGGAAAAGTTTGTCTCGAAATTGCGGAGCGTAGAGAAAAGCTTTTGTGGGGTAGTTTTCATGTTTATTGAGTCAAATCAACGTGAGAGAAAAACACAAATATAATTACGGTAACTACAGACTTTATTGAAATGAGAAATAATTACAATATAATAGGTATTTAACAAAAAATATAACTGTGCCAAGCCGTCGTCGCTTGTTATTATCTTTCCTTATTTTATGTTAAGTCATTAGCACGTATTAAAACTAAACTCAACTTCTCTATATAAACTAATTATAATAACCAAAGATTAAAAAGGTATAAAAAAAAAAAATTACAACAATTTTCAGAAAATTGAAATTTAACAATTCAAAAAGCATACAGGTATAAGAGTATAATAGCCGCAGTAGTTTATTATGCTAGAAACAAATCGTATGTAATACTGATGATACCAGAAAAAAATGAGTGCGTGTGTATGTGTATTTGTGTTAATATGAATTCGGAAGTGAGTGGGAGGGGGTTGATTATGCATAGAAAACAAAACAACATATGTGAAAAACTGATTTTATGACTTGTGATAAACACACACATGCACACACACTAAGTATTAATTATTATGTAAAATTAATGAATATCTCTAATTTGTGCACAATTGAAACATAATGAGTGGGTACCGTTTCCTATAATACAGGTTTTCCTAGTTTAGGAGACAGGACGTTAGTATTTCAGTAACCATAGCTGTGTACAATAAAGATATTATTTATTCATTTATATTAAAATCCGGTCTTGATAGGACTTCTGTGTTTGCACGTTAGGCATACTGTCACCAGGTGAGTAACGAATCCTAAGGAATTTAAAAAAATACTGAATCAGTGTTTTGGGCTTAACAGGTAAGTAAGACAATGTTCAGGGCCCCGAGTCCGTTAACCCAATTGTTGTCAAAATGAATGTTCTTCCGCAGATTTTTATTATTTTTCAACCGTCTTCAAAAGGAGGGTCTCTATATTTTATATTTTTACTTTAGCATAACTTGTTACTGGGTGAACCGTTTTTGGTGATTCTTTATTGATTTGAAAGCTGGTGCTTCTCGTGTGGTCCCATTTAAATTTGATCCGATTCTGACAATGGGATCCACGAGAAAACCTAATAATTCTTAAATTTTCAACAAGGATGTGCGATGAATAACTCAAAATCACGCCAACTGATTTCGATGATTGATTTTTTATTAGAAAGGATGTAGCTCCTTTTTAGTTAAATGAAAGTTTTTAGGTTAGGTTCTGATTAAGTTTCATTTCGTAATATTCCTACGATAATACGGAAATAAAAAAAGGCATCCGCGCGTAATAGCGTTTAACGTTTGATTCGATTTGAAGTCGTATAGTTTTTGTTTTTACTTGTAAATATACTTGTGGTAATCTACTAGTTCATTGGTAACTATGGTTTACCCTAGGGCGTATCATCGGTACGTACCATAATCTTTTTTTATGGGCTATAAACTAGTGCTTGACCACGATCTCACCTGATGTTAAGTGGTGATATAGCCGAAAGATGGTACGCGCTAGTTTAGTAAGTGCCTATTCACTCTACTCTTGAAGGCTCCCACGTCGGCTACTTGTTCCTCTCCTTTGCTGTACGCACGATGAACGATGACTCAAATCCCTTCGTTCGGACGTGCGGAACATCGACTATGAAAGGGTGGAGACCCGCCGAATGTGAAAACGTCCGAAGGTAGAATCCCCATGGGGGAATTAACTTGTGTAATTCCTGTGCACACTCTCCAAAATGTAATCTGTAAAACACTGAAAGGCTAGGCATTTTTATGTATTTGGTAGTCTCATATTTATTGTGAGTTCATCGGTATCCCTTTCCGATAGTCTGTTATTATTTAAAAAATTGTTTAATTAGATACAGTTGACGTTGACATACAGATCAGATGCATAACGTTACAGTAGAAAATTGGAAAGTAGGTTAACGACAGAGGTAAGTGCGCGAATGACTTGGATTGAGTTCTTCTCTGACCTGCTCTGCCGGAGAATTTTACGTAAAGTCTTAACAATATTAAAATTTACGTACATAACTTAGTTGCGTTTATAACTTAGTATAAACTTGTTTAGTAACAGCGCACAGCAATGTAATGCATTTCCACTTAACATAATGTAGGATCGGTCAAGCACTTGCTAAATGTATAAAATAATTATGATTAAAAACGAAAACCGACTTCTAATGGAATAAGAATATTACGAAATAGAATTAATCAGAACATTTATCCAAATCTGAGGTTGGTATCCAAGAGAAAACCGTATATATTTTAAATTTGCGTTAAGTATGTGTGCTACAAATGGACGAATAACTTAATATCACGTTCATCATTATTGGAAAGGAGAACTATTGGAACTACTTCAAGAGCAGTTTGATGAAATTTTGGTTAGGTTCTAATTAATTTTATTTCATTACATTCTTATTCCATTTCAAGTTGGTTTTTGTTTTTAATCGTAAATACTTATACTTGTTCTTTTAAAACTCAAAAGAAGTAGGCTTGTTGTTATTATAATATATAAATGATAATAAATAATTTTTGTATTTGAATTGTGTTTCGAGCACTGCTTGTGTAGAAATTATATGTAATTAGGATAATTATAGATGGCTAACAAGCGATGGTCATGCTGTCACCGTCCGCGACCAGTAGTAAATCATTACCAGTGCCGTCATCGGCTCAATGACGCCTCATTATGAAGTCGCGTTCTGTCGAGAGGCGGAAGGTCGCCACTCGCTCGCCTGTGACGCGCCTACTTTGCTAAACATTCAACTAATTATGTGATTGTGGACAAAAAACACTTACAATTCTAACAAAAAGATGAATAGGAAATTTTTCAGTGTATATTTACAAAGAACAGTGGTCGCCTCAAGTTACACGATACGCTAGCAACGTGATCATTGAGACAATACATTTTGTTTGTTTCAATTTGAAGTGCTGATTTACCTCGCGCTCGGCGGTGAAAGAAAACATCGTGAGGAAACCGTCATGTCTTAGAAAAATTCTAAGGCATGTGAAGTCTGCCAATCCGTACTAGAGCTGAAATTTATATAGCGTACTTTGATTTTGTTTAGGCTTAGCTTATGCCAAACTTACGTGAGTTGCCCGCTTGTGAAATTCCAGCATTCATAGTACACAGTCCTTCACGCAAAAATGAAACTGGGTGCATACTAATTTAGATCTTAAGATAATTCGTAAAAGGTTCCTATTATTTCTAAACTTTGTATATAAAATGTAAATCTATAATTAGATACTTTAATTGAACTAGTACATTATCAGAACTAGCAGAAATGATCAGCCAGACGGCCACTACAGTTACACCTGGTATTTGAGAGGTGGACGCGTCTAGACTGAAACTTTTTAGGGAGTAACTAGGCCCGCACTAGTTGACCTCTACTTGGGCGGTTACTCTATTCGCGATACCATTCGGATCTGAGAGCGCCCGAGCGACCTGAATGTTCATTTTGACACAATTATAGTAGCAGATTTGATACACTGGGCATTTACCTGTGAAGTTTATTAATTACAGTCGTGTTATCATTGCATTATTACCAAATACTAATAAACACAGGAATGGCGTGCCATTGTGGCATCAATGATCTTAACTACTGCTAAAACTAGCAAATATTCACTACTATGATGCCATTGAACGTTAACCACCAAAGTATTGGTGAACGCGTAAACGAGCGCTGACCTATTCTTCGAACAAACGTTGGAAATATTGACTTTATCCGTTGTATTTGGGTTGAAATATTAAATAATTAGACAAAATAGTATCACGGTGAGGTAAAAACAAAACTGCTATATGGAAGTGAGGGAACGAAACTATTTGATTTGGTACCGTCGCAATATGCCCACAACAATTGTAACTGTACAAATCTGTGTAAACAGAGCCCCAGCTCAGGGCCACCTGTGCGCATGACCGGTGTCAGATAAAGCACTTCCGCCGGAAGCCGGACAATCGGTGCAGTTTCCACTTCGCCCTAACATTGTACCATCCCAATCATTACGAATAATCGATTTTTGATTATCATGCGTGGTTATTTTTAACCGACCTCAGAAAAGGAGGAGGTTTTCAATTCTTCTGTATATTTGTGCAATAATAGCGCCATCATTTATGAGCCGATTTATTTTAGATGGTTTGATTTTAAATTTTGTTGGCAAAATGGGGTTTCGAAAATACATTATGCATGCGCACTAGTTTAGTGAATAGGCATTTACTACGCTAGTGCTCCTTACCATCCAGAACTGCATTTCCACTTAAAATCAGGTGGAATAGTAGGCGCACTAGCCTATTTACTCTACTCTTGAAAATACCCACATTGTAATCGGAGGGAAAGGCAGACGCGGGAAAACTATTCCAGTCCTTTGCTGTACGAATAATGAAAGACGAAACAAATCGTTTCGTTTATGTTTGAGTGATGGTGGAACGGGGGATTTGATCATGTAATTCCTGTGCTCACTCTCTAAAATGCAATCTGTGGAAAACCGAAAGGCTAGGTATCTTGATCAAGATTTGATTTGAAATCGGTTTTTGTATTTACACGTAAAATATACGTTATTACAAATTGTTATTAGCCATGGGGTCGGGAGCATCCGGTCTAGCAGCTGACAATCCGGGCACGGATCTGCGACTCCCGACGTCTGGTCTGCGCTTCTCCATCCACCAACTGCGTGCCCTCAATTCCTACGTGGACACGTTGTATGAGGAGGACCAGAAAGGTAATTAACACAAGACTGATAAGCGAATCTGTCTCTTTAAATCATGTAGTTAATATTATTATATTTATTTATTGCATTTTGCAAGTAAAAATAAAAAAAAAAAGAATTCTGCACTGCTTCTATAAATAAAGTCTTTAACTCTATAAGTGTGAGAAAATTTCATACTCCCTCGTCCCCGCGTGTGTAAAGTTTTTGCTTCACGTATAAATATAATGATAATATACTACATGCAGGCCAGTAACAAAGTGAATGACAATAACAAAGTTGCATGATGTCTATACGTCGTGACTTCCATGCTCTTGTCCATGTAAACGAAGGGGGGCAAGGAAATTAACACAATGAGCCATTATGGGATTGACATGCACGAACATGTACGTGGTAAATTTAATTTACACGTGCATCCGGCCCTGTCTCCGCACGAGTACTAATGTAGTAGCATTGATATAGTATTAATGAGTTTATGAGTTCGGCAAACAAATGATTCCACTTAATATGGTGGTAAAGTGCGCAAAGATGCTCTTGTATGAATGGAGGACGGAACACAGGCGTGAAGTAAACGGTGACGCGGTAATTGAAATCGACCTGCAGATTTATTACATTACTAGCTGTGCCCGCGACTTAGTCCGCGTAGAATAGAGACTTTTGTGTCAACGTTTTTAATAATATTTTAGACTAAATATTTGTCAAATAAAACGCATACACATATTATAATTAGCTACTATATATATTTTACTGCAAATACCTAATTCAAGTACTTTTTATAAATGATATTTTAGTTTTTTCTATCGTATGCCAATACATACAGATTTTGCGGGTTTTTTGATAAATGCATATGAATGTATATATATCAAAATAACAGTTTTAAAAATTTTTGCCTGTCTGTTTCGACTAATCTCTGGAACGGCTAGACCGATTGTGACGGGACCATTACTGGCACATAGCCGATGTAATAAGGAGTAACTTAAGCTACTGCTTTTATTTTAGAAAAAAATAATTTAGTCGCTGATTATAAACATAGATAGAGGTTAGTGTAAAGCGTAGTAAGAACTTTGCCATGTCTCAAATCTGGAGCGACAGTTGCGGTCAGCTTCTCCAGCTAATCTGTGTGCGTCACGTCACAAAAAAATATGTGTTATCGAAAAATTTAAAAGAAAATTTTTGAGTCCATTTTACTATCGCCTTAGTTTTGTTATTGCTGTATGTTTGTAGGTCGTATGTCAACGGAGATGGAGTGTGTGGTCGAGGGCATAGTGCAGAGGATCGTGGACGGCGCCGGGCAGAGAGATCCCAGGTTCAGATGCTGTCATCTGATTGCATTGCATAGGCACAAAAAGGTATTTTCAACCGACTTCAAAAAAGGAGGAGGTTTTCAATTCGTCTGTTTGTTTTTTTATGTTTGTTACCTCATAACTTTTGACTGGGTGAACTGATTTTGATGATTCTTTTTATTTGAAAGCTTGATGCTTCAAGTAAAATATCAATTGGGTCCAGTTCTGACAATGGCATCCATGAGAAAATCAAATAAGTCTTAAATTTGCATTAAGTACGTGACAAATGGACGTTTAAGTCACTCGAACAACTCGTTTTTAACACTTTACAGCGGTCATGGCCACGGTGATGACTGACGCGTTTGTCTATATTTATTGTATTATATATTTATTATTAGACTATGTATAAATACTGCGTCCTCCCAGCCACGACCTACGGTGCAGAGACTTGGACTCTGACCGTTGGGCCGGTCCACAAGCTGAAAGTAGCACAACGAGCGATGAAAAGAGCTATGCTCGGCATTTCTCTAATAGAATCCGAAACGAAGAAATTAGACAGAGAACAGAGGTATTCGACATAGCTCTTAAAGTCAGCAAGGCGAAGTGGCAGCGGGCCATGATGGGGAACATGGGGGAGGAAAGTCTTAGAATGGGGCGGCGCATGGGTTGGAAAAGCGTGAGGCGCCCTCCTTTCAGATGGTCGGACAACCTTGTAAGGATAGCCGGAAGTGGCTGGAGCGGAAAGCGGAAGATCGTGATGGATTCCAGCAGTAGATAAATGCTATGTAAAAGTAGTATTGCACGCGCACGACTTTAGGCAGTCCTGGGCAACAATGAAAATCAGCACCGTGGCAGCCTGGCTGAGAGATGGTATCCAAAGTGTCCGCTTTTACTTTTTTTAATTGTATTTTTTTTCTTTTTCTCAATATGTGTTATATTTTGTTTGTAATGTGTATACGTTGCCAATAAATAAAATGTCTATGTCTATGTACACACATTCATGTCTAAGCTGTTGTTTGTGTTTGTGTGCAGATACGGTCACGTTCTCTAGAGTATCTAGTGACGTTAGACTCTCTACCGACCCTCAATGCTGAGAGCGAGGACTGCCGTCTGCAGGACGGTCCGGCGGGATACGGAAAGATCAGGCTGACTGGTAGGGAGGCTGATAAGTGGGCGGAATTCTTAACCCCCGCGGGATATCTATGCAGGTACTCGTATTTTGTGATGTCTTAATGACCGCATATGACTAGACTCGATAGCGGTAGTCTAGAATAAGACTGACTTAAGTGAACATTACCTTTGAATTATTGAATGAATGAATTAACATTGAATGAATGAAAGATCAAAACAATTTTAAATCATATCAAAACGTGAAAAAATCCGTAAAAGTAGTTTTATTCTAGTATTTTAATTTCTTTACATGAGCGAGTTCAATTACGATGTAATGGTTAATAAATATTTGCATCAGGGGTTGAACTTATGTTTTCGGGTCAGTATTTATTAAATAAGATTTTGTCAAGCCATACAATAATGCCTTCAGTTTTTTGACATTGTAAGTTCCATGTTCACGTGTTTACAAAATCGCTTACTAAAAATTTGTGCCCGGTAAATGATGAATGAGTCACTTATGGGACTTAATAACATTGGTGAAAATTGTATAGAGTTTGTCTCTGTCTATATTATATAAGTATATAGGTTATACAAGTTAAGAGAACGTGAGAGCTTAGATTGTTTTATTAATGTTTTTGTTTCTAGTTCTAAAGTTTTGTGACTACAGTTTCACCGGATTCAAGGAGTGGCAGAGCTCTTAGATCATTAAGCCTGAACCTTTTTTGACGTAAGTGACGGTTAATTATGTGTGTAGAGACAAGGTGGTGGAGCGCTGGGTGCAGCTGGCGGCGCGGTGCGCGCGCACTAAGGGGGGTGGGGCATCGCGCGTACTGTGCGCACGCGCAGCTAAGTACGCGCGTCCGCAACGCTACTGCTACTTGGAAACTGGTAATGTTACTCTCGCGTCTATTTATTGAAGTAAAACTCTCTTGTACGCTTGACTTGGAGAGCAAGGTGGTGGTAAAAGTTGGTTAATACATTAAGAAAAGTGTGATCGGGCGACGCGAGTTGAGATGGAGATATAAGTTAAAAAGAGCTAGAGTTATGTTTCATGTAACTAAGACACAGTGCAGGCTTATTGTCTGTTAGAGCTTCAAACTGTAGGAGCAGAGACATAGCAGTGCACGCACATGTTTTACATAAAAATGATACATATACTAAATACATGGTACATATAAAGATGGAGGTCTAAAGCACACTCGTTCTTTTTTACCTTAGTGTTCATAATGATAGATTGTACTTGTCATCTACTCAACACGTCTGCCTGCCACTTCCTGCCACTGCCATGCAACTATACCAAATCGCGCTCGCTCGCTTTATAATTTTTTTAATTAATTGACTTTTGTTTTCTGTTAATTTTTGGTTTGTTTTATTGTATTGAATTTTTATTTTATTAGTTTATTAATGATTTTAAACAGTGAATATGCTAATATAACAAGTACAAACAGAAACACTTTTTTGGTAATTTGTAGATATGAAAAATTCCGTGCGCGACTGTACACATGCGCTGCTATCCGTGTCGCTCAGCGCTAGAGTTTTTTTTTTTTTTAATGTAACATGAGGCATTACTGCTGACTTATTTCTAAATTCAGAGTTTTATAGCCCCTTGTCCTTTTTGCTCTAAGAATAGACACAGTAATGCCTAAGCTATTTCCTAGTTCCCCTAACATGGATAGGTTAGGGCAGTTTTACTCCCATGCCTTTCCCATTCCTTATATATTCTACATTCTTCCATTCGTCTTTTTACAACAACTTATTTCTACTTATTTCTACTTGTCTTATTCTATTTCTATTTCTAGTATACACTTTTGTCAATAACTACCTTTTTTCTATCTATCTAACTATGCTATTTTATATAATGCTATTTTCTATTTTTCTATTTCTACTTACTAGCCTAGTTTACAGTTTTTATCTATAGGTGGGCTCTCCACTCACACTATTTTAAGTGTGGGTTCGATGCTCCTTACTCGCTAGGTTTTGTTCCTCTGCGCTGCTTTCTCCGCTATCCTTCTGCAGTAGCAGAGGAACTTTTTTCTCGTGTCTTTATTTCCCACTAGGGCCGGTAGATTATTTATACAAATTTTGGTTTCTAAAACCGTCTCCAAATCCATTTTTTGGCTGGCATAAATGGGACACTCAGTGAGGAGATGGATAATAGTCTCGTCCACGCCTTCGTCACAGGCACACGACGGGCTCTCCTTACACCTGAACCTGTTCAAGTATTCGGAGAACCCGCCATGTCCTGTGAGCACTTGCACAAGCCTAGCATCCATCTCCGTCTTTCGTACTGTGCGGTATGCGTCTGCGGCATCCGGGAAGAAGATTTTGGTAACGGAAACCGTCGCACTCTCGGTACCTCCGTTCCATTCGTCAATCGACTCCAAACGGATCTGTCGTTTGACAAACGAAACGGGGCACCGATCGTATACGGGGCCCTCTTTGTCTTGGTTGCGGCCTCCTTTGCAAGCGCATCCGCCCTCTCATTCCCTTCCACTCTACATGGGCCTTCACCCATGTGAGGAAAGGTTTTACCCTCCTTCCTCATTTGGCTGATGTTCTGCCGGGCGTTGACCGCAAGAGGATGGAGGGAATCCGTGTTCATCACGGTCTGGAGAGCGGACCTGGAGTCGCAATAGACCCTGTAGTGCCGCGCAGAATGCCGAAGTGCCCACTTTGTCGCTTCACTGAGTGCGAGCAGCTCCGCCTGGTAGACGGTGCAGTAGTCGCTCAGCTTGAGTTTTCGGGTACTCGTCTCGGCGGCACCAGTCCAGATGGATAGCGCCGCTCCGACTTTCCCGTCAATTTTACTACCGTCGGTATATATACGGACGGTAGCCTCGTCTTGCCAAAGCGACTCCGCACCCCCGTCCAGGCAGAGATCATCCAGCTCGACCCTTTCGGCTGGGTGGGGCATTTCAGCGAAGGGTGTCTAGACTCGATCTCCTGTCTCCCACTACCCGCCTGGATATGCCTCTCTTTATTTCATAAAGAGAGGCCGCTTCCTGACCCTTATATCCAGCGGAAGCAGTCCCGCGAGTAGCAGTGCTGAGTGCAGGGGAGACGGTCCTATACGATCTAATGATCTTTTGGGCAAACCCCTCTGCACGGCTTCCAGCTGCTTCCTGGCAGACTTTTTAGTGTCGCCGACGCCCATGCAGCCGAGGCGTACATGATCGTCGGTTCCACCACCGCCGTATATATTGTCCTAATCACCTCGGGTTTAACCCCCAGAGACCCTCGCAGCTCTCGACAGCTGGCCATACGGGCTCTGAGCCTTCTTGCACACATTAACAATGTGTGCATTGAAGTGAGCCCGCTGGTAATCCACTGTGAGGCCGAGGATCTTGATGCTTTTGAAAGGCCAATCCCTCCCCGCCCATGCTCAGAAGCGGTGAGTCAAACTTCAGCTTCCTCGTCACCACCATCGCTTGGGTCTTGTGGGGTGCGAAGTTTAGCTTGTTTTGACCCCCATTCCCGAACATGCTCAAGGATTGGATTGGCCTTCTTTGCACCTCCAGGGCGTTACCACCCGAGAATATTAGAACAACATCATCAGCGAAAGCCTGACGGTACCTTCTCCTCCAAAGCGGTGAGAAGGGGATTCAGCAGCAGGTTCCACAGCGTAGGTCCCCCTATGGATCCTTGCACGCATCCCTTCGTCGTACTTTTGACGCACTCCGCACCGGCGAACCCTACTCGCACTGATCGGTCGCTAAGATAGCTATCAATCAGGCGCCTCAGGTCCACCGGGCAGCCGGTCTCCGCCAGCCTGAGTTTGATCGCAGGCCACCACGCATTATCGAATGCCCCCTCTATGTCCAGCGACACGAGAACCATGAGCTTCTTTGCAAGAAGCCCATCGTTCAAGTGCCGCATCATGGCGCAGAGGGAGTCCTCGGTACTACGCTGTGGCATAAACCCGAATTGGCGGTCGCTTATCAGTGGCACAATGTGCCATCTGATTCGCTGCACCGCCATTTTTTCGAGGATCTTTCCCATAACCGGCAGGAGACCTATGGGTCTGTACGACTTAGGGTTTGTGTAGGTGTCCTTTCCGGGCTTCCGTATAACCACGACCACAGCGACCTTCCACCTCGCAGGGAAGTGTGAAAGACTTAGACACTTATTAAAAGCGCTAGGAAAAGGTCAGGATCCAGAGTGATAGCCTGTTCGCAGATGTCGGAGGTTAGGCCATCCAGACCAGGTGCCTTCTTCGGATTGAACGACGACGCGGCCCATATTAGCTCTCCCCTTGTGAAAGGTGGGCTGCATGGTTTACCATGCAGCCCCTCATTTATTTTATGGGCTAATGCTCTTATTTGCTTATGTTCCGCGTCGTCGCTCGCCGGATCGTCTTCCGGATAAAATGTATCCGCCAGCAGCCTGGCTGACTCCTCCCCTCCCAGTACTACTCCATTTCGTACCAGAGGAACGTCCTCTTGTTTCACCTCCGTGCGACGTATCACTCTGTATATCCCGTCCCACATCGACTCACCATCTTGCTGGCCGCAGAAGGCCTTCCAGCTGGCGGTTTGTGCCTTTTTGACCTCCAGGAGATAATTCTCCTTGGTCTTGAGGTACTGCTCGACAACCCACTGTCTTCGGACCGGTGCTGCATTGCGGATCCTCCGCTTCATTCGCAATACCTCTTTTTTGAGGGTCGTGAGCTCCTCCGACCACCAGGGCAATCCTATGAATTTCTTCGTTCCTACCTTTTTGAATTTTTTGTCACTTACTTCCATTATAGTTTTAGTAATTCCATCTGTAATCTCTTCTAGTTCTCTAATATTTTTAATTTTATCTATCTCATTCTTCCTAAAATTCTTATCTTTCCAAATTTGGCCGAGTTCCTTTCGGAACTCGGTCCAATCAACTTTTCTTGTGTTGTATTTCCTTGTCCCTATCCTTTTCATTTCACTATCCCTAAATTTTTCCAAATTAATTTCAAATAGGATTGCCCTGTGGTCGGAGTTAATTACTTGATCCTCAAGCCGCCAGCCCCCGATCTTCCCCAGTAAGGCCGTCGAACACACCGTGACATCCACACAGCTGGTAAACCTTCTGCCGCCCCTGATGGTATCGAAAGTGGGATCGGTTCCCCTGTTTAGGAGGTGGAGTTCGAGCTCATCGAGCGCCGAGGCCACCTCCATTCCTCTCCTGTCTGTCTTCCGACTCCCCCACCAAGTGTTCCACGCGTTAACGTCCCCTCCCAATATCACGTCTCTTGTGCCCAGTCCCACGACCGCGGCCGTTATATCGTTAAGATAGGGGGCGAGAGGTTGATCTCCCTCGAGGTAAACGGAGACTATCCCGACCTCCCGCACCCCCATTCCCAACTTTGCAACAGCAATGTTGCAAGTTGTTAGGTGAGGGCACTGAGTAAGCCGGACAGCCCGTCCAGACAGTACAATGGCGGCTTTGATAACCTGATCAGAGTTAGGACTCCTCGCACATTGTACTGTCCTTATCCTGTGTACTGTTTCATCTCCCTATCCTTCCGATATAAGGCTCTTGCACTATGGCCAGGCTCAACTTGCGGGAGACCGCTTCGGTCATGAGTTCAGCCGTCGCGGTTTCACTCCTCTGCAAGTTGACCTGGATGACGCCATATTGGTGAGGTCGCTCACTGTGGACAGTCCGGACCACCTCAGCAGTAGGCTACGGTTGATCTTGCTAGGATCTCCCATCTGCCTTACCGGGCATTCCGAACTGAAGGCGTTGTGATCCCTTCTCTCGAATTTCGCTTTCGCGCAGTTCCTACAGGTCGGTGCAACTCGGTACTCCTCGCATTTCGCTTTAAGGTGAGGACCTCCGCAGTGGCTACAGATGTCCGAGGTCTCGGTACACAGTCTTTTGCTGTGTCCGTACCCCAGACATCTGGAGCACTGCACCAGTGGCGATTGGTCCTCAACCCTGACTCGCTGGAGATCTATATGCACCGATCCAGCTGTCGTCAAGCGTTGCCACATTTGCGGAGAAACCCTCAACACAACATGGGCTGTGTGCGGGTTTCTCGTCTTCCTGCGATACCGCACCTCCATTCGCCTGTCGTCCCCGCTGACATCCTCTAGGAGATGTCTGTTCTGTGAGTGCAGCGCCTTTTACATAAAAATGTTACATATACGAAATACATGGTACATATAAAGATGGAGGTCTAAAGCACACTCGTTTTTTTTTATCATAGTGTTCATATTGATAGATTGTACGACATGTACACATCTACTCAACACGTCTGCCTGCCACTTACTGCCACTCCCATGCGCCGATACCACACCGCGCTCGCTCATAGTGTACAGTCGCTTTATAATTTGTTTTTATTAATTGACTTTTGTTTTCTGTTAATTTTTGGTTTGTTTTTATTGTATTGAATTTTTATTTTATTACTTTATTAGTGATTTTAAACAGTGAATATGCTAATATAACAAGTACAAACAGAAACACTTTTTTGGTAATTTGTAGATATTGAAAATTCCGAGCGCGACTGTACACATGCGCTGCTATCCGTGTCGCTCAGCGCTAGAGTTATCTGGCTCCATGTCTAATTTGTTATGAAAGTGTCACAGCAAAAGAGCTCGGAGCGCCGCCTGGCCATAGTGGAGGGTGCGGCGTGGGTGATGGTGCGAGTGGGCGGGGGTGAGGCGGAGGCCAAGCTGGTGCTGGGCGCGCGCGCGGCCGGCTGCAGCGCGGCGGCTTACACCACCAGAGTGCCGCTCACTCACCCCATGGCTCTGCTGCACTACACCGCCGCGCAGGGGGTGAGTGTCCGCTGAATAGTTCCCTTCACCACAACCTTTTTTTTCTATAATGCGACTTGTGTCCGTGCTCTTTTCTAATGTACTCTAGAGTTACTACAATTTTTTTAATGCCTGATTTTTGAAGGTTGTGTTGGAGAATGGTCTGGTTCACGCGTCGTAGATGCCCAGTTGCATTGTTATTAGTTTCGTCCCTGTTTCTCGTGACCATTTGATACACATTTTCACAACAAGCTTTGCTGTTTTGTTAGAAACATCAATAAGTAATACAGATGAAACTGTTGGTACCCTGATAATGTAAATGGCACGGTATGGATAACGACACCTTAAATAATTGTTTTAACCAGTATTTATTTCACAGGAATTGTTGCTATTGTTTTAAAGTTATTTTTTAAAAGATTTTAGAAATACATTTTGTCATTTTTTAAATTTAAAATGGCAATTAACGGTTGAGTGAGGCACTTTTGTATGCTTGTCTATGGATTATGTTAGTTCGAAATCGTACATAGTGTCATGATTTCGCCGTTTGATCTGCAGGATGAAATGAAATGATATGATATTTGTTTTCATTCATTTATTTTTAAACACATATTTACAAAAATTTTTAACATACTTAAAAAAAATTCTTTCTAGATCTAGATCTCTAAGAGACAAACCAATAGCCTGTTGGCCTTAATCTTGCTGACTAATTAATAATTTTGATGTTTACTGGGCGTGTTAATAACAGACCTGTGTTTTTTTTTGACGAACTAACACAGTTGGCACAGAAGCTGGCCTTTACTGCTTCACCGAATTGAGAGGTTGCATAGCTCTTAGATCGCTTAGCCTGAACCTCACAGACCTGTGGTAAATTTATTCTTTATATACCTTTTCTAGGGGTACTATGCTGCAGCAGTGGGTCCTCCGTCCACCAGCGCGTGCAGCGAGCGCGGAGTCTCGTGGCAGCTGTGGCAGCCCACGCTGGAAGCCGCGCTCGACTGCCACCTGTCCGAGCTGTCGACCGCCGCCCGAGTGGCCGGGGCTCTCAATGCTATCATTGATAACATGCGTGAGGGTTCTTATCGGGTCAGTGTCGCTAATCGATTCCTAACAGACTAGGTAAACTTTCAGGGTCCTAAGCATAGGCTATTTGCCAGTGGCATTTCATTATGGAACTGATTTGTTAGTCAGATCGATCATCATGCCATTGTTAGCAAATACGTCAAATACTAACACGCAAACGATTGTCGTGACAGTGGTACGCCATCGGTATACAATAGTATACAACTAGCAAATTTGGACTACTATGATGCCAATAAATGTTTATTTTGTTCACAATTGATTTAGCAGCCTAGGGTGCTGGGTCTATTATCGAGAGCATCGCAAGAGAGAAAAGATCAATTTTTAGCACAAAGTAGTGCAACAATTTTGTTTGTGATTAAATTCCTCTATCACAGCCGTATTGCGATAAAATGAGCCAAGATGTACAGTTTGATATGACAATATCGTATATCTAGGAGAAAGAAAATGTTTTCTCGCTCTCGCACCTGTCTTTCTCTTACCCCTTCAGTAATATACGAAACATAACTCTCTCTTTCTATCTTCACTAACATAAATTTCATTCTCGACCCTCATTCGTCTCGCCCTATCACTTTCACACATTACACACTACTTCAATAATATACGCGAGATAATGTAACCGCGGCAGGGTTCCACGCGGCTGCTGAGCCGTTACCTGGCGTCGTGCGCGTTCCGCCGCAGACTGCACCGCTGCTCCCAGCTGCCAGCTGTCGCCGCCAGGAGCTTCGCAGCCGCTCACGCCTCACACCACCTACTTCTGGTCCTAGACTCGTGAGTTCTCGCTTAAAAAACTAAAATAAGTCAGGCTCCAAGCAGCTGTAGTTCTTTCTTGATTCATTACCTTCTTATTTTTTTAATACTTTTGAAGTAGATGTTTGACTACGATCCCACCTGATGTTAAGTGCAAATGCAGTCCTGGATGGGTAAGGTGCACTAATCGTAGGGAAAGTCAGACGCGGACAAACTATTCCAGTCTTTTGTTGTACGAATAATGAAAGACGAAGCAAAGCGCTTCGTTCGGGTTTGAGGGATGTTCACAAAAGGATAGTGGAACGGGGATGGGGGAATTAGGTCATGTTAGTTCCTGAGCACACTCTCCATATCTTATACAATCATTCTCTCTCAATCAACCCTGGGTGAAAGAAAGAGTCCTATTAGTGAATCAAATCAAATCATCAAGGAGAGGATCGGTCATCTAACGAAACACTACCCGTAGCCAGGCTACGGTTAAAATTGGAGGCAACAATATATTCAAACTTTCTTTCTTTTTTCTTTCTTTCTTTCTTTATTTCTTTCTTTTCAACCCTTTATTATTGTTCACGGGTATATTTTATTGCTATCTACGACTTAGTTCATCAAGCATAAGCCATTATTTACCAGTTTGCTGGAGGTGTGCGAGCGAGGAGGTCCAGCGGGCTTCGTGTTCCCGCTGGAGCGAGCCGCCGTGACGCGCCGCGGCGCCAGGGATGGGGATTGGCTGTCTGATGCTGCTTGTGTTAAGAACTGTCTGCTGCATCTCCACACACTGGCTGGTAAGTACACTAATAAGGCTATGTTGACATATTCAGAGTCACCTGCTCGAGAGTATTGTAATTGTTGATTGTATCTTGTTTAATTCAATTCTCAAAAATAGATGTAGTTTTTAAGTCGTGTGCGAAGCGTCAAAAGTTTTTCCACGTTGGCAATACTGGTCCTTTCTCTTTATCATTATCCGTTGGAGAAGCTGATATTTTTCCTGTCGCAAGACATGACCTAGGCAGCAATTCTAAGTTCTTTCCAACGCACTGGAATATCCACACGTTGTAATTTCTTTTTTATTTGAAAAAGAAAGCTATCAATATTGATTTATTTCAGAAAATATTATTAAGATTCTTGTTAACCGTTCCAACTAAGCTTAAGCTTAGAGAGATGATTTACGTCAATAGTCAAATGGTGGATTCGAACCTACGATTCGCAGACCGTACCCTTAACCATTAGGCTATTGACGCTTAATCTTCTGAATTTTTACGTGTGAAGATTAAAAAATGCGTCTTGCTTGGTAAAATTATAATTTAGGAAACAGATTAAAATGTATACTAAACCGTCTTAAGAACCCGGTGTCTGTCTGGCCAATTGCGGGCCAAGGGAGGAAGGGATCATTGCTATCGCCATTCATACGATACAGGCGTAAACACTGGGTCCAGCTAATGCGTATTATTCGGTAACACCACATCTTGAAAGCTTCAAGAAATTTGTACTGCATGTTAGCCTTCAGAGTCCAGGCTTCGCTACCGTACAACACCACGGGCCAATCATAACCACGTAGTATATAACTTTACATAGAAATATTATTACAGTCGGTGAAGAGATACATCGAACGCCTTCAGAGTCTTTGGAGATGGCGCTGTTCAGCCGCTGGGAGAGCGTGAACAGGGAGTCCAAGTCCTCGCTCGCCGCGCAGACATACAGCAGCCGACAGTTGCGGTACTTGAGCCGTGTGGCCAACGAGCTGCTCACCTGCAAGAACCTGATGGCGTATGTGAGTGAATATATACCTTTATATTGAACTTGCTGCGCACCGCGGTGTTGCCCGCGATTTAAAACTATTTTTGCAACGAAGTTCCTCATAGGGCGATGCGGAGGGGTACCCAGGCTGGCAAAAAACGTCCGTAACGTTAAATAAAAGCGTAAGATTTTAGGTGACATCTGGTTTAGATAGATCGCGCTATTATTAATTATATATTTTTATAAATCATTGTAAGTGCCCGAATAATTCTTTATTTTACTTTATTCTACTTTCTTTATACCTCAAAATTAATATTTTTATAATGAGGAACTTCGTTCCTGTCTGGTGTACCACGACACCACAAGGTTTTATTTTTTTTCTAAAGAAAAGTATACTAAGTGACTCTTTATTACATCAGCTATCTGCTAGTGATAATCTCGTCAAAATCTAGCGATTACCGGAAACAAACAGACCATTTTTTTTTAAAATTCATATGTATGTAGTAAAAAGAATCGAAAAAAATACATATCCCGAAGCCCCTCACCATGCACCGGGGAATGGCCACCGGCGTGGGTTGAGGGGTTCGTTAGTAAGAACCTGAACTATCTTCTACAAGTTAACATGATAGCCGCAGTGGAAGTCTTCAAGAAGAAGAATCAACATCAGGCTGGGAAACGTGAAAAAACAAGAAAATATTTTTATAATGATTTTCATTGGTGTAAGTTAAATTAATATGTGTTAAGGAGGACCAGAGCACATTCAGAGAGAACCTTCTCCACGCCACATCTCAGCACCAGGAGTCCATCGAGGGGCTGATCCATATCCTCGCTATCATGCTGGACCAGGCCAGGGACGCGTACCTGAACAACTTCCACGCTAGGAATGCCGGGGAGTTCGATAAGGAACTGTCAGTTTACAGGTAAAATTAAACGTAGGAATTGTGTTTAAGGCAGAAGAGCACTTGTTGCATATGTGTCTGGAAACTTCCTTGCTCAATATCGCACATAAAATTTCTAGTATTGGGAGGGAAGCGAGCTCGGAGGAGTGGCAGGACGATCGTAACGCCATTCGGCTCCTTTGACGACCTGCTCCACTAAACTACTTTGATATTGTGTGACTAATATTAGCATTAACTTATATGCTTAAACTTCCATTGAGAGCAGCATGGCGCAAGGACCCCTGAGAGGGACCTCGGCTTGGACGGTTACTCTAGTCGCGTTAGCATTACAATTAGAGGGCGCCCGAGACCACGACTGGAATCGTAGCTTTACCACTGGAAAGCTACATTCTAAAGCTATCTTTAAATGCCACTTCGGGAAGCGTTGGCGCGGGTAAAAGAAGTAATGGGCTCTCAAGAATAAGACTACGGTATCCCCTGCCTGTCGTACAAGGCGACTAAAAGGGGCCTCGGAGTTCACTGGGTGACAAGGGGGCGCCTGCGTCGTCCACCAAAGTGGACCCAGGGGAGAAGGCGACATCGGCTGGCCCGTGTCGCCTTGCGCTGCGAGGAACAGGGGAGGGAGTAACCTCCCCAGGACGTGCTCTCCTTGAGCACAGTGCAGAGGGGCTCCGGTGCATTCCACGTGAGATCCCGGAGCCCCTGGTCATGCACAGAGGAAAGGGCCACCGGGGAGGTTTTAGTGGGTAAGATCTCCACATAACCGCCGCCTTTCCCCAGAAGGCGGGGTATCTTTGTGGGTAAAAGAAGTGGTCGAAGAAACTCCAACTAGAGCGTTAATATTAAACGTGTGGGACCCCTAAAACGGCGGTATCCCGATAAGATTATTAGCAACTTATGATAGTTATGGCAGGACGCTTCGGAATTCACGCGCGCTTCGCTACATAAGAAAAGTTCATTTACGCGCCAAGAGTTCTAATAGTATCAAACCAATATTTAATATTAAGGGCAAGTTAAATGTAATCAAATAGCGATGTATAGAAAATATCGATATATTTATACTCGTACAATACGCATCGTATCAATACAACATTACGATATAATATATAGAACAATATTATAAATTGTTGCCTCCGCTGGGCAGAATCCATTACGAAGAAATAAGCTACCGTTTCGCAGTTATAGTAGCGAAGTGGATGAGCTCCTCAAGTACTACTAGGACCACTACTTTAATAATAGATTTGACTTCAATAATACTTTTACAAATTTATTATTATTAAATAATTGCTAATATATTTACCAGCAAAAATAAAAACCGACTTCAAATACAATCAAACGTTTGACGCTTTTACACGCGGACGCCCTCTTTGTATTTTCGTATTATCGTAAGAAGCCAGCTATCAAACAAAAAGAATCATCAAAATCGATTCACCACTCGGTGACCGATTTTGAATGGAAAGTTATGAGGTAACAAACAAAAAAACAGACGGACTGAGAACCTCTTCCTTTTATGGAGTCGGTTGAGAAATCTTTGATGATTAATTGTCCATTTTTCTTCAACTAGGTCGAAGAAATGGAACAAACTCAAAGACTACTACGATGCATCGTCGGCATGCCTGATAGACGCAGCTAGAAGAGATCCAGACCTCAGACGAAGACCTCTCAGATACCAACATGATGAAGAACGTCCTCCTTTGGCTAAACAAGGGGGTTAAAGAGGATAAAAAATACTTAGGACCAGTTCTAAGGCCATATCTTAGTGGTATTTTCAATGTATCTGCTGAGAATTGCTGGTTCATGGAAGAATTTGACGCTAGGAAATGTGAGACGGAGTTTCGGGGTCTAGAGGACTATTGTTCGGGTGTCCACAGCGGGGAGATAGATCCGTGCATGGGATTATTGGACGCTGCGAAGAAAATGGGCTGGGCGAAGGCTATGGTTGATTTCGTTGACAGATTTCGACATGTTGGTAAGTATGCTATGGTTTTGTATAATAGCGGCACAGGAAAGTACTAATTTTACCGTTACCTAGAACACCCTCTTACGACCGGTCCTTTTAGAAATCGTCGTCCGGCGGGGAGGTAGTCACTTAACAATATTGTCATCGTTTTTGAGCTACGGCAGTACTTCACACCGGGCCAGCTTTTGACTATGTATAAAGCACATATCCGGCTTTGTGTGGAGTACTGTTGTCATATCTGGACAGATGCAGGTAAAAACCAACTCGGGGCACTGGATTCCATGGAGAGGCGGGCCAAAAAGTTAATAGGTGACCAAGATCTACGTTTAGATAGTCCAGAGTACCGGTGGCTGGCCTTTCAGTGTTTTACATTGCCATTACATTTTGGAGAGTGTGCACAGGAATTACACGAGTTAAATCCCCCATCCTCAATTTACTTTCGGACGTTTAGAAATTGTCGAATGTCTCCACCCTTTTATTGTCGATGTTCCGTGCGTGCGAACGAAACGATTTGAGTTATCGTGCATGATGCGTACAGCAAAGGAGCGGAACAAGTTGCTCTCGTCAGTCTTTTCGTCCAAGTACGAGATGGTAGCCTTCAAGAGTAGAGTGAATAGGCACTGGCTAAACTAGCGCGTAACATCTTTCGACCATATCACCACTCAACATCAGGTGGGATCGTGGTCAAGCACTACTTTATACCCCATAATAAATTATTGGCACAAATATTAAAAAAAACGCTCTAATTGAGAACCCCGTTTTTTCTATTCTATTCTAAAAGCTGGTGAGCACCATGCTTAATAAAAAATGCTCGTTTTGCCGCCAAAATTAATCGGAGTATTATGAACTGTCTCTACCGTGTAACTAGCACGTATATGATATGGATTAAATATTTGATGGCAAAAGTTGTAACAGCCTGGGAACAATACGCGCAGCACACAAAGCTGTCTGTGCTGTTTGCACAGCGCTTACAGCCGAGAACTATGTAGGCCGAGTGGCGGAGCTTTACTTCCTCCATTGTGCTGACGACTGGAGGAACTAGACGTTCATTTGCCTTCAATTTATTTGAAAACAAGTGTATTTACGAGTTAAAACAGACACCGACTTTATCACCGAATTAATCAGAACCTAATCAAACTACCCTTGGAGTACATCCTTCCATAAATGAATCATCAAATTTAAGACATATGGTTTTTTTATGAATGCCATTGTCAGAATTGTACCAAATTGTACCAAATTGAACAACGCGGGAGGCACCAGCTTTAAAATAGAAAATAACGTTTACCCTTTCTTGAACTTCCTTTTTCTGAACTCGGTTAATAAGACGGAGGACATTTTTAGCGATAAGACCGCTGATAACGCATGCAATTATACCGTAATATATCAATATCTAAAGTTTATTGTTGCAGCGATAAGCTGTGTGTGTTGTGCAATAAAATATATTCATTAATTCATTCGTAAGTCGCGTTGGGACGTATGTAAAACACACAATTACGTATCATTCGATTAAATACGATATGTACCATAGATTAAAAATAAAATAGATGATATCAAATAAGTATATTTACGAGTAAAAACAAAAACTGACTTCAAATCGAATCAAACGTTAAACGTTATTATGCGCGGACGCCCTCTTTGTATTTCCGAATTATTGTAAGAATATTACGAAATAAAATGAATTAGAACTTAACCAAACGTTCATTAAACTACTCTTGAAGTACCTAAGTTCCTTGCCATTAAAATCATTGATATCGCTTGGCGTGATTTTGAGTTATTCGTCCATTTGTGGCGCACACAAGACTTATATGATTTTCTCGTCCTATTGCCAGAACTGGGCCAAATTTAAACCACCAGCTTTGAAATAAAAAGGGATTCATCAAAATCGGTCCACCCAGTCGAAAGTTATGCGGTAATAGACATAAAAAAATCTAGACAAATTCAGAACCTCCTTTTGAAGTCGGCTGATTATATAAAATTTACCTTTTTTTCTTCTTTCTTTCCTTTAACATTTGCACATTGTAATTAAACAAGGCCCCGGTAAATTGGCATTGCTAAAAGGGACGTCAAGAGCCCAAAGGTAGCTCGGGTAACCGATTCAAATCCCGGCGGATCAAAATTTCAGCACAGCTTCGGTCTGGGAGAGAATGCGTTTACATTTTAATACGACCAGTCGGTGTTGATCTTGCGCGAGTGTTTGCCGACGGCGGCAGTACTCTTGGACCGGGGTCAAAGGTGCCTGGTTAAAAGTTAATGCCCGGTCAGACTGAGTATAAAGTTGCTGGAAGCGCTTTGGGAGTTTTAGCAAAAAATTATGTAAAAACTTATTAAAAAAAATAACAATAGATAATAATAAATAAAAAGGATTGAAATAAATATATTTTACTAATGAGTTTCAAATTTACTGATAAATTATAATAATTACTGGAAATTTAAAACGTGCGAAAATTTATTTTGAATTTGCAATGTTCGCGTAAATAAAACTGGACTGGAATAATTTAGCCGCGGCTGTTACAATGTGCATGTTTTCAAGAGTAGAGTGAATAGACATTTACTAAGCTAGTGCGTCTTACCATCCAGGACTGCGTTTCCACTTAACATCAGGTGGGATCGAGTTCATGTATAAAAAAGAGAGATTTAAAAGGTTGAATGCTTAGTGCAAAAAACTTATTACTTGTCCCAAATGTGACACTTGAAGATTCGTCATCCATATCTTCATTTCTTCGTTTATCGATATACAGAGCTTTCAAAGTCTTTATTATGGAGAGTCCGGGGATGTGGTCCCGGATACCGCCCGTAATTCCGCCCCTGTCCAATCAAAATGATGATAAGATACAAACAAACACATCTAGTTATTTTATAATAATTGAAACAATGCGTTATTTGAATACATAATTAAGCGTGGTTTATACAGCCATGCTAGCTCACTAGGCACATCCAGTCATAAATAACTGCGTAAACTGAACTCGCCGGCTTAAACCAAGTTTCCGATACTGAGTCTAGCTATAATCCTCTCCTTACCCGTTAAGGGTTACTCGGCTTTCGGAATAATCCAGTTTCATGAGAAAAAGAAGTTACAAACTGCTCCACACAAATTGTAAGTGACTTGTTTTGACAAGTTTTAAAGTTAGATTTCGGTCCCTCAGAAACAAACTTACATTACATACTAAAAAAACGGCAAAAATTCACTGTCATTCCCCGTTATATAAATTTTTCTTTCACAACTAAAATTCCCAAATAAGAGTGATCCACAAACTAAAAGAGAAAGTGTCCAGAGATTAAAAATGCACCTAGATTTAAAAGAAATACGATATAAAGTTACAGCCTTTATATATATAATATATGCGCCCCACTGCGCCCAAGCGCAGGCCTTCTCTGTAAAGAGAGTATGAGGGCATAGTCCACCACGCGGCCCTATTGCGGATTGGCAGACTTCACGTCTTATAATTTTTTTTGAAACATGTAGGTTTCCTCACGATGTTTTCCTTCACCGTAAAATTGCAACTAACTAATTGGTGCCGTCACCGAGGATAGAACTCGGGTTCGCTAATGTACTGTGAAACTTGAGGCGACCGCTCAGACAAGGCTACCACGGCTCGATTGTGCTGATAATATCTTTCTCATTATTATAAATAAGAAATATGTTTGTGGACGCACCCCTGTTGGCAGAAGTGTCTTCCCTTGGGAAATGTATGTATAGTTTAGGGTGGATACGCTTTTCTCCCGGTTACATGTTCCCCCACGATATATTCAGTGACCGGGAAAGTTTTATTTGAAAAGTATGAGCATACGCAACTTACTATATTGTTAACGCGAACGGAGTATAATTTTAAATATAAATATACTTTTATCAGAGTTCCGGTTAGTATTTCCTACGGGGGATGGGTTGGCGGTGTCGTACCCTGTGAAGCTGCCGTCACGTCGCGAACACAGCTCGGCGCGCATCCTAACGCTGAGCCGCCGGGACAAGGCGGAGGCTAAGCTGCGGCTGGCCAGGAGGTGTGTGCTTGGAGCCTTCAGCTCGGCGCTCGTCGGAACCAGGGGGTAAGTGTATACTTTTTTTCTGTTTATTCTATCTTTTATACTAATAGATAAGCCTAGGTAGCATAGTGTCCGGGCGGTCGCCTCAAGTGGTAGCTTTTTTTGGTCGGGGAGGAAATCTTCACAAAGATACTCCGCCTTCTGAGGGGGAAGGCGGCGGTTATGTGGGGTTCTTACCCACTAAAACCTCCCCGGGGGCCCTTTCCTCGGTGCACGACGAGGGGCTCCGGGATCTCACGTGAAACGCACCGGAGCCCCTCTGCACTGTGCTCAAGGAGAGCACGTCCCGGGGGGGAGGTTATTCTCTCCCCCCCTATGCCCTCGCAGCGCAAGGCGACACGGGTCAGCCGATGTCGCCTTCTTCCCGGGTCCACTTTCTTGAGAGCTCAGAACTACAGGGCTGAAGTGGTAGCTAGTGTAGGCTATCAAGCCGAGTTCGAGCCCTGGCGCCGGTACCAATGTATATGTTTGCTCTAATTTTAAGTACAGATTAACCTTGACCTCGGCAGTGATTGAGGATGCGAGGAAACCGAAAAAGTCTGACAACATGGCATTCATGAGAAAATCAAATAAGTCTTAAATTTGCATTAAGTATGGCCAAGTATGGGACAACAGTAGTACGATGAGAGTTTATTCAGGTTCTGATTGAGAATTCTATTTCGTAAAATTCTTATGATAATTCGGAAATACAAAGAGAGCGTCCGCGTTTAATAATAATTTTAATAATTTTAATCTTATATACTTGTTATATATAACTCAGTGTATAAACAACTTAACATTTGAATAACCGCAGTTGTTTGATTTCGTGTTATCGTCAGTAAAACCCGTATTTAATGAAGTGTATAAACAGCTTAATAATCCAAGCACCTACTAATTATACGCCTGTCATTGGCACGAGTCTGATACATAATTCGTAAAGTGCGAATCTATTCCACGGAAACTTGATTACGATAAATAAATTACTACTTATGATTGAAACTGGGGCAACGGGGAGAGCTTGAGAGAAATCTTTTCATGTTACCCGAAATGTATAATTCATTAAAATACCTGACGAGGAATTGATGAGAATCTGGTGTGCTGTGGTCTCGTTAACAGTTTGTAAGCAAAAGTCGAAAAAGTTACTACTAGACAATATTACAAAACTATTTGATTATATCTTTCGTGAATAATCGTATGAAATTTACTTGGTGACGACCATATATGACTAGCTTATATAGCATATTAACGTACCCCGCCCGCTTCGTCAGGCTAGATTTTGCTTTATTTTATTTAAACAATAAACTTACATTATTAAATATTTAATTTAACTCTCACAATATTTTAAATTATTAATTTCTCTCCCTATTCAATCTCTTCTATTCTCTTCTCGGGCGGGTGAAGATCATTACTTACGCTCATACAAATCAGTAAATACAACATCATTCTTATCATTTAGAGATTTATATACTTCAATATACTCCATTGTACTTCAATATGGTTCGTAATGACATAAATATACACAACGCATGTGTGTCAATACAAATTTGGATTATAAAACAATAAAATATCATCATAGTAAATAAAAGCTGTATTTGACAGTTCAAAAAGAAGAGTGTTTCGATCATCATCAAACTTTACAGGATTACTCGCCAGGTCAATCTGAAGATTTCCTGTAAGTTTCTTTGAACCCAGCCGTTTTGAAGCCTATAAGGAACAAACCCACACACTTTCTCTTTCATATATTATATAGCATATATGCTGAAAATAGGTTCGTAGATTAATAAGAACCCAAATATTTTTCGGGAATTAAAAATAATAATTTATTATTTAAATTAATAACAAAAGGCGAAGATGGTGAAGCGTCAATAGCCTAATGGTTTAGCTCAGTTAAAATAACTTCTCGAATGGGACAATATATATATATATATATATATATATATATATATATATATATATATTGACTTGAATAGTGTTATTATGATATCACAGGTCCACGTCTCGAAGCATGAGACGTCACGAGAGCTCCGAGGAAATCCTACGCAGCGTCAAATCTGGAAACTTCTGGAGGAACAACACAAAGCCGGATATAATTCCTGCCAGTTCAGTTCAGGATGTTTCAACACTCGACAATCTCCCACGGGTGAGAAGGAGATCGCGGAGAAGCAGACCCGTTTCCTATGGCTTTCCAGAAATTTCCATCACAGATCAATCAGATACAAAAACATTGAGACGTAAATACCACACCCTGAAGAGTCTGGTGTACAGTGAACCAGTCGAGAGCATTAAGGAGTTGAAGAGACGGCCCAGATCTGCGGGATCTACTTTAAGGAACAAGGAGACTTTGAGTAGACCGAGCCTGCTTGAGACGCTCGATTTTATCAACAGTGTGAAGAGCGCCTTGTATGGTAAGTAATACAATAATTATTGGTTTGTAAAATGAGATTATGAAAAAAGAAATGATTTTTTTATTTATTTAATTTTTTTTGTTTTTTTTTTAAAGAATCCTAAGATTTTTTTTTGCAAATATTATTAACATTCTTGTTAACCCTTCCAAATAAGCTTAGGCTTGTGTTAGGAAATGGTTCACGTTAATAGTCCAATGGCGGATTCGAACTCACGACCTTACGATCCGCAGCCCGTACCCTATAGCATTAAGCTATTGACGCTTCAAAAAAATTATTTAAACAATAAAAACTTCATAAAATTTAAAGAAAAATCTGGGACCTTCGGGCCTACTCCTTTCGCAAAGGTCATGGATGATGGATGCACCTGTTATTCATCTAGTGTTGCCATTGTTTGCGGGCGACAGTGATTACTTAAGATCCCATGCAGTAACGTTTACCTCGTTTACCCCTTTTCCTATAAGAAAGGATTTTTCCAAGCTGGACCTCTTTCGCCGATTTACCTCCAACATAAGTTCAGACAAAGCTATCTAAGTGCTCTGCGACCTCAAATTCCGATGAAACTAGCGACGTCTTGATGTTTGTTGTTCCACTACTGTATGTTTGCATAAGCTTCTTCCACGTACTATCAACCTGTGGAATAAACCAGCGGTGTTTCCGAACCTTGACGATTTGGGGACCCTCAAGAAGCGAGCCTACTGCTTTCTCAAAGGCCGGCCCCCGATGATGTCGATGTTCATAAGTGACGGTAATTACTTATGATCGGGTTCACTGACAGCTTAGATTCATCATCAACAAGTACCATTAACCTATTCGATATATAAAAAAAATCTTTTTTTATTTCATCAATAATAACTTAGCCTAATTTTATCTTATATCTACGCAGATATCTCTTATATCTATTAATATTATTTTGCAATATTATTTTAATGTTTAGCTCGTTTTACAATATCAGATAACTAACTCTCCTCCGTACTAGTTATAAGAACGGTATGACGGCAGAGTAGTGCGGCCAGTTGGTTGTTCACGTTTAAATACGTCACAGAATTTAAGTACAGTTTAATACAGTACATGCAATACATAACAGTTTTAAATAAAGTGATACTTGTACTAAATAGAAGAATCGGGCACATCAGACGCGGAGGACTCGGGCTGGTCGTACGAGGAGGAGTGGCTGCTGAGTGGCAGGTCTCCGGCCAACTTGCTGGCGTCGCGCAGCGCTCCCGACGTGTTGCACCTTGCGCTCGGTGACCTGGTGCCCGCCATGCTACAACGAGCCAGCTTCACTGTGAGTAGACGTATATGCGTCAACATCATAATGGTTCATCAAACGGTTAGTCGCAGTTCCAAACCGAAATACGACTATTGACGTGAACCGTCTGGAATGGTTATAAGAATATGTTAGAAAAAAATTAGCCGTTTTGAGAAAGATAAGATTTACGTTAGAATTTGCATATCGGCAGATCGACTTGAAAATTATTTTGTTCATTCCAGAACAATATGATTCTATCAAATTATTAAGTTTTCATTAGCATCCTATATTTTGCTTCATCCAAAATGTCTAAATTTGAGTCAAGTAAGTGATATGTGGGACTTTGTATTTCTTTAATGTAAAATATTACTTGTAGCAGCATATAGTAACGACGATGCCTTGAGTGCTTTCAAATATTGTGAAACGGTGACGTTGGACAATGTGACGTAAAAAGACAAAGATGGCAGTAAAAGGCCAAAAATTTACGACGATACTACTTTGGAGAAATCATTTGTGGAAGATTCGTCTCAAACACAAAAGAAACTTGATGTTACTTTAGAAGTCACTCAGCAGCTTATTTTCACAAATTTGTTAGACAAGAAACTGCGGAAACTTATTTGTATTATATTACAAGCGTTCATGTGAAAAATACTTAGTACACAGTTCTGTAGTTGTCCTGAGATTATCTGAAACTACCATAGCTTACCACCACACCGCCCGACGATCGGGAGAAAGAAAGATAGAGTATATTCCATGTTGATATAACAATAGACGTGTGTTCAGATATTGCAAGAGCTGTGTTCATTCCTGGGCGAGGGCGGCGAGGGCGCCCTCTTCGCGCTGCACCGATTGGCGCGCGCAGCCCGCTCCAGAAGCAGCGAGAGGGCCACCAAGTGAGTATTCTCACTCTTTCTATTTTATTAATAGATGAAAGAGATACAGAGAGTTGACATTAATTACTACTGCCGAGGGACCCACAAAATTGAATTTAAGTAATTACTTATTAAATGGTTAGGATGCCCTCTAGTGGAAATTTCAGTTTAATCCAGGATTCTAACATTGAAGTGATGCTCGTAACTTATTCGGTGAATCTGTCAGTCATTATGTATCATTGTGTCAACTTAATTATGTATCAACTTAGCCGTTGCCAAGCAACCGTGTAATATCAGCAAGTGTTGGATCGCATGGTAGTGTGTGATTGATGTTTTTTATCGATTTAATGCATTTTGTATGCATCATTTAAAAAAATCTATATAAACTATATGTTTGGGAAACGTCATTCTCTGTCCGCCCAATTTTCGTAAGAGGGATACAAAGTTTCTGATTAACGCATTAATATAATGATATAGAAATGCCACTTAATTACAACTGTCAAAACAAAACCAACTTATAGTCAAACGTCCGTCTCGTTTGATTTGAAATCGAAATCAAACATTAAGTGCTACTACCAGCGGACGCTCGCTTTTATTATATTTTCGAAATATCGTTAACTAAATTATACTACGAATTTCTGGCGCCAATAATCTTTTTCTTCTACCTTATTCGTGTTCGTTATTGTCGTGGACTACTGACCTAGTCTTGGACTATCATAAACCTACCAATATCTTAATCAAGAAGGATTACTTTATACAATTTATCTGGCATATCTTTGAAACCCCAGTCCCGCGCCAAAGTAATACCAATCGTATTTGGCATCATACACTTTCAAACAAATATTTTTAACGGTTCATAATCGACTGGGCGAGAACATCCTTTTACAAATCGGTTAAAAAGGGTATCGGAAACTGCGAGGTAAGTTGAAGAATAAATCCGTTGGTTATATGAACACAGACGGACAAATGTATGTGTATTATTAATAATGTAGGGAGAGGGCGCGTGGGCGCGAGATTGCTCTAACATTAATAATACAAACAACTCCCGGACAGCTGGAGGATTTATCCCACACGTACACAGGGTCGTACATAGAAACATGGGCCAAATATGTTGGGTCATTCCTGTAACGGTTAAATTATTTGTAACATTAACGAACATGCAGAGCTCCTAATTGCAACCATTTAGTTGCTAACTTTCTTGTTTCAATAGCCTATAGCCAGTGGGTTCATCTGTCCGATGAATACGGGGATTAGCGGCCCTGGACTCCACAGCTGTCACCATTTATTCCCATCATCCTCTCCGAATGGTGACAATCCCATCCCTCAGATCCTTTCTTGTTCAGTGGGTTCATCTGTCCGATGAATACGGGGATTAGCGGCCCTGGACTCCACAGCTGTCACCATTTATTCCCATCATCCTCTCCGAATGGTGACAATCCATCCCTCAGGTCCTTTCTGTTCAGTGGGTTCATCTGTCCGATGATTACGGGGATTAGCGGCCCTGGACTCCACAGCTGTCACCATTTATTCCACTTATCCTCTCCGAATGGTGACAATCCCATCCCTCAGGTCCTTTCCGTTCAGTGGGTTCATCTGTCCGATGAATACGGGGATTAGCGGCCCTGAACTCCATAGCTGTCACCATTTATTCCTCTTATCCTCTCCGAATGGTGACAATCCCATCCCACAGGTCCTTTCTCCTCAAATTTCGTTTCCTAATTCCCAAAACAGTGGTAGGCCACCGCAGCAGCTTTTGCTGCTGTACGAATGAGTCAGCACAATCAGGGGAAGTACCACGACCTCACAGAATACTGGCGTAAAGTGGAGGATTTTATGCCTCCGCGTTTCGCAAGGTGAGTGAGTGTGCCGGCGGCCCAACTCCCTCCCCTTCAGCAACATGGCAGCGGCAATTCAAAATCATTTACCCCAGGGGGTACCAGTACGGTTGGTGCTGGAGAATCCCCGTGCGTCAATGGTTGGGTCACCAAGTGTTACCTAAACATGGATGTACGGGCTGCCCTGCGTATTCTGGGGGCAAAATTCCGCTCTGTTCTGCTGTCCGAGGCAAACGAGGCAAAGCATCAATGGCTCTTCCTGACCCATTTACTGTGGACCTTTGCAACATCAGGGGCCTCCATTCCAACTTGAGTGCCGTCCACTACCATCTTGAGACGGCAAAGCCGGCCTTATTCTTTCTCACCGAGACGCAGATATCTTCTCCATCTGACGTCTCGTATCTCTCTACCCGGGGTACAAACTGGAACATTGCTTTGTGCCTCGCGCGGGAAGTTGCGTGTACGTCAGAAAGATATCTGCTCTCGACGCCTCGACAGCCTTGAAGGCAGGGACCTCTCAACCTATGGCTACGCGTAGACATCGGCGACCATCCTCGTGTTTATGCGTGCCTGTATAGGTCCCCATAGCGGTAACACTGAAGTCGATCGACTCATCAGCCACATCCAGGTGGCTGCAGATTCCGATGCTCGAACGTATCCCCTCCGCAGAGATCGTGATTCTTGGTGATTTTAATGCCCACCACTCCGAATGGCTTGGTTCACGCACTACCGATCATGCGGGAGATCTGTGTACGATTTTGCTTTGGCATATGATCTTACACAATTGGTCACATCGCCTACGCGAATCCCAGATGTGGAAGATCATGCACCTTCCCTGTTGGATCTTCTGCTGACCTCCCATCCGGACAGATATGTCATTTCAGTTGAAGCCCCTCTGGGCTCCTCTGACCACTGTCTGATCCGGAGTGCTGTGCCACCTTTACACCCACTGCGGCCGCGCATTGCAGGCCGCCGACGCGTCAATGGCACTACAGGTCAGCGGATTGGGATGGAATGCGGTCTTTTTTCGCATCTTACCCATGGGGGGAAGTTTGCTTCTCGCCGGAGGATCCCAACGCCGTTGCAGACTCTGTTGCCGATGTAATACTACAGGGAATGGAACTTTTTGTTCCATCGTCTGTGGTGCCCGTCGGTAGCAGATCACGGCCTTGGTTTGGTCGCTCTTGCAAAATGGCTTCACGCCATAAGCGGGAGTGCTATCGAGCTTGGGCTGCGGCATCGGCGTTGGAGGATCAAAACCAGCGCACTCAAAAGAAGTTCAACTCTGCCTCCAGGTACTTCAAAGCGTAATTGCCAAGGCAAGGTCGGAGCATGTGTGCAGAATTGGCGAAACTGGTTCGCCTCCTTCGGGAACACGTGCGTTCTGGTCGCTCGCCAAGGCTGTTCAAGGAATTTCTGTCAGCCATCCTTCCACCTCTGCACAAAGGATGACTCGCTGGCCCATGACGCAAAGGAGAAGGCCGATCTTCTGGGCGCACTCTTTGCGTCCAACTCGACTCTGGATGATAAGGGTAACTCACCGCCGACCATCCCGCGGAACGAGTACTCTATGCCGGAAGTAAAGTTTCTGCAGACTACAGTACGCAGAACACTTTTCTCTCTAGACATCCACAAGTCGAGTGGACCTGACGGGATCCCTCCTATTGTGCTGAAGATGTGTGCTCCGGAGTTGACACCGGTGTTGACTCGACTTTTCCGGTACTCCTACTCCCAAGGCGTTGTCCCGTGTTCTTGGAAGACTGCTTTAGTGCACCCGATCCCAAAAAAGGGCAATAGCTCTGATCCATCTAACTACAGGCCCATTGCCATCACTTCTTTGCTCTCAAAAATAATGGAATCCATTATAAACAGCCAGCTCCTAAGGTATCTGGAGGATCACCAGCTGATTAGCGACCGCCAGTACGGTTTTCGTCACGGTCGCTCAACTGGTGACCTTTTGGTTTATCTTACACACCGATGGGCTGGGGCGGTTGAGAGCAAAGGGGGAGAACCCTGGCAGTTAGTTTGGATGTGGCGAAGGCTTTGATCGGGTTTGGCACGGAGCGCTTCTTTCAAAGCTTCCATCGTACGGGCTTCCCGAGAGGTTATGCAAATGGATCACCAGCTTCCTCGAAGGCCGTAGCATCAAGGTCGCTGTTGACGGTGCATGCTCGGACTCCAAACCAGTGAACGCTGGTGTTCCGCAAGGCTGTGTACTGTCTCCTACCTTGTTTCTTTTGCACATCAATGATATGCTGCAAATCAGCAACATTCACTGCTATGCAGACGATAGCACAGGTGATGCAATGTACACAGGCCGTGCCAATACTTCTCGGGAAAGCATCGAAGAGTGCCGGAACAAACTTGTGTGCGAAGTCGAAACTCTTCTCGACAGGGTCTCAGATTGGGAAGACTAAATCTAGTCAATTTAACCCCACAAAGACACAAGTATGCGTGTTTACCGCTAAAAACTCCCTTTATCGTCTCCCTCAGTTCGAGGGCACTCCTTGGTCGCATCCTCCAGCATTGGAATCCTTGGCGTCGATATATCGAGTGTCGTTCAGTTTCGTGGTCACTTGGAAGGCAAAGCCAAATTGGCCTCAAAAACTTGGCATACTCAGTAGAGCAAGACAGTATTTCACGCCTGCCCACCGTCTGCAACTTTACAAGGCACAAGTACGGCCTCATATGGAATACTGTTCGCATCTCTGGGCCGGGGCTCCCCAATACCAACTTCTTCCGTTTGACCGTGTACAACGTAGAGCTGCTCGAATAGTCGACGATCAGGGTCTTTCCGATCGACTCGACCCTCTGAGTCTGCGAAGAGATGTCGGTTCTCTTTGCATCCTGTATCGCATTTACCATGGGGAGTGTTCTGAGGAATTGTTCGGAATCATCCCAGCTACCGATTTCCATTACCGCACATCTCGGCAGAATTCCAAATTCCACCGCCATCATCTTGATGGTTGGCGTTCAACGACTGTACGTTTTTCGCGTAACTTTCTCCCACGCACTGTCAACTTGTGGAATCAACTGTCGCCAGCGGTGTTTCCGAACGTTTACGATTTAGGGACCTTCAAGAAGCGAGCCTATTCCTATCTCAAAGGTCGGCAACGCACCTGCAGCTCCTCTGGTGCTGTGGATGTTCATGGGCGACGGTGATCACTTAAGATCAGGTGAGCCGTATGCTCGTTTGTCACTTTTCATATATAAAAAAAATAGTTTTGGATACGGTAATCGTAAGGTCGTAGGTTCGAATCCACCATTAGACTATTGATGTGAACCAAGTCTTATCACAAGCTTAAGCTTAGTTGGAATACCATAACAACGTTGAAGTTGTAGCCGAAAAAAAGAAGCGCTACAGTTTGTAGCAATCTTGCGACAGCATATGCTGAGAAGTTGGTCAAAATTGGCATCACGGCGTGTGAATTGTTCCATTTTATTGTATTTTTCGAAGTAAAACGAATGCTTGACTTGGGAGTGAGCTGGTGTAGGCGTTACGAAAAGTGTTATCGGGCGAGGCGAACGAAACTTAAGAGAGAGATATAAGTTAGTGAAGATAGAAAGTGTTATTTTTTAAATTTATATACAAAGTTTACATTTAACTTTCCCGCCAAATCACTAATGCGGTTTACAGGCGTTCCATCGTTCCTATAAAATTAAAACTTATATATCTAAACTTAAATAACTTAACAGCGGTAATGCCACGGTCGCGATAGCAAAGAGAAAGGCTTATACCTTGCACAGCGGCTAAGCATTCCCATACAACGTGGCAATGCTATCAGTCTCCTGGCCACGCTGCCAAGCGACGACGAATTGGCACAGTTATATTTTTTGTAAATATTTCTCTTTTTAGTTGAGTCAGCAGGGTTACTGTTGACTGACGAGTTATTGATTCATAGTTTCAATTAGGACCTTTGGCCTACTACTGCTTATGGCTTAATAACTAGCCATACTTTATATCCTGGGAAAAATAAAATGCAATCTAAAGCTCAACACACCATCGTCTTCAAATAACTGTGAGCTCATTTTAGATTTTAATTAAAAATTATTTGTACTGAACAAATAAATTTATAATTAAAATCTATAATTTATCTTCAATCAACTATCATCATAAGTCTTTTCAATCGGCTGCAGGAAATTCGCCTTTCCTGATGTTTTTCACAATACGGAGAACGTACATTCTTTCGCTTTCTCCTATAAGCAATTTCCGGCTATTTTTTATTAGGTCGGAAGTCAACCATGGTCATTAGTCTACTACTTCTTTTTAGCCCATCTTCCAGGGGAGTTTGCTACCTCTCACAGCACCTTTGCAGTGCTAAGGTGACACGGGATCACCAGTGTCGCCTTCTTCCAGGGTCTACTGTAGCGTATGAGGCCCTTTTAGACCTCTTTTACGATTCGTACAACAAAGGACTGGAATAGTTTGCCCGCGTCTGTCTTTCCCTCAGATTACAATGTGGATATTTTCAGGAGTAGAGTGAATAGGCATTTGCTGGGCTAGTGACCCTTATCATCCAGGACTGCATTTCCTTAACATCAGGTGGGATCGTAGTCAAGCACTTGCTTAGAAAGTATTAAAAAATATTCTATATACATATACATATATATGGACTACGGAGCTGGCTAATCTACTATCTCAGTCCATCGCGTGATCAAACCGCTGTTATTCTGTGAACTCCTGTATTCGTTGTGAGTATCTACGTGCCATTGCTGGGAACAGAAGTGTGTAAAGACAGTATAAGGGCATAGTACAGATCTCGTGTGTGTTGGCATTACTTATGTGAAGTAGCACATGGTTATCCGCAAAAATTAAAATGTCACCAAAAAATGACATTGGTACGTAATATTGCAATCGAGGCTGCCACCCGGATACTGAACTGCCACGGAAGGTGAACAAGGAACGTCCTCGTGGTGCCCTTGACCAGTCTCTGTATATTGGCAAATTGCTCCGAGCGCATTGTCGCCGCTCCTCGCGTGTCACTCTTCATCCCGTCCTATTCATATTGGCGATGTTTGTTCTACCTGCCACCGCTAGTTCATATACATTTTACACAATAGGGATGTTGTGTGTAAAATATATCGATGTAATACATCGTAATGTTGTATAGATTCTATTATATTCATTTTTTAGATAGATATTTTTCTATATATGGTATCGTTTCTATATTTTGAAGTAGCCCAAAAAGTTTTCCGTTCTAATTTGCATGAATTTTGTAGAAGTAGGTCCTCGGATAATAACAATGTCGTATGTAAATCGTAAATAACTCGATATATACTAAAAGCTGAAATTGGATCATACATTCATATTAATTCAGCACATTTCACGATTCACATATGAAGTATACAAAGTGCTTTACGAACCAGAAATACACTCAAAATTTTCTCCGTTCGGCCGTGTTAGCTCAGTGTCCTGGCGGTTGCCTCAAGTTCTACAGTGCGCTATCAACACGAGTTCAATCCCCAGCACCAATGAATTAATGTGCAAGTATTTGTTGATTTACCTTTACCACTTGACGAAAAACATCTTGAGGAAACCTACATGTATTAGAAATTTTTCCTAAGACATGTGCAGTCTGCCTATCCGCACTAGGAGTGCGTGGCGGACTATGCCCTCATACTCTCTTTATAGGGACGGCCTGTGCCTCAACTTTTTCTTAGCTAGCATCGTTGAGAACCGATGTCTGATATTTTATATTTAATTTTGAAGACGCAAACTTATTGATTGGGGCGGCATACAAAACATTCTGAAACATATAAGATAACATTTTGTATGTTTAGATAGAATTAATTAATTATATATAGAACTATAGAATATTATATTTTTAGATAGAAAACGTGGTCACATGCTATTTACTGTCACAATTAAGATTGAGATATATTGCTGTATGGTTATTTATACTACATTTGTTATAACATAGCTTCTTTAACAATATTCCGTAGAATGTTTACAATGGTAAAGCCCCAGCAGTGGCTTTTGGAGAAGGTAGCAAGATCTTGCAAAATAGCTACGTGAATCACATTCCGTATGTTCGTTCTTCTCTCAAGAAAATGTTATTATAAAAAAAACAAAGGGGGGTATATCTGATAAAATAATAAATTTAGGGTAAAATATTTGTAGGTACTACATTACTTTAAATAAAATATGTTTAAATATTGTTTTACGTATGATGGCTACGATGCTACGTGAGTCTACGACGTAGCGGTGTAGCGCCAATATTACATTACCCTCAGTTACACGTGATGAAGGCAACGAAAGCCCAATTGGGAACAATAACAGCCATTGAAAGAACCGTTTCTTTGAAACATGAACGCTGAGGGTTAGTAAAATATAAATAAATTTATCCGAGATCGTCGATGTCGTACGTGATATTTCTTTTCGCAATATTTGATAATATTTCTTTTGCGTCAAGTATGTCTGGAATATTATTAAAGCAATGTAGGGAAGATTTTTTTTATATTTTCAACGAGATGAATGGAAATCTCAAATGCTGTATAAATATATTTCACCTTTATTCGGATATAGTAGGTCTAAATATTAACTAGTTGAATACATAAAAGTAAAAAAAAAATCCTTCGTTTTCTAGCCTCATCAGCTACAATTTCACACCACAATTTCTCATATCTTTGTCTTTTCTCTTAGACCTCTCCCCTTTTACTTTTGGTCGGTTTTCCTGTTTCAGTAAGATTTTGTGTTAAAGTTTTAGGTCTAATATTTTCAGTTCTTTTTTACGATCGTTAACCTAGTGGCAAGTGGTTTTCTACGAGAATGTTTCGTCGTAGACCCTAAACTATTATATAGTACTTTCGGCTTTTCGTGCATCGTACGGGACATGAAGTGTGACATTTAAGAAGGGTAAGATCCTCCGAGGAGTTCCACTCTTGGCTGTCGCATGCTATCCTTGGCTAGCTCTGCTGTGATTATTAGAACATCTAGCCTGCCGCTCTGATGCCTGTGGTTTCAACTATTTTGAGGTTTAAAAGAGGTATTTCAATATTGATGTGTATGTTTTAGTGTTATATGTTAGTTGTATACTTATACTACAAAATATCAGTTTAAACGAGTATCATCTAACAATTCAATAATGCGGGCTGTATCTAGACGCACCCAGATGTGCACGGGACGCGGTGGTTTACAAATTGATAGCTTGAGAAATCACTCCTACTGCTGTAATTTAATTTATTCGCTTACATGAATTTTGTCAAGTCATAGTTGTGAGGTATATTTTTTTTATACATAATAGGTTCTCGTTTCGCTTCTGTCTCGCTTGATTGAAGATGAAGCCTAGAATGATACAAATGAGCCTATGTGAGGCTCAACGCACATTATTTCCAAGTATATTTATCATCATCATCATTTCAGCCGTGAAATATCCACTGCTGGACATAGGCCTCCCTCAACGATTACCAAAAGGACCGGTTGCAAGCGGCCCGCATCCAGCTGCGTCCCGCGACCTTTATGAGGTCGTCAGACCACCTTGCGGAGTGGACGTCTCACACTGCGCTTGCTGGTCCGTGGTCTCCAATCGAGAACTTTTCGGCCCTACCGGCCATCTCTTCTACGCGCTATGTGCCTGCCCATTTACAACACAACCCATTGCATTACAGATACAACCCTGATGGTGACCCCGATCCTCAGACATGAAGGAACCACCCATTGATTTAAATAGGATGAAGGTTTAGTCCTTAGGTAGCATCTAGGGGATGATAGCTTTATGAGCATGGCTAGCCACTCAGCGACAGGACCGGACGATCTATATTTTTATGAACTGGTTTTACGATAAAATATAATATTCGTTGATTTTCTTATTTTGTGTGATTTTATCGACATATTTTTTTCGAAACTGAATAAAATCGAGTGAAGGTGGTAGGGGCAACCTGATACGACTGTTTGTCCGGCAATGAACGTTCGAGCCAGTCGTAGTAACGATTACAACACATCAAATACCGGAAGGTATAAATCCCACTTAAAACTCAGCACTTGCGAGTATTTTCACGGTCGTAAAAATGAAAATTGGTACTTCAACGACCTTCATTCCGTTGGTTGGAGGACATCAACACGTGACAACTGTTATTTACCCACGTCGAGTTAGTCTGTGACTAGAAATGATTTTTGTTAACTAATTGCGCCAAACTACGTAATAGCTTACGTAGTTCACCTGATCAGTAATGTAGTTACGTAGATCAGGAGTATTCACAATTATTCGAAATTTCACATGAGTTACAAATGCTGGCTAGCTCTCGGTCACTCAAGGAAGTCTTTCCCTAAGGTCTCTAAATCTTTATAAATAAAACTTTACTTTTTAATTTTTTTATATGAAAAGTGGCAAACGATTATAGAGCACCTGATCTAAAGTGATCATCGTTGCCGATGATCATCCACAGCACCAGAGGAGCTGCAGGTACGTTGCCGACTTTTGAGTAGGCTCGTTTCTTGAAGGTCCCCAAATCGTAAACGTTCGGAAACACTGTTGATTCCACAGGTTGACAGTGCATGGAAGAAAGTTACGCGAAAAACGTACAGTCGTGGAACGTCAACCATCAAGATGATGGCGGTGGAATTTGGAACCATTATCAGCAATAATTTAATTTATTAGGGTTTTTTGAAATGAAAACTTCTTTAGCTGCGTTGAGCACTTTTTGGGAAAATCTTATTAGTTCACCGACATGCACACACATTATTATTCTGTCATGATCTTGTACAGCCCGTAATATATTTGAATAATAAATAAAGGTATATAATTGTTGCTCGGAGTGTCAATAAATGTGAAAACCAGATTGATGTTGATAATTTTAATTTAAAAATTATGAAATTTACAAATTTTAATCTAAAAATTCTATTATCTTTTCACCTGTAACGGCCGCCTCTATGATGTTATAAGATCTTTTATTCTAAATACGATTAAAATAAAACTATATATGAAAATAAAATTATTATCCTACTATATAACAATGCTGAAATGGCAAGCATATTAGTCCAAAAGTCATCTTTTTAAAATTCAAACGTGTCCGGACAACAGATGGAGTTGATTATATGCACTTACATTTGACGATATGTCTGTCCCTTTTATACAAATGTGCTATTCGCTTCTGACTCTTTCTAATTTTCCATTCCGCGCACGCGCCCTGAGGGATTTTCTGAAAGATGTGATCCGGTCGAAGCTTCGTATGTTGCGAAAAAGCGAAATAATTTCATGTTCCAAATCGACGTGGATGGACATTGTTTACAGTTTTGCTGTGGCTAATAATTTTAATATCGAATAGTGAATGTTTCTTAAGCGTCAATTTATCGTATTTCGAGAAGTAAGTCTGTTGTTTAACTTGCGATGTTTATAACAAAAGACATTTCAAATATATGAAGCAAATAAAAATTATAGTCTATGGAAAAATACTAAATTGATCCTATGAGAACGTGATAAGGTATTATCCAATTTGTAACAATAGTTACGCAAGTGGGGGGAAATAGACTACGCAGCTTCGACTGGAGGAACAGAGGGAGTCAGCCGCTGGAGCCCGTGCCATCTCCCGAGTCGCGGCGGCCGGCACCGCTGTATGTTCCCGCATTTCGAAATCGTGAAATAGAAAAACGTCATGACCTTGAAAGTGACTTAAATAACGATCGTTGTTGCCAAAATGCAATCGTATTTCCTAACTCGATTTGAAATTAGAACATTGATAGAACAGTGATTGTGCGATTGTCGCGTTTACAATTTTTTTTTTCTTGAATATTTACTGACAGTTGAAAGATGGTTTGTGACAGTTTTTTAATTTTGGACTCGCGTGAAAGTGCTGATATTAATAAGGTAAGTTTTATATCTAATTCTATATTTTTTAAATTGATTTTTTATTATTATACGTGTACATTTAAAGCTTAAAACTATTATTTATAATCACATATTTACAAAAAACTGTTCAATATAATAAAGCAAAACTAACGTTTTTAGGTCTATGTAAGAAACCAAAAAAGTTGGTTATTGAGTATTAGAAATGCTACGTATTTTAGGAAAGAAGTATTCAAATTTACGAAAATCTTAAAGTACATCTGTCCATACCAATGTATAATTAGATAGGTATATGTATATTTTGAGGTTATTTTACGATTGTTATTCTTCGTTAATGGAGATTAAAAATAAACTTAGAAATATAATTAACGCACACATAACAGAGTTAAAGTATAAATAAAGTGTTTTTTTCGTTCCATAGTTTTATGTTATTGACAATAATTATGTACTATAATAGAGATTTTTGGTAAATTTATAGTACTTGTGTACATTTCCTTTGTTCTAAGGAAGGCTCAAAGAGCTAGGTAGTATGATGTAATGAGTCGACACTTTCGACCCACTCCGTGTTGTAAGGTACATAATAAAAAATATATTTTCAATTTTCTTAAACCGTCAACAGTAACAAGATCTACTACATGTATGTTTATGATTATTATGATTTAATAAATGTTCCATTGTTTTGACAAAGTTTTGTTAATTCAATTTTATGTCTGTTCTATTATCACTGAGATGGTTGTCATTTATCATCCGACTTCAAAAAAGGAGCAGTTTCTCAATTTGTCTGTACGTTTTTTTTATGTTTGTTACCGCTAACTTTCTACTGGGTGAAGCGATATGGATGTATCCTTTTTATTTGAAAGTTGGTACTTGAAAACCATATAAATCTTAAATTTGCATTAAGTATTTGCGCGACAAATAAGCGAATAAACTCAATATCACGCCACCCGACTTTTATGATAAATTTTTTATTGGAAAGGATTTCAAAGGTAATTTTTTTAGGTTCCAATTAATTGTAGTTTCTAATATTCCCACGATAACTCGGAAATAGAAAAAGGACGTCCGCGCGCAGTAAGTAACGTTTGATTTGATTTGAACTCGGTTCTTACTTAAATGTACTTGTTTCATATAGCAACACTCCCTGGTTTCTCAACAAATGTATCTTTCATACACGAGTGGTAAATTGTATGGAGCCCTCTCCCGCACCTCAACGATCCGCCAAACACAAAAGAACAACCTCGCAGCCAACGCGTGTTGTTTATCCCGGCAGTATTAAGAGCACTCGTGTGAAATGTTAACAGATGTAGCTATGTTTTAGGCATAGAAAAACAACCCTTAAAAGAAATTATCGTGATATTATACTTAAGAAATGCAAAATAATTTTGTATTATTGCAATAATATTACAATTTAAAACAACTCTCCACACAGCCACTTGTATTTTAGAAAAGATGTATTCAAATTTGTTACGAAAATCTTAAAGTACATCTGTCCATACCAATGTATAATTAGATAGGTATATGTATATTTTGAGGTTATTTTACGATTGTTGTTCTCCGTTAATGGAGATTAAAAATAAACTTAGAAATATTATAATATAATATTATAATAATTAACGCACACATAACAGAGTTAAAGTATAAATAAAGTGTTTTTTTCGTTCCATAGTTTTAAGTTATTGACAATAATTATGTACTATAACAGAGATTTTTGGTAAATTTATAGTACTTGTGTACATTTCCTTTGTTCTAAGGAAGGCTCAAAGAGCTAGGTAGTATGATGTAATGAGTCGACACTTTCGACCCACTCCGTGTTGTAAGGTACATAATAAAAAATATATTTTTCAATTTTCTTAAACCGGCCGTCAACAGTAACAAGATTTACTACATGTATGTTAATGATTATTATGATTTAATAAATGTTCCATTGTTTTGACAAAGTTTTTTTAATACAATTTTATGTCTGTTCTATTATCACTGAGATGGTTGTCATTTATCATCCGACTTCAAAAAAGAGCAGTTTCTCAATTTGTCTGTACGTTTTTTTTATGTTTGTTACCGCTAACTTTCTACTGGGTGAAGCGATATGGATGTATCCTTTTTATTTGAAAGTTGGTACTTCTAGTATATTTCCTTTGCTATTTGGTTCGATTCTGACGATGGCTTCCATGAGAAAACCATATAAATCTTAAATTTGCATTAAGTATTTGCGCGACAAATAAGCGAATAAACTCAATATCACGCCACCCGACTTTTATGATAATTTTTATTGGTATTTTTATTTTAATGTATTTCAAAGGTAATTTTTTTTAGGTTCCAATTAATTGTAGTTTCTAATATTTCCACGATAACTCGGAAATAGAAAACGGACGTCCACGCGTAGTAAGTAACGTTTGATTTGATTTGAACTCGGTTCTTACTTAAATGCACTTATTTCATATAGCAACACTCCCTGGTTTCTCAACAAATGTATCTTTCATACACGAGTGGTAAATTGTATGGAGCCCTCTCCCGCACCTCAACGATCCGCCAAACACAAAAGAACAACCTCGCAGCCAACGCGTGTTGTTTATCCCGGCAGTATTAAGAGCACTCGTGTGAAATGTTAACAGATGTAGCTATGTTTTAGGCATAGAAAAACAAGCCTTAAAAGAAATTATCGTGATATTATACTTAAGAAATGCAAAATAATTTTTGTATTATTGCAATAATATTACAATTTAAAACAACTCTCCACAGAGCCACTTGTATTTTAAAAACAAGAATATTTACGAGTAAAAAAAAACTCGAATTAAAAACGTTAATCAATCGTTAATCAAATTTAAGACTTATATGGTTTTCTTATGGATGGCATTATCAGAACTGGACTAAAAAGGACCACATGGGAACCATCAGCTTTCAAATAAAAAAAGCACCATTCATTAGAAAGTTATGACTTAAAAAACATAAAAAACAGAGGAATTGAGAACCTACTCGTTTTTTGAACAAGCAAAATTAAGATCACAAAGCCAAGAGCTACGGAAAACGATGTTAAAGTTACACCCTTTATAAATGTCCCACTGCGGGGCGCAGGCCTTCTCTGTAAAGAGAGTATAAGGGCATAGTCCGCCACGCACACCTAGTGCGAATGTAGACTTCATATGATCTTAGAAAAAATTTCTATGACATACTCACGATATTTTTCTTTACCGCCGTGCGCGTGGTAAATCAGCAATTAAAATTTCAACAACTAATTTATTGGTACCCTCCGTACCTATCGAATTTGGAAAAAGATGTGTCGAGTCTTAATTGACCGACTTCAAAAAAAGGAGGATCTCGACTCTATTTTTTGTTTGTAGATAATCACGGCTTTTTAATAATTGAATTTCGGTTTGCGTGAACATTGCCAGATAAAATGACATAAATAAAGAATTCAACTCAAGATAACGAAATCCGTTATTGAGTTAGGATCCACCCCGCCCGCAAGTTCGAACATGGGTCAGTGAACTAACATGTACGCCGCGCCGTGCAGTTCACTGAACGGCAACACAGGTGCGTATTTTCCCTCAAACATATAAGTACTTATCGGAGGCACATTTACTGACCTAAAAGCTCTGACGGAGTTACCAATAGGGTTAGTTACCCTATTACCTGCGAAATCTACTAATATTATGATCAGTACTTGATTATGCATAATTTCTTGATTAGTTGACTCAGTTTTAAACAAATTATTCTTCTTGAAAGCTATTTTACTCTTGATCTTATCAGGAATATTTGAAGTATTTAAGTTTTAAGCACTACAGGACTTCATACTTTTGTTGTGAACTACCTAAAACCTGAACAAAGCGTTTTGCTTCGTCTTTCATTATTCGTACAGCAAAGGACTGGAATAGTTTGCCCGCGTCTGTCTTTCCCTCCGATTACAATGTGGGTATTTCCAAGAGTAGAGTGAATAGGCTACTCTTGAAAATACTTCTTTACTAAGCTAGTGCGTCAGACCATCCAGGACTGCATTTTCAGTTAACATCAGATGGGATTGTGGTCGCACTTGCTTGGAAAGAATAAAAAAAAAAATTAGAATAGCCTTTGTCTTTTGAGCTTGTCACGCAAGTGTTACACACACTTTGCGCTGTTAGGGTTGTCTTTACAAATCACACTTTTGATGTTGTGCTCACAAATTTAAACTCGAAATTGCGTATTTAAACCGGCCTAATTTGTCGAGCTTTTCGCCTTAAAAAGTGACCTAATTTACAATTCATATTGTTGTGAAAGTTCGAGTCATCATATTACGGTTTCTGATTAAAGCATGAGCGAGCATTACTAAGCGAAATACTGGGTGAGTTATGCGTGATGTGTGTTACAGCGATTACACAAACTGATTTTATAATCATTAGGATGAGGTTGTGTTTATGTTATGTTAACGACGTATGTTGTCTGTATAATTATTAGAACGTTTACGGAGAGCAATACTAGAACATTCTGGAAAGTCCACAGCTTTGAGTGTCGACTGATTAATTCTGAGTTTATATTATGTACATGTAATGCCGACTTGCAAGTATAAATACGATTTTGGTTTCGTATTCTGAACATATTGTTTCATTACTTTTACTTTCTATTAGCTTATTTTATAGAAATTTTATTCCATACAAGGAGCTTAATTCCAAATCCGAATTTGATAATTTTTATCGAATACGGACATTGGACTAATTTTAGTAATCTTAACAGACAGAATAATTAAACTAATTCGTAAATTATTGAACGCGGCAGACAGACATTTAGGTGTTACACTCAAAGTTAATTTACCTTTAGAATATCCCTTAGGAAAAATAAAATAGCAACTGACTGAGCCATGGCTCGACTATGGTTCGGATTGCTTACACTAAATATAGTAACCGTCCGAGTTGAGGGTGACCTTGTGTCAAGTTACTGGCTAATAGAGGTTCACGCTAAGCGATTTAATATCTACCACGTCTCAATCCGGTGCAGCAGCAAATATCTCCTTCTTTGGCTAATCTGTGTAGTTCGTCACAGTAAAAGTATTACAGCAAACTACAGTAAATACATTTATTAATTTTTTAGACATTATTAAAATAAAAAAATAAGAAAAAAAAACAAAAAGAAAATAGTTTATTTTTCTTCTGCCTAGCGTTTTCCCGGCCTACAGCCGGTCCGGGTCCGCTTTCCTACTTAATCCCCTCCACTTTGCCCGGTCTTCGGCATCCTCGTTTGTTAGGTGGTTCACAAACAAAAAGAAAATAGTTTAATAAATAAAAAATGGTGCACGTACCATGGTCCTTTGTTATTCCTTAATACTAATCTTTAATTTTTATGTTGAAAGTCTGGTCGTTCTAACATCCACGATCACGTAACATATTAACAGGGAAAACAGGGCATTGAGATATCGAAGCAGTATCTGTCTAATAAGACAGGTAATAACCTGTCACATTGTAGGATTAATGTCATGAGTACAATTACATAATCTGTATTTATCTGTAATTATAGTAGGAATTTTATGAAATAAAATTAATTTGAACCTGTCCAAACTCTCATAAAACTACTCTACTAAACATAAAAATAACGAACAGACCAGAATTGAGAACCACCTCTTTTTTTGAAGTTGGTTCAAATATATGATTTAACCGCGATAATATCCGTTAAAGTAATTTTATTCGATGAATAATGTTCGCCTAATATGTCGGTAAAACTCAAAACGTAGTTTCGTTTGGAAATAAGATATTATTTTATTGTTCCATCGCATAACTTTTAAAAATTATTTATACGAAAGACCTTACGTCTTACTGTGTCTGTCAAATATTACTCATGATACACGCAATAAAGATGATAAGGGAGGCAACGTCGCCAGAGGAGCAAAACGATCGACAAGGACATGATCCTCGATGATTCGAGCTGCTCTGGAATGAACCATTCTGGGTTTGCTAACATAAATTATGGTTTAAACCTTTGTATACTTTTTAAATTAGTGTTTTAAATCGTGTGTGTACAAAAAAGAATAACAACGAGACGTTATACTATTATTTTTATATTATGGACCGTATACACGCGTCGAGTAATTCGGCCGTCCGCAACCGCTTCTCGGCGTGTCATTCTGAGAAATGAGCTCAATTTTGCGGACAAATTTTGCCTTGTATACTGTGTGTGTGATAAATTGGTCTTGCGCGATTTGGGACCGGACGGAGGGAGGATTTTGTTTCCTCTAATGTCACGTACAATTGAATACTTTATTTCAAATGTAGATACTCTTCGCCTAACGTTATAAGATTTATCGCTTGTGACTTTTTGAAGTGAAACTTTTTTATGCACACTTGACTTAACTCGTTACGAAAAGTGTGATCGGATATAAGGTAGTTAAGATAAAAAGAGAGATACGTTTCGTATATCTTAGACACAGTGCAGAACTATTGTCTGTATCGCACTGTTGGAGCAAGAGCTGACCTGTTACCGGTCTTGTGTCGCCTGTCACCTGTCAAAATAACTTCCATTGTTGAATTGCATTTCTTTGCCAAATTCCTTCCAGATCTGTCATGGCCATCAGGCCAAAGAAACATTCCCATTTATAACATACATAATGATCGATAGAGACTTGTAAAAATAAACGAGACGAGCGAAGTTTATTTTGAAAAACTACCAAATAAAAAAAATCACATCACACAAATTATAACTAAACTAAGAACAATATACTTAAACCAGGACCAGAAACAATACACTTAAAAAAGTAGGCACAGAAAATTTAACTAACCGTAAATTACAATGGCACACAGCTACACTATCCAAATAATTTATAATTCACATGTAAACCCATGTACATAATTACAATACAATATTAAACAATAGAATATCATCATAAATAAATAAAAGCTGTATTTAACAGTTCAAAAAGAGGAGTGCTCTGATCGTCACCAAACTATACAGGATTATTAGCCAGGTCAATCTGAAGATTCCCTGAAAGTTCGGTCCAGCCGTTTCTGAGCCTATATGGAACATAACCACACTTTTTTATATATATAGATATTAGATTAGATTAAAGTATGCTTGTTTTTACAAATACGGGATTAGTGTTCGAAGGACGACCCGCAATTTGTCGTGGCGATCCTTCAGCGAGTATCGTTCAAGTCTGTCCCATCGTATATAACTGACTCGTTTATCTTCTGAATTGCCTGGTATTTGGTTCGATTACGATGGGTTCATAAATGGATATATGTTTATATGTTATTTTTCACACATAAATTTTTCGACCAAGACATCTGAGTCCCTAAAATTAATATCGCTGCATGCGTAATTTTACCTAACCGACCAGGTAAAACATTGTTATACAGGGTGGCCCATAAGTCCTTTGATATGAAAAAATTATTAAAATAAAACTAATTACATTATGAATTAAATTTTTATTTACAAAAAGCTTAAAAACGGGAATTATTTTTGAAAATAACATCTTCTAAATGTAATCCGTTGCGATCACGGCACTCTTGCAAACGACGTCTAAAATTGTCGATGACTGCGCGGCACGTCACTGCTGAAATGCTTGTCATTTCTCTGCGGATGTTTTCTTTTAGGGCCTCAATTGACCGCGGGTTTGTGTCGTATACTTTAGCCTTAAGGTAGCCCCACAAAAAATCCATCGGGGTCAGATCTGGACTACGTGGAGGCCAGGAAATGTCTCCTCTCTTAGAGATCACTTTGCCAGGAAAAAGTTGACGGATAACGGGCATAGCAGTGTTAGAGGTGTGAGAAGTGGCCCCATCCTGTTGAAACCACGTCCTGGCATTAAAGCCTGAAAAGTTTTGCAATTCTGGTATGAAAAACTCTTCGATCATAGCCACATATCGCTCCGACGTAACAGTAACTGCGCGCCCTCTGCCATCCTCAAAGAAGTAAGGCCCTAGGATACCATGGGCTGACATAGCGGCCCAAACAGTCACTTTCGGACTATGTAAGGGCTTCTGATGCTTAAGTTTTGGATTGATGGGGCTCCAATAGCGGCAATTTTGTTTACTAACATGCCCGTCAAGATGGAAATGAGCCTTGTCAGATAACATTATGTTATTAAAGGAAGTAAACCGATTCAACATTTCATTCGCATAATTTTGTCTTTGAATACCGTCAGTTTCCTTTAATTCTTGAACCAACTGAATTTTGTAAGGGTGCAAATGTAAATCTTTCTTCAAAATCCGTTGTAACGATGTCCTGGATACGTTTAATGCTCTGGCGCGCTTACGAGTTGACTGTGTCGGATTTTCGCGAATAGACTGTGTCACTGTGTCTATGTTTTGTTCCGTACGTGACGTCCTTGGGCGACCCAACCGCGGTTTATCTAACGTTGAACCGGTCTCCTCGAACTTAGCAACCCAGTTTTTAATCGTTTGAAGAGTTGGAGTGTCGTCAAAGTTGTGTAAACCTTTGTGTTCTCGAAATTTACGCCGCGCAACCGTTGCCGAATTGTCGTTTTTATAAAACTCGCGCACACAAAACGCACGGTCCGCTCCGGTAAAACGCTCCATCGCGACTAAATTCCCAGAAACCGAAGATACTCCCCGTTTCCCCGCACCGCTCACGCGCGCCCTGTTCGTTTTATTCAAATTTTACTTTTCAAAGGACTTATGGGCCACCCTGTATTAAAATATTTTAAAATAATAATCTCTAGTAGCATTTCAATCCAAGCGACTACGCTATACGTAGACATTTGTAGACTTTCGTAGACATACGTAGATGCTCTAGGTTTTTACCGAGTCTATGTGTTCCATAAGTGACAAGGCGGTGAACTCTTCTCACACGTCGTAAATAGTAATGTTTTTGGACGTAAAAATCTGAAAACAGCCTAATGAAATAGAGAACTGTTTTCGAAGCATAAAGTTGTGCGTTTAACCCTACCTTTTGGCTTTTGACTTGAATCAATTCCTAGCAAGAGCATTAACTTATATGCAACGGTTACTAAAAATTTTAGTAATATTTGTAAAAAAAATCGTTGGCATTCTTTAAAAACTGCTATAAATTGAGCATTTTGAAAACTTTTTGGCAAACTTGGAAACTTTTCCCTAGATTTACATTAAAGATAAAAATAATTTACCTTTAACGGTTTTCCCAGCTAGTGGAATGATTTATTTTTTACTTACGAAATTCTTTCGATTGTTGTCTTAAAAAGAACACGTACTCAATAAATATATTAGTATCATCTTGGTAAAAAAGCAATAGTTTCGTGACTTGATATCGGTTTTGTGTTCTAGATGTTGTTTGCACACAGCAACCCGGCTGGCTTTTATCAAAGTTCTCCTTTTTAATATTTTATATAAACCCTAACGCGCTTCTGTAAGTTGTTACTAATATACTTAAAATGGAACAACTGTGGACTTAAAAGACTTTGTAACAGCCTCGTAAGTTAAGGATTCAATAGACGATCTGGTCTGAGTTTTTAACATTTTCTAAGTACTAAATATAATTTGATAAAATTTGTGTATTCTCGATAAAAAGCGGATACCTAGAAAATGTTTGTGCATAGCCTACTCAGCTCAATATGTACAAAAATCTTTAATCTTGTGACTTTCCTCGCCCTTATACTCAATATTATAGCAAATGTATTGTTGCGTATTTAATAACGAGGAAGTAACGATTTGCCAGCAGCCCTTCGTAATGGTTCCGTACCAATTAGATAATAATTGAGAATGAAAGCTACACAAATATTCTAACCTCTTTAGTGATATAATTATATAATATAGAAAGGGTGATATTTACTATGTTTGATTAATAATTACAGAGAGATTTTTCACATAAATCGCGACCTTATTAGTAAAATTACTTTAATGTTGAGCTGTAATCTTCGCGTAAATATACGTTAGGCTAGGAAACTATTTTTTTCTTATTATTTATTCGATTTAACTGTATGTTCAGTTCTCCCGGGAATGGCTAGAACTAAGTTTCATTCCACGGAAACATGGAAAGAAACTTGACGGTAAGTTACACAACGAGAAATAGTAAAAAAAAATAGTGAAGCTGCGAAAGTTTGCTTCGACGTAATTAGCCATAAAAAACTTGGCGTATTTCTTTTCCATACACGGTTAAAATAATTTTGAAATATTTTTTTTTATGTGCTCTTGTCTTGGAGAGTAAGCATTATGTAAAGTGTGATCTGGAGCGAATAGAAGTTAAGAGGGAGATATAAGTTAGTGAAGATAGAAAGAGTGAGTTATGTTTCGATTATTACTGTAGGAGCAAGAGAGAGAAGCGCGCGCGCCCGTTTTCTTTCCGTCTTGAACAATCGTATAAATTTTGTTTATATATTTAAAAGTTAAAAGTTAAAGTTACAGCCTTTATATATGTCCCACTGCGGGGCACACGCCTTCTCTGTATAGAGAGTATAAGGGTATAGGCCGCCACGCACACCTAGTGCGAATGTCAGACTTCACATGCCTTAGAAAAAATTCTAGAACATGTTTCCTCACAATGTTTCCCTTCACCGCCGAGCGCGTGGTAAATCAGCACATAAAATTGCAACAACAAATTTATCGGTGCCGGCACCGGGGATCGAAGGCTGTCTCTGTCTACCTCTCTAAAAAAGTTTAAAAGAAGTGAGGGCTAATTTAAAAAAAAAACAAACTTGGCTTATAAATAACGAAGCTATGAGTGCATAAATTAATTGAAAACCTCCTTTTTTTGAAACCAGTTAATAACAGGTTTTAAGGTCAGTGGATGGACATGAGTATATGATTTTGAGAAATTAAAATGATATAGACTTATTTCCGAAGAGTGAACCGCGGTAACTTTGCGTCTAGATTCTAGATAATCAAATCAAACTGAATAGTACAGTAATAAATTGATAATAACGACATGTATAGGAACCAGTTGACGTTAATACTATAAAACGCTCATAAAGACCATGCAGCTTCAACCAGTGCCTTTTCTTAAAATTTCTTTCTCATATTTTTTCATACCACGCCCAAATAAATTTCAATAAATTATGTCTTAAGCAAATAAAAAAGGCAGTACTAATCAAAAAAGGTATTTCACATTTATTAGATAAATAAGATATGGCTTTGAGTAACGTTTATCAAAAAAACACATTCACATAAATACAGTGACTACGAGTTTTTGCTCCATTTTCGATTTGACATAAAAGTACATACATTTTTAAATCACCTCTTGCATTCACAATCACGGCGGATGGAAACATCGAGCGACGTGGATGCTCATCGGCATTCAGCGCACGTGCCCCACTTCCAGCAGACGGCAGCCAGCGAGAACAGCGCTGAGCAGGCGAATTAGCTTTTTGCCGCAGAACAGGCATCATCTAATTAACTCGTTGCGATCTCTCCGTTCCCATAATTCATTTATTTATTTGCTCAAGGAAAATTGTACATTAAAGCAGACTGAATACCAAAAGACATTCTTATCAAGTCTACATTGGAGATGAGACAGTAAGGGGTACAGGCTAGAAGAAAAATATTTAGATATATGTATAACTACATAGATCTAGATTCTAAAGTAATCGTTTGAAGTAGCCTTAGTTTCAGTTTGTGTACGTACATTTGGTGGCAGCGCAATTCGTCAATAATAATAAGATGAATGGATAAATCAAAGCATGTTGCATATTAATGCGTCTATTCGAGCCTTCGTTTTAAGAAATATGTACGATTTTTTATACATATCTGTTATGTTATATATGTAATAGGTATCTACGATTTATTGAATGCTTTACGTAGCCATATTGTCTACAACTGAAGTTCTACGCTATTATTACAAAATGGCAAAGAACTAAATTTTTGCTTTACAAAAAAAACGAGTGTGCTATAGACCACGCGACTGAAGTAAAACTTAGATTTCTTTAGGTCCTAGCTATCTTTATACACATATAATGTGTACATGTTTGTTTATACGAGAAAGAAAATGTGTGCTCCCATCTCTCTTGCTCCTACAGTAATATACGAAACGTAACTCTCTCTCTTGCTGTCTTCACTAACTCTCTCTCTCTCTACTTCCATTCCCTTCGACCGATCACACTTTCGGTAACGTGTTCATCAGCTTTCTCCCCAAATACACGCTCGGTGTGTAAAGAAGATTAACTTCAAGAAAAGCTCTCAAGCCAATTGTCTCAAACCACCGATCGTAAGTGAAATACGTAACCACTTTGCTACATTTGTAAATGCAAACAAAAAAGTGGCAGAAAACAATTTCACATCATCCAGTTAATACGCACTTGTTTCTGATGGCGGCGCCACTCCCGAGAGTGAAGAGGGACTGCTCGTACGCCCCGGGTGCCGGGAACGCGAGGGAAGTTTTTTGCGAGATTGTTCCAAAGGGAGGCGAAGTGTTTTTGTGTTTATTCCTTATTTTGTTTTCATTGTATTGATAGACTCGATAAGCTTGATCTGTTTGTTTTCTGCACTTGAATTAAGACAATAAGCTCTAATATATCTTTAAACGAGTAATTCTTGTATACAGCCGTGTTGAACTCCGTTTTCAAAAGCGAAAGGCTTGGATATGGTTTTCTCGTATATTCTCACTAAAGCTTTGCTATTATAGTACAAGGATTGTAGGAGTGCGGTTAGGTAAGCCCTGTTCTGGCAAAATTCTCCACAAAGCTCCAGTTGACACAGTCAAAAGCCTCGATGTAGTCGACAAAGAACAGTATTGCTGGTGTGTCGAACTCATAGCATTTCTCCGTAATTTACCTGATATTAAAGATTCGTTCCCGGATGCCTCTTCACGAAACCAGCCTGTTCTTGTGTAATTGTGTATATACACTCGTGAGCAAAAATAATAATCGGTCGCAATAAAGGTCGGTTAAGAAAGTTTGAATATCTCGGAAGATTAAGATGCTAGCTAACAGAAATAAATTGTGCGTGATAGATAATAAATAAAAATATATACGAGTAGGATAGGTGATAAGTTGATATAGTTAGGATTCATTTTTAGAAAATGTCGTTTTTTCAATAATCAATAAAAACCTCAAAATAAGACTTACTTTACGATACTGAGAGTCATCCTGAATGGAAATCGAAGGCCAAACAGTAAGTGTTTTGCTTTAGCATGAGATGGTATTGCACTTGGGATTTCCGTGATTTAATAGAATACGCGAAATAAAGTATTTATCTTAAACTAGTCCATATTGTTTGCGAATGAGTCAAAAACGCTCCACCCTTTTTCTCTTTCCTCTGTCCCTATTAAACTTTTGGTTACACACCTGCAGCTTCCTTGGAATTGTGGACGTTAATAACGATTGCGGCTACTGTATCTCACCTTATGATTTCTCTCTTTCCTTAAAAAAAGAAGTAGTTACTTCTGAGAAATATAATACTACATCAACAGCTTGATTCATGTGGAACTATGCTATTTTGTTTTATGTAGAGGAAATTATTTAATACTCAGGATAACTTATAACAGCATAAGATCGCACTTATATTTTTTGGTTGGAGTGGAGAGAAAAGTTTTGATTTTTGTATCATAATCACGAAACTCTGAAGGTATGCGGCACTTTTTTCATTTTTAATGTAAGCTTAATAACCATTAAAATAATACAGTTTTATCTTTATTTTTAAGTAATATTTCATGCTATTATCTATCTCCCAGGTATTAAGACAGTCAGTTAATTAGGTGTAGCGGATTAGGGTTGGCCGTAAAATATCGATAACGTAATAAATATCGATGAATGTGTTTTTATAGTAGTAGGATTTTACGAGATGTTTACTTAGTTGATGTTAAGTGATCACTGCTCGCTGTTATTAAACTATTAAATGATATTAAGATGTAACGCTTGTATACTTTTTGTATTAAGGAACAGGGAGGTTCTTTACCGGAATACCTTTGTCGTAGCCAATACCATGTCTAAAACGGAACTGAAATTCTAAAATGAAATAGTTTACTAACTATAACAAACTTCAAGTAACACAAGTACACTCTGTAAATATGCAATTACAATATCCTTAAGAAATCTGTAATTCGTCAATGCAAGTACTTTTTCGTATGAGTCGACATAAACATTACAAATTATTATAACGGGATTTTCACTACGTGTTTTAGAATTTTATCTTATATTCATGTGAATGAGCTTCTATAATAATGATGAATCTGATAGTTTTCTCTTTAGTATATTAATAGAAGTGAACAAATAAAATTGAAAAAATGTCGATATGATAAATTAAAATGTCAGCATCACTATTAAAGTCGTGTAGCTTTAATTTTTAAGTAGAAATGCTAAAGCTACATAAAACGAAACCGGGTCACACCGTTACAGGTTTGCTTAGTGTTTGAAGGAAAATTATATATTCCGTAATTTTTACATTTACGGTACAACGGTATAATGCGCTATAACTTACACAATGCCACACTGCTGGGTACAGGGCTCTGTAAAGAGAGTATAAGGGCATAGTCCGCCACGTACACCTAGTGCGTGTTGGCAGGCTTCACATATCAGAACATTTTCTAATACATGTAGGTTTCCTTACGTTTTTTTCGCGTTTTTCTTCACGGTCGAGCTATTGATAAACCGACACTTAAAATTGCAACAAACCATTCAATTGGTGCCGGCACCAGGGCTCGAATTCGGCTTGCTAGTGTTATAATTTGTAGGTCTCGTGGAATAAAATAGTCTAACAACTAATACACTCGCTTTATTGAGACAAACAACGTTGTACAAAGAATTATTATAACGAATACCGTCACAATCTTCATACAAAATTAATTAGAAGTCAGATTAGGAACTAATAAAGTTAAACTATTGTTGTTTACAATGCCAAGTTCATGTGACGATCAACAAAATTATTAATTATGAATTAAAGATACAATAATGTTCAGGTAAATCATCAAGATATATAACACTAGCGTACTACGCAACGTGTCCCTCCGGCGTTGAGCTACCACAGCTCTCTAACCATCTCTTAATAATAATATTACAATTTATTGATTACATAGATTAACAGAGAAGCAGCGTGTTCGATTTATTTTTACGTTGTATAGTCATATGTAGAAAGATATTAAAAAGTAACGCTGGTGAAATAATTTTATGAAAATCTTTAAAAGGCTTCAGTTCTATGTTAACTCACTTGTCGATGGGAGCTCGAATCGGTGAGAAAATAAATAAAATGGAAGCGGAATTGAAATGGAATTGCAACCGATAGCGGAAATGGCTGTTAGGCGACTGATTTGAGGTTGCAATTTATGAGGCTTTTTAATTCCGTTTCAACGTCTTTCGAACCGAGGGCTCGTTTTTTGGCGAAGGAGTAAAGTGAGCAGAAGAATTTAAATTCAAATAGAAAAATAAGGTACCTCACCGGGGGGACCCTTGTGTCGAGTTACTAGCAATAGAGGTTCAGGCTAAGCGACCTAAGAGCTATGCCACCTCTCAATCCGGTGAAGCAGTCAAGGCCAGCTTCTCTGGCCAATCTGTGTAGTTCGTCATTAAAAAAAAAATAAAAAAAAAATAGAAAAATAAAACAAAAAAACCTCTTATTGGTGAATTACTATATATATATATACTATATATATGCTCTTCTATGTGGTATTATGACGCCTCAGGCACTCAGTTTCCTGGATTTTCAACCGACTTCAAAGGAGGATGTTATCAATTCATGTATTTTTTTCAAGTTTGTCAGCGCGTAACTTTCGACTGAGTGAACCGATTTAGATGATTCTTTTTTTAATTGAAAACTGGTGCTTCCCATTTAAATTGGTCCAATTCTGACAACAGATTCCATGAGAAAACTATATAAGTCTTAAATTTGCATCAATTATGTGCGCCACAAATGGACGAATAACTCAAAATACCGCCAACGGATGATTCATTTTTTATTGGAAAGAAAGGATGTACTTTATGAGTAGCTTGTTGAAAGTATGGTTATATTTTTATTAAGTTTGATTTCGTTTGATACGACAATTCGGAAATACAAAAAGGGCGTCCGCGCGTTATAAAGATGTCTGTTTTTGTTTTTACACGTAAATATAATTGTTCTTGGTATTTTTATTCTTATTTATACATATTCCACGTCCAAATGTACCGTAATCCTCGCTCCAAATAAAGCTGAGTTTTATGTATTACAAGGAATTCACCAAATTGTTTTCTATTGCTTTGGCGAAATGTGGGTTCAGACGGTGTATAAGCTAGTTTTTCATTTTTAGAAATAATTCCCTACGTGTTCATTTTGTATCAATGCTGAGTCAAAGAACAGAATTTGCACAATAACAATGGACCAAAAAGGAAATAAACTCGATGTGAAGATTTATAATATGTAAACGAAAATGAAGTGCACCATTTTCCTTAATAAAACTTAATAAAACGACAAAAAACTGTAAGACTTCCTAATGGACTTCGCTAGCTTTAAAAGAAAGAATAAAAAGCTTTCCCTTCAGAACTTGTCGCAATGGCCAGTAAAAAGCTAATTTTGATTCAGCCACAAACGGCTATCCAACGTAAATTGACAAAGTTGAGGCAACTTCTAATAAAGTGAAAAATAAAAGTGTGCCCGTTGTATGGAGCACTTTATTCAAATCTGCTTACTCGTAAACTCTGGTATTTAAAAGTTTCCTTTGTTCGCAGGGCGGAGGTTGGTGACTACGATGCATTTGAACGGAGCACAGCGAAAGACGAGCTGCTAGCTACAAATAGCATTTAAGTCCATTTCATGACGAACGCCAAGATGACTAACGTCAAATTAAAACTAATGTTTTGCATATTAAATGTCGTACTATCCCCAGATATAATACACGGAAGGACCTATTCTGAGCGAAGTGTTACCGATTCAGCGTCAATATCCTCTGTTGACAACCAATCGTTTACGCTGCCTGTAGATCCAAATTTGGACACATTAGTAGTTGCCAGCGATGAAGTAACTTCGGAGGAAACGAAAAGTTTTAAAACACAGCTGGACGATATTGTAGACGCGGAACAAGCGAGAGATAAGGCGTTCTCCGAGAAAATTCAGAAAGACCAGGTAAACCTTCAGGAATTGCTTAAGAGCGATTCTGAAGGTATTAAAAAACAACTAAACATACCGAGCTCGGTTTTAAAATTTATGGACTTAGAAATAGACAGAGAAAAGACATTAACAGGTATTTTGTTAAAATCAGATTCGGATCTTGTAGAAGACGAGCCCAAATTCGAGTTCTTGATATCGACTAAGTTAAATGAAAGTGATTCCAATAATGTGACTTTGAACGATAAAGATTCAGGTTTTAGTGACAATAAGTTTGAGAGAGCGAACAAAACCAATAGTGATGTGATTAAGAAAGCGGATTATGTAGAATTGGTTGAAGTGTTCAAAGCAACAAATGAGAATAAAAGTGCATATAACTTAGCTAATATGACTGGTCATGAAGTCGACAACGATTTAGCTCCGGACACAAGTGAGTACACATTCTTTATATAAAATAATCACATTCACATACATACATTCAATCATCCCCGGTGGCCCTTTCCTCGGTGCATGGGGAGGGGCTCCGGGATCTTACGTAAAACGCACCGGAGCCCCTCTGCACTGTGCCCAAGGAGAGCACGTCCCGGGGGGGTGGTTACTCCCTCCCCCCCTGTGCCCTCGCAGCGCAAGGCGACACAGGCCAGTCGATGTCGCCTTCTTCCCGGGTCCACTTTGGTGGACGACGCAGGCCCCAAAGTCGCCCAGTGAACCCGAGGCCCCTTTTAGTCGCCTTATACGACAGGCAGGGGATACCGTAGTCTTATTCTTGATAGCCCAGAACTACAGGGCTGTTATTCCTACATCTACCTTAACCAGTTGGCCCTAAAAAACTTACGCCTTTATTTAACGTTACGGTCGTTTTTTGCCGACTACAGTATCCATCCGTAACGCCTCATAAGGAACCTCGTTACAAGAATTGTGACTTTGTTAATTGAAACACAGCTTATATCTTATTCTATCAGTGTTTATCGCTTACAATAAACATACCTTGGTCTCAGATACACGCATAATAATAACCTTTATTCAAGTTTCTTAACATAAAAATACATCAAGACTTCAGAACTAGGAATTAAGCGTATATTTAACTAGGAATTAACACTATATAGTCTACTAACAATTTTAGAAAAGTATTATAATACACAAGGCATATTTACATTCTTCGAAAGTTCAAAAATAAATTTGATGTTAATGGTGTCACTGTCAGACCCTTATCAAATCAAAATGGCCGCCGGGGTGTCGTGTCTTCCGGAACGAATAACGTAAAGTGGAGTGGATAATTAATTAAAAGACCGTATTGTTTAATAATGCTTTTATTTATTGCTTCGTTTCTTAATCACTCCGCTGAAGTGAAACAACATATTTAATTGTTGTCTAGTGTTTAAATTGGGTTGAATACATAACGGCTATAATCTTCTTATTGTCAGTCGTTTTCTTCAATGCTGAAGGTCCGGTGTTGTTACGTGGTGATATACTCGAACGATAGTACGCGCTAGTTTACTATGCGCCTATCCACTCTACTCTTGAAGGCTCCAACGTCGTTCTTGGAGGGAACGATTGACGCAATTAACTTGTTCCACTCCTTGCTGTATGCACGATGAATGATGACTCAAATCTGTTCGGATAACCCTGAAATAAAGCGAATAAATCCTGATAGCCTTTTCTAGGCTATTAGGCTATTCTGCGAGCGACGTGTACAATATTGTAGGATGCTATATGTATATTTTGGGGGTATACGAAAAATCCGACTCCAAGTCTACAAAAAGAGTATACAAATGTCATCAATGATACTTCTTCCTCAGCCCTTCTCACAGCCCTTTGTAGTGGTGGCCTTAAAATTCCTGTTGTTGTCAGACACCTGCTCGTCAAAAGAAAAAAATAACCATAAAATCTCGGCCAGTAATTGATTTCATATCGCTACTTACAATAGTAAATAAATGAATAAAAATAAGCGAGGTATATAATCCATTTTCCAGTAGATAAATACGGAACAATTTTTGTTAGGTTACGTTTTTGATGAGAAAAAAGAAAGAGGTCAGCTTACTGAGCCACACCAATTCCAAATCAACACAACATATCGGTATTGCCGGATTAATTCTCACATCCGGCGAGGCGGAAGTTCCACAAAGGCCGGAAAAATTATCGACGCAATGTGTTTATTCGTCCGCAGTTCGCAAATTAATTCGGCGTGAAGCTTCTTATTGTCGGGGCGCTTCTAACGAACTGGCCTTTGCTCCCTTCCGTTGTCGAGTTTGGTTCCTTTTCGTGGTTAATGTAACGAACGAATCAAGTTTAATCGTTGCAGAATATACAAATTATTATTTACAATCTGCGCGTGTTTACGAAATCCTCTCCGAGTTCATTTGAAGAGAATTATTCACCGTTGGGTTAGGAAAGAAACGCCTTTCTCGCTGAGATTAATTGGCTACTACCGTAGCGCCTATTTCTACCTGTCTATTTGTATTATGTATGGCAGTAGTGTGCATACGCATGTTATTCCTTGAAGAGCGTTGGAGCTAGTAATAGTAGCTAGTAGTAGTAATAGGGCAAGATGGCGTACCATCGTAAGGATGAAAGTCATGAATGGAGATCGTTGAGATCCGCTAGTCGACTTGCTAATGCAAATTCTGGGCTCCCGTAACGGCCAACTTAGGTTTCAAAGGTGACGAGAAATTGTAAGAGTTAATATATTTATATAAATATAGGTATTTTTAGCGTGAACTAAGAAATACTATGCTGGTCCTACATGTCTCCACGTCTCTCTTGCTCCTGCAGTGTGATAAAGACAATAGGCTTGCACTGTGTCTTAGATCTACGAAACGTACCTTTCTTTCTACGTTCACTAACTTACACCTCCTTCCTAATGTCTATTCACCTCGCCCATTCATATGCTTCGTAACGCTCTCATAAGCTTAATCCTCAAGTCAAGCGAGCCTAAAGACAAAGACTTCAAAAAATGTAACAACGTTTAAATATACATATTACGAAATAATATTACAGTAAGCGTTGGTGTGGAGAAATTAATTTCGTATTTCTTTATCCATTGGAAATATTTCTCGTCTTCTTTTCTCATATTCATTCATCTTTTCTTCCCTTCTCATTTCTATGTAGAATTACACCGTTCATCCTGCTCGAGTCGACCGGCGGTATTGTTAAAAAGTCTGTCCGTACGTGTGGAGACGTGACCGCTGTGTGTGTTGTGTTGGCATGTGACCTGTCGCAGTCCTCTCCGTGTTTTCAGGTTTCACCGACATGCAGACGCTGCTCCTGGCTTGCTTCGGGACGCTGCTGCCTTTGCTCGGCGTGCTCTTCGCGACCCTGTTTGTCAGGTAAGGTTTTATCGATTTATTGGCTGTAACTCGCGATTTTACCTATCTTAATTATTTGGTAAACAGTATAGACTGAAACGACATCTACTATTTCAACCGATTTTAAAAAAGACGAGGTTCTCAATTCGTCTATATGTTTTTTTGTTTGTTATCTCATAACTTTGGACTGGGTGGTTCGATTTTGATGATTCTTTTTTTATTTGAAAGCTGATTCCAATTCTGATAAGCGTTAAATTTGCATTAATTATGTGCACTATAAATGAAGGAATAACTCAATATCACGCCAACCGAATTAGATGATTCATTTTTTATTGGAAAGGATGTACTTCAAAGGGTAGTTTGATGAGGGTTAGGTTAGGTTCTAATTAATTATATTTCGTAATATTTTTGCGATAATTCGGAAACACAAAGAAGAAAGACTTGAAGTCGATTAATTTATCGTAATACCTGTGTGTACTAAGTGAACACCACTCTGAAAAGTATCATTACATTAATTATTACTCGGTATATAAAAATAATTATAATGTAATGTGGATTATTAGTTAATTTAAATTAAATTAATTACGGTCTGACTGCAAATTCAATTTCGTAATTTGTCCTTAAAGAAAGTAGACAGATACACCGTTTGCTGTTACTTTTCACAAAACTTATTATTAGATCACCCATACACCGAACACAAATTTTCAGCAATTGGTTTTTATGCTTAAAAAACTGAAAACACAGCAGTTCCTTGACACATTTGATACTTATCTATTTATCAAAATACTATTTTGATAAGGGTAACTTTTATGCCTGTTATATATTAAATTTATGAAGCTTGAATTTAACATAAGCAATCACGTCATACAAACCTATCGCGATTCTTTATGATTATTAATAAGAAAAGTGCTTTTTTGTGTACTGTCAGACGCTACGAGAAATTATTGAACGCATAAATTGTCTCGGAATCATGTCACGATAAAAGCTTAGACTTGTGTGATAGCGATCAAACTAAAAAGCTTTTCCGAGCAAACTTTCACATATTGATCGGCTTAAAGAAATCTATTTCTAAAAAAAAGTATAAACAATATTTACTTAATGATTTGAGATATAACAATTTTTTTCAGTCAGACTTAGGGCCGCTTGCACCATATCGTTAAATGACGATGATGGTGATGGTCTCAGTGCATGACTTCGGTTTTAGTAAATAAGAACCTCATTCACCAACAAAGGGGGGCTAACCCATTCCCCCCAGAAGGCTGGGTATCTTGTTGCAGATTCAGGCGGTTATGTGGGGTTTTTATCCACTAAAACCTCCCCTAATTAATTTACTTTTAATGTATATAAAGCCGTGAGCAAAAATAGAGGGTCGCAATAAAGGGTCGGTTAGGAAAGTTTGTATATGTCGGAAGATAAAGACGCTAGCTAACTGAAATAAATTGTGGATGATAGACAATTAAATATCCTTAAAATAAAATAAAATGTTTTTATTAATTTATTTATATTTCATTATAAAACATAAACTTAAACAAAAGAGGATATCTTACGCAAACTTATTTAAATTTTAGTAATTAGTGTTGACTCCATGTGGTGTCCTTCCTTTTGTTTCAGTTGTTTTTAATGGAATATAAATAAATTAATAAAAATATTTTATTTTATTTTAAGGATATTTAATTGTCTATCATACACAATTTATTTCAGTTAGCTAGCGCCTTCATCTTACGAGATATTTAAACTTTCTTAACCGAAGCATGGTTTTTGCTCACGAGTGTATTTTTATTTTTACTTTTTGATTTATGCTAAGTTAAACAAGCCTCTTATTATTTTTTGGTTAATTGGTAGAGTCATATTGTAAGTCGTCATTTTTGAGATTTGTGTAAGCAATCTATTATTCCATTCATTCATTTAATTAGTACAGGTACATCAATATATATACTAAATGGCATTCGTATAAAGTTTGAAATTCAATCGACTCCCCACAGACAGAGTTGGATTGAGGAGTCGAAGTAGGTAATTGAACAAAATTGGAGCACTCCGGAGTCGTGTGAAAAAAGGGGACCGTATTAGATTGACGAAGTGTTTGCTTGTTGAGTTAGTTGAGGCCAAATGTCAGAAACGACGTCACTGCGAATTGTTTGTTTATAGTATTTTTACACACACATTTCAAACTCATATTAAAATATTATTACATACATAACATAGTACAAAAATACACACACAAACATTCACATCATAAATCACTGACGTCCACAATCTAAATTTAAAACTAAATATTATGAGTAAATTCCTTTCGTTGGCAGTCAGTACAGTCTAAGCTGAAAATCTAATTGCTGTGGACTTAAAATAAATAAACCTACTTTTAAGTTCCAACTAATAACATATTTTTATCGATTTCATGAACGGTTTTTTATCTAGATTATTTCTTTTATGGCGAAATGTAGATATTTTTAACCTTCTTTTAAAACATAACAGTTGGTGTATCGAATCATACCCTAAGTGGTTCACCTATTGATGGCCTTTTTATTTTATGTGGTGTCAGGGTTGCACGTAATAATGTTGATAGACAAAGACTAGAAGGCTATCCACCTCAATTTAATAACTAACGTGAAAGCATACATTTTATCTCTATACCGGCGTGGCCCGGAGAGAGAGTTGTAAATTGAATTTCTATCGGGCAAAGATCAAAGCGTTCGTAACACACTGTAGACCCGCACTTGCTGTATCGTTCCGAGCTGCTTTTCAGGTATGAAATTGACCTTGTGGCAGACCCTATTTAATTTAAGATATTCTGTAGTACTATAGTATAGATATATTTTTTATATTTACTTTTTTTTTATAGACTTATATAGTTGTTTGTTGACAAGGATATGTTGTGTGAGCTACAACCAACCTAAAGTTGGAGGGGCAGTACAAGAAGAAAAAGTTTCGCTCACGAACCCCTACGATCAGGGTTCAGAGCTGTTTGTTACAATCAGGTGGTTTTTTCCAAATTTTTACGCAAAAAATATGTTAATAATTGCGTCGAAACTTCGTTTATATGTTTTTAGTTACGTATGTGCCTCGAATGAAATGTGGCACAAATGAAAATATCGTGGGTCTCATTCGTCGTCATTAGGTTACTTAAAGATATTTGACATTTTAATAACGGTTTGAGACGATGTATTTACATATAATACGATATATGTATATATGTACGTACAAATTAGGTATATATAATATGTGTGTGTATTATATTTGTATATATTATTTATATTTTTTCTTTTTATTTACAAAAAAACTGCTAGCAATATTTATTCGGATTATGTGTTCGGAGATGGTTCACGTCAATAGTCAAGTGGTGGATTCGAACCTACGACCTTGCGTTTTGCAGACTGTACCCTAAACCATTAGCTATTGACGCGTAATTAATGATATTTACTTCTATTATAATTATAGTTGAGTAATCATTTATCTATTGTAAACAATTCTTGCTTTTATTTATTTATTCTTGACGTTTCTTGTTAATTTGCTATTTATTTTACCTCTCCTGTTCTACACGGTTGCCTGGAAGAGATCGCCTATAGCTAGGCGCCCTAAATTAAGTTTTTATTTAAATTTGTTGTAACTTGTAATTAAATTTAAATTTGATGCTCTTGCGGGGACGATGATGTTTTAAGTACCTAATTTTACGTTTACTGGCGCGTGGCATATTCTTTGTCGCACCCCGTCATGGCTCCGTTGTGTGTATCTAAAACCTTATTTTGCTTTGAAAGCGGACTTACATTACCGTATACAAAATGTGAAGATAAGTTGTCTAAATCGTTTCCCGCGTACAGGAGTGGTATACGTCGCTCACGAGTGTCTTCATTACGCACGACGTCGATTTGTCTTCCCACGTATCAATGTATCCACGTCAAACTCCTGGAAAGGACATAAATTCAATTTAGATACATTCGCATTCGATTTTAACGAAATAAATTTATCTTTATAGCTTTATTTTAGTCTTTGTGATACTTTAGATACGGATATAGATCTGTCGACGAGTTACGACAGATGGGAACGACAGGTATTGTTAGAAAGGCTGTGCATGGTCCTTCAGTTGGACCGAAGACCTTATAAGACGGAAGTGACTGGATGTGGAAAATGGAAGTTCATTTACGGTGGAAGGCATTGGGAAAAGCCTATTTCCAGCAGATAGATAGTAGATTACTACAGGCTGATGATGATTTAGTAGATTGAAAAACCGAGATAGGTCAGTGTCCGGGCGGCAACCTACATGTGTCAGAATTTTTTTATAAAATCCGTAAATACGCACTAGGAACGTGAGGCCGTCAATGCCCTTATGCCAACTTTACAAGGAACGCCAAACAGTGGGACATATTATATAGACATAGATCTTAGTCGTAAAAGCCAATGGTTCTGTAGTGGTCAAAGGCCCAAGAAAGAACGGAGCGAAAAAAACTGAATAATACACGCAATAGGTTGTTGCTTGCTTAGTAATAGGATCAATAATCCCAAATAGGGTCAATGTATATAAAAAATCTCTTAAAATATCCCCCCCCTCCGCAAATAATGCTCATTTATGTAAAATTAACTTTGAGAAATTAGTGCCGTTTTTTTAAAGTTAAAGTTTAATAACTTAGGTCTTTAGTAAGTGTGAATATAAACTTTTCAAATAGATATTTAATTTCATGTGAAATAAAGAAAGTACATCTGTGAAACATTACGTGAATATGCCAAGGTCTACGTTTCACGTAGCACTCGGGTTTCTGCATCACAAAATATGTGTTAAGAGGCGCTTAATGATGCTACGAGGCGCTCTACGATCACAGTAGCGAATGTGTCGCTTCAATTTAAATATTATATCAAATTTATAAACACCATTAATGAAAAATTAATATCTGAATTATGGCTTATTTCATGAATGCACTAGAATCTTGCAAGTTATATTTAAAGGATTACAGTTATATTAATAAGCTAGCTGAACCGAAAATTGTTGTTTTGTCGTAAAAACATTTCTATTTTATTTATTTATTTATTGAGGACCAACACGATAAACATTTTAACAAACATATAAAAATACAGTGGACAAGATCCATGCGTAATGCCATCGCAGTTACAGGTGACGACTACGCGGAGCCCTTACTGATATCTAAAAACAGTATTATGAATAAGGCCGAACTAGCGCCTCGGGCAAGCGTGAAATATAACTAGAATAGTGGCTTTGCTATCCAAGTGACCTCGACATTGAACGTCGCTCGGTGCAGCAATTCCAAGCATACCCATACCGATGTAAATGCAATAATGCCACAATTTGAGGTAAAGCGACAAGTGGATCAGTCAATTATTAGTGTATATACAAATAAAACAAAACCGACGTCTAATCGAATTGAACGTTAAACTCTAATTACGAGCGGGCGCTCTTTTTATTACGAAGTTCTGGCGCCTAAATTATCTTTGTTCTTCCACATTCCTGTTGGTTGTTGTTCTTTTGGAGTCCGTAAATAGTTTTGGATTTTCATGAACCTACCAATATCACAATCAACAGGTATTCTTCCATACTAATTTTAGGTATCCTTCAGTCTTCCTGAAGCAAAGGTTGCTGCTATGCTACTAAAATTCAAGTGGGACCTAACTATAACTCTCTCTTCCTTGCTATTTATAACAAAAACATTAAAACTATTTAAAAATACCATCTTTTGTAACATATACAACAAACAAAAATGGTAGGAACAGCCTGTATCGAACACTCACACACATTGAGGCGTCTTCGCGTACTATTTCTGTGTTTGCAGTGTGTGTATGTTCGTTTACTAAAAATGCACACGACGTACGACATATGAATGCCGACGACGGATTGTTCACTGTCAATATTACCAATATCGTGGAGTAATTGTACGAGAACTGTCGAGCAAATGGACAAACCAAACTAGGGCTTTAAAATGCTCCTTAATTTGTATTGTAATCCTATGTGTAAAATGTATTAAATAAATAAACTGGTCCCACATGGTGGGGGGGTCATCTTTCCACTTCGCTCTATCTCCTTGGTAAACTCCCTCATGTCTCACGACACCCGCCTTGATAAAACTAAATATAAAAAAAAACTTTATACCAAAAACAAAAATCAGTTCATAAAAGACGGTGCTACGAAAAAAATACACATTAATTGAGAACCTCCTCCTTTTTTGAAGTCGGCTAAAAGCTACTCAACTTTCGAGGTAGGGAATAAATGTACGATGACATTGATAAGTGTGTATGAATTTTTCTCATCATATTGCCATGGTGATTTGTTAAAGGATACATAAAAATGGCAACTGAAATTAATTAACATGCCGCAGTACATTGCATCGTTAACACCAAATAATGGTATCGATCTACTTAGCTAATGGCTTGAGAAATCAGTCCAACTTGAAGTATTTCAATTGCGTTGAAATTTACAGTTAACAAAGTTTCTGAAAGTGGGTTAACCTCGGAGCGACCTCGGTAGGTAAAGCAAACTTTTTAACAAGTTAGGTAAAGTCAAAACTTAAAGTTACACATCACAGTTTATTTTTATTTTTTTTCTTCTATTCAAAGTACGTAGATTGCTACGTGGTTCATTTTTGGGCTTGGAAACCTTTTTAAACGGGTGAAACTGTTTCGTAACCTTTTGAATGTCAGTGTTTGAGTTATGTCGGACCTGCTCTGCCTCGCTATTGTGGTTCCTTCTTCCGGGTAGAGAAAAATAATAGCTGATCGAATCATTAATATAACTGCTGTATGTATATCGGAAACGGAAACGTGGGGAATTCAAAATTTGAATGTAATAACATTTTTGATTTTTTTTTAAATATAGCTAGCCATAATTTTTTTTCATAAACATTTCTAACATTCTAGTTAACCATTCCAACTAAGCTTAAGCTTGCGCTAGGAAATGCTTCACGTCAATAGTCGAATAGTGGATTGGACCTTGCGTTTCGCAGAAACGATTAGGCTATTGACGCTTATATTTACGAGTACATTTTATTCATGTTAAGAAAAGCGATATAGCATCTCTTTCCCTAAATTCATTCTTATTTGTATCGTTATATTCGTTTTATATATTTAGAATAGATATAGAATTTTAAATGTCACAATTGCTGTTGACATTTTTTTTAAAAGATACATGGAGATGCATTAAGGATTTTTAATGTTGTTTCTTTAAAAGTTATAAAGAAATACATTTAGACTTCTTTAAAGTCATGTAAAAATAATAAATCACTAAAAAATATTAAATAAATTTCATTCAACGTTTTATTGCAACTTATGAAAAATAAAAAAAATCATATAAACGAGGTAATTTAAGGTTAAGCGAACGTTTACAGTGCTCGACCTAATTCCTGTTAAACCGGATGAAGTCGGCTGAAAAATATCCGGCTCACATAAAACCGGATGAAATTTAAGTCCGCTCGCAATGATTTACTGGATACTGGCCAAAAGGTTTCATATTGGCATCTCAACGAAGTTATTCTTAACGCCGTTTCCGTTTAAGTTTATTAAGTTAAATGCGGAAGTAAAAATAATAATTTATTTAATAAATACGATTGTCTTAGACGTAAGCGTTATTAGCTTAATGTTATGGAAAACGTTAGGTCCTAAGGTCCAGCATTCGACTATTGACGTGAACCTTCTCCTAGCACAAGCTTAACTTAGTTGAAATGATTAACAAAAATGCTAGTAATAATGTGAAAAAAAATTCTCAATATCATCTTTTGTTTTAGCAAATTGAAGACAAGTATATATTTACGAGGAAAAACAAAAACCGATTTCAAATCCGACTTCATTCTTTGTATTTCCGAATTATCGTAGAAATACTACGAAATAGAATTAATCAGAACCTAAACAAACTCTTATCGAACTACCATTAAAGTACACATCCTTTCCAATAAAAAATGATTCATCGAAATCGGATGGCGTGATATTGAGTTATTCGTTCATTTCTCGCGCACATTCTTATTTTAAGACTTATATGGTTAACTCATGGATGCCATTGTCAGAATTGGCAAATTGAAAATGGGACCACCAGCCATGTTATAATTAATAATAAAATAACTATTAATATTAATAAATATTAATAATTAAAGAAATCCGTGTCATTTATTTTTGTCGAGGCAGTTATACAGTCGTCTACCATGCCCTCAGTGTTGGACGTTGTATAAGGGAACAAGAGTAAATTACAGAAATATACACATAAGTATACTTATAGATGTAACTAAGGAAATTTTGCTTCAATCGTGCTCGTCTAAAGCACATTCGATTTTTTTTATTTTTTTCTCTTATTACATAAAAAGTTCTAAATGTGTTGTATATTTGCAGGTATATGTGCCGTCGCTGTTGTCCCGGTTGGTGCAAGAAGCCCACCGGCTCCTCTGTCTCTGAGAGCAGTGACAAACACGACACAAACCAGCAGGTGAGTTATGTTTTAAATTTGTGCTAGCATCGTCATATCAGACATTGACTGCTAATAATCCAAGAGACATTAATGAAGTAAGGAATAAACAAATGCACAAGGACGTATTGGTAACCCCCATGTCGGATAGGTGGCCCACGTAGGTGACCCCGATACGATAGTTTATTTGCAATGAGTTGTCGTTAAAAGAAATTAGTATTTTAAAATAAACGCCTACAACTTTGACTAGCCATTCGACACAAACATTGTTTTTGCTAAAATATTTCAACAGGCGTTAATTAATATTTGATTATGTTGCTGTACGCGCCAGTTTCACTCTGGTATTTTTGTTGTAGCGAAGGTACATACAAAATAGCTTCTACGTAACAAGTTGTTTTCCTTTTCGTTATTTCATATTCCAGGTACAGCGCCACGTGCCTCATTATTGTGATTTTTCGGTATATCTAAAGAATTACGTTTTCTAGTCTGTGTCCTTGAACGACCTTTTACGACTAAATTTAGCATTTGTTAATTTTAAAAAAAATTACAGCACTTACGTTATACATCTGTCAACTTTTACTGTACTGGCTGCCAATAAAGGGATTCACAGTTTATTTATAATATTTAATTTTAAATGTTGATTGAGGTCGTCAGTGATTTGTGATATGTGAGTGGTGTGTGTATGTTCATACTATGCACTGCGAATGGCCTCTAGAACACATTTTTTAACTGTAGGTTTTCTGGTATTGAAAATGAAGCTTCAATTTTTTTATGGTATGTATTATTACATGTAAATTTTTAGTAGGTGCGATATACCAATAGACATGTTTAAGGGTGACATGTATTGAAAATTGTACTAAATGAGTTATTGCCATAGAATTGATCAGAGAATCCATTTCGAATGTGGCATTACGTGTGGCAGAAAAATAATAATACAGCATTGATTTTTTTTTAGTTTTTCTGTTGGTTACCCAAAAATTAATTAATTTTTTTAATAGTTTTTCGGTATTGAAATTAAATTGATTACGAGATTCTACCGTCGATATTTAAGTGGCTTAAACATTACTTATTTGTAGTAACGCTATTGCGTAGTATATTAAGTGGACTAGAATGTATCATCTATTTGTACCAATCATTTGGATAGCACCTAAGTAATACTCAGCCTTCGTTTCATAATAGCAAAGTGCTTATTTATTCAATGTCACGTATTGCTCGGTGAAGTTGGCCTTATTGCGCATAATTATGACAGCTTCTTTCACCAGCCGAAGAGAAAAACTACTACACGAGGGGCACTCCTGAGGGTGGGATAAACTTGTCAGCATGTTCCACGAATTTACACTCCACAACTTTAGAAGCTTTTGAAGTTCTACGTGTGCTAGAAATTAGTAGAGAATTACAGTTGAAAATCTCAAAAATACAATTTGGAAAAAGTGATCGTGTGATTGACTCTAATCATCATACCCAACTTACGGGAGAATTCTATTTGGAAGTTAATCTGTAGACCCTCAATATATAAGAATATTTAAATGTATGTTAGTATGGATTTAATTCATTGTTTTAATGAAACGTTTTTGAAATAATACTTAGATCTCCGAAAGTGCCAATATTTTTTTGTGTTAAGGATGAACTACACAGTTGGGTAGAGAGGCTGGCCTTTACTGCTTCACCGAATTGAGAGGTGGCATAGCTCTTACAAAGTGCCAATTATGGGGCTGTCACTTATAAACTGATTTTTTTTTGAGTTCCATTTAGGTCTTATATTCTTTTTATAAGCATCTTGGATCTCAAGGATAGCCGGCAACTCCTTAAATCGTATGGAATAATGCTTGTTGATATTAGTAGGTTTAGGACAATCCAAGACTAGGTAAGCACTTTTTGAGGATTATGAGGACGAATGCGGAAGGACTACTTCTTCCGCGCCACAGGTGACAGAACCTCGTCATATAACTGTGACACTTCGGAAATAAAAAAGAATCTGCACGTTGCACGTGGTGATTAGAAATCGGTATTAAAATAAGCTGGCATAGCTCAGTATCCGCACACACAAGGGCCGCGTGGTCGACTATGCACTTATAGTGTTTTCATAGAGGAGACCCAATTGTAGATAAATAGGCTGTAACTTTATAAAAATAATATAAGATTTAACTGAAGAATGACGCACTCGAGAAATCATTATAGTCAAGGCTTAAGTTTCTCGAAGCCACCGGGGTCGCCGTGTCGATATAATGATACCAGCTTTATATCAATCACTATAATTCATAATTGTGCAAGAATTGCCATCGCACAAATTGCGGCCGCAATCTTTTTTAATCTACGCACAAGCAAAATGGAGGCGGGCCTACAAAAAAGTGGCCAAAAAATGTTCATTGCATACTTTGTGATGGCGGCTCCAACTGCATTTTTGGCTGCAAGTTCTAGAGAGCATCTGCCTCTGTCCCTCTCTGGCGTGCGCGAGGGAGAGGGACGGGTGGAGTGTGCTTGACCTATGCGCTTGGGCCGCTTCGACTTATTTCGGCGGTTTGCTTCTGTCGTGGAAGTGCTTGGATTCCATTTGATATTTATTTATTGTCCTTTCATATCGAGATATAATTCACAAACATCCAAGTAATTAATAGTCACTTCCAACAGCGTATATGTTTATAGTCAATTATTTTAACGAATTTTTCTACAACTTATTTCTGTCTTTAGCCGAACAACTACAAAGAGTGTATTGATTAAAATACGCTAAAATAAGCTCTCACGTCCATATAATCCTAGAGTTGTCGATAGAGTTAGCAATTCTTATCCGGTTTTATCCAGCTTATTAGGTCCGGTATGTGACCGCCCATCGTTATATACAAGACAATTTTAAGAAAGAGTGTCAGGAATATTAAATGGCTAGAATTCTAATCTCCACTTACGTCTCCGATCATAACACGATAAGATCAGGTACTACGCGATCATTAGTTTAGTTCACTTAGTTTAAAAATAAATATAAATATAGTAATCTAATGTCGTACAGTAATCAATAATATCTGCGCCATTTGAACCACACGTGACAACCTATATATACTCAACCTATTTATGGCTCTTTTTTCATGTATTTTTGGAATATATATATTTTTTCCTAAATTGAGGAGGGGAAAGGGGCCTAGAGTAGGGCTCGATGTCGTTGTTTCTAACAATTGTGCAGCAGCGCTAAGATTGGCGTTTATTGACGTACATATTTATTTGAATTTTCCCTATATATATTACATAATTATTTTTTCATAAATTTTGTTACATTTTTCCGACTTTACGACAATTTTACGACTATTTATGTTCTTAAAGCGCTAAATTCTGATTAACTATCGATGAAATTTGGCTCTTTGGTAAAAAAGTTTCCCAGCCCCCATGCTGAAATTTCGCCGCAATTTGTAGTATAAGTATCATATCTCTACCTTGTATATTAAATAAAATTGGGGTGTCTGTTTGTAATGGTAAAATAATCACTTTTTAGTACATGCATATGAATATATATGCGGTACATATACCAAAATATTTTTTTTATAATTTAATCTGTTTGTACCGATCTCTGGAACGGTTGGACCGATTTTGACTGGACTTTCACTGGCAAATAGCGGATGTCTGTCTTCCTGGGTAATTACGGTAGTTCATCACAAAAATCACATGTGCATATTATACGTGTCAAATGCTAAAACATCGATTACTACAAATAATTAGAAAAGTAGACATAAGAAAAATCTACTGGAAAAGAAATAACGGCTCATTTCCGTTCTTGTATTCGGGATAAATAGGCATTGCTCTAATTACGAGTCGGACCACTCTCCCTTAAGCTATCCATGTTTTAATTTACCTAATTAAGCACTTTAGCTTGTAATTAGTTTATTAGAACTTAAAGCGGTCCTAAGTAAGCTTTTTGTCGAGGAATAAAGATATTTTTTTATTCCCTTCAACGTTTTACGTTTGTACGTACTAGGTGAACGACAGAAACATGATAATCTTTCATTATTCATACAGCAAAGGACTGGAATAATTTGCCCGCGTCTGTCTTTCCCTCCGATTATAATGTGGGCATTTTCAAGAGTACAGTGAACAGGCATTTACTAAGCTAGTGCGTCTACCATTCAGGACTGCGTTTCCACTTAACATCATTTGGGATCGTAGTCAAGCACTTGCTTAGAAAGTATTAAAAAAAAAACTTTGATGTGTTAACTTCTTGATTCAGTAACAATTATAATTATCTGCCACACCAGGATGTTTGCCACTCTTGCTTGTCCAAGGCCAAAATCCCATTAGGTTTGTATACGCGTCTGTTTTTCGGTTTTCAACCGACTTCAAAAACAGTGGAGGTTCTTTTCGATCTGTTTTTCGATCAATTCGTCTGTATTTTTTTATGTTTGTTACCTCCAAACTTTCGACTGGGTGAACCGGTTATGATGATTCTTTTTTATTTAAAAGCTGATGCTTCCAGTATGTTCTAATTTGGTCATTTGGATAATGTCTTCCATGAACGATATTAGTCTTAAATTTTCAGTAAGTAATAATAATTAAATATTTTTTCTTTTCTTAAAGTCTCATCTATAAAAAATTGTTCAATAACTCTAATTTCCTTAAGACTATTAATATAACTACTACTTTCTAGCACGCTGTAGCGACTTCAATTAAAATTTTATTTATTAAAACAAAAATATATTTTGGTATATTCATAGCTACGAGTTTGGCACTTCTTAAATTCTCATCATAAAGGCTATATAGTCAACACAATAGACTACATAAATTATTTAAATTAAACTATTTAAAAAAGTTTAGAAAACCCGTATGAAGAAACAGTTATTATTTTTTATATTTCAAGTAATTATTACATTTTAAAGTAAAATAATCTTGTATTGTATCGCTGAAATACAAAATAAATTCACTGGTACGACGACATAATGTGTGAATTTCTTACACAAGCACTCACATTTTCGGCACTGTACACCCGAAATCTATATGTACAATCTGCCTATCCTCTAGTACTTACAAATGATTGCCTTTAGCGCTTACGCACACTGAACTCGTCAATATATACACACCCACACACATGTAGCCGTAACACCACACTACTACATTGGCCGTACGCATTTGTGCGTCCTACAGTCAATACGCTGCAATGAAGTGCACTTTAACACGAATTGTAAACCATTGATAGTATTTCACAGTTAATAAACTCCAAATCGGTTAACTCCAAAGGTTAAACGATCTCTGACAAAATGATTTATTCTCAAAAGATTTCCCTTCATCTTCTTCTAAAACTGCTGCGTCTTTTTAATTCAAATGGAATAAAAAGTTATAGTAATTTCTACACAATTAATAATAATAGTATTTAATTTCTAAATAATTCGTGGGAAGAATATATATATATTATTATAATGAGATAAGTAAATGCCACAGTCGTTTTTTAATCACTATACTTCGACCAAAGTCTACGGACAACTGTGAAATGACTGCACAGAGAGTTACCAGTATAAGGATTTTAAACTGCTATATATATATATTTTATTACATTTTATATCTCTAATATATATATATATATATATATATATATATATATATATATAGATTAGAGATATAAACTGAACTAAATTAGTTAGACACTAGATATAACTTATTAAATTTTTATATTCGAAAACATTAAAAATATCTAATATATCTCTACGAAGTAGTTATTTGCCACGGAGATTTAATGGTACTAGGCACCAACTGGGTAGAATACATTGGTAAAATACAGTAAACTTCTTACCTCGAAGGTAAGAAATTTTAGTTGGTTGTTAAAAATAAATTACTTAACAAAATATTGAATCATATTATTCATTAGACGTCCTCGAGACTTTTATTTGAGTAAAAAGGGAATGTGATAAAAAAGCCTTGTAGATTTTCCCAAGGGATTCACGAGATGAAAATGGTGTAACTGGGTCGCTTTGAGCCATCTCGGCATAATTTAATAGCGCCTGCCTACGTGGTGTAAAATTCGATAAGTGAAATTGAGTACACAGACGCCGGCTTTCAATTGGAAACAAATACAGGAAGCTTTTTCTTAACCTTTCGGAATTATTAGCTATCATTAGCTTTAGAAATATTCTTTTATTACTTAGAATTGCTGCTGCTATTGAAAACATGATTCTAACTTTCTGCGGTTAATTTATTTGTTTCAAATCGGTAAAAAAAATTAATAAGATACTTGCGATTAGAGTAATTGCGATCTCCCAACTGATTCTATAAAATAATAAGTTGCACTATTCGTGGTCGTATATATTTTAAACCACAAATTATTGCCAAAATTTCCCTTTGCCCTTCCGAAGTGTCTATGTATGCAATGCGCACATGCAGACACGGTGTAACAAGCAGGGGAGTGCTCCTGTGTGCTTTGTTTAGATGTGTGCGTGCAAGCCGGTTCGCTGGAAAGTACATTTAGAGTACCTATAGTGTTGGAAATGGCTTATAACCTATTTATAGATATGTACGGCGGCGGACCTCTTTTTGCGGCCATTTCGTCGTAAGCTGGACACATGCCCGAATTTAGTGTGCCCATGCCGGTTTTAATACTGATTTCGGTGCAAGTATTTCGTGTCTTATTCAATAGGCTGTGGCAATTGTCAGATCGTAGCAGCTGCTTTCCAATCCAGTGTAACAGGTGCGACGTAGTTGAAGCATGACTTAGACTTGTATATCGATCTACGGCTTAAAAATATTTAAAACGAAATATACTACATTCTTGATAACTATTCCAAAGGAAGCTTCCAGCTTGTATTAGGAAATAGTCCACGTCGATAGTTGGATTACAGACGGACGTTGAAGTTACGGACCTATATCGTCATTTATAAGCGCCGCTACGCTCAAATACATTCTGAACCGTAAGACATAGGTGACAGGAGTGAGCTCATCGCCGTAGACCGGGCACGAAATTTTAGCTAGCGTTTTCTTTGTCCCGTAATATACCGAAAAACTCAATTGTTTTAATTTGCTTAGATTTGAACCCCCGTTCGTAAATCGACTGGTCACTGGGCTATCGATGCTGAATTATGAACATCTTTTGTATTTATTGTTAAGAATATACTCTAATGGACCACATGGTTAGCTCGATAAAAAGCAACGAACATGTTAGGCGGCCATCTTAGCGTGTCAGAGGTGACAGTAAGTATTTTTTTCTCTTTATTTGGGACAATAAAAATAGCACAATTGAAATTATAAAAGACTTAATACAAATAAAATTTGTAACTGCACTGCCAACAACATTATCCGCATTTTATTTTCACTATTATTTGAACATGCAACACTTTCGTATGACAATTATATGCATTTAATAAATAAATATCTGATTAGGGAAAATATACTTAGTTATAACAAAAATTAAAGAAAAGATTACTTTTACATGAACTGATAAATCCTTACAAACTAACTGAGCTGTCTTTAATATATTTTTTGAAATTAAGAAGTAGGCGTCGATATATCGAGTGTCGTTCAGTTTCGTGGTCACTTGGAAGGCAAAGCCAAATTGGCCTCCAAAAACTTGGCAGACTCAGTAGAGCAAGACAGTATTTCACGCCTGCCCACCGTCTGCAACTTTACAAGTCACAAGTACGGCCTCATATGGAATACTGTTCGCATCTCTGGGCCGGGGCTCCCCAATACCAACTTCTTCCGTTTGACCGTGTACAACGTAGAGCTGCTCGAATAGTCGACGATCAGGGTCTTTCCGATCGACTCGACCCTCTGAGTCTGCGAAGAGATGTCGCATCCTGTATCGCATTTACCATGGGGAGTGTTCTGAGGAATTGTTCGGAATCATCCCAGCTACCGATTTCCATTACCGCACATCTCGGCAGAATTCCAAATTCCACCGCCACCATCTTGATGGTTGGCGTTCAACGACTGTACGTTTTTCGCGTAACTTTCTCCCACGCACTGTCAACTTGTGGAATCAACTGTCGCCAGCAGTGTTTCCGAACGTTTACGATTTAGGACCTTCAAGAAACGAGCCTATTCCTATCTCAAAGGTCGGCAACGCACCTACAGCTCCTCTGGTGCTGTGGATGTTCATGGGCGACGGTGATCACTTAAGATCAGGTGAGCTGTATGCTCGTTTGCCACTTTTCATATAAAAAGGCAATGAGAAAAAACAAGTTGGGGATATAAAAGGATAAAATAGCCTTCTTGTAATCCGTTCTAAGCGGGCATCTACATTGTGAACTGCGCAACTATGATTAATTTCAAATTAATCGAGAATATAGTTTTAGAGATATCGTGTGAGTGGTATTTGGCCTTTAACATTATATTAATACGTGAAGTAAAAACTTTCTACTCCATCTTACGAAAATTGCGCGGACAGAGTACAGGGAACAAGTATAAAATTTCTTTTATATTAGTTTATATAGAGAAGGCATACAGAATGCTAATATATTTTTTTTAAATCATGCCTACGATCTACGTACACTACGTATATACGACCGAACATGCATCCATTAAATCAATAAAAATTATTACACACAACCATACGTTTTATACATATAAAGGCGGATATTATACGGTTGTTTGGCAATGGTTAAGTAACTAAGTAATGACTTGGTCTCCTTCTGTGAAGAGGTAATGACGCAGAAGGTCACCTTACAGCGGATAAGGGAGAGTGCCTCGCCATCGGAACCGATCCGGTGCAGGCGAGCAGGGCCAAGGAGAAGGCAGTTCGCCCTCCTTCTCCAACCTATCCTTAGTGGGGCTACTGGCGGGGAGACGGGGAACTCCCCGCCATCTTGCACAAGCTCCACCCGCGTGAGGTGTACCCTTGTGAGCGGGGTTACCTCTCCACAGCCGCAGTTATTTCTTACCGGGCCTGTTGCCCCGGCGAGATGGTGAATGCTAACGCGACATTATGGCGGAGGGTGGCTCACCATGGCAGGTTTTAGTCGGTAGCCTTTTGTAGGCCGAGTACGACATAACTCGTCCGCCTCCGACGAGTATGAATAAACGAATTTCCTTCCATGTTAAAAAAAACTAAGTATTGACTGACAACTTCACCAAATAAGCTGTGAGTTATGTGTGTTTTCAATGCTCCCATCCCTGGGTTAAAATCAAATTTCGACTACAGGGCGACCAGTAGAGTAAACTTTACGTGAATACTCTCCATAGTTTTCGTCAGGTCGTGGCGACGCAGTCACGGAACAGTTTTCGTAATTAAGTACAATTAATTAATTTAATGATTCTTAATCAATATAATGATTACGTGTGAGTGCAATAAATTTCGCCTGCCATTTCGAAGTATCGTATTGTATCATTTTGATCGAGTGTTGTTGAGTAATGCTCGTTGAAAAGGTTTTGACTTGAAAGATTGATTAAACTTTTTAATTTTCTTAATACATAAATAATTTCAGTTGTGCGGTCACGATGTATTGAGTATCAATAAATCAAGAGATAGAGATATAACTCCTATTAAATACCCTAAATACCCCCGAATTTCAAAAAATAATAATATTTTCCCTTAATTTTACTCATCATTTTCGCGAGTTTCCGGTTTTTTAGTTTCTTGCGAATAAAAATGCGATGAGATCGCCACCTGTAGATCCTAATTAAGCTAAGTGATAAGCGGGCACTAATTACCTTCACTATCTACCCGCTTAAGTTAAAAGGACAGCTCATATTAAATAAATGTCTTAGTTTGTTTTCTCATTCCGCACATCACGCATTTACTAAGCTTGTGCGTCTTTCCTCACAGGACTGCATTACCATGTCACATCACATGTGATCGTGGTCATTTACTTGCTTGGAAAATGTAAAAAAAATACTAAAATAATAATAATAAACAGAGTATACATTGTGCCTCTGGTGCTCTCCAGTACTGGTATTATCCCTAAACACCTCCATCATTACATTCAACAGATTGGCTTACACAGCAGTACGTATATCAGTATGCAAAAAGCTGCCGTACTAAATACGTGTCGAATTGTCCGGAAGTTCTTGCAGGATGAATCCGCTAACTTAGACAACCCTCAAAATGAAACCCACTTGGCGTAGGCCCGTGGTTTACATTAAAACCGAAACTCTTTGGTTTTGAGAAGGAGAAAATCTCAAAAAATAATAATAATAATAATATTCTCTATTAAATAACAAAATTATAAAAACAGTATTACTGTTACATTACATTACAATTTTTACTACGAGTATTAATACAATTTATGTTTCGCTGCCACCTAAACTATGATTTTCTTGTGCAGTGGCAGTAATTCCTTCCGTGACTATTTATTTATTTATTATTTTAATTATAGACATATTGTTTGTATGTGTGTATGTGTCCGTGAATGTGTGAGTGCTTTTTAATTGACCACTTTTAACATATTCTCACAACCTTCATAGTTTAGTGTTTCAAGCCACTTTAAAATTTCTTGTTTAGTTTAATATAAATTTATCGTATAAATAAGTCCCAGAAAACAGTAGTGTTTATTAACAAAAGCTGATTTGAAAACATATGTATTTCATATATAGTCAGATTAATTTGTATGTGTCGGCCATTTTGTTCTACACAATCTTCAGACTTAACATCTTAACACTGTGTTTTAGGTATTGTTTTATCGTGCTTAATATAAGAACTAAAGCATTATTCAGATGATCTTTGTAACAATGCGCCGCGCGCCGAAAATGGGCCGCTGTTATTTATGTGTTTCATTGTACACGAATTCCATACGCCACGGCAGTTTCGTGAAACCCATTTGGTGTATTGTCTTGCGCGGTGCAGACCGCAACCTGGATGTAATACCAACTTAAAATGCCAATGCAGAACGGTAACCGCTTCAAAATTTGACCTTATATGTATAAATATAAGGGATTGTGATTTGTTGAATATTCGTCAAAGTTTGTGGTTTCCCCAGCATCTTTGTTACTTCGCGTTTGTTCGAGAGCTAACGGTAATTCAGGTTTGGAAAGCGCCTATGTATAAATGTTCTCGGAATCGCTATTTATCGTCTTCGTTTATATATGTTATTGATTGTTGTGGAAATGTGTTGCGGTGTGCGAACGTGTTCGGGTCGTGTCATTTGTCACTTGACTCTTTCTGTCGTATTACACATCCATTAGGTAGTTATTTCGTGTATGCAGAGACCAGGGTTGCCAACAATACTTTATAATAACTTTTTTTTGCAGAATACATATGTACGATAACAACATTTTTACAAGTTTTGTCTGTCTGTCTGTTCTGGCTAATCTGAATGAAAACGATTACTGACCAAGGTATAGAATTACAGAGTAAGCGTATCAATGTAGTCTTAGTTCCAGCTGTAGGTACATTTGGTGGCAGCACAGTCTGGAAACTTAATGCGTTTAAAGTAAGAATAACACAAGTAAAAAAAACCGACTTCAAATCGAGTAGGAATATTGCGAAATAGAATTAAGAGAAACCTAGCCAACACTATCCTCAAACTACCCTTAAAGTCTCCGTTCCAATAAAAAATGAATCATCGAAATCGCATGTGGTCATATTGTGTTATTTATCCATCCACGCACATTTTTAATACTAATGTGATTTTCTAATGCATGCCATTGTTACAATTAGACTATATTAACTTTATATAGGATACAGGATACAGGATAATTTATGGGAGCACACCCCAAAGCACCGGTTTACAAATAAAAAAAGAATTATCAAAATCGGTCCACTCACTCGAAAGTTATGACGTGACAATAAAAACATACAGCAGAACCTCTTCCTTTTTTTAAAGTCGGTCGAAAAAATGATATATATTTTTTACACACATTCACGTATACCTACGTTTTTTTTACTCTTTTAGTGCAATGTGACCGAAAAAAATAGTAGAAAATAATTCATTTAAATATTAAATTAATTATCCTTACAGAACAGACTAAACGTTTAGTAAAGGGTGTTTTGATATTCACTAAGCTAACGTGCGCTACCGACTGGGATCATTCACTATCCGCCGGGATGTCGCTAAGCTATGGATTTATAGATAAAAAAAAATACTGTTTTATCCAATTATATGTAAAATATACTCTACAATACAATTACGAAACTCAGTGTTTATCGAGACAATGCCTGTGTTTAACATAGCACCAGCGCCATACGCATTCACATTGGGATTGGAGTCCATTCCTTCCGGGTTCCTCCGGGTCGATTCAACGATAAAACCCGAAAAACCCTTAAGGGCTTAAACACACGTATAGTCAGCAAAAAAATAAAAGCACATACAATACATTACATCTACAACAAGATTACATATTTTGCCGACTATTACGTTGTGTGTGAAGATACTTTGAACGATTTCTGTGTTTATTATTTATCCAACCAATGGCGGAGCCGTTATAACCAGGAGCTTTATGACCTCTACGAGGAACTGCACGTGGCTGTGCACATCAAATTAAACAGACTTAGATGGGCTGGTCATGTGTAGAGAATGGATGAAGCCAGGATGCCCACGGTGTCAATCTAGACGCCAAAGAAATTGGCATAGGAACCTGGAGGACTGCGGCCACGGATAGACCGAGGTGGAGGAAGTTGCTTGACCAAGCCAAGGCCCACAAAGGGCTGTAGAGCTTATAGAAGAAGAATGCTTATTATTAATTTTTCCAATTATCATCATCACCAGCCTGACACCATTGCAATAGGCCTTATCCAAGGCCTCCTACCATATATGATCCTCCGCTTCCTGCATGTCACTTCTAACTATCCTTGTATGTTCGTCAGTATGGAGAGCACAATTTTCCATTAAACATACAAATTGCTAATATAATTTTTGCGTCGTAATATGGGAGAGTAACAAATTCACGATCTCGTCTGTAACTAATATTACCACCATCAGACTTTTCTTCAGATCTGACCATGGTTGTTTTCGAGATAAGAGGAATGGATACTTATCTGACTAGTGTCGTATAATTTGTGATCGAGTACTGTACAGCTGGATTGTAACACATAAAAAGTGCATTTATACCGTCCTAAAAATTCTTTAGAATAGTTTTGTGCGGACGGTAACACCGCCCGGGGACCTACCGTTGGCACGTTATTTACCGTTTTCGTAAAGTTAATGCGCAGCGCAAAGAATTATTCTTTAATCTGTCGCAATCTCGGCTCCGATCCCCGGGGAGCTCCATTACTCCGGCAAGCTCTTAAGTGTAATTTAGTTATGGACGAAATTAGTTCGACGAGGAAATGATGACGTATTGTTATGTCTAGCACCCTTAATTGCGTTTCAGGGTACGGGGTGTGTTAAGTAAGCTCCCTCAGTTCGATAAAACTAAGTTATAAAATATTTTCAATATGAAGTACTAGCTGCGCTGTTTTTAACCTCCTTTTTTCAAGTAGGTTAAATAAAAAGTACTCTATCTCTGTGTCATATTTCATCCAGCTCCGTTCAGCCGTTCTCGCGTGATTTAACAACTCATTCGCATTTTGCAATATATATTAGATTGCAAATGAAAAAAAAAGAAAGAAGAAGTCAACAATTTTATCAAAAAATGCAAGCCACAGTACACAGTACACTTTGATCATATAATGCTTAAAAGTAATTACGACCTGCTCGAATTTATTATTCAAGGAAACGTCCAGGGTAAACGACCACCTGGAAGAAGACGTATTTTGTGGCTTAAGAATCTCATGGGAGGACATGCTTCAACATTAGCACATTAACCTTGTACAGTGCCGGTTTCTCAAAGATAGATTCCTAATGATAGTTTCGTTGGGAGACACTTCAAGAAGTATGAAATATATTTTCAAGGATAAGTATAACACAATTTTCTAAAGTAAATCTCACTAGCATAATTTTACAAGCTATTCACGAGTTGGAACAGAAGGTAACACGTCTCCTCCAGCCCTGTAATCCTGGTCTTTTAACTTGAGTCTAAGATAGTTTAGCGCGCGTCGGTCTTTCCCTCCAAATACAATGTGGGTATTTACAAGAGTAGAGTGAACAGGCATTTACTAAGCTAGTGCGCCTTATCATCTACGACTGCATGCAATGAAGGCGCTATTAATGCCTACCTTGGGACGTGGTCAGCGCACAGGTCCCGGTCTAAGTGAGCAAAAATCTCATATTTCCAGCGCCTTCCTTTATTTTCCGTTTGCATAATGGATACAAAAGGACACGTTCTTACAAACAAGATATCAAAAGCGAAACACTAGCAGATTATCGTTACACAATCTCTTGCGAATTCTTGAAATACTCGTAACGAATACGAAAATAATTCGCGTCAATTATTCAAGCTACTTTTTCAAGTTTTGCACCTGATTTTATTTATTTATATTTGTATTTACGAAATTATTATATTAGTAAAAGGTAAATTTAATATAATAATACATCAGCATAGTCGTTATGTCAGCTTGCTTACAGTCCGTACTGATTATAAGACCTCTCGAAGACTACCGTGTAATATCATATCAACCTAATGCACAGGTCTCCCACACTTCCTCTATATACCTTACACTGCAATAAGGATAAGACTACAGTTGAAGACTAAGTGTCCTTAACTCTACAGCGTATATCTTAAAGATTCGGAAATCTTTGAACAGAGAAATTCTTAAACACATAATGGTAACGAACAATTTCACCAGAATGAAGAGGTAACAGTACAGCTCTTAGATCGCTTAGCCTGAACTTCTATTGGGAGCTACATGGTGCAAGAGCCTCTACTTGTACTGTTACTCTGATTACCACGACTCAGTTGGTATCTTTTATCAGAGGTATTCGAATAGCTAACTGGCTTTAAACACCACTTTGGGACGCGAACTCACCAAATATTACACATTGCATTTCGCCTGACGAGTGAAATACTACCCAACTCTTTATTCTATAGTTTTAGTAAAAGGAACATAATAAAGTCTCCTAATTTATAAATATAGAAGATTGTGAAGTAACAAGTTAAATACGTAAGTCAACGGGGCTCCAATCCGCAGTCAATTACACGGAAACTTTCACCATTCCTACGCTGTGCACGAAGGAAAAAGGATTTATTTATAAATTTGAAAACATCGACGAACCGAGATATGTTATATCAATTTGTACTGGCTGATAAGGTAATATCGACCGGTAATACAAATTAAAACTGTAACACCGCGTCCATAAGGACTCTCGTGTCCAAGGAATAACCATTACCTTTAAATTCGGTAGATAATTAATATTGCATTTTGAAATGAAACTAAAGCCGTTGTGATTTGAAAATGCGATAAAACGATATAGAGTCAGTAAAAAGAGACAAACATATTCATAAATAGGAACTACAAGGAAACTAAATTACTGAACATAAATAATAGCTATAAATATTTTGATTACATATTAATAAGAAAAATATTAAATAAAGATATCCGTACACAAATAACTTTTACGAGAAAAAGACACAAAACATAAAATGAATCTTGCGAAGCCATGAACTCTAGCTATATACAACAAGCACTAACTATGGAAAAAAAATTATGTACGAAGGTTCTCAAATTTATAACAAATTACCAAAATATTTAAGAATCAATACAAGAATTTAAAAAATTACTAAAAAAAATATCTAATAAGCTTCTGACGTTATGCCATATCCAAATCAAAATGTAACTATTCCTCAAACAATTTAGAAACCCGCGCTTTAAATGACTTTTATTTCTCTATTTTTTTGCCCTTTTTATTTATATTTCCTTCTTTAATGTAATATAATTAGTGTTATGTTGTCTGTCGATGTCCGAATATAATAATTGTTTTTTTATTTAACTTTCTCATGTAAGTGAATTGTATTTTCTTATCAGAAATAAAGATTCTCAAACCCAAAATAAGAATTAGTCTGTGAGAGAATGAGATAAATTACAAGTGTTACCGGTAATCTTCGTCTGCTCTTTGTAACTTTTGTGGCATTCTCATGTGACTCATTTGTTTGCCATTTTAGTTATCACGTGTCATTTCTTTAAAGTGAAAGCATCGAATATGATTAACATGTGTTGTAATACATCTGAAATATGTAAATATATGAAATGTAATAGTTTGAATTAATTTTTTAATAATTTCCAAGCTTGGTTAACAATATTATAAAAAACCCAAGTAAAAAAAAATCCAATACTCTTTATACTTGTCTCAATTTCTTATGAATGTGATTTGCACACACACACTTATTTTATTCTGCTAAAGAATCAGTAATTCGAAGCAAAAATTAAGTTTGTAAAGATCTCACATATGGGTGGGTGTAAGATAAGAAGACTCAGGTCCTCAGGGTATTGGCAGACTTAGATAAATCCTTCATTGCACCAAACTAAATATACAAAGGCGAACTTAATGCTATTCAGCATTTTCATCCAGCTAACTTTAGTGGTTAAGAGCAGGCTAAGGGTAGTGCCGCTAAAAATAGCGTTTTAAAACTATTATTTAAATAAATAAATAAATATACATTTACATATACATACAGAGATACTTCAATATATATAGAATACATAAACGATAATATATATACCATTTTGTAATTTTTCATTGTTTGAGTAAAAGGTATACGCGATTTAAAGACATTAGGTAAGGAAGCCTCCCTAATCTCAATCGGCAAACTATTTCATAATTTGATGACTGTACAGGTAAAATTGCCATAAAAGTTCTTGTGACCATTCGGGGAACCTTAGAAATTTGTTATAGAAGGTTCGAGGTTCGCGGCCGAACTGTTTGACTTACTCAATCGATAAACGGATTTTCATTTTCATACAGTCTTGGCGTTACGTTACGTTACGTTACGTTTTTTCAACACAATAAGCTGCAAACGAGCACTTAGTCCACCGCTAAGTGAACGCCGTCAATCCAAGAACATCTTCAACATTGGAGAGGTTGTAATACCATCAGAGGATGGAATAATTTCCAATAATTCCACTTAAAATTTAAGCGTCAATAGACTACTGGCTAATAAAAAAGGATCCTACTACTGCTAAAAACAAGTATCGTGGTGACAAAAGAACTGCCCTTCACACTCTAGTGCGATATTTTCAGCTATAAACAATTTTACACATATTTGTATAAACACAAATGCCAATTTCAAATCAATGGGTAGAAACATAAAAAAATACAGCTGATCTGAGAACCTTCTCCATTTTTGAAGTCGGTTAAAAGAGGGCGGTCGTGGTAATTCCCCGTCTGTGCCGACCCATGCCAACAACACCAGATACTGTTGCAGTGGACACGGCCACAGTTGGATTCTTGAAATTCCGTCGCGTCAACTGTATATACCGATTGAGATAAGAGACTTGATAAAATTATATTTATAAGGAGAAGCAACCAGTTTCGTCGTGCTAAAATTAAACAGATTACCATAATAATCTAACCACTACAAAGTATGGTAAGCTATATCTCGGAAAATGTTCCTTCCAACTCATTCTCTAAGACATTTAAAAGACATAAAGCCGAGGTGCTGGCGCGCGGGGGGCGGCGGGGCGGGGCGGGGGCGGGCGGCCCACTCGACCGTTGCCAAAAATCTAGTCAAACTGGCTTCGACGACGCATGCATGCGTGGACAGAAGTACCCAAGAGACGAACTGCTGCTAGAAGATTTGGATGTCACAGGTTAAATTAAATATAAATGTTTGTACTAGCTGCTCCCCGCGGAGTTATCCGCGATTGAAAACCACTTATTGTATTTTTTACATAATAAAAGTTACCTTACTCTTTATAACATCAGCTGTCTGCCATTGAAAGTTACGTCAAAATCGGTCCAGGCGTTCCAGAGATTAGCCGGAACAAAGCAAAAATTGTAAAAAATGTGTGTACCGTATATTTATTCAAATGCATGTTGTATAAAGCAGTTAATGTTCCAAATAGACACAACAATTTTATTTATTTGTATAGATGAGAGAAAAGGCCTATACACGTATACAAATATACTTCGTTTTTTACTTTTATATTTATTTTGTTAGATATTGTCCATACCTTCTGCTGTTCGGTCGTTAGATAGTGGTACAGCAGAGTAGGTGCATCTAAAAAGTGCAACTCGATTGCAAGAGGCTGCGCGGGACGGCAAAAAAACTTGGCCGAAATCTCCGCGGGCGTCGACCGGCCATCGACCCCATACCGGCTAAGTTAGACCTAAGTGCCATCTAGGTTTTCGAAGGTGACTGGTAACTTACACATAAGCGCTAATACCGAACCTTTAACATTTCGTGGATTTTTTTATTACATTTTTGTCGTTGACATCAAAACTTTTTTTGGAAGTTAGTTGAACAAAAAAAAAATCGTTTTTGATATGATTTTATTTAAAATTAGAGTGTTTGCTTGTAAAATTAAAATAACCGCATCATACATGCATATGAATATATATACGGTACATATTATACCAAAATCACATTTTTTACAATTTTTCTGTGTTTGTTCCGCCTAATGTCTGGAACGCCTGATTTTGACGGGACTTTTACTGGAAGATAGCTGATGTAATTTTTATTTGTGTGTGTAATTCCTTTCTTAATTTTTTAATGAGGTCATGCACTCTTCGTTAACATTGAAAAAAAATTATATAGTAATCTTTATCGGCTCAGATCTTGCATACATCCATCACATATTTAATATATTTTATATTTTATATGAATAATTAAAATAAAAATGTACCATGTACATCGCAAGGAGTCTTAACCGATTTTCGCTTAATTTAAAATAACTCATTATTCGTCCATCACAACGCCTACACCTGGACACGCTGGGTTAGCTATCAAAAATCGAAATACCAAACTTTTTTGTGCAACCTCTTTGCAATTTAACTTCGAGTAAAATGTCGGCGAATTGCAAATTCAACTTTAAAATACTGTAATACAGCTCAAAATAATATATCAATAAATAAATTAAGCATATTCTTTAATAATGCAATGAATTCTTATGATGTGAAACGACGAAACTGATTAATCGAGACCTACCCTGCTCCCCGCTACAATACTGATGTCGCTGTACGGAAGAGAATTAGATGTTGTTTTAGAGATCAGCGCAGTTTGGTTTTAATAAGTGTTGCAAGTAGCAGGTCGAAGCGATAGAACATAAATGTTGAAATTTACGATAATTTATATCAAGATATCTAGATGATGACGACATTCGAATGAAGATTACCACGTGACGGAAAACAACGTGAGGAAACCTGCATGTCTAAAAAGTCCGCAAGGCTTTTCAAGGGGACTTCTGCCTTTATACTTTCTTTTCAGCTCTTACTATATACTTTACTTTTATGTCAAGATACTTAATGGAAGATGTTTAATAGAAGTCTTTCCCCGTTTTTCTTTCTTTAATTTTACTTTGTTTCATATATATTACTAATATTCTTGGTAACCATTCAAATTAAGAGTAAATTTGTGCTAGGAGATGGTTCACGTCAATAGCCGAATGATGAATTCGAGCCCACAACCGTCTCATAGACCATTCACCATTCATTAATTACTATTGATCTCAATTATTGCTTCTGTCTTAAGTCTTCAATATAGGAGATTACGGGTTCTGTTCAGGATATTGTGATTTTCAACCGACATCAAAAAAGGTTTTTTTATGATTGTTCCCGATTTAGAAAATTAATTTTTATTGGAACTATGTGAGTTTGGTTAGGTTTTGACTAATTATATTTTTCAAAATTCTTATTTGGTTGGGTTCTGATTTGTCGGTTTTTGTTTTTACTCGTAAATATACTTCTTAAAGGCTCCGTATTCAATAACTTATTGGGTAAACTTGAGCTGCTTATTATTTTTTTTTTTTTGTTCACGGGGAGGAAATCATTAAGATACCCCCTCAGGTACCCTGGGCGGCGGTTATGTGGGGTTTTTACCCACTAAAACTCCCCGGCAGCCCTTCCTCGGTGCATGGCGAGGGGCTCCGGATCTCCAGAGGAACGCACCGGAGCCCCTCTGCACTGTGCTGTTAGGAGAGTACGTCCAGGAGGTTATTCCCTCCCCCCTGTGCCCTCGCAGAGCAAGGCGACACGGGCCTGCCGGTGCCTTCGTCTTCGCCTTCTTTCCGGGTCCACCTTAAAGCTGCAGTTGCGTTTTACCCGCCTCAACTCATGCCTTACGCCCGAAATACGTGGGCGGAGGTGAACGATTCGTCAATACGCGAATCATTAGCGACCTCCAAATAACGTACCGAAGCAAATAGAGCCTGTAGCCCTTTGTGTCGCATTCGTCGCGTTAGTCATGACGGGCCTGATGTCGGCGGGGCAGGGGTGAGAGCTTTATGGACGTACCTAAAATATCGCTTACATTGACGCAACGCCTAAATACTGCTCTCGTACTGGTTTATCACGCTGTACGCAAAGTTATGAGTTTGCTATACACATATATATATAGATAGATAGATAAATCCTTTGTAGCACTAAAATACATAGACAAAGGCGAACTTAATGCTATTAAGTATTTTCTTGCAGCGAAGATCAGGTGGTAAGCTGACTATGGGTTGTGTCGCAAAAATGGCGTTTTAAAATCTTATCTCGATGACATAGATAACGTCTATACGAGTGTGAGCCATTTCCTAGCAGAAGCTTAAGTTCAGTTGGAAGTTAGTTAACAAGAATTTTAATAATATTTCTGCAAAAATATATTGTCAGTCATCTTTTAAAAATAAATAATTTACACTGGAGACGAATTTTAAAGGAAGAAACCGAAACTGAGTGGAACCAGCCGGCTAGGATTTTCGTAGTCTTGATTAGACCTTATGTTACTCAAAATGTTTTACAGTATTGAAATTTGTACTAAGATATTTAATTTGCTAAGAGAAAAAAATGGCAACGTATAAGTACATTTATGTGTACATGTTTCTATTTATGAATATGTATGTATATATATATATATATATATATGTATGTATATTGCAAAAGTTATATTTGTTTCTCTAAGCTAGCATCTGTTACTCTGTCACTACACAACCTCAAGGTAGACTAACGGACAACGCTTTCTGGCATAAAGTCCGCATTTTTGTATAATTTTCTGCAAATGAAGATTAAATATATAAAAAATGATTTAAACTCCAATGAATTGCACTCTAATGCGCTAACTCCGGTAGCAATCATGTGCATGAGGACTTTTATTTCGCCATTCAATATGTTTTTACACTAACTATAAACTTTATATGTTTTAGTGCGATACAATCTTCGCCCAACGTATTGCCTTTATCCGAAGTATTATGTTACACGCGGACAAGATTTAAGATGCTGATATAAAATTTAATGTGAACGTTTTTAGTAGTGTCCTCGCTTCCAAAGTAAAGCACGGCCATTACGCGCGAAACAATAATGTTTAGTAGGATTATTATAAACACTAGCCTAAGTTTCTTCCACATACTATAAATTTGTGACCTTCAAGAAACGAGCTTACTCCTGTCTCAAAGGCCGGCAACGCACCTGCAGCTCTCTGGTGCTGTGGATGTTTATGGACGACGGTGTACACTTTAGATGAGGTCAGCAGGTGACCCTAACTTCGTTTACCCATTTTCCGAAATAAAATCTATGGCTTATTTATGAATAATAGAAAAAAAACCCGACTTCAAATCATCAAATAAATGATCTAACATAAAATTACTACGCAAGATCGTTCTCACTGGTCATAAACCTACCGATATCGCAAGTAATAAATATATATTTGTTTAGGGTTTTTTCTTCATGATTTTTACTCAAGGTACAATGCTTACAAAACAAACAGGGCCTTATTGAAAAAACTCTTTAAAAATAAAAAAAAAACCGAGTGTACATTTTTAATTGTTTAATTTAATATTTTTAAATAAATTTTTATTATCGGATAAATCAGTAATCACTGTGGTCTATTGTAAGACAGAGGCAATACGCTTATGCTGTATGAGAGATGAAGAGAAATTAAAGGAAGGTTCACACCGCTATGTTTCTTTCTATGTTTACTAACTTATATCCCCTTCTCAACTTTCGTACACCTCGCCTGAACACACTTTTCGTAACGCTCTTGTCACGCATTCGCCAAGCGTGTCTAAGGAAGTCTTACTTCTTAAAATATTAATCAATGGAGTTACGAGTGCACGAATGTACGAGTATACATAATACTGACACTCTATAACCACTGGTTATCTTCTCTCATCGACAATGTTAAGATAGTTTTATATTTGTAATTTCAGTTGAAATCAAGTGAAGACGGCAACAGCGTGGAGGGTGTGGAGCGTGGGGACTCGCAACCGGCTAACGGTTCCGTATTCACCATGACCCTGAAGAACAACCACCTTATTGTGGAGACTGAAGAAAGAAATGTACGTATCTACCTTTGTTCATAAGCTGTGCGTATTTTGACTAGCTGCTTCATTGCGTTTATGCAAAATCACTTTATTTATTTGCATAGATATTTTTTTCTAAAATAAAACTAGCCTAAATAACTAGTTATAATATTAGCTGTCTGCCAGTGAAAGTCCCGTGAAAATCAGTCCAGCCATTCCAGTTGGTAGTAGTTATAGTTCCATTAGTCGGAACTAACTGACAGATATATAAGTGCTTGACCACGATCCCACCTGATGTTAAATGGAAATGCATTCTTGGTTGGTAAGGCGCACTAGCTTAGAAAATGCCTATTCACTCTACTCTTGAAAATGTGGATACATTGTAATCGGAGAGAAGAACGGCGGGTAAACTATTCCAGTCCTGTTCGAATAATAAACGTTGTACTCGTAATACTAGAATATAACTTTGGTCTTATTATAGATCTAATTGTTCCGTGGCATTGACTTTTTTGCCAGTAACGTTGAAAATTGTCATGTCTGTTTTTGCAAGTAGTAAATAGGTAAAATTTAGTTAGTCAAATTTATCTGAGAATGTTATCCAAATGCAGGAATTCGGTGTCTACGATTTATAGTTTTTTAATAATGACAACCAGAAATCGAACAGGTTTCGAACTTTAATTATGATTTAAAATACCTTTATGTATCTTGTCACTTTACTTGTTCCGATAATTGCTACAACCCAACCCTTACGTGAAAAAAAGTTGAAAGTGAACTGGGTCCATTGAACATGTCTCAACAGTCAGAATGAAGTCAGTTATTGAAATAAAATCAGTGATATTTAGCGCTTATAAGACGCATTCATTTTGCGGAATTTACACAGCGTGGATGAATGGCGATTTTGTTACCGAGGCTGTTAATTTAAAGTTACAGAAATATTGTTCTTCTATTTTTCACCCGAATTCAAACTTCTTCTTCTTTTTCTCTTGGTGCCATCTTCTATCGAAGGTTGGCGACCATCATGGCGATTTGGACCCTCGACACAGCAGCACGAAATAAAAAACGTGTGCTCTTATTGAACCGTAGATTTTTAAGCCAAGATGTTCTTCTCCTTCCCGGATTTCTTTTCCCTCGTCTTCCTTTTCCTTTGACCTCAAACTTGGAGGTGGTTTTCAATTCAAAACTTTTAAGTCGGTAAACCAATTTCGATGATTCTTTTTTTGTAAGCTGGTGTGTCCCGTGTGGTCCCATTTATTCCAATTCTGACAATGGTATCCATGAGAAAACCATATTAGTCTTCAATTTGCATCAATCATGTGCGCTACAAATTGACGAATAACTCAATATCACGTCAACGGAATTCGATGATTCATTTTTTATTGGAAAGGATACACTTTGACTAGTTTGATGAGAATTTGGCTAGGTTCTAATTAATTCTATTTCGTAAATACAAAGACCACGCGTAATAGCGTCTAACGTTTGATTCGATATGGAGTTGGGATTTTTTGCTCGTAAATAAACTTGTGAGCATTGTATTTTAAAGGGTAAATGATGAATTTTGATGAACATCATGTTTACGTAAATAAGGAAAACATCGTTAAAAACATCTTTATACTTAAGATTTTTTAAGAACTGATGTATTTGAAGGAAAATAAACCTTGCCCTCTCAATTAAAATAAACAAAGACTGAAATGATATGTCATTGACATAAGGTTTAAAATGCATTATAATTGTCAAGCAAAAATAAACCTGAAACTCTCATTAAGACGTTATAATAAGATCTGAAATTCTGAAGAAGGTATAATGAGATTAGAAGCTAGATAGACTAGCTCAGTAGAACGCATAAGTTTTAATTAAAATTATATCTTAACTAGTTTAGCATTAAGGGGCTCGTTAGATGACGAGACATGGGAACTTTAAAAGTGTTGGGGGACTAACGAGATGTGTATAACTTTTAATTAATTTACATTACGTTAACGCATGCACACCTACTGCGGGTTGGCAGACTTATCATATCATAAAAAAATTTCTAATACATGCAGGTTTCCTCACGAAGTTTCCGCCAAGCGGTAAATCCTCACTTAAAATCGCAACAAACAAATTCATTGGGTTGGTAATGTACTATGCTATGCCATACTATATATATATATATATATATATGTATATATATATACTATCCATGCACTTGTTCGTAGAGTTCTTCGATAAGTTAGTCCTGGAGGTAGGGACCAGGAGTAACGGAGGACGAACGCGCATGTAGAGATATCCTCTAGGCTTAGCTGCAACTTAGCAGTTTGTATGTAAAATTAAATAAAAGTTTTTTTTTATTAAAATTAGATTTAATATAACCCCAGTTGACCGAACCGATGTTCAGTTGTTCAGCCAACGAATGAAAACTTCAAACAAGCCATACGTCATATCATAAATGTCAATCCAATTCAATTACTACTACATTCGCAACAGAAAAACGGTTTTTCGAAAAGGTTCATCGTCGTGTTATATACTGTTGTTAATAGAAACAATTTTTATGGAAAAACAACGTTTGTGGGGTCAGCTAGTTGTTTATTAATTAATATTCGTATAGTAATCATAGAAATTAGACTTCGCTGTGTTACCAGAGAAAAATAAAGAACGTATTGCGTAACTGAATGCGCATAAAAACAGTCGCTTACCTTAAATGTGTTTTAAAAAGAAAAAAGAACAGGTCCACACTCGTTCAGCTATTCTTATTCGTTGATCCGTCATAAAGCGTCTGCAACGAAATGCAGTTTATTATTCATATTATTGCAATGTGGCGGATTTTGGTAGGTCAACGATCGCTGGTACGCTCCCTGCCTATTCTAAGAAATTTATAACACACGAATGAGCTCTTTGTTCAGATTCTAGTTTGGCTGGGAACGTGTTTTTGCAACGGATTGTCATCGTTCTTTTGCGACTTTAAATAAATGTACATATATTGATGTTTCTGTTAAATGTTCTCAAATCCGTTCCACAATTAAGAACTCCTTGTTTGCAGCTTAAGAGAGAAAATGTTCGTAAATTATATATTTAAGTTTTTTAATGTAGTTTATTTCCTACGGTAACATTGCGCCCGCGGCCGCGCCCGCGCCCGCAATGTTACTTCATTATTTTTGTAGTTTTTAAAGTTTTGGCTGGTTACATTGAAATATATCTTAATGCCTGATGTTAATTGGCAATTTTTTTTTATTCCTTCAAGCTTATTGTTGCCTTGATCTTGATGTCTTATTTATTATATTTCAATACGAGCGAAATAATGACGCGGAAAAGTTATTCCAATACCTTTAATTATATGTACAACAAGTTGTACGTATAAATCCGTATTATTTCTTGATGCTCGAAACGATGCAGAAGGAGTATGGGGTAGTTATATCGTGTAACTCCTGAGCAAAATCTATAAAATAAATTCTGTAAAACTCCGTGCGGATAATTACTTTAGGTCAATACTGGGCGATTTGGTTTTAATGCGTCACCAATCAACCTTCTGGTACGCTTTCTCTGTATGCACATATTATAAGGTGTAAAAATTACATAATGACCGAGTAATACAGATGCTAAGTATCGTATAATTTTGTACTAGATGCCTAGCTATTATTGAAATACAAGGCCTGTTTGCCAAAGGCTAAGTTCAAGTTGTTGTTGTTTGCTTTTGTAAGTTGTTAGTCGACATGTAATGCATTTGTTTCAACATAACCTTATTCTCTTTACAGGATATAACGAAGAACGGTCGGGAAACCAAAATGAAATATTCACCAGACAACGATGGTATTTTCGTCGTGGAAGTGCAACAATCTGGAGCCTACCGACCTAGTAAATCAATCCAGAACTCTCCACCTCATGATCCCCAAATATCCACAAACCAAGCTTTGATACATCGCGTTCCTGAAGAGTTAGAGAAGCGAATTATGGAAGAGGATAGCGAGCGAAGTAGTGAAAAATTTGAAAGACAAGCTTTGGCTTTATCTAGTACTGGTCTCTCAATCTCAGACCTTAGTATGTCTTCAATAGGGTCTCACAACGTAAGCTACTCTTATGGAAGTCAGATGGGGTACGAGCAAGGTCCGTTTGGTTATCCAGTATACGCAGGTTATGAAGTATCTAAAGACGATACTGATGGAATCACACATGATAATTCACAAGAACCACTAATTGGTAAGACTCCAACTGATCCAGACAAGCCAGTAGTTACTGCAGCGATATTTAAACAAGATTCAATCATTGGTAGCGACGCTTTGCAGGGACCAGGTTACTGCATTGAAGGTTCCACTGATGGGCCCCTTCTGTCTGATGTACAAGCTAGGGAATACAGTCTACAACATTTACACGATCGAAAAGAAAAGAAGATGGAAAATGGTGTTGCTATAGTAATGTGCGACAAAAATAACAGTGTTGATAAGAAATTTAATAGAGCTGATAGTCTTTCCTTCCAATTAGAGGGCAAACCGTCGTCCTCCGCTGAAGTAACTATAGAGGCTATAAAAGAAGATTTACCTTTGAAAGATGTTACTAAAAGCAAAAGAGCCTCTCTTCCAACTATCAGAGCTGATGTTTACGAATCAGTTAAAGAAGCGATTTTGCCCGCATCACCAAAATTCGAGAAGTTACAAAACGATGTATCATCGGAAGGTTTCGGTTTCGATAATCCACCGCCAATGATCACTATCACGGAGGAGAGTGAGTCTGGCAAGTCTGATAGCACCAGCTAAAGCTGGCTGTCTTGAATTTTACTGTAAATAGAGCTAAGTAACGTGAGACCGGTGTTTATCAAGTTACTTTTAAATTTCATAAGTCATTTATAATGTACCTGGATGTTTGTTGTTTAGCAAATCTTTATTCAATTTGTTTCAGAGATCTTTTAGGCATTTTCAGGTGAACACGTATTTCATAAACAATATAAGTAAACAGTAAATTTCTTGGTCTAACGTCAAACCACTCATTAAACTACTGATGCTTAGCAACACCAAATACTAAACTAATAATAGAAAACGTTCTAGCGGTTTCCGACATTCAGATTATGTATATATATATTATAAGAACTGGTCGTTTAAAGATATTAGATACAGGTAATTTATTGACAATTTATAATTAATTTTCTATATGTTAAAGATCAAACTTACTATGTTCTGCGAAATTTAAATTCATTTTTTTTTAATTTATCTTTTTGAATTAGTTCTTGTATCGTTGTAATTTAATAAAAAGATCGATGGTATTAAATCCAAGTACTATTAGACGTAATTTTGTAAGATTTTCTTGGTAAAATGGTAGAATTAAAAATTTATGCTATAAGCTTCAGTGTTGGATCATTTTTGTTTTCGTTAATGTTTAATGTTGCTACACTTTGAGATTCTAATGTAGTTCTTAATATTCGTATGTGACAATACAGTTACGTACTTAGTAATTGTTACTCGTTTTGTTTTAGATTAGCCCTTCTCTACAATATTACTAAGTAAATGGGAATGTACCTGTCTTCTTTCATTACAGTTATATTTTATTTTTTCTTAGATTTTTGTGTATTCATTCGTTTTAGTGTTTATTGTAACTTCTTGATTTCAAAACTCATTCTGAAAGTACAAAAATTTTGAAATTTGAATTTGTAAGCTTAGTTATGTATTCGCGATGGAACTGCCGTTTTCTCTTTTTTTATTAATTTATTATGTTCACGAAGTAGTGGTCAAAGCGGCATCTTTTCTGGTCATAAATGCTTATCAGAGATTTTATATGAAAACCATAAGAAAGCTGATTCTTAAAACAATATAAAAAACACTCGTAAAACATTAAAATCGTAAAATTATGACCTTGATAGGTCTTCAGATAAGTTTTTTTGCAGTTTATGATGTCACTATCTTAAAATAAGTTAAGTGGTAAAAAAAAATCAACGAAAATCTATGCCAATTTTAAGACAATTTGAATTGGAATAATTATTACCTTTTTATGTTTTCTCATTGATACCATTGTCAGAATTGGACCAAATTTAAATGGGACCACACGGGAAACACCAGTTATCAAATAAAAAAAGAATCATCAAAATCGGTTCACCCAGTCGAAAGTTATTCGGTGACAAACATAAAAGAAATACAGACGAACCCTTTGGAGTCCAATTCTAACAATGTCATCCATAAGAAAACCATATAAGTGTTAAATTTGGATAAGTATAAGCGCCAGCAATAATAATAATAATAAAATCTTTATTTAAAACCATAACAAAGTTTATACAGTATAATTTTAGTGTGCGATAATAGCAACATTAATAAGAGGATATTGTGTCGCGTCTATTAACGCCCACCCTCCAAACAAATTTTGATTACATATTAAGATTTCAATTTTTAAATTTGAAATAGGTTATTTTTTTTTTTCTTAAGCAATGGAAGAATAACTTATAACACGCCAAATTTAAGAGAAATTTGTTGAATGCTTACGATCTGATTAATGCTATTTGGTAATATTTCTACGATATTTTTGAACTACAAAGAAAGTCGAAATTGAAGCCGATTTTTGTTTTTACTCGTAAATATACTTGTTTAATATTGTTGCTTACGATATCCGATTCTTGATCTCTTTACGACTTCGGTAAAATTGCAGCAGATAAAAGTTGTATAAATTGTAAAAAATAAATTGTAGAGAAGCGTATATACGAATGATAAGAGATTTTATTTTGTAGTCTTTGTTAAATTAGATTATTACATAGTTAAGAACTCGGAGCTCAGTTGGTAGTCAAGATAAACGTCACTACAGTAATTTTTATTACAAACTTAAAATTCAATCCTTTAAGAAGAATTTTTGAGGTAACGACGTGAACTTGGGCGTAATATTTGTTTAAACGAAAGCCATTCGACCGTCAGACGAGAAATTTTATTATCGATAAACATAACATAAAGGTACGCCATTTATGTTTTCGTAAATCAAAAGTGTCACTATTAATTTTATATGATGTTTATATTATATTTTAATATGGTAAATATGTGCTAAATAATATGTTAAAGTACTTCTTCTTGACTTCGTACCTTATTCCTTATAGTCCTAAGTCTCCGCTGTGAGACAAAGGGCGTCCACAGTGCGTCGCCATTTCGCTCTGTCATGCGTAGGCAATGACACTGACATTTTGCGCCAGGCCATGTCAACCCGATTTTCTTCCCGGTTTTCCTGTCCGCCGCTACTGATCGCCGACACGTTTGCTTAGGACGGCCACGTCTCCTTGTTCCTGGTAGGATCTATTCCAAGGCTTGTCAAGGAATGTGAGTAGGATCCCGACGCAGGATGTGACCAATCCATGACTTGCCGTGACTTCGTACAGATGAGTAGAATGCCCTTTGTTTATTAACCCATCAGCAGAGTATATGAGTGTCAAAGCAGTTGCATCAAGTTCTGTCTCATTCACTCACTTGCTTTTAGTGAGGTTTTATAAAATGTGATTTTAATAAAAAAAATCTTTTATTTTGCTTTATATACAAACCTAGTCCTAAAAATAAAAAACACCAAAATGTAAGGACAATTTCATTTTCAACTTACTTCAAAAGGATTTTCTTTCGGACTTTCAATTCGTTTGTATTGTTTTATGTTTGTTACCGCATAACTTTCGACTGCGTGAACCGATTTTGTTAATAACCAAATTATAACAATGGCATCTATGAAAAACTATATAATTGTTAAGTTGCATTAAGTATGTGCGCCTCAAATGGGCGAATAACTTAATATCACGCCAATCAATTTCGGAGGATGTACTTTGAGAGTAGTTTTATGAAAGTTTGGTTATGTTCTGATTAATTATATTACGTAATGTTCCTACGATAATTCGGAAATACAAAGAGGGCGTCCGCGCGTAACTGCGTTTAACGTTTAATTCAATTTGAAGTCGGTTTTCGTTTTTGCTCGAAACTATACAACAATTATACACAACGTGTCACAAATTTTTGCGGTAGTTCGGAAGTTATGATAATATATAAATATATTCCTATATATAGATAAATCAACCAACCCTCAGAGACAACAGTTTTAACAGTAGCATTAAGAAGTCTGTAAAAACAATTGTTTCTATGTATGTCTGTGTTATGGAAATTATTTCATAAATATGTAAATTTAAGAGGAAATTAAACATTGTCCAATTGAACGCCCGCGTCGTAACGAGTTACTGTTGCCGTCAGTTACCCTTATAAGGGCTGAATCCCTTTGACATTTTAAAAGTTATGCATGTAAATTTAATGCTGTATAATTACGAAGTTTGTTTTTATAGTATTTATATATTTGCTAGCATTACTTGTGCTCTAAAAGATTTCGATTACTTTTGAGTTAAGTAGTAGCCGTCCTAATTGAACTAAAATCGTGCCAAACAAATTTGAAATCTATCTTTGTTAATTTAAAATATAATATGCAACAAAATAATATTTACTTGCAAAAGAATTCAAAGATTTTAATTATTTTATTAAGTAGCTTTCATTTGCAATGTATTGTCTATACATGTTATTTTATAAATAAATAAATTGTAATTTGCAAAAGAAAAAGTGTTTTGTTTTTATTTTATACGTCAAAGTGCGGTCGTTCTTTTATAACTATAAAGAAGGATACATAAGAAAAGTGGAGGCGCCATGATGACGGCGTAAAGACAGTGTTCAAAATTCGAAAAAAAATTAAATGCCATAAAGTAGGGTAACAGTAATATAGTCAGTCTTAGTTTTTAGATCCCAGCGCCAACACTTCCCGTATAGACACTTAAAGTTAGTTATTTTTTTAATCTCTTTAAATTAGTGTCGGGCGCCCTCGGATCGGAATGCTCACGCGTAACATAGTAACCGTCCAAGCCGAGGTTATCCCTCACCGGGCCGTGTCGAGTTACTAGCTATAGAGGTTAACGCTAAGCGTACTAAGAGCTACCTCTCAAATCGGTGAAGCGTTACAAAAAAAACGTGATAGTTGTGTTTGGGTTAAAGTGTGCGGACAAGAACATAACAACTCTTCTGCAATGACTCCTTGGAGCTGTCGTGCTGAACTACAGCCGAGCCACGTAAGTATTTATTGAACTTCTTTAGAATCGTCATTTCAAACCAAATGCAAAAACGACAGGTAAGAGACACAAATACAAAAATGTGTACCATGAAGCCGGCAGAGAATGAGACAGAAATATACATACTATTTTATTTTATTTTAGAAAAATTTTATTTGTATTGTTGTGGAAGTTATTTTGAATTTCGAATTCTCGTGTAGGGACATGTTTATTTGAATCAAAGACATTTCAGCTGCGTAATAGTATAAACGACATATTACGTGCACACAATGTAGTTGTGGTCATGCTATTTTGTAATATCATTTTTTTCTGACCGGTCATGACCGTGACCCTCTAAAAGTATCTTTTATTTATTATGAACATGACTGATATTTTTTTAAATAGAATTTCATACTGTAGATAAATGGTGAATATAATTTCTCTCGAAATATTTTTTGTTTGTGGTTAGAATTCAAAAAGGTCATTAACCTTTTCTCAAAAATTTAGCGCCAGAAAAATTCGCTTTAAACAAGAAACATGGTCATATGTAAGTAAACTTTACAATCGCGATTTTGGTAGTGTTTATGTGTTATAAAATCTCACAAACCGCATGACCTTAATGAGGTAGACAGAGGAGATGTCTCAAAACAGTATTAAGCCAAACTTATTTGTAGTTGCGTGTTAGATCCAGTATGTATGTCTCTTCCTAAGCCGAGAAAAAACTTTCAAATTACAACCCAAACGAAGCTCTTTAGCAAATGACTGAAACAGTTTGCTCGCGTCTGTCTTTCCCTCCTATTACAATGTGGGTATTTTCAAGAGTAGAGTGAATAGGCATTTATTAATATAGTGCGTCTTACCATCCAGGACTACATTTCCACTTAAAAACCCACCTGTTTTTGATCCGTGATCCACCGTGATCAAACACTTAGATGGTATAGAAATAAAATTTAAATCTAATTTGTTCTAAGTATTATTAAAGAAAACCTTCTTTGCGCTTAGCTTGTAGAGCAAGCTAGCGAATGCATTACGAAAAGTGTAATCAGGTGATGTGAAGGGAAGTTGAGAGGGAGATAGAAATTATTGAAGACAGAAAGAGAGTAACGTTTATGACTCTAGGGGCAAGAGAGAGCAGTGCGCGCGTTCGCAAGAGAGATATCTTGAACAAACAAAATGTATATATAGTATTTTGTTTGAATATTATATATAAATAAACGTATAAACATACATATAGATGGAGCTAAAAAAGTTTTACTTCAGCCGTGTGGTCTAAAGCACTCTAGTTTTTTTTAGTTTTACTATTTGTGTTTTAAATGGCTTGATTTAGCGTGCCATATGTTAACCTCTTGTACACACCTATTAAACTCTGCCAGAGCAATAGTGGCAGTAGACTGTTGATAATTTAACAATGATTGGGTAAAATGAAATCTAGAGTAAGATTGATTTTGAATCACTTTTCATATATCTTCTGTTAACGTTCTATTCTGTAAATGAACTTTGATATCGTATTGAAATCTATTTATAACATAATTTGAAATTGAAGTTTAAAAAGTATAAGATTTACGTAATTTATGAAATGCTAATAAATAATTTTAACACGAACATAAAATTCCACTTCTTAATTTTATTTATTTATTCAAATACCCGCTCCTTTTTTTTGTGCATTAGCCTTGTTTACAGTACACATATAACATTAAGTAAACTTCATTTCACTATATCACAATTACATAATAAAATGATTCGTATAATTAAACATAAAAAAAATTATTAATTACAATACTTACCTTACTTCGTAGAGGTGGTATATCTTAGTAGAGGATTAGAGAATCCATTGTTGTATGAAGTTTTCAGAAACGGCATACTTTTTTTTTAACATGGGAGGAAATGCGTTTACTCATCTGCCGGGGAGGCGGACGAGTTATGTCGGGCTCGGTCTACAAGAGGCCTCTATCGACTAAAACCTACCATGGTGAGCCATCCTCCGCCATGATAAGCGAGATGGGGTCGCGTTAGCATTCATCTCGCCGCGGCGACAGGCTCGGTAATAAATAATCGGGCCTGCTGCGGCTGTGGAGATGTAGTCCTGTTCACAAGAGTACCCCGGATTGGCATACTGGAACTTATTTGAAACACGTTCAATACTTTTATTCCAATGTGGAGGTGTCACACTAATAGTACGACAATAAGAAATTTTCTAAGCCAGTGCGCTAGTAGCTTCAAAGACTGTTTCCACTTAACCCCAGGTAAGATTGAAGGGTAGCATCCGCCACAGAATTTTTAAAATTTTTAGTAAGAGACACTTCATGAGCTTTTTTAAAAAAAATATTCTAAGCGCTGACATTAGTATGACTAACAAACTAGCAGTAGTTGAGTTTGAGTAAGATGGATTTTTTTGTTAAAAGTAATACTCGAAGTTCCATTTTAAATACGTTTAATTCTAAATATTATCCACAGATGGTGCTCATTGTCTGTTCGATAAAGCTAGGGAAACTTAACCAGTTTTTCTTTACATAGACAGTGACATCTGTCGGGTGGAGAAGTAACTACTAAACCTTCCATCTTCCTCCTAAAACTAAATTCCTGTTTTACGTAGTATTGGAAAATTCCGTAAGGTGACGCTTAGCAATTTGTGGATAATTTTCCTATATATCACCAATGATTTATAGGTTTCAACTATTTAGTTGAGTTTCAACTACTTCAGTTACGTAATTTAGACACGAACTTTATAATAGGCAATAGGCAAGTCCAGCTGTTCTTATGTCCTAATATATTAGTTGCCTATAAGGCCATATGTCTAATATTTAGATTAATTCTGTCACACGATGTAAATTTACTAAAATCTATGTTTATATAACCCTAAATTTTATTTTCGACCGACTTTCAAAAGTAGGAGGTTCTCAATTCCTCTGTATTTTTTTGGTATGTTTGTTACCGCATAACTTTGTACTGGATAAACCGATTTTGATGATTAATTTTTTATATGAAAGCTGGTGCTACAAATAAAATATGTAAATAATATATAATACTAATAATATATAATATATAAATAATATATAATATATATATAATGGATATATGAGGAAACCATATGATTTCGTAATATTCTTACGATAATTCGTAAATACAGCAAAAAGAGCTTCCGCGCGTAGTGGTCTTTGATTCGATTTAAAGTCGGTTTTTATTTTTACTCGTAAATATACTTGTATAGTCAATTAAGGTAAATGAGGCGCTCGGTCAATCACTTGTGTGATGGATTAGTCGTTTTTCATCAAGAATAAATGTTATTTTATATCGCAAACTGTTCGGTGTACAACACCTATACGTGACGCCAGCCGCACGCGCAGCATTTTGGCCGCACGTCGAGCTAATTACTTCAGGGCATTATACGGAACCGTCACGACCGGATGCAGTCCAGCATTTTAACAATCATTTAAAATTCTAACATAAGTTATCTTTAATATAACATTTAACATATAAACTCCTTTCACTTGCAATCCTCGCGCCCCACACAAACAATGTTTGTATCTTTCTTGCCACTATAATTCTAAAAAACCTAGAGTACATCAACATCAGTTTGTTTATAGACCGTAACATGGTATGAAATGTCGGGCTCTAGAGAATTCGCTGAGCGCGATCGAAAAATTAAGAGCACATTACACAGCCGAACTTAATTTTAAAAAGCCTCTACGTGCGTCACGATCCGAACTACCCTCATCTCATCGCTATTGATTCACTGCGGATAATTGAGTACACGCGTGACACCCCCCTTCGGGCCCACCTCATACCCACCCCATACACACACCCCCACACACGTCGCACCTCATTTGATTACAACGGAAAAAGCGGCGAAAAATCGAGTAGATGCAGTAATCGCCCGGTTGTCATGGTAACCGATATTAACGCGGGGGGTTAATGTAACCAAGGGTGCATGTTGGAGCGAGACCGTCCCGATGCGAGGCACCCGCTTGTTCTTAATTAGGCCTCCTTGAATTTTATAGGTTTTTACCTATAATGATGAATAATGCGGCGAAATGTACTATGTTCTTGTTTAATGTGGAACACCTGTAGTCTTGTGAATTTTCGATTTTATTTGTATTTATATTTTTCATGTTTGAAAAATGTACGCAGTTATTTGATATTTATTTTAAATTAAAAATTAAGCTTAAGCCTTTAAGAATTTACAGTGTAATTGAGACATCGTCACGAAATTCAAATCGTCTAAAATGTAGACTAAATTAACAATAAAATGTCAAAACTTATTTACTTGATACAATGTTATGACGAAGAGTTTCTTTCGCTGAAATTCTCTCTTTTTTCCTTCTCTATTAAATAAATATCGTATTAAATATAACGGTAAAATGACAACCACACGCATGGGTGACGCTACGTCTACGTCATTACTACGTTGTAGCATATATCTATGCTACGAAGTAATAGTTTATGTAGCACTGCAATTACAGTTAGTCGTAGCCAAGACTTGTTTTACGTCGTAGTAAGAAAATGTTCCTAACTGTAGTGATCGAGTGACTTGTGGCCCTCCAATTACCTTATTAAATATACGTGTTCAGTCTAATTCTGTAATTAATATTTGAATTTTGTATTAATGAGGCGATATTTATTTCTATTATTACGAGTATGTTACATACAATTTTGTTACGATAATTTTTTTTACAAAATAAAATTAGTACGAATTAACCATTTAAATTTTCCACAAAATATCTTTAACATATCGTAAATATTTTTATTTAAACTAAAGTGATAGTTACTAGTACTAAGAATAAAGGATTATAGAAATTGAAACTTATTTTGGTAAAACATGTTTTCATTGTAATTAATATCTGCTTGCTGCAATTTCGAAATTACTTGTAAAAATAATTCAATAAGTTAGTTTAGAGCAAATCTCAATTTGGAATTGCTGTTTTCATTTCACATTTAATAATATTTTTTCATTAATTCTTCAGCAAGACGGTTATTTGTGACATTACATCAAAAAGGTTTAAACGTGTTCAAAGGGATTCGTTCAATTATGGCGTTGACAGAGTAACTCTTGCGCCACTTATTTCCTTTTAATGTGTCCCGAACGTAAGTCACAACGTACTCAAGTTACCGTGTAACCCATGTGTTATTCGTTTCAAAGCTCATAATTGTAAACGTCAATTTTTTAATCAAAATGTACATACTTATAATTTAAATGAGACAGTATGAGATTGATTTTGGAGAATGTGGTAAAGTAGGTGGAACAAACCCCAGTATGTGGTGGTTATTGGTTTGTTCTAAGACAGAGGTTATTTGTTGTATTTTTGGTCTTCAGTTTTAACGTGTAATTTATCTTGGCATATTATTAAATATGAAAATACAATTAGGGACGAGTGCGATTCTAACAACTGTTTTCATTCATCTAACCATTTTGAAAATAAAAATAAAAGACGTACAATCAAAATAACTAATAGAATCTATTTTCATTTCCCGTACCGCTGACAGTTACGGTTAGTTATTATCGGTTAAATGGTAGCTATTACGAAATAAGAGTCAAAAGTGAGATAAATCGTATAACGTCTTTATACTAACTTTAAACCAATGTTCTTAGATTGTCAAACGATGGCCATAAGTTACGGATATTACAACCATTCATTTATTTCTAATTAAGTCTTGTAGACTCAAAGAAAGGCGTTTATTTTTTCTCATTTACTCTAACGAGACTGTCCCGCGCGTCATTAAGATAGAACTGGTCACGTTACGATCTCGTATAACACATAAATAGATCCGGGCATAATACATCCGATTCCGCGGCACACACCCCGCTCGCCTCATTTTTGTACATCGCTAAAAATCCCTAAAACCACCCCCCGGCCCAGTTTAAACAGCCCCCGCCGCCCGCTCATGCAGATTAGCTAAAACTACGCATTTTTACCCCACTCCAGAGGGATCTTTTTTCCCGGTTCACCCTCCCTCGCTAACTACCGAAATGTGGGCTCCCTGAGCGTGGGAGGGCACGGAAAAGTTTGCGTTTTAAATATGTCCGAAGGCACACATTAAAACGGTTTGCGAAATACAAATCATTAGTAAAAAAACCCTTTTTTCGCGTGTCGCTGACTTTCCAAATATTTTACTTTATGTGTAAGACCTGCTTCACAATAATGATCTTTTCATTAAGTTTATTGGGATACCTGAATTAATGGAAGGTGGATATGAGTAACATATATTACTTTATTTGTAGCGACGAATATCAGTTTTAAAAATGTTCAATTTTAATCAGTGGTTGTCAATTGTCGTCGCAGTAATATAAGTAGAAGTTTAGGGTAATGTTACAACTGCCTACCATCCGGTTCGATACCCGACGCCGGCATCAATGAATTTGTTTATTGTGATTTAAATTTTTAGATGATTAGATGATTTACCACGCACTTGGCGGTGAAGGAAAAAGTTGTGAAAAACCTATATGTGTTAGAAAAATTTCTAAGACATGTGAAGTCCGTTATTCCTTACTAAGGTCGCGTGGCGCACTATGTTCTTACTCTTTGTAGAAAGAAAACTTGTGCCCAACAGTGGGACATATATATTTATACATATATGTCCCATTATAATTACATCTGAATAATCGATGTACTGACCCGCTGTACAGTTATTAACAGTTGGCTAGGGTCGTAATTAATCAGTATGTACACTACTTAAGATAGTAATAGCCTATTAGCAAATGCCTTATAATCTGACAATCGGAATAAATAAATTTCAGTAAATGAAATTGACAGAAACCACTGCCTAATGAGGTGTTTAATAAATAAAGATTACCAACTTTGTCAAATGACGTGAGAGCTTATTTAAGGATTGTTGCTTATCTACAAGAATACCTTTATTTTAGTTCTAATAACAGAACTAATAGTTAATTAATAGCTGTTGTACATCAACGGAAATGGATTACAATACAAAAGTAAAAACGTTAATTTGTTCAAACTAAATTTTCCATTATCTAGATGTGCGATAGCTTGTGGGGCACGTTTGAATAACGTTATCTGTACCGCCGGGAGTGAGGCAGTACAACCCTTTTTAAACAATGCGCGGTATAACAGCATAGGGCCGAAAGTCTGGTATTATTTTTCGATTTATTAGTAGAGAGAATCCCTGTGTAATTCCTGCAGGAGCTCTCTATGCGCGTTTTATTTCTAAAACGGTTTTAGATAGGGGTCGGTTGAGAGAGAACGCGTACGTAATTCATAAGGGATAGATGATTTGGTATTATTATTTATATGACCTAGTCTACTGGTAACGCTCTCTGATCGATGCATAGTGGTTCGGTTACATCAGAGTCAGTATATTTCATTAGTACATGTAAAGAAAATGTATTTCTTAGTGTATTAATACTTTTTGCTAGCATAACCATTTGCTTAATGACAGTGACTGTTGAACACTGAGTTTTATTTTTAAATTGATTTTCAACCGACTTCGAAAAAGGAACATGTTCTCAAATTGTATCTATGTTTTTTTTGTTTGTAGCTCAACTTGCGACTAGTTGGATCGATTTCGATGCTTTATTATCCCGTGTGGAAATTTGGTCCAATTCTGACAATGGTGTCCATGAGAAAATCATATAAGTGATAAATCTGTATTAAGTATGTGTGCGACAAATGGACGAATAAACCAATATCTCGCCAACCGATTTCAATAATTCATCTATTATAAGAAAGGATGTACGATCATTCGGAAATACGAATGGGGCGTCAAGATGCATTGAGTCCGCCTTTGTTAACTATTTTTTGTTCTCCAGGGGAAATCTTCAACAAGATACCCCGCCTTCTGGGGAGAAGGCGGCTGTTGTGTGAGTTCTACTTACTACCATATTGTAACTATTGTAAAGTAAACTAAGTAAAAACTATAATAAAATAAAAATTACTTAAAGCGCCACCTATGATCAGAGAGTTGAACTACATGCTAATAGTCAAGCTATCGGCTGTCGTGCACAATTATAGCACTTCTGTTATATATTTTTCTTACTGTTTTAAAGCCTGCCGGGCTTGGAGGAGATAGGCATTCCAAAAAAAGGTTTTTCCTTTTTTAAGAACTGGTTATTGTATTGCACTAAGTTTGTTTTCAAAAACGTTTGATACAGCTAAAAGAAAATTTTCTTTCCTTGATTAAATTTGAAATCGCCTTCATCTACGACTTGGACTTTAACCCGCAACGTAGAGGTCGACGTCGCCCGGAGGCGTCGTTACATACGCCAATAATGTTTTTTCCCCGGATTCCTTTATATACGGGCGATTTTAAGTGAATTATTTCAAGTCGAGATCGGCGATGTGTAGTGCTCGTGCGAGCTGAATTATGTTAAACAGCTATTGCGGTTTTATGTTATCAAATATCACGAGATGACTGTTCGTATGCTAGTCTTTATTTGCGCGGCGAAACCCTTTCATAAGGCTTGTGCCAATGATTCCAAATTATCGTAGGAATAATACTAAATATAAATTATCAGAAGGTAATCAAATAATCATTAAACTACTCTTGAAGTACATGCTTTCTAATAGAAAAAATAATCATCGATATCGGTTGGCGTCAAATTATTTGCCCATTTGTCATGAACATACTTAATGCAAATTTAAGGGTCATATGGTTTTCTCAAGGATTCCACTGTCAAAATTGGACTTAATTTAAATGGGACCACACGAGAAGCACCAGCTTTCAAATAAAAAAAATCATCAAAATCGATTCACCCACTCGAAAGTAATGCGGTAACATACATAAAAAAATACTGACGAATTGAGAACCTCCTTCTTTTGAAAATAGGGAATGGGGTACACAGTGCTCTGAAGCATCTTCGATCAGACATTGGGTACCACATAAGCTGTTGAACATGTTTTTACCATTTATCAAGCTACGTTTTTCATATCTCTGTAAGATAACTACCACGGCGATAAAGCCAATACACATGAACAAGAAAGATGTGATGACTCACATTTCAGTTTGTCTGTTCTCCAATAAAATATTTTTTGCATAGAATAAAACTTCGACCCCTGTACGATCTCTGCAAGCTGTCTGACAATCAAAGGATTTTAAAACCACTCGAGGTATTGCAGATAATTGTCAGATGGTCACGGGATGAGGGTCAAACATATTTACTCGTCGGGAGCTGCCAGTTTATTGCCTACATTATACTCTTTTCCCCGTTATCTACTTCTCCGTTGTCCGCCGTTAATGGTACAGGCGTTTAATGCGTCCTCAACACGCGGAGGGAAGCGTTACTCCATTGTTTCAACTACTTTAATCCTGATCGAGGTAAATAATCCGAAACCGATATCTATTTCTTACCCATTTTTTTTTATGCGTGTAAATTTAGGAGCGGTCAAGTGAAACCCTATGACATACTTACTATACATAATTACTTAAATTTTGCGTTAAAAATTAAAATCATTAGACAGTTGCGTACAACGGAATCAAATTAGACTCGTCCTCTACTTTCACGTATTTGTTCGGGCGACCGCTGTCCCTCCCCCGCCCCCTGCGTGGTGGTCCATCGAAAAAACCCTTTAAAGTGAAAAGTTAGGACCCTAGCACCCCCACACCCTCGCACATTTTATGTATCGCGGTCTATTTACCCTAAACATGTACAAAGCGTTCCGTTTGGAGCCGTTTTGCAAAAGGTCACGTTATATTAGCTTGCCTTTGAGATAGGATGTGGTGCTCCTATTGAAACGGTGTAATTACATGGGATTATTAAAAAAGTATTTAGATATTCTGTTCTTTGATTTTTACCTCAGGCATAGTTGATATTTAACGATGATAACAACACAGGATTATATATATAATTTGGCATTTGCTATGAGTGTTATGCAACAACAAATTTATTGGTGCCGGCACCGGGGATAAATCTCGGATTGCTAGCGCATACTATGCAACTTGAGGTGACTGCCCGGACACTGAGCTACTACGGCTCTTATGTGGTGATTTACCACGCGCCCTACGGTGAAGGAAAACATCTTGAGGAAACCTACATATCTTAAAACATTTTTCTAAGACATGTGAAGTCTGCCAATCCACACTAGGTGTGCGTGGCGGATTATGCCCTTATACTATCTTTACAGAGAAGGCCTGTGACCAACAGTGGGATATATATAAAAGGCTGTAACTAACTAATAATGAGTGTCATGATGAGATACAGAGGGTGACAGAGATTATGAATTTTACGTCAGGACTGTATGACACGTAATTCTCTCTTGCCTCTTTTACATTCATTAACGTAGATAACGTTAACACAGTTACGGTATGGTTCTTTTTTGTGACGAACCTATTCGATAGAGAAACTCACCTCAACAGATTCACTGAATTTGTGAGGGGGCAGAGCTGTCAGGTCGCTAACACTGAACCTATTGGGAGCAACACAGCGCAAGGGTCCCCGATTGGGACCTCTGCTTGGAAGGCTAATCTGCTCTTAGAATTCGCGTTAGAATTCCGAACCAAGGGCTCTGAGAGGGCTGAACCACGATTTGGTCGATCCTTTTATCAGATTGCTGTCAAGATATTCAAATCTAAGTACCTTTAAATGCCACTTCCCCTATAAAACGGCGTTATCACGATAAGGTAACTCGCAACCTCTGACGGTCGCGGCAGGACACTTTGTCTTTTTGTTTAGATTTAGGATGGTTTTTAATATGACCATTCTATGTATGGAAATTGTCTAGTCTTACGGAAAAAAACATTACACCAAGTTATCATTTATTATTAAAGCAATCACTGGAGTTTCATTTGGTCCACTTTTGGGTCCTTCGATCCCCTACTGTCATACAATGGATGAGTTGTCACGATCAGTGACGTGAAAATATTTTCTTGTTCTCCACCAATACAGTGAGCCTATCGACCAATTCCAATATCAATAGTTACATCATATGTCACCATATCTCATCACTATATGACTCAATAGGTTTTGTAAAGAGCGCGTAGTAATAGCGGAATGTTATGTCTGTCTACCCAACTAGGGTAATGGACGTCAGAGTAATGTTCAAGTATTTTTCTTACCATATTTTAGATCCGACTGATATTAGTGGGTTGGTATTTAACATCTGGTTCATTTTAAAGTTTGTGTGCATTTCGTGTAAAACTACCGATTATAAAATGTAGAAAATTTTGTAACGTATAAATGATTAGACGCCCTTTCCGTGCGGCATGTTGGCGGCGCACAGGCCAACCCTACAGGGCCCGCGCGGCGAGGTCATCGGCCTAGGCGCACCCGAAATTCGAAAGCACTAAAAAACTTTTTTCAAAATGGCCGCCACGGACCTGTTACCCATGTAACATTACTCTATGGCAGGGACTGTGAACATTTCACATTACAATAAAGCGCTCATGTGTGCGCTTTATATCATTATTGTAATACCTAAAGGAAATACATTAAAAAAATTGCGTGGACGGAAGAGTATGAAAGTTGTTACACTTTTAGTTTATGTAGAGAAGGAGTGCGGAATGATAACATTTTTATTTAATTAGACATACAAAATGTATTAATAAAATCATTACACACACTACCATGCGTTTGAAATACAATCGGTTGTTCTACGGTTGCTTAGTAAGAGAGCCGTGGTAGCTCAGTGTCCTGGCGGTCGTCCCAAGTTGCGTAGTACGCTAGCAACCCGAGTTCGATCCCCGGTGCCGACCAATAAATTTGTTGTTGCAATTTTATGCGCTGATTTACCACGCGCTCGGCGGTGAAGGAAAACATCGTGAGGAAACCTACATGTCCTAGTTGATTTTATCTAAGACATGTGAAGTTTGCCAATGGCCACACTAGGGCCTACCTAGGGAGTACTAGTTTCTTTACAGAGAAAACCTGCGCCCAACTGTGGGATATTTATAAAGGCTGTAACCTGGTAACGGTTAAGTAAGTGTGTGGCGTCCTCCCTCTAGCTGGACCGGCAACTGTATAAAGATAGTCGGAAATGACATTGAAGAAGGCCTATTTTCAAGAGTGGATAGACACTGGCTGATGATGAATTTATACCAATTGTGGGAAGAGGGAAATAAACCAATAGGTTTGATATTTATCAGTCTTGCTTCCTGCAAGGTACAGGAAAGGGAGAAGCAGCGCCGAACTTCGTTACAGTGCATCCGGCTTGAAGGCACTCGTTGTACGGTGCATTGGCTATCGTACAAAGTTTTGCGTATGGTTCAAACAAACAAAAGTACTATTGCCGTCGCCGTAGAAGGGTAGGTAGAGATTACGGATTTCCATTTTTAGCGAATTCACATTATTTAGAACTTCACGATTTAAACAAATTTGCTTATTGTAAATCAATCATAAACTAGACAAAAAATAATATATTTTAGAATATGTCATTTATTAATTATTAGTAGATAGAACACCTAAAGTTTACAGAGATATTATAATAATAAAGCTAATTTAAAATTATTTTATCTTACATATTGCAAAAAAAACTTCTCGTATATTGTACATTAATTAATTAATATTTTATATACTAACAAAATCTATTTCAATATTATCCTCGAATTTAGAAACGTGTCAAAGTCAATTTAGAAATATATAACTTAACGTTACTTAAACACAAACGTTATTATGCGACCAGATCACAAACGATAGTCATCCGACGGCTCGATTGTCATCGGACGAATCCCGTCAATTTTAATTAAAGATCTTTCCTTCTTGATAAGTATTGCCATGTGAGCTAATTAAATGCCCTTTATTGTAGCATAAGATTTTAACGCTATGCGACAACTGCTTGCACGCTTTTTTATCCGACTCCAAAAATGCGGGAGGTTTCTAACTTTATAACTCTGTCATAATTTTTTGTTTGAGAGACTCTTAGGATATTTAAATCTGTGCGAAGAATATACCAGAGAACTCCTACAAACCGTGTAGAAAAGTTTATTAATTGAGGTATTGTATGTTTCTAGCCCTGTAGTTTTGGGCTCGTAGAATAAGGCTACGGTATTGCCTAGCTTTGCACTGCGAGGGCACAGGATGTAGGAACTAACCTGCCCCTGGGATGTGGAAGAGCATAATTCAGAGGGGCTCCAATGCCTTACACTGGAGCCCTTTAAGTGGGTAAGAACCGTGCCTTTCCCTCAAACGGGGGGGAAATCTTAAATAAGATACCCCATCTTATTTAAGATTTCCGTCAAGGTGCATGCTAAGGTAAGCTTTTTTTATACTTTCCAACCAATTGCTTGACGGTGCAGTCCTGTATGGTAAGACGCACTCTACTCTTGAAAAAATTCACATTGTAATCGAAGGGAAAGATAGACGCGGGCAATCTATTTCAATCCTTCGCTGTACATGGTTTTCACATAGATGCCATGATTTGGTTATAAAAGTTTTTGCCTCAAACATTTATTATTCTATATAATACCAGCCATTATTAAATAATTTCCACAGAGTTGCTTACCTCTGGCACGAACTACTCCTTAGAACAAGTCGAATTTCACCCGGCCCTCGCGCACGGATACAAACACACGGACAGATACGCACACGCACGGCGCACGTTTGTACATTTGCGAGCGATGCAGTGGACCCACAGTGCAGGTCCAAGGGCTTCGGCTTCGTGTATATTTGGGGATTAATCGTTTTTTTATGTCATTTTTACTTCTTCATTTTGGAAGCTACACAACACTTATGGTCTCAAATCTCCTAAATGTATTATACTGCTAATGAAAGCCTTCGTTTTTTTAATTAATTAAAATGACATGGTACAAGTATTTAGGGGTATAATGCCTATTGTATAGGTAATTGCAGGCCGGTGTAATCCCATATGGCTTTTTTAAAAAAAAGATTTCATTAAACATGCAGATTATGTTTAAAATACAATTTATGTTTGTTACAAATTAAAGAATGTGCTTTCGACAACATGAATTAAGTAAAACTTCCTCCATCTTATGTATGAATATATATACTTTCGTTTATGTATAAAATATACATGATTGTTCAAAAGAGAAAGAAATTGTACGCGCGTATACAATAGGCGGTGTGTCTTAGATAGACGAAACGTAACTCTCTTTCTATCGTTACTAACTTATATCTTCGTCTTATTTTCTCTTCGCCTCGCCCGATCACACTTATCGTATCACATTCACCAGCTTACTCCTCAAGTCAAGCGTGCGTAAAGAAGTTTTTTAATAATATAATAACTTAGTAACTTTTATGAGACGCACTGGACGTAGAAACTAACCATGGATAAGAAACGTTAGAGTAGACAATCATTGGTAGTGTGAAGCAATTGATTTTTTTATACATTCTAAGCAAGTGCTTGATTACGATGTCACCTGACGTTAAGTTGAAAAGCAAGGATGGTAAGATGCACCTTAGTAAATGCCTATTCACTCTTCTCTTGAAAACACCATTGTAACCGGAGAGAAAGATAGACGCGTGTCTCTGAGTGTATCCAAGTTTGAATTTATGGTTTTGACATATGTCAATTAACATATAACCTAAAAATAAAGGATATTTGAATGTAATTATAGTACAGAACGCAGGAAAACGTACTAATGATTTCTTTGTGAAGTAAACAGCTACTTTATAAATTAGAAAAGCAAAGCGCTACGTGAAGCGTAAGGCCTTAAAAACTAAATGATTGCGAACAGTAATTCACACTCAGCGTTTTATAGCATTACCGTTGCGTTATTTAACAGTTTAAAACGCTATTTAAAAGTAAAATTGGTAACTAGAATGTGATGAACGTTATTTTTGGAAAGTATACTTAATTTAAACAGTCAAGTCTTACTTTAAACTTTCATTTTGAAAATGACATCGCCCTGCTCTAAATAATACTGCGGTAATATTTATTAAATATTAAAATATAGCTAATAATTCATCTCGAGCGATTCTGGTATCCGAATCTCCGAAATGTGAGCTACTTTGCTCAACATCGTACACAACATATTTAATATTTTATCAAATTATTAACAGCAATACATCAAGAGCCTTAGAGGTAATTTAATAAAGACTTACTGACTTTGTTTCAGAGATTCACTTGTAAAGGGCTTTTCCTCTAGCTTAACTCACTTGTTCTAAACTGTACACTGCTTGTCTACAAAGAGAGTCCTCTCCTTTTTATCCTAAATTTCTAGTTAATGCATCTCTTTCAAGACAGAAGCGGAAACGGCCTTGGTTGTCAACAACCGATAAAAGTACTTTAGTTGATTAAACTAAAGTACTTTTATATTAGTCAGTCCATTAACTTATTTTAATTGAGAAGTATATTTTATAGATTATAATATTTAAAACTAAATTGGCATTTAGTAGGACTAACTGTCGCTAACAGAAACATCTCCAACAATATTTATGAAATTTAATATGCAAGGGGTTTCGGGGGCGATAAATCGATCTAGCTAAGATTCATTTGTAGAAAATTTAGTTTTATTGATAATTAACTTAAACATAAACTCGCAAGTATATTTACGAGCAAAAAAAAATCGACTTTAAATTGAATCAAAAGTTAAACACGCGCGGACACCCTCTTTGTATTTCCGATTTATCGTTGGAATATTATGAAATAGAATTAATGAGAACCTAACCAAACTCTCATCAAACTACTCTTGAAGTACATCCTTTGCAATAAAATTGAATCATCGAAATCGGTTGGCGTGATATTGAGTCATTCGTCCGTTTGTCGCGCATATACTTAATGCAATGCAATTGTCAGAATTGGACCAAACATGAGATTACAGAAAGCACCAGCTTTCAAATAAAAAAGAATTATTAAAATCGGTTCACCCAGTTGAAAATTACGAGATGAGAAACAAAAAATAATACTTACAGACGAATTGAGAACCTTCTCTATTATTGAAGTCGGTTGAGAGATATCACTATTACAGACATCTTTTTGCAATTAAAAAAATTACAACTTTACTTACGAAATTGTATTTTTTAAATTGGGTGCAACTAACGTGCTTTAACGACAAATCAACACTAGAGCTACTTCACTAGATGGCGTTGTTAAACGATACTAAGCCGATGAGTGTTTGGTTTGAGATTATACCAGGAAATCAATTGTTTACATAGATTATATATAAAAACATATATCATGTGGATAAGATCGATATATAAGATTTATATTTCATCACCATGTCGTATCTAATTATAAATAAAAAAAACATGATTAACGAAAAAAATTCTGAGCAATGAATTTTTCGCTTGGTAAGATTGAGTAAGATAGTATAGATTTTGTTTCGGCATAGATACGAACCGCGTAGCACAGAAGGCTACGTCCTAGCTTTTTATGCTATGCAAAATAGCTGAATTGAGACGACAATAATTATAAGATGTGGTAACCTATAAGACCACCTATAAGTTATATATTTACACCTACATCTATAAATTTTAAAGAAGAGAGACGAGACAATAGTCTAATGGCTTAGAATGGGCTTGAATGGCGTACGGTCAGCTAAACTTAAGGTCCACCATTCGACTATTGTCGTGAAGTATCTCCCAACACAAGCTTAAGCTCAGTTGAAATGGTTATGCTAGTAATATTTGTGAAAAGTAAACAGCGAAAGCTGTCTCTGTCTATCCCGTTAGGGTTAAGAGGGCGGCCTTTTATATTATATTAATGTCGATACATACTATTGATAATAATAAAATCTTTTATCGTATTGCGTACGGAGAACTTGTGCTTATCATATGCATTAGTCTTCGATTAAATGCAGCTCGTAAAATGGATTTGAAATCTCTACAAGGTCTCAACGATTTTAAGTGCCCATTATTTAGTGTAATGTAGCGTAATTCTGCTGGCATAGCAAGATGATAAGAGACGAAAGTATCACACAAACAAGATATTTCCTTTCTATTATTGTTTTTATTATCGCCGTGATAGATACGACAGTGACAATGCTCCAAATCTGCAATGTTCCAAGCTCTATAGTCTAAATCAATAAAAACGTACACGTTTTTAAAATGGCCGTGTTACTATAAGGTTATTTTAGAACCTACTTCAAGAAAATTGTATCAATACATTGTTAGTTAGACCCTAAAAGTTGGACGAGAATAATAAGCGAAGTCCGAGCGGATATGTTCCCAAAATACGGCGAATGTAACGCGACACCGGCGAGAGAGCAGAGTCGCGGGAAAAAGATAGTCGATAATATATAATTATATCCGCCAATTTTTCTACGCACTTTCGAGTTCGCACACAGCGATAACTGACCGCGTGTGGCGATGTAACCGCAAACGCACACATGGCAACAACCAATAAATAGATTGAACTAAACGGTGAAATTTAAAAAAGAAACAAAACGAACGAATCGCATTGCCGCACACTACCAAACAAATGCAGCCCAATCATTAACTCCGGCCAATCCAATTTCTATTTTGTATTAATGATTTTAAAGTCGAATTTGAAAGAAACGACCATTGTTTGTAACTAGCATGTGAACACATTCTGCATGCGTAGAATGATGGCTTACACATACACATGCAAAAATTTGGATTATAGGAACACCGAATTTTGTACATGTGTTTATCCGCTTGCCTGTGTGAGTGGAGTTGTAAATGCATTCTTTCTACACTTGTATTGTCGCACGATAGTAGTGTGCCGTGCGTGTTGCGGGTGTGTGAATGTTGTTTCGTTCACATGATGGATTCACGCGTTTGTGTTCGTATCTTTTTTCTTTTTTTACGCGAGCACACAGAGAGGGACGAGTGAAAAAATAATTTTAACTGGCACACTGCAGCGTGTTTAATTTTTGAGCTCTCTGTCCCGCGCGAAATGGGACGTCATTACTTTTTTAAATTACGAATGTCGACGGTTTTTGTACGTCCATTTTTGTTTATTTGCTTATTTTAATTAGCATTGTTTGTTCGAAATTTTGATACACGAGGATACGTCCATTTTGATTGTGTTTTATTAAGCATTAAAGTGTCCTTGTTGCCGTTTGTCTGTATGATTTAAGTGTACATGGCGAGGTCTGAATATTGATGTATCGAGTTTTAAAGCGATTGGCATCCGGTGGGACAAAGAATCACTTCTAATTTAAGAGTCGAGTGATCTTTTACACAAAAAATATACAATTTTTTTACTATTTATTACTTGAAAATGCTCTCATAGCCAGTTGCAATATAGACTATGTAGATCGTAGAACGTCACAGTCTACGATTACCCTTTGTGAGGCTTGCACAAATGTTAATTTTATTCTATATTAAGATCTTCGAGTACTAATAGATTTTTTATACAGAATGCTAACATATTTTATTACAAATATTATTTATTTATGCTATTGACGTTGAATAAATCTATATATACTAGTATATATAGCAAAAACAAAAACTGATTTCAAATCGAATCAGACTATTACGCACGGACGCCCATTTTGTACCGAGTTATCGTAGAAATAATACGAAACAAAATTAATTAGAACCTAACCGAACTCTCATCAAACTACCCTTGAAGTACATCATTTCTGATACAAAACGAATCATCGAAATCGATTGGTGTGATATTCAATTCGTCCATTTATCGCGCACATACATAAAGCAAATTTATAGACCTGTATGGTTTTCTTATAGATGCCATTGTCAGAATTGGAAATTGAAATGAGACCAAATGAGAACCACCAGCTTTCAAATAATAAAATAGAATCATCAAAGTTCGTAAACCCAGTCCAAAGTTATAAGGTGATAGACGTAAAAAAAACATAGAGAAGTATTGAAAACCTCCTACTTTTTTGAAATCTGTTGAAAAGAGAATATCCATATGTGTGTATGTTCACCTAAAACTCGGCGACCGTTGGCCCGATTAATATGAGACTTTGCACAAATATACAATGCCATTGATAGTTTCCTCAGTGGCGGATAGGTGGCGCTGGTGACAGATAGTTTTATTTAGTTTTAGTTAGATAGTTGTAAGTTTGGTATATCTATTTCGTGATATTCCTACAATTCTTCGAAAATAAAAAGAGAGCGTACGGGCCTAATATCGTTTAACATTTGATTCGATTCGGTTTCTGTTTTTAATATAAATATACTTTTTAGAGAAAAAAATATTTAATGTTCCTATTCTATCGTGTCATTTATTATTTATAAATATAAAGAACCGTGGTAGCTCAGTGCTCAAGTTGCATAGCACGCTAGCTACCCGAGTTCGAACCCCGTTGACGGCACCAATAAATTTGTTAGTTACAATTTTAAGTGCTGATTTACCACGCACTCTGCGGTGAAGGAAAACATCGTGAGGAAACCTACATGTCTTGTGTCCGAAAATTTTCTAACACATGAAATCTGGCAATTCGCACTTGGTGTGCGTGGCGGACTATGTCCTTATTCTTTCTTTCTTTACAGAGAATGAGAGAGGTCTGTGCCCAACAGTGGGACATATATAAATATATAGGTTGTAACTTTAACTGTTAACTGTAAGGGAAGCGGTGTTATGTGACCTTTTTTACACGTGTATAAAAATGTAACTCGCTTAAGTCCAGTGTAAGGAATGGAAACGAGAACTTAATTTTTTAATTAATTAATTTAGTTAAATGTTCTACAGCTGTGGTGTAGGCGTAATTAAAAAAGGAATAACCTTTTAAACTATTTTGGAGCGCAGTTACACCTGGTCGTTGATCTACGAAAATGAAATAAACGGACATTCTGCCGACCGACATGTAACGTTATCCTTTCTCCGACTCGGCTAATTACGTAAATTTATAATGAATTAGTGAAACAATGTCTTCACCTAAACGATAACATGAAAAGAAAAACGTTAATGAGATGTTATTCGATCCGATACATTCCGACAGCACTGGCAATTAATTAAAAAACCAAAAGGTCTATCGCAAGCAGAATTCGCGCGGTTAAATAGAATTAATTATTCTATTCGCGTAATCAAATTTCCTAGTATGTGAAAGAAAACATGGACGTACTCGTATCAACGCGAATAACATAGCGAAATGCCGCCGCCTTTTTAATGCGATAGATCGACCATAGACACCTGCATGTACCACCTTTAATGTTTTTTTTCATAAGAAAACGGTCAAAGGAGGTAATTACGGCTCGCCAGCGTCTAAACAGTAACAGATGACTTACAAATAAATCGTCAGTAAACGGTCTCTAGTGTTCTATCATGTTTTTCGTCGACTTCAATAAGTGTCAGTCTATTGGCCTGTATCGACGCTGGAAAGCAAAAACGTAGTAAGTGACACATTTGGCCATTTTCACTTTTTATATCGTTGGAATTAGAAACAATTAGATGACAAATAGCGAAAATAGGATTTTCAAGATTGACACTATTTTTTTTTCCATAAAACGATTTTCTTTTAGGAAAACTCTAGGTTAATACCGTGGTAGAATACTGAAAATTGGAGTGTCTGTTTGTAATATCATATTAATCGCTTTTTACTTCATACATATGAAAGTATATACGGTTTACTTACCATAATAACATTTTTTACAATTTCTATTTGTCTGTCTATTTGTTTGTTCCGGCTAATATCTGAAACAGCTGTATCTTCAGTGGCAGATAGCTGATGTAATTAGTTAGTCCTAATTTAGGCTACTTTTATTTTAGAAAAATTTAAATAGTTTTTAACCGCCGGGGCGCTGCTGGTATTATATCTATATATATATCTAATATCACGTTGATTATTTAGTATTTTTAAATATATGTAAACTGATAAATAGATGAATGGGTGAATTACTTTTGATTAATTTTACTGCAAAAACTTTGAGGGCACAGAGATGATACCATCCATTTCATTCCATTCCATCATCGCATGTAGGATAAGCGTAATGTAGCTAAAGCGAACATCGATCGTTATCTCTGTCTACCCAATTAAAAAAGAAGAATTTAAGCGTCTATTGTCCGTTACGTTGTACTTCTTCACACACAAAGAACAAAATGAGAATAACGACGTATATTTAAATCTGTGCCATTCTAACGCGACTAAAACAGTTTTATTTGTACATTTTAATTTACATATATGTCATTGCTCCCGAATACTGGGAAACGCTGGTTATCTAAACGGTATGACCGTAAATAAAGCAATAGGACCGCTTTAGTCGCCACTTCACCATGCACCATCTCAATACCCACCTGTGGGATGCATCTGCATAGATGATCTCATACCTTGTTTTTTGTTCCACGTACCGTTAGCAAAAATATCTAATAACATACCCGATGATATCCTCCTCCTCCTCCTTGTGTCGTCTTCCTCATTGCTGAGGGTCGTCATCTCAACAAATTATGTGGCGGACGATCGCTCTCCACCTGTTGTGGTCTTTGGCGGTGTGAAATCGTGGACTCTCATGTAGGTGTTGATTTGGTCTGTCCAACGCATAGGGCTCCTCACAATTGGTCGTCTTCCCTGTACTTTGCCTGTTACCAGGAGTGTTTTCAGTGTATCGTTTTTCCTGGCTATATGACCGAAGTATTCGAAAATCCTACGGAGACAGACCTTTGACAGCCTGACGGTCCGATAATATAGGTATTTTACTATATACTAGCTGTACCCTACGCGCGCTGATAATTCGACTAACTAAAATAAATTTGAAGAAAAGACATTACACAAATATTGGGGGGACATTCGCTGTTGGTTTGCTGTTTGTTTTATTTCAACTATCACTGCAATATATGAAATGCAGATCATTACATTATCAAATGCATAGTTTACGATTCTGTAAAGGACATACAAACAAATATTCATTTTTAATAAGTATAGATATATAAAATGATACGATGCCGGTAGCATCTGCTTTCGCCACTGTCTACACCACTTTTTCGTCTGGTGAGCTCAGTAAATTTACTGATCACAGTGCCCTTGAAACACAGTGTTGTATGCTTGTATGCAGTGGTGGCAAGTCGCACACTGATTGTGAAATATAGGGAGACCTGCAAGACAGACTTTCCAACAGTAAGTCACACCAGCATCGAAAGTGGTGTGTGAGTGAAGTGAAGTGATGAGAAGTGTGTTGATGTGAAAACTACATTGATGTTGATTATGTGTATTATGTTCGATTTTTGTTGGTTTTGGTAGGCTATTGGGGCCAGTATGGTTTACCACTGTCATGCCAATAGTGTGTGTAGTATTTGACACATTTGGTAATTATTGAATGGTAATTGATATGATTGTATTAGATCGGTTTCATAATGAAACTTAACTGGGTAATAGCAGAGTCGGCGACCAGAATCGAGGGTCCGTGAAGATCGATTTTTAGATTTCTTAAAATAGGCATTGTATAGGATAATTTTTTTATTTTGAGTGACTTCGCTTGCTGGTGCTAACCTTACTTCTAAGCGCGCGACGCACGTAGGTGTCCTGACCTTGTCCCATGAGGTCGTTCCTCTGTCCCGGCGCATCTACGGAGAGATAATGTATTCCGTCATATATCCTCCGCGCTGTAGGGTCACCACGATAAGCGAGGCGGCGTCGGACTCGATACCTATCAAATGTGGCGCACAGGCAGTTGTCACAAACATTTTATTCTTTAATAATCTGTAAAACGTTTTGCCTTGTTCGGAGACATGTATTGAAGCATATAGTAGTAACTGTGAGTAGGTTTTTTGTACGTATTCAAAATAGAACAACTGAGAGCGTCTCTAAGACACAGACTTCAATTGCGTTCTGAAAAGTACATCTGATAAACTGGACTGTATGTGACCGGCATCTGAGTTCGTGGAAGATATGTATACTAATAAAGATAAAGCGGGATAACAATTAACTATTACACTAATAATAATAAAGAATAACTAAAAATACGGTCTTGTAGCGAATATTCATCAACGTCTTAAGAGACTTTCGCTAGATGGCTGGGTCATGGGTCAGGTACAGAAGGCACCTCCTGGACACGGCACGCATCGTCAGGAGGTTTCTCTCTGTGTCGCCCTAACCACCGGTTGCTTGGGCCCTGCTTCGTTGCCGGTGGTATATTTACTATGATAATTTTGTGTATTTTATTTCTTTATATAAATATTGTAAAAACTTAACCTAAGGTAAGGTACCTTAAGGTTACAAAAATAATAAAGAATAGAAAACAATCAATATATTTAATTAATATACAACTGAAATTTAAATTTTTTTAAAATTTAAGGCGCAGGGCTTCTCTGTAAAGAGAGTAAGAGCGGTGGTAGTTCAGTGTCCGGGCGTTAGGAACCCGAGTTCGATCCCCGGTGCAGCAATAAATTTGCTGTTGCAATTTTATGGGTAGATTAACAACGCGCTCGGCCATGAAGGATGATATATATATAGACATGGTGAGAAAACCTACATGTCTTAGAAATTTTTGTAAGGCATGTGAAGTCTGCCAATCTGCACTAGGGCCGCGTGACGGACTATGCCCTTATACTCTCTTTACAAAGAAAATTAAGTATTATGGTGTTATTAAATTGTTAAATGTTAATTATAAACAGAAAAAAATTATTTATTTTTTCTAATTGTTAAATGTAATGTACCAATTGATTATTTATATATGTTCACCCTTACTTAAACAATTCCAACAAGTTAAGAATGTCCCTCAGAAAAGACTTGCATTTTGCAACACTTCTGTTTAGAATCATAAACTCGGAACAGCCTAAATATCTGTACGAAAAGTTGAAATGGCGGAATAAAGATACTAGCTGTTTAATTAGAGCTAAAAACTGCATTTTACAAATTCCGCTGCACTGATCTGCTGCGTTCCGCGGCAGTTTCAGATACTTGGCCACCAAGTGTTGGAATAACTTGCCACCGCCCATAAGAGACAGTAAATCTGTAAACGCATTTAAAAATAAATTAAAACACCTGATGTTAAAGTTACAAAAATATCCCCGTGATATCGGTGGCTTGTTGTTTCCAATATTTTCAATATTTTATTATATAATTTAAACTTTATACGTTTAATTATCATAATATTTATTTTATTTTTTGACTTAATAATATATATATTTATGAAATTTTTTCATCTATTATTTTGTTGTATATAATATATATTAATCTCATAATTGTTTTCTTCATGTGTCATATTTATTATACTCTTATTGTCTGTATAAATTCCATATAAAAGTAGTATTACGCGCGCACGTTTTTACGTAGTCCCGGGCACCGCTGAAAATCAGCGCTGTCGGATCCTTGCACATTTGCTGTGACGGTGTCCGATATTGGCATCATATGTTTTGTATTATTTGTCCGTGTAACTTTAACTGTGTTTTGTCTATTTTTCATTCTATTTTAATGTGTGTTATATTCTGTCTGTGATGTGTTTTTGTATTGTGATGCCAATAAATAAATGTCTATGTCCATTGTAAACAAGGCTGCTGCAGAAAAAATAGCAGCAAGTAATGAAATACAAAAAAAACTATTACACATGGACGCAAAACAAAAACCGACTTCAAATCGAATGAAATGTGGAACGCTTGATTCGATTACAGTAGGAATATTACGAAATATAATTAATCAGAACCTAACCAAAATGTTACCCTACTAGCATTACAGTACATACTTTCCAATAAAAAAATAATGATCGATATCGGCTGGCGTGATATTGAGTTATTTGTCCATTTGTCGCGTACATAGTTAACCCAAATTTAAAACAACTTTCTCATGGTGCCATCGTCAGAATTAGATCACATTGGAATGGGACCACACTGCACCAGCTTTCAAATTAAAAAGAATCATCAAAATCAGATTCTTCAAGTCTAAACTTGTATGAATTAATAAACATCTCCTTTTTTGAAGTCGGTTGAAAATAACTGTAGTTATCGCTATCAATATAAACATTAAACATAACTGTAGCATGTAATACAAATTGCTTGTAATAAGAATACGAGTATGAAATATATTCCGTAATGCCTGTTGCATGTAACCACGCTAACATATTTCCAAACATGTATACAAGCCGTATTAGAAGCCGCGACAATCGTGCGCCAAAACGACTTACGAGCACACATTTGCCACATAATCCGCAATGAACAAGGAATTTCCCGCGATCCTTCCCGCCACAATAGTTCCGCATAATTTTCTTCCCTCACATACACATGCACATACCCACACGTCGCGTGTGTACACGTCTATTGAGGCACGTTGCATGTGTGCCCGCATACTTCACTATTTTGTACGTCACAAAGCGCTGTAGTTGTAGGTACGGTGAGAAGAGAAAGCTGATTATTTACATTCAGTAGAACATTTTTTTTATTTAAATAATTTATTTATACTCCTTATTGGTAAACGAACATCAAAATAAATAGTGACTTGTGAAACTAACCACCTGATAGGTAATCTTGTAATATCATTGCGTAGTCTGCTGAAAATCAGCGCTGTCGCATCTTTGCGACGGCATATGACAGTGTCCAATATGGCATCATTTTTTATGTCCTATTTGTCAGTTTTTTCTTTATTTAACTTTTTTTATTTTATTTTTTTGTCTTCTTTAATGTGTTTCATATTTTGTTTGTAATGTATTCGAATGATGCCAATAAAGAATATGTCTATGTATATACGCTAAATCTTCCAACCTTACGATGGAGAGGAATAATAAAATAGAAGATACGGGAGTTTTTAATAAGTAAACATGTACTTAAATACTAATAATAGAAATATGTCTACATACAAAGATATATATATATGTACTTTTACTATAGTATATAGTACATTTCGTCTATATCGAAGAATAGAGTCCAAAGTGATTTTAGTACTAAAAACTTAGAGTACGTGGTTGCATACTTTTGGTACAACACAAGACTATAACTTTTAACTGTCTTGTCAAAATAACAGTCATCGTTTCTGATACGACTTAATTGTTCGGACAGGATGATATATTTACATATAACATATAGAAATAGTGTGAGTAATAAAGTTGACTAAGCAGGTATGGTGGACTCACTTAAGTAAAACTTTTTGATTCTATATTGAAAGGGACTTATCATCTAAAATTGTCTAATGGACACATGAAGGGAAATACACAGGCGGACAGCGCGCAGGGTAAATGATTTTTGGCTGGTAGACTAGGTTGTTGCTTGTTGATTAGGCTAAGTAATCCCCACTTGAGATAGGGTTGGGTTTCTTTGATTTTATCCTCCATTTTGTTGATTTTATAACTATTATAGTTTAATTTGGAAGTAATAATAATATAGTGGCGCTGTTGCCAAGTAGGACGGTATCATCGACAGTCTAATTCCTAACTTATGGCACAGTTTATGTTGTACTTACAAGACATTGTTGTACTGGGGACACGTATAGACCCACCCCGAGGTCGTCCACGTCCAAAATCATCCTCTTGTGACTTGTTTCTTTACAATCGAGTATGTTCACCATTGGGTTATATACGAAAACTTGTTTAAAGGGGTTGTAAGTCAAGTGACTTACGAACAAAATTATTATTTATATTAATCTAACAGTATGTAGTCCGAACAACAAAGGCTATTTATATTTTTTTTCATTTTAGGTGTAAAATACTCGCTGTACCAGATTTTGATACTCTTGCATCGCTTTGCTATTAGCATGCGGCCTTATCATGCTCTTTAATTTTGCTTAATATATAATTTGTTTAAACAACAATACAAATACAAAGTTACGATAAGAGATGTATTTTAAACTGTAAAATTACAAATGTGAAAATAACTTCGCGGTTTCTTGTTAAAATAGATATTATTAATAGAATAAATTCATATGGTTACTGTATTAACAATAATTATGATGTAATAAATTTACTTCCATACAACCATCATCTAAAACGGATCAACCAGTATTTTGCTTTGGATAGGTTTCTCATCTTATAAGCGTTGTTGCAATTGTCACATTAATTATTCCGAGTTAGGAATTACTGCATAAAGTACCAAACTTCGTACACACCATATCGATAAAATGCAATCCAAAATTGTAATTTTCTTTTATCCACAATCTTTAAGTGAAGCAAGTGTCTCCAGTGTTATTTTGAACCAACACGAGTTTTTTGAGTTATATAACTTTTAATTTTTAATTATTTTTTGTTAATGTTTGCGGATACCGACGGTATTACTAAATATTGGTGAGTAATAAAATAAGTAAGGTTATTTTTAATTAAAATCACTTGTACACATGTTTGAAACACTGCTATTAGTACTTGAATCCAGTAAACTCTAAATAACTTCTATTAACAATAAATTTTGTTAACTTAATTTTATTTTTAACAAACTTAAGTTAAAAAAGGAACTTAAATTTCAATATTTCAACGAAGATCTCAATTCGTCCTCTCAAAACGCCACCATTTTTTTCACCAATTTCTGTGTCAAATGTGCATTCATTTTTAATATTTATATAAAACCTTAATAAACGTATTGTTTAAATACGTAATTATGTTAAGAGACAACTATTAGTATACAATTATTTTAAATATTGTTATTTTATTAAATTTATTCACTATTGACAATTAATGAAAAATTAAATTGTCATGTATTTGAAATTAAATTGTACCATTAATATTGACATAAACAGTAAACAATAAGATAGTATATTATAAAAAAAAATAGAAAAATTATATTATTAAAAAAAGAATTTGTTTTTAGGATACTGGCTAGAAAATAAGGAGATAAAATAAAACTTAGAATAACTTTCTATTCTAACCGTACAGCATGCTAGTGTGTGTACTAGACGCTGCCTAGACGTACTGACCCACTGCCCGGCGACCTTGCTTTTCTTATGTTATTATTCCATCTCTCTCACTCCGAAGCCGTTTCTCGTGCCGTCCCCCTCGTCGGGCCCGCGTCTATTGATAGTCAAGACGGTTATGACCAAGGTCACGTGGAAGGCACGCTCGGACGGGTTTTATATGGGATTGTGGGACGAAGGGCACCCACTGGCTTTGTTAGTGCACGGCCAGCGATTTGCAGGCGATAGCAGCTTACCTCTCGTCAAGCCCTTTACACGTTATAGGGTTAGTTTGCATAATCTATATGTTAATAGAAGCAGGAACTGTGTCACTCCCTATTTCAACCGACTTCAAAGAAGAACTTTCGACTGGGTGAACCAATTTTGACGATTCTTCTTTTATTTGAAAGCTGGTGCTTTCCATGTGGCCACATTTTGTTCCAATTTTGGAATTTTTTCATGTCATCCATGAGAAAACTATAGAAGACTTAAGTTTGCATCAAGTAATTGCGCCACAAATATATGAATAACTCAATATCATGCCAACCAATTTCAATGGTACTTCCAGAGTAGCGTTGCTGAGTAGTATTGGATTTTTTTATTGGATGTATTTCCAGAGTAGCTTTTTAAAGTTTGATTAGATTGCGATAAATTCTATTTAGTAATATTCCTACGATAATTAGGAAATACAAAGATAGATCTTTGCGTATAGCGTTGATTTGAAGTCGGTTCTTGTTTTTATTCTTGTATATTACGCTACCGCCATACTCCTATGGCATTGGGCATAGTTACAATTTATATGGAGGATATTTTTTTTATATTACGTGTAATAGAAATAGTTATTTATTATATATATATATATATCTATAGCTTCTCTTTTAATATATACATTTATGTATAATATATATAAAAGTTTATGTAATGTACACCATATTAATACACAACCGAATCGTGCCCGCCTTAGTCTACACAGGTTTTTTGGCTGAAAACCAGCGTTGTGCTACATGTGCTGTGCACATACTGTGCCAACCCCTTTTTGGCACAATTTCTATTTTGTTCTCTTTTTATGTTGTTTCTGTTTACTTTTGTTTATGTTGTTTTTTTGTCTTGTTTTACCTGTTGTTTCTGTCTTCTTGTGTCGAATAAATGTGTTTTCTATTTCTAAATAGATAATTAAAAAAAAATTATAAATAGTAGCATGCATTTGACACATACGCCCATATCTGATATTACATATACATCATATTAATGGTTTGTAATAACGGTTGCTTAGCAATGCTCTTATTTTGAATTGGGCCTTCACCGCTCAAAACTTATAGCCTTTAATGTCTAACTGTTGGGCGCACGCCCTCTCTATAAAGAGAATATAAGGGCATAGTCCACCACGCAGCCCCAGTGCGTGTTGGCAGCCTTCACATGTCACAAAAAATTTTTTTAAGACATGTAGGCTCACATTGTTTTCCTTTACCGCCAAGTGTGTGGTAAACCAGCAACAGCAAATTTATTAATGCCGACACCGGGGATCGAACTCGCGTTGTTGGGGTACTATGTAACGTGAGCCAACCGCCTGGACATTGAGTTACAGCACATACCGAGGAGGTTAATCCCTCCCCCAGCACCCTAGCAGTGCAAGCAATACGGGCCAGCCAATGTCGCCTTTTTCCCGGGTCCACTGCAGCGGACGAAAAGGGTCCCCAGGTCTGTGGCCCCGTGTGAACCCGAGGCACCATTTAGTCGCCTTCTACGATATGCAGGTGACACCGTAGCCTTATTCTACGAGCCCAGTACTACAGGGCTGAAATCCCTCAAACCCAAACAAAGCGAACTGGGATAGAAAGCGCCGCCTCAATTAGGACCACTATATTATCTATATTCTCGGATTCGAAGATTCTGAATTATTGCGAAAAATGGAGGCCCCTTGAATTCGAACTATAAGTTCAGATATAGTCTCTTGCTCACACTGTTTTAATTGCGAAGAATATTAAACAACCTGATCACATGTCGGACGTGTATATGTTAGACATTGGTCTGCTCCCGGTATGCAGCCGTTAAATTGGCGATCTCGAACTGGTCACCGACCTACTTTTCCCGACCATCGGGTAACCCCAGCCGTTAGGGACCATTTCCCCTGTCAATTGCGGGAGGCGACGAGCGTCCTGTGGGATAAACGGCAAGTGAGCGTAAGTTGAGGCCCGTCGCTGTTATAATGCAGGCCAAACAGGACGAGCACTATGAATACTATGAACTACATCTCTGGACGTATAACACGGCGATTATGATACACAAATAATAATACTCATCACAGATTAACATAACACAAACATTGTCGGCCATGAGTTTAAATAAGATTTTTTTATTTAATATTATTACCAAACAAGAAACAGCTCTAACGTGACAGCTACAACGCATGTCAATATTAACAAAAAAAAGTAAAATATAAACATCATCTCAAAGGTTTTTCTATTCCTGTTTAGGCGGAAGCTATCACACGCTATTATTCAAAATCAACAGTTGAATTGAAAAGTGTAAATAAATATAACAACGGCTCTATAGTCCTCGTGACCGGAACTAGTTTAACATTTAACAATAAAAGAATTCCGGTAATATTTATGGGGTGTCTAGACACTATTGTTGGACATCCCTTGACCTCGGGCAAGGTAAGTTCAGCTAATCCAAATACGGGCACTGGTGAACGCCATTTAGAAGCTTGACATTTAAACCGACTTCAAAAGAGGAGGAGGTATTTAATTCGTCTGTATTTTTTATGTTTGTTAACTCATAACTTTTTCCTGGGTGAACCGATTTTGATGATTCTTTTTTTATTTGATAGTTGGTGCCTCCCGTTTAGTCCAATTGTGCAATACGATCTATGAGAAAACCATATGTCTGAAATTTGCATTAAGTATGTGCGCTACAAATGGACAAATAGTTCAATATCACGCCAAGGAATTTCGATGATTCATTTTTTATTGGAAAGGATGTACTTTAAGAGTTTAATGAAAGTTTTGTTAGGTTCTGATTAACGTTTGATTCGCCTTGAAGTATGTCTTTGTTTTTACAAGTAAATATATTTGTTATATTTTTCTACCAATATAGGAACATAAAAAAATGTTTTTCGGGTAATATGACACCAGAAGCCTGAATACGACTTTAGGTAGTCCTGGGCACCGCTGAAAATCAGCACTGTCGCTTCCTGGCGACGGCATATGCTGAGACGGTGTCCAATATTGGCATCATGTCTTATGACTATTTGTCCTTTTTTTTTTAACTGTATTTTTTTTTCTAACTTTTTGGTGTGTTAATTTTGAATAAAAATATGTATATGTCTATATTGAATAAGACACCTTCACCGCTTCCGTACCCCCGCGATTTGCAAACCTGTAAGGATATTTTGATGTTTGGAAGACTAGCAATGGTGTCATGCTTCTTTATTTTAATCAAATTCATCACACATACCATACAGACCACTGGAATCACGAAGGACCTTATAGGCATATATTCAAGATGTGATTGAGCCTACTGGAGACTATCGTTGCCTGACTTGGCGTGGTGTGATCGATCCTCACGGTTGTTTCTCAGACAGGCAGCTCGATCGGCAGGGATTAGTAGAATAATGTACTCCACAGGCTCATTAATTTATTTATTTGTTCATCACTCACCATTGGAGTGGTGGAGTGGAATGACCCGCATGCAGGTCGGCAGTGTGCCAATTTGACTTGTGCCCATCAAATCTAATACAGTCAATTTAGACTAATTTATGGCCACACTCGCCGGTGTGTGTTAGAGACCTTGACTTGTAACTTACAGGGAAACAATGAATGTAAATATTATTTTAGTTTAATATTTTTTGTAGTTAAAAATGACAGCCTACGCGTCCCACTGTAGGCACAGGGCTTATCTGTAAAGAGAGTATGAGCGTCGCCACGCACACGTAGTGCGGATTGGTGGACTTCACATGTGTTAGAAAATTTTCCAAGATGTTTTCCTTCACCGCCGAGCTAGGGTTGCAAGCGTATCCAACTTGAGGCGACTGACCGGACAGTGAGTTACCACCGCTCATATTACATATATTAAAAAAATATAAGTGAAAATATGTTATATTTAAAAGCTATCAGATAGTCCTGATGGAGATATTTGGCAACTTAGACATCCCTATATTTATAAATGAAAATTTCTATCAAGGATCAGCGATTATTAGATGAAGTTCTCTCATCGCTTGTAACTAATTGCAATCAGTCTAGATAAATCGGACTGGAAACCAGGTACAATTTCAAGCAAAAAAAATTGGACTGTTAAAACAATTGACATGATTTATCGATGCTCTGTTGAAAGGTAGAGAAATATTTGGAAGCGGGCAAACATGTTGTCAGGCCATGATGCGGATGCAGCCGGTACATCTAGAATCGTCGCACAAGAGATGCCATTAACCTCCGAAAATACAAGTGAAGACATTAAAACTCACACACGCGCGGCCAGCACACACACACCCACAGTGGGGCCTGGGCGCCGATCTAAAACACTCCGGCGGCTCCGATAATGGCCGCCGGGGTGAATGACCGTCGGTTACATATTTAGAAAAAAATATTTGGCAAATGTTCAGTGCGATGCACTTTACACTGCTGGCCATAATAGATGAACCGGAACGTAGTCAAATTAAAAGTAAAACTGCGCAGTCTAGAATTTTAAACCGACTTCAAGGGGGAGGTTCTCAATTCGTTTGTATTTTTTTGGGTAAACCGATTTTGATGATTCTTTTTTTATTCAAAAGCTGGTGCTCCCTCTGTGATCCCATTTAAATTTGGTCCAATTCTGACAACGGGATCTACGATAAAAGCATATAAGTCCTAAATTTGCATCAAGTATGTGCGTCACAAATGGACGAATAACTCAATATCATGCCAATGGATTTCGACAATTCATTTTTTCTAAATTTTTTTCTAAGCGAGTAATGGACCACGATCTTACTTGATGTTAAGTGAAAATGCAGTGCCGGATGCTGGATGTAAACGAAGGGAAAGACAGACGCGGACAAACAACTTCAGTCTAGTCTACTAATTTTTTAAGTTAAAGAGACCTCGATTCGATTCAATTTGTGAACAATTCCTTATTTGGATCGGATAACATCTGAACTTAGTGTTGATATATCGAGCGGTTTTCAATCTCGTTTTATTTCATAAACAGGGACCAGCTCAAACCATCAAAATTTTAGTTCAAACAATCAATTTGTTGAATAAATGGTTGTTGTATGAGCACCTTTTTATCTGCGACGCAAAATCGTTTGGAATATTGTCTTTGATTCGTTTTGAATTTCATGCTTAAATCATTTATCGTCACCTATTTACAAACCAATACGGTTAAGCTTCTTTAAGAAATATTCTACATCTTCCTGTCTTCTATTTTCCAGCATATTTGTATCAATGAGTTTCCGTTTTTTTAACTTAAGTACACAAAAATAGACTTATTGAAATTAGAGCTTAGTGTACGGAGTTGGGCATATCTTTGTTTTGTGTATTCAGCTAGATGAAGAGCGCTACACCGGTACTGAGTTTCGAAAATTAAAAATCTATATTATATGTAGATCCAAATACTAATTAAATGTGCTATGAGCTAAAGAGGGAAACAAAATGTGTGCTCGCACCTCTCGATGTTGCTACTATAGTAATAAACTACGTGTAACTCTCTTCACTGGCTTATATCTCTCTCAACTTCCGTTTGCACCACCTGATTGCACTTTTCTTCACTAACGCTCTCGTGAAGAAGTTTTACTTCAGTAATTATTGTAAATATTTGTATATGTCCTCGAATGACATCAACATTATTTATTCTTAGATTTAATATTGATAAATGAATGTCCGAGGGCTACAGCATCTTTCGATAGCTTCTAAAACAGATGCCGTAAGATTAGTGTTTTGGTATGTTCGGCGCGCCGCAAGTGTACGGGCGCGTAACGAAGCTCCCGTAGAGGCGAGGTTCACCAGCCTTCCAGCACGCAGACACGCGAACGAATTACGTCGCGTTAGTGCAATGCATCTAGATAATGTTGTAGTCGTCGCTTATTTCGGGCCATCTGACGCGCTCGCGCCAGTACGGCGGTGGTCAGCGAAGCGCCGGCCAATGATCTCTTTGACTATGCACTTTGGCGAAAATAACGTGGAAAATTTTGTTCAACATATATTTTTTACATTGAACGGCTTATGAAATAAAATTTATGAAACATATTGTCGATCGGATTAGGCAGAGATTATAGACTTCCATATTTCATAGTCGTGGCAGCTCTCTGCTTTTTTTAAGTAAACTTTACGTACGCTTGACTTGGGGAGTACACTGGTAAAAGCGTTATGAAAAGTGCGATCGGGCGAGGAAAACGGAAAATGAGAAGGAGATATAAGTTAGTGAAGATAGAACAAGGTTGGAGGAAATTTTATCCGTTTCGAGTACTTACAAACTCTGTTTTGGTCCCGATTAGTATTTGCCACTAACTTAGTTCAAATAATATAGGGTACAAGACAAATGTTTACATAATATAATAATTATTATTAACATAATAACATTTAGTAAAACAAAAACCGACTTCAAATACAAAAGGAATATTACGAAATAGAATTAATTATAACCTAACTAAACTTTCATCAAACTACCCTTCAAGTACATTCTTTCAAATAAAAAATGAATAATAGAATTCGGTGTTGACGTGATTTAGTTATTCGTCGATTTGTTGCGCACATAGAAATGTTAATTTAAGGCTTAAATGGTTCTCTCCTAGATAATATTGTCAGAATTAAACCAGAAAGGGGCATTAGCTTTCAAATAATAAACAAATCATCATAGTGGCATAGTCAAGCCGTTAGTATAATATTAATTTATATTTTTTATATTATTATTTTAATCAAATAATTATAATAATAATTTTATATTATAATCTTATAAATTAGTCTACGGTTGTTATTTAATAGTTATATAAAATAATGATGAGTCTTAGTTACTTATTTGAAAAATGAATTATTATTATTATCGGTCCAGCCAGTTGAGAGTTACGAGGTAACAAACATAAAAATGAATAGATAGATACATACAGAGGAATTGATTAACCTCCATTTTTGAACTCGGTTGGAAAAATAATCACTGAAATATTTTCAAATATATTTAAAGCGCCTCAATGTAGTTTTTAATAAAGTGTCTTCAGAACCTTAATATTCATGACATAGGTATGACCTGAACCTTCTTAACAAGAAACTATTTGTTAGCTCAGAAGACTATATTAACCTAACTGTAACGTCGTCATAGATTCACGGACTTCAGACCGTTCTCACCGTTAAAAAGAATAAGTTTTCATCGGCGGCGTTTGGATAAATAATATATTATTTCTACTCAAAACTATGCAAATCTCTTTACAATCTCGTATAAAATAAAGATCATTGACTCTCAGTTCTTATACAAATCTGTTGATCTGCAATTCGCCTAGTCTCTAACGGCATCGTTGAAAATCATTCAAATCACCGCGTCTCTGAATACATAAATGGATGTCAATTGTAAATTAACATTTTAAAATTCGAACGCACATGATAATATTGTGTATTAGCATTTATTCTTGAATATCGCATTCTCTGTCTTTAAATGTAACAGTGGAGCAAATGGGCAATGTCCCGCATCATCAGACTTAACGGGTACTTGAATATTTAAGTATTTTCTGTGCAGCGTATTAATTTGGAGCATACACGTTATCAAATGTACATTGTGACTAACAGGAATTATTATAACATTAATTAAAGTATTAGACCCAGATTAAGACCAAGAGGGTAGGCAAAGATATCAGATTTCCATTTTACACGGTACTTGCACACTCTCTCACTTGCTACGTTTAATACTTCATACTTCATGTCCAATCTATCTGATAGTGAAAGTATTCCAATTGGAGGTGCTCGAAAGGACCGAACTACGACGAGTTTTTAGTGGTCTCCGTGAACCCGAGGGCCCTTTTAGTCACCTTCTACGACAGGCAAGGGATACCGTAGCCTTATTCTACCAGCCCAGAATTACAGGGTGGATAACTTAGTGCAAGGGAACCTCATTACTTCATAAAGCTCGAATACTTCATGTGTCTATGGTGGGCACTACGGTGTTCCACTAGCACGCCATACCTTTGAGTGTGTATTTGACATATTTGATAGGACTGTATTAGATCGGTTTCATAATGAAACATCACTGGCAAATTGTAGACTCGAAGCATTGATCATACATCGAATGCTTAGCCAAATATGAACAACAATTTAAAAAAATTGGGACGCAAAACTACTTGTCTAGTAAGCTTTTATTACACTAAATAAAACTTAATTTCATACTAGATAAATATTTTCATTCCATATTCTGAAGGGCATTCAATTGCGAACAATTGAATGCTCTTGGATGTTTGAGTAGGTTTGTATATTTGTGCCAGAGCACTTAAGGAGCCAAAAAGCCACACGTGGCTCTGAAGCCGCACTTTACCGACCACTGACTTAGGCTATCGATGCTTTTCGGGCATAGATATATTCCGAGTACCTCGGATTAAGAAGGACAGGATCTGCGCGGCGTGCGGCGACTAACAACGACGGCAGCGCTAGGTCATGCAGTGGACGCACGGAGCGTCATTGTCTTCACGCCGCCATCTTGACATATGAGTAGTTTTTTGTCTCTTGTTTTCGTAGCTCGCTTGGAATTTCAATATTATGATAATTCACTCACTCTAATTGATTGAGCTAATCAGTATTGATGTTGTGTAAAGCGTAATATGCGATTTTTGCATGCCTTTTGTGAATTTCAAATTCGCTATTTTGTTTAAGCATTCTAAGCAAGTACAACCACGTGCAAGCGGTCTCTATTGGGTGCGGTCCCAGTATGTTCGTGATTGTGTGACGCTATTTTGTAAGTGTCCTTCTCTGACCACGTTTGTCGTCCATTTTGCTTAAAATTATCTGCTTCCCGAGACAGTGATATGAAGACTGCATAATGTGTCCAAAAGCTGAGGGCTCTTTAGCGGCATATTTCGGCTAGCCTGTTTTTAGTGATCTGTTTCTGGTTGTCGTGGCAGTCCATGGTATACAGAGCTGCCTTTGCCAACCCAAACCCTCAAAGGAATCTTTTTTATAGTTATCTCGACTTAGTGTTGATGCGGCCTTAGAACTCGAACACACTTTACAATCTGACGAGAAAGTGACGCAAATAATTATTTCCAGTTGGCTGCTGTATGCGTAATGAAAGAAAACTTAATGCACTTTGTTCCATTTATGTATCTGAAAATTCCATTTTTTTCGAAAATCTGGATTAGCATTGTGTATTACAAGGAAAGAAGTTATGCAAAATAAATTAATGATATATTAAAATTAATAATAAAACTCTCAAAGTACGCACAGATTCTCTTAATTAAGAATTACATTAATCAACCCTTACAACCCTGGTACTTTGGCCACTAATTTGATTGACACACGATATAGATATAGATAATACTTAATATATAAGAAGGTCTTCTCAAAAAGTTTGTAATCTATTTAAATATCTTTAAATAATACGTAGGGCATATAATGCGCAATCCCAGATACGATTTGTTACCATGTTGTAATCCAGGGAAAGATACAAGGGAAAAGAAATCCGGGAAGGAGAAGAACATCTAGGCTTAAAAATCTATGCCAATGGTACAATAAGAGCACACGTTCTTTATTTCGTGCTGCTGTATCGAGGGGCCAAATCGCCATGATGGTCGCCAACCTTCGATAGAAGGTGGCACCCAGAGAAGAAGAAGAAAGAATTATGTATATGTGTAACGATTTATTTATAAATATCTTTAAACGAGCAATTCTTGTATGTATATAATCTAAATCACGGAAACGGCTGCATTGATTTTCATTAAATTTTGTATGTAGTGGGTTTCGGGGGCCATAAATAAATCTAGCTAGGAATTCTTTTGAAATGTCGTTTTATCAACATGGATCCTATTATTAATTCGGTAGATGGCGTTGTTAAGCAACAGTAAGTCAATGAGCGTTCGGTTTGACATTGAATTATTTATAAAATACATGTGTGATCTGATTGTTTAGTGATAAGTTTATAAAGTATTAGATATTCACGTAAAAAAAACCTAGGTCTTATTAGATTGCAACGGACAATGACAAAGTATGTAAAAGAATTGGATCACAAATTTTGAAACAAAAAGATGGTGGAGGCACTCAGTTAAGGTTTAGAATCACTTTATAAAAAAAACCGTCCGTATAACCGTATTAAAATTATAAAAATGATTAATATAGTAAACATGATCGAAATGAATTGGAATTCTAATTTGTGTATATAGTTTAAAATATAATGGAAACAGCCGTGTATCCAACACACCGTATCAAAGTTTCATTTGGAATTTAAATTGTTTAATTTGAAAATAATTCTCGAAAATCTTGGCAAAATTGCATGCACCGTGAACGGCGAAACAGAACGTACGGCTAAAACATAATAAATATTATATGCGGCGGAGCTATTGAGACGAGTACGTACTCGATCTTAGAAGCGGTAACGACCGACCGTCCGTGACCCTCGGTTTCAGATGAGGACCTTGAGCGCTACAAAGGAAGCATTTTGTTTTGCCCACACACACTAGCTCCTCGCGTATGTGTATATACAAAGTATATACCTTATATGACTACGAATAATATATCGATTTGAAAGTTCACTCCATCATTTTTTATTTTAAAAAGAATGCTAACCATATTTCTTGTTTTTTTTTAAAGAAATATCTCTAACATTCTTGTTAACCATTCCAAGATTAAACTTGTGCTAGGAGATGGTTCACCAGCCCTGTAGTTGTGGGCTCTCAAGAATAAGACTACGGTATCCCCTGCCTGTCGTACAAGGCGACTAAAAGGGACCTCGGGTTCACTGGGCGACAAGGCTGGGGGCCTGCGTCGTCCACCAAAGTGGACTCGGGAAGAAGGCGACATCGGCTGGCCCGTGTCGCCTTGCGCTGCGAGGGCACAGGGGAGGAGGGAGTAACCTCCCCCCGGGACGTGCTCTCCTTGAGCACAGTGCAGAGGGGCTCCGGTGCGTTTCACGTGAGATCCCGGAGCCCCTCGTCATGCACCGAGGAAAGGGCCACCGGGGAGGTTTTAGTGGGTAAGATCCCCACATAACCGCCGCCTTCCCCCCAGAAGGCAGGGTATCTTTGTGAAGATTTCCTCCCCGTCAACAAAAAAAAAAGGAGATGGTTCACGTCAATAGTCGAATTGTGGATTCGAACCTACGACCTGAAGCTTCAAATTCATTGAGGCTTATCTATCAACCGACTTCAAAAAAAGTAGGAGGTTCTGAATTTCTTTTATATGTTTTTTTTTATGATTTTTACCTCATAAGTTTCGATTGGGTGAACCGATTTTGATGATTCTTTTTTTATTTAAAGCTGATATTTCCCATGAGATCTCATTTTGGCCAATTCTGACAATGAACATCCATGATAAAACCATATAAGTCCGAATTTTGCATCAAGTATGTGCGCGACAAATGGACAAATAACTCAATATCACGTCAACAGATTTCGATGATTCCTTTTTTTTATTCAGATTCATTTAATTCGTAATTCTGTAATTAATTATATTTCGTAATATTATTACCATAATTCGTAAATACAAAGCGTCCGCGCGTAATAGAGTTTAACGTCTGATTCGTGATTTAGAAGTTGAAGTAGAAGTGAATAATATGCCTTAAAAATTTGGTATAGTGTCTCTAGCTTATTTTTAATATAAATTTCAATGAAGCGTAGACGAGTCGAACTCAAGTCCCTCAGGTAACATTGACTTCATACCAAGCCACGAAACAGCTCGGCAGTCGTTGCTAAAATGTGCCGTCACAAGTTCTTATGTTCACTTTTATATTTATAGACGTATTTCCTTCTCGCAGTGCTGTTCAAGGCGGCGGCTTTATTCTCTTAATATTCACAACATAACAATTTCATAAATGTGATAAGTTTTTATATCACGCTGTATAAATATGTACATTTTCAAATTGTCAATGGTCTGTCTCCGTAGGGTTTTCGAATTCTTCGGTCACATAGCCAGGAAAACCGATACCTTGGAAACACTCCGGGTCAAAATTGAAACAACATATTTATTGGTGCCGCCACCGGGGATCGAACTCGGGTTGTTAGCGTACTATGCAACTTGAGTCGTCCGGCCGGACACTGAGCTACGTCGGCTCATACCACAATGTAGTAACTATATTAATGAAAAAAGAACTTTTAATAAGATTTTGATAATGTGAACACTATTTTAAAATATCAAAATCTGGCCTGTCTGTTTTGTAAATTTGTAACTTCAGATGGGCCAATAAGAAAGGCCCGCTCCGCACGTTGCGTACGCTGTTCTACAGTGTCATAGTTACTATTTAAGAGGTTCAGGCTACACGGACTAAGAGATGTGCCACCTCTCAAAAACCGGCGAAACAGAGACGGGGTAAAAAGGTTTCAATGAGATGGTACACGTACTAAATCTTCCAGAACCTCCGTTCTAATGAGTTATTCTAATCTTACTTTTATTTACATGACATTTTTTCTCGTATGTTGTTAAATGACTTATACACGATATTATAAGTCATCATTTTTTCCTTTTATAAAAGCACTGGCCATTTGCCGCAGCACGGCCTTACAACGAGTGCGCAGTAGACATTATCTAACCTTCACCTTTGTAATGTATTTGCGTCGCTTCGATCGCAGTAAACATGTTTGTTTAGGAGTCACTATCGTGGAATATATGTATGTATAATTACTGGCAACACTGACTACCATTTTCCTCGATAAATTGGAACCTATTATTTTTTACAAACGCGTAAAGCTTCTAGCGATGGCACGAGTCGTCTAGGTGGGTTAACCTGGAACACAATACTGGTGTTCCAGGTTAAACGGCGTAGTCGCTAGTGAAGCTATTGGACTAATGAGAGTAGCATCTTGTCTACAGGTGATTAGCAAGAACGCAGTGCTGTGCTAGTTTTTTTTTAAAAAATCTGTGCACAACTTCTTTGTAAAACGCGTACGATCACTTACCATCAATAAGACGTACCGGTGATTTCGCAGCTTTAAATTAATAAAAAAATAGCGTTATAATTACTATGAACTCCTCCAAATCCAGTCCGATCCAGTGAGAAGATAGGGTTTAGCTACGCACCCGTGTCCTTGCATATCGTAGAATCACTAAAAAGATAAATAGATGTAAAACACTTACCATTCTAACCTACAATCTGTTGACTGTCTCGTCAATAAATTATAACAGCGCTGTTTGCCAACTAGAAGTTTACACAAAAAGTTCGATAACATCGCAAATGTCGTCACGTGAATTTGGTTTGAAGCACTACGTCATTGGGAACTGACCTCGGTGCCAATTCTGGCCGTGTCTGTTGAGTGTTCGCATAGACGACTCGCCGCACTCCGCTAGTGTGGACGCTGCCCACACGACTGTACAATCACGGATTTTTATTTTTTACTCAATTTTTATTTTATTTATCCAATAAAACAAGTATCTGTTAGATGTTAAGAGAGATGCTGTAGTTTCTTCGGCTTCATCGTCTCCCAGCGCCAACGCTTCCCGAACCAGTATTTTAGTTAGCTATTTAAATGTCTTGATAGTGTTCCGATAGAGGCTGCCGATCGAGTCGTGGTTCGACGTTAGGATTGCCATAATAATTAAAATAAACCATGGTGACAAAAATAGGTGAAGCATTGTCACACCCCTTGTGAGTATCTGCAAGGGAAACCTAATAAACTGTTCGTTCATCACAATAGCTCTTGATTATAAGTGGTCGCAGATTGTTCATCTTTGTGTAGAATAAATAGACTTACATTTATCAATAATTACCGAGGTTTAGAAAGAAAGCTTTCGAAAAGTTGTGTTACCGTAGAATGCTATATATTACCTGAATTTGGATTTTGCAAGAACCGCAAAATGTTGCAGCCTGGAAAGTCTGCGCTCCTCCAAATAGAAGGAGGGAGGCGAGCTGTACGTAGGACATCTGACATTGGACCAGTATTGGCTGTTAGGAACCGCTATATTACTAGGCATAGGAAAGATAAGCTCACTGAACCGGTGGCCAACTTCCAATATCAGGTCAGTCCCGTGTTGGAGATGACTAAATTGGTGACCGTAGTGTATTGCGACCTCGTAACCTTGGTCTACACCGGTCAACGACTTTAACTACTCACTATTCGTCATGTTTTTGTTCCTACATTATTTCAGACGTGCCATTGCATTTTAATTAAACACATTACACATTAGTTGTCAATGTTCATTGTGGCGTGCACTAAAACTATTAACAATAATTATGGCGCCATTTTAAAACAAACGCAGATTAAAAGATAAAATGGTGCCTTGTTTTTTTGTTTTTAGTCCATTGACAATTATTGCAAAGTTTCATACCAAAAAGGAAATTAAATTACATTTTTAAATTTCTACGTTCTACGTAAACATAGCCTATATTAACGAATCTTAACGTAAATATTAGGTCAGAACATTTTATTAAAAGATGTTGAAAGACACTTTAAAACATAAGTATATTTACGAATAAAAACAAAACTTCTAATCGAATCAAACGTTAAACGCTACGACGCCCTCTTTGTATTTACGAAATACCGCAGTAATATTACGAAATAGAATTAATCGGAACCTAACTAATCTCTCATAAAACTGCCATTGAAGTACATCATTACCAATAAAAAATGAAACATCGAATTCGGTTTACCCAGTCGAAAGTTATGAGGTGTCAAACATAAAAACACATACAGACGAATTAAGAATCTTTTCTTAAAGTCGGTTGAATAGAATAGAGAATTTCATAAAATGCGTTCGAAATAAATATGTCTAAAAAGTATTTATTCATTTTAAACAGTGATGCAAATAATACAGGCAGTATCACAGCATTAGTCAGCTATCATAAATTCCAAAATAGAAAAAAAAACAAAGCCGGTTCCCGCTTCTGCCAGCAATCTATTTGGCGGGAGTCAACGCCCGCTAGATGTTGAAGGTCAGCAGTCACGGCTAGAGCGGACGTTGATGTAGGTTATAATTTTCGCTAGTGTGTCATGCGGGACACGAAATGCTTTTAGATGGTGCAAGTCATGCACTTAAAAAACTTCACCTATTTCATATCTATACTTTGTTTCCTAAATTATTTTATGATTTATAGTTTTATTTAGTGCGGCCTTGTTAATAATTAGTTATTATTTTAAATTAATTGGCTTCACAAGGTAAAGGCCATTGCCTTTATTCGGGGAAGGAACTATCAGCAGCGTATCTCCCCAATTTACATATTCAATAAATATCGTATTGTAAAATAATATTTAAAGATGTAATTGTATACGAGGAATACAACTCTAAGAAATAATAACTAAAGAGTATAAAATTTCATAAAGATAATAGTTTTTTTTTACCGAGCTAAGTCAATAGCGTCGTTACACTCAGCCAGTGGGATTTTGTTACAAAAGTCAAACACTCATAACACTAACCAATATATTGCGACAAACAATGGAGCGGTCGTCCGTCCGACCTTGGCGTCATCACCTTGGTTGGTCACGACCACGGTCACTACACCCACTTCGTCTATTATTCATGGATGCGCGTTCTATGTTCAAATGCTATCAAATACATTAACAGTAAGCTGCGCAATTTATTTGACACGAAATATATTTTCCCCTTACAAAATTGGTAAAAAATACAACACCCAGACCTAGGCAGGTAAGTAGAGTTGACAGAAATCCATTATGCAGTTTTCTTGTTTTATCGAGGGGAAATGTTGAAAGAAAGAAGGCAGGGTCTTGCTTTCATTTGCGGCGATGAGAGTTTTGTACTTACTTATGAGAAGAGTCCGAAAAACGCACCGGTGCCCCTACACTGAGCACGTGTCAGGGAGGAGTCCTTCAAGAATCCTAACCCAGTATCCTCCTTTCAGGTCACGGATATCCGGTCCTGGTAAAACTTGTGCATGTGCATAGACAGTTTTTTTATCATGTCACTCATTGATCCGTTGATCTATAGTTCCTGTACACTTGGTGATGACCGCTGGTCGCAAAGTCGGTTGTTCGGTTTAATCTCATCAAATTCAACATCCAACTCATCGTTTGTTTCTATGGGGGCAAGTAGACATTACCCCATTTTAACAATAGACCTAAGAACATTGCTACCTACATTCGTGCCATAAATTCTCTTTTTTCTGATACTAATATTTCAGCGAAGTATAACAAGTGACAGTCTATACATGTCCCATTGTCGGGCACAGGACAAAGTACGCGTGTGCGTCTCGCGACTCCGGTGCTCTGAGATAGGTTAAGTAGACTTTACATGTTAACATTTTTAGGCATTCAGGTTTCCTCGCGATGTTTTTCCATTAACGCCCACCATTTAGAAAGAAATGCAATATACAACTAGATTGGTGCCGTCACCAAGGATCGAAATGGTACTGACTCTTAAAGCCTGGGCAATAAACTACCACGGCTCTTATATACATAAGTTTGTCTTCCAAAGCTATATTTTTCATATATTCATAAATATTACATGTATCATAAACAAAAGTATTCAACATAGACTATACTCGTAGTTGAATGTATTTGTTCTATAATTGTGTAATGGTTTTGTCCGACTGTCCTCCTAGATCATTGTGTAGAGGTCATAAGACTAGAACATATGACGATCCTCACTGTGCGGACCATGGGGACGTGGCAAGGACATTAAGAACGTCTTAACGTTTATCTATACGAATAATTTGCATAGGTTTATAATTATGTAGATAACTAAATATATAGGTTGGCAGTTTTTGTTTTCTTTCAATGTAAATAGCGTACTTAATAGACCGCTTGCCAATGATTGTCAACGCACAGCGGATTGATTGCGATATATTTGTTAAGTCAATCGATCGTAGAGTTCGATCCTCTGATTTAATTTTTGAAGTTGTACTTCTTTAGGCGCGTTATGAAAACTGATGACAGTAACAGGTTGAAGCTGAAAAAATTGTGCTTTATACTTTTTCAAGACCAGTTTTCAAGTTCCAATATAATTGAAATTATCTTTAACTAAACAAGTACTTAGTGTCGCCACATGGAGGCAACACTAAGTACTAAAATTTAAATAAAAATAAAATTGAATGAAAAATACTCTATTATCTAAGTTTACGTAAGAGATCCTTTTTCGTTTAAGTTTATGTTTTTTAATGAAATATAAATAAATTAATAGAAATATATTTTTTAAGGATATTTAATTGTCTATCCTGCACAATTTATTTTAATTAGCTAGCGTCTTTATCTTTCGAAATATTCAAACTTTCTTTAGCAACCCTTTATTTTTGCTCGCGAGTATATTTATTGGATTTCTAATTCTGATAATATTTAAAACTAAGCAAGGAATAGTTGACCCTTGCTCATTTTTGACTTATGTTATCAAGAAAACTTACAGCTACTATCATTAAACAGAGTGAATATAATATTATTTCTGATACAGCCAGTTAAAAGTTGTTTTTAACAAAACACGCCCTAACGCTACAAACTGTCTCGCTACAAAATATCTCGTAATGTCTAATCAAACCAGCAACATATAGTTTACTTGTTCTTGGTTACATGGTCATTTGAATGGAAATTTGAATTCGTACGACCTATTGGCCGACAAGCAATTTTCTTCTGTATATGGTAGTTAGGCGAGAGCCAGAAATTGTTTGATCCTTAAATATAAAGCATAACTAACGAATCAGCTATTCATTTGAAGTCTACCTCATTTAGAATATAGTCTAGACCAATATCACAAATGTACTAGCATAGAATAATTTTTGTAAATGATTTTCGATAACCTTGAACCTAAATATCGATTTGAATCGGCTCAAACATTATCCTTTGTAATTCTAAAGAGCGTAATTGTTCTTGCTAGGATCAACATCCGCGTACAGCTCGTGCTGGCCCCACAGTCCTCGGGCCAGATGTGAGTGAACCCAAACCACGAGGAGACGTGTCCACGCACACATGGATTCGTGCTATTTAAATGTACAGTACGTATGTATGGAGTCAACGAATTTTTAGGTTGATGCGAATGACTTGCTTGTTTACGTATCGTGTGGAAATACATACTTCGTAACAACCGGTTGGCTCTGCAGAAATCGCACCAGCAATAGTTGCGTGTTCGGTTTTCAGATTATAAATAAATAAATACTCTCTATCTACTCTATATAAATAAGTCAGTATTGCAGTGATTGTCTGGCTATACGTCAGGGCCTGTCACAAAATAGCGGACATACATCGTGTTTTGATGTCTACGACAAAGACATGTAGGCCATGCATCTAATAATCCGATGGTGAAAGGATGGAGGAAATAGACAATGTAACTCTTGCCCACACTGCAGGAGTTACATGACCTTGATACTGCATCCTGTAAAACACCGAAAGGCTATCCATCGATTAGATTCTTGTTGTGTCATCAATCCACCTTCTAGCGCAGCCTTCAAAGCTGCAATGTACCATTTATTAGCGCCTGCCCAAATACGACAGCAATGCTCTACGCTCATTTGTACTTGAAATTCGTAGCAGCGTAAACCTGTCCCCAAAATTTCTGGTTTCTTTACACCTTGGATTCAATGAAGCGACCACCGTTAAAACTCGAGGAATCCCTACTCCTTGCTCAAAGGCCGTCATCCACAGTACCGTAGGAGCTGCTCCTACGGCACTGTGGATGTTCATGGGCGACGGTGATCACTTACGATCAGGTGAGCTGTAAGCTGGTTTGCTCTATTTCCTATGAAAAAATATTAACTATTTACAAGAATGAAGAATGAAATCCCAAAAGTTCACCCCTTTTGGCAAACAACAAAGCAATTAAATTAAAATAAAGACAATAAACATCAAGGTTCCGTACCCAAACGTGATAACTGCGCCAATCTTTTTATTCGAAAATAACCTTAAATTTCATCAGACAGATCAAACAATAACGAGGTGAATAATATTAGTGCTTAAGTGGGGCCATAAATAAGCTAAATAATATCTCATCATTTCGAATTAAAACGTTATAGTGCAAAAAAGGGACTAAGCCCAAATGTCCCAAAACAAAAGGTGTCTACGAGCCGCGCCGGCGCAGCGCGCGTCTGTGTGCGTCGCACGAACGATCGCTTTGATAAGCTCGGAAAATTACGTAGACGCGCCATTTACCTGTAGGGTGGATATTTTAAGCTACAGGTTTTTATATTTCATTTTTTCTTCCAACTTGTACCAGATCTATCAACTAGCTGCGCCCCGCAGTGTTACCCGCAATTAAAAACTATTCATTTATTTTTTACTTATTACATTACATCAGCTATCTGCCAGTGAAAGTCGCATCGTTACAGAGCTCGACGGAACAAATAGACAGACAAAAATTTCAGGAAATGATACCTTGGTACACATATCTTAATTAAATATTACAAAGAGACGCCCCAATTTTATTTGTTATAGATATAGACGATGCATGTTATTTACTGATATACGTATACATATAGTTCACTCGTTCCAAGGAGGTCATCTGACTTTTGATGATTATTGGTAACTTAAAGAATGATAATTTAACGCCGAATTTAATTTTAAAGGTTGCCAGATTTCCAACGTTAGTTTTAGAGGAAAGCTTTTATACTTTTGATGACTTTAACTTTGTATTCAGTTATAGTATTCAATACAAGTAGAGATTTTATTATAGAGATTCTATACGAGTAATACTCGCAGTAATAAATACTATTCTTTAACAACAATGATTCAATCATTAATGATCAAAATTTCAGATTGAAATCAGTCGACTTATATATTTATTTATTGTATACGTATAGAAACTAATATATAATAATATACGTATATATACGTACTATACATTTGTACATTGAATTTATTTTAGAACTTGGGAAATGTGGCTTCGTTGGCTTAATAATTCCGCTGACGCAAAAAAAATACACATTACAATTGAGAACCTCATCGTTTTTTGCAGTCGGTAGAAAAAACTACTACAACTAGCAATTATATATCACTAGACCCAGGAGTCTATGAACAGGCCTCAATATTTTTGTCGCGTGAGAGTTATAGGTGCTACACGCTACGCATTCTCTCACATCTATGTTGGAAATGCAGTGGTCACGTAACAATCAGATAGTAACAATATCTCTCTCTAGTTCTGGCAATGGCTTACAATATAGAATGATGCATTTATTACTATTCACAAGTAGTGAAGTCACCGGCAGCACAAACGTAGAGGCCGTTACTTTCCGTATCCTATAAATAAAGAGGCCTATAATTCCGGCGAGAACTGCATGTAAATAACGATACCTTGTCTTTTGTTTTAAAAATAATCCTTGGTTAGCGATCCATCAGTATAATTTATGATGATATAAAACGTGGGCGAATTAAAATTTAACTCGAAATGTCACGTCTGAATTTTCATAATCTTAGGCACCAGTTGTGTAGCTATACGATTCGTCCTTTTTCTAACAAGGGCGTGCGGCCGACAACCCTGCGCTATCGATCTAATGCGCACACGCTTGTCTGCGTGTTTGTGTGGGACTCGTTGATTACTGCACAGGGTGACTTTTAGTTTCAATGGAATCTAGTTATCGTTGTTAAATGAAATTGAAACTGCGCTCTGTTCCGTTCTTATTTAGTGATTATTATCAAAATACTAGCGCCCTGCGGTGTTACCCGCGTTTTAAAGCAATTTTTTCAAATTTTCTAAAATACTCCTTATTAAATCAGCTATATGCTAGTGTCAGTCCCGTCGAAATCGGTCCCGCTGGTTCAGAGATTAACCGGAACAGACAGACACAATTTTTATTTAATTTTTAGTAAAAATGAATAACTCAAAATCACGCCAACGGATATAAATGATTCATTTTTTATTGGAAAAGATGTACTTTAAGAGTAATTTGATGAAAATTATGGTTGGGTTCTGATTACGTTTGATTTCGTAATATTCCTACGACAATTCCGAAATAGAAACAGGGTATCCGCGTGTAATACCGTTTAATATTTGATTCGATTTGAAAATGGTTTTGGTTTTTGGTTATAAATATACTTGTAGAATATAATATTGCCACGTACCTTTAGACCTTTATATACTAATAGAATTGTGTTAATATAGTCCAGCAGTTTCCAGGAGACCTCATGCTAGAAACAAATTTCTGTCAAACCAAAGTTTCTGGAAGAGATCGTTCTTAGCGATAAGTCCGCAAAGTACATACAATAATATCGCGATATATCATATTAAAATGTATTATTTCTGTGATGTACATATTTATTGCTGTGGAACCGCTAATACAATTCAATTTAAAATTTTAATAATCTCCCCCCCGCTGTATCTCCAGTCCTAACCCACCAAGTCACAGCGGACCCCGGTCAGGCATTGAATAGTTTTAAAAGGTTCATTTTACACTATTTTTAGGGCACCTGTTCACTCCCAACGGCCTTTGTCCGACTTTTTATTCCATTTTCTATTATTCTATCAGGCTCTTATGAGTCTTGGCGTGAAAAAAGTTGAAAAAGTTTTTTTTGTATTTATCAAACTGTTAACTTTCCTAACCGAACGTAACTTATTTAATTAGTGCAAATTGTTTTCTATTATACTTTACCAGCTAATAATCTGTAATTCGAATTACTGTCTGTGCCAATGACTTTATTTTTTCAACTGACTTCAAAAAAAGAGGAGGTTCTCAATTCGTCTGTTCGTTTTTTGTTTGTTAGTTACCGTAACTTCCAACTTATGATTCTTTTATCATTTGAAAGCTGGTGCTTCCCGTGTGGCCTCATTCTTCCAACGGCATCCATGAGTTTTGATAGGTTCTGATTAAATATATTTCGTAAACTATGATAATTCGCGTCCGAGGGTAAAAGCGGTTAACGTTTGATTCGATTTGAAATCGGTTTTTGTTCTTACATATAAATATACTAGTTTCAATTATTTAGCTTCTAACGTACGAAAAATCAAATGTCAAAATTGAGGGACCTATCGTCCCCGGCACGAATTTTGGCAGCCTGGAAAAAATTGTCTCTGTCTGCCGAGCTTAAGTTAAAGAACGATAGAGCTTTGTATTGCATCATGCAGTATCATTAATGACTTGTCCTTAACCTGAAATCATTAAATTGAAAACACAGAGAATGTTCCCAATGTTAATGCATTAAAATATATTATTCTATGAATAGTTCTAAACTAACTTCTAAAAAGTAAACTAACTTCTTTTGTTAATACAACGAACATTCGTCACAAGTAAAATTTAACTAACAACGTTCAAATGAAAAGGCAAGGAATGATTTGTTTTCGCTTTTCTCTTTCCACAGTTTATTTTTAATGCAAAGGCATGGCATGCAGTACTGCTTTAAACACCGCTTTGTTGGAATTAACTCTTTTAAATTGTGTATAAAATGAATAGTCAATTGTTAATTCTAAAGCAAGTAAATATTTTAATGAACTTGTCCAGTATGACAATGGTGTGCCTAATGTCCACTCGACAGATATGGAACCTAGTTCAGTGAAAATTGCACAGTCAAGTCTAGTGCTCTGTCTATTCTATTACGGTTAATTCGTCATGAGAGCTTATTCATTTAAGTTAAAATAAACGTGGAAGTAAGCAGAACTGATAAATCCACCTATAGTTAACTACAAGATCATATTAAGTTGTTTTTAAACAAGTATATGGTGTATTGAAACGCTCGAGCGTCTTGTAACCGAACTGTCCGTGCACCGATACCGTGGCCTTGATTTTGCAGAAGCTTGTCTTTACTTCTGTGTTATAAGTATTTTCCTTCCCAGTGGGCGTATCTCACACGAAAGGATAAAAATATGCAATAATATTAAAGTCACGAATAAAAACGAGATAATCTGTACTTATTTAACATAAGTCGCCTCGAACAGGAAGTTTGATGGCGTACAAAAGTTATCCGTATACGAAAACATTGTTCGGACATTTTTGAATGCGTTCGCGCCGAAAACTGCAAACAACGTTCGTCAAGCAAACACGGGCTTCTGTTGCCGTAGTGGGCACGTCGGAACGGATCCTTTTAGCGAAATTAGTCAGAGTTCCCGAAAAACACGGCCGTCGACCCCTCAGGGCGGCACCTAAATATTTTAGTATTGAAAAAAATTCACGTGTTTACATAACACGTCGAAATTTTTAAAGAAACTTCACGCCAAAGGGCTACGAACGCGCACAGACAAGAAATTCGCCTGTGTGAGTGACACACACACGGCGAAGACATAAAAATGCCCAATCGGTACATGTCGCACTACTACAATGAAGGGACGACGTAAGTCGCATACAAGTGCATAATTCGGCCGAGATGCAAAAAAAAATATTTGGCAATGCGGCCCCTACGCGCCCGCCAGTCGCCCGCCCGACAGGGTTAGGTTAGGTTAGATTTTTTGGCTCAAAACGCTCGTTGGGGATTTTTTGAAAAGTATTATATGTCTACATTGCTAGGAAAAGACGTTCTTCCTGCAGCTTTATTAGCGGCAGTCCGTCGCAATTTTTGAATCGGAACACGTGTGGCCACTGTCTAGCCGGACTCCAATTTGAATTCGGGAATTCGACATTCAATTCTATCTATATTTAATTGTTTTTCGGGCGTTTTGTACCAAGCTGGGGGCGAGCGCACTATTTATTGGCAGTTTCTTTTCAGAATCGGACGATGGCATAAATTATTTTTAATCTAATGAATTCAAGATTTTTTTCTTTTTATACAACAAAAGACTGTAGTGATTTGTGACGTGTTGTGATTTTTTAATTCGTTATTTTGATATTTTTATTTTGGACACTCTGGTGTTTTATTGATTTTATTTGGTAAGTACTTTTATTTTATTTTTATTTCATTTTTATTTGTATGTTTTATATTATTATTTTGTCTTTAGTTGAATACTTTTTATTTAAATATTTATAATTAAATTATTGCGTCGTGCCGACGTTAAATAAGTTAAGAAAAAAACACATTGAAACGTCACCGAACACTCAGCGGGTAAATGATGCGTTTGTAAGCTAGTCAATGTTGAAATTTATAATAAAAACACTGGCGTGTAACAAACAAAATATATTTCTAATAAAAAATGGGCTAGACTAGACACAAGGACACGTCGTCCAGTGACGTCAGCGTCGCTAGGCACTGGCGAGAAAGTCGGCCATCTTGATTCTGTACTCTTTTTTCGAAGCCTACAAAGTGCGCGGGCGCAACCGCCATATTTGTGTACTTACATATGGATTTAGAAATTGTAGACAATAATATGTATATCTGTACTACTGCCTTACGTTAGGTAATAGCTAATTATTTTGTTAATAATAATGAAATGGAATTTTGCCGTCATTTAATATTACTAAATGTTACTAAATGATCATCCATGATTTAAATTTGTTACCGTAATTTTATATAATTTAAATACCTTTATGTGTAAAGGGTATTGAAAATTTTACAAAATTTCTTAGACTAGAGTTACTAGACTAGAGTTATTAAGACTTTGATTATGAAAAATAAAAATAAAATCACAGACAAAAAATATTATTCATATAATACTACAAGTTAATATTTTTATTTCATAATTCATTTGAATGTACTAGTTACTACTTTTTAAATATTTATTATGTATATTGAAGCCCGTCTCTCGGTCTGCCATGAGAACTTGTGTGTAACACCGAAAATTACTTCTGACAATGAAACTATTTATAGACCACAATCAAAAAAGATTTAAAATATTATATTTAATGTAAAGTTATTGAAAATACCATCCAGTTATAATAAAAATGACTTATCTTAATCTCAATATACTCCTTTTTTTAATAGAATAATTATATAGTGAAAATGTATTTAAGTTAAAAATACTGCGTTTTAACTAGGTTCCTTTGTTAACACATAAAAACTTTATTATTTATAGATAAATTATTTTAAATACAGTTAGCAATGGTGACGAGGTTTTATAGAAATATATTGCCTCGTCAATTGATTTAAGCATATTAATTACAGTCATATAGACAGGGTCGTAGTTCCATTAAATAATCCATAATCATGAAACTCCTTTCTTGGCTATACTTGTAGAAGTATCAGTATTCGTTATCCTCGCTTCTAAATAAACCAGTCGGTATAGAGTCCTAATATTATTTATTATACCACATATATATTTGAAAGATCTGAATCAACAATAAAAATTAATTATAATAATTGCAGTTACAATACAAAATACTTTCCGTAACTGCAATGATGGTATTTGGACAGACAAAATCTAAAATAAGGAATATTATAGTCGGTGGCTGGTTTCCACAATTTTAAGTACGTTGCAACGTTAGTAGCGGTCTTGCCCATAATTGTGCTTACTCACATTTTACACATTTCACGTTGGTTTCCACTAGCCACGTCTTCTGTAAAACCGGAACACAGCAAACAATTATTGTAAGGATTCCAGAGAAAGACCGCAGCCCGCATAAAAGACACACACAAGAGTCTTCCTTGTGGGTAACACATGTATTCAGCTAAGGGATAAACGATAGTGTATCTGATGGTGAGTACAGGTCACGGTCCTCGACATAGCACATTAAGTCTCCGTCGCCATAAGAATCCTCCAGCTCATACCTTCGGCACTACAGCTGTCAAGTTAAATGCAATTAATGCCTTCAATACTCGAAGAACCAGTCCTCCCAGCTATGGTCTACGGTCATCATCTGTCAGCAGCCAAAGAGTCAGCATCTTCACCAGCCAAATAGACGAATTGCCAAGATGTTGTTCCACCTTAGTATTTTTATATTATCATAAGAGATGAGGCCATATTAAACCAATTGTGTCAAAATGAACATTCATTGGCATTTTAGTGCCATCTATCATCTTGCTATTTTTGTAGTCTTTTAGTACATTGTTTTAACTATGGTTTACCGGTTGGCAATGATGTAATGGTAATTGAAATGACTGTAATTAATCGGTTTCATAAAAACGTCACTGGCAAATAGCAGACTGATGAAAGATTGGAACTAAACAATCAAAGGTTTCAACACTCAAAAGGTTTAAATGGTACAACGGCATTTAAGCATAAAATAAAGTTATCGCCTTTATAAATGTACCACTGCTGGTCACAGGCGTTCACACCTAGCGTGGATGTGCAGACTTCACATGTTTTAGAAAAAAAATCTAAGACATGGTTTCCTCACGATGTTTACCTTCACCGCCGAGCGCATGGTAAATCGGCGCATAAAATTGCAATAAGTTTATTGGTGCCGGCATCGGGGATCGAAGCAGGGTTGATATAGCGTACGCATGGTACGACGTAACTTTAGGCGAATCTCCGGAAACTGAGCTACAACGGTAGTAATTATACTAGTGATTAGGAGAACAAACGCCGCTTAGACGCTAATTTCTCTATAAATATAATTATCATAGATACCATCTACACATTGCCACACATACCATCACGACAACATACAAGCACACAAGCTTAATTCGCACACACTATGCACTGCTTATATAAGCCACAAAAGAAAATGGTATTGAAGCTGGAAGGAAGCCGGTGCTTATAGTACTGGATTTTCCTTTTTTAAGTTGCGGGTGAATCATTTTTGTTCGCTGAATTATCAAACTGAATTATTTTGTATTATTACTAGCGTACCCACTACGTACGTACGTACGTACGTACTAGGTTTTGCTTTATTTTATTTAAACAATAAACTTACATCATTAAATATTACATTTAACTCTCACAATATATTAAATTATTCATTTCTCTCCGTATTAATTCTCTTCTAATCTCTTCTCGAGCGGGTAAAGATCATTACCTATATATATATATACACCCAGGTCCATATCAATAAATACAATATCATTCATATCATTTAGGCATATACTTCAATATGGTTCATAATGACATAAATATAAACAACACATGTGTTAATACAAATTTGGGTTATAAAACAATACAATATCATCATAGTTAATAAAGCTGCTGCTGAGGAGTGCTCCAATCGTCACCAAACTTTACATGAATACTTGTCAAGTTAATCTGAAGATTCCTTGAAATTTTCATTGTAATCGGTCCAGCCGTTTCGGAGCCTATATGGAACATACCCACACACTTTATCTTTTATATATATAGATGTTCTTTTAGTGTTATATAATTATCGAAGCAAATGAGCCTTCTAACAGTTTCACATTTCTAATGAAAAAAACATCTTCACTAAACTGCAAGGAGTGCGGAGTTATATAGGACGTGCATCACGTACAGGTGAAATGTGTCAGGAACGAAGCTCTGAGAGCTGAATTGTTAGCTAAATTTAAGATTAGTGGGATCTCGGGTTTTGTAACAGTATCCTAGCTTCTCCAGCTGTGGAAGAAACTAGGATACTGTATACAATTGTAAGACATTGTTTTTTAAGTAACAAGTAAGGCTTTTGTTTGTATAATTACCTGTTGTTCTATGATGATGATATTTTCTAATGGAAAAAATCCTCATAAATAAATATGTTTTATAAATAAATAGCCTATAAATCACAAACATTTTACTAAGAAACAAAATATGACTATGTTTTAGTTTCAGTCTCCTACGACTGAAGTGAAACTTCATTAGCTCCATTAATATGTGTGTAAATATATGTATTATAAATACACGATTGTTCAAGACGAAAAAAAAAGTTTGCTCGCATTACTCTATTGCTCCTACATACTGACTTTTGATACAAACAATGTGATACAGACAATAGGCCTGCACTATCATCGATATACAAAACGTAACTCTCTACCTTCACTCCTGTCAACTGTTCACCTCACCTTCACACATTTCGTATCGCATTCACCAACTTACTCCCCATGTCAAGCGGGCGTAAAGAAGTTTTACTTCAAAATAGTTCCTTTGTTGAGAATTAGAAGACATCACAACGCCCGAAGTTTTGAGACCAATATTAGACGACAAAATTCATACTTGTGTCCATATGTAGATACGTAAACACGACTTTTTTATTTTATCAGATCCAAAATTATATCACGCGTGTGCCAGTTGGTTAAATAAATTATCTATACATATCATTTACATATAGTTGTGCCCGGGCGGTCATCTCTAGTTGTGTAGTACGCTAGCAACCTGCTTGATACCCGGTGCCGGCACCAATGAATTTGTGCAAGTTGTGATTTCATTTTTAATAAAGGACGTACTTCTAGTGTAGTTTGATAAGAATTTGGTTAGGTTCTGATTAATTCTATTGGGTAATATTCCTACGTTAACGATATAACTTGTTAACTATATTAGTATTGACAATTTTAATTAAATCTAAACTTTAAAAACAAACGTATTGTCCGTAAGAGACGAGCTAATTTATGTTATGAGGTATGAATCATATAGCTCTGTATCAGTTCGCATGTTGGTATTGGAACTGACTCTCACTCTGCAGATCAAGGATACACAAAATCCATCAGTCATCGCCTTGGAGAACATTCCGGATGCACTGCTTGGGCAGTCCCATGAGGATCCGGAATCCGTTGTTAAAGACCATTCGTGTGTTGTGCAGGAATTTACGATTCTAAGAAGCAATATTACTAAGATATTTAGAAACATCTTGCCTAAGTATCTGTTTCTCTTGTGAAAGTTTACTTCAATATAAGAGGGAATAGATTTCAAATGAAATTTTGGAAGCATCTATAATGTAACAGGGTCATACACATAGGTCTTGTGAAATGAAATAGTCCAATAACTAATACACCATCTTTCTTCAAACGACGTATCTGTGTACAATGAATTATTTTAAAGACTACCGTCCTCACAATCTTTATCCAAAATCAAATAGAAGTCAGATAACAAACTAATAAAGTCAATATGACGATCAACTAAATTATTAATTATGAATTAAAGATACGATAGGGTTCAAGTAAATCACTAAGATATCATTGGAAGTAGTTATTATACATAACAATCTCTGGGTGCCACGTATTGTTAGCTAACTATAGCTGATATATAATATAGAAATGACATTTTTCCATACAAAAAACGAAACAGACAGAATATTGGGAATAGGTTGTAATATTTTTTAACGTAGTTTGGCAATAGTTGGGTTTCGCAAACAGGAAGGCACCGTCAATTGGCGGCTGTGAACTCCTGCTATAAGATCGCGTTGGCGCAATAAATTGGTAATTGGATATTTAAGATTAAGATCAAGTGCTTCTTTATGATTTTTCATCCACAGTCCAGTGGCCTGGAGAATGGTAAGGTAAACCTAACTGCTGTATAAATTCACAATGAGAGGAAAGAAGGAAAGGTTTTTTATGAGGACCTGGTTAATATTTATGCAGATCATAAAAAGGTGGTTTTATTCATCAAGTTTTTTTTGGACAGTAGAAAAATGTTATAATGACGGCTAATAAAATAACACCATATATGTACACTCTCATGTGTAGGCACCGCCCCATAAATATTAGGAGCGATGCTGGAGTTATTTCGGCTACTGCTTCTCCCAGCGCTAACGCTTCCCGAAGTGGTATTTAAAGGTAGTTAGCTATTTGAATGTCTTGACAGTCTTCCGATAAAAGCTACCGAATGCTAGCTTAATTAGAGTAAACGAGCCACGAGATAGGAGCCCTTCTGGAGTGTTCAAACTAAGAGCTCTGCCACATCTCAACTGGTGACAAAAGAAAAGACATGGTAATTTCCTCCGTCTTTTTAACGCTAGAGGGGTAGACAGAGACAGTTTTCGCTATCCACTCCGCTGTAGGTCATCACTATCATTCTTTCAAAATTATTGACTTTCCCATCGCGACAGTATAACTCTTCAGAAAAATAGTAACCAATTGACTATCACACTTTACTACAGGTACGTATATACTTGCTGGCTACCCTGTGAGGGCAATACGGTCGTGCAGTATGTGTGTTTGTTGTAGCATTTGGATGGTGATAAGTATGTGCAATAGTAAAAATCACTCGCAAAAATTATTTTTTTCTGCAATTTACAAAGATCGTAACCTACATGCAGCTAGTTAAAGTCCTCACACAAACACGGTTTTACCCATGTGAGTGTTCTTCTATCTCTTTCGCACATTTCAAGACGACGCACCCGGAGGCACTGTGACACTAGGCAATTCAAACAACACTGTGTTCACTTGTTTAGTTGGAAAACCTCGTTCATGAAGAGTGATAGGCATAACAAATGACCAGTTAACGTTGGCACGCGTCGTCGTTCGTAACGTGTGTGATTATGGCTCGTTTTATTTTGTTCCACGTGCTTGGGTTGGTGGTTTTTTTTTTCAGCACTTTGATATGCGTTGTTCTCGTTTGTTTTTGTTCTTGTGCTGTTTCGCACATAAAGATTGAAGGATATTTGATAAATATCACAGCGTGTATAACTAACGTAGCCGTCTAGAGATACGTTTAACATTTCTTCTACCGCATCAAAAGAGTTTTGATATTGAGGCCGCACTAGTTAATATATTGTTTGAGTTAAGGATCTGCTCCATCTTATATCAGAGTAGGGGATGTAATTGCGACTATACAGTATTCTAAGTTTCAAAATCCTAGGTGCAGGTCTCTAATACTGTTACTAATCAAATAAGGTTACTATTGAGTAATTACAAATAAATCAAAAGTCCAATAAAAAGTAATGGAGCCTAATGCCCCTTTATAGACTTCATAGATCTTATCGTAATTTTGTTTTATAAATATATTTCTTATTTATATTTATACATACAAACATTAAATTGTTGTTAACAATTTAGTGTGGCAACACAGGGGACCGAATTCGTTCTACTGTCTTGGGGCACAGTAACAGACACTGGGCTGCCATGCCCATGTCATCAAATGAATGGAATTATTTTAAACGCAGTGTTGGAGATTCAATAACAACAATCCCAAGGCCAGCTTCGCCCGCTGTTTTTGCGCGTTAGCATTTCAAGACGGAATTAGCACATAAATTGTTGATGCATACGTATATACCGTCTTTATCGCTTCATTTTATCGAAATAGACTCGCGGTTGGGTTGTGGACTTACGACGCAAAGGTTGTGTGTTTGAATCTCGGCTGACTCATCTCGATCGTTCTAGAACTTACATTATGTACCTTCAAAAAGTCTATTCCTAAATGGTAGTCGCTGTTTGTCATCTAGCTTGTATGCAGATCGCTATTACCCGGACATATTTAAAATAAAAGGACGAAACGACCAAAACGTTTACAGTTAGTCTCTTGCCCACTTTAAGTAATCCAAGTGACTTGAAACACATTTGACGCCACGTTTGCACTCAAACCCACTGTACTGGAAATGTATTCACACTAATGCTGACAATACGCGATCTGTCATATAATTCATGTTTTCTTCTCAAAGTGTCACTCCGACTGTCAAAAAATGAGAAAGGAGGTTCTAATTCTAATCTATTTCTTATGTTTGTAACTGGCTGGGTGAAACTATTTTGATGATTAAATAAAATAATTCTCAAATTTGATTAACGTTTGTTCCTATTTGAAGGCGATTTTTGTTGTTACTCATAAACATACTTGTAATGCCGGATCGAGACGGATATGAAACAGCGACATATGGATCCATAGGTCGCTGGTTCATATCTGGCTCGAAGGACCACTTACTGTTAATAATAAAACACAGTCTTTTTATTGAATAGCTGTTTATTATAAACAGATTAAGGTTATTCTTACACAGAGCGATGAGCATGGGCACATTGACAGTAGCAGAAGAGGAAGAAGCAGTGTTGCCAGTTTATGAGAAATTATAATTGAACATTTAACATGTAAGCAATAAAGAGTCTCCCTCGTTTATTGCACGATTATAGCTTCATAATCTTGCACAAAATGTCGTGCAATAGAAACTACACCCGCATGTCATATGTGGACCTTAATGAAGCAATAAAACCGGTTTGTAGATTTGCGACTTGCACTATCACGTGCGAGAACTATTAGTCCGGGATCTTTTGCGACTAAGCGCTTGGGAATTTAATAGTGCTCGTAAAAAGATAGTACAAATAATTTTTAACTTTAGACGATTATAGCAAATGGTGCATTTTTGTGTGGATCTTTTATGTATTATTTCTTGACTGTTTATCATATTTTTTTTATGAAAGAATGCTAACAATTTTTTTTCGCATTATTAACAATATTGTTAACCATTCAAATAAGCTTAGGCTTATGTTTGGAGATGGTTCACTTCGATAATCGCACGGTGGATTCGAACCCAGGACCTTACGATTCGCAGACCATGCCCTAAACCATCAGGTTATTGACGCTTCTGTTATTTATTTAAGAAAGAGACGGCTTTTCTTTATCCGCTTTCCACTAAGCTTATTACTAAGACAGAAATGCAAGCGGAAATTGACACTTGGAAAAGGAATAACTAAGATAGAATGTCTTAGAAACATGTCTACATGTCTTAGAAAAATTTTCTAAGGCATGTGAAGTCTACCAATCCGCACTAGGGCCGCGTGGTGGACTTCTCTGTAAAGAGAGTATAACTCTCTTTACAGAGAAGGCCTGTGCCCAGCAGTGGGACATATATATTATATATATAAAGGCTGTAACTTTAAGATAGAATTCAAGTCTTCTATTACCATGTCAGGGGAAATATATTCGTGACATGCAACACTGACTGAAACAGATGTATATGAATATACCATAACAATGTCAAAATATTATATATATTAAATTACCCCCTCCCCCGAGCAATTTAGTTCAAAAATGTCTACTTGGCGGGCGCTTTTAAAGTTTACCGAAGTAATTATATAAATAAATAGTAATTTATTTATAATAATGTAATAAACAGTAATGACTTTATTTGATAATTTATATGCTCAGAATTTATATAATTTAAAGAAGCCTCACTTCTGTCTTCTTGTCTTCTTTCTTTCACCTCACAAGCCTTAGTAATGAATTCATATGCCAATTAATGGCATATTAGACTGAATAGGCACTTACTAAGCTAGCGCGTACCATCTTTCGACTATCTCACTACTTAACATCAGGTGGGATTGTGGTCAAGCACTAGTTTATGGGGCATAAACTAGTGCTTGACTTGAAAAAAAGAATTTATCGATTTACAAACAATATTAGTAATAACATTATTAGTCCTCACATAAATTAAATACATTAACAGTTCGAGGCAACATAGAAGCTCTTACTTCACCTGACTCTCTCTTATTCGATGTTATCTACAAAATACTCAAAAAACTGACGTTAGACATTTAAAAACATTTCGATTCAGTTGAAACTCTTGACATGACGGCCTAACTTTTAAATATATACAATACCTGTAGCGCCGTGTGTTCATACCAAACTTTTAAGATGGAACATAGCGCGTGGACACAGGGCATAAGGAAAATTGCAGCCGGCCCTGCACTCGGCTTACTCATCGAGACAGCCTTGAGCCGACACGCGCCTCCCGAGTGCACCTGCAGCGGCTTGTTACACACCACGCAGGCCAGCTGCTTCACGCGTGGACCTTCCGGGGTCGCCTGTAACCTATTTTTAATCGCAATCTAATGTTTGATATCATTTAATATTTATCAACCCACGCCTAATGTATTTTATAATTCAAGACTCAACAAAAGCACTCACGTTGTTCATCTAGAGGAGTAGGCAAGAGATGCGGACTATTATTCACGGCCATGGTGTACCTCTTATGCTTCTTGCCCATTCATACATTCTTGCGTATATGTTCGTTTCAAGTCCTACTGACGTCACTCCACTTTAAAATGCCATCAATCTAGCTATTTACTTCTAACAATCTGATAAGTCATGTACACACTAACAGATAGATCGTATAAGTAATATATATAGTACTAAGTTATAATAAGAATACTTAACCTATCCGAACAATCCATATAAACCGATAAAGTCTGAAATTCGATTTATACAAAAGATCTAATGTTTCTAGGGTCTAGCTCCGTCTTTCGGGTTCTTACCTACAAAAAATTTTCCTGTACTTATAAGCTTTGATAAATAAAACAGCGCTTCTTGTCTCTACCTACCCCGTTAAAAATGTGACGTAACGTGAGAGCTTATTTTTTTATTTAAAACCCAGTATCAAATTCAGACAAGACACCGTTGATTTTCAAATGTATTTTAAATTAAATAATTACTTTGATAAATATTGCTAAAAATAATTCCTGTCGTTAAAAATGTTTATCCAATAAGAAATAAAAATGAATACTAAGGTTAATGTTTCATTAACTCGGCAACAAAATAACGTTCTACTATTTCTAAAAAAAAATTATGAACAAAGACATACATAGTGCAAAACCTCTCAAATCTAAGGAGTACTCCATTACTTCCTGAATCTCGCTCGGCGCTCGAGGACGCCCGGTGCACCGCCTGTCTGTGCCATGCACTAGTCTAGCGACTTGTTGCTCTCGCTCCACGGTAGGTGGGCGTGTGCACGCTGATAGAATTCAATTTACCTACCGGCCGATCTTTTTTAGTGGCCATTGTCCGTCGACAATAAAAAAAGAAAACTGTCAAACCGATTTCGCGCGCGATTTCTAAGAGGGATGACTGACTATACGTTCGAATAGTGTTGTGCCCACATTTTGACGTCTTGTCATTATTAATTTAAGACTAAAACAAAATGGCGGACGGTATTATCGAAGAATGGGCCAAATAAAGAGAAAACATTCCGCGAAAGTTGCCATTGTAAAAAACATTCCAATGACAACACAGCGAGCGAAATTGCACCTGCCTTAGCCACGGAGCTAATAATATAGCGACATTAAAACCCGAATTTATATTCCCGTTAGGAAATGATTTTAACGGAATCACGCGGTGACCGACGCATAAACAAGAAAAACAAGATGGACCTGATGTTTAATAATATGTTTTGATAATTGCACACAAATTTCAACGTAGTTTAGCGACGTTATATATATTGCCTACTCTAATTATGAAAAGATTGCTTAAAACTACAAAATGTCTAAAATAAAATAATGTATCGCAGAAAGTGCAATTTGGTGTCATTAATTACAACACAATTACAAAACAACAGAATGTATTATATTCAAAGATTTGAAGAATGATTACTGAATAAAATATATGATAGTCTAGCTGCGCTTCGCGGTGTTACCCGCGATTATTTAGTATGATGAAAATTTAAAAATCTTTAAAAGTTAATTTAAAACAGCTTAATTACAAAAGCACACAACCAATTTATAATTTTGAGTAATTACCTAACCGACAAATAACCTCACTTTTTGAAGTAAATTAAAAAGTCTAAATGCATATATGTCATTCCAGCCTAAAATCTATCTCTATGCCTAATTTCATCCGGCTCCGTTCAACAGTTCTGGCGTGATTGATTAAATCCCTATACATCCAAACTTTCGAATTTATAATATTAGTGTGATTAGAGCAATGATGTTTCTCTCAAGATGAAATTCTACAAGCGTTAACGAAACTCTTTTTAAACATTTCTGATAAATATCATCGCTCCGTTCGAACCAACTAGTCTGATATATTGTTCGAGTTTGTCAACCCGAACCTTGGCCTTATCTGATGTCTACTTGCTAATTTGAGGTCGAGGAACATGCGACATGAACACATACAAACAAACCTATAAGTTTTATTATTATACATTTAGTATGAAAGTTATGTGCGAGACGAAATGTGCCAACAATACGCACAGATAAAAAACCGCTAACCGTTCAATATTGGCTCGTAAATTCATGATAATAAGTACTATTACTTAAAAACGAAAGTATTATTTAAGCGCTATTTCCTATTTTAATTTAATAGAATACTGGAAATCAGATAAGGTAAAGGTTAAGTTGAAATAACCAGGAAGATTGTGTTTCATTCATGTAATTAATTTTTGATTTTTTAAGATTTAAACTTTGTAGTGTCTGAAATAAAGATGGCTATTTCAAGATTATCTGTGGCAACTCAAATTGTAGAAATACATTTATATTTTATTCCAATGTAGAATAAGGCATACAAAAAATATTTACTGAGTAGTTAATTCAGAGATATGTTGAGTTTAATAACTAATTTGGTATCTGTCCAATAAAAATTAAAATAAATACTGGCAATTAAAACATTATACCGACCTTGCATCGCAAAAAATGTTACACACCTAAAAATTAACATTTGAATTGTGAAACCATGAAATGAATAATCTAAAAAATAAATTCACACGATTTCTGAAAAATACACCTATTATGTTACAAGGGATTGATTGAGCTGCATCCGGTGCAATTTTAACCTTTAGCACTTATAATCACAAGATGTATAGTCGCGTAGCAATGTGTGCGATGCAAAGAATAAACATATTTCAGAGCCGCTAGCCTTCCGCGATCATTAAAAAGCCTACAAGCATGTTTATAATACCTACCCGCTATAAATAACAAAGCCAGCGCGTCACAAGGATACTGCGTTTGTGTAGGAAGGCCATGCTAAGTTGTTTAGTATGGATGATTCCTGATTTTTCCCTTGTCTTATAAATGTTGTCATACTGGTATGTATGCGATCGTTGTGACTTAACGTCTCGATGATAAAAAGTAGTATATAATTTTATAATAATAAATTTGTTTATTTTGTTCCATTATTGTAAGCGTCAATAGCCTATTGATTTATGTTACCGTCTGCGAATCGTTAGGGTTAATACGACTATTAATGTGAACCATCCCTAGCACAAGCTTTAGTTGGAATGGTTAACAAGAATGTTATATGCGAATTTCATGTTACTATAGATACTACATTTTTTCTCGAATAATGTGTCATTTTCAACCAACTTCAAAAAAGGAGGAGGTTCTCAATTCGTCTTAATTTTTTTTAATGAAAGTTACCTCATAACTTTTGGAGTGGGTGAATCAATTTTGTTGATTATTCTTATTGTTTGAAAGCTGATGCTGCTCATCCATTTCAATTTAGTCCAATTCCGACAATAGCATCCATGAGAAAACCGTCTAAGTGTTAAATTTGCATAAAGTATGTGCGCCAGAAATGAACGAATAACTCAATAACACGCCAAATGGTTTCCATGATTCATTGTTTATTAGAAAGGATGTACTTTAAGAGTCGTTTTATGGAAGTTTGCTTAAGTTCTAATTATTCTATGTCGTGATATTCCTACAGTAATACGGGTAATAGCGTTTAATGTTTGATTCGATTTGGAGTAGATCTTTGTTTTTGCTCGTACTTGCAACAAAACCCGGATATATCCGGGCATAAGAGACGATCCGGTGAAATGCAGACAACATGCGACCCTACTGCGTGTCGGACGGCGACGGCGAGGTGGGGGGAGGGGCTCACATGGAGGGGAGGTGCATTTCGAAAGTTGCACCAAATGCGTCGCCTTGACCCCGATCCGCGTCTGCGTCGCTCCGCTTGCACTATTATTATTGCGTTTTTTTTCTTCTCTCCAACATCTGATGGTCATTTGGTAAGATGTCGACCACTACAGATGTACAGACGCTGTGTGCCATACGTGTGATGCTTTAACATCTGGAATACTAGGCAGTTGATTGATGTATGCCATTCTGAATATAGAAATTTGGTTTTGGTCTACAGCTTGTGAAATATACAAAACTTGTATCAGATCTAATGATCTAAGCCCTAATATTTACTTTATTTATACGGTTTCTTTTTTGGTATTTACCGAAGAAACTAGGCATCAAAAAATTAAGAATAAATATACAGTAAAATTATTAAGGGCGAGCCATATTCTTAGCTACTATGCTTGCAAGTAATTGACTGCGTTTTGCATAAATGCGTATTGCTAGTTACGAGAAGTAACGCCAGCCAGGAATTGCAATAGTTATTACATCTATCTGACTACCACACCACATGTGAAGTACTCCTTAGCGTATTAGCAGAAAGACTTAAAAACGGCAGCAGAAATAGACGGTTCAGTGACAACTAAATAAGAAGTTTCATAATAAATATTTTCACTAAATAACTCACCGTTTTCCTTAACAAACTCTTGCATACAATCCATCCTTTTCACTAAAAAACCACGGCCTTTGATTGTGCAAATTTGGACAAGACCGAGGTCGGACCCGTAAGGTGAGATGGGCGGAACAGCGCTTCTGTAGGTCAAATATCTGTGTGCACTTTAATAACTCACGTGGAGACCTTTCGACCTACTTGAAATCGAAGACAGTTAATGGCAGCACACTTAACTTGATAAAATATTAAAGTCACGTTGTACTGACAGAAGGAAATTACAATAGCATTATATGGTAACATTTTCTGGTAGTCATTAACTCTCGATTACAAATAGACCGTCATGAGTAGCTCATAACGGAAGCCTTTAATATAAGAATCAATCCTAAAGTCTAGGTTTAGGGTATGATCTGCGAACCGTAAGATAGTAGATGAGTGTTCCCCATTTGACTATTGACGTGAACCATCTCTTTACAAGATTAAGCTTAGTTGGAAAGGTTGACAATTATTAAAATATTATACTTACCATAGTATTTGGTAACATTTTATGGAAATCACCAGCTCTCGTTTACACGTAGGCACTCAATATACTACAACGTGAATATAACAGGAGGTAGGCTTGAATTGAGTGATAACACAAATAACACAACCAATGCCATAAAAAATCAATCAGTTCTAAATTACACAAATTTAGATTTTGACTCGATAATAAGACTTGAAGGAAAACAATGCCTTAAAAAATCAAATTCTTTAATCTTAAAACTATTTTCCGTTCGTAGCAACATGTGTTGTGACGTAGACGGCATGAAGCCGTGACGTCATGTGTACGTCAGCTAGCGAACGTGCGAATGGAAAATAGAAAAGTTGGAGTACCAATATGCCAGGAATACTGGTCGGAAAACACGTGTATGTCATTGTACAAACGCTGTATTGCGAACGCATGGCGTGAGTGACGTAGCTGCAATTTTTTTTAATACTTACGCTCATTGAATGCTATTTTAGAAATTAGCTTGCTATAAAATATGTTAAATACCAACAAGTTTCTTGTCAAATTGATTGATTGTACACTCGTGAACACAAATAAAGGGTCGGTTAAGAAAGTTTGAATATCTCGTAAGATAAAGAAGCTAGCTAACTCAAATAAATTTTGCATGATAGACAATTAAATATCATTAAAATAAAATATTTTTATAAATTTATTTATATTTCATAAAAAAACATAAATTTAAACGAAAAAGGATATCTTATGTAAATTTGGATAATACAGTATTTTTCATTAAATTTATTTTTATTTAAATTTTAGCACTTAGTGTTGCCTCCATGTAGCGAAAATATTTTTAAGGATATTTAATTGTCTATCATGCACAATTTATTTCAGTTAGCTAGCGTCTTTATCTTACGAGATATTCAAACTTTCTTAACCGACCCTTTATTTATGCTCACGGCTATATTATTGTTTTGTTCTCGATCTCGACGCCATAGAAAAACCTAAATTTGTCATTCGTAAATTATCCACTTCTGTTTCTATGTATAGTTAAGTTATGACGTGTAGTATATATATTGTAGTAACGGCTATCGAGCACACTAAACCCGGCATTCACTATAAAAAGTTGTTGAGTAACATCTTTTTAAGGGTCCATCCGACTAGTGTAAGTTAAGTAACAACTACATAAATTTATTAATAAAAATCTATTCTAATTTCTATTTTAATTAAAAAACTCGAAAGCCTATTCTAATAAATAATTATATCCAAAATTTTATTTTAAAATATACGTCATACTTATGTTGTAGAAATTATCGTCCATTCATAAAAACCCACGCATTTTTATATGTTTCGTTGTAAAAATCTATTTTGAAACTCCGTGCGTACAGTTTTAATAAAAATCCGCCTCACGGGGAGGTTGTATTTTAAAAATAAAAACTGCTTATTCACGCGTTGTAGGGCGCATGACTGTTTTCACGATGGAAACGTTTGTTGTATAATCTGTCGCATCGTCACAGAGAATTGGCGGGAAGCGACACGTGCGTACGGGAATAGCCAACTAATCAAACAATGGTTAACCGTATACATTTGTTTAAAAGGTATAGTCAACACAAATAAATTTAAGAGTATAAACAAAAACCGACTTCAAATTCGACTTTCTTCTCTATATTTCCGTTTTGTCATAGGAATATTACGAAATAGAATTAATCAGAACCTAACGAAACTCTCATTCAACTTTCCTCAAAGAACATCCTTTGCAATAAAAACTGAATGATCGATCAACCAAAAAACAATTGGCGTGATATTGACACGTTTACTCAAGGATCTCATTGTTAGAATTAGACCAACACGAGAAAAGCTTTCAAATAAAAAAGAATCATGAAAATCGCTTTACCCAGTCCAAAGTTATGCGCTATTAAACAAAAACAGACCAATTGAGAATGTCCGTTTATGAAGTCGGCTTAAAATATAAGCAACAAAAATATAAACTTCTTACCAGTGACGGATCAAACGCTGCTGCACACTAACTATCTCTTTTGTCTCCCAAGTATCATAGTTATATTACGAAGTTCTGGCTTCATTCTCCTTCCACAATCGTACTCGAGTTTGATAAGGGGTTTGGCTGAACGTCAGCGTTCCAGACTCTGCAACATTCATGCTGAGTGAGAGCTTGCTCACTACCATCTTTATTCATATCATTGCTGTGCTACATGTTTGAGCACAGCACATGCTGTGCCAACGCTTCGGCACAAGGTCTTTTTTTTCTTTGTTTTAATTACTTTTATTTATATATTCTATTCTACAAGCCGGCTGAACTTCAAACTCCCGACCTTTTGATCGTAATGGCGTACGCTTAACTATTGAGCTATCATAGTTAACTTCAAGGTTAATATTAAATGTTAAGTGTTGAATTTGGTTATACCTGCACCACCTATTAATAACCCTATGTGGTTTTAAGGGTGCTTAATGCGTGCAAACCCTCTTGTGGTTTATCAAAACGCTTATAATGTTTGGGGTTTCATTAACTATGTAAAATAGAATGTTTGTATAGACGTAGAATACGGCGTATGGCGTACGTATCTTTACGATGGAACAAATTCTTTGCTCCGTTCTATTTACCTGTATTTTTCATTAATTAATTACTTGTACACCGCGCCGCGCGACGATACCTGCGATATAATTTAAAATTTTCTAACATAAAAATAACCTATGTTATTTCTTATTGCCAGTGAAGGTTCCGTCAAAATCGGTCCAGCCGTTCCAGAGATTAACCGCGTCTAACAGACAGAAAAAATTGTAAAGAAATATATTTTGGTATTATTCATGTACATTTGCATGTTGTAATAAGTAATGTAGTACAAATAGACGCTCGGATTTTATTTTTTTTTGCATTCAATATAATGATGTAGTTTTGAATTAAAAATAATAAAAAAAATGACTGTCACACTGGCTAGTTAATTTTCGCGTCATGTTTTGTTGGGAAAATGGCGACAAATTCCCATTGCAATGTATCTGTGGTGACATCTTTACGTGCTTAGGCAATGTCCTAATGGAGTGCAGTTACGTATGTGACACACACTTTCACATTATTCATATGTAAATTTAGTCCGTAAACGTAAGGTTAGTCGCCCCTACTACATCTTGGAGTAAATATCAGATTTTTTTTTTGTTGTTGACGGGGAGGAAATCTTTAACAAGAGGTTACGTGCGGTTCTTACTCATTAAAACCGCCCCGGTGGCCTTCTTCGGTGCATGGCGTGGGGCTTCGGGATTTCCAGTGGAACGTAACGGGACTACGTTACGTTCCACTGGAAGAGCGCTGTGCTATTAAACACGTCCTGGAGCTGGTTACTAAAATTTTTCGTTGCAAATTTAAGCACTTAAATTTAATGATTGCATGGTAAATAACAAACGCTTTCTATTTGTTAGAAGTTAAAAAAATTCTAAGGCATGTGCCAATTCGCACTAGCGCCACGTGGCTGACCCATCCTTAAAGAGAAGGACTGCACCCAGTGGGAAATTTACAATATACATAGGATGTGACTTTAACGATATTTTCAAAGAGAAGTGTCTTTACTTAATTATTTTAAATTAACATCGATTACAGCTTTTTGTGGACTGGGTTATTGGGTATCAAGTGAGCCACGTGATCGTTTGTCTCTCTCGCATAAAACATATGTATAAGACTCTCCTCATGCTTTCCCTGTGACCATAAACTATGTGACCAAAGAATATGGAAACCACTGTGTTAACCGGCATAATAGTTAATATACAAATAGACAATTCTAGAAGACAATTACTAATTACCAAAAAATCGACAAATAATAGCGTGGGACAAAATTATAATAGTGTTTATTTCAGGGTTAAAATCAAAACCAAATATCAGAGTTACTTAATTATTTTACTCTTTTAGAATCGTATCACTCAATGAATGTTTTTTTTTAATTGTAGCAAAGGAAGCTTGCCTTGAGGCGCAAAGCGTGTATAAAAAGAGTTATGTTTCAAACCGTGTTTCGTTTTATTGCCGCAATTGTGGATCTAGCTGCAGTGCAATGCGATTGCAAACTAATTAAATTTATCTTTATTTATTCGACTCGTTTTACTTGAAACGATTATTTGAAAGTAACACGAGTTTAAAGCTCGTATAACAAATGCAAAAATGCAATTCAAAACGTTATTTTGAGGTTAAAGTTACAGCATATATATGTCCCACTATCTTCTTAATCATTTTCTGTAAAGAGTATGTAAAGGCAGACCACTCTTACAAAATTTTCTAACACAAGTTTCCACACGAGGTGTTTCTTCACCGCCGAGCGCGTGATAAATCAGCACATAAAATTGCAACAACAAATTAATTGGTCCCGGCACCGGGGATCGAACTCGGGTTGCTAGTGTACTCTGCAACTTGAGCCAACCGCCTGGACACTTAGTTACCATGGCTCTTTTCTATTTGGTGTTTCGTTATTATGTTTCTGTTATTGATTGTTTTTTTTTTATTCAGATAGAAATAAATTAAGCCTAAAAAGGTATGGTAACGTGACTAAATGCTAATAAGTTCATGGAAGAGACAAATTAAGGCAATAAAGTACGACGTCACGGGGCGTAGCACTGCCCGTCTGTCCTGCAGGCAGACCGTGTCGCTTTATGCGACATCTATATTAAAACGACTGCACTTTCCATGCACTATAGTAATATATGAGATTATCTAGTCTACTAGTTATATGAATATCGAAGCTAACACAGAAGAAACATAATATACGTTATTAATGAAAACGAATTAATCATCATTGTCATTGTTTGAACGATGACACAGCCACTCACGGATTTGACGATGAATTATAAAGCGGCCAGCTCGTTTAGGAAAGAACTAAAAACATAAAGATATCAAAAGATAAATCGAAAAGCAACAATTAATTTCAGATACTTTGGTTTTGGTTTTTGTATTAATTATTTGTTATAAATAGAACGGGAATAAACATTTTATAGTAAATCAATCTTCAAATACGTGTCTGCCCTTATTTAATAAAGGGAAACCAAACGAACAGTCAGAAAATTGCGATCTCGTTACCGCTCCCTAATTACGCCGAAATAATACACGGAACGTCGACCATTGTTTGTCCGAATTTTTTTTTAAAACCAAACTCGAAAAATGCAAATGGCGCAATTAAAAAAAGTCTTCCCGCGAAAAATGACGGCCCAAGATGGCCGCCCTATTTAGATCCTGCCTTCTATTGGAGCGCTAGCTTTAAATTTAAAAACGGAATGCACTGTCCTTGGCGAGCAAGGTTCGTTGACCTTCCGATGCATTTCGGCAGTTTCGCCTCGCAACCAAATAGTAGTAAGAACAAAGTTGTGTTGCAAATAGGTTTTAGCTTCTTTTCCTTTAGTTCTCAAGGTGGATTTTCATTAAGCTGAATTTACTATATCGCTTAGGCGCTGTGTTTTTAAGTGTAATACAAATTTACACTTAAGACTTACGGCATAGGTGTCGTTTTGGAAGGCGGCAGCGACTTTGTCGATTTTTTTTAAATTGTTTTATTTTCGATCTTGTACTTTTAGACCTAAAGATAAGAATGGTTTGTCGACTCTTGTAAAGGCGAGTTGAAGAATTATTATACTCCGCGAAGGTGAGCTAGACGGAGAGGGCTTTTTGTGAACTTTTTTGGGGCAAAGCCTTTAATATTAACGGACGTATAAAAGTACTTAAACAGTTGCATCCAATTTGGTTTTCTTTTTTTGACATTTGCGTTTGTGAGAAATGCGACATGGAGAAATAAATTAACATGCAATGTTTCATGTTTTGTGTAATTATATTGGCATTAATATTTTTAAAACAACAGATACTTCGTGTTGTTGCATAAATGATTAATCGCTTGTAAGCGAATAAAAGAAAGCGTGGGCCTTATATCGACGAAATTTAGTAATTTTAACGATGTGATCGACATCGATTATTCATTCATCTGTCTAACCTACGTCACTGTATGACAACTGCGATGAAATTATTTGGGAATAATTAACATCTAATGTGACCCATCTCCTAGCACTATTTGGAATGGTTATTTTCCTTTCTTGTCTAAAATTAAAAAACTTGGAACACATTTATAGAAATAACTTGAAAAATAATGCTCGATTGACCTTCCTTTTATGTCCTATGGATTCTAGTGTTTAATATTGGCTATATAACTGGCTCCAGTTTGCTTGATTGCGTTCCCTTCCCTTTGAAATATTTATTTTGTTTAAAATATTTTTCACGACACTTCAAAAGTTGTAAGATTCTATTGTAAAGAATTATGCATGAGAATGAAAATCCAGAAAAAGTCAAGGTCTCATATAATTTTAATAATGGAATAAACATTTTATTTAAAAGATATTCAGCGTCGTCAAATGACGTTTATAAATGATACGCAATATATTTGCTACGGAAATACCACTAACGCTCGGCGGAGCATTAAAATAACAACTGATAAGTAAAAAAAAACTGGTTAACATTGAGCCTACGTCAATGTAGTTCGGATTAGTAATCGCGTCTAGAATAGACATGACCTAGGCAACTGAGCCGGCGTTAGGTGTTCTAGAAAAACAAACGCTAAATAATTCGCCAGCTCTAAAACAAGAACTCTACGTCAATAATTAAGGTGTGTAGACATTAGAGTGGTTGCCGATTCAATATGAAATTTTGCACATGAATATTTAGTAATGTTTTTAATATACCCATGTGTGTTATTTTAATATTAATTATATAATATGTAATAAGCGAATTATTTTCTTTCACTCTAATGGATAAGAGAAAAATATGTAAATGACAGAATGATAATAAAAAACCGGTGTAAAAAATGATAAATTTGACGAATTTGATAATGAATAATAAAGAATCTTGTGTTTAAGTGTCTAGTGATTATAGATCACTCATCCACCTAAATGAAGGGGTTAATGTTTGTACGAATAATTGTTTAGCGACATCGTGTATAACGTATGACGTTTTCTATGTAGTGGGTAACAATCTTAAAGTTGCAGGCGTTCGAGCCTAACATTACGAAAATAAACCAAGAGTAGCTTTCAAAGCAAACAAGCCAGTAGTGAAACCGAAATTAGTCACTCGGGCTTTAGTGCAATGACTCGAATAGTGAGGGACGCTTATTCTATCGATAATTTTCAATTCACGAATTTCCAACGTTTATTAAAATTGGATTTTAATTTTCAAGTATATTCTATTCTAGCTCTGGCAAGCGTATGAAGTAAATAAAAGAGACTCGTATCTAATTCCTTTGATTTCAAATTCCGACTGTTGATAGTTTCATTCAACTTGTATTAGTGAATTTTATTCAACTTGTATTAGTAAATTTCTGCTATTTAAGTTTAGATTGTTATCTCATAAAATACCTTCGTATTAAATACTAAATAACTTCAAGAAATTAAAAACAGTTTGAGATTGCATTTCATTCTACTTTATATATTATTAGTTGATTGCAGATTTTAAATTGTTCTCTATATATATACGTATTTAAATACATTATTATATTGTCTAACATGGTCACGTTGAAATCTGATAAGTTTATTTATCTTTTTCCTCGTCACAAAGATACAATTGCCTTATGAAGCAGTTTTTTGTACTGCACTTTATAAGCACACAATGACGCAATAAACAAGAAAAGTCAAATTAAAATGTCTGCTTCTTATAACTCATTAAATTCATTGTCATAAAAATGGCATTTACACCTACGTGCGCATTAATAAAATTGAAATATAACTCGTAAAGCGATCAAATATAATCTAAAATCGCGTAACAAAGGCACAAATGCAAAAGGCCAAACTTTGAATTTAAAGGATCATACGCCACATCATAAAGCACTTATCTTTTATAAGCATCACGAAGTCGTCTCTACCCAAATTAGCATGTGTAACATAGTGCGTTCAGTCAGGAAACGATCGTTTTTTCAAGCTGGCCATCTTTGTAAATTCTTGCTACTGCATTCATTTGCATGCAACCGTCGCCGGCTGCTAATTCAAGAGGCCTGGATTCAACTGGCTGAGCGCTATTTGAAGGTAACGAAATTCTGTATTTACATAGTACTCGTCTGGTATATTTTAAAAGTTCATCGCTCTACCGAAATGCTTTATTCAAAAGTAGTACGTCGATTTAAATTGGTAATAACCTTATGACTTAGGCAGAGTACATTATGAATTAAAATACATACATTGTTTGTGAATTGTGACAGCCTGCGTTAAGTGGGTAACATAATTCGGCGTTTTAATATGTGACGTTTACATATAATAGTGTCATTGTACGGACTATAAAATTGGTTATTTTAATTGCATATTTTAAGTCAATTTACATACTCTTAGTGTTAGTATAATGACCTTTTAAATTTATTTTTATTTATTAAATATTTTTGAATAAAAATGCTAAATGCTAATTTGTTTCGTTTTACTATCATTGTTCTATTCTTCCTTTCTATTCTTATATTGAAATATATTATTTTTATATAAAATCTGTTTTGTATATATTAAATAATTATCAATATTGCAATACACATATTCTAATTACCTATATATTGTTTAAGTAGTTGTGATGTTACTCTCTGATAGTCGGGAGTTCAAAGCTCATGCCAAAGCGTTTTCTTATTTGACTGATGACAAGAAAAGTGGCAAGCTTAATATTGTCAATTTTGTCTAACACAGTTCTCACTCCTCCCTCCCCCCCCCCTCCATATTTTACTTAGGTTACATATGATTCTTTGCATTGCATTTGGTTAGGCCCGAAGAGCCTTAAAATAAGTTTTATAATTTTGTTATTAAATTAGTAACGTTTATTTTTTAAGGTATAGTCGACACTATATAGGATGATCAGAAAATAAAAACGCTGAATTAAATCGATAGCCACACGCAGAGGAGCATCATACATCACTACTATTTCTAATTTCACGGTCGGCGTGTCTATGTGTGAGCGCGCGCTAGTGTGCGTGACCTTGCCGCGCGATGCGTTTCGGCGGTCGTTCAACCCGATGCATTCCCATCCCTGACTTTGGCCGCGTGGGTGTACATACCTACCTACAACATGCGCTATATACACACTTATCTATAAGCATTATGGAAATATGTATGAACGTTTGCAAAGGCGATACATATTTGCACCTAATTAGTAGTCGTTTTTCAAGTTTTAATTACGACATGCGCCTTCGTAATAGTTGGATCATTTTAATCAATCATCAATTAAATTATTTTGTGCAATACCTGCTTACTAGTGTTTATTAATATTATGATAAAGACCAAAAAGAAAAATATGACGAGATGACGCAAAGGGAAGTTGAGAGGGAGATATAAGTTAGTGAAGATAGAATGGGAAAGTTTTCCGTACTAGTGTAGGGGCAAGATGAGAGATGCGAGCACACATTATCTTGTTCTCTTTAACAACGGTGTATATATTATGTTATACACATACAAACATTATATAGTATCATAATACACGTACTTTATTTATGTTCATTATTATGGTCGCTTTGTAGATTTCAGAAGTCGATGTCAAGTAAGGGAGTCGGTATAGAATGTATATTATTTAATTTTGTAATATTTGGAGTTCAGAAAGTTTTGTTTTTCAAGCTGTACCCCATGTCTATGATAACTGTCGCATTTGTGACCAACTAGGCTCAGTTGGGATTCTACAATTGTTTGGATAACGCATGACAGATTACCTATTGATTGAAATTTATCTGTTTGTACAAAAATTATGTAATTTTCCACTTCCCATAAAAAGGTGAGGACAGCGCGCCCAAAGCCTATGACCAATTTAAGATGACATATAAGGAAAGCTTCTTGAAACAATGTGCGGTTGGCCTTTCGTTGTAAATGGTAGCCTCACCGAAAAGTCAAGGATTCGAAGCCGCAATTAGCCGAAGGAAGTGCACCGCCTGTACGTATTGGAAACTGGGTATGACGAGTTTAGTGAAAAAATCAAAAACGTTGCCGAATATGTCGATAATGATAATTGCTAGCCGCGATACAACCAAATTTTTTTTACTATTTTAAACCCTGTTTATGCAGAACCGTTGCTTTCTTTTATAAAACTTAGATTACATTTACAATTATTGCAATTTCTTCGCTCACTTCTCTAAATGCCTACGATTCCCGAAGTATCATTTAAGTTAGTTGAGCTTAAATTGTCCCTTTAATTATCGGTGAAATAGCCATCAACCGAGCCGTGGTTCGTCCCTCTCGGGCGCTAGTAACCGTCCAAGCCTATACCCTCAGTATACCCCTCTCCGGGGGGACCCTTGTGTTGAGTTACCTACTGACCTAAGAACTATGCCACCTCTCACATGACGAAATAACGTCACAAAAACAAAATTCAAATATAATATATTATAAAAACATATATGCAGGTTATTACCTAGAATTTCTCTAATACTTAAATTCGACTTGAGGTCGATTTTTGTCTTTACTCGTAAATATAATTGTCTAGGTTTCGATACATAATTCGTTCGATAATAATAATAATTCATTTATTCAATTAAGTAACTTAGACTCTATTTAATTTTAAATAACTATTAAATAACAAGCTTAAATTATAATATTATAAGATTATAATATAAAATTATTATTATTATTATTTAATAATAATAATATGAAAAATATAATATTATACTAGCGACTTGACTATGCTTATGAATACCTTACCCCATGTGAGACGGCGCTGCATCTGTTTACATAAACACAGTCAAGCCTTTGAGCGATCATGCTCAGGATGCTCTTGGAGCTGGTCCGCACCCTGTGCACACCTCTTGCGCGTTGTCGCAAAAACATGCCACCTGTGCATTCGCGAACATCCCCGATGCACTACAGTAACAGGATAACCCCAACAGAACCCTGAACGCGTTCTTATATTGAACACGAAGAGCGCTGTACGATATTTGAGTATACTTCGCCCACAGACTGTAACAGACGTAACATTTATGCAGTAGTTAACAAAATTATATGTAGTAAACAATTTTTTTTAATCTATTTATACCAATTCATATCTATAAAAAAACGTGCTTCAAAATTTTACGTGAAGTAAGTAAGACAGATGAACAACAAAGTTGACTAATTACAACTAAAACCCCAACAAATTACAAATTTAAACCTCTGACCCCGAAACATTTCAAATTCCAACCGCCATTACCGAGATTGCGTGAACCGTCTACAACTCGTCTAGTCGTTTCACATGTCCATAATATGTAGCACCGACTTGTTCAAATGATACGCCCCGCACTCGTTCCCTACGCTCGTATGTTGGAGGGGGCGGAATGGATCAACTATAACTGGACGTAGTGCATAGTGGTCCTGACCTAGAGACGATAGTCGCCGTTCTAGGTCAAGGAAGGATAGACACACACATACGTGCTAGTTTGTGCACGCACGGCACACAGACGACGCCATTGTGTTAGTTTATGCAACACAAGCGCGCATCAATAGAGTTCGATTTGTGTTGGCGCGGTTAGAATCGTTCGTTAGTGCGTATGCCTGTTATCTGTGGTTCGCTTATTGTCTATGGTTTTTATTTTTGTATATGCGATTAGTATGACCAAGTATATTAACAATTTTTAAGGATCTATGTAATATCTTTAAACGAGCAATTCTTCTATTATACATAATCTAAATCTTCGAAACCCCTTAAACGAATGTCATGAAATTTAGCATGCAGAAGGTTACGGGGGCTATAAATCGATTAAGCTAGGTTTCATTTTTAGAAAAATATGCCGCTGTATGCCGGGAATAGTGTATACAAAGTAGATGGCGGTGCTAAGCAACGAATAACAAGTAAATACTTCAATGAGTTTGATGTTAGACCTAAAAAATCAATTTGAATTAAATTTATTTATAAAATACATATTTCACATAGTTGGTTAGTGATGAATCGATAAAGTAATCGATATTCACGTCAAAAAAATATTGTTACGCACAAGTGCACCTTCAATGTTTGGACGCAGCGGTATAATTCGCGTCCTGGCTGATTTTCGGGCGGGACTTTTGTAAAAATAAGAAGACACTAATTACGACTCTCTTTTGTTTTACTATGCATTATTAATTTTGCTGTAAACTGAATTTAACGATTTATCTGTACAATAAAAGTATAATTGTGTTTGTGTTTGGTGTTTAAACAATATAGTGCGTGGAGATACGTTTTATTGAGTTGCAATAGTAGAACGTACAGATGAAATAGATCACAAAGTTTGAAACAAAAAGATGGCGCAGTCATTCGGTTAAGGCCAGGAATGGCTAATGGGATCGGAGAACGACTTGAACTAGAGTTGGACGGGCCAGTTACAGTTTTGGTGAGATCGAAAAATATTATTCATATTTTATCATTATGTAATGCGTATCTAAATATAATTACCAAAATACATGATTTACATATAAAGCTCGATATTCCTATTAGTTCGTTGTTGTAAAACAAAGGTTGCTTTTAGCTGTTTATGTCACGCAAACACGGGTAGGCAGAAATCGTTTTCGCTGTCACCCTTCTCACCATACTTATCAAATTCTTTGCCAGTGACATTTTTGTATGTAAGAAACCCATTCTTCTAGCACAAGCTGGTTGGGTTTTGAATCTTCGACACTAAGATCGTAAAACATTCACGGAATTTTGTGATCGAAAGCTGGACGCCATTTTGGTGCATATATTTAGAAAATGTTTTGTTTATTGTATATTGTCATAACTCTTGGTAGTTTTATGTGTACCCAAATAAATGTTTCTTTCTTTCTTAAAAGCTTAGTAACTATGCTGCGGCTGATTATAGATAAAAGAGAAAGTAAATCAAACTCAGTGAATAGATTCATGTGAATGGCAAACAGTCTTGTATTCCTCATTCATATAAACAAATCCAAGCTCTCTAATTAGTTATTTGTCAGCTAATTGGTTTGAATATTCAATTAGCTAAATTAAAATTAATCACTACCAGAATTGAAGCGCGAACTTTCATATTTACATGAGTTTATGAAAAGTATTTAGACATGTTGTAATGGCGTCGCATGTTACTAATCAGCATCTTTATGCTGATTATATTTTATTACGATTTTAAGAAGTGGTATACCATCATATTAAGGTATCGACGGAGTCGTAGTTCGGCCCTGTTATGCTCCCCTATTTCGGAATGCTAATGCGATTAGAGTATATCCATCCAAGCCGAAGTTGCAGTTCAGGCTAAGCGACCTTAGAGCTCTTCCACCTCTCAAACACAATGAAACTGTTGCGATCCGCTTCTCTTGATAAGCAGCGTAGGTTAATCATAAAAACAGAAGCGAAGGTCCTGTGTCTACAATATTTTTATGGGGTATTAAAATTAACCGTATTGAGAGTAAACCTTTCAAAACAAAATCAAAATTAACATTAAACAAACATTCTAAATACAAACAAATTGAATCTTTTGTAAATTTCCTAAAACTATATGCCTACCACTTTAAAGAGTGTACGGCGTGAATGTTTTTGTTCATTTACCCACCAGGATTTAATTTAAGAAAACCGATTAATAACTAAACTTAAAAATATTTAAAACTAGTCACAACATAATAAAGGCAACATATCGTGGCAATAAATTTTACTACACCGAGCTTCACCTTGATGTTTTTACACTTAATTCTAACCATAGACAGGGAGCGGTGCGCGCGGGAATCCAGTTTGTTCGACCTTACGTCCTTCCCAGCTAGCTCAACAGATCCACAAGAGCCCTTCATTCTTTTTATCAAGCCGACCGGTCGCTGGGGCCCTTGAATATTTGAATATGCGCCGTATTTCCTCGTAACATCGAACTTATACGGACAAGGGCAGATCTACGTATAATAGTCTTGAACAGTATACTTTGTAAGGATCGAGGGACGCACTCTTACCCGACTTTTGTAAGTCGATTCGGAAGTAGTAACTTATTTTTCGTAATTTTTTTCTTCTATTATGTTATGTTGGTGAAAAGTTTAATCTGTTTGTATTTATTGCGAATATACTTTTCTGTAAGTATCTTTTGCGAGAAGTTAAGGTTAAAAAAATTGATGTGCACCACATAATGGGAATGTGCTAAATATCAAGCGGAAAGTCATTAATAGTCTAAAACTGAGGGAGCAACATGTGGGTGCCTTCTTAATGCTGCTGCCTCCCGACCTCAGAGGGAGCGAGGAAGCTGGTGGCTATGGCCACACAACATTGATGACTTTCTTTCTTAGTTCATGCGACCCATGTGTGCAAACTTAGGTTAGGGTATGATTTCAGCTTTGTAGTTCTGAGCTCTCAAGAATAAGACTACAGTATCCCCTGCCTGTCGTAGAAGGCGACTAAAAGGGGCCTCGGGTTCACTGGACGACATCGGGTGGGGGCCTTTGTCGTCCGCTAAGATGGACCCAGGAAGAAGGCGACATCGGCTTGCCCGTGTCGCCTTACACTGCAAGGGCACAGAGGGGAGGGAGTAACCTCCCCCCCCTATGACGTGCTCTTCTTGAGCACAGTGAAGAGGAGCTTCGGTGCGTTTCAGTGGAGATCCCGGAGCCCCTCGTCATGCACCGAAGAAAGGGCCATCGGGGAGGTTTTAGTGGGTAAAAACCCCACATAACCGCCGCCTTCCCCAGAAGGCGAGGTATCTTTTTGAAGATTAACTGAAAACATTAAATGAAAGTTAATAAAAAAGAGGTATGATGGGGCTGACATGCCAAAGAGGGCAAAAGTCCCCAATAAATAAATAAAGAAAAAAAAAGGTTGTAATTTTTTTGACGAACTACACAGATTGGCGAGGGAAGCCCTTAATTGCTCCGTTGAGGATTGAGAGGTGGCACAGCTCTTAGGTCGCTTAGCCTGAACCTCTATCGCTAGTAACGACACAAGGGTCCCCCCGGTGAGGGGTAATCTCGGTTTCGACGGTTACTATGTCACACGTAAGCATTCTGATCCGACGGCGTCCGAGAGGGCCGAACTACGACTCGATCGGTTACTATTTCATGGATAATCTAATCACTTCAAGAGTAGTTTGATGAATGGTTAGGTTTAATTCTATTTCGTAATATTCCCACGATAATTCGGAAATACAAAGAGGGCGTCGACGCGTAATCGCGTTTAATTTAATTTGATTGAAGAAAGTTAATAACTTAACTTTCTTTCTACTTTTGTTTCTTGATTCGTATAAGTGAAAGAAAAATATTTATAATACTATTCTGATTAACATTCAAGGTTTAATACGATAAAAATTCTTCTCTTTAATAACGCAATAGGTAAAATAGCTGAAATTGCATGCGTCACTTAAACATGAAATGCAGATTAAAAAAGCACGCTCGTCCGAAATTACGAATTGAAAAAACGCAATCAGCCGAAATAAAACTTCATTTCAAATTTCGAATTCTGCTTAAAAAACATTCGCTAATTATTGAACGCAGCCGGCTCATGTACGAGCGGCGGCCATGTACATTGTACATAATTTCTTTTTGTATTTGGGCGCTGTGTGCGTACGTGTTATATAAAATAAAAAGGGTGTTTTTGTCTATGTGCCAAATAAAAATGAGGGCGTAATGTCCGGTTGCATGGGCCGTTTATCGTGTCAGTCCATTGGTAAAGTGCGATAAGGTCATTTATTTAGTTATTTAAAAAATGTACTTCGACTTTGTTTTCTTTTTATGATCAGTGGATCTCAAATTACATCGCAAAGAAAATCTATACTGAATGATGAAGTAAACAAAAATAAAAAGACAGAAGTATAATGTAAAAAATCCATAGAGTTTTGAATTCGTTTGATAAGAGGATAACGAGAGGTAACTAAGTAGTGTTTAACTTAGCCACGTTGAACAAAGGCGGCTTACCACAAAGATCGAGCTTAGCGCAAACAAAACGCCTCTCACTAAGCAACATTTTTACGCTCTGCTGGAGACGCAGATCTTGATGGCACGCTTTTGAATTTGGAAATTGGATGAAACTTAGGCTTCTTTGCGCCGGTTAAATTCATTTACAGTTGGTATAATATCACAAATTTCACTAAAATACTTAAAATTTAAAATTTGAGTATTTTAATTACAGTCTCACGACTAGGCTCCTGTCGCCGAGGCGAGATGGTAAGTACTAATGCGACCCCATCTCGCCCCATCATGACGGACGATGGTTCACCATGGAAGGTTTCAGTCGGTAGGGGCCTCTCGTAGGCCGAGTCCGAGATACTTGCTCGCATCCCAAACGTATGAATAAAAGCATTTCCTCCCATGCAAGCCCAACACAAGCACATTAAGATATTTCTATTGTTATACCGAACAAAAACAAATGATATCTCTTCTAGATAATTGTAATCGTTTGAAAAGTGTCATCTGTTTACATTAACTCTCATTAAAACAAAATGTCGGACTAAAGCATTATTTCATATCTGTGTTACCATTACAAAAATGGAACCAATTTAAAGGTCAACTTTCACTTTTAAAACAAGTTTAGATATTTTCCATTTATTATTTTTAAACAGCGATTCCGTGGAGCTTTTTGCATCATATGTTGACTTGAAAAATGTCCAACACCTGTTTTCAGTGATATCTGATACACAGATAAGAAGGAATATGAGACTGTTGATATTAATATTCTATATGCGTTTTAATGCTCGAGTGAAAGTTTGCGACAAATTCGTCGCTTTTGACAATCCACCTTAATCGAAGGAAATAACGTAATAAATACTGAGGGTTAAATTAATTGATTCAAGTATCGATTACTTGCTTATTGAAGTTAAAGTTACAGCCTTTATATTATATTTAATATATATGTCCCACTGTTGCGCGCAGGCCTTCTCTGTAAATAGAGTATAAGGGCATAGTCCACCAAGCGGCCCGAGTGCAGATTGGCAGACTTCACAAATCTTAGAAAAATCTCTAAAACATGTAGGTTTCCTCACGATGTTATCCTTCAACGCCGAGCGCGTGGTAAATCAGCACATAAAATTGCAACAACAAATTTATTGGTGCCGGCACCGGGTTCGAACTCGGGTTGCTAGCGTACTATGCAACTTGAGCCTACCGCCCGGACACTGAGCTACCACTTCTCGCTTATTAAGTTGCTTTAAATCAAGTATTTTATTGAAATAAATTGCAAAGACAATGAAGTAAGGTGACGAAAAATACATATTTTGTAAAATGTCTTTGTAATCAACCACCCTGTCGAAATATATTTCCATGTTGGATGGACCAATGACCGTTCAAGCAGAGGTTTCGAGGCGAGGAAAAGATGTTCAAGCTCAGAGCTCTGACACAGGAAATCGCTGTAGTTTCGTTCCAAAAAATGTCGATGATTCTTATATTACAGTATGAATGGTTATAATTAACTTTCAGATTTTTGACATTGACATGACAAAAACTTTCTGACAGAATTCCTTTATCGAGTATTTATTTATTCCTATGTTAAGATCGATATAAATTGATGTATGTTTAAATGTTCCTTAATTTATTTTGTATTTTGGCAAAGTTATCTATATTGTTAGTAATTTATAAGATTGGTACTATATTATAAAATAATGTTTTTCAACTGTAAACTTTGTATACAGCTAAGATATTATATTCAGAATCAGAATAAGCTATTCTTATTATACAGTTCATTTATTTGAATTAAAACATAGTTAAAGAAATTTGCCATGGACACATCATTATATGTTCAACTGAGAGACTTGAATGTCGATGATAGATTCACAGAGCAAATATAAGTCGTATGTCAATAAGTTTTGATTTTCAAATTATTTTTGTTAAATATTAAAAAAACAACTGTGGCAGGCTTATATAGCCTTGTAAAGAAAAATGTGGTATGGTATAAAAAACTCGTGTGGTTCTAATTAAGCTCGATAGAGACAAAGAAATTTGTTCCCTGTTTATCTTTTACCAATGTGTTGTGACATAGGTCGCAGACATAATAATTGATTAAACCGTACGTATACACTTTCGACAACGGACCGGCTGACATTCGAAATTTAAATGAAGTAGCTATCGCAATTAGTGCGCACACACGCGCGCCGAGACACGTGCACACAGGCGTACACGACAGAGCGTTGCGAATAAAAATGTTGTGATCAAAAATGTGTGAAAGAATGACACGCACACACGGCCGCGTCGCCACAATTCAATATTGCTTGTCATTGGACGTAGAGTTAGCAGGTGAAATGTAATTATAATTTCAATTACTTCTTACTTTTATCATTTCACTAAAATGTCAAATAAATACATATTTAAAAAAAAAATATTACTGAAATGGTTATCAGGATGGAATAGGACCATTTACTATAATTAGCCATATAATTCGAAATCTTGAAACGTAGGCTATAGTGGTACTTAGGATCTGATGGTCAGGGTTCGAATCTTAGTTGGCTTGCACCAATGAAATAATGACATTTTTTTGGTTTTTTATGTAAAAAAAAAAATGTTTGTGTCTGGTGACGAAGTTTAATGTACGCAATGGAAGCTGTCTTTCTACCCTGCTGGGGTACAAATCGTCAGAGCTTATTTAAATTTATAAACAAACATGATTAAAAATATATCTTCATAGCAAATAACAGTATAATGCTGCTTTATTATTCTTCCTTCATTTAGCGATTTCCCGACCTCTTAAAAGGGTTCGATTTCCTATTGCTCTACTTTTTATTAAATTAATAACTTTGAGATGTAATTCAAATAAATATTGTACAAAATTATTGGAATATTTTTTGTTACATTATGCGGTGGTTCTTCCGACTGTACTTGACAATCCAACCTGTATCATGCACACTAACACAACTACACCCACACAATCACGCCGTCACAAAGTTGTACACGAATTTAACACCATGTGCGTTAAGGTGGCATCGCCATATTCGTAAATGACTATCCCCTTTAACTTTTGGTTAATAACTACTGACTTAAAAATATTTTAAATAACATTGAATAAATCAAATTATATATCATAGTGACAGAATAATAAATACATTTTTCATTAAACTATCTGTAGGAGTAAATCTTGAATCTTTTATACCTACTTAAACTATAAAAAATAACAATTTAGAAATGATGTACAACATTTAATAAAGGAATGAAATTCATTCTCAAAATTTCACGTAGTTAATTATATCTGTCCTTATATATTTTGAAAGATACCGAAACTTTTAAGAGCTAATAAAATTTGTTAAATAAACGGAACTGTAGTTGGAGTGCCTTTGATGCATTTAACATCAAGATAAACAACAGATAACAATCACTTATAATGTCTTAAATGTCACTCAGAACCATAATTTACAATCATGATTATTAAAGTGCCGACCCCATCTTTAAGACATTCAAACGTATAAAATCAGAATTATGAAATGTGTAACCACATCGAGCTAATTAAGTTAACTGTCGTCACGTAAAGCGGTCAAATATAGGTCGTGGTATCAAGTTAAAAAAGTGAAATGCTTCATAATTTAGTAAGTTTACGAAATGTTATTGAGCGTTGCAGTTTGAAGTAACCTTGTACCGATGCAGTGCCATCTATTGCAGATTACTGTGCTCGCGAACGTAATTCAATACCACGCACGATTTGCAATTAAATTTTAGATAATGGATGTAAGATCAATGCAAAACACATGCATTACCACCGTCGCAGCAATAATTTTAAATACCCAGCTTATATTTATATAAAATCCAATGTTATTAAAAATGCAAATTACATCATTATGAGTGAGTATTCACAACAATTATAGAAAACCTACCGCCGTAACCCTCTACATTGTTATTTCCGTTGCGACGTCTCGCGCACGGAGATCGAATAAGGTGCGATTCCTGTCTCATCCACACAAATAATGACACTCCCGAATTTAACATTAAATGTTATGTTTTTGTTTTTAAATAAAGAGTGACAATATTTTTTTCACAACATTCTTGTTAACCATTCCAAATAAGGTTAGGCTTCTGTTAGGAGATGGCTCACGTCAATAGCGAATTCGAACCCACGACCTTACGATCAGCCAGCCGCTTATAGAATAGCTAGAAGGCTGTTAATATGTTACGAACATAATGCTCTACGACACACAGACTGAATGACAAATCGGACAATCGTCAATCTTCAAAATAACAACAGATATATATCATACTTTATCTTTTATTTCAAAACTTTTTTAAGACACAATTTTTTTAAATTCTCTTATAAAAATAGAGATTCGATTACATTCTTATGTTCCTCATAATTTACGTACGCTTTTGCCACAGGAAATAAACACCGGTACTGTATACTCTAAGATACGACCTCTCTCAAATCGTGTCTGTACTTAAAGTTTGTTTATGTATGTAAGTACGAGTGTGTCGTAGCGGCGCATAAAAGACAAAGGTCGGCAGAACAGGTTCTTTGAATCATTCGCAATCGATTTTATGCAAGTTGTATCAATATATTAACACCGTTATTGGTGAAATTTTTGTGCGAATGGCATCATTAAGTGACTACGTTTTATTTTTTAATGTTCCTGCAAACTTATTTTCATAACATTCAGTTTATTTTTAATAAAATGTTTACTTGTCAAGAATTACGTAAAAGTTTTACCTTGCACTTAATTATTAGAAAATTTTTAGAACTAATTCACTTCTTCATAAACAACTTTCCTCGCGGTTTTCACTATGGGTAATGCCGACGTAACACACACTCGACTGTTGATTTTTAATATATGTAGCGACAAGGCTGCAATTTCGGAAATTGGGGATGAGTACAGAAAGTAAAAAACGAAATTAGAATATTTGCAAATATTTAAAAGCATTACATTGATACTTTCAAATTAAATTACGACATAGTCGTGGTAAATCACGTGCTTTAGTCGAATCGACGGATCGGTTTGTGTTCTAATTATTTAAAGTGAAATTCAATCCAAGATGGCGTCGCAAGCTTCCGTTCGTTGCGAATAGTGGCATACGTTATTTTTACATCGCCCCATTTTTAAATCGATGCGTTCTCTCGCGTCGGCGACATATGCACATACAAACGCAATACCTAACAAACTCTCTCAAACAATAAACACTTTAAAGTCTTTGACCTAAATTTTGAATGCATCCGAACTGGGACACGCAAACATGAGTTGTGGGCTTTAAACAAGATGAATTGAGAACATATAGATGTTATGTATCGAGAGCGGTGGCCAGGCTAATACGTTATTATTCAAATACTTTTATGCGACGACAAAGTTACAACGATGATACCGGCATTATTCATTGAAAAATATGAGATCAATTATTATTTATTGTACCCTTTAAATGCTGAATAAAACTGTATAATTATAAATATAAATTATTAATAAGTCTTCAACTTCGATTACCATCGCATTGGTCAATAATTTTTGTACACTTAAAAAAATAGGTTCTTACGTTCTTTAACTCTAGCGTAGGCAGCAATTGTAACTGTTTTTAGATTATGAATGAGGTGAGTCCATTCCTCATTCGTACATTCAACCAAACCTTATCACCCACAAATTTTCTTATATCATCCTCTTCACGCAACATTCTTCCCTCATCACACAGGTTCGAATCTTCGTTTAGAGATTTTACGTTTTTAGGATGTTACTTAATATACATATATACACATACATACATACATTTACATACAAACATACATTTTCCCTCCTATTTCTTTTTTCCTACGTTCCTCCCTGCAGTGATATTTTGATTTCAAAACATAACTATAAATAGGAAAACATGTCGGCTTTAAAAATACGAAATACATAAACCAAATTACTTTTACATTGTTTAGCCAATATATTTTTGCGATATTGCGTTATTTCATCTGACATCTGATATTGATCGTAATTAAAACATTTTGAGTATATCTTTAACGTGAATTTTAAAGTAATTACTTAATAGATTATCTTGTGAAGCGACAATATCCGTTTCTGAACTTTAATTGTCTGTTTTATCGAAAAGTTGTGTTATATTGGAAATGACATATTTATATTCTGACATATAATTAATAACACACGACGGTTGGGCGACATGAAACAATATAAGTTTTACGATGTTTTAAAATAATCTGGCGGTTCAAATATTTTGTCCAAATTTATGTAATTTAAATCAAAGTGTTCGAAGTTAGCACAGGCAATGGATTATTGGTACTGATAATAAACTAATTACCAGTATAGAACTGATATTATTATATACTGATATATTATTAAAGAATGAGGTAAACGAAGGAGATTGATTGCTGGAATGCTGTACGGAACTTGTAAACATCGACATTTACTAAAAATAACAAATAGCGCAATAATGCATCAATATATTTCTTTGTTCGTATACAAAGAAATATCTTAAATTTGTTATTTAACCTTAAGGTAGGATAGCGGTCGATGTTTGCTAGCTTTAGTAATCTACCTTTTTGTTTGTATGGTACAACAATTAAGTGTAGTATTTATACTTGAGTGTAGTATTATATTTATATTCAGTATTTAACTTTTTGGCAATGAAGGTATGGTAGATAATATGTCTGTAATAGATCGTTTTCATAGTAAACGTCACTGGCAAATAGCTACACCTAAGGTGAACTCTGCCGAGACGGCCAGTCACTTTTGCAGGGTAAATTTTCTGCCCCTGTAACATAAATAACAAAAGAAAGTACTTTATGTTCGCACAAAAAGTTCATCTTATGTTGTTAATCGAAGACGACGTTAAATACCAATAAACTTTATAAATAACATTAATTATAAAATCATTATCTTTTTTTAAATAAATGACAATATCAAGTTAAATAAGATATTGAAATGATTCGTTTCGTTCGTCGAAGATAGACACAAATTCTATCTTACAACATGCACATGCACTAGAGACACTCGAAAAAAAATTCACATTATCATTTAAGAGTGTCGTTTTCCCGCCAACTTCACGGTAACATTAAGGCATGCAACTCCCATTGCCTAAAACTACGCTCAATGTCTTCGCTCTTTCCACCTAACGCGTTTTGGCGGAGACGTCAAAAAGACTTCCACAGACAATTATATGCTTTTTATATCAATCTCGAGGTCTTTTTTTGTCTGTTATTATATCTCGTTTCACATGCTGCCAGTATTATCATTACCAAAACTTAAGGAGTAACCGATTGACCGAGGATTTAATGAAGAAATAATAAACCTCTACTTTCCAAAGTCGCGGCGGCTAATTTATATATATTTTTTCTCTTCACTCGTTGCATCACGAGCCGTCCGTTGCAATGTGACCTCGATACGCACACATGTGCGCCGGCGTGTACAATTATCTCGTTTCGACACGTGTGTGCGTGAATGATGCGTACAGATTCACCAATACATATGCGTTTATTAAAAGGCTGTTCGATTTTGTACGACGAAAAAAATGTTTTGAATTTTAAATAACTTTACGTGAAACATTTTACCATTTATTATGTTTATTTAAAAACCGATTAACAGGAAATGCTGATCGAACTGATATTTCACTAATAATAATCATTGTTATTATTAATGAAGTATCAGTTTAACCAAATTCAACCGTAATAAAAAAAACTAGTAACACCCCGAAGCAGGTTCTATTTTTAGTATTTCCGGAATTAAATTACGATAATATTTAATCTGTAGAAATTCTTGTAATCAATTTCTCTATTTCTTTCCTTGGGCTATGTTGGAAAAATCCGTTATAATGTTAATTGAAGTCTTAAAAGTCTGATTATTTAATTGAAGTGAAACTAAGGCGATGATTTGATACCTAAAACAATGCATGAGTTGTGGATAAAATTATTCATTAGTATTTTGGAACAACCTGTATAATGGGCGGGCTCCGTACACACAATCACGAAATTTCCTCTCTCATCTGATCTGCTCATAATAAAATGTGGCTTTTTTATCACTATTTACTTTTTTCTATGTACTGCATTAATCTGTATATACTCTGTACATGACTCGCCTCGTATTGCCGCGATATAACAAACAGGCGCCGGACTTCCGTTTGTCCATACAACGAAAGCTCTTTGAAGAAACCATTTAACAGCGCAACACAAAGTACAATACATTCCTTATCATCTATACATTTTTTTCAACACTCTCGTCTCCGTACACATGTACCGTCATTTTTAAAACATCTCAAAGTTTTTTTTTATAAAATTAAGAGACGACAGGACCTTTATCGAGGATTACCGGTCTCAAAATACCAAAGTATATTATATCATCAGCTAAGTAATTTTAGTCTTACATGAATGGGTCGGCAAGGTCGGAGAATTATCTAAACTGAGTGGCATACCAATTTGAAATAGTGGTGTTGAATTAGTATATTATTATTTTTTTTCATATTTATCCGTCAACCAGCAGCATCACGATCACAATACCACTTAACCTATCCCAATCCCAAATGCTCTTAAAACTTATTCATATGAATTCTGATAGAATTAATTGATTAAATTGAAGTGAGATAAGAAATGAGATAAGGGTATTTTTTATTTTGCAAAAATATATTGTTTGGTAATATTACAATATTTCATGAGTCAAACGATTAGGTTATCAGAAGATAAACATGAATGAGTCTATACCGTCCACATTAATTACCAAATACAACAATATACAAGAAATACAAAAAAGGAATTACACGACTGACAATCGTTGAAATCAAAAATTAGTTTTCAGGACGTATTTCTCTAACATAGGCTTAAGTTAATTTAAAAGAGTGAAGTATGTGACAATGTGTTTCATGAATGAGGCAGCAAGTTCCCGGATATACCACAGCATACTGGTGAGAAGGGGAGGTCTATTATTAAATATTATAATTCTATGTTTCGCTTGGAGAGTAATGTGACGACACATCTCAACTTCATCTCCTTTGGCGCAACATTTTTGAACAAAAAATATCATTAAATAATAGCAGCTAATATCACATTTATTTCCTTATTATAACTATAAGTTTATCTACAGAGTATTATATAAATTAGGTATAATAAAAATTAAAATTAAATTGGCGAACGAATCCGCGTTACGATGCTAGCTAGCTACGAAACCGCTCAATCATTGAGCGCAATGTTTTTTGTTCGGCCATTTTAAATGCAGTCACCATTATATATTTATATTCGTTCACGACCGCACTTTGTTCCGACATATATTTGTTCTATACGCGGCGCTAATTTGCATCGCCGATGTGCTGCCGACTCTTTTATTTTTACCAGACTGATTGATTAAAACGCTTAATTGACGCGACTAAATTCACTCTAGTGACGGTACATTTGCCGCCGGTTAATTAACTGCTATCAGTTCCGTCACCTGAAATTATATAAGCCTGTTATCTAAGTATACAGAGTTGACAATGACGGTTTGATGCCATGAGTAAGTTAGTTGTCAGCGGATGAAACTAAAAACGGCTTTAAATCACAATATATCCTATCCCTTAGAAGCGGCCGCCAATAAACAAAATACTTAAAATAGTAAATGTGTATTTATCTATATATATATATAAAGAAAATATATTTATTAATGTATTAATACTTTTTAACGTTGAAGCCATTTGCTATATGACAGTGATGTTCAATGGATTGTCACTTTAACTGTTATTTTAAAATATTTGATTCGACGTAGGTGTAAATAAAAACTTTTTTTAGTTCCCAGACCCTCGCAGTGCAAGGCCACGGGCCGATGTCGTTCTTCCCGGGTCCACTGGAACGGACGACAAAGTTCCCCACCCTTGTCGCCCAGTGCACCCGAGGCCCCTTTTAGTCACCTTCTACAACAGGCAGTTGATACCGTAGCTTTATTCTACGAGCTCAGAACTACAGAGCTGAACTATCATTCTATATATGCTATAACCCACCAAAAGCTAGCTGGAAGAAAATGGTTAATAGCATTATGTTCGCCTTTGAAGTAGAGTTTGGATAGGTTCTCTTATTAATTATGTTTCGTAATATGCCTGCGATAATTCAGAAATATTAAGGGACGTCCAGGCGCAATGACGTTTAACGGTTGATTCGATTTGAAATCGGTTTTAGTTTTTACTCGTATTTACATAGTTCTAATGTTTTTAGTCTATCTTTCAGAGCATACAAAATGACCGATTTCATTTGCAAACCATTTATAAGCAAATTAAGAATCTGTCAGACTTGGTTTATGTGGTGCAAAGAATTATAGGGAAAGTGCATCGTCACAATGCGATATTAAAGAATTGTGTCATGGAACTGTTCTGTTATAATGTTAATGTTCACTTGACATTCTTAACCTATCACATTTCGTTTAAAGATCACTTGTTATGTATTAATGAGCTCCACGTCTTTTGTGTTTATAGCCCTTTTAGGACACAGTTAATAGTGTAGCGGTGTTGGGAAAAATTCAAGTTTGAGTTGATAAATATATAGGGGGCGTTGTATAAAACTAATAAGTAGATAACAGACGGCAGATGGAGGATACGATACAGACACAATCCTCAGACGTGTGGAACCAACACTAGAGAGTGTGACTGTTTTGTGATTGTAAAGTTGTATATTTGTGTTATAAAACTAAAGCGCAAAGGAATGCAATAAGTCCACGGATTGAATCACTCACAATGCGAGTGATTCAAATTGACGTGACAAATAAAAATTATTCCAGTGCGAATATCCGAAAAAATACTACCAAAAGAGTAAACAGAGCGATGGCGCGCGGGCAATTTGAAAATAGAACTCTCACTTTCGGCGCCCAGCCCCCGTTTTTTTCCTATTTTTATCCACAACCCGTACGATAGAAATAGTGACGTATTTTTTTTATCCACTCGCTTTCACTAGTTACTGCAAATAAAGGTCGGTAAAAAGTCGGTTGAATTTTACCGGCGTGTTTCCCCAGTTATTGATTTGTTTTTTTTTTATTGTAAATTCACACCGATTCTAGTATCATGCAAAACACTTTATTGCGCCAGTTACGCCGCTGTGTTTAAAATTTTTATTCTCTGGTATTTTCGCTTGCTGTCGAGTTCAAATTTAAGTTAGATATTACTTTAGCTGTGAAGTCACAACTATGTGTTCTATTGTTTAATATGTTACAAAAGGAGAAAGACGATGTCGATAACAAACTGGTTTTAGATTTGAAGGTTAAAAAATTTCTTTTAGTTTCCAGTTTAGGGCTCAGAAAGAGCCAGTAATATTGAATCCACCAAGAAGCCATTCGAAATAAATGTAGTAGTAACAGTCAGTCGTCGTCGGTAACACTTAGCATATCTTATCTTAAGAGGGGTTTCTTTATTGCAAGATATTCTTCTTCATCAGTGTCTTGACATCATCATCAGCTTGTGTCTATCCACTGCTGAAAAAAGGCCTTCCCGGCTATCCTTATAAGGTCTCCGATTCTCCGACCCACGCGCGGCCTCCATTCCAAGACTTTCTTCCCCCATCTGCCGTCACGGACTCGGCAGATGGCCTTGAGAATAAGTTATTACATGTCATCAAGATATTTTTCTTACATGCATGTTATCGTATGCACTCTCACGAGGTAAAAGCACATAAAAAAGAGTGCGTATGTACGCGCGTGAGAATTTAAACTTCTTTTGCATCATTAAAAATTGTGTTGCATGAAAATAATGAATTATTATTTTTTGGAAAAGTATAGTCAACAAAGTCAATAAAGTTTTGGTATAAATATGAAAAATTAAATAAATAAGTATTATATTAAGTAATAATAATATAATATATTTGATATTTATAAATAAAATACATACGGATAGTTAACCCCAATTATATTGGAGCACTCGAAGTGAAAAAAAAAGTATATAAGCCCAATTTTTTTCAATGCAGTTTCTACCTGTTACTGTCATCATTTTTTCATTACCCACCTAAAGATGTATAACTTTAAAACACTCACGAAGACCACCTACGACAAGAAGGGCACCTACGACATCACCACAATACGTTGGCTCCATACTTTGTTGTTTTCGTTTAAAAAGAAAACGTATTTTCCAGTGAATAGATTTCCTTGCAATAATTTTATAACAGCAGTCGAGGAAACTATAAATTTATCAATCATAAAAGTTCAGACAGTTTGTTAGTGTTTTTGCAATAAAATCTTGGGGCTATTATGAATTTCCTAATGCCCGTCGGAGAGCACTACCCTCGAGTTATCTATCAATGTCGAAACTAATTTCATCTCTATGATACTTCTTTATTTGCCCTCAGAGTTATCTTACATTTAAAAACGCTTTTCTAATAAAGTTACGTGAAAGATACTTTATAATATATCCAAAATAATGATTAAAAACTTATGGTATTATCGAATTAGAAACAATACATAAAAAGTCTACGCTTTTCTCAAAAGCCGGCAAAAACGCGTTTAAATATCGTCAGGTGTTGATATCCATTAGGAGTGGCAATTTACCACGCAATGTATGAGGTGATTCCTCCTTGGCCCGTTTCAATATAAAGAAGAAATTGGCTCCGGTAATGAGGCTTTTTCCTAAGCTGGTAACTAACATTCATTAAATCTAAATGGACGTCCAAAAAATGTCTAATTATTACGTCTTAAATTGTAGCTATTCCGTTTCATGTTACAATAATATAACAAATACCTGGACGATCGATATTTGCTTGGTTTTTACAGCTTTTCGTTTTAAAACTTGTGATCTACTTCTTCTGTATGTTCTGTCATTGTCCGTTGAAGCCCAATAAGACCTATCTCCGCAAGATGTGTCATTTTTTACGTGAATATCGACTACTTTATTGATACCACATTAAGCAACCGTAAGTCACATGTATTTTATAAATAATTCATGTAAACAATTGAATTTCTTGGTCTAACTTCAAATTAAAAACTCGTTGACTTACTGTTGCTTAGCAACGCTATCTACTAAAGTGGATTTAGTGTATAAACGGTTATACACGGATATAAATAAACGCTATATAATATACGGATATAAACGGATTCTACAAATAAATCCAAAATCGATTTATTGCCCCCGAAATATTCTGAAGAATAAATTTCATGAAAATCGTTGGGGCCCGTCCGGTCCGAAATTTAGATTCCGTATTTATATATATACAAGAATTGTTCGTTCGTCGTTTTAAACATATTAATAAGTAGACTTGCTTCACGCAACGCACGCACAGCGCGCCGGGACGTGAAATAATAGCTTCAGGAAGTAAAAATGTAAGTTGAAAACATCGCGGCGCAGATTCTGTAGCTCTCACATTTAGGTTAAAATATAACCATCTTGCATAAGAAAACGTCGAGGGGTGGGCGGCCCCTTCGTATCTCCGTTTTTAGTATTTTAGTAAGTTCAGGGGGAAATTACCCCGGGGGCCGTGGGTGTAGGGGGCAGGGGGGTAAGATGTTGATGTTTCTTAGTTTTATATTACTGGTGTGCTTTATTGCTTATTTCTGTCTGTGTGTACATTCTTTGCATGTGTTTCCCTACGTGACTTTGGCAAGTTCCGCCTATGCAGATGGGTGGTAGGTTATGAAGCAACCGGCGTCCTCTAGCGGGCACATACCTCCCTTTATAGATCTGTTTTAACTGCTGTCGTTATTCGAGGGTTAGGATCTAGCGCCAGTGATTTCTGCCGGTTGTTACGTTGCTCGTGAAATTTGTGTCGAGTCTTGAGTGCCGGGCAGTAAATACGGGACCACTGTTCAAGTTATGTTTTATGACGTGACACAAAACTTGCGTCTTACATTTTTTATTTATTGGTTTTTCAGTAAAACCCCACACGTGACGTTGTTTATTTTTCATTCTTTATGACAGGAGCGGTCCTCTTGATGCGTAGGACGCGGTTTCTTAATAGGCAAAATAATTATTTTCTAAAATAATATTAAATCAAGCAATATGATACTTAGATACGTATTTATTATCTATGTACCATTTGCTAATTATTAACTAATACACATTAAATGACCAACCAGTAACCCAGTGTCCGGGCGATCGCCTCATCTTGCACAGTACGCTAGCAACCCGAGTTCGATCCCCGGTCTGGAACCAATGAATTTGTTCGTTGTGATTTTAAGTGCTGATTTACCGTGTGCTCTGCGGTGAAGGAAAACACCGTGAGGATACCTACGTTTGTTAGAATTTTTTTCTAATACGTAAATTCTATCAATTCGTACTAGTGCCGCATGGCGGACGCAAAAAAGGCTCGTAATGATTTCAGTTCTAAAGCGAGTGATAAATAACCTCATAAATAAGCTTTAGTATCACGCGAACTTAATTTTAAAAGACAAAATTCTGCATAACATATAAGTTTGATGCATGCATGAATTGCAAAAAACATATTTTTTTAATGAACATTAATTGTTTTTATAACAGTAATGTTTTCTTACATTTATGTAAATGTTATACGTTGTAACAAAACGAATTTAAACTCGAGATTAAATTCATAGAAACTTGTTACCGTTTTCAATATTATAACATCTTTTATTTCAAAATATATTCATAAATCAAACACCTGTTTTGATTCGAGTGATACTTAAACGTTTCTTAGCAAGCAGAGAATTATTGTGTAATCTCGAATATTTATGAAATTGGGCACAATATGTAACTGAAGTGAATTATATATTGTTTTTCTCCTGGGCCCCGATAGTAATATTTGCCAATGACATTTCACAATCAAACCAACCTAACACAATACAATTCTCATTGTGTCAAAAACCGTTATCTTCTAATTTAATTTCTTGACCAGAAATATATTTACGAGTAAAAACAAAAACCGACTTCAAATCGAATTAAAGCAAAAGCTATTAGGCGCGAGCGCCCTCTTTGTATATCAGAATTATCGTAGGAATATTTACGTAGTAAAATTAATCAGAACCTAAGCAAACTTTCATCAAACTACTCTTAAAATATTTCCTTTCGAATAAAAAATGACTCATCGAAATCGGTTGACGTGGTATTGAGTTATTCATCCATTTATAGAGCACATACTTAATGCAAATTTAACAATTATATGGTTTTCTCATGGATCCCATTGTTCACCATTAATCACACGGGAAGCACCAGCTTTCTATTAAAAAGAGAATCATCAAAATCAGTTCTCTCAGTCGAAAGTTATGTAGTAACAAACATAAAAAAGAAACATACAGACAAATTGAGAACATCGTCCATTTTTGAAGTCAGTCAGATGTCCGAAAAATAAGCAAATTCCGACAACTGTGATTTCACTGAACATGCAGACATAAATAGTTTAGCAGACTCAGAGTCCAGAATTCATAGGTATCTTTAAATTTTTTCCAGTCATATGTACAAATCACACTATTACAATTATTTTATGTATTGTATCATTATACGGTTACATACATAGGAGGGCTCCTGATCGCAATCTATATTGCACTAGACTGTACCAAGAAATATATATGTGAAATGAAACGAACCAATTGTGTTTTTTTATTCCCTCTAACTAGAATTCTAAGCCTAATATGAGATAAGGCGATAGCTTGTCACACTGCTGCTGTAATAATATACCAACCAAGTTACCTAGAGACAGAGAATTATGTGCATAATAACTGTTAGTACTTATTTATAAGTAAAAAATAACCATAATAATAAGATTAGAATAAAAGTACGTGAGTATAAGTAACTCGCAATATCTAACAAATTCCCTCCCGCGGCCGTATTTAAAATTAACATATACGAGTATATGGGGCAACGTAGGAACATCAAAAACTCTAATCAAAACATAACGACCCCCCACTCCTTCCGCCCTCTACCCCCTGACAAGTTTCCCCCGTCAATATTCTTAGTAGAATATAATCAATTCTTAGAGAGAAAGAAACAGTCTCGGTGTATTGATAAATGAGTGCTCCCTTCATATTTCCGCGTTTGCCCCCCCTTAGGGGCGCTTTAAAGCCACCCACAGGGGGGCGTCTTAGGAACGTGCAAGATAGTAAGCAGCAGGGCTGGGGCTAATGAACTTTTCGCTTTTTAGGGTGTTTCTTGTGAGGGTCTTAAGTGTAGTTCGCGTCTTTAACCCCCGGATGAATTCTTTGCATCCTCAATTCCAACTTGACGTCTTCTATGCACAGCTAAAATATTTTGTTAGTTTTTTACCGACAACTCATTAGAGAGACGGTATCAAGTAATCGAGGGTAGTGTGGAAATCTAATTTAAATAGTGAACTATTTATTATTAGGATAAAAAACTATTATTACACATAGCAATTTTACACAAACTTACTTAAACCTAACAAATATAACAAATATATATTTCATTATACGTCATTCTAAATGTGTTAAGAACAGTTCTCGAGCAGGAAGAAAACTCCAGCAAGCAATTAAATATTACGATGGCTATCGACGTAGCAACAACCCTGCTACGAGGCCTACGCTCATAGCGAGTACGGCGTAGGCGCTAGTGCACCCCTCCCTCCCGTACAACTTTTTACTAAGAACCACGCGAAATGAGTGGATAAAACATAGGTAGCTTTACTTTACATAACTTAATCAAAATAAATGAATTAATATATCTTAATTTCCTTCCGTTGTCGATTCGTAGACGTCACCTGTGTGATCATTTAAGGCTCATTCAAAGTAGAAGAATCTGCCTTTCCTTGTGGATTAATTGCATAAGATTTGTCTATGTGTGTGTCTAGTATGTTAATCTACAAATGTGCAGTGTGACAAATACGTAGGAAACGTTTAACAGTTATGAACAACTACATACATGTAAGGTAAATAGTTAACTATATACCACTGGCAAAATAATTGCAAATAAAAAAAACAGTCGAACTAGCAGAACAACACAAAATATTGAATTTCTATTTAATCAATGTCAACAGCATAGTAGAAGCATTTAATTAAAGTGTCGACGGGAATCGAACTCGGGTGCGGGCGCGGCTGCAGGAACGCGGCCGTAGGGCTCTGCGCCCGTTCTTATTTTAAACAACTACCGTCTTATAATACATCCCGTTTCGCGACTAAATATCAGCGAATGTAGCGTTGTACTGCACCTCGACTATCTTGATCCATTAATATTTTATTACTACATAAATTTAATAGCAACACATACAGACCCAATCCCAGCAATCACTGGGTCACGGCAAGTAATAAAAAGTCGTTTAATTTCTGATGCTAAAAGTTGCTTCACTTATTCTTCACGAGAATACTAACACTTTTCTATTGTTAATACATGTAATACAACATACTAATATACAACATACATTGATATTCTAATATGTTATTTCTAAATTGATTTTAAATCATTTCCCAACTATCAATGCACACTTTTTTGTTAATAGCCTTTGTTAACTAACTTCATCAAATTATTAGATGGCCATGTTAAGCTCAAATCTTTGTCCGTATACGATGACGTTACATAATTTTCCGTGAGAAAATGGTGTGCGATGATCAAAGTGTTGTAATATTAAGAAGTTATTCTATTTATGAAACAAAAACCTATTTTTAGACGAACGGAGAAAATTATAAATGTTTGTATATACACTTATTAACTAATGAAACTTAAGCAATACTCGGTATTTAGATTATTAAGTATTAGGTATGTGTATTTATTAAAGTATTTGTAATACTTTTCTTTCTAAATACATTTTATCGTGTACAAATTAAAATAATCTAATCAGTAAAGATAAAGTATCAAAAAGTGTAACGCGAAGTACTTCCGCGTGGCGTATTTACAAGTATTGTAAGTATAGAATTATATATTTTATAACGCCTCCCCACCCTCTTCCCGCGCAAACTAAGTCTTTGCGCATCTTTCTATCCCCCACCTTTTTGCCTTCTTCTTTTAAAACCACCCATCGTATGAACCCCTTTCCCCTCATTCGACTAATTTCGGGGTACAACTGGAGAATTATTTCTTGCGATCGCGCCGTCAATGAAATTGCAACTGAAAGCCATCGTACGAGAGTCCAATTTAGATAAGAACAGCCGCACAGTCTTGGGACTGTATCTTTTCACTTCGAAAACTAATTCGATATTAGAAAACGGAAGCAAGTACTGACTAGTTCTCTTTGAAATTGCGCCCAGTCTCGTGGCCGTAGAGTTGAATATTACTTATAGCGCGAGCGAAAATTAGAACCGTTTCCTCAAAAATATGAAATTAAAATCTTCATACTAGCGAAAGAAGTTTTAGCATCTTTGTTTTAGAGTGAGACGGACGACGTTGCATGCTTAGTCTCGTTCCCTCCGAGGCGGGGGTGGCAAGAGATGGGTAGTTTGAAGTAAAAAGCCTTGGTTCCTTGATCAATGCGCGCCGCATTTGGAATTAATCATAACCGGGTATTTTCGGTCCATGTCCCGCTGAGGAGGCTGGGGTGGCAAGAGGGTATCGAGAATTCGTATTCTTAATGAAAATACGGGCTCTTCCTGTTTACATTTTGTAATAAATTGTTTTACTCCGATGTTTGTGCGTCGGGAGATGTCGAATTTATTATTTGAATCCCGGGGACGAGTGGTGGAGACGTTTTTACGTCTTCGCGTCTTGTTCCGAAACTTAAATGGGAGTACATTACAATTGCACGAGGATCTATTGTCTATACAAAAGGCTATTCTACTTTCGTAGCACTGACAATGCCTTAGCTTCAATACAACTTTGGCATTGCTTTAGATTGTATGTTTAATATAATATTTCATAAATTCACTGTAATGTCTTCAAAATACTGTAAATTCATTGAGACAACCGCCCGGACACTGAACTACCACGGCTCTAAATTATCGTAGGAATATTAGGAAATATAATTAATCAGAATCTAGTCAAACTCTCATCAAACAACTGTTGAAGTACATCCTTTCCAATAAAAAATAAATGACCTAAATCGGTGGGCGTAATATTGAGTTATTCGTCCATTAGTGACGCACATACTTGATGCAAATTTAACACTTATAAGTTTAGGAAACACCAGCTTTGACCCACAACATTGAACATAAAAAACATACAGACGAATTGAGAAACTACTCCTTTTTAGAAGTCGGTTGAAAATAAGATTAAATAGCAATAGACGCCTTTATATAATACGCAGACAATGTAGCCATCTGCACTGAGAGCCGCGAAAAGTTGAAAGAGGCTCTTTTGTCGTAGAAACACCAGTTACATACCGGTGGCCTAATGCTGAGCGTTGCAAAGACCCAATTTATGAAATTTAATGTCCCAAACTCAATATAATAATAATAAGAATAGCCTCAGCGTGGTTGAAATGGCGAGAAGTAACTGGTGTTACCCGTGACAAAAGGATGCCGGTCAGACTGAAAGATCATACGACTGGTCCTTATATATGGCATCGAAACATGGGCCGTGACTCGGAATAACGTGCATACCATCCAAGTTGCTAAAATTAAAATGCTGAGATGAATGTGTAGCGTAACCAGGCGTGACAAAATTCGCAACGAATTTGTGCGACTACGTAGGGAACCTCGCGCTACAACTTTCACTCCCGGTCGAAGATCCAGAGGAAGACCCAAGACAAGGTTAGAGAGTGAGGTGTCGAGGGACATGAGGGAGTGTACCATCGCCAAAGACGATGTCGGGGACAGAGCGAAGTGGAAAGCGAAAATCCGAAAAGCTGACCCCACCACCATGTGGGACCAATAGCATGGAAGAGAGAGAGCAATAGAATCCGTAAACACCGTTTAATTTAATAATAGTTCGTGTTAAGCTTACAACTAGAAAATAGCTCTAGTCGATCACGACCAGACGTCGAGTTAAAACCTAGATACCAACTCGAAACTCCCGAGTGTTGGATTGATTTACAATGAAATAAACCAATACCGAATATTATATACCAGTTTTGCTCGGCATTTTTTTTAGATTTAGAAAAGTATCCTTTCCAATAGATGTTGGGATATCATATCGTACAGTTCATGTCAAACGAAACGTCGCCAATAGGATAATAATATTTGTACAATATCGGTTTTTTTACTAATTTAATTTTTAACGTATTCTTTATTTTTATTAAATCAAGATTATTTTTTCATATTTCTTTTTAAAAATATACTTAGATATAAATAAAACACATAACGGGCAATAATAAGTCCACCATGGGAGATTTTAGTCGGTTCCCTGCCTAGTAGGCCGAGCCCGACATAACTTGCCCGCTTCCAGCGTGAAAAGAAACGGGCTCCCAATAACAGTAGTTCTTACAAAAAGAAGGAAATTGAATAAAAAGGGAAAAATAAATTGACGAATAACTTCTTGCATACTAAAATTATATTCTTGCATACATTTCATGAAATTCGTTCCAGCGGTTACCGAGATTCAGATTATATATTTACAAGAATTGTTTATTTTAAGATATAACATTACGATGATTTATTTATACTTTGTATCTGCAAATGTAAACAAAAGAAAGACGTAGTGTAACTAACAAAAAATAAACTACAAAGCAAAAGAACTAGCCTGACGAGTAAACCGTGAGTAACGCCTCGTCCTTACTGACACAGTGCCCCAGTCCCTCACGCGGCCGTGCAGCGAGCACGTCCCTTACACTCGTTATATCCTCCTACACGCCTCTGCACTCCTAGGACGTTCACTTACGTTAGTTAGGGGAAAAGACAGTTTTAATTATGAAACACGTACACACATTTATTCTTGTATAGAAATAAATATTTAGTAATTGCAATTTTGTAAAATATTTTTTTTGTTTCGTTTGGTTATTTTTCATCCCGTTCGGGGTGAACAGAAATAATAATCATTGTACGGTCTAAAGTTCCGAGGGTGAATCAGGCATAAATTTTATTAGGTGATTGCTTTGTATTTAAGCTCTTTTTTGGTCACAGCCCGTCTTGCAGGGATCAGGCAGATATTTGAAGTGGTTTATTTTACACCGACTTCAAAAAAGGAGGTTTTTTTGTTTGATTCGATGATTATTTTTTTATTTGAAAGCTGGTGTATCCCGTGTGGTCCCATCTGGTCCAGTTCTGATAATAGCATCCACGAGAAAACAATATGAGTATTGAATTTTATTACCGTTTGATTCGTTTTGAAAGCGGTTTTTGTCTTTACTCGTAAATATACTTATGTGCGTAAGAATTATTTATAGCAACTCGTAGCTTAGACTTTTAAATACATTGATAGTGGCTGATTTTTTAACTTCACACAATAATAAAACCTTCGAAGTACAACACAGTAAGGCTGTTACTGCCGCCGAGCACTTGCACTGCGAATTTGCCCTATATGACTTTCAGGGAAGTCTACCCTACATTGAACAACTACTAATCGTTAACACTCTTCTTGTATTTCTAGTCCTGCACTTAATCGACAAGCAAATTTTGAATTTAATAATAGTGAGATTGTAAATAAGCACAAAATTAATTTTATTACTTGCTCTTTACTCGAATAAAAGTTTTAAAATGTTAGTAACATCAAGACACTTAGACATTACCAACAATAAATACATCATTTAGTTTGTTCAAAGTATGCATTACTTTAAAATTATGTTTTTTTCTAAAACTGGATATGACCTTAAAATATGACATTCTCATCTAAAATGATTGTATGATACTGTTTTCTCTTTTTGTATTTAACTATTTATTTGAAACTAAAAAGGCATAAATCAAATTGTAACGCGCGCCTCAAGCGCCTAGCAAAAACTTAACAGCACTTTTCATACAATGCAACAATTAGTGTTGCTATTGTAAAATATCAGGCGCTTTGCTTTATGTTCGGTCGGCAGTTAGAGGATTAATAGCTGTAGAGAACATTAAATTTAGTGGATTCGACTCAACCATGCGCTTCAATATAGTGCATTGTGGAGTTTATTTTGTTCAAATCATTGTCTGCTATTATATATAAAAGGAAAATAAATTGAATATGTAATGTTAGATCTAATAGTTTTCTCTTATATCATAAAATTTTCCATATAAATCGAGCTCATAGCTATTCTGTTTTAAACCTTTTAAAAATATTTATAGTTTATGTACTCATGTAGTAGGGAAATTATTGTATCATTAGTTACACATGTCACCCGCAGGGGTAGGCAGAAATTCTAAGTGAATGAAGTAACCAATTATATCCATTTACACAAAGTGACAACATTTCAACCATTATCATACATCCACAAAATAGTCATTACAAAATTTACAAAAAGTCCTTGATTTTTATACCAACATGTAATAATATTCTGCTAGTATGGTCTTTCTATTACTATATTTTTAAAAAGTCAACTCGTCACCTGACCCCACTTTTTTCATTTTAGATGATTGTAAGCAACGTGACAGTTGACGAGCTCATATAAGTTCATTAGAGCGCATCGTCCAAGGCTTGATCCGGCGTTGAACTTTAAATTCGGAACATTAGAACTAAGTTCGAATGGCGAGATGATAACTTTTAATATGCTTATTGAGTACATATTATGTACGTGTTGTTAGGTCAATAAATACGCTGCGCTACAACAAACAAAGCCTCTAGAAACAAGATAGAACAGTTCGGAGAGCGCTATTGAGTGATCACACCATAAATACGAAGTTAGAAGCAGGAGGCCCTCGGCGGGCGAACAACAAAAACGACTGCGACATACAAAAAAACACAACAAAATAAAAGCGGGCAGGAGTCGTCTCATAACCTAACCCGCGGCGTCACATCACAGCCTCCCAAAAACTCGTACCTACCTACTCGTATATTCATTTCCGTTCCGTTAATACCGCATACTTTTAACTGTCTAACTAGGTGGCGCCCCCCCGGACCCCCAACCCCACTCCACCACTACTTACACGCGGTAGGCGCAACTTTTATAATACTACGTACTCGGGAGCTTTTTAACGAACCACCCGAGGGGGGCCCCACCTGCCACGCATACCGAAAAATACGTAAAGCGCGGGGGGTGGGGCACGCCGCACCCCCACGGTTAGAAGTGCCTGTATTTTGCGTATTTTTAAATTATTCCTCACATGCTGGCTGTAGGATGTTTAGTACGATTCTGTGCTTCCCTATCGTTGCCTATTGTGTTATCTGTTCCGAATGAGCGCGATTCGATTTTCCTTATTTTCTCCTTTTTTAATTCACGTTAGAGCTATGTACGATTCGTATGGTTTTTCATTAGTCGGAGAATTAATAAGATATTATTAAATCCTTTCATTGGCAAACTCTAGTGCACCTCGCGGCGGACCTCTTCTCATATAATTGTTTTACTGAAAACGGTGCCCAGTAGTGGGACATATATACTGCTACTTCACATTACTTCTATCACCAGAAAATATTACAACAAGTTATTTTTAATTTTATGTTGACGATAATTTAAAAACTAATACGACAAGGAATTCCAACCTAGGAATTTTTAGAAACAAAGAAAATGTTCTAGCCAGTGAGCTAGTTTCCGAACCTTCAAGAATCGAGCTTACTTGCTTAAAGGCCGGTAACGCACCTGCAGCTCCTCTGATGATGTGGATGTTTATGGGCAACGGTGATCATTTCAGATCAGGTGACCCGCAGTTCATTTGCCACTTTTCCTATAAAAAAGCCAAGATTTTCTAATAAGACCCAAGACCCACAGGTCAGAGTAAGAAAAAGATTTTTTAAATGACAATGTGTAAACACAAGTATATTTACGCGTAAAGAACAAATACTGACTTAAAATCAATTCTGTAAAGGATTTCAACCAACGAGCATCCTTCCATACGAGTTCTAGAAGTTCCCTGTCCCTGATATATCTTTGGAACACATTCTATACTAACAAATAAGGGGCCAACTTGAAAGCAGACAAAAAATAATAATAACAGGTTCATAAAAGATGGCACTATCAATTTGCAAACTTTAAAAAATAGACTAATCTAATCTTCTTCTTTTTTGAAGCCCGACTTAAATATCGATGTCACCAATACATACATATATTGTATAAATGTGGATAATAGAAATTAAGATGACGAAAACACATCTCAACCCCACAGTCTCACGGAACAGGCTCTTAAAATACCGGCTTAACTTCCCTGGCACCAGTCTCATATATTTTATATCTGCCAAAGCGTTGCCAAATTAGAAGCAATCTTGTTACAGGACTTTAAATCAGGTCAAGCCTCACATCAGCCGCATTTAGCAAATATATGTGCAGTTTAGAAGCCAATGTAATTTTGTTGACTACACACTCTTTCAGAATAATGGTCGTTTCAGATAAATGCACGAGAAATATAAATGCGGACAAAGTATATTGCTAACCACCTTCTCATGACTGTTTTTAACTTCGAGAACTATGCAAAAATACATCCTGACGATATAATGAATTTATCACTATATAATAGGCATTAATTTGAATGTCCGAGTATTTCGTGAGAGATCAAATGGTGTACATTACGTAATTAGATAATTAAACTTTTTTATTTAAATCTAATTTCACCCTGTTTTACGTACTATGTCGCCAAACTATAATATAATTTGATGGCAACAAAAATACAGTCATTAAATATTTAAATCTACATAATTATATACAATTAAATCAAATTGTAATGTCTGTTGGTAATATTATAATAACCGCTTTTACTACATACATACGAATGTTATTTATTTAAATGAATAGTTTTTTTCACGGATAACACCGCGGGTCGCAGCTAGTATACGCATATAACATACACTTCTAAAATTACAGTTCAACAAAATATTTTTTAATTAATTTAGTACGTTGGTATTAAAAAAAGTTTTAACATATATTGTTCTTTTATTGAATAACTAATTTTCAAGTTGAGTGTCACATTTTATCCAGCATCCTGGAAAGATCGTTAAGGAACACGCACTGCAAATGTCATGAGAAAATAAGGGGCGCGTCACTTCCCTACTCACCCCCCCATCTCTTTGGAGGGTTGATTTTTTAACATACGACCTATTTAACTGTCATCATTCAACGCCACCATACGGAGACACACTTGTACGCTGTTATATTTATTAATTCGAAATAATTACTTTCATTTAAAAGGTGTAACGATTACAAGAAGTTTTCGTGTACAATAGCTCATTATTAAGAGGAACAAAGACACTTTCGTCAAACCGTCAAAACAACTATATGGAAACGCCGTCGGAATGCACCGGGCGATTTGATCCCGGTTTTTCAAATTGCGATCTGACCACTTAACCGCTATCGTGTACATACATAGTCATTATTAATGCTATTATATAATTAATTATTGAACCCAGTTTGAAATAAACCAATTTAAGTCTATAAATAACATACTAATGTTATTTTATAATTAACAAGCTGATCTCAGTTCTGAAAGACTTTATAATGTTTATGCTATGACGTATGGTCTGTTTGAAGTTGTCATTTGTTGGCTGAACAATTAGACCTCATTCTTTCTCATTCACTCACTCACTTTCTATAATGAGGTTTTATAAAACTGACTAATTAATAAAAATGTCCTAAAAATAACAAAATCATCATCCAATTTGGTGGTGTAGTTCGGAAGTTATGCGCGTACATACATTCCGGCGATTCATTTTTATTTACAATATATACATTTATATCTAAACTCAAAAATGGAGAGACCTTTTCTTTCAGCGTTTGCTTCAAATAAATTCATACTGTAAGATGCAACGTGATTCTGAAGTTTTACTGCATATTACAAATTCGTCCTATTGACATTGAATTGTGTTGTTCATTATCTAATTTGACTATCAGTTAATCAGTTCCATGGTAAAACAAGCCGAATTAAACTGAGGGTAGATCGTACTTTAAAGCAAGTAAGCAAGCAAGTAGGTCAAGTATGTCCAGGACACACTACCACACTTTTTAGGTAGGGTATTAGCAAATTATAGCCCTAAAACGACTAACAATATTCTATAATACAGAGTTATGAAATAGGGCATATAATGATGAATTTTCACACATAAGCAGGCACCTCTTCTTAATACATTAAGTTCAATAGCTACTTCGCAGTTGAAATAGATGCCATGGACGCACATGAAAAACTCGGAGTATCACTAACTTATGATGCTATTGTATGTGCAATATTCTGACGGAACTCAGGAACACTGACCTTCAACTGAAACACGGCACCAGATTATATCACTGCATCTACTGATCGACATGATCTTTTGTGGGTGGGAGACATGACAGCATGCAGACCACCCCATGAATAGTGACCGCGAATAAATTTTTAAGAAGGAAACAAAACAAATATATATCCAAAATAATTTATTTTCCACATCCGATGTTCAAAACGGTAGAATTGTCAGTCCGTGATGAATTCTATCTTCCACCCTCACAATGTTTTGTCGTCGTTGTATCGGTGTTTCTCCTAAACAAATAAAAACACCATTGTCCTTTCAAATATAATAATAATAATAACGTGTGTTGGACCAGAAGTAACAATATCATAAAAACAATTTATTAATTCATACAATAACGTAATGTCCTCTCAAGTTTCTAAATGGACAGTGTGCTGGTCTCGCGCAGTGCTTATCATTCATACAGTTCATCATTCGTACAGTAAACGACTGGTATAGTTTGCCCACGTCTGTCTTTCCCAAGAGCAGACTTAACAAATGAAACAATAAAAACTTTTAAACAAAAAAAATGGACGTGTTGAATTTTAAGATTACATAAATAGGATAATAAGTAATCCTTTCTGTTAAAGTTAAAACATTACTATTTTGATGTCCAACTGAAAGTGTTAAAACGATCTGCATTATACAAGCGTAGTAAAACGCAACCCTCCAGGCGTCAACGTGAAAAGCGATCGACAAAAAAAAACACTCGCGAAAAAAAAACCCGAAAAAGAGAAAATAAAAGCCAACCCGTATCAACAAAAGAACTTTCTAATGACAAATTTCCAACAAAAAAATTCTAATTCACGCACAGAGAAGGGCTGCCGCCACCCACCCCGCCCCTCCCCCGCCGACACAACACCGGTGTGTGCATATACGCAATTTTTGATCAATACTTAAAAATTAACCCAGCCTCCGCTAGTTTTTAAATTACTCTGCGCATGTCATGATTTTTAATCAGGGGGGCTGATGTGACGCCTACACCCCAACATATATGTTTGTGCATTATGTTGAAATGAGTACAATATAGAATTGTCTTTACATATGTCGGTGCGATCGGATATCGGGCTTTTTGCCGCGACACGCTGTTCGAATCGTTCTCTATGTTTGTGCTTTGAGATGTGGTTTCGTTTGACTCTTTTTGTCGCGTTCTTTGGAGTAATGTGAGAAATTATATTATGATTCTTTTCTTCTTGGTACTTGACACGTTTGTCGTTTGTTTTTGTAAATTGACATACACAGATGCACCTGTATTTATTAAGGTAGACGTCGTATTAAAGATTTTTTATTGCTTTGAAGAGAAGTGAATGGAACTCCTACTCATTTTTACTCTTCCCTGGATTGCTTTCCATAATTCCCTGGGAAGTTTGAAGTAATGTGAATGTATTTTCTCTGTTTGTATCTTCGGAACAGTATTCTGATTCCAAGATTATATATTTTTATCACACACAGAGTTATCGTCAAGGATGCAGGTGCTCACGACATACGTAGTTCAAGTTAAAATATCTCTTCTTTATATCAAATGTCCCAATCAAAATGGTCAAGAATTACTTCTATGAAAAATAGGCAACGAAAGAATTTAAAAATAATTTAAGTTTTTTTAACTTTCTAAGCAAGTGTTGGTCCATTAGGTCGAAATAGAGTCCTGGATGGTAAAGTGCAATCGCTTAGTAAATGCCTATTCGCTCTACTCTTGAAAATACCTACATTGTATTTGGGACTAAAGACAGACGCGGCAAACTATTCCAGTACTTTGCCGAAAGAATTATGAAAGACGAACACGAAATCTAGCAAAGCGTTTTTTGCGGCAGAATATGAAAAATACGAGAAAATTGTAATTTGTTATAACATAAACTTTAGTCGTTGTTAATTATAATATTTATTTGTTTATTTATTGAAGACAAACAGAAACAAAAGATATATTTTAACAATTACAGCATACAAAAAATTATTACAAATGCTTCCATCAAGTTGTCTCACTGAGAACAAATTTGTTTTACGAAAATCATCGACACAGTACAGCAGCAGCATCGTGTTATAATGAGCAGTGTTATCTTGCTCATTATAACACGATGAATGAATGAAACAAGAGTAAATTATTTAAAGAAAAATAAAAAAAAAAGCAAATAAATAAAATATAAACTAAATTGAAAACTCTATTCGTTATATTTACTAAGAAGCAGTGACTTTATCTGGGCTTTAAAAGCAGGGTGAGAGATTGCGAGTAAATCTAAATCATTACACATTGTGTAGGATGCACATTCTACGTACTGGCTCACGATGCCTATGTACGGAATGTCGAAACATGTGATTACAAAAAAAAAAGGAAATTGAACCTGTATCTTTGTATTTCCTAACGTCTAAAATAGACCGAGCCTGTATCTTAGACGTTTACCTCTTCCAGAAAAATGATTCATACAGATTCAAGTTTTGTACGTGCGTTTATGTTTATGTGGGTATATTGTAAAAAGTTTATTAGTTTAGTTTAGTTTTTTTTTATGACGAACTACACAGATTGACCAGAAAACTGGCCTTGACTGCTTCACCGGATTGTGAGGTAGCTCTTAGGTCGCTTAGCCTGAACCTCTATCGCTAGTAACTCGACGCAAGGATCCCCCGGTGAAAAAGTTTATTAGTATTTACCGTCACTCGCTTCACATCGAGTACGTAGACTGGGTGACCACTGTACGTACAATGTTAAAATATATTAATCGTATATGTCACCAACCTGATCCCTATTCGAGAGTAATCGTTATAATTTTAGGAGAACGCAAACTGGGTCAAAAATAACTCGGTCAAGGAAACAAGAATCGTTTCCTCCTTATTAAGCTATACGTTATTGTTCCTCTTTCCGCATCGAATACATAATGGCATGCTTCTCTCGTTATTTAAACCGTAGCTTCCGTGTTGTACTTTCATTCAAAACTATAGCTGATGACCGAAATATCTTCCATTTAGTTTATTGAGTTGACAATATATTGACAATAGTAAAAATAAAAACCGACTTCAAATCGAATGAAACAAAACGAAGTTCGTAGTAGGAAGAGTTCGGTTAAACTCTCAACAAACTATCCTTGAAGTATTATATCCTTTCCAATAAAAAATGAATCATCGAAATCGGTTGACGTTACATTGTTATTCGACCATTTATCGCGCACGTAATTAATGAAAATTTAAAACCACACGGAGAGAACCAGCTTTCAAATATAAAAATAGTCATCAAAATCTGTTCACCAGTTCAAGATTATGAGGTAACAAACATGAAAAAAACCTACAGAATAATTGAGAACCTATTTTATTTTTTAAATCGGTTGAAAAAATAAAAAAAAAGGAATGACTAAGATGTTGATTTCATTAATTAGTTTCCCTTAAAGCCTTACGCCCGTGACATGGAAGGAATATCACTATATCTCGAAATCACTACCAATCGTAATAAATCAAACTATACTGACATATCGCAACATTCTGTTTTTATAACCTAAACGAATTATTCACGTTTAAACCGTGAAGTGTCGTTGTAAATGATCAAGAATCTTAACATTATATTTCTCTTTTTGATATTTTGGTGTTTCAGTGTGATTTTTAAGTGTTATTAATTTGTACAAAAATTAATGTAAAATAGTAATATAATTAATATATAATATTGGCATGGCAATTGGGCGAAGTATGCAGTGCCTACTTATAAGTTATAATCATTTTAGTCGCCATTTTTCAGTAAAATAAACGATTATTATTATCATTATCATCACATACACCCTCGCATGCACCCACGCACATTATTCACTCCACAAACACACTCACGCAAATTATTAGTAACACATTAATTATTATTATTTAGTTCCTAAGATAAACTCGGAGTTAGGTACAATATCTCACTATCCCTTTCCTTCTTTTTTATTTGATAGCTGGTGCTTCCCATGGTGATCCCATTTATTGATGGTCCATTTGCAATGATGGGATCAAAGAAAACCATATAAGTCTCTTATATTTGCATTAACTATGTGTGCTACAAATGGACAAATAACTCAACGCCAACCGATTTCGACGATTCAATTTTTATTGGAAAGGATGTATTTAAAGGGTAGTTTGATGAAAGTTTGTTTAGATTCCTACGATAATTCGAAAATACGAAGAGGGCGACCGCGCGTAACAGCGTTAAACGTTTGATTCGATTTGAAGTCGGTTTTTGTTTTTATTTTTGCACGTAGATTTATTTTTTACCTAAGACACTTAATATAATTATTTATGGAGTAAAACCTTCTAATTGTTTCCATCATATTTGGCTACAAGCGGAAGATATAACCACAAGCAACGTATACCTGAAAACTAAATTTATCCACAAAAAATAATGATATATAAAGTTACTCAACATCCACAAATTCTTCCAATACTAAGAAACCGGCGCCTCGAGCTGAATAAACAAAATTCCGTAGTAGAGAAAACGTAGAAATGCTACGACGTAGTACTGCGCTACGACGTAGGCGTCACTAGGGCAGGTTCTGTTGACCTCTTAGTCTTTCGAGGCAAAATAAGCAACCAATTTTGTGAAACTGAATAAATAAACTCATTGATTATTCAGACTGAAACTTTCTGTCGCTTAACAGTACTTTATACACATTATTTGTGACTAAATCAGTGACAGTTAAGTGACTAAAAGGATAGACTTACGATCTTATGGCCGCTAGTTCGAATCCCAGTTAGAATAATTGCCATTTTTCAGTTTATTAAGTACAAAAAATCACATACTAAAAATATGCCCGAAACATGGCAATTGTCTCAGCCTCTGTCACATGTTGGTTCTATTAAGCCTGGTAAAACAGACTAGCAAAATCTCTCTCTGTTCACCCCATAGGGTTAAAGAGAAGTGAGAACTTAATATTATTTTAGAATATCTAGAGGCAGTTATAGTGGGTAAATATATGATCTCTCCTAACCTACAATAAACAATTTTGTTTATCTATTATTATCTGTTAACAATTTTCAGAAGATACTGGGTTTTATTATCTACCTTCACTGGAGACACTCTTAATTTCCGTCATTTATAGAGTCGAGGTTGTCAGGTAAAAGCATATATTTAAAATATGTAAAAATGTCCTCGTCATACATACAATTAATTCTATTAATTTATGAGGTTTAATTCATTCATTGCAGCAGTAGGAGGACATAGGCCTCCCCAACTATTTCTAAAACGATCGCTTGTGAGTCCGAAGGAGCGCAGAGACCTATTTACAAAATATTTAGTGTAAGACCAGAAAATTTTGAATAAGCAAAACACAAACTACTTTCCAATTAAAGCAGGAAAAATGGTGGAAATTTTCAAATGAAACGGAAACACAAAGGACGCAAGTAGGGGCCGTACGTTAATTCAAAACATTTTATATCCGAGTCTAGTTAAGGACAAAAAATTTGCTGCTTATCGTGGCAAGTTGTATCCCGCCGGTGCGCCGTAATGCGGCCGAGGGCATTACTATAATGCACCGACTCGCCGACAGTGGCGGCGCACGAATAAAATTTAATAATTACTCGCAAATCCACCCGGCACATAGTTGGCGCGAGTCGGGATAATGGCGAAAAAACTGTATCGCGCTTTTCGCGGGGGCGCCCCCCTCTCTCGCGGAATTTTTCGCTCACCCTTCGGCCGCGGCGTTCGTTTAGCGAGATTCGATCCCGCAATCAGGGGGGTTTGTTTCGAGGGGGGAATTTTTGGCCTCCCCCCTCCCCGCACCATCGTAAATTGGAGCATATAATTTTTATTACGGACCTGTCGTGTGAGCTCCCTTGCGTTAGAGTTGTCTAAATGTACCACCGCTCTGGCAGTGGAATCGATATTGCCGAAATTTTGTTCTTGATTATTGTCTGCCGATAAACAAATGTGAGAATAACTTTATAGAGCATATGTGGATATACTTCCTAACTTACAGCTACTTAAAAAAATACATTACGCCCCTAGGTTAGTTTTTTTATTCAATAAAGCGCAACCACAGACTTCTGTCCGTGCTCTTTTCTAATGTACTTTATTTTTTGCTTTGTTTTAGTAAAAAGAGTGCTCCCTCCACAGTTACTACAGCGCTTTCAAGTTATTATTAATTTTTGTTTGCCTGATTTTGAAAGGTGGTATTGGAGAATGCTCCGGTTCACCCGTCGTAGAAGCCCCATTGCATTGTCATTAGTTTCTCCGCGACCGCTGCGTCCCTGTTTCTCATAGCCATTTTTAAGTTGTACTCTATTATTTTTTCAATTGATGCGGCCATTGCCCTTGTCACGATCATCTGTGTAATAGATACAGCTGACTGGTTATTTGGCCTATGTTAGTTTTGAATCCACGCTTACTTGTGAACTTTTTCTACTTTCTAAAATAAAAACATATTGGAAATGTTAAATACGAGTATGTGAATAGCTTATACTCATTCCTTAAGCATATATTTTTAAGATATTTCAAAAAGCTTCCGGGACACTCATCCTAACAAAAGTAACAGAATCTCAGCTAATTATCTTCAAGATAACATCATAACACGTTTATTATCATATCAATGTATTGGTCGAACACATTTTATTTATTTAGGAACAACAAGTGAAACAATATATCAAGTAAAAAAAGTAAAAAATATGTAAACAATATCGTTATCCACAATAATAATAATAATGTTCTCAATTATGTCTTCACTGTGACACTGCACACAATTTATTATGTATTTAGGAGTTTATTTTTTCTTATAATGGTCCAAGGATAAAAGAAGTATTGGCAAATTTGACATTAAATAAATGTCAGTAGTAAATAATAAAGAAGAAGCATCTGATGAACTAGGACAACTGTTGCAACACGAATTGGAAACTCCGTTCAAAATAACCGAAAAAAAAGGTTTTTATGGACTCAATAAACTAGACACATGAGCACGAAACCGAAATCTATTTCACTTTCAGCGCGGAACAGAGAGACTGGTTGAAAAATTCGAATGCCGATCGCCATAGTCATTTTTTGTGTACCTTTTTCCTTTTATTTTGCACACAGACGGCGATCTCTCTAAAATTTGCGAGCCAACCGGTTGCGGCCTAAAAAATATTTCCCATTCATTTGTTCGTACGTTAAAAAAAGAACACTAAAAATTCCTCACACTCTCACTTTTCGTGTCGTTCGAATAAAAATACGTCCATTTTTTAAATCCGCTCCGACATAGGGCATATGAAATAGGTTTTCAAGGTCGTTCGCTTTTTTAAAAAATAAAACTACACCGACGTCGACAGTTCACTGCAACCGTCGGCTCTGTCGACATCAAACTGAGGTATTTGTGAATAAATCTAATCTCGTTTTATTTTTAAATATAATACAGAGCAATCGGAGCAAGGCTGGTTACTTATCTGTAACCAGCCTTGCGCCGAAATTTCTAAGAGCTCTGTTAGCAGTAATACTTAACTATACTGAGATGGAGGGATTAGGGATTTTCGCGCGTTAAGAAAAAATTACAGGATAGAAATGAAGTAATGATATTGTCACTTTTCGAGTTCTTACGTACAAAAAATCTTTGCTAAAATTGTATATGACAGTCACTTGGACCGTATAAGCTTGGTGAATAACGGTCTATGTCGAGGAAGGTTTCCAGCACAAGTGTAAAGAAAAATAGTTGTTAATCATTTAAAAACAAAAGTAAATAAATAATATTACTTATATATCGCTAATGAAGTAATATATATATATATATAGAAAGTGCTTGAAAATAATTCTTGCTTCACTGTCAAATAAATCAGTTTTGCTCTAAGTAAATCATTCTAAAAGGCTAGGCACGCACGAAATTCAATCTTATAAAATATATACCATCAAAGCCTACGTAATAAAGAGTTCCACCCTCTAAGAGGCTGTCAATATCTTCATGTTACCTTGGCTTAATGACTTCCCGTGACGTCTAAGAAATTTTCTTATTCTAAGTTACCAATATGCGCACACATTAACGCGTGCCCGTGTGGAGTCACCCCCTAAATTATTTCGACGTATGCAAATGTGTACTCACCTACAGATGTTGGCATAGATCATGTCTCGTAGATGAGACATTTCGTTCTAACAAAGGCTTTTACTTTATCTTTAAAGTCTTTACTTATCACTAACGTTTGTTATAGTACATGACTAAAAAAATACGCCAAGGCATAAATTTAAATACGCAAGCATTTAAAGGTAACTACGACATTAAACAAAGTACATCTATTATATATACAATTTTTAAAAAAGGAGAAGATTCTCGGTTCGTCTATATTTTATTTTATGTTTGTTACCTTATAACTTTGGTTAATCATTATATCGATAATTCGTAAAAGCAAAGAGTCCGTCAACGCGTAATAGCGTTTAGCGTTTGATTCGATTTGAAGTCGGTTTTTCGCAGGCGGCCCGGTTTGAATCCGGGCCTGTCACTGGGGCGAGATAGTGAATGCTAACGACCCCCATCTCGCACCACAGTGAAGGACTGCTCATCATGGGAGGTTTTAGTCTGTAGGGGCCTCTAGTTGGCCGAGCCCGACATAACTTGCCCGCTTCCCCGGCGGGTACGTATGAATAACAGCATTTCCTCCCATGAAAAAAAATCGTCGGATCATACCATATAGGTATAATCTTACGACGTGTCTTCACAGAAATGTATTCTATGAGAACACACCTAGCGATGCGAGTCTCCCAAAAAACGGAACGGCGCAGTTGTAAAATTGTCTAACTACCCACCCCCGCGCGCACTCATTACAGCGCGTGCGTGGGCCCCACACGGTATTGAGGAAGACAACTTATTGTCAATAATTCTTAAGATAAACAGAGAATTCTGAGTTCTTTTATTTCTTTCGATACCATAACCTGCTGTGACCACAATCAGAAAAAATTTAAGCTACAACACAATTATTTCACAAGGGTGACCACGATGGTACTGTGATGGTATTTACCTCACGTAGCGAGAAGAAAACAAACTAAACCAGATCTTAATATTGTTTGGGATAGCAATGATTGTTAGATCCTGGACAATCCAAGGTTGGGACCGTCAAACAAGCAAACATTTTCTATTATCCTACAATAATTTCATTAGCAACTAATTAAATTACAATCATGACCAGGGGCTGGTGTTCAGACTAGGAAAAAACGTGGGAGTTGAATCGCCAGGACTACACCCCACGGATATGAACAAAACTCAACAAAGTATTGGAAAAAGAAGAAGAAAATAAGAGTATAGTAAATAAGAGTAGAGTTGAACATTCCCCGTGAAGTAATTCAAACACGTATGCTTAAATATACTATTACGGCTGAAGTAAGTAATACGAGTTATATTCGTAATTCATTTGAGATATCTTAAGACTCGTTGCTTCTAATTTCCCCTCTACTACGCTCACAGCAGTACCGTGGCTCAGATCGCGATACTAAAGCGTGTTCATCTCTTTCTAGTTTTGAAAAACCTTCCTACCCCACCCCTCATTTCTACCCATCCCCCCGCCCTCTATACCCCCTCTCCTAATTCCTTACATATTTAAATTCCACTTTCAACGTTCGTTGGAGTCTTCATATTGTCTCCATATGGGTTTCCGCGTGGTTTTCTATTTCAATGTTTTTTGGAAGAATTTTATATTTCTATATAATTATTTAAATAATGTAAGGGATACTTATAATATTAGTCTTGAACACTATTCCTCTATTGACGTAAACCATCTCCACAGGCTTAAGATTAATTGTAATGGTTAACGAGAATGTTAGAGATTTGGTAATAAACATTAAATATTGTGAGCATTAGTAATATTTAATGTTATTATTGTCGTTATATTTATTTTATCTTGTGTTAGCGGTATAACTGAACTTCAAAGATTTCTTTATATGAATCATTATTACTAAAAAGACAAAGAGATAATTTTTTCATCGCGGCGCATTTCAAGTGAAAGCGTACAATAATCCTTTAAGCTATCGATGCTCTATCGTAAACCATTTTAGTTTTGCGTAAAATATCCTGATTCGTTTAATTAATAAAAATATTTTATTTTTTATTTTAAGGATATTTAATTGTCTATCATGCACAATTTATTTCAGTCAGTTAGCGTCTTTATTTTCCGAGATTTTCAAACTTTACAATTTAGATGAAGACTCTACAATACAAGTTAGAATCGTTTAATAAACATTAAAAATATCTATATTAAAGTTAAAGTTACACCCTATATATGTCCCTCTAGTCTTCTCTATAATCAGAGTAAAATGGCAGACTTCACGTCTTTTTCAATCAGTTAAAAAAATAGTGAATGCATAAATAGAAATAAATTATTTTAAATCGTCCTAGTAACTCAATATTGGTGTAATTAGTTATGAAATTTATTAATTAATAGCATATTTCCGCTTCACTAGCCAACCCGTCTATCACCAAGTTCTCTTACTACGTTCATTTAATATTCTTGTGTCATGGAAATGTAGTTTTAAAAAAGTGACTGCAAATAGACGATTGAGCGCTAACTTAGCGAGCCTCCCTTGAGCCGGCTACATTTAAATTTCAAATCGTGAAAGAAAAACAGTTTAACTTGCCTTCAACTAGTGAAATATTCTTGTGATTTAGACTGAATGGCCTGGTTACTTACCAGTGGGATTCTCAGCAAATATTATTCAGCGTTAAAACTGTGTATTCTATAGTCTTGGTATATAGTGACGTACACCAGGCCAAGGGATACAACAACCTACTTATGTCATAATCACCAGGAGACTTGAACATGACATCATTTTGACCGGGACAATATAACTCGACACAAGCGGGAAAAGTAAAAAAAAACCAGCCACGCAAAAAATTAATCATGATTTAATTTAAGATATTGAAGTAATTAAGAATCGTAACCGTTGAAATTATAAAAAAACGAAACACGGCATTGTTTTACAAATAGATACCTAATTCAAGTGTGGAACCTAAAATACATCGGCGAAAATACCGACAAATATTCTTTTGTCTAAATTGACACAGCTGGTTACCATTCTAATAGACTTGACATTATTCCATTTGCACAGGTGTAGGCGAATTCTCTCAGACATTACACAACGATGTTATGCTGCAGATATATCTTCGTACTCTTGTGATTGTTCCTACGTTTAAATAGAGTAAGGTATATTAGAGGTACATTTCATATTGCGAGATAAATTTGAAAACAAGTATTTTACGATTAAAAACAAAAACCGACTTCAAATAGCATCAAACGATAAACGCTATTACGTGCGGACGACGTCTTTTTATTTCCGAGTTATCGTAGAACCTAACCAAACTGCATCATCAATCTACTCCTTTCCAATAAAAAAAATTCTAAATCGGTTGGTGTGATATTGAGTTATTTATCCTTTTGTCGCGCACGGCTTAATGCAAATTAAAGTCTTAAGTCGTTCTCATGGATATCACGATCAGAAATGGACCAAATTTTAATTGGACCAAATGGACCAATTATAATGAAAAGATAAATGCACCAAAAATAAAATGAGACCACAAGGAAAGCACTACCTTCCAAATAAAAAAAGAATCATCAAAATCGGTTCACAGTCGAAAGTAATCAGATGATAACAAAAATTAAAAAAAATACAGACTTATTGAGAACCTCCACCTTTTTGGAGGTTGTTTGAAAATAAGCTGATATAGCTGAGGTTCGAATCTCCGTAAAACATATAATAAATAACCCTATTTATAAATACACTGTATATAATACTAAATTATACACTTGTCTGTTACAGGTGTTTTGGCAGATATCTCAAGGTATGATTTTAATAAACCTGTATTATATATAATATACCATTTAATATTTCTTAGACTTGCAGATTACTTTAAGCTGTGTCCTTACCGTACCTAGAACGTTATAATACATCGCAAGTAAATTTATTTATTTATTACGAAATATAATTAATCAGAACCAGTAAAAGTCGTCCATTTGTCGCGCACAATCTTAATGCAAATTAAAGTCTTAAATCGTTCTCATGGATATCACGATCAGAAATGGACTAAATTTTAATTGGACCAAATGGACCAATTATAATGAAAAGATAAATGCACCAAAAATAAAATGAGACCACAAGGAAAGCACTACCTTCCAAATAAAAAAAGAATCATCAAAATCGGTTCACACAGTCGAAAGTTATTAGATGATAACAAACATTTTAAAAAATACAGTTTTATTGAGAACCTCCACCTTTTTGGAGGTTGTTTGAAAATAAGCTGATATAGCTGAGGTTCGAATCTCCGTAAAACATATAATAAATAACCCCTATTTATAAATACACTGTATATAATACTAAATTATACACTTGTCTGTTACAGGTGTTTTGGCAGATATCTCAAGGTATGATTTTAATAAACCTGTATTATATATAATATACCATTTAATATTTCTTAGACTTGCAGATTACTTTAAGCTGTGTCCTTACCGTCTAGAACGTTATAATACATCGCAAGTAAATTTATTTATTTATTACGAAATATAATTAATTAGAACCAGTAAAAGTCGTCCATTTGTCGCGCACAATCTTAATGCAAATTAAAGTCTTAAATCGTTCTCATGGATATCACGATCAGAAATGGACCAAATTTTAATTGGACCAAATGGACCAATTATAATGAAAAGATAAATGCACCAAAATACAATGAGACCACAAGGAAAGCACTACCTTCCAAATAAAAAAAGAATCATCAAAATCGGTTCACAGTCGAAAGTAATCAGATGATAACAAAAATTAAAAAAAATACAGACTTATTGAGAACCTCCACCTTTTTGGAGGTTGTTTGAAAATAAGCTGATATAGCTGAGGTTCGAATCTCCGTAAAACATATAATAAATAACCCCTATTTATAAATACACTGTATATAATACTAAATTATACACTTGTCTGTTACAGGTGTTTTGGCAGATATCTCAAGGTATGATTTTAATAAACCTGTATTATATATATTATAATATACCATTTAATATTTCTTAGACTTGCAGATTACTTTAAGCTGTGTCCTTACCGTCTAGAACGTTATAATACATCGCAAGTAAATTTATTTATTTATTACGAAATATTATTAATCAGAACCAGTAAAAGTCGCCCATTTGTCGCGCACAATCTTAATGCAAATTTAAGACTTATATGGTTTTCTCATGGATGTCATTCTCAGGATTACGCCAAATTTAACCATTAATGGCTAAAAAAATTAAGCTTCTCTACAAATTACACAAACGGAGATCCTATTGCTGTGTTTTGTAATTTGTTAATTGTTTTTTATTAAGAACCTGGCAATTAAATTAAATTCATCACTCCAATATCATAGAGCTGATCAGTACACGCCTTAAGGCTTTCACTGGAGTAGTATTAATAAATAATGTTAATGACTGCACATCCTTAAACGTCATGTAGGCGTATGTATGTATGCCTTGTATCATTTAAAACCAAGCAAACCCACCGTCGGTGGCACGTCTGCGATAAAAAGAGATAAACGCAACGAATATGAGGAGTAGTCATTTTTCCACCAATCGGGGAATTATTGGAAAAACTAGCAAATGAATTTATTATAGCGTCCGCGGGGTGCCACCCACCCCACCGTATTATTTTATACTTATTATGCCGATATCACGTGACGGTTTTAAGCCGATGCACACAATGGGCAAAAATCCACTTTCATTATAACGTAATCCCGCTCTAACCTTTGCCCTTTTAATTGAACGTCGATTTTACTGCAGATTTAATTTTAATTAGATCGAAAACAAAATAGTATTTTTAACAAAGGACATTATAGAATTACTGAAAACCATTATATGTATCTGATCTACACATTGCATTTTGGAGTGTGTTCAGGAATTCCACCATCGGACTTCTGCACTGCTGGATTTGATCTTTTTGTTGTGGAAATTCCTCGAACCCAAACGAAGCACTTTGCTTCGTTTATCATTGTTCATTCAGCAAAGGACTGCAATATATTAGTTATTAGTTAGTTTAGTAGTGAATAGGTATTTACTAAATTTCTGTTCCTTACCATCCAGGCATGCTGCATTTTGACTGAGCATCAGGATGGTTCGTGGTGAAGCACTTGCTTTGAAAGTATAAAATAAATAATGGTATAATATGATATAAGCTGTAATGTTATACAAGTTATTAGTTCCAACGTCTTAACAGGCGGAACAAAGCGATATATTTGAGACGACATGCATAGGCTCTCACTTCTTCCACATCTACGCATTTTTTGACATACTCGTGGGTTCTGACATGTCGACTCAAATGGTGTTTTTAACAAAAAACCTTTTGCTGTTTTCAACAAAAATTTCTATGACTCAATGCCAGTCGCTTTTCTAAAATCAGCGTGCACATCTTATATCATCTCTTCCTTTTTATTTATAACGTAATAAATCGAAACATCACACTGTCGACGTTTACTGTATAAACTTGCAACACTGTCAACCAGTATAAAAATAGACAATCAATAAAATATTCCTCGCGAGATCGTGCCTGTTTAGCTACGCCGCACAAAGCGTAGCGCCACGCTACGAATCTACAAATTATCCGCGGCGTAATTTGAAAATTATGCAGCACCGCCATAACCGATCGCACAACAAATGACGTCTTCATCTTCATCCAGAACTGTTTTCATTCATGTGTCACTTGTGAAATATGAAAAATGTAACAAATACCACTGTCACCTACAGGGGATAAGCAGAGAAACGTTTTCTTATGTTATGGACGTCATTTCATACGTCTATTGAATTTTAGTTTATCACCTTATTTTACCTTATTAAGTATGCCATAATTTCTATGCAACAAAATGTAATCAATCCGTCGAGATTAAATTTATTAGTCGAAGATTCGTCTCCCAACCGGATTACTAATCTCTGCTGTTTATAAAACAGTGGTTCAACGGCTAAGCTTTCCATGACCATGACGTCAGGAATCGATCCCGGGTTCATTCAGTTTTCAGAACATTCAGTTATTAGACAGATTCAAAAGTAATTGTATATAGTGACTGAGCCTCGCGATGTTACCCGCGATTAAAAACTATTTATTGTTTTTTTTTTAAATTAAAGTACTCTAAGTTATGCCTTATTATATGAGCGATCTGCCAGTGAAATTCCCTTCAAAATCGGTTATTCCTTTTCAGAGATTAGCGGCAACAAACAGACAAAAAAATGGAAATAATGTTATTTTAGTATATGTACCGTATATATTCATTGTACATTCGTATATATAGTAAAAAGACTTTATACATATATTGCAAACAGACACTTCTTTAATAACTAATAAAAAATTAAGATAATAATAAAAAATAATTATTAAAAATAAATTAACTACTAACACAAATACAATTTTTTTATTAGGTCTATATTTAACTGTAGTCTATACCTAACAAATGTCTACAAATAGTCTAGTCCATTGCTTACAAAGTTCAAAGATCCCGGAGAATAACTATGGTAATTTATAGCGGCATGACCAGAGCAAAAAGTTTTCTTAACTTTGATCTTTAGTGAATTTCTTCGACGAGACAAAAAAACTGCTGACTTTGCTTCTAGATTTCATCTCTTTTTCCCCCGTTCTACTCCTTTCCTCTCCGTCTGTACGACGAGGACGTCGCGCGGAAACACTAAACATCTTTTAATTCACCGTCATATTGCCGACTAATTGCCATTCTCTCTCGAGATTAAATTTCGAGAGAGTATTTTTGTATGTAAAATTCGAGTCACTGGCTTTTTTACATATACCGATGGATAAATTGAGAATTCGGGTCTAGAACTACAATATTTGTGTATTAGACAGACATGTATCATACTCTCCATAACTTAACTCCGTAAACCTCGATACGCAGTTACACCTAGTGACATCCAGAAGATCAGAAGCACCTTATATAATAACTTTATTTTAGGTCAAAGTCCACGTAAAGTAAGCAAAAATAATGTCTCTAACTTCCTAACCTAATTGTTTTGTCATTTATTCATTTTTGTTCTGATCTTCTGCTTGTATTCTATTGATAGCAAATGGGTGAACAACGCCGGATGCTTTTAATTACCATTTTTTAAGCGCAGTTTCTGTTTGTCTGGAGTATTATTGCCACATTTGGGTGATGTCAAATATCAGCAATTAGCCTTCTTCTCTAGGAGAATGGAGACGTGTAAGAGAAATGTTAGACTTACCTTGTTTTTCTTCTTTTGAGGAATTTAAAGATAACATTTTGGAGAGTATGCAGTGGAATTGCATAACCCAATTTCGCCTTGTCATTTACATTTAACTTATAGTCGCAAATGTACCGTGCTATAGCTGTAGGACTAACTTCCTCTTTTATTAATTGGTGTAGACAAGGATTGTAACAATTTGCTTGAAGTTGGTATGAAATTGAGTGTGGTTATTTTCAACCGATTTCAAAAAGGGAAGAAAGGAAAGGAAATTGAGGAAATAAATTTGTCTGTATGTTTCTATTTTATGTTTATTACCGCATAAATTTCGACCGGGTGAAATGATTTTGATGATTCTTCTCTTTATTTGAAAACTCCAGTCCATTTGGTCCAGTTCTGACAATGGTCACCGTGAGAAAACCGTATGAGTCTTAAATTTGGATTAATGGACGAATGAGTTAGCCTAACGATTTCGATGATTATTTTTTTACTGGAAAGGATGTACTTCAGTGGTAGTTTGATGATATTTCGGTTAGGTTCTGACTAATTCTATCATAATATTCCATTCTATTTGAAGTCGGTTTTTGTTTCTTCTCGTTAATTTACTTGTTTTTATCTGTTCTAATTTTGTCGAATCAATTTCAAAGAAAACGAAAAATTCAATGCAATATAACATAGTTTACGTTATGACCGTATCGTTCACGAACTACGGCCAAAGGAATTTCATATTTACTGAAAGGATGCGTCCCCATGCAATCTTCGAATACCAATGTAAATCCAAACTATAGCCCAATCAAAAGAAAAGCTTCCGTGACCGTAACCGATGGAATTGTCATCGCAAATCAACCGAGAGCGGAGAAATGCGAAAAAAAAACGCGCCGTATTGTTTCTACTAATAAAAAGTTCTAATAAACATGCAACTAAGCTACGGGCTTCCGGCAAATAAAACATAAAAATATATCCTATTTTCATAGGGCGAGGGAGGCACCTCCATGCCGGGGGGGTGAGCTCCCCCCCCATCTGCGCAAAAACCCAAAAACATCGAAATGAAAATGAGTGTAGCAGGGAGGCAGTGGAGCCTGTGTTGGTAATTCATTTTTAACATTATACTTGTGTGAGTGTTTAAAGTACAGTCGCTCGCATTACCTTAATGTGTAGTTCGGTGTGAATTCTAAAGCTTTTTTTTTATTTCGTTACATAGACAATCGGTTAAGGCGATAGGTAAGTAATGCCAGAAACGTGGGCAACTTGCGGGAGTTCGAATAATGTCGTTTTCTTAATTTTTATTTCTTATTATTTAAAAGTCACAATAAAGTATTATTGACCTGCATCCTTGAGTACAATTTTTCACCATACTTCAATAACGGAGGTTCCCAATACGTCTGAATGTTTTTTTTATTATTTGAAAGCTTGTGTTTCCCGTGTGCATTTCAGTTTGGTCTAGTTCTGACAATGACATCAACGAGAACACTATATGTCTTAAATTTGAAGATGAATAACACAGTATTACGCCAACTGATTTCGAAGGGCAGTTTGATGGGAGTTTGGTTAGGTTCTGATAACTTCTATTTCGTAAAATTCCTCCTAGATTTGAAGTCGGTTTTTGTTTTTACTCGCAATTATACATGTCCAATGTAGTTATATTGAATTGATAATAATTTTTTGAATTATGTAAAGCGTTACCTAAGTTTAATTATCAAAGTATCATAGAAGATTAAAGTTTAACACTATATCTAATTATACGTTCATTATTAATAATTAACCTGCAATCGAAAAGTTTTCGATAATAATGTACATTAAAATAATTATATTTTTTGTAATTTGGAATGCTTAGCCCGAGTGTACACGACGTGAATTCGCATTGTGCTCCCCTACACGCACACGCACTAGCGTGATCATAAAACGCAATTTTGTATTAGATTTAATTTGAGTCGCACACACGTAGCGAGCGCGCGTGCGTGTGTGCGTGTGTATGTGTGCCCACTTCCTACGCACAAATTGATTACGATCGTCGACGAAAAGAGGAATTTGCATAGAGTTGGCGAGTGTACTCGTAAAGTAGTGTAGGCAGTGTCGAGACGGGAAAGTTTCCCGCGCGTGTGGGCTCGCATGCGTGGCGGCGGCGGCGGCACGGTGAACAAGTGCAGCGCCGGGGCGTCTTTAGACGTTGCATCAGTGAAGGAGCGGCATTCGGCCGCCGCGGCGCGCCTCCGAGTGAGCGCCCGATTTAAAAACTATACGAACGAACCTCCGCGCAGAGAACCCCGTAATACCACCCCCCGCGTAATGATTTTTTGGCGATGAATTTATATTCGCGCGCGAGCGGTGCCACTTTTTCGACCCCCCCACCACCCCCACCCCTCTCATTAACGCAACCCAGATATGCAATTCTGATCTTTGACGAGGAGGCTGTAGTGTCGGCGGGCGCCTCGGCGGGAGTGGAGCCCAGTTTTGTTTTTTATCCGCCCGGCTTCATTATTGATGGCATCGGTACGGTAATGCGGAAGCATGTGTGAACGTTTCATTACAAAAGGTGGACGCTGCCCGCGTTAATATTGCAGACTCGCCGGACTCGACCGGACGGGTGGACGCTTCCGATACTGGCAACCGGGGGAGAAAAAAAACGAACATAGCCCTCACATTAAAAAAAAATAATGAAATAAATAATAAACAAATTAAATTTCTAACACGCTGGCCAGTATTTTTAAATTCGTGCGTTCGCGGCGGAACTATCGGAGCGCGTGTCGGCGAAAGTTTTCAGTCGAACTTCGGCGAAAGTTTCTCACGTGCGTATGTGGAGCGATCGCGTGACGGATTGGCCGACAGTCCGGCCGCCACCTGCGAACTTTTCACGCGGTTTATTTTTTTTTGTTTTTCTTTCGCTCACTAGTGCACTACGCCGACACAAGTCGAGTTTGTTTATCCGGCGCGGTGTTGCCTTACCGGACATTGACTTGTAGTGTATTTGTTGATGTTTTGTTCATTGTTTTTGTTACGTTTTGACGCCGAGCGAGCTGGCTGAAGACGAGGTAAGTGGGCCCGTGTAAACCGCTAGAAAAATACTTTAAAAATATCTACAATAGTTTTAATTCCATTTTATAATTGTCATTTAATTTATTTTTATATTAATATTTTGATTACCGTAAACTTTACACAAATAGTTACGTACATTTATTTAAAGTTTGCGCTATTGTCATGGTTTGCGACTACGATTTCAATTTGTCCGGTGAATTATGGCAACCCTTTGGATACGGAAACTATTATAATGCTAATTGTGCACTGGGCACCGCGAGGGTCCAGCTGGGCTGCAGGCGGGTCCTGGGCTCGCTATTACACCGTCTTGCATAAATAAGTAGTTGACAAGAATAGCTGAGGATTTTGTATCTATTCGTAACCGTTACACCGCATATAGTGACCGCCGAAGAAATATTTGTCGCAAATTTTGTGGATTAATTGATTTCTATTTACTATGGATTATATTCATTCTAAAATAATATATAAAGTTCATTTTTACAATTAATCTTTTATTCATAAAAATTGTGGCCAAATTAAAATTCTAACCGTAACATACAAAGCAATATAATTATATCGTTAAGTTTAGATGAAATATAAACCATTTTTACTTCTATATAAGTTGAAGAAACTTTTATAATTAATAAATTATTTATTCATATTCAAATATTCACTTGACGTTAATAAAGTGTTAAAAAGAAAGCATCATCAAATGACCATCATTTCATCTTCGGACATTCGCTGCTGGACCTAAGCCTACTAATGTAATAATTGCGCAAATATTATTAACTTCAATCAAATCACCTTAAATATAACTATAATCACTTGTACACTCCGCAAGACCAAATGTAAGTACAGAATAAATACATCGATCATTATTGATATTTATCGACGTTACTTAAACTTGTCCGTTATATCATTTGATACATACGTTACCTGCATATTAAACTGTAACTGTATCCAAAAAATTACCTGGTGATAATCTCCGCTGGTCTTAGTGGAATGCACAAAGATGGAAGAGAAATGCATTCCCTCGCCGACGCCACAATGTATCGCCTATGCAGGGAGAAATTTATATATTCGTCACTCAAAATTTGACAATACTATAATTTTAAGTTATATTAGTATATATATGTATTGTATATAATAGATATATACTGAGATTGTTATAAATTTCTATCCTCTTAGATATAGGTAATATGTACATTATTCCATCTGTGGATTCACAATAGTGTACGAGGAATTAAAATAGATTTATTTTCTATTACATAACGGTATAAGGCAAGCACAAATTTGTGGTCATGGGTTCGAATCTAGTCCAATTTGCATGATAATCGACTCACCGTTTGTCACATGTGGGTCCTAATAAAACAGATGAATCAAACTGCAATTGTCGGCTCTACACCTACCCTGTTACAAAAAGGGTTATATGATGTGAGAGCAGTTATTTTGCTAAATCAAACTATTAATTTCTCGTCTTCTTTTTCTTAAGATCAACGTAGCAGTTATTTTTGGTAATCCGGAAACAACGGAAAAGTCCGGTTGCAACCTCATTGGTAGGTAGTTTAATCATAATAATCCACCTACGTAACTACAGGGGTGAAGAATGGTCAACTGCAAGAGCTAAAATGGTTGAAGGCGGATCGGGTCTTTCGAAGAGAACTGTGGATTTTTAAAGGGCTGATTTCGTAATCGTAATAAAAAATAATTTTGATGACGCTTTAACCGAATCGGGATAGACAGAACTAGGGATGGCGTTATCACAGATCATAATAGGCTCCAGATAAATTTGGTATGTTCAACGTACCATTCAGGTAGCAACTGGTATTCCAGGGCACTCATTTGTAAAACAAAACAGTATTGTATTTTTATTGCTTCCGTTTAAAACCACGCAATAGCTAGTGAAATGATTTAACTACCAAAATCGCTGTATTTAAAAAAAAATCAGGCAATCTTTTGCAAGATGAAAATAAAACAATTGTATGTCTGATACCAAAAACACAAATTCATATTCAAACACCATATCAGTATATCATAATTCGTCTCGTACGAATCACTGTAAAACGTTCTTGAAGTGTTCCGAAACACCAGCCACTTGTTGCTCCACGCCCTCCGCGTAGTATCGTCCTCATAGTTTTAGTATACTCTATCCACACTATAACGAACTAAAAGCGTTGAAGTAACCGACATCATCCATGTCAGACTAATTTAGACATGCTAATTTAGTTGATTTTGCATTCAATTGTGATAAAAATCAAGAAATATTATATACATGAACAGATCTACCTAGTAATCCAATTAAAGCTTCCTTGCTCTCGGTTCAGGAAACTATCAGGTCTAGAATTACGGCTTAATGTGAAGTTCTCTCTCAGAACTCTTACCCTAAATTACTCATAATAGTTGTAACGACTCAGCCACTTCCGAAAACAGGGCTACAAGAGTAAAATTCATCTAATGTTGCGTTGTAGGGTGGATTATCTCCAAATATAAATTTCATAAACCGCCACACTAACTTGTTTTCAAATAGTCTAACATACTTGTCGAGATACGACATTTCCGTCTACCGTCGAAATATACATAAGTACGTATAAGCGTATGTACACATTTATAAAGAAAAAATATCGCTACGTCATACTTGTGCTCCCAATCCGTAGTGTTCTCTCGGTACAGCTGTTTGATCAAGTGTTACAATTACAACTAAATTTGGCCAAAAGGTGACATTCAAGGACGTTATTAAATAAACACATTAAATGCATCATATTTTCTTATACAATTAGATTTCATTTTATGTACCAAAAATAATTAATGACTACAAAAAAGTGACATATAGTAATAATTAATTAGTAAACGAGAGCGATACCGATACGAAAAAATGATTAAAAATAAATAATAAATTTATTATTATTTATTTTTAATCATTTCACAAAGCAGGTGATACAGGCTGCATTTCATATCATACTTATAACAAATACATTGTGATCGTCAAAGGGTACAATTATATAATATAAACATCCAACACCAAATACAACAATTCCACAACCAATAAAATATACATAGCTTGCTAAGTACATTATCAGTAAATTTCAAAATACTCTTTTACGTTATTATTATCCTATGTTATCCAAAGACATCTACAACAATCGCCTCGCAGTTTCTAATATATTATTTTAAAAAACGTAAACTAACAGTTACTGGCCGACATTCGAACCCCCGGCAATGTTTGTGAAATTGTAAGCGGAATTGTAGAAAATAAATTTAACAGCGGCGAACATTCGCATATTTGTGAGTGAATGTAAAGCGCGCGAAAAAGCACGCATCTTGCAGCTCCTAGGTGGTGGCACGCTGTGCAGAGACCTCCGCTGGACCCCTGTCTACGGCACACGTTTGTGTGCTTTTGTGTGTCATTTCGTTAAGCGAGTTCTTTTCACATCTAAAGTCTAACTGGTAACGGCGAAAGCTTTGACCTTTCTTGACTGTCGTCGACCCTAAAACGAGATTTTATTTCATTGGATTAATACTCAATTCTCATTATATGGTGTCTTACTATTTTCGTTACCTAAGGATACCTAGAATATATAAGATAGGTATCTAATGTTCATGCTCGTCCTCCGTTAAATCTGGTTCCTACCTCCAGGACTAAATTATCGAAGAACTCTCCGTTACCGCGCGAAGTTGGACTTATTAATAATAGTCCCTAGACGACCCTGAGACTGACTCTTGCACGGTTTTTTTTGGTATTGTGGTGGTGTTTAAATATTTTTACAATGTCGGTTTCTTCACTGGTGTAATACCGTACCTGCCGTATTCTTTTACGGTATTTATTTTAAATCTACTTAAATACGAATTAAATGCGTTGATAAAGATCCCAACAGTATTTCTCACAAAAGTATAAAAAGGGAAAAATAATCGGATTCAAACTGGATTTTCATTACCTGAAAACATAGATAAAACGACATTTTCTAAAAGCTAATCCAAGCTAGGTCTATTTACGCCTACAAAACTCTTTATATACAAAATTTCATAATAATCGTTGAAGCTGTTTCCGAGATTCAAATTATATATGTATATACAAGACATTACTTAAACAGGAGAATATATTACATTGCGACATATTTATATTTAAAATTGTTAAAGTAAATTACAATAAAATAACATTAAAAAAAAAGATTTGCTAGTTTAAAGGTATTAAATATGGAAGGGTCGAGTTATTGTTGCAACCACTGATTGAACAGTACATTTTCTAATATTTTTCATTTCTATAAATATTATTAATATTACTGGTTCGACTGTAATGATGTTATATTATCCAGTAAATAAATAAATCTATATTTGCTTTAGCTTTAAATCCGTCCGAAGGAGACGAGAGAATAGAAATAGAAAAATAAACGACTAGCCGGTAATGACATCGGCAGTCCAGACGATCATCGATTCCGCGTCTATCTACAAGGGGAGCAATCGCACATAGAACAGCAGACTAGGAAAAAGTAAAAAACGGTGACAGACTCATTCCGTTCTCCGTCTACATCCTAATCGCGGCCCCCACGCACGCGCGGCTTTTTAATTGCATCCCCTACCCCCCCAACCCCGGAAAAAAGGGCGAGTGTACGATGGATTAGCATAGGGCTGTACGTGAGTACTTGTTTAGGAGGCGAAAGAAAACGTTGTCGCGAAAGGGGACGCCGACCGGAGGCGCGTAGCATTTGTTTTTGTTTAATTTTCGCTCAAAATTTATAAATTGTAGTGCTTAAAAATTTCGATTTAACGTTAAAATAATTATAATTATTCAATAATTAATTTGTTTTTATGTAAAATTTATAATATATTTTAATAAATAGTTCACTTCATAAAAAGTCCGTTGCGTGACAAATGCAAAAGCGAAAAAGTTCAATCGCGAATATTCCAGCCGTCGGGAAAACGGTGAAAATGTATCCGTTACAGCCCTAATTAGCATACAGCCTCGCGCGAGAAACGCGAAGCACCCCTTCAGTTTTTACGCGTTCCCTCCCGCCATATTTTTACGCGGCGCATTTTCGGCGAGGCGCGGAGGGGGGAGCGTGCGTGCGTGCGCGCCGCCAGTCGGCGAGTGCCGGCGACCGCGCGATGTGCACCTCGCCGCTGCCAACACGACGCCAGACATTGCATTTACGCGGCTGACATGACCGAACCACTGTAAAATACTATATGACATTTGCCTTTTTTTTTCCCGCCTTGAATTTTTATTTTTTTTTCTGTGTGAAGTGAAGTGCTTACAGGATTGCGCGGTTTTCGGGTGAGTCGTGTTTTTTTTTTAATTTTCTTAGTTATCAATTATGACGTTAGAACTAGCAAAATTCGGTGATAGCTGGGAGCAAGGTCGTGCCAAATGATAATATTATTTGCACAAAAATTGTGTTAGACTGGCGGATAACCTCGTTTTAGGACAACGCGTATCGTTATACTGAGTTTTTCTACGGTCACTCTTATTAGTTGTTAATGAATGGGAAGTGTTGTATTTGTATTACTTGTTCTTAGAAAAGATAACATTTTTATAGACCAATCGAGATATCTGCCTGTGTCCAATCATTGACAATCGGACACATTTTTATATTTAAAAAAAAATGGCGCGAAATCCTAAATTATAATCTGTAATTAAGGACCTAATATAATTATTAACACAATAACAAATTATGTACTACAGTTAATCTTTAACGTTGAGACTTGTTAAATAATACCAGTGAGGTTGTTTATTTCGGTATTGTAATGTGTAATTAATATTCTCATATTATTTTTGTATCTTAACTAATTTGTTGAATTAAGCAATTTATTAACATATTTAATTGATGTGGCCGCGCCCCACGCTATATGTTTAATAATTTAATTATAATATAAGTATAATTATTTGTTATAAATGTAAATTAAGACACCTTCTAAAAAAACAGTCGATATAACATATTTTCACAATTTTACAGCACAATTGCTACTAACATGGTAGTAGCACGTAGTAGGCCTACGTATCACTACCATACATTCACAATATTAAAAAGCTGGTCGACGGCTTAAATAATTTAAGTGAACTAAAGTCAGCAGTAAAGTTGCACAAGAGCTTATTCGGACCTACGTAGCGAGGAATGAATTCATATCCATACTGCATCGTTTTAACAGGAGTGGTCACATATCAGCGTGCTGATAATTTTTTTACTAAAACTTTTTGGATCCCACCGTCCTATTTGATCCTAAATCTTTACATTATAAAATGGATTATCCAATCATTCTGTAATTGTCACTAATTTAGAGCTAACAACACTGTTAAGTTAGCAGTCCAATTTCGATCCTCGATGCTGAAGACAACAATGAATTTTAATAATTTTTGTTGCAATTTTTAGTATCTTATTCAGCGGTGAAGGAAAACATCTTGAGGAAACCTTGTGTTAGAAAAATTTAAGACATTTGGAGTGTCCCAAGCCGCACTAAGGCCTCGTAGCGGACTATGTCCTTATCCGCTCTCTTTACAGTGAAGGCCTGACTCTGATTTGGGGTAACTTACGCTGTATCTTTAACTTTTATTAATATATATGTAAGTGCGTCGAAATTGAAAACATACAGCAGGTCGGTCAATCACCACGATTTTATGTTTCCTAATATTATCTATTTAACACCGAAAGGCTAAACTAACTTCAAATCACTCGTCTATTAACAACAACGCGCCTCGCTTCCAGTTACTGGCAGAAGTTAAACTAACCGCTCCGATTTCTAAAATATTATTGAGTTAAGAGTAATACTCTAGTTATTTAACTAAACCATTCGGTTGTTACGTAACTTAATATTTGACACGCATACAATTTGCATTTTGATGAATTAAGAATAGCAATGTAATTATTTAAAAAAAAAGTGATACAAGGGCTTTCATATAAATAAGGGCTTAAAGTTACATAGCAAATGTAAATTTCCAGCTATGATTAAAAATAATGATATAGAAAGAAAAAGGACCAATCAGCTAGCTGAAGATCCCGACAGAGGTCAGACCTCTGTCGTGATGATTACCTAGTAGTTTATCGTAAAATATTTAAATGGCATTAGTCACCCTTACATCCTAATATGGTGGAACTATACACAATTTAAGCTGTGGATGCAGATGTAGATGCAGGATGTATTTGGAAGCGTCTCCTTAGCCCATGCAATGATGGTGGAACATCTTCGGATTTAAGACGGTCCCACATAACTCGCCCTTCCCCTGTATGGCGCACTCGCGTTAGGCATTTCGCCAATTATCTAACTATATTAATCCCCCTTTAAGGCCCTTTTTTACTTGGCGTAACACTACGGTAATGATCAGATATAATACAATTATTTTTTTTTACAAAATATTACTAACATTCTTGTTAACGATTCCAACTAAGTTTAGGCTTGTGGTAGGAGATGGTTCACGTCAATAGTGGAATGGTGGATTCGAACCTACGATCTTACCATTCGCTGACCGTACCCTAAACCATTAGGCTATTGACGCTTAATGGTATGTTTACGAATAGGAATAAAACCCGACTTTAAAATCAGTGCCGGATTAAACATTAAACGCCCGAACGCTATCTTTTGTTGCCGAATTATAGTTCCGTAAATCCTACATTCCCTTCTTCTACATTCGTGCTTCTTCTCAGTAGAAGTAGTTATCTAGTCTTGAATTTTCGCCACCGGAACCTTGGGTTATGGCGAATACGTACCCAAAACCATAATAGATACAGAACAGACGCTACACACTACACGCGACGAGTGAGACCCCCTTTTTTTGGAGTCGGGTAAATCAAGCACAATATCATCGCGTCATCCGTTGCATCAAATCTAGCTGTTCGGCTATAGCCCTCGTTCCAAGAAGCTGTTGCTGTCAGGGTAATGGTTAGCAGCCGCACTTTCGTTTCGGTAACAATTGCGCTACTAACAGCGATGAACATCCAACAAAATAAGTGATAAAAACTATTGCACACTCTTAAAGAGTGAAGCTTTATTACGTTACAAAACATTTGTTTTGTAATCTACTGCTCCGAATTAAAATATTCTACAAATGAAGGAACAAGACCATTGCTAATATTATTGATAAATTTAAGTCTTTTCAAGTAGGAAGACAATACCAAAAGTGACAATTTACCGTTCTATTCAATTCCTTACTTATATATCACCCACGTTGCGTATCCACAATAAATAAGCTTTAACAGAAATATTTTCAACCAACTTCAAAAAAGGAGGTTCTTAGTTCATCTGTATTTTTTTGTTTGTTTGCCTCAGTACTTTCGACAGGATGAACCGATTTTGATTTTTTTTATAAGTTGGTGCGTTCCACGTCGTCTCTTTTCAACTTGGCCCAGTTCTGACAATGGCATCTATGAGAAAACCATATAAGTCTTAATTTGACATTAAGTAAGTCCGCCACAATATATTCAGTATAACTCAATATCACGCTAACCGATTTCAATGATTCAATGTTATTGGAATGTATGTACTTCATGGGTAGTTTAATGAGAGTTTGGTTAGATTCTGATTAAGTCTTTGTTTACTTAACGTAATTATACTTGTCTATTTTAGTATCCATTTTAGTATCCACCGACAAGAAAGAGTCTTCACTTTAAAAAGGAACGACGTCAAAATATTTACAACACAAATTACGCAGAGATCTGTATATATGTGTATAATAATATCTCTATTACAATTTCTCCGCCAGAAATGACTGCGTAAATAACTACGCTTGTCCTTGTCCTTGTAAAGTTCAATACTTAGGACCTTTGTCGCACGTATAGGCCGGAGCCGCGGAGCTCCCTGCGATAACGAACCATTATGTTTAGTATAAATAATTGTTGTAGAACCGTCACACGGTCACATGAATTTTGAATTTCAGAAGCAGCTAACAACTTGAATTCGATATCTAGCGAAGACTTATAAATTACTTCAAATTGTAATAAGTTACGAGGCGTGATCTTAGAGATAATAATATAATATTTCGAAGATTGTCCGCAGGAGTTGTATAAATTAATTACACTAACGATAGATTCATCATTGGACAGGAAGAAGTGCGGTTGGTTTCCATTCTTGGTTATGGAGCTAATAAGATTGTATAGGGGCTGGTTCGTATTTTATTATGCCTAACAATCTACTGAAATAATTTACTTACTAATCACTATCCCACTCTGACTTTCAAGCGGTAATCTCCAAGCAATAAGAATTATTTTTTTATAAGATTGCTAACAATATTTTTTCACAAATATTATTTATTAACATTCTTGTTAACCCTTCTAATTAAGATTAAGGTTGTACTAGGAGATGGCTCACGTCAATTTTCGTTATAATACCTGTCACGTTGGTTAACATGGACGCTCTCTTGATATCTACTTAGAAACTACTGATAATATTTAAATCCCAGTTTCAAAACAATAATAATAGCAAAATACATGTAGAATTGTAAGAAAGTTCATGCAAATAGATGATAATCAAACAGGACACAAAACCAACACACCTTCAACATAAATACAAAACACACCCTATTTTTACTTGGTTTTGACCCGTAAATTTAGGTACAACCAGCAAAAGCTGAAAAAAAAAAACAATTAACACCGAAAATAATAGTTAATAATAGGTAGTAGTAATAATAATGGGCTAGGTCCAGGGCATACAGAACAGTACTTCTATCTAGGCACCAGCTGCTTGGGCCCTCCTCGTTGTTGGACACGCGCTAAGATTAGGTTTTTATAACGTTTTTGTATTGTATGGTATTTTTATCTATTTTACTTTTTATATGAATTTCATAAAAAGCTTTTTATATTTACTTTTTTACTTTCTAAGCAAGTGCTTGAATACGATCCCACCTGATATTAAGTGGAAATGCAGTCCTGGTGATTAAACCAAACATTTAAAAATAAATAAATGAACACTAATAAATCTTTATTGGTTACCACAAAAATATTTTCAAGAAAGAAATGTGAAGGCCCTGACTCCAGTGTTTCAGCAGTCAACGTTTTCTCCCATTATAAAAACACAATAATAATAAGATTTACATTTATGTGTATGTGTGTGTGTGCTCTCTCAGCAAGAAAATGTATTGTATTATTTTATTTTATACAATACAATAAAATAACATAGTTAATTATTAATTGCACCTACATAACTAATTAAAGATTTTACAAATAATTATAACGTAAACTTTATTATTCTTAAGATAAAATAATTAATTTGGTGGAAGCAATAATCATTATTATTACGTATTTCTGTTGGGTACAAAAAACGTTTCCTCTTATTCCTGCCTACTTAGAGACAAACACACATTTCACGACGTACGTATGATCTCATGAGTGGTATCGCAAACGCGTAGAAAGCACAGACGCATGTAAATAAGTGATTACGACGGAGACAACCGCGCGTACACATGTGACTCCTTCGCTTTTATTATCAGTCCAATGCAACTTTTCAAATTATTTCTAACAAATATGCAAATATATCGGTAGATAAATCATATATTATCTACCGACATTGCATTATACGTATATCCTGGTATATGGGTGATGAGTTTTATCGATATTTAAAATTAAATTTTGTGTAAATTCTTGGTGTCGACATTCATTTATTTGTACACAATAAAAAGGTGCAAAAAGCCGGACTTAATTCCAGAAGACATTCTCTGCCAGTCTACCTTGGGGTTGTGTAGAGACAAAGTAACGGGTGCAAGCTATGTGAGAAAATATTAAATATTAAAACTATTATTCTTCAACAATGTAAATACAATTTATAACATATTTTACCATAAAAGAAACTAAATCTACAAAAGTAATCGCGTAGCACGTTATCTATATAGAAATGATTAAAAATGGTCTCTTTATAATGTTAAAATAACCGCTTTATACTTCATGCATATGAATGTATATGCGATGCATATACCAGAATATTTTTTTAAATTTTTATTTGTCAGGTTCGGGTAACTGGAACGTCTGAAGCGATTTTCGGGAGTTTCACTAACAGCTGTTAGTAACTTAGGCTTTTATTTTGCAGGCAGTCGTATAACAAAGCTTTTTATTAAATAGACAAGTAATATCGCTGAGGACAACAATAGAGTAATAAAACGCCAGGTCTTAATGTGTACAAAGCGTTGTCCTCAACTTGCCGTACGCAGCATTTGTTCCAACTCCCTGGTCGTGTTATTGCCATAGCGTAAATTAAGCTGTTTGTGATTTGCTAGATTAACTTATTGTTTGTATTATTTGCTATTTTATATTAGAATATAGATTTTCGTGCACAATTTTTGTTACACGAATGCTGCAATAGCATGCCATTTACATTATTTTAACCAAACGACGGGGCTGTTTATGTTTATCAATTTTGGTTCGAAACTATGCAGAAGAAATATTTTCAAAGTATTATAATACAAAGGTGTACTTGGTATTAAATTAAATTATAATAAACTAAAACTAAATTAAATCAATCGAGGAATCCTAAGTTAAGATATTTTTTTTCAGGATGATTTACGTGGCTGTATTTTAAAAAAATGCTAAAAATTCTTTTTCACAAATATTACTAACATTCTTGTAAACCATTACTATCAAGCTTATTGCTAAAAGGTGGTTCACGTAAATAATCGAATGGTGGACTCGAACCTACGACTTGATGTTTCGCAGACCTAAGCAATCATTTACTTGTATTGTTAAACTATTATCATATAGCACCTTATTAATACCAATTAGCCTAAATTATGAATGCGTTATTCTTTCGCTATATTTTTACCTTATTGTCGTGAATCGTCTATAGACATATGTCGTGTGCGAATATGGTTAAAATACATTTTATTATCGGCAGTGCAGTGTTGTAGAAGTTCATTGCATATTAAATGTCGTTAGAATTATTTGAACAACATTGCGTAGTGAGTCGAGTTTTTTGCAGACTATCCTGTTGGGTGACGTTTCGTCTAGTCTGCTGGTGATAGAGCTGGTACAGGCGACCGCACAACTGTCTACAATTTTGTTATTATTTTATTTAAATAAGATTATTTTCCTTTCTTGACATAGTAAATTTTCCTTCGATGGGTACATCAGTCCTATGAATACGTCGGATGCAAATTTTTTTTGTGAAGAACTACACAAGTTGGCCTGAGACTGCATCACGAAATGCCAGGTGCCATAAGCTCTTAAGTCGCTTAGCCTAATCCTCTATAGCTAGTAACTCTACACAACCGTCGGCTTGGACAGTTACTATGTTACACGTAAGGCCACCACGCCTCGGTCGACTGCTACTTCACTGATAATCTGTTGAAGCGAGATGGGGTGGCGTTAGCATTTCATCATCCCGCCACGGTGGTAGGACTATATTCATCGATGAATCTGAGCCATCACTTTTACCCCGCCACCTTTTCACACGGTGACAATCGTATCCTTCTCAATAAGGCCACAACAATCGTAAGTCTCTTAAGCTATTGCCGAGTGAAATTTTCTTTTTGTTCTGGAAAGGACTATTACTATAGTACTATATGACTAGGACTATTTTCAAACTAGGGCTTAACACAAACATGCGAACTGTATGACCGATTTGGCGCTTAATTAAAAATTAAAATTAAATGTTCAAATAAAAGACAGTACATTCTTTTTTTCGCGGTTGACAAAAAATACTCTATCATCTTCTATTATTATATCTACTAATTTTATTCTAAACTGTTTCCACAATTGTGATTGAAAATATGGGGAGCTTAAATTTTAAAGTCACATTTCTGTCGAATATACCCTGTGTCATATGGTTATTATTATTGGATTAAATTATATGGAGGCAATGAAGATTTTTAAGGAAAAATTTGTCGGTCGTTGCATTAATTGATTGTATGTGCGAAATAACATTATTTTACCGGTACAATGATCGTTCTATTTCGCTAATTATTCTTGAAACTGAATCATATTTTCACTGTTAATAGTCAGATGATTTAGGTCGTAGATTTAGTCAGCATAAAGTAAGATGCAATGCGTGGTGCGTGTGATGCCATTCCACAGTTGACGTGAACCGTCTCCTGGCAGAGGCCTGAGCTTGTTTGTACTAACTATAATCTGCTGCTAAGAAGAGAACTGAAGAAATAAAGCGTCTTCCCAGAGCATCCAATTTAAAGTTAAAACGCCTAACAGAAATTAATCGTCAATGTTCAGGAACTATATTGGAAGCTGCAAAATATTTGTAAGACATGTGAAGTCTGAATATCCGTAGAATACGCCCTTATACTCACTTTACAGAGAAGTTATGTCCTCTAAATAGGGACATTAATATAGTTTATAACTTAAACTTTTTCGGCTTTCTTATTGTCATTTGTTTCAACGCTATTGTCGTTTGTATAATGCTGGATATCTGCTCTCGTTTTACTTCAACGTTTTATTTTATCTTTGAGGTTCTTACTCACTCAAACGCCCCGGTGGCTCTTCCTCGGGGCATGGTGAGGGCCTCCGGGATCTTAATTGGAACACACTGGAGCCCCTCTGCACTGTGCTAAATAGCACGTCCCGGGGAGGTTAATCCCACCCCATCACCCTCGCAGTGCAAGGCGACACGGGCCAGTCGATGTCGCCTTCTTCCCGGGTGCAATGTAGCGGGCGACAAAGTCCCTCAATCTTCTTGCCCATGAACCTGAGGCCTCTTTTAATCGCCTTCTGTATAAGGGATACCGTACCCATTTTCTATGGACCCAGGGCCACAGCAGAGGGACTGAAAACTTGCGCAATTTCTATTGTCAATTTTAATAAGCTCAAAAATTGTTAACAGGTCTTATTTCATTTAATTCAACGAATGTACATTTTATCGCCACTGAATTAGCATTTTAGTCGTTTCTGATAATGCACGGGGATTTTATACAAAAAAATAAAATAAATGGCAAGTAGATTAGAAAAAATGCGGTCAATAGCAAATTAACAACACAAAATATTTGATATTATTAAAATCTCCTTTTAAATACATTTAAGTTTTTTTTTATAATTTATTATTACAATATATACGTAAATGGTCGAATAGTTCACTGTGTCAAATGGTTGCTACGTCTCTGTAACTAAATTTATACCCGTAGAGGAAAACTGAGAACGTACATTAAAATAACGAAGCTTACACGCCCAAGACTGAGCAAGATGAAATAAGCATAGATAACCGCTAAGGAACAGTGATGAGGGAAGAAGGCGACATCGAGTGATTATCGGGATATAGTTATTATATCGGGATTAACCTCCCCCCGTCCCCGCCGGGACTCTCCGAAGGACACAGTGCAGAGGGCCTTCACCATGCACCGAGGGGTTTTAGTGGGTAAAACCCCGTCAATGAAAAAAAAAAAGATGTTGCATATTATAAGCAAGCCGACAAGTTTCATTAATAGAAATTTGTATGATTTATTATTAAAACAATGCAAATTCAAATTCAGTACATTACAAATTAGTAGTGAAGGTCAGCTCCTGTGGTCAATCTGTGTAGTTCGTCAGAAAAAATAACTATCTTACTTATTATTCGAATGAAACGCACAAGTGATCACGATTACATTTCTTTAAAATTATTAAATTGATAGCATTGAATTTTCCACGAATCGCGTGCAGTTTTATCAGGAATCGTCATATTGTGGCACCGATGGAATACTGGCTTTCACAAGTTGGACCACCCGTGGTACACTTCTAGTAAACACGTCCCCTTGAACGTGACACATATTTCCAGTAAAATGACACACGTCACTCAAGGCATTGTTTACTTGTTTATTATTTAAAAACTGCAGAATCAACTTAAAATCACCCGAACATAGATAACTACATCTCATACGCACACACCACATCTATACAAGTTTGTGTGTATCTATGGTATGTGAAGATTTTAGTATCAATTCTCAAGTATTTCACATCTTAAACTCATTTACTAAAAATCGATGTTTAACTTCCAAAGACATAATTATAATAAATACTAGTTGCGACCGCGTGGAATATAACAAAAATGTAATTTAGTTCTTTTCGTAGTATATAGTTCTTCAATTTCGAGTTATAATTTCTCAAATAAAATAATATATTAGCCAAAGCTACATCCTATTACGTTAGCTTCCTGCCAGTGAAAGTTCCGACACAATCGGTCCAGCCGTTCCAGAGATAAGTCAGAATAGACAAACAGAATTGTAAAAAATGTTATTTAGGTATATGCACCGTATATTAAATTTAAATTATCAATTTAAATTATTTTAATATTACAGACAGACCCTCCAAATTTAATTTATTTGTATATAGATATAGTTCCGTTTTTGTCTTTTGTTATGCTGCCAATATTTAAAGTGCTCTATATAAACTAATCAATGATTTCATCACTATAAAAACATTGTCAATTATAACCACCTGAATGGGGCCGCAAAGTCAATTTCCTCGTACAGTTAAAGTTAACCAACGAAATAAGCAGAATGTTGCGTTAGCATAATCCATTATACTCACTGTACAGTTACACTAAATGCAGCAATCGATATTGTCATATTCACACGTTCAATTATCGCCTTTATTACTAGAGGAAATAAAATTATATATGCATGGATATTTAATGTTATATAGCATTAACTTACGTCGCCTTCCCACCGTTAAACAATTCACATGCAACGCTTTTTGGAAGTGAAACAATGAATTTGCTTGCTTAAGAGATTTCGTCCATTATTATGTCCGTGTGGCGGACGTGTCTTCCCGACAAAATGACTGTATCTAATCAATTTAATGAACCGCAATCATTTCTTTTTATAGTTCACAATCGCCTTTTGTTACCAAAGATCTTCTGCTAAACTTTTTTAAAATATCACAAGTTTGGAAGAACGCCTGGTATTCTCAACTGACGTTGCTTTGATGATTTCAGTGTGGAAGAATGAATGAAGTAAGCCACAGAAGTGACTGCCAGTACCGTTAGGATAATTTAATACAAAAAACCAGTATGCTTTAGAACCCACGACTGAAGCACAACTTCTTTACCTCCACACATAGACAGAAAAAACTTGTGCGCGCGCGCACTGCTCTCTCTTACACCTACAGTAATTTATGAAACGTAACTCTTTCTATCTCCACTAACTTCTCACCCTCTCACCTGCCCTTCGTCCTGATCACAATTTTTATAACGCATTCATTAGTTTACTCCCCAAATCAAACGTTTATAAAGAAGTTTTACTTCTACTTCTGGTAGTTTGCTGTACGAATAATGAAAGATGAAGCAAAGCGATTGTATACAAATATATTTACAACCAAAAACAAAAACCGACTTCAAATCAAATCAAACGGTAAACAGTATTACGCGCGGACGCCCTCTTTGTATTTCCGAATTTAAAAAGAAGCAGAACGTAAACGAACTTTCATCAAACTGCTCTTGAAGCGTAATATTGAGTTATACCTTCATTTGTAGCGTACATACTTAATGCAAAATTTAAGAGCTTCATGTTTTTTTCATGGATTCCATTGTCAGAATATGAATTGAAAATCAAATAGCCAGCTTTCAAGTAAAAAAAGAATTATCCAAATCTGTTCACCCAGTCGAAAGTACGCGGTGACAAAAATTACAAAAAAAACATACAAACAAATTGAGAACCTCCTCCTTTTTTGAAGTCGGTTAAAAACTAAAAAGCGATACAATTGTTATATTCAAGTGTTATGTTTATCTAAGTATTGCGGTGTAAGCAAGGAGTCGTCCGGTCGGTAAACAACTGCGCAGTTCGAAACATTAGGGAATGTACGCACCGCGCCGGCCGCCGGAACAGCGAGCCTCGTGTTTACTATCGCCACGTAGAATACATTCCAGATCAATCATATTACATGCGGTTATAGCCCAGTGGCTGGGAGCCCGATTTTGCGATCACATGGTTTGTGGTTCCCAGCCGGCTTAACAAATCTCTCGTTAAGAAAACCTGATAGTAAACAACTTAGTTACCTCAGTCTACCCCGTTACGTTAGATTAAATTTGCTGCCACCACATGTACGTACAGCTGGCAGTAAGGGTACATTCAAAATATTACTCTGGAATCTAAACAAGTAAAAGTTTTAAATTTACCTTTTTCCTATCCATCTACATCTAGATCTATATAGTTATATATGTATGTATTTATTGTTACATATAATTGTTAAGGCTATCATTGTAATTGATTGATGTACATATTTGTAAGGAAATTTCTTAGTGTATTAATACTTTTTAATAACTAAACCATTTGCTTTATCACAATGACAGACAAACGGATAGTGTTAATATGTGTAATTGTTAATAACTGGTATTTTATAATCTTATTAAAATCGAGATAGAAGTAAAAACAATAACCTACTTCAAATAGAATTAAACTTTAAACGTTATTACGCGCGGGCGCCCTCTTTCTATTATATTCGAATTATTATAAGAATATTACTCAAGAACCTAACCAAACTCTCATCAAACTACTCTTGAAGTACATAGATTCCAATAAAAATGAATCACCGAAATCGGTTGAATTTGGCGTAATACTGAGTTATTCGTCCATTTGTGTTGCACTTCTTGATGCAAATTTAAGATTTTTATGGTTTTCTCATGGATCCCAATGTCAGAATTGGACCAAATTTAAATGGGGACACACGAAAAGCACCAGCGTTCAAATAAAAAAGGATCATCAAAATCGGTTCACGCAGTCAAAAGTTATTACGTAACAAACAAAAAAAAATACTAGCGAATTGTGAACTTCCTCCTTTAAAGTCGGTTGAAAATGCTTTGTCGTTTCTCTGACTCTAGAAGCGACATACTCAGTTTTATTTTTACACCTATTAAAATAAGAAATTATGTTATATATGTATGTTTTTCTACTATTTTATCTTTGCTTGTTTTCTTTTCCACCCGTTCCTTTGTCTCCAAACAACCCCTAAGGTAGACTGGCAGAGAGCCCTTTGTATTAAGTCCGCCTTTTGGGCAAATAAAAATAAATTATATTAATGAGGCACTAGATACGAATAATAATTATGTATAAGAATATTTGTTCAAGGTCTCTAAAGGAAGGTCATGTTAACTGTTAAATGAAACTAACAGACCTTTACTACAGCGCATTCGTATATCTCAGGCACAGTGCAGGTCTGTATCACACTCTTGAACAATCGTGTATATATAATATATTTTTTATTATTTTGTGTATATAGATGGAGCTAAAGTTTTACTTCACTCGTGTGGTCTTAAGTGATCGTCGTCGTTCATTACTAAAAAAGTATTTTTTCTGTATTGCCACAGCCTCGTGAACCATGCGAGAATGTGTGTTCATTTACAAGGATTTGTGATTTATCAAAAGTGTAAATATAAGAAATCATCATATTTACATATTTCACGTAATTACTCCTAGTACACGTTGCAGGGGCATAGCGCGCCGAGCGATCTAATCCTAGATCTAAAAGTAAATACTGTAACTAGTCTATCCAGTGAAACTAATCTAGTATAATTCGGCACGCCTTATCTGCGCGCTGATATTTTCATATTCGCAATCTCCTGCAACTTTGATAACTAGCCCTGCCCTAGGTTAGTGATGTGACGCGCTTTGGATATATCGATTGTCGATAAGGGGAAAAGGACCTTGACATTTAATATCTGAAGAAGTTATCGGATTACGTAAGCTGAGCTTACTATCTTTTTATTGCAAAGAATACAAACTTGATATCTTCTAAGTTACGTAATAATATACTATCGATAATTTTCCCAATTCTTAACGGGCTTTAATTAAAGAAATATATATAATTGATTGATGTTGTAAATTAACCGCAGCTAAAAGTATTATACATATAATAAATTTAATAGTTACTTATCGATTGAAATGTGGATAGAACATCACTATTTCCGTTGCACCTACCTTATCGCGTTTTTAATACTTCGGATAAACATTTGTTTAGCAAACATAGACCAACGTGCCATCTACTTTCGCACTTTTCTGTATGTCTATCATTTGTCATTGAACTCGGAAAACATTTATACTTTTATATATAGTCAACAGTGACGACTGTTTGTTTGTTTACAGGAAACTGTACTTCGACATAGCTAATTAAGGACTGATTTAGGAAAATCTTCCTTAGAGCTGGAAATTTTTCACATTGAAAATTAACACATTTGAAAATGCCAAATTAGTAGAAAACATGCAGTATACAATTATACAAATGAATAAAAATGGTGTGGCTGATTGTAATATTAAAATAACCGCGTGTTACTACATGCATATGAATTTTTATATAAAATAACATTTTCACAATTTTTGTATGTCTGTCTATTTGTTCCGGCTAATCTTTGGAACGACTGGACCGCATTGACGGGACCTGCACTAGCAGATAACTGATGTAATGAGTAACTTAAGCTAATTTTATTGTCCTATGTCCAGCGAAGCGGGTGGGATCAGGTAGTCGCAAATATAAACAAATTATTTTATTTCTCTAAACCATTCAAAAGTGATAGGAATTAGGTTTTAGTCTGTATTTAAACTCTTTGTTTATTGAGAAATATAACATAGTTAAAAAAGTGTAAAATGGGTTTTAATATTGTATATTTAAAGTATTTAAAAAAAATTGAACGTACGGGTACCTTACTATCAGTTGAACTTCTTGTAACTCGTAATTTATAAACAGTTTGCGAACAAAGTCGCGCTCACAGCTTAGTGAAGGACAACGAGTGGTGGCAATGAACGGGTCAAAACCCTCGCCACAAGGAAGAGCACAGTTTTTTTTTATCTATTACTCTATAACTCACAATTACGAGAATAAACTGCATCATAAAAATGTTATTTATACGTTTGACACATTTTTAAGCGTTAATTAGGTTTCGATTAGTTTTTCGGCAGTGCATAGCTGTCACAGAGGTGGGCAGGATTTTTGAGCGTCTGACCCACACATACATAGCATCTTTCATTAGCCCAAAAAATTCTATTGTGCTGTAAAAATCCTTTGTTACCAATCCTTTGATGAACCTGAACTGTGATATTTCTGGAACTGTGAACCTCCTGGCTCAAAACTCGTTAAATAAGAAGCGTCAATAGCCTCATGGTTTAGGGTACGGTCTGTGAATCATAAGGTCGTAAGTTCGAATCCGTTCGACTACTGTCGTGAACCATCTCCTAATTCAAACCTAAACTTATTTGGAATGAACAAGAATGTTAATAATATGTCTAAAAAAAATACTCCCTGGTTATTGAGATCCCACCTAGACAAACAAATGTCAAACCATAAGACCGTAGATGAATCCGTGTGCCTTGTATTGAGTAGTCGTCAAAATGTTATCAATTACATCGTTTTCTTAAGAGGGAGAGTTGCGAGTAATAAAGAAAAACAAAGATCTTCTAGGGAGTCAAGAAGGTGCGTGTGGGGCCACACGGCCAGACCACGCGTGCCCTCCCTTGTTTCGGCCCATATAACCACGAGGCTGGTGGGGCAATGGAACCTGGTGAGTAACAAGCTAATAACTGGAATGGGTTCATGTTTTAGAACGTGTTTCCAGTCTTTCCAATCATTCATTTTCAACTAGTTTTTTCAAGTGAAATATACTCACTTTTACTCGGTTAATACTCTTTGTGTATAAAAACACACACAAAATACATACGAAAATCATGAATTGGGCAAATAATTTCAAGGCCTTTTTCTATATTTAAAAGTAGATATGGCGATTTGATACATTAACCGATAACGTTATCTGTAACTTAATTACAATTCCATTTCATCCTCACCGAGTTAATTAGTTACGGTCCAGGTGTAGACCATGTAAGACTGCTTGGAACTCTTAGTCAACGGGACCCCTAGTTGTTTTCACAATTATCATCGTTACTGAAGACAAAAAAGGTTTTCCTGCAAAGTCATGTATTTAAGCCCATTACCAGCCCTCTAGCACGATAATTCTGCTATCAAGGGTTGTTGTATTTTGGCAGCTGTAGTTAGTGCAATAGTTAGGCTAACGGGACAACAGACTTCAAATTGAATTAAACGTTAATCGTTGTTTCTCGCTGTCCGCGAGAGCCCTCTTTGTATTTCCGAATTATCGTAGAAATATTACGAAATATTCAGACCCTAATCAAACTATCACCATTTAAAGTACATCCTTTCCAATAAAAAATAAATCATCGAAATCGGTTGCCGTTATTTACCTATTTGTTGCGCAAATATTTAATGCAAATTGTTCCCCTGGTTGCCTGAAATGAACTGAAATGAATGACTAAATTGAAATGAGACTACACCGAAAACAAATTAAAAAAATAATCATCTAAATCGGGTCACCCAGTCGAAAGTTGTAAGGTGACAAACATAAAAAAAATACAGACGAATATAGAATCTCCTCCTTTTTGATGTCAGTCGAAGATCAAATTTAACTGCAATAAAAACCCTAAAAGGAGCTTAAATCATTAATAATATTTGCGTATATATAAGAAGTCAATATTAACTGTCCGTTATGTTGCAAAAGTAAGTTATAAAGCGAACACCTGAACTAAATCATTTCTTTTTACATGACTGATAACAGCGTATAGATGTAGTATTTGCTTACTAGATCACAGCCTAGCGTATTGCAGCAGGTCAACGCTCTTTGTACTAACGATCGTCGGCCCTGCCCGATAAATATTACTCTACATTACAAAAAAACTAGTGTTACGAAATGTAGTATGTCAATAAAAATTCTAGTGAATTTCAACTTTAACCGTTACAAGTATATTTAAGAGCAAATTCAAAAACCAACTCGAATCAAACGTTAAACGTAATAGCGTTTAACAACTTGTACTTACGAATTATCGTACGAATATTACGAAATACAATTATAACCTCACTAAATTCCCATTAAACTAGTCTTAAAGTTAGTTTCCTTTCCAACAGAAAAACAATCACCGAAATCGGTTGGCGTGATATTGAGTTATTCGTCCATTTGCGGCGCACATACTGATGCAAATTTAACACTTATATGGCTTTCTGATAAATGCCATTGTCAGATTTTTACCAAATTTAACCAAAAAATAAGATCACACGGGAATCGCCAGCTTTCAAATAAAACAATGAATCATCAAAATCGGTTCACCCAGCCCAAAGTTATGAGATAACAAACAAAAAAAACGTGTAGACGAATTGAGAACCTCGTTCTTTTTTGAAGTTGGTTAAAAAGGAGGTTACACAAACAGAAAGAAAATGGGTGCGTTTAATTATTTACGCGTAGGAGAAATTAGAAACCTCTTTGGCATCATTATAAAATACTTTTTAATTGCATACAATAATAATTTATATTAAAAGGATTGTAAAAGGATAACCGACACAGTCAATAAAGTTCAGTTTAAATTCAAAAAGTGAAATAAATAAATATATTAAATTAAATAATACTATTTTAATTGATATCAATAAATGATACACACGGACAGTGTGTACAAGCACAAATTGTTTTCAGCGCAGCTTATGTAACCGTCCAAGCCGAGGTTACCCCACACCGGGGACCCCTGTGTCGAGTTACTAGCTAATAGAGGTTCAGGCTAAGCGACCTAAGAGCAATGTCACCTCTCAATCCGATGAAGCAGTAAAGGCCAGCCTCACTGGCCAATAAAAAATAATACTACAGCTTCGACCTCTCACTGCCATCATTTTTTCGTAAAGCGCCGAAAGAAGTGTAATTTCAATAAATCCAATTGTGGATGAGTTTACCCACCGATTACTCAAACCAATTAGAGATACTTGAATCTAATTAGAGAAACGTACAATAATTGATAAGATATGGAGAATAAGTAGCTATTATACGACATATAACTTTATTTCCATGCTAAAAACTACGCAATTTTGGTTTCTATCACTTTTCCATCCAACCGACCTATATCGATGGACCCGTTGTATATGGGTGATTTAGCAAAATGACAACAGTACAGGCTCCCAAAGTTTCTACTTGATATATTTTTACATGCTTCAATCGATGATTGTGACTCTTTGCATCGGTACATAAGTTTACTTATTTGTATGTATATATTTTTTACAAATAATGTAGATATGTAGGTTGCCTCAAGTTGCGCAGTACGCTAGCAATCCGTATTCGACCCCCGGTGCAGGCACTTATAAATTTGTGGGTGCAATTTATCTACATGTCTTAGAAATTTTTTCTAAGGCGTGTGAAGCAATTCCGCCCTAGGTGTGCGTGGCGGACTATGCCCTTTTACTCTCTTTACAGAGTGACTTGTACATATATAAAGGCTGTAACTTTAACTCATATAGATGTAAGATAAATGTGTTTTTTTTAATGCACGTCGTCAATTACAGTAAACGGTAACATTTAACACAAAAAGATAAAAGGCTCGATTTGTTGCATACACGGATAAAATTATAGCATCTAAGCTAGGATGTACACGGCCATCCCATCCACCAGAAGCTTTGTTAAAAAAATTCTTTATACGCACCAATTTTTATTAATACCCTCTAAATTTTTAAAACTGACAACACGAGCCCTTTGAACTCGCCAAGTTAATCACGGCTGGCCACACCGTGGCAACTAAACTGTTAGCTAATAGGGTTGCCCGCTACGCGAAAATTAACGAACCCCATTAATTCACGCGGTGAACGATGTTGCTTACTATTTGTAGTTTAATAACTATACTACAGGGTGTCGTGATTGGTTTCGGATCGTGGTTTTAGGGTTCGAATCTCACAGTATATTATAAGTAAGCATAACAAGTAATATTTACGAGTAAAAACAAAAACCGACTTCAATTCGAATTAGAATATTACATAATAGAATTAATTAGAACCTAATCAAACTATCTTAAGAGTACATCCTTTCTAATAAAAAAATGAATCTTCGAAATCAGTTTTTCGTCCATTTGTGGCGCACATACTTAATGCAAAATGCAAAGACTTAAATTGTTTTCTCATGGGTGCCATTGTAAGAACTAGACCAAATTAAAATGGTACCATATTGGATCAAAAAAAATGAATCATCAAAATCGGTTCACCCAGTCAAAAAATATGAAATAAATATAAAAAAAAGCGTATAGATGAATTGAGAACCTCCTTTTTTGAAGTCGGTATGAAAAAATTAGATCTAATTACATTCTCTTTCTTCTCATACGCTCCCCCATTCCTGAGGATTGTGACTCTTTTTTGGGAGATCAATCATCTGCCTCGCGTGGCGTAGCTGATAGATGACTGCAGTTGTACGGAGATAGGTCTGTCCACAACTATTGTTCTCTGTAGACCTCTAAGTCTTCTGCCTTCGACTTTTGGATTGGTATGTCTATCTCAGTTGGACCTTATTTATTTTGACATAAGAGATCAACTTGATCTTAATTTAAACATTTCATTTGTACCGATAAGTACATATATAACTAGCAAGTCGGCTGTCAGAACTGCAACAATGACTTTCACATCGGGACTTGAACCCGTTGTTCGCGCTAAATGATACAAACGTCGGCCACAGAGCTGTTAGCTCACTGATTCAATCGTATCACTTCAATACTAAATTTTCACATATGTACGAAAGCTGAATGCACGTCGCAGGAGACAATAGTCTTAAAACGTAAGAACATAAAGATTATAGTGGCACATCGCAGAACGCAGAGCGAGTGACGCGCTGATTTTCAACTTACGTAACCCGACAGAAGCCTCGGAGGCTTCATTCACAACCCACACACGCACACACAACCAATTTACATACGTCCACACACGTCACCACTACCTAGAAACTCCAAGCGCCATTTGCGCACTTTCACTTTCGCAGAGAGCCTACATAGTTGGCGTGCCGAGAGACCGCCAGCTATTGGGCACTAAAAGATTGACCTTTGCCGCGATTGGACCGCTCTTGTCTATGTATCGGATGTTTACGGATATAATGTACTCGCTTGTATATTTCCGGGCGGAACGTAACCGGCTTTCGGGTTATTTCCTGTAGGTATTAACGTACTATCTACGTGGGCACGTTAACGTGCGGCTTTCAGTTATTTTAACGTTCCAAACTTCAATTTACATTGTCGTGATTTTTATATACTTAATTACGTTCTAACGCGTAAAATCTGTTGAACGAATAATCAAGACCTCACGTGTTATTGGGTATATAGAGAGGTCGACCGTTGTTCTTGGTCAAATGTGACAAAAAGCTTACTGCAATTAAGCAAGTCGTAAAATTGTGATATTTTGGAGACAAACGACTCTTAAATTCTGAAATCTTCTGTTTTTCCATCTTTCATTCAGGTTTCGTCATAAAAGTTTGCTAGTTATTAAAAATTAATCTTCGAAATCAGTTATTCGTCCATTTGTGGCGCACATACTTAATGCAAAATGCAAAGACTTAAATTGTTTTCTCATGGGTGCCATTGTAAGAACTAGACCAAATTAAAATGGTACCATATTGGATCAAAAAATGAATCATCAAAATCGGTTCACCCAGTCAAAAGTTATGAAATAAATATAAAAAAAAGCGTATAGATGAATTGAGAACCTCCTTTTTTGAAGTCGGTATGAAAAAATTAGATCTAATTACATTCTCTTTCTTCTCATACGCTCCCCCATTCCTGAGGATTGTGACTCTTTTTTGGGAGATCAATCATCTGCCTCGCGTGGCGTAGCTGATAGATGACTGCAGTTGTACGGAGATAGGTCTGTCCACAACTATTGTTCTCTGTAGACCTCTAAGTCTTCTGCCTTCGACTTTTGGATTGGTATGTCTATCTCAGTTGGACCTTATTTATTTTGACATAAGAGATCAACTTGATCTTAATTTAAACATTTCATTTGTACCGATAAGTACATATATAACTAGCAAGTCGGCTGTCAGAACTGCAACAATGACTTTCACATCGGGACTTGAACCCGTTGTTCGCGCTAAATGATACAAACGTCGGCCACAGAGCTGTTAGCTCACTGATTCAATCGTATCACTTCAATACTAAATTTTCACATATGTACGAAAGCTGAATGCACGTCGCAGGAGACAATAGTCTTAAAACGTAAGAACATAAAGATTATAGTGGCACATCGCAGAACGCAGAGCGAGTGACGCGCTGATTTTCAACTTACGTAACCCGACAGAAGCCTCGGAGGCTTCATTCACAACCCACACACGCACACACAACCAATTTACATACGTCCACACACGTCACCACTACCTAGAAACTCCAAGCGCCATTTGCGCACTTTCACTTTCGCAGAGAGCCTACATAGTTGGCGTGCCGAGAGACCGCCAGCTATTGGGCACTAAAAGATTGACCTTTGCCGCGATTGGACCGCTCTTGTCTATGTATCGGATGTTTACGGATATAATGTACTCGCTTGTATATTTCCGGGCGGAACGTAACCGGCTTTCGGGTTATTTCCTGTAGGTATTAACGTACTATCTACGTGGGCACGTTAACGTGCGGCTTTCAGTTATTTTAACGTTCCAAACTTCAATTTACATTGTCGTGATTTTTATATACTTAATTACGTTCTAACGCGTAAAATCTGTTGAACGAATAATCAAGACCTCACGTGTTATTGGGTATATAGAGAGGTCGACCGTTGTTCTTGGTCAAATGTGACAAAAAGCTTACAGCAATTAAGCAAGTCGTAAAATTGTGATATTTTGGAGACAAACGACTCTTAAATTCTGAAATCTTCTGTTTTCCATCTTTCATTCAGGTTTCGTCATAAAAGTTTGCTAGTTATTAAAAATTACACTAGAAATGTTAACTTATTACATATATTTTTGAAATGTCAATAGCGTCGTAGGTTTGAATCCACTATTTCACTGTTTACGTGAAACATCTCCGAGCACATTTTTCTAGCTTCTTTTTTCGCAGTTAAAGGTCTTATAATTTAAACTTTTATGATATTGACTTATTTCATAACTCTTCAAAAACGTTTAAAAAAATATCCTAGTTAAATTAATGTAATTGTATTGTAATGTAATTTGTAATATATATATATATATATATATATAAATATATACTGTTTTCCTTTCTAAATTTTTACCTTCTCACTGGCTTAAACTTGCTATTAGTTAATATTACAAGACTGTTTGTACCAAAATAATTAAAAAAATAATAATAATATACTTAGCATGCTAACTCGTCCTTTTCTTTTACAGATTTAACTAGAAAGAAAGTGGTTAAGAGGAACTTGTTACGCGTTACGGTAAGTAAATATAATGACAATATTATAGACTCACGCATATCAACTAAAGGGGCACACATACTTGATGCAAATTGAAGTCTTATTTGGTTTTCTAATTGTCAGAGTTGAACCAAATTGGGATCACATGGGAAGTACCAGCTTTCAAATAAAAAAAATATAGACGAATTGACAACCTCCTCCCTTTTTGAAATCGGTTGAAAAGGATAAATTCAGAACTACAAATAATCGTACACAATATTTTTTACAAAACTCTGGACCGTTATAGTCTAAAAAGTTTCATTCAATTTGTCAAAGTTATTGATGTAGTAAAATAATTGGCTACTGTAAATTAGAGTTCGCGTAATTATCAACACATTTCTGTCTTAAATTACACCGACGTTTTAAATTCCATCGGTAATATTAAACAGTCCGGCCGCCGTCACACCGAATACAACGTCAATCAATATGCTCAATAGATATACTCATCAGCAAATACCTATTATAATTGTTAATGCGATTTTTGATAAGCAGTAGGTAGGTCACACGCCGCCCGATAGCTTTGACACTAAGCTAGATAAAGCCTAAGTTTTTAGTTCTTTTCTTGATAAGGAACACGAATTGTAGTTTTATAAGAAATTATAGCAATATTTTAATAATAGTGTGCGTTACACTGGTTGATAACACAATTGATATTTTATTGCTTTTATTTTATTTTAGAAAAATATCAAATCATACAGGGTGTATAGAACATTCGTTTTTTACATGAATATACGACTCTTGTGATGTTATGATAACCTCTTCATTATAAATAGCCTAATGGTTATAGTTACGGTCTGCGAACCGTAAGGTCGTAGCTTTGAATCCACCATTCGACTATTGCCGTGAACCGTCTCCTAGGAAAAATATCGACCTAGTAGAATGGTTAAAAAGATTGTTAGTAATATTTAAAAAAAGAATATTACCGACCTCGAGCAATAAACTGACTTCAAATCGAATAAAACGTTAACACTATTACGCGCGGACGCCCTCGTTGTTTTTCCGAATTATCATAGGAATATTATAGTAATAATTAAATTCTATAATAATATTGTGAAATTAATCATAACCTAACCAAAATCTCATCAAACTATTCTTGAAGTACAAACAAAAAATTAATCATCGAAATCGGTTGGCGTGATATTGAATTGTCCGTCCATTTGTCGCGCGCATACTTAATACAAATTTAACACTTATATGGTTTTCACATGGATGCCATTGCAGCACCAGCTTCCAAATAAAAAAGAATCATAAACAAACATAAAAAAAACAAACAGAATTTTAAGCTTGTTCTAGGACCATCTCCTTCTGGTGCATCAGTAATGTCAATGAATCCTTAAAATTATTTTTTTCTCGAACTTAGTACAAATGTGCGATAGTCATGGGAAATAAAATTAAAACTTATAAGAAAAAACATTATTTAGATGTTTTGTTTATTTATTATTTTTTTTATTAATCAAAATAATTTATACATAATAAAGAAGATATTTCTTAACGCCATAAAAACCGCTGTGGTTTGTCGCCATAATTTAATAGTTTTGTTATTTAATATTATTATTTAATTTGTGACTTAAATACTGGGTTGTCAAATATCTCCCTTCCGCCTTTTGTCTTTTGAATTTCGCGGCTATGTACAAAGCGCTACAGAGCTCGTATCTAGCAATACTATACATAATTTGAAAGGTCTTGACATAACCTACAAAACGACGCTATGCATAATTAGTTTGGATATTGCGTTCAACAGTTATAGACGTGTAAACATGGAGTTCACTAACGCCGAAATTCGCGCTATTTTAAAGTTTTCCTTCGTTAAAGGCAAATCCGCTAGAGAAACGTTCCGTGAGATTAATGGTGTTTTGGGGATGGTACTCTATCACTTCGAACCACGGAGGAATGGTTTCGATGATTCAGAGCCGGTGAAAACGACACCATGGATAAGCCAGCCGGCGGAAGACCTGTGACGACAAATACCGATCAAATCATGGACTACATCGAGTCAGACCGGCATGTGGCATCTCGTGACATCGCCCAGGAGATGGGAGTTAGTCACCAAACCATTTTAAACCATCTGCAGAAGGCTGGATACAAAAAGCTTGATGTTTGGGTGCCGCATAATTTGACGCAAAACCTTCTGGACCGAATCAACGCCTGCGATATGCTGCTGAAACGGAACGAACTCGACCCATTCTTGAAGCGGATGGTGACTGGCGACGAAAAATGGATCACATACGACAATATCAAGCGAAAACGGTCGTGGTCGAAGGCCGGTGAATCGTCCCAAACAGTGGCCAAGCCGGGATTGACGGCCAGGAAGGTTTTGCTGTGTGTTTGGTGGGATTGGAAGGAATCATCCACTATGAGCTGCTCCCATATGGCCAGACACTTAATTCTATCATCTACTGCGAACAACTGGACCGCTTGAAGCAAGCGATCGACCAGAAGCGTCCAGAATTGGCCAACAGGAAGGGTGTAGTGTTCCACCACGACAACGCCCGACCACACACTTCGTTGATGACTCGTCAGAAGCTACGGGAGCTCGGATGGGAGGTTTTATCGCATCCACCATATAGCCCGGACATAGCGCCAAGTGATTACCACCTGTTCCTGTCCATGGTGAACGCCCTTGGTGGTGTAAAGTTGAACTCAAAAGAGGCTTGTGAAAAGTGGCTGTCCAAGTTCTTCGCAAATAAGGAGGAGGGCTTCTACGAGGGAGGTATTATGAAGTTGCCGTCTAGATGGAAACAGATTATCGAACAAAACGGCGCATATTTGAACTAAATCCGATCACTGTAACACTGTTTATAAAGCATTGAATAAAGAGCAAAAAAGCGGAAGGGAGATATTTGACAACCTTATATTATTATATAAACATAATTATTCCATTAAGAAGCTGCTGACACCCTTTTTAACTAACCGATACTATATATTCAGTCTTTTTTTAATCCCTAATCATTTTAACCCACGTTAAGCTAACTAGGTGACTGAGATACACATCAGCCACAGTCCGATATCCGGATAATGGATTCTCATTGATGTACCCAGTTGGGATTTTTTTTTATTGACGATTGATTGATTGGGCGAGACGAAGGGAAGTTTAGAGGGAGATATAAGATAGTATACATGTAGACGAAGCTAAAGAAGTTTTAATTTAGCAGTGTGGTCTAAAATACTGTCGTTTTTTTTCGAATCCGAATTGTTTATTGGTACAACCGAAGTAGGATTCGAACCCCCATCGTCTTAGCCATCTCAGTACCGCGACCTTATAGGCTCGATGAAGAATATAGCGATTACTTTATTTGTTTCCATGCTAGTGTCAAAAATACGTGAGAGCTTATTTTCCGAATACCCCAATGCGTTTGAAACCATCAAGACGGTCTCGTAATCCTGTATGTACTTAATATTACATAACATAATAAAAGACAGTAATGTTACTGCAACATTTCTGTGAATAAGACCGTACCAGACTTAGTAATCAAAAATATATTTTTTTGCTACAAAAGCGGCTGGTAATTAGATAACGCTACATTTATCGCAATCAAATTGTATTTACAATGAACGCAACAATATATAAAAATAAGCAACATATAAATCATATTACATACACGATTTCGTTGCTATATACATGATTTCGTTGTTGTTTTATTGTATGTATGACATTATAAAATTGAATTATTAGCTATCATTTCGGTTTCTTACATGTAAATATTTTCATAAATTCCATTATATGACTAAGATGGAATCCAATAAGATTAGTGTAGAGCGGGTTAGTACCTTTGCTTACGCCACTAGGGTAGGCAGAGGTACTAACGGAGTAACAACAAAAGGACTGGATCCTAACGATTCAGACTCCGTGATTTTGGACAAATGGTAGGTCAAATCTTCTTAGCTTCTTTTTGGACTGTTGTCAGCCAAGTAGTGGAGGGTGCATCCCAGTAGTACTCCATACCTGTAGTTCTATATATGCATACGGGGGATGCACCCGTAGTGGATGGTCTTTCAAAAAAATGGTCTTTAAATCAATTCTCGTGAATGCCATTGTCTGAATTGGACCAAATTAGTAATAGGACCACACGAGAAGCATTAGCGGTCCAATAAAAAAAGGAATCATCAAAAAACCTCCTCCTTTTTTGAAGTCGGTTGAAAAGATCTTCTTACATTTTCCTTATTAAATGTAGCTCTTAGGGGGATAAACTAAATACTTATAGGTTTCTGTTTTTAGAACGCTAAGCTATACAGCAAATTAGCATTTAGTTTATCGAAATAAAAGCTAGTTCAATAATCGTAACATAAACACGTGACAACAACAACGGTTGAATAGAAACTGTAAAAAACCTCAACTATGTAGGCGATAAGATATCTGGTAGCCTAGGTCTTTGATAAAAGGCTAAATTTACAAAAAAAACTGCGATAAGTGTAGGCTATCGGCAGGCAGCGCGGCAGGAAGGTCGGTGGGAATTCTCGTTTGCGTAAAATATTTTGTATACAATAGAGTAACGAATAGAGATACGGTGTAATTATAAAATTTGAACTAATGTACCTATGTCTCGATCAAGGGGAAATTAGAATCCTTATTCTTCCTTTCGTCTCTAGGGCCTTTATTAATTCATTAAACATACATTTTTCTTCATCATGTTCCATCCTGTCTTATTTATTCTACACAGGTTATTTACTTTTACCCGTCTTTTTTTCTATCGTTCCCCCAACGTGTTGAAACTTAGGGTCCTTTTTACATCCTTTCATTTCCTTTCCACTGCCCATTCTTTCTTCATCTATCTTTCCTCCCTCCTAACATTACTCTTTACATTTCTTTAACATTTTTACTACAACGTTTTCTTTTGCTTATTTCTACTAGCATATTTACCTTCCTTATTTCTACTAGCACATATTCCTTTCCTTATTTCTGCTTACTATTTTCCTCTTAGTATACTTTTTATATTTTTTTATTTCTCCTTTCTATTTTTTTTAGTTTTTCTCAATTTTGTAATTCTTTTAATGTTTTGGCATAATCTTATTTTTTCTTACATATTTTCCCTAATTTCTATTAACAACTTATTTTTATTTTTCTATTTTTGAAAGCCTGGAGAATACACTTACTCGTATATTTACTTCTGGTACTTTCTTTTATAACTACTTTTACCCGTTACTACCGCATATGAATTTACTTCGAATATCTTATTGGACAAACTCTGTGAATGTGTTAAATTGTGTGAGACGCGGATATAAAGATTACAGCACCTATGCGCTAGGTGTCGTTAACGTTATGTTAGAATGTTAACAGAAGTATTAGACGTCAATAGCGAAATGCTGTAAGTTCTGCCGTATAAGGTCGTATCGAAAAACAATACAATAGTGATTTGAAAATTCCAATGTCTTCTTTAGTTTTCTTTATATTGTTCTATTGATAGAATCAGTCAATAAATATTAGTGTAATGGTCATAACATAGTTTCATGATACGTGTCAATCAAGCTCGTAGTTCGATCGATCTTTTTAACAAATATACACGACTGTTAGTCAATCTTGTTAACCATTTCAATTAAGTTGCTTGTGATAGGAGATAGTTCACGTCAATAGATGAATGGTGGATTCGAACCTACAACCTCACATTACGTAAACCGTACCCTAAACCATTAGACTATGGACGCTTTAATTCCCAAGTAAATTTATACGACTGAAAACTACAGGGGAACACCAGTTTATTAACGATGTTATAAAAACTTTGAAGTCAATTGTGTGTGTATTTGTAAAGTTTACCTTAAAGAAGTTTGCTACAAGTTTACCATATAGATAAGTGAATATTACTTCTGTTGTCAGTAACGCGCACGCCGTTATTCTACGCATTGCATTCTTACTGGCGGATAGACGATGAAAGATTGACATAAGCAGTACTGGACTTTATATAACACCAGCGTGAATTAGACATCGTAATTGATTCAAGAATTAACTCCACAACTCTCATATTTTAAGACTAGTTGCTCGTAATCGTTTTCCACAAGCAAATGAAGTTTTCTCGCTACATACCGAGTGTTGCTAACTAGCGGTGTGATGTAGATTGTGGTATTAATGAGACACGCCTTTGCATCGTGTATATCGGACATAAAACTAATTCGATTTATCATAGTTTCTAAATTGTTATCGCAAATAAAACTGCTGATAAGAAACGAGAAAAGAATTCGCCAAGCGGGAATGAACATTAATGGTTTGGTTCCGTAAAAGTTAAAGAGGTACATTAACGTCAAATTTATTTTGCTTATTATTTATAGCTTTGCTCCTACTAAGAAAGTTATATAATTACGTGACAAGTTCATTATGTTAAGAGTTACTTATATATTTCGCCTCTGCTAAAGATCGAACCCAGGAAGTGCGACGTAGCACCGTAGGCTCTTCAAGCACTCGGCTACGAAAAACAATAGCTGTAGTTTATGATCTATCAACTCAGGCACAACCAAGTAATCACAATACTACCTACATATTATGAATATACTTATATTAGAGTAACTACCCGCAAGCTGCAATTGGAACATAGCTTAAGTTAAGCCCTATTACATCAGCTATCTGCGAGTGACAATCCCGACAAAATCGGTTCAGCCGTTCCAGATATTAGCCGCAGCAAACAGAGACAAAAATTATAATTAAATGTTATTGTTAAAAGGGGTTATTTTAATATTACAAACAGACTCTCCAATTTTATTTATATGTAATTCTTCTTCTTCTTCTGCCTAGCGTTTTCCCGGCCTGCAGCCAGGGTCCGCTTTCCTACTTAGTCTCCTCCACTTTGCCCAGTCTTCGGCAACCTCGTTTGTTAGGTGGTTCACTAACATATCCGCTTTAACAACGTCCAGCCGGCGTTTCTTGGGCCTGCCACGGGGTCTTGGGCCTTCTACATTGAGGGCTAGGCATCTATTTCCTACATAGTCAGACGGCCTGCGGTATATGTGGCCATACCATCGGAAATGACTTTCCTGCAGTTTGTCTGCTACGTCGCGGACTCCAAGGCTGCCTCGGATATGTTCGTTACTTATACGATCTAATCGCCTAACGCCACACATCCAGCGCGGCATCTTCATCTCTGCAACGTGTCGCTGGACATGTCTTCCGAGGGCTGGCCACGTCTCACTGCCATACAGCAAGACTGGTCGGATAATGCACTTGTACACAAGGCCCTTTAGCTTCACCGGTATCCTGCGATCACAGAGGACACCGGTTACTTCCCGCCATTTTGTCCAAGCGGGCTTATCCGGGCTTGGACGTCGTGGTCTATTGAACCAGACTTATGTAGCACAGACCCAAGGTATTTAAAATAACTGGTCTTATTTATTTGTAATTATGGAAGATAATAACAGTTTTTTGAAAATACAAGTGATTATTAAGTTATAATTAAAATCGTAATAATCGAATAGATTACACTTATTATACAACTACCGAAATGAATATTAAATCAAAAGGCAACAGTAAGAAAGAAAATCTAAAAAAGTTCAATTCGTTTACAAGCCACGGCGGAGCGCTACGGACGGCCGGCTCTCGTCGACACGTTAACGACAAGACTCGTTAACTGAAAAACACGAAATGGTTTACATATTATCATGCAGAATTCTAAAAAATTCGCTATCGAATCTATAATGCAAGAGATAATGCACGCGTTATATAATGTTATCATTTCTATTGCAATAGCAAACCGTACTCGAATTACTCCCTTATATGTAAGACGTTATAGTACAATTTAGATATATTACAAAAATAAAGGGATATTAAAGAAGGAAACGTGTACATAGTGCGAATTCTGATTTATAACATGAATAAGGGCGTTCAATAGACACAAGTTGTTTTCAAATCGCGACAAAGCCGGATAGGTTTAAAACTAAATGGGGACAAAACGGCCATTTTGATACAGACTAGTATTCGTAGGATTAAGTGAGAAGCGACTTGCCAATTAAGAAAATATCTCCTGTTAATCCTCTCCATAATTCTAATTAAGATTGAGTTAATAGCCATGTTTATATTTGTCACAGATGGAATAAAGTTAACGTACCGTGGTTCCATCCTGCACCCACCTCTCCGTGTTATTACAGTGCTCATCCTTCGTAAAACGCTAAAAAGTAACGCCATGCGTTTTCATTTTAACCACGAAAACACAATTGTAACTGAAGGGAAAGACGCGTCCACTCTAGTCCTTTGCTGTACCGTCCAGTACACAAGGATCAAATCAGTGGGACGTGAAGTCCGATGATGGAAGGGGATGGGGAATTAGATGATGTAATTCTTGTGACACTTGCATATGTGTAGCACTTGCATTATGTAAAACACCGAAAGGCTAACCACCTAACGATCAAAAGAGCAAATTGATTCCAGCTGTTGCACCAATTAGAACGCGAGATGTTCTTATTGCAGACCTTGTCTCATTATATATACAGCTATAGTTTTCCAAGAATACGCTTATTTCTTTAGGGAATCTATAAAATATATTTAAAAATATATATCAATTAAACTACTTGTCGCGATTAATTTTCAAAACGTCTAGAATTCAAAAATTAAATAGTTGTATTTAATAAATAATAATAAACGAATAAATAAGAAAAGAGAAAATATTCAAAATTCAATACAAGATTTGAATTAAGCTTACTGCTTAATTGAAACAACTTACAAATTGTTGAAGTGTTTCGTCTCCCAATGTTCCGTCTGCATCCTCATCTTGCTTGCTCTAAGTTATTCGAAACTTCCGAAGAATTGCGAGATAATATTTCTATATACTTATTTCAAGAAATTTATTATTAAATATCCGCTTATAAATTAAACCCGCTCCGCCGAGGGTTAAACGGCTTTTCATATTCAATGAATGTCAAAAGAATTTGCTATGTGGTGGATTCCAAAATTCAATGCCTCTTATTAATGGCCACCATTTAGGTGTGAAATGTAAATAAAGGTTTACACTTAACTCTGACACCTAATGCGATTACAGATTCGTTGCCTTCGTTAATTATTATTTTTTCTATATCTTTAGTCATGTGTCAATGGTAACTTGGGGTCTGTTTAAGAAATACTGGTTATAGTTATGGCCTGCGAAATATAAGGTCAGAAGTTCAAAACCGGATTCAGATTATTGATTTAACTTCTTGCACTTCTTCCCATTTAAGGTCTAATTCTCAATGGAATCCATGATAAAACCATAAAAGTCTAAAATAGTCATAAAAATTAGCATCAAGTATGTGCGTCACAAACGGAGGAATAACCCAATGTCACGCCAACCGATTTCGGTTTGAAGAAAGTTTGGTGAAGTTCGGATTAATTTTATTTCGTAATATTCTTACAATAATTCGGAAATTAAAAGAGAGCGCCCGCCTTAATAACGTTTAACGTTTGATTCTATTTGAAGCCGGTTTTTTTTTACTCGTAAATATAATTTTTACTACTTCTTTCCGTCACTATGTCACCTAAAGGTTAAATATTCAAGTTGGTCTGTAGACACATTAAAGTGTAGTTCGAGTTTATTACTTATGTAATAAAAAATATTGAGTAAAGAATTCAGCAGTTATATCTTCTATAATCACGCTAGTTGAGATAACCAGCGCTCATACCAAATGGAAACCCGAGCAGCATTGTTTGCACTCGGTCAGTGGGACCTATTGTCTACGATTTGTTGAAAAACTTCAAACCATACACTGCCCGAATGGTACCATTGGATTAACCCGTCAACACTCTTAACACGTAGGTCGTAAGGGCTAGAATAGATTTCAGTGCACGTCCAGGGAAATCGAAAACGATTTTCAGAAATACATTAGAACTATGCGACTCTTTGTCGCATAATTACAAATGTTGTCTTGTATCAAATGTTGTTTACCTATCTTCACACCTCTACCTTACAATTGTATGGGCAGTAACTTTTATATACAGTTTTATAGTAAGTTTTAAATCTATCCAGCTTGAAATAAAAAGTCCATTAAACACTCCAGTTATGAACTCTAGTGGTCTCCGAGTCGATGACGAGTGACGAGTCGTCGTGCTCGAATTTACGGGTTTCCATTTGTTGTGATCCTACCATATACCAGACGGTGTCTACGGTTCAACCAGGGTTTTGAGAGATAGCAGAGCTCTGAGGTCGCTTATCCTGAACCTCTTCAGGGAGTATTTGGGCGCGAGGGGGCCGAACCACGACTCGTCGGTCTGAAAGTATATGTAAGAATCCGATTAACTGAAGCGTATCGCCGTACAAATATACCCATTTAAATAAAAATGGCTTAACAAATTCGGCTAATTTTTTTCGTATGTTTCTTAAGGCACACTGGAGGTTTTAATCTTTTTCTTCTACCAAGCGATTTCCCGGCCTACCACCAGAGTCCGCTTTCTCTCTTAATCTCCTCCACTTTGCCCGGTCTTCGGCATCCTCGTTTGTTAAAAGGTTATCTAACATGTCCGCCTTCACAACATCTAGCCAGCGTTTTTTGGGCCTGCCGCGGGATCTTGGGCCTTATAAGGTAACTAGGCATCTATTTCCGACATAATCTGGAGGCCTGCGGTATATGTGGCCATACCATTGAAGTCGAATTCCGTAAAGGACAAACATTCATTTTTACATATAAATGACGAGATCAGTCGGAAAAACGTTATGTTTATTTAATTTTCACTATTAACTTTTGTCAGAACGTCTGTCCGTGCAACTAGTGTTATAATATAAACTAATTGGCTACGTATTTACCAGCTGGCTGGGAACTCTTATAAAACGTAAAATTTTATTCACCTTCACAACTCGAAGTCCACGAAATGTAAACACATACAGAAGTAATGGCGGACAATGGCCACGATTACGATTCAACCCTGAGAGGTAAAGAAAATTTTAAATGTTCGCCCTCGCCGCCCAATTCACGTGCCTCGGCCTCTCAGAACAAACACAATAGAAACTTTTCAATGAAACTTTACCGTTATTACTCAGTAAGTAATCTTGTAATTAGGTGTTGTTTTCAATAATTTCCATTTGTAATTACAGTTTTAACTACGAGTTACATGATTAATTCCCCAATCCCCGTTCCACTAGAGGCTAACCAAAAATTCATTTAATTCAAGTGACAACTCACACATTCATCACCTCAATATATCTACAGGCAGCCTCTGTTAACCTCCACCGGTCACACCGAAATATGTCAATATGCTGTAAAAGAAACTTAATAATCCTAACAGCGCTCGACATGGGAGCATTCGTGGACAGCTTGGTTCTGGAAGTGGGCTCTAGCAACAGCGTAGGGCGGCGACGCATGTGAAGGAATCTATCTGTCGTCCGCAACTGCAACCCGGCCAGTACTTCCGGCTATTCGTCATTTGTCGAGCACATGTTCAATGCAAATTTAAAACTTATATGGTTTTCTCATGTATGCCAGTGTTAGAATTGGACCACACGGGAAGCACTAGCATTCAAATAATAAATAGAATCATCAAAATCGGTGTAGCCAGCCGAAAGTTATTCGGTAACAAACATAAAAAACATACGGACGAATTGAGAACCTCCTCCTTTTTTGGAGTCGGTTGAAAACTACAACAAATCATATGTAATTCAGTTTGATCGTAAGAAAGAAATTATAACTATAAAGTCAGAGTGTGTATTCGTAAGTGTGTTTGTATGTATGAGAGTGCATGGGTGTGTATGTGTGTATTAAAGTGTGTAGTTACGTTAGTGGCATCAATTTCTGTCAATACTTTTAAGCTTCTACCCGTCCTATTAAAGCATCTAATCGTGGTACAGTAACGGCCGTAACTCTTGAATCAGAATTTAATTACACAGCGCTAGAATAGACTTCCAGAACAACGTTCCAAGGCGATGTTCCGTTTCGGCGATACACTCAGCAACTCAGAAGTTGAAGGTGATGGCCGCTTAACGACGGCTGTCTTCCGTAAAAAAACCATTTACTTCACGCGCTATTACTAATCTGTGTGGGGTAAATAAGTTCCTCGTGAAGATATATATATATCTACAACTCTTTCTATATACGTACTCGTATATTAATATAGATACACTTAAGTGTATCTTCTTAGCCTAATCCCAGGTCGAACCAGGGTCGATTTTCCATGTTAAGCTGTTGGAATTATGGAGGTGTATAAAAAAACATTTATTCATATTCATTTTTACACACAACCAAGTACACACGTCCGCCTTTCGAGAGATATTTAACGTTTTTTTACTGAAAATCAGCGCTGCGTTACATGTTCGTAGCACGGCAAATGCTGATCCATACGATTTTAAGATTGTAAGATTTTGTTTTTAAATTTTAATTGAAATTTCTTTTGATTTACATTTTTAAACTTTGTTTAATTCCCTCCTCTTGTGTCATATTAAATATAAATGTTTATTATCTATAATAATTAAATATATATTGATTAAAGTATTTAAATAACCGATTTTTACTACATGCATATGAATGTACATATATCATGTGGCGTACATATAACAAAATAACATTTTTTACAATTTCTGTCTGTCTCTCCAGCTAAATTCTGGAACAGCTGTTCTGATGTTACCGTGACTTCCACTAGAAGATAACTGAAGATGTAATAAAGAGTAACTTAGCTTACTTTTATTTAGAAAAAAATAAATAAATAGTTTTTACTCACGGATAACAGGGCTCGATCTATCGATATTGATATCGGTTGTCGGTTGTGCTTTATACCGCGTATCTAATGTAGTTATTAAGATATCTTCTTTTAAATAAGTTGATGCTAAATAGCTAAGCAATAGAGTTGCTACTATTGAACATTAATTACATTACAATAAATTACAATAAATTAACATTAACTACAGATTAAAAATCAGGTCGGCCATGATAAAAATAAAAAATCGATCCCGCACTTGTTTATTGCAAGTGATTGTGCTCTCGCCCTATTTACGACGTCATAACAAACTAGGTAGGTTATGATAATGTGACGGATAGCTTTCTATTTAAGGACAACCGGAGCAACGTCTATAAATTACTATTTCAAACAAACAAAAGTATATCATCAATTACAGGAACGCCAGTTGAATGTGTATACATTAACGCCTAGATAACGCCAGCTTCCCTTAGCAAAGCACTTGAGGCACGTTTAATACTTCACAGCAGACTTGCTCGTAAACAATATTCGCTACACTTTATTATAATCACAACCGTGGAGATACTGTTACATCTGACGTGAATAACTTAATGATAACAACGTGGCCTTTGTAAAGATAGACCTCTTCTTATTATTTCAACAAAATTCAAGTCAGTTCAGTCTAGTGATGAAGCGTTTGACTTACGTTCTAATAGTCAGAGGGTTCCCAGCCGGCTTGTACCAATCATTCATTCATTCATTCGTCCATTTGAGACAGAGTACTAGCTCGCACCAGGTATCGAACTCGGGTTGCTAGCGTACTATGCAATTTGATGCGACCGCCCAGACACTGAGCTACCACGGTTCTTATTGTTGCAATTTTATGTAATGATTTACTCAGCTGTGAAAGGAAACATTATGGGGAAATGTACATGTCTTAGAAAAATGTGAAGTCTGCTAATGTAATAATCTAAGGGGAACAAAAGTGTTGTCCAGTTGAAGAACGAATTAATTTGATCCAAACAACAACACTAACGTGTGACTTTCCCCACAGATCGCCAGCCCGAACACATGACTCCATAATCCACACAAAAACCGCAATATCAAAAACAAACAAAATGGTGGACACACAGCACTTTTGCCTCCGGTGGAACAACTACCAGAGCAGCATCACCAGCGCCTTCGAAAACCTCCGCGATGACGAGGACTTCGTGGACGTGACCCTGGCATGTGAAGGGAAGAGCCTGAAAGCTCATAGGGTCGTCCTATCTGCTTGCAGCCCTTACTTCAGGGAGCTTTTAAAAGTAAGTGTAATTACTTCATGCATAGAGTAGTTACTATGACGTTTTTGATATTATGACCTTGTTAGCTGGTGATTTACGAGAGTTGAGATTGTTGCGGCTTCATTATTTATCTTTAATATGTTTTATTTATTTCATATAATCAACATCAATCTGGTTTCATATCTATTGACACTTCGAGCAACAATGATATACACGTTCATTTAGTTTATTTATTATTCAAATATATTACCGACTGTACAAGATAACGACAAAATATAAATACATTCACATGTCGGTGACGCGGACCATAAGATTCTCCCCTACCAAAAAGTGCTCAACGCGGCCTAAGAAGTTTTCATTTAAAAACTATCTTACGTTCTTTTACAAAGATACGAGTAGCCATCAGGGATACCTGCTACGTCCACACAAATATTTGCTCAGGTGAAAAGAATGGCGTCATCATTCCATAGATGTGAATTAGAAGTAACTAGAACGAATAGAAGTTATTAAACGTGTCGCCAAATGTTGAACAAATATTTATATTTTTAAATACTACAAAATAATTAAATTCTAAATAAACTAAAGTAATATTAGAGGGCAATATCACGTAAATGGTGGCCTCATGTCCTAGCGAGCTGATAAGTTCATTTTAGCATGTTATCAGTCGAAGCTAACTTTGGACATTAAAATGTTCAATTCCTCGATGAACATTATCCATTATTCCCGTGCATAAGTACATGTACGCTGGCATGAACGCTGTTCGATTCCCAACGGTGAGCAACCTGCAAACCTGCAAGGTCAGGATGCTATCGCGCCTCGAGTTTCCAGCTAACGTCAAAAAGTTCCCTCTCTAGGAATCTTAAGCTAAGTAACTTTTAATAGAGGGTCAAGCTGGACGATCTACGAGCTCTACTTCCAACCAGGTCTTAATACCTTCAGGCTATCAACGAAAGTAAGGCTTCAGTCACTAATTTATTAGATCATGAATTCAAAAGTTTTTACCTCTAAGAACCAAACATGAATGTGATGGACGGCTTATATGACTTATGTGTATCTATATAGTAAAAAAGGAGAAATTAATGTGGTGACGTGCGTTTCACAGTCGACACCGTGCAAGCACCCAGTGATCGTGCTGCAGGACGTGGCTTTCATGGACTTGAACGCCCTCGTGGAGTTCATATACCACGGGGAAGTGAACGTGCACCAGCGGAGCCTCTCCTCCTTCCTGAAGACCGCCGAGGTGCTGCGCGTGTCCGGGCTCACTCAGAATGACGACACTCAAGGGGTAAGCGCAGAAAATTTACCGAATCAATATGCCTACATACATATTATGTCATATAACTTGTCACATTTAAAATTTCGATGCGCCTATTGCCCAATTAGTTTAGAGAACGGTTTGCGAATCGTAAGGTCGTAGTTTCAAATTCATTCGACTATTAACGTGAACCATATCCTAGCACAAACTTAAGCTTACTTGGAACTTACTTACTAAATATCATTGGAAGAGACTAGCCGTTAGATACAGGGTCGGATTTGTTTAGACGCTAGAACATCTATACAAACTAATGGTTAGGCGGTTGCAAGATCGTAACTTAGTAATAACTTATTCGCTGAATCTGTCAATCACTATTTATCATAGTACTCGTAACTTAACCGTTCTCATGCACCTGTATAATATCCGCATGTGGGTATCAAATGCATGGTAGAGTGTGTAATGTTATTTGTTGATTTAGTGTGTACAAAGTTTTGGCTTCACGTATTAATATAATGATACGTTTAAATATCATAATTGTAAAGAAAAACTGTATAGGTATAAACAACAATAAAATTATTTTAATTTTCAAGTTAAGTCGGTATTCGAATGTGGAACATGTTCTACAGCCGCTGCTGCAGAACCTGACGCGAGCGGCCGCGGCGGCTGCGTCTTCCCCGCGCACCCCGCCGCACCCCGTGCACACCCCGCACACCCCGCACACGCCGCACACGCCTAGCTACAACGAGAAGCTCGAGGAGGCCCTCCTCTCGCACGCACCGCCGCCCAGCATCCCGCACATGATGCGCCGCATACCACTGCCGCCGCGCCGCGTGAGCCGCTCCGCCGACAACTCCCCCGACGTCATCAAGCGCATCCGCCACGACAACAACAACGAGCAGCCCCAGATCCACGCGGCCGACTTCTCCACCAAGAACCACTCGCTGATCAACAACGCCAGGGCCCACGAGCAGGGGAACGGAAATGGTATATCCAACTGCAGCTCCTCGCCGTCTCCAAGGCTGGAGGAGGTCAAGAATGAGCCCGTGGACATGATATGCAGCTCCAACGTCGAGATCGACAGGAGTACTGATGATACGCCGCCCCACTCCCACCATAGATCAATGGTAAGTTATCACGGAACCTTTTTGCGAAAATATGTTTCTCTTCTAAAAAATGATGACTCTCCCCTTTCTCCATAAAGACAGCATCAGGGCGCAGCACACTAACAGGCCACAATCCTGATTATATTGATGATGAAGGAATGAAGTTACAGAATGGAAGTTACTGCGGTGTTTCCAAACCAGTACGATTTGAATACCTTCAAGAAACGTGCCTTTCTCATAGGCCGGCAACGCACCTACATTCTTCTTTCGTTTGGATTGTTCTTCATCATTTGGATGTTCATGGGCGATGGCGATCACTTAGGACCGGGTGAGCCGTAAGCTCGTTTACTTTAAACAATCGGGGTATTATTTAAAATCAGTCGTATCCTTTTAACCTAAAAGAGCAATGCTGACTCTTTCTAGCTAGGTCGTATATGTAACACGCTTTGGACCTATCGCCATATAGCGCACACAAATTTAACGTTGACTACAGGTGTTAAACACAGTTAAAATTAAATTGAAAACTGGAAACGAGATATGTTCATCAACTTCGTACAAAATGGAAGCCCCTATACTCTCCCCTCTACTACCTCTACCAACTCTTCGAAATTCCACAAACGAAATACTGCCACTGCCATCTTTGAAGAAACAGCGAGAACTTATTCAAGGTCCTATTATTATTATTTGATAAGAAAAACTTTTAGTATTTATATATGTTTTGTTGACATCAACCAAATACTTATGTTCAGTACAAACTTCATAAATTCAAAGTGAAACATTTGAAACTCGACCTCTCAAAACATCCACTCGTCCGCCGACATTTAATTGCCGTGACATTGACAGTACTGGGTATTAGAAAGAAGTCTAGCGAACTAGAGACCCTACCCGGAACTGGGCGAGTGTCCGGTGACAGATGATACGATTGTTATACGATGTACGCTGTCAACACGGACGGACAGATTGTGTTCGGAACTGGACGCGCCTGTGTGTGCGGTCAATTGTAACACGTGTCCTAATACTCTGACCGAAGCATAATCTTCAAGTCAATCAAAGTCAAAGTATTTGTAATAAGATTGCACACTCTTTAGATGTACAGCAGTATGTCCAGCAGGAATGGAATCTTATCTACGGTAAAGACCCACTGCAAAGTGATTGTCAGTGGCGTCATTGGAATTAATTGTCGTATCAAAGGTACATTAAAACTGGCAGGAGGAGAGTGCATTCTGCTACATATCCCACTGTTGGGCACAGGCCTATGTAAAGAGAGTAAAGGGCATAGTCCACCACGTAGCTCCAATACGTGGGAGTCTATGTCTATGGAGGACTATGTCTATACAATGCGGATTAGCGGACTTCAGATGTGTGTTAAATTTGTCAGACGTGCAGGTACGTCACCGCCGAGCCAAGGATCAAACTCGCGTTGCTGACGACTGTCCGAATACTGCGCATTTTAGCAATTTATTTTATTTAATGACCATCATATAAAAAAATCGGTAGCTCAATGTGAGCCGTAGTAGCTCAGTGTCCGGGCGGGTTCACTCAAGTTGCATAGTACGCTAGCAACCCGAGTTCGATCCCCGGTGCCGGCACCATTAAATTTGTTGTTGCAATTTTATGTGCTGATTTACCACGCGCTCGGCGGCGAAGAAAAACATCGTGAGGAAACCGTCATGTCTTAGAAAATTTTCTACGGCATGTGAAGTCTGCCAATCCTCACTCGGGCCGCGTGGCTGACTATGCCCTTATACTCTCCTTGCAGAGAAAGCCTGCGCCCAACAGTGGGATATATATATCATATATACCAGACCAGATCATACTAATCCGACATCAATGCATGAAGACCAACATTTAGACATAGTTGAACAAGACGAAACATTTTTGCGCTCGTCGCGAAGTTAAGTCATAAAGTGTGTAATATTCCCAAAAATCTCAAACCTACTACGGAGGGTTAAAAATCGACCGTTATCACTTCACTTCGTCAGCTAAGAGCTCGCATGTCCAAACAACCCATATCGGACCACTTATCTTTCAATAATAAAATACCTGCTACTGTTTGAATTGGCATGAATATTTAACTTATACTAAAGTAAGAGTACATAAAAATGACTCATTTCAAAGTTAGATTGGATTGCAAACTTGTGGCCGGCGAATGGTTTTTGTTTTATCATTCATTCATAACGTTTAAACGGTAAACTGGTAAGTTGTGCTTCATTCAATTCACTTCTATTGCTTGTAATGAATTAGTGGGAGAAATTTTGAAGTAAAATTTTTCAACAATTACATCTCTACATAAGCTGTGCAACCCTGAACCCGACGGGGCAAAGATACTACTGTCATAGGTCTTGTTCAAGAGTAAACAACGACACTTGCAATTATTACATTTTCATCGTTAATAAATATATGATTTAAAAACATTCATGTCGTTGACCCACAGTAGACTATGGATAAGCATTTTTCACGACCCTGGCCACAAATGGCCAAGTTTATTTAAAATAAGAAAATTTCACTTTCCTCTTACACTATTGTATATTTTTTCCTAAAATAAAGCGGCCTAAGTTACTTATTAATACATCAGCTATCTGCTAGTGATAGTCTCATCGAAATCGGGCCCGCTCACCTATATATTAGCCGGAACAGACAGACAGACAAAAATTGTAAATAATGTTATTTTGGTATATGTATCGTAGGTATATATATCCATATGCATGTAGCAAAAAGTAATATTAATATGACAAACAAACATATCAATTTTATTTATAGATATAGATTACTATACATAATTAAGCGCAACTTAAATCCTACAACGGGTTGTATGCGAATATATATAAGTATAAAAATGTTATAAGTTCTCACATTATAGAATAATCAAGGTGACGAGTTTAATGCCTACATGGTTGTGTCTCAGGGAGGCGGACCGCCGTCTCGCGGCAGCTCTGCGGAGGCCGACGACCGCACACCACCGCCGCAAATGCCGTCGCCGTTCATCCCGCCCGCTGACACCAAACTGTTCGCCCCGTCTAATACTTACAACTTCAGCATGGCGGCTCTCACCGATCATTCATCTTTGGCCGGTAAATATCACTTTTATTTTCCTTCAATTGTTTAATCTGTTTCTAGCTGAATTCAATGATAAAGATACTCACGTCTTACAAAGATTTTTACGAGTAACACCAAAAACCGACTTCAAATGTTAAACGCTACTGTGCGCGGACGTTCCCTTTGTATTTCCGAATTATCGTAGTAATATTACGGAATCAAACTTAATCAGAAGCTAACCAAACTTTCATCAAACTAATCTTTAAATTTCCAATAAAAAATGAATCATCGAAATCCGTTGGCGTGATATTGAGTTATCCGTCCATTTGTGGCGCACATACTTGATGCAAATTTAACACTTATTTGGGTTTCTCATGGATCCCATTGTCAGAATTAGACCTTATTTAACTGGGACCACACGGAAAGCACCAGCTTTCAAATAAAAAAAAATATTTAGACGAATTGAAAACCTCTTCCTTTTTTGAAGTTGATTGAAAAGAGAGCGTCTGTTTGTGGCATCGTCGGTATAACTAACCAAGGGCCTCGAATCAAATGTTTTTGTTAACATTTTGCTCTGATGTTATTTGTTCCTGTAATGCGACTTGTGTGTCGACGAATACATTAGAAGTGTGACGTTTTCAGGTCTGCCGAGCCCGCTGGCGCCGGACGGCATGGCGAGCACTTCTCAAGGTGAGTCGCGGCTTATCTAGCAGCAAATTTATTTTATGCATTACCTACATATATTGAAACAAACGATATTTTTAATGCACTGTCTGTCGTATGCCACCATCACCGCTTCCTCTCTGCTCTCTCATTATTAGGTTTATATTTTTAAAAATGTATGAGGCAATTATCACGTGACCTATATTATTATTAATCTATGTATTATAATACTCTATATATATATATTTATATGTACACCCTCTTAACCTCTATTTATATATATCTTCATTTGTGCTCTGTGTTTTGTAATAAGTATTAATGTTAGCTTATTGTGTTTTGGTTCGATGTAGCGCGAGTTAGGCATTATCTGTTTTCATTGACCAGACTAGTGACGTATCTGTTTGAAAAATGAGAATCGATCATTGAACCAAAACTCAACGTGGCGTGCATGATTATTGTATTGTAACTAGATTAATGTAACTATTCAAGGAAGATATGCTAGCTTGTTTTATAGATGTTTTTTAAAGTAAATAAGCTAGGGAGATCCCTCGTTCCCATTTTCCAATTTTAAGTTTCTTTTTATTTCATTCTTGTCTGGTTCTTCTGCATTGGTTTTTTATGATACCGTGTCATTGATTTGGAATTGATTTTTATCGAAAATAAAAAAAAACAAAACCAAACCGCACTGGTTCCGTACAATTGGCTGGAAATAACTGTGTCGCAAAACGTAGAAACAAAAGACAATCGCAAGAAGACGATATCAAAAGTAGCATGCGAACAACGCACCAGCAAGCATCACGTAACACAAATTGTATTCCGATAATGAATTATTTAGTTTAAACGCAGAACGGATCCCATGAGCCATTCATGTTTCTAAAAACAGTTTCGTATTACCCTCAATCATTATTGTCTTGGGAAATAACGTTCGGGGCATCCAAGATTGGACAATGGAAATTTTAGTAATGATCGCCCGGTGTCAAATTATAATAAAAAAAACAGACATTCAGTTTCATTGAAGAATACTAACGCTTTTGTTCGAGAAAGACGAGAGGCGCGCGGGAGCCAGCGCGGACTTGCGCTGCGCTGGTGTTGTGACAACAGCCGACTTGACTGATCACACAAACACCGCGCGAGTAGGTCGAGCTTAGGACACAAACACATTGCGTTACTAATATCGCTTCGCATTATTTACGGCGCGTCGGATGGCTATCATCAAACGTCAAGGGGGGTGGCGGTGCTTAAAAATAAAAAAGTTATAATCGAGAGGCTGCGATAAAGAAAGTGCATTAAAAGTGCGTTCGGAAGCTTCCACGGGGCTAACTGCTTGTGTTGTAACCAGGTGGCGCCCGCACCCCCCAGGAAGATTACCGATGCGAGCCCTGTAACAAGAGCTTGTCGTCCCTGACGCGGCTCAAACGACACATTCAGAACGTTCACATGAGACCCTCGAGGGAGCCCGTCTGTAATATTTGCCGGCGGGTATACTCCAGCCTGAATAGTCTGAGGAACCACAAGTCGATCTACCACCGCAAGCAGCAACCGCCCTCCGCCACCGGCCAGGGCCCCTTCTACCCCGTCAATTGACGCCCGTCAAATCCGTCGCCGAATACGTTGCCATTCGAAGAACTAAAGCTGCCATCCTTTACCACCTAAACCGCCATAGTCTTGCCCTTAGAAAATTGTTAAGTTTACGAAAACAGAATTGTAAAGCGTTATGTTCCTAACAATTGTACATAGCATAGTTTACGTGTACTTTGCATGCGCACCGCCCGACTAGCGTACGTAACCTCTCTCCTGGGCCTTTATTAACCCGAGCCGGGAGGTCTCGCCGCTCTCTGGAACCAATTGGAACTATGATCGGTACACGCATAACCACCAACTTTAAATTTCAATTGAGCGCATTAGTCAAATTCGATTGATCACGTTAAATTGCCTCTACAAGCCATTTCGGTTCGCTAAATTGCCACGTAAGAGAGTGGCGCTAAAATCGTGCCAATTGGTTCCTTGCGAACGGGACCCGTTGGAGCTTCGCAGTGGTGTTGGTACGCCCCGTCGTGGGGGTTGGTTGACTAATGCGCTAATGTTGGTTGTTATGTGTGGCGCAGTGGGCCCCCTGGGCGCGGGGCACCGCTGCGAGGTGTGCGGCAAGCTGCTGTCCACGCGCCTCACGCTCAAGCGGCACACCGAGCAGCAGCACCTGCAGCCGCTGCACTCGGCGCGCTGCAGCCTGTGCCACAAGGTGTTCCGCACGCTCAACTCGCTCAACAACCATAAGAGCATCTACCACCGCCGCCAGCGCGCGCTGCCCGCGCAGACCCAGCCGCAGAACCTTACCACCGGAGACCCCAAGCTCGCGCACAACCTCGACTTCTACAAATTCAAAGACCACTTCAACGTCTAAGCCCCTCGCGTCCACCTGCCTTCTTCTAGAACGTTGGAACATTTTAATATATTTTTAACTCGGTCGAGGATGTATCATCAACGCCTGTGGATTCTCTTTACTTTATCTGTTATACTTTGAACTGTAGAAGTCGATCTTGGCTAAGGGGAAGGGCGGTCACTTACGTATCATCACAATTTGAAATACGACATTCCAATCGAGGAAAGGGAGGATGAAGTTGGCCGATTATACTTTTGTTTTTTTTATTATTATTTAGGATTGTTACGAAATCGTGCCACAATAACGCCTGCAAGGTGCAATGCGGCGGTATGCGAGATATATTCCTGATTTTTACACTATGTTAATGTGTGACAATAAGGCGAAGAGAAAAAAATAATATTTTGAGAAAAGAGAAAAATCTTGGTGCTGTAAATTTATATATTAGGCTTAAATTTATAAAAAAAAGAGAAACAATGTTCGTTATAAGAAACAAAAGAGGCATATTGTTTGAAAATTTGTGTTCATTTTCGGCGTTTTGCAACTTTATTTATTCTGTATTTTACCTTCTTGATCTCACACTTAGATATTTATACGAGATTACTAAAAATCTATTTAAAGTTAATAAACAAATTATATACACAGATATATAATTGGCTAATGAGGCTTTCAAATTTATATTTTATTTAGGTGATTTCTTTTTGTTCAATGACTAAGACTGAAACGATCAGAATACATAGCACCAATAGGAAACATTGACAATTTGTTTTCAACAACCCGCAGGCACACACACACACACAGACAAATACAACCGACAACCATACCAATAGACAATCCGGACCGAAAGTAAATCCACCGAAGTAAGCAACACATACCACAGAACAATATCTATTACTTATTTTGTTTGAAGTCGACGTTATTTCCAATATATCATTTATTCTGGCTTCTTTTTCTAGTCGACTATATTTTGTCATTTGCTATCTTTTTACATTCTTTTGTTATATTCGAAGCACAAACAAAGCATTACTTATCAAAGTGAATCGCAAGGTGCCATTTAAGCGAATGAATTATGGCTATTTTATTATATTTTTTTTTTATTTAGTAAAGCGGTACATTTATCGCTGTCCTGTGTTCGTTTCTAATATTTTTTTATTATTTTTTATTCGTTAATGTTTCTTTTCACGTTTCTATATTTTAAATTATTTTACTCTGTACCCTTTTTTGTAAATTGAATTACAAGTTAGTTGCCGTTTCGTTATAAAATTGTAAGTAAATGAAGCTCTTATAATAAAAATAATTACATGTAGGCTACAAACTATTAAATCGTAATAACTCTCAGTGTTAAATGTTCCTAAATTTGAACAGTGAATATTTTTCATTTACGTCTCGCTTGCCATACGTAGTGTTAATGAATATTGTTACTATAACGATCGGGCATTTTAACGCATTTTATATAGTAGTCTAGATTCAGAAACCTCACATAAATATTATATAGATAATAAAGAAATAATTTTTAACTCCATGTATGTCACTATCTCAGACTTCTCAGAGTTGATTTCTTTTTTTAGACAGTAAAAAAAAAGAAATTGCGTGTATAAAGAATTCGTTCTGTCTACTTGATTGCTTGTAGTGGCTCGATGTCTCCTAGTAGTACCTTCTGGATCTAGACTTTCGCGCTAACGTTAATCGACGTGTAGGTTCAGTTATATACATACATAAATGTTTTCGTTATACGACTATACTCTACATTTATTATTCAATGAATACATCACTATATTTCACACGACTCGTACTGTCGGAAAACTATTGTTGTTTTACTTTTCCTAGCAATAAGAATTTCTTATCTAAGTGTAAATGTTAAACATAATTTATTGTAACGATATACACTTTAAGTAATTATTAGTGCCTGCTTTACATAATTATGATTATGTTTTTTTTTAATGAAAAAAAGACATATTTTGCGTAATCTTCTAAAAACTGAGGAGTAGTGTTCGAAACACTATACCTTGAAGGTAACGAATGAATGCTAATATACTTTTAAACAGAGGCTTCCTAAAATAAATTGTAATGGTATGTGTTAGAAGATTTATGTTGTTATTACTAGATGCTACTGTTTGTTCAGTTAATTGATAAGCTTTATTATTATACGTTTAACTAATTGGAAAGACTAGTGATTTGGTGCTAAAACGGAACGACGTTCGTGTTAGAAAAATTGTTAAGCTAAAGGGAAAAAAAAATTGCAAAAGCAATCAAAATTTTTTCAAATATTTCGCAACATTCCGTGCTTCAAGAGAATGTTAAGTTTTTTTGCAAATCAAATGCAAATATTGTAAGACGTAGGATTGTTGTTTTTTTCTTCTTTTTGTAACTTAGGTGTTAGTTTTTAATGTTAATTTGGGTTTGGGAATTAAGTTAGTTGACTATTTAGAAGTAAGGTTTATCTGACTTCATAGATAATAGCTTCTACGTTTAGTTTACGATTACAGGGATGTGCTGCTGTGGCAGTGCCGTAATAATTTGGCTAATTTGTAGCTGAAAAGATCTTGTGATGTTAAATTGTTTGTTTTTTTGTATCAAAAATGATTTTGCCAAAAGTAATAAACGCTATAGACTGATTAGACTAAGTCCCCGTTTCGATTGTACACTATTAGGCGTATTCTCTAGATTAAAATTGTACAATTATTTACTAAATTAACTAGTAATTTTATATGAAGAAAAAGTCGACAAGTCGGAAGCGTAACTGTTTCGGTATTATATCAAAATTTCCTTTGTGATTTTTGGATCTTTAAATTTTTATTTTCGTAGCTGCTAAGTTATACGGGATCTCAGGAGACCTCTGCGGTCTCCGTGGGTTTTGAAGGGCGACGATTACACCGTGTTCTAAGGAGCAGAACACATCCCTGGTGAAACTACATTAGTTAGGACCTTAGCAAGTTTAAGACTGTTTCTGTGACCTGGTTAAGTTTTGTTTACCCTGCTAGCGTGTCGCGCGGGCCTCGATTCGATGTGTTCTTATACTTCTTGTTGGCTATTTTATTATAAGGAATCTAAATTAATTTATTGGTTGTTGTATTGAAATTTTATTTTTTTTCTTCTTAAATTATTATACTATAATGTCCTTCGATTTGTTTTTGTTGACAATTGGCACTTTATGTAATGCAGTCCATTACACTACTTGTTTTCGGAACGTGCCAAAATTTTATTATTTGTCTTCCATTCGTCACGGCGTTACTAATGCCGTGGGGTGAACTCTTGAAATGCATACATAAATGGTCATTTCATTATTATAATAATGTCACTCGGCGTCTGGCAACACTATGCTATAATGGGCTGCACATTCACGTAGCAAAGTATGTTTACATCCTGCTGCGTATTTTATCTAAATAGTTCTTTTCCCTTTATAATTTTAAAAATAAACACTTGACGTAACTACTCATAAAATGTAACTGTAATCGTTAACGGAACTTCATAAATCCTAATATTGATGATATGGCGTTTTTAATAAAAACAAATATACAATGTTGCTAGTTTTATTAATGTTTTCCCTAATAACAGAACGACGTAGCGATGTTTCAGGCTGTGGTAGTTTACAACTGGTGCTTCTGTAGTTTGTATCCTAGCGCACTGTTTTGTTCTGTACTCTCGCAGCGCTTCACAAACCTGGTTTCCGAGCCTCAATATCTTCCCCGCAACCTCCGCATGCCAAATGTTCTAACACATCACCGGCCACTGTAGCTTCGCCATCATTTATATTTATTTTGTTTTATTTTGTTATTTTATTTACTTTATTTTGAGACACTTTCTTGGTTATTTTTTTTTAAAGACTAAGTTCCAAATTAGAGACCACTAAGAGAATAAGTAGGTTCACTTGACGTACCTTATCTTACCGCGTCCGGGGAGCAACCCCCATATTTGTTTTGTTTTTTTCGATTTGCTTGCAGGTAAAAAGTTATTCTCCTGCTCGCTTTGCGGGAAAGTGTTATGCTCAAAGGCATCCCTGAAACGGCATATTGCGGACAAGCACGCCGAGAGGCAGGAAGAGTACAGGTGCACGATATGCGAGCGTGTGTACTGCTCGAGAAATTCCCTGATGACCCATATATACACGTACCACAAGTCAAGGCCGGGGGAGACGGATCAAATCCGATTTTTTTAGTGACTACTTGGGCGGAGTTGGTGCGGCGTGCGGCAGAACTCGTCTAGCAAAGAGAACCACCACCAGGCCAACCTTCACACACGCGCCGTACATAACATCACGCACAAAGGTTAGAATACTTTATAGACAAAATAGGGTAGGAGCCATTAACGAAAAAAACAATTAGATCTAAGATCAGACTTAAGGGTCCTTGTTTGGTTTTTGTTTCCGTTTTTCTCCTCATTATTGTTTTTTTTATAATTTTTCCTTAATTTAAACCCCAAGCCAAAGGCCCCTCCCCATCGGGTGTCGCAGTTGTTGACGTTGTTGTGTTGCTTGGAGCATGCTTCTATCATTTTTGTTATCACGTGTTCTGTGTCATTGTGGTTGAAAGAGTTTCCTTAAGACTTTTGAATATACCGACTCGTGATTATTGTGTAGTTAGTCAATGTGTACAGTGCATTCTATTAGTATTATAATAATTATTATTAACCTCATACATTGTACGTATTATACAAGTATCCTTGTTCGATATGCCTTTGAGTTTTGATCTGTTAAAACTAATCTAACATTGGCAGTGTTGCGAGGACCGCTAATTAACTTTCTGACATTGAGCCGACTTCTATTTGGACAGCGCAGATGACCGAGGCGTGCCATTTCTGAATTTCAGCAGTACCGCCCCTCCGCATGCCCCCGCCCACCGCCGGCGGTATCAACGAGCCGCAGGAGTGTCCTTACTGCCGCAGGACATTCTCTTGTTACTATTCCTTGAAACGACATTTCCAAGACAAGCACGAGCAATCCGACACGCTGTACGTGTGCGAGTTCTGCCACCGGAGGTACAGGACCAAGAACTCCCTCACCACCCACAAGAGCCTCCAGCACAGGGGCTCCAGCGGGATGCTGAAGAGGCTCCTCAAGACCTCCGCGCTCCACAGCGCGCTGGCCCCTTCGCCGCACCACCTCTTCGACCTGGGCGCCAGCGACCACGGCCCGCAGCTGCCTCCAGGCCTTCAATGACCACAGACCATGGCTTAAATCGGTGGCGACGCTTCCTGTTTCACATACACTTGGACATCGCCAAGTGTGTCTGAAATAAGGCACTGGACTCGGACAAGAAAGGGATAGCTTATATGTGCAATATAGAGACGGACAATGCCAAAAGTATGCGGCACTATGTCGCATTATAACGATTTATTGTGTATTATAGAAGTAGGAAAATATTGACGTTAGTTTTAAAATTACGTGAACAGTATTCGCACTCGGCCGCCAGGCGCCGCTAGTGGCTGCTAGGGGCCGCAAGGAGCCGCAAGGGGCCGCAAGGGGCCGCTAGAGGCCGCTCAGTGTACGCTTTGACGATCGGACTTCGCTTCGTGACTAAGTACTACGGAGGTTCGAGCATTTTCCAGTGGAAATGCTCAGTGTTCAAAATGACAATGTAATTCAGAGCAATACTAAAGTATGAATATTTCTAGTACTGCCAAAATAATGCCAACTGTATTCTAAAATAAAAAAATACATTTTTTAAAAACAAAATTTTCGATGAATGTCTAGTGTCAAGTTAGATTCGACATCTGTACAAAGTGAACGTACAAATTTTAAACAGTAATATTTAAAAGAGGAAAATCAAAGAAAATATTTTTTAAGGAAACTTTTTTCGGATCGCCAAATCTAAATTTTAAAAAATTACAGATTATTTAGTGGATAATAATCAAAATTTTTAGATAAAAATATTAAAAAAGTAAAAAAAAGAGTTGATGTTGAGTAAAAATTAAAGACTTCTTAGAATCTGATTTTGAAAGTACAAAGTTTAACGTCTGATCACTATTTGTAATGCGCGTGCGTTTTGGCTTCTATTGTTTACGCTTAGCTTATGTCTGCGTCGGCAGTTCCCTTCGGTGAGGACACGAGCCTTCGTAGTGCGGGCCCGCACCAGAGACGCAGGCAACTGTTCAGTAACGTTGTCTGGGAAGAAACTGCCGCCGTGGATGTATAAGTTAAGGCCTCTAGGATTATTATGATCGTGTAAGTAGCCGTGCCTTCGTACGTCTTCATGCCATGAGAAATGGTTTGAAAGAGTTTTCGAAATGTGAAGGAATGCGCTTACAGTTGGCAAAGGACACGTATCTGTCAAAGATAACATTGTGGAAAGGAAAAAAATTCTATGAAGTTGCCAGTCACCGAGACACAGGCAATTTCTAGAATACAGGGTTCAGAGTGAGCACATGGCAGTGAAGTGGACGGACAGCCTAGTGCGTTGGTCTTCGAAAAGCGGTAATTAATTCGACGATCGTATACGTGAGCATGGTTTCAAACCATGAATTTAAAAAGTAATCGTTTCTTCTGTATAAAGTGACGTAGGCGTTAGCTATTAATTATTATAAATATATTTAATCTGTATCCATTTTCGGATTTCTCTCTATGAGTGTACAGCGGTTCTTATTTAAATGTCGACCAACGTAGCGGACATCTCGTTATTGAAAATTTACTAGATTATTATTATATTATTCTCAAAATTCTTAGGATCGACCATAAGATGGCTGCAGATTGTATAAAATATTTTTATTTACTTATAATTATAGGAAATTGCTTGGGTACCGCATTCGGCATACAGATTATAATATACATATCTATTCAGGGTGTACACTAACAATAGAACTAACTAATAAACAAAGAACGGAAAGGAGAAAAATCAAAAATCCAACATATCACAGATAATATCTATAGTGACGCTGCTCAGGAGCAAAGTATTGTTAACACCGTGATATTTCACAAGGCCAAAGAGAAACGAAATGGGGATAATATTTTGCCAATATGCATTTATTTCTATTAGAATAAAAACATTCTGAACAAAGAAATAACAACTCGAAAATTGTATTGTGCCATATCTTCGTACAGTGTGTCCATCGCTGGAACTACATATCGACTTTGATCACTCAAAGTGAACCTAAATGAAACAAAATTCAAATGGACCGGACAAATCTAGAATCAATGCATCTCATCGTCAATGCAAGTTCATTTCGTGTAGTGGAAAATATTTTGTTGCATTTATTTTTGGTCTAAGCTAATATAAGTTTTATCTTAAGATTTTTGCAATTTCTTTTTCGGAATGTTATATATTCGTACGTTTGTGATATCATTTTACATTTTTAACGTTATTTGGTAGATTTCCAAATAGTTATAATGATTAAGATATATTTTCATTTTATCCTCAGCTTACAAATCACGTGGGGCTTTGAGCTTTCAAACGAAAACGTGGGGAATCCCCGGGTAAAGCGCGCGTACCTCCGTTTTTTTCGTAATACCTCAAATATATTATTTTGTTTTCGATTTTTTATTACAATGTTGATAATTACCGGCTGACTGTTTAACTTCCGATACAAAATTGCAAATATCGGTTCGGAAATCAACATAGTATCATTTTAGGGAGCTTAGAAGTGAAAAAGCAAGCGGGTAGTATGATTTGTAAATATGTTATAAGTTAGTAATTAATAATAATTAAAGTATCGTGGCAACATTTGGGAATACACGCCTCGTGATATTATTAACTAAATAGTAAATAGATAAAATCATTAATGGAAAGGACTTTTATATATTCTACTAAGGGATTATTAATAGTGAAACTTAGACTTAGTCTTTCCATAACATTTTTTAGTGTTTGCGTTTATTGTTTTCGCTGTGCAATTATTTTAATATGTTCGGCTGTTTGTAAGCTTGTTGTTGGTTGCTTCGTTGACGGAGAACGATTGGATTGTGTTTCCCACCACTTTTGTTTGTTAAAAATTCGTGTATTCAAAATTCTTGATCTCAAAATACAGCTGCGTACTACATCGGATATCGGAGACAGCCGTTGGTGATTGTTAATTAGGTCTTATATGTTAAGTTTGGAAACGTGTCGGCAGAATAAGTAAAACGCAGCTAGTCGGCACTCAATTTAAAAAGAAATCAATTCAAACGAAGAAGGTAAAGCACAGTCGAAACAATAAAATATTTTATGTTTTGCAATGTATACCAAAATACTGCATTTTTAATACTAAGTTAATAAGTGAGAGGATTTTTCTTTTAAACAAAAGTAAATAATAGTATTTTCGATTTTTAACTAATTTGTGACTATAGTTTTTGCTTTTTCGCCCGGTCATTAAGTTGCTAAAGAAATGTTTTAAATAACCGACTGTGTTACTAAGTAAGGTAATGCACAAGATAATCAACAACGGGATGCCTTCGTGACAGTACAACTTTAACAATAGCCTAACCAGTAAGTAAATATATAGGATACAGGTAGAACTGACAGTGTGGGATAAAGGATTTCAGTATTGGGCAACCCCAAGGGCCAATACGACACTAACCTTCAGGACAGGGACTTGCTTAACGATTATTTTTAAATTGCAAACGACCCATATTACGAGTAGAGAGAAGCAAGGTAAACATTTTACCCACATAATGTCATTTTTCTTTACCTTTATTAACTTATCTGTTTTTGTTTTTTTTTTAAATTGTAACCTTTCAGTTTTGAATAACGAAAGTCGATTTTTGACGAAGGAATAATTTAAATTGTAAAAAAACCGTTAGGTGTAACAGTTTTTCAAAATTTGTAAATAGATTTAAAAGTGTCTAATTGCGTTCCAAGTTCACAAACTGTTTCACAAATCAATGTTGCCCTTTTAAATCTAAGTATTACCTCCAATAATGTTAAGTATTACCTCCAATTTAATCGTTTAATTTTAATGAAGCGGAACAGCCTGTCCGTCGCGCTATTGTTAGAAATAGATTTTAAAAATTTATTTCGATAAATATAACGTATACGGGGTAGAATAAGTTTTAAGTGATTTAATATTCAAAATCGTACTTTTCTAACATTGGCCGGGCGAGGACAGGCCGTCACGTACATACTTTAATATCTGGACGAGTCAATATACGTGATTGCTTATATTTATGTAAAAGATTAATTATAAATATTGTCAAACAAAGTTACAGCAGATGTTAATAGTTTTTCCCATACACATATTATTTTTGTTATACCATGTCCATGTTTAAAATGCAATAGTATTCGTCTTTATTTTTATTCCAGCCAATGAATGTTGACAGAAGTAAAAATAGAGATTCAACCAGATCATACAATAGATAATTATATAAAATAATTAAATTTACTCGACCGAAGAAGCGAGAGCCGTTTTTAAGAATAAATCGACGATGTTTAAAGATTTCAACATATTATTAATATTTTTGAGATATCTTTTTCTATGTAATGCATTACCTTGAGGGCACAAGGATTCATTTTAGATAGGTACAAAACTTTATACTTGTAATGTTCCTGTCAGACAAAACTTTTCTTACTACTTATATTTTGACAGTCATTCTGTTGTTCACTCTCATAGAATGCCCGCAGTCCAAGGCGACTTTATACCGATAAGTCGTTTTATTCTTAAGTCAATAGCTTTAATATATACAGTATCTTCCAGTCTTATATAAATATTATATATACCAGTTCTAGCAATAGTTTTCAGTCTGCCATAGTACCTCAATAATTATAACATTTATACGTATTTAACTGTAACACGAAGCACTAGATCGCTTCATAGTTGTCCGACACGTAATAGCGATGCTATTTGCAGTATTTTAGTTGTTAAAGTTGTTGTTGTTAACATTCTACGATAGTTTACTCGGGTCAACTGAAACGCCTCGATTTTGTAATACAACAAGAGCAAGCATTAAGGATTAAAGAATCCCTGATTGTATTACTGCGTACTAAAATTGTGTTTAGAAACTTCCACATGGTAAAAAAAACTCCCATTCGTTCAGAAAAAAGAAACATGCTTCTCGTAAGAAAACACGAGCTTACTCTCCATTATAGGGATAAAACGGTTGTTGTTAATAAAGATAGATTGCTAATTTTATTGTAAAATCATGTTGACATCAGTGTTCGTCACTATTCTTGTACCACAGTAACTAGTTACATAAAATATAGTTCCGTAACTCGAAGTGCACTTACAAACTCTATATAAAAATAAGTATTATTAACTAAGTGGTCGCTTCTTCGGTCGAGCAGTTGTCGTTGGTGGCCAGTCTTACAGCAACTAAATAAAAGTATTTACAATTTATTCACTTACTACATACAATATACTAACAGTTATATTACTAGAAAGTAACTTTTTTATCTACAAATAATGAAAATAGGTGGCGCGATTATGCTAAAACCGTTGTAAATAGCATATAGAGCTATTTTTGTAAGTTGTAAGTTTCCAAATGTATTTGCCTCAAATAGTATTTGCTGTAATATGAACAAAGATTTTTTTTAACTTATAAATAATTACGCAATGTTAACTTTTTATATATAAAAGGCAACCGGTTTTAGCTTAATCCCACCACTAATTTGTTACGCTTTGGTGACACATTTTATACACAGAAATATTTTTTTATGAAAACAATTTATATGTCAATGTTAATTAAGTGGCAATTCTAATTTTAACTGCACTATATTTTTGCTGACACACTTAGGTTTAGGTTTTTGTCTTTTTTCGTAATTTAATGTATGCACGATCTGCGTTTTTATTTGCATCGATTTTTCTTTTCCTTATTTTAATAATTCCTCTCAAGAGTCACGTACACTCGGTTCATTATAGGAACGATCACATATTAACTTATTGTATTCTTATTAAAATCAGACGTTAGGGCCGAGTGTACGCGGCCCTTGGTCCGCTTTAATATGCCTAAACTAATATTGTGTTACTATTATGTAAAAGTTATAGTTTGCCATCGTTGATCAAAGAGGATGAGATATGTTTTAAATACATTTAGTTAATGACTTTTGTTATCCTTTTGATGTTTGGAAAGTATCAGAGGAAAAGGGGTGTACAAAAATGTTTCATAGTATTGTGTATTTGGTGGATAAGGTTTAGGTGTGGTGGGATCGTGTATTGCGGACCCGTAGAGAGGTAGGACTCATTTGAGAATTGTTGTACACTGAAACATCCATTTCAGTCAACACACTTAAAGTACTTTTGTTGGTAGTGGAAAGTTGACGGCGCGTAACAATTACTGGTGGTAATGAAAAGTATCGCATTCGAGACGGTAGCCTATAGTGAAAAAAGTATGGCAATACATAACTATGAACATAACTAATGATTTTTGCTGTCAAATCTTGCCGCCATATTTCTTTTCATTATTCATGTTTTGTCGCAAAACAACTACGTTAATAAAAGTCAACATTGCGTATGTTGATTTTTTATGTTGGCACATTTATTCCATCTTATCAGTAATTGTTAGGTAAAGTGTCTACTTGTTTTGATGTTGTTGATATATGTGATTAAGGAATCAAATCGGGCTGCGCAGTGCATATCAAAAGTCGGATGACTTAGTACTATAAGTATCTTCGGGTCTGACAACGAGGGATATTCGATTGGAATTGGTTTGTTTGAAGCAGTCCTCTCGGTTTTAATGTGAAATCTGCGTTCTGAAGTCTCATACGGCATAACAGTTGGATGTAATAAAAGTATAAAATTAAATAAACTCGCAGTGATTCCATTGATACAATGCATTTTTATTAATTGCCCCACCTTTTTTAAACGACCTTTTATACTAAGAGCATATGTATATGCTAAGAGCATTGATAACCTAAAGATTAAGCGTTCGACTTGACGATCTTTTGATCGGTGTAGCCGGCTTGACCTGTGCCCTTTTTTTGTTTCTTACGTACAAAAAAACACTTTTAAAATGAGTGCTAGATGTTTGACAACGAACTCACCAGCTGGAACTCCAAAAAAAGAGCTTACGGAAAAGGGTTATTTGAACATATATAAATAATATAAAATAAGCTCCATTTTATATTATTTATATACTAAGTCAGCACGTATTTAATTACTTTTAATAATACATAGGAGATAAGACCGTTCGCCTGCTGGTGGGATATACACCGTGCCCATAACCAAGGGAATAATATTTAAATAAAAATACTGCGCAAGGCGGCCCGGCCCTTAACCGTATAATCTCGAGACAGCACAAGATGATTCCAGGAGTCACTGGCTAAAACACTGAATCTTGGCGCAATAATATTTTCATGCTACTTACTGCTTGAAGACAGAAACAGCTGCTGGACGATTCGTGCAAGAACCAACTACCGAAACGAACGATAGCGCACTTTAATTTATAATGATGATAGTGGTTATTGCCAAAAAAAATAATTATGTTGATTTTTAGTTAAAATTAGTGTTCAGTTGTACAATGGATCAGTTGCCTACTAGAAGATTCTATTACATTTTATTATAAGTCAGACCGCTATCATGCCTACAATAACAGCCCAAACCGAGGAAGAGCGCACTCTCGAGTTCCCTCGCGACAAAGTTACTCTTCTAATAATTCAGTCCAGATCCGGTAATATTGTACAAGCTAATAAGCAAGGATGAAAAATTACGTCAAACATTTTAACAGTGCTATCTTTAACTTTAACTTTATTAATATCACAAAAACAAACATGTTACATATACAGGAGCTCTGTTTCCTGAACTAGGTACAGTGTACCTGTATCTCAGGAGATAGTGCCTTCCAGAGTCACAAACAGTAAGTCCTGCGTATCTATCTTGGATTATTTTGTTTGAATGGTATGTAACAGTTAGTTAAAACTTTTATTTCATATTTATACTTTACCTATACATATAATAAATTAATACTGAATGTAATGTGAAAATGATTACTATTTAAAGTTATCGGAGTTAAATGCTTTTGTCTAAATTTAGAAAAAAAGGGTAACAGAGCACACGGCTGAAATGACATTGACAAGGAGCATTTGTTAAAGTAATGTCATTTTCGCATGTGTTTGTTTACCAAAGTCTTAGTAAAATAATTAAGTTTAAATTGCAATATTCCCATGAAATAGATAAAAATGGATGCCTATGACATTTTTAAGAAGTTAACAAAAGGGTTGAAATTCAAATATCGTGTGTTAGGCGTAAAGAGTGATGTAAGTATTTTATAACCTCTACCAATTTTTTCAATTCCTATTATATTACATCCATATATAATTTTAGATACAAAACACTAAAAATAATTTAAAAGAGGAAATTGAGGTCAAGAAAGAGGTACCCAAAGAAGTGAAAGAAGAACCTGTTGATATCGATGAAGTAATTTCATCTCATAGTGAAAGCGAATCTGGAAGCGCAAGAGACGATTTACAGATAGTCGAAGAAGTAAACTTAGATAAAAAGAAGAAAAAGGCAAAGAAAAATAATCCTGAAGATTTAAAAAAGAAATTAGAATTAGAAGAGGTAAAGAGTCTTTGTGAAATGACATTATTTTAACAGCCCTAAACAACTATTTTAAAAGATGTATACACGCCATATAAACAAGTTCATGGTATAAAATACTTATATATTTTTATAATTTCTAAGCAAATATTAGATTAGTAAGATGTAAATGCAGAAAGATGTAATGGATGTCTAGCTGAGTTAATGCCCAGATTGAAATTGAAAGGAAAGATTCACTCAGACAATTTATTACAAACCTTTGCTGTACAGATAATAAGAAGTGGTGTCTGCTTAAGGCAAAAACTATTCTCTTGTGTTTTAGTTTTACACATTACATGCTATGCTTTAAACTGTCTGATTGAATATATGTATATTTTCTTATTATACCTCACTTTCATTAACAGCAAAACCATTTTCGCAATCAACATGGCATAAAAGCAATTGGGCGACATTTACCAAGTGCTCTGAAGGATTTCACAGACTTGACCAGTAGGTACAATGTCCGAACAGCCCTTGTGAATACTATAACGCAGTGTGGTTACTCTGAACCTACACCAGTGCAGAGACAAGCACTGCCTTGTATGTTGGAGGTAAGTGGATTCTGTTATCTCTATTGTTTTCCTCTCTTCTACTTTGGTCTTAAGTGATAGCCTCCTGGAGTCTGGTAATTCCTACAATAGAGTATGCACATCTTGTAGGCACTCTGCCATTGCTTCTGCCCTCAATGCAGACAACCAAAATTAGCTGCTAGATTAGATAGTGGATTAATGTTTTTATATTTATTAATTTTATTTAGTATCAAGTTGAAATGCCACACAAGTATTTTGTTCTAATTAATTCGCTGTAGAATTATACTTTTTTTTAATATATTTACTATTTCTGTTGTGTCATTGAAGAATAGATATTACCTCTTTGAACTTTTGCATTCTATAAGTGATAATTGTATTACTACATTCAGATATTGTATGCATCTGTATTTGATATTATTGATAATTTATAATCTTACATTGCTCAGATTACATTCTTTATAATTTTTTTAGATATATAAGTTAATTTATTACAGGATCGGCAAATACTAGCTTGTGCGCCAACAGGGTCCGGTAAAACTGCTGCATTCCTATTGCCCCTGTTTCATGTACTGGGAGGCACTCAAGGTGGTCCCAGAGCACTGATACTATGTCCTACCAGGGAACTGGCCCACCAGATCTACCGGGAAGCCCTGCGGTTAAGTGCCTCCACGCAACTCCGATGCTCGGTGGTCAAGAATGTCAAAGAGAGTAAGATGAAGGAGCGTGAAGCTACCATACGGAAAAGTGGTAAAAGTTATTATTTATTTACAATTATTGAGTAATAGGGCCATTCCTAGAGTAATATATTGGCAATTATTATTTTGTATTAATTATGTGTAAAACCCAGTTAACAATAGGTCTTTGTTCTTTCCAGATATTGTTATAAGTACCCCGAACCGTTTGTGCTACTTACTCAATCAAGACAATGTAAACATCTCATTAGACAAGTAAGTTTAAAAAAAGGTGACTATTTTGCAGTAACACATCCACAAGTGAGCTGTGTTCAAGGTTCAGTGAATTGTGAAATGATTATCATGTCCATGAGACATAAGTATTTTCAATCCCATCCCTATGTCGGGCCATGACAATTAAAGTTAGGGTTTAAAAGGACTAAAAAATATGAGTTTAGATTTTTAACAGATTTGAAGACATATATTTATGGGAAAAACAAAAACCATCTTCAAATTGAATCAAACAATGAAGGTTCAATTTGTCTGGATATTTATGTATGTTAGTGTATGGTGATATATAAACATATTATTATTGTTTTGTAAGAAAGAGATTGATTACAAAACAATAATGTGGTAGAAGAAAAGATTTGAAAATAAATAAGGGTGTCCATGACTAATAACGTGTAATGTTTGATCCTTCACATTTGATTGGAAGTCATGTTTTGTTTTTTCTCTGACTACCAAGGGTGCGGTGGCTGATCATCGACGAGGCAGACAAGATGTTCGAGGGTTCGGCCGAGCATACGTCGGACTTCCGTCAGCAGCTGGAGCGTGTGCTGGCGGCGTGCGGCGGCCGGCAGCGCAGGGTGGCCATGTTCAGCGCCACGCACACGCCGGCCGTGGCCAAGTGGTGCCGGCGACACCTGAGGGGGCTCATCTCCATTACTGTAGGGCAGAGGTGAGATGTCGCGATAAGGGTCATCCGGGGGTACCGTACGGTCTCGTGGGCGGCAGCCACTTCGCTTGCCGGCGATCCGCCGTGGGAGCTCGTGGCGGGGGTTCTAGCCGAGGTGTCCGAATATGTCTCGGATAGGAGGGCCCTCGGAGAGAACCCTCTGCCAGAAGAGGTCCGGCGGATCCGTCGGTTGGGTGAAGTGGCACTTTGCCGGAGGTGGGAGCAGGACCTGGCGCAACACCCGTACGGTAAACGTACAACGGGTGCTCTGCGCCCGGTCCTGGAGCGGTGGATGCGCAGGAGGCGCAAAGCTCTCACCTTCCGTCTGACGCAGGTGTTCACGGGGCATGGCTGCTTCGGGGACTACCTGTGTCGGACGGCCCGTCGGGAGGCTGATGAGCGGTGCCACGATTGTGGCGCTGTGGTGGACTCTGCCCAGCACACCCTGGAGGTGTGCCGAGATGGGCAGCACAGCGTCACGATCTGGTGTCCGCCATCGGTGGAGGTGACCTGTCACTTCCGAGCCTCGCACTTGCGATGGTACGGAGTGACAGGTCTTGATCAACGGTCGCCTCCTTCTGCGAGACTGTTATGTCTCAGAAGGAGGCCGACGAACAGGTCAGGGAGAGCCGTGGGGCTCCCTCCTTCCTGAGCGACGAATCGGGGTGCGCAGGAGACGTTTCATACGTCTCCTTTCGCCACCCGTAATCGAAGCGGGGCCAGGATGGGAACCTGGCCCCAGCATGCTTCGGCGTCGTCGGGACTTCTCTGAGTGCCGGAGGAGTCCCCTTCGAGGGTGAAGTCCGGTCTTGCCGAGACCGGCCGGTCGTTGGGGTGTCCTGTCGCTGACAGATCCGGGACACCCCGCTCATAACGGCTGATGGCATTCGCGGTAGGTTTAGTGGGTATGGGCTGCCCAGGCCGAGTCCACACATCCCTCCGGGCCCACCCAGGGTACCGGAGGATGGTTAATAACTCGATTCCCCGCGTTAACAAAAAAAAAAAAGGGCAGAGGTGAGATGGGCCTTTGTGTCGGCTATATCAGAGTGTTCTCACTCTGCTAATTTTTAAAAACATTTTAGAAGAAAGTTAATATTTCACTTAGAATTTATTTGCATTCTGGGATTTATAAGTTTAAATCATAATTGTTCATTCTTGAATTGATCATTACTAATAATTGCTACAACAAATTTAAATGCAAAGTTTGCAAATAGGCAAATACTTAAGTAACATACTCTGTCGCTCGCGCACACTTAATTACAATTATTATTTTTTAATTTATTTGTCTACTGCAAGCAGTGTTAGCTTGTGTATAGATTAGATTAAGGCCCATATATATTTCTTTAATGTACACATAATGTATATGTTGTTGGTTCTTAAAGTTAAAAGTTACAGCCTTTATATATGTCCCACTGCTGGGCCCGGGCTTCTCTGTAAAGAGAGTATAAGAGCATAGTACGCCACGTGCATCTAGTGCGAATTAGCAGACTTCACATGTGTTAGAAAAATTTTTCTAGGATATGTAGGTTTCCTTACGATGTTTTCCTTCTCCGAGCGCGTTGTAAATCAGCACATAAAATTGCAACAACAAATTTATTGGTGCCGGGCACCAGGGATCGAACTTGGGTTGATCACACAAGCTGCAGTGTGTTACTGACCGGAAGTTTCTGCGCAGGAACGCAGCGACGCACCTCGTGGAGCAGGAGCTGCTGTACTGCGGCAACGAGACCGGCAAGCTGGTGGCCTTCAGGCAGCTCGTGCAGAAGGGACTCAAGCCTCCAGTCTTAGGTATGCTCTCCGTGCAGTCATCCTCCTGTCCCTTGTGCTAAAGTTGCACTTTATTGTATGTGACCACTTATGTTACATTTGTTCGTTTATTATACGAGTATGTACTGTTTTTACAAAGTGATATTTGTAAGAACTTAACTTACTTTAATACTTTTGTTAAATCTTTAATAATATTGTGATCTCTATAAATCTGCTAGTTCAGTTGTCACTATAGTTTTCCAATGACGTACCACTGACACCCCAATATATAAAAGCTTCAATAGCCTAATTGTATAGGGTACGGGCTACGATACGTAAGGTCGTAGGTTCGAATCCACCATTCCCCACTATTGACGTGAACCATCTCCTAGCACAAGATAAATAAATTGTTCCAAAAACAATTTTTTTTGCCATTTGTTTATCTTTATTATTTCAAAAAATTAATCAATATCATATAATCAAAAAATTAAATTGAAAAATTGTGTATCAAAAAATTTAATTAGTAGATTAGTGTTTTTGACAGAATTACAATTGCATTGTAATAGGTTGGTTTCATAGTGAAATGCCATTGTTAAATAACAGACTCGGGGGTAACGTAGTCGCAATGTGTTGGCAGTGTTCGTGCAGAGCAAGGAGCGCGCCAAGCAACTGTTCAAGGAGCTCATATACGACGGCATCAACGTGGACGTGATCCATGCAGACAGGAGCCAGGCACAGGTACGCGTCGTCCCACTGCTGGGACACGTCCCTGTTAACATTCTTCAGTACATCCGCTTAGTGATAAAAATGACGTATTCTACCCTGATCTGAGTGTAGGAGAGATTAGCCGGAGCAGCTCACTGTGAGTGTTTCACCAAATTGACACGTGGCATAGCTTACTTAGGTGTGACATAGTAGATAGGTTACGTGACATAGGTCACTTAGCCCAAATCTTTGATGGCAGAAAAAGCGTGAAATTTAAATAATACTATAGAGATTTCATTAAGTTATATAGTGTATTGTAATACCTATTGTGGGACTGATTGCGAGTATGAGAAACGGTGTGATAAGGGAACAGTGCGGCTTGGAAGAGAATGTTATAACTAGAATTCAGAATTTCGATGAATGAAGAAAGAGGAAGAAAAACAAGTAAAGTTTTAAATAATTTCTTCTGGATAATAATGAAGTCGATTTTTGCCAGTACGTTTGACAAAACTAGTTTGTAAATATACAAGTCCTGTGTGACTTTGTATATAAATTAATTAAAAAAAGTTTATGGTGCCAAAGTGTGTGGCAATCGGCAAGGAATGCCCGAGTTTATCGGCCAGTATTCACCATACTACGTAGAAAAGGAAAGAAAGAAAACTTTGAATGCCCGTCAAAGTTTTAGCTACCGACAAACATGCGTGCAGTAATATGAATGTGAAAGAGTCGAAATAGAACTTGGGAACGAAGAGGAACATGGAATTCTTTAATGTGTGCCTATATCCTTGAGTCAAAGAGAACAAAAGTTTCGTGTGAACGTGATAAAGTAACATCAACCAACACGCGAGTTGAATGCAGTAGTGATGTGCCCTAAGTATAATTATTGATGATCGTAATGAGTGTGTCGATAGATTTAAACAATTCTTTAAGTTTACCATCTCACACTAGATTCCCATAATGAAAAAAAAAACAAAATATTTATCACACATTTTTAATAATTATTTCAAAGAGCAAAATAAAAAAAAAAACATAAAAATGTAATAATTGCACACGTCTAAAACATTCTCGTGCTTGGCGGCGAATGAAATGTCGTTTAGTTAATAGAGCTCGATGGACTTGGGTCAGTCATGCGGTCGCGAGGGGAGATGGTTCTGCTCTTTACACCCCGATTGCATTCAACTCGAGCGTGACTATATATACCAGCCCCAGAATTAGTGATGACTGGTACACCGAGATGAAACGTTCTTTACAGCGAGACAACGTGGTGCGCAGCTTCCGTTTGGGTCGCATCTGGGTGCTAATCTGCACGGAGCTGATGGGGCGCGGCATCGACTTCCACGGCGTCAACCTCGTCATCAACTACGACTTCCCGCCCTCCGCCATCTCATATATACACAGGTAACTGTTAGTGCACTAGTTTAGTTGTCTACAGCTCGCAAACTTAAAAATATAGTTTTTGTAACGAAAGACTCCGATTATTTGTGCTTTATTATTATTATTTTATCGTCGAATTTCAAGAGAATCTACAAAATATCAGATTCTACAGGTTTTTGACTTAAACGAGGGGATCGCGATTACGAATGTGGTGGTTTCAGAGCATTAAAGTAGGAACAATTTTTTTTGAAGTTATACTTTACGCACGCTTGACTTTGAAGTGACGCGGTCAGCACGTTACGTAAAGTTTGATCGGGCGAGGCGAAATTGAGAGGGAGATAACAAGTTAGTGAAGATATGAATGACACAGTAGGAACAAGAGAAAACAGTGCGGGCACGTTATCTTTCACTCTTGTACAATGGAGTATATTTTGTATGGAGCTAAAGAAGTTTTAATTCAATTGTGTGGTCTAAAGTACATCGTTTTTTTACAATTAAAGAGGTTTTATATAAAGATTTACGTTGTCTGTTGGCGGCAGGATAGGCAGAGCGGGGCGCGCGGGGCAGTCGGGCCACGCCGTCACCTTCTTCACGCAGGACGACGTCGTCAACCTGAGGAGGTGAGCTACAATCTTGTCTCATTAATTTAAACAACTTTTTTATATAACTAGTCATAGAAATTCGACTTTAATCCATAAATGAGAACATTGAGAGCCATATTTATGGATTAACTATTTGTCAATCATTATGTAAGCATGTGCATGTTAGTGCGTGTTATGTGTTTTTTTAGTAAATTTTATTCAAATAAGTTTTAATTGAATTCATTTCGTGTGCATAATTTAAAAAATATTTGATCACTGTACAGTACCTTATATAAATTGTGTAGGAAATTTCGTACTCCTCCGTCCCCGCATTTTTCTTCAAAAGGAGTAAAAAGTTTCTGCTTCACGTACGAGTACGACGGTAAAATGAAGTACAACGTCAGCTATCTTGTATACTGGGGTAACAGCGATTTTAACGTACGTGCTGCAAGATGCACGAGCGGCGCGTATCGAACAAACACGTCGACACCAATCATTTTTACTTTTTCTTGTTGACTGGGGAAAGTGGTGGTGGCCGTCTTCATCGCATGGCGAGGAGCTTCGGGATCTCGAGTGGAGCACTCCAGTGCCTCTGCACTATGCCTTGAAGCGCATGTCCCGGGGGAGGTTACTACCTCGCAGTGTCGATAATGAGATAAACATTTATGTCTGGCAGTATAGCGACGGTGCTGAAGCAGTCCGGCTGCCACGTGCCGCAGTACATGCTGCAGCTAAAGCGGGACACTAACAGGAGGAAGCGCCGCATGAGCAAGGCGCCGCACAGAGATAGCATCTGTACGGCGCTCGAGCGGCCGCACAAGTTAGTAAACAACGACCTATGTTTGTTTCATAAGTTTGGGAATAGGAAACACGAATTTATTTTGATCACGAATGTAATGACACACGAAAAGGAAGCCGGCGCAGGTACACTGACATTCGTTATTATTGTAACAGTCACCATCTATTGGTAACGATTAAATCACAGACGCGTAGACAATAGTCATATCAATTATCATAACCAAATACTAACACAACCACATACATCGTGCCTGTGGTACGCCATTTGTAAATCATAGTTGCACTATGAACACAAAGACTACTAGAACTAACCATTCAATACCACACCAATGAACATTCATTTTGTACACAATTAGTTTAGCAAACTCAGGGTGTTATTGCGTCCTATACTTTATCTAGGAGAATTATTGATGCCTGTGTACCCGGGAGCCACACATGCTCTCACGATCGTACTCTCATTAAAGATATTAACCGAATTCATTAATGTGCATTTCTACCAAATCACATTAATAAAATAATCACGGCTGGTAAATTTGATAAGCGACATAAAGTACAATTATTAAAATCCTAAAGAGTTCCTATTTACCTTTCAGGAGGAAGCTGGAAGGTGAGGAAAATGGAAACGATAAAGACAAGACAAAAGACACGCGCACTGTCGACGGCGCCAAAAAGAGAAAGCAAAGGAAACTTTCTAACGGAGAAGTAATAGCACCGGGAGACGGCAAAGAGGTAAAAAATAAGGTTAAACGGAAGATTTTTAATAAAAAGAAAGACTTAATCAGGTAAAGAGTGGTAAAGAGAATAAACAAAATAAGAGAGTTCTTTTAAAGAAAAAGAAAGCGTTTGAGAAGGCCGCAGCATCCAGCTGATTGATAATAAAAACTTTTGAGTATTATTTGTTATCTTTATTTTGTACGTGGTGTATGGTTTCACACATGCGTGCATCTCGCTTGCACATGACTACAAGGCAGTCAAATGTTATTATTTCTTCGTAATGTAATTTACAAAACAAGTCATTCATATGACTATTGAAGAGATATATAGTTCGTAACATAAATTAATGAAGAGCGTGCTTTTCTAGAAGCGGGTAATTAAAAAAACCAATACAGCTCATATAGTATTTACTTCTGCAAAATCAAAACTAAGAAACATACAAAATATACAGTCTTCGTTGCATTATATACAAAAATAGTTTCCCGTCCTGAACGCAGCCAGCTCGAGCCCCGGTGCAAGTTATGGCACACGCGCTACACCTAAATCTTTTATTTATACTAAGTTGAAGCCTCTGTTGATTTATAATCTACGCTTACTTACTAAATATACCCCAGAGCTCCCAGAGGTACGTCCGTTTAGTAGGACCAATATTTAGAGTCAAAATTGTACTTGCTTCATAGTAAGTATTGTTTATCCCATTTCAATTTTTTAGTTGATTCATTTTTATTTTTTAAATGGAATAAAATAGTTGACATTTTTACATTGCGTACAACGACGAAAAGTAGAGTTCGAGTGGACACGTCCATGATATTTCAATATTAGGCCGCTATCAACACCATCTGTCTGTGTTTGTGTTTATAAGGAACCATTGGTAATTTTACTGTAAACTTTATTTATTACGTAGAAAACGTTAAAATAAACTGTTTTCACGCCAATGTATTTGTAGTGTAAATCATTTTGTACAAAAAACATTTTGCACGGAACTTACCAAAAGTTACAGTTATAAGCCAGTTAGTATTAGAATTCCTGGTCGATAATCCCTTGATCGGACGACACTCTACACACAGGCAGTTACCATTTTTATTTAAATTTATTTTTATATATCCCTCTTGTATGAGATCAATTACATACATTGAACACTTAGTCACAAAATATTATTTGCATAATCCAAATGACACGTCTGGAGCCCTGGGGTCCTGAATTAGTTTTGAGAGTTATATGGTTTGGTCCGGAAATATAATATCTGTTACCAATTGTTTAAATCGGTAAAAATCCGTACTATACAGTAAAAAAAATCTATGTTGGATTACCTCATATACGTTCATCTTAAGTAATGGTGCTTACGAGATGAACATATACTGAACAGAAATTATCTTATAAATTATAAAATTATGCACATCTTAATTCCAGTTATAAATTCTCCTTTAACTTCCTACAACGATTTAAGAGATTCCTTAACTAATACACACACGTACAATATTGGATATCGCAAGTGTGTTATATACGGACACGATACTACAACAGAGAATGGCAACAAAAACTGTTTACAACAAATTTAACATCTACCTCTAACAGCCGAGCTCGGTGTCATACAGCTCATGTAATTTCATCCACACAGCGCGCCAGGTGCTGCCACCGGAGGACTAATGTGCAGAGCCTCACCTGCTTCATCTGATTGATAGGTGGCATAGCCCTTAGGTCACGTAGCCTGAACCTCTATAACTAGTAACTCGAGGCAAGGGTCTCTCCGGTGAAATTTTTCAATATAACATTATGACGACTTATGTTAATTCAGGGTAAATAAAGGTAAGCCTGTTTACGTGCCCATATCATCGCAGCCCATTCTCCTGCATCTGATACAATCTGAAAAACGTTTACTAGTCCAACCAAAGTCCGATCAAAAAATCCCAAAAAATTAGTCACCAGGACATAATAAACTCCGTAAAGCTTTACATTATCAATAACTTCGTTTATTCCGAATGCTACTGAATACTTGGAATGTTATTCTATACTAAAAAATGAATTCTTTGGTTTATAAGTGTCTGTACACCGGCACCTGGCGCTGTGTGGATGAGGGACCGACAGAAACAAAACCCTGCTTCAATCCCCGCCCGATAATATTTGGCATAATACTTACTAAGTAATTAAAAACTATTTCTATCACTAAGCAAGCTGTCTTTAATGTCACATTCGCCTGAGTATGTGGGCACCAAGTCCGCTATTGTCATTGTATATTCACTATGACAACCGAGCAACTACAAGTCAAGTGGCATTGCGACAAAAACCATATTCAATCATTTTATTGTTTGATAACTAGTTTCAGTTGAATTTTACATTGATTATTTTGATTGAAATGTAATGATACATTTGGGTAATTGAATGATACTAAAGTAACGTCACTGAACATATCATATTAATACAATTGTAACAGACTTGGAACGGTGACTCACGCGAAAGAGAAACTCCGGGAAGTCTTCGCTCTTTGTAAAGACTAGCTGGGCCACCTCTCACACATTAGCACACTAAAAAGGCACTGAGTTGACCCGTTATGCATCTCTGTCGTGGGACAGTAAGCCCACAGCTGGGCACTTTGGATTTAAACATATATAATCTTAATACATTTTTTTTTAAATAGTATAAGAATATTTTCTGATATGATTTAAATATACATAATTATAATTTGTATTTATAAATTATTTACTTACACCAAATTAAAAAAACTAGTCTTTTTGTCCTTAGCGGGGTAGATAGGGATATTAAATGACTATCCCATTGGAAGGCGAACGTAAGCCTTAAAAGTGACGTGTATCTATGTATACAGCGGGCACCAACTATCGTCCGTTCGTCGCCTCTTGAACAATGAAGACGCAACAAATTAGAAAGCTAAGTTCACAGTGACAAGTTGATTGCAAATCTTTTTTTTTTAGTGCGATACTGATGTAAAATAATAATTAAGAATATCTCGTCTGTTCGTAAGAATACAAGTAAATCTGTAATTCATAGCGAAATAAACTTTATCTTTTGTAATATAAATAGTTTGAATTTTTACTCCATTATGAAAACACCTTTACCCTGCCTGCAGTTGTAACGCGAACAGACTATAATGAATTTTGAAGTTATACTTCTTTAGGCGCGTTATGGAAAAATTATATCAGTAACCGATTGAAATTGCAGTATGTAATATTACTGATATAAAATATTATTATATATTTAATTCCAATTAATTATTTGCATGCAGGTGTATTTTTTAATGACGCCAAAGAAGTATCACTCCTCGCGCGCGGACATATTTCTACACGCACCTATTTTTTAAATGTAAAAACTGAAAAATCAGAATTATATCTCCAGCGCAGGCCGGCTGGGATTCCGAGGATATCATCATGTTCGTTTGTCCATCTCCGTGTACGTGCCAACTGCAGGCGAGCGGTCACTCGCAGAGCCAGTCGCACGGAAGCCGCGGCATCTTGTTGGCTGGCCAGGGCAGGTATCCGGCGCTCTTGAACACCCAGTAGTCGTAGGAGACCTTGCTGACGAGCAGCACGAGCACCACCACCTCCAGGCCGATGATGTAGTAGATGTAGTCGGTCCAGTCGCGCGGCGAGTGGCACACGTCGCTCTCGCGCAGCTCCACCACGGGCCCCCGAGCAGGCACTGCAGCGCCCGGTAGTCGGGGATGTTGCGAAAGTTCTCCAGCAGCCACGGCTGGAAGGAACATCAATGAGAACGATACCAATGCCACCTGCCGGCCACTGCGGCGTGTATTCTACAAGTTCAAGACACTTTGCGGTTCGGCTAACCGCCTGTCTAGCCTGCCTGTACTCAACTGCTAATATTACTTGTTACATAACTACTTATGATCTGAAGTAGTCTTGATCTTTTATAATTATGACGCTATTTTTATTTAGTTTGACAAAGGCAATCTCGATATTGTACTTTTAATCGTGATATGGTTTCCACCTAAAAGAAAGCTTTAATTTAAAAAAATTGCTATATGGATACATTTCAATTGTGTATTGTCTATATTTGGCTCTGGGATCAGAAGGTTGCCGACCACTGGATAGCTATATTCGTGAAACAGGGGTCAAAAATCACGTTTCAAGTGATTCTTTAGGACGAAGGAAGGGTGTAGGTGGCGTAGTAAATACAGACCTCTGTCCACAGTTTTTTTCTCGACTTTAAATCGAAATAAGTCGAAAACGACAGTTAGTTTCTTATCGAGTCGTATTCATAAGTCGAACTTGTTACTCAAAGTCCTACTGCAGGCAGTCGTCCGCTCACCTTGAGCACTTTCTCTGTGTTGCAGTCGCAGTGGATGTAGTTGCCGCCGATGGAGAAGGTGGTGTAGATGCCCGTCGTGTCGAACTTGTTGGACAGCACGTACGTGTGGATCTGACGGACAGACGGAGATATAAGTTAGAGAAGATAGACAGAGAGAGCTTCTTCTTTTTGGTCGCCTCACTTTTGTCAGGGTGGTCACGGTCATCATGATCCCGTGGGTTCAGGAGCAGACAACAGCACGTGCAAACCACTGATCTGTACAACGCGTTGTGGATTTGCCTCGTGGCAAGAGTGTCAAGAGTCTTCCACTTTAAGAGAGTTACGTTTGCGATTGTCTGTATCACACTGTAGGAGCAAGAGAGAGCAGTGCGCGCGCACATTATTTGTCTCTGTTATACATACAGATAGGGCTAAAGAGGTTTTAGTTCAGTCGTGTGGTTTTGTCTGTGTAGCTAGTAGACGAGGTTGCAGATGTATAGTACGTACGGTTTTCAGCTTGTTGTGGCTGATGGAGAAGTAGACGAAGTTGTCGATGAACTTTGAGCCCTCCAGCTCCACGATGGTCTCGATGTCGTTGTGGTCCACGATCATCTGGCGAAGGTGCTCGTACGTGGGGTCGTCGCTCACTGCCTGCAGCGACGTGATCTGCGCACGCGCCACTCATGCTCAATACCGAAAGATAACTTGACACACTACATTAAATCATAAGTTTCATTAAACATAATTTACTACACATAAATGGAGATAAAGAACTTACTTCAGTCGTGTGCAGAGCGTCTAAAGCACACTCGTTTTTTTAGAGCTGGTCAGATAACTGTAGCGTTGAACGAAACGTGGAACAGATAGCTGCGCATGTGTACAGTCGCACGGAATTATTCATATCTACAAATTACGTGTTTTTTTTGTACTTTTTCATAACAGTCAATAAAAAAGAAACCAAACTTAACAGAAAACAAAAGTCAATTAGCATAAAATTAGGAAGGTGACTGTACACCAGGAGCGAGCGGGTGGGGTATATTTTAGACTTCTGCGCATTAACGGTCAGCGCTAGAGTTATTTGCCGCCAACTATACTTCTCTACTCATTGTGTACAAAAAGAATACAAACACTATTAAAATAATTACGATTGATTTCGACCTTATATTAAGTTTTCACGCTGTGGTACTTAGATATTCCTATGGGGACGGTACTGGACTCACGTTATTGTAGGAGACGTTCAGCTTCACGGTGTTGGGTGGCAGGTTGGCGGGCAACTGCTTCAGGTGCCGCTGCGAGCAGTCTACGGCCACCAAGTTGGTGACGCCCTGCCCCAGCACCTCCAGACGCTCCGGTACGCACGTGCAGTTGATGTCCGACGGCGTGATGTTGCGACAACTGATGTTTAACTGAAATGTTCAAATACAATTCCAACTTTCATCCTCTACCAACTGCCGTTGTTAGATAGAGATATCAGAACAAGCTCCAAATCATATATTTAAGAAACCACGTGCACACTTCCTCAAGTTATAGTTATATGTCACCAGCAGTGTTTCCAAACGAAATGAGTCTTTCTCAAAGGCCATCTGGAGCTCCTCTTCATGTTCATGGGTGACGGTGACCACTTAAGGTTAGGTGAGCCGTAAACTCGTTTGCCCCTTTTCTTATAAAAAAATATTTCTATATCTTACATATATGTAGGTTGACATAGAATAAGAGAGAATATATGAACTTCTTTCTTAGAGGAAGAAGTCAGGTCTTTGCCGGGACCAGCCGGTCGTTGGGGTGCCCTGTCGCTAGGGCACCCCACTTATAAGGGCCGATGGCATTCGCGGAAGGTTTTGTGGGTCGCCCAGGCGTAGTCTCGCACATCCCTCTGGGCCCAAACGGGGCACCGACGGACGGTCCGTAAAAGGATTCCTTCGCGTTAACAAAAAAAAGGATGAACTTCTTCCACGTTGCCTGATTCTGTTGCTGGATGCTGCGGGGTGTGAAACATGCCAATAAAGAAATCTGTGTCTTTGCTATAGAAGAAATGTCCCACCTCCGTCTGCACGCGCAAGTGGTCGATCTGTACGATCTTCACGTCCTTGAACCAGTTGAAGACCAGGTCGAGCGCGCAGAACGTGTTCTTGTAGTTGAGGAACGTCACCAACGAACTGTTGTTCGTGTCCATCGCCTTCTGGAAGTGCTTGCACGGCAGGTAGTTGTTACCTGCAACGAGCGGACATGATTCATAAGAACGTATAGAGCGGCACCGGACGTTGAACGTTTCGAAGTGAAACTTCTTTACGCATGCCTGAATAAGGGAGTAAGCCGGTGAAAGCGTTACGAAAAGTGTAATCCGGCGAGCCGAAGGGAAGTATAAGTTAGTGAAGAGTGAGGCGCAAGCACAAATTTTGTTTTTCTCTTGGACAATCGTGTATCTATATATATAAATAAGAAAATGTGTGGGTATGTTCCGTATAGGCTCGGAAACGGCTAGACCGATTTCAATGAAACTTTCAGGGAATCTTCAGATTGACCTGGCGAGTAATCCTGTAATGTTTAGGAGCACTCCTCTTTTTGAACTGTCAAATACAGCTTTTATTTACAATTATGATATTCTATTGTTTTATAACCCAAATTTGCATTGACACATGCGTTCACATAAATATGTCATTATGAACCATATTGAAGTACATTGGAGTATATTAAATTATAATGAAGTATACTGAAGTATATTAAAGATAATAATTAAGGATTTTGAAGTATTAAGGTAAGTTATAGCGCCGCGAATGTATCCGTTTACTGTTGGTCCGTTTACTGCATATGTACATGGGTCTAGGATTGATCTTCGCCCGCTCGAGAATGATGTAAGTTTATTGTTTAATTAATAATAGCAAAATCTAGCCCGGGCTGGGCACGCTCGTGTATTATATATGTATATAAATTCACTATGAAGCTGTTAAAATGTCTATTGCTTGAGTCTTGTCCAATGTCATACTGTCAAACACAATGACGCTGACGTATACACAGGTTTCCTGCGTGTTATTGCACTACGAGCAAAGCAGCGACAGCACTCATTATAAAAAGCTTCGACCATTTGAAAAGATAATCTAATGCAAAGAATACACGTTTTTGTATTATTGGCAAACCACCTTACAACTCACTTGATAGTAAGTGATCATCGTCACCCATCAACATCCACAGCACAGCTGAGAAAAGAACTTTTTTTAATTACCTTTTTCAACTTTTCAAAAGCAAAAGCGGTACCACTGCCGCGCCAGTTAAGAGGTCTCACCCGAGAGGTCGACGGAGATCTTGCGGTTGCTCTGGACGAGGCTGAGCGGGAACTCGGTGAGGTTGTTGGCGGACGCGTCCAGTATGGTGAGGTTGAAGAGGTACGCGAACGGCCGCTGTATCGACGGCTGCAGCTTGGCGGTGGTCAGGTTGTTGTTGGAGATGTTGAGACACGCGATTCGGGAATGCTTCGGAAACTGACCTGATCGGAACAAGAAGACTTTACTTCACAACTAAAAATTTTAAAAAACTATATAAAAATTAGCTTATTTTCATTATCTCTCAAGAGATCCGTGGGTCGGTAGCAGGATTTTTAAATAATAAATACTCCGGTGTAATTAATACTATCTTATATTAGTAGTAGCTTTAACTATAAGATACCTTATAATAGTCAGTGAGTAAGAGCTGGCGACGTTAACGTACTGACCATAGTAAGATTCGACTCGAAGGATCAATAGTGTCAATATCGCTGCGTTGGCATATTGACTAGACCGCCGTAGACCAGAAAAGGCTGGACTACGGCGTGTTTAGTTTGATGATACAACGAACTTACAAGTTATCTTTGACAATATATAAAGTTAACCGAAGAGCAAAAACTAGTTTAAAAAAGACGTTGTAAACACATTGCATACTAATGGATTCAATAAATAATATCAAAGTATAGCGGGGTAGACAGGGACAGCTAATTATACAACAATGTTTCAGCGAGCTTTACTAAGCTGGTGCGTCTTAACTTTAGATCGGGTCGTGGTCAAGCACTTGTTTAGAAAGTAACAATTTCTCTGCGACGACACAGACAACAAGAATGCGGAATGCTACTCACTGCTCGCATTATTTCTTCTTTCCTCCAGAACCACGTCCTCGGCTTAAGCATGTTAAACAAAAGGTATTTCAAGTTACCGCGGCTAACACAAATTTCATATGATTAACCAAAATACATGCGAATTGAGGACTGTTATGTCGGTACCTCGATATTTGTCTGACACCGTCATACAAATATGACATGATGAATGTTTTACACGGAATGTACGATGAAATGTCTGTCTGTGATAGTTTTTTTGATTATTATTCATTATCATAATTCACATAGGCCTTGAGCGATTTCCTAAAGGATTGGAAAAATCGGCCATTAGTTTTAGCCACTTGGCCAATAGCACGTCAACTTTTCCAGCTTACACGGTGGACTATTTTTTTTTTTTATGACGAACTACACAGATTGGCCAGAGAAGCTGGCCTTGACTGCTTCACCGGATTGAGAGGTGGCATAGCTCTTAGGTCGCTTAGCCTGAACCTCTATTGCTAGTAACTCGACACAAGGGTCCCCGGTGAGGGTAACCTCGGCCTGGACGGTTACTATGTTACGCGTAAGCATGCCGATCCGAGGGCGCCCGAGGGGCCGAACCACGACTCGGTCGGTTGCTATTTCACGGATAATCTAAGAGACATTCAAAAGCTAAACTAACTTTGACTGCCACTTCGGGAAGCGTTGGCGCTGGGAGAAGAAGTGGCCGAAGAAACTCCAGCAACGCTCCTAACATCTAAGGGTTCCACGGTGGACTGTGTCCGTTACTTTCGTTCGTCTAAGGATCTCTTGCTGATACGATCTCATACAGATCCCCGATATTTATTACTGTTGAGTATAAATTATATCACGGTACAGATGGTGAAACTTCATTTTATTTTACCTTACTAGTAGTCGTTGTATAATCTTTTACTTATTTGTTATAGATACGTAACCGTTGTCAAACAACTATGTAACCGTATGTATATAAATCAAACGCATTGTATGGCGTGTACAAAAAAATATTAGCTTTCTGCACTTCCTTCTCTATATAAATAAATGGGTGGGGAAATTTCATACTCCTAGTCCACGCGATTTTCGTAAGGGTACAAAGTTTTTGGTCCACGTATGAATATAGTGATAACTGATTCTCTAAACGTCAATATACATGTCAATATAACGAATAGAAAATTATTATTTTTAAATCAGCCAGGAAATACATACACCAGATGAGTAACCGACAACATATAAATGTAGGCATAACCTCACTCACCAACGATCTTGCCGATGTTGCCGTCAGTGAAGGCCATTGAGACGAGCCGACGGAACAGCGACTGCGAGATGTCCAATTCCTCGATGTTCGCGTTCAGGACGTGGAGGTTAGTCGTGTTCTGTGTCACTGCGACAAAAATAACTTATTGAGAAACATTAATATTAAAACGAAGTTCCTTACGGCAGGCTTGGAAGGAATATGGGTTTTGCTGCGCGACGGAAACTGTTAATCATGAAGAGCAGTAACTGCTGGGCTTCTTTTTAATAAGAGTATAAACTGGTTAGCGTTTTCAATAAGGTAATTTGTACATCGAGACACAGAAGAATACCGGCGCACGTGCGCATTGTTCGCGACAAGTTATGCAGGACGCATAGCTATTGTATTTCTTACCAACCAACCACAATGGACGCGCAGTGAAGATCAAGTTGAGGTCAATATCAACGGACAGTTGATAAGACCTGGATACGTCAGGATAACTTGGATTAATTCTTTCGAATAATCTCAAGTTAATCTCTTAAACTTTTTCTGAACAAATGTTTCTCTTAACCTTCTTCCACGAGATGGGTTTCACCGGCGGAGTTTCCGGACCGATAAGACTTGAGGACCTAGAGACTGGAAGTCAAGAAACGAACTTCTTCCTCAGAGGCCAGCAACGTATCTGAGGAGCTGCTCCTCCGGGGTTGTGGATGTTCATGGGAGACGGTGATCACTTAAGGGCAGAGCCGTAAGCTCGTGTAAAAAAATCTAGGAGATATTCTCACGTCAATAGAAGAATAGTGACTACGACTTTTTGTGTTTCAAAGACCGTACTGTAACTACAAAAGACATTGTATTTTTAAGTATGAAACATTTGCAGTTATGGAGCTCTTTGTCGACAATTAGTACCAGATTCGGTCACCTGCATCAAGTATTTGCGCCATGAACAAACATAATCTATGTGTAATATGACACTAACTGGCAATGGCGAGGGCCTCCTTAAGCCTGAAGCTGTCCACGTCGCAGCAGAAGACGGAGAAGGGGTCGATGCGCGCGCACTTGTTGCCCTCCACCGGGCAGCGGGCGCGCGGCATGTAGAAGCACTTGCCGTGCTTCAACTCCTGCTTGGGTGCCTCCGGCTGCTGCGTCGGCACTGGCGGCTGCGGACACCAAAGTGGAAAGTAGGCACCACACTTCTCTTCTCCTTCTATAATATGTGCTCACTCACCATGGCCGTATCATATAGTATGAGGAAACGAGTTGAAACAGTTTAATTTCTAGTAGCATAGTCAGTAATACTCGTAAATATCCACTGTTCTATACGACTGTAGTAAAGCTCCGTATTCACTTTGTAGATGTCAAAATTCAATCTAATTTTAATTAGAAAAGTTAAGTAAATAAAAAATTTAAGAAATAGTGCCGCAAACTGTCTGCAAATGCACAAATTTCATAACTTATACATAACGATGCTTATAAGTTGACATTTTTTCCACTACCAACCTTCAAATTTAAGTCTCTTAATACCAATTGTGCCAACCGAGCAAACCAACCAAATGCAAATTGCATTTACGACGATGTATGTATAAATAGGGATATCGTATTACAGTTATGTTTTTGATTTGACATTATAATTTTATTTTACCTCCTTGTTTATTATTATTCCATGTTTAATTTATTTTGTGTATTGTTATCTGAAAATATTTTTCTAACTTATCTTTTGCCCCTATATATATCTAAGACACAGTGCACGTCTATTGTCTGTATAACACTGTAGGAGCAAGAGAGAGTAGTGTATGCGTACATTTTCTTTCTCTCTTGAACAATCGTGTCATGTACTCAACATATTTTGTGTATATATAACACATGTATTCATACATATAAATGGAGCTAAAGAAGTTTTTCTTCTCTCATGTGGTCAGTGTAGGTATTAAGGGCTGAGGCAGCGAGTGGCCTAGCCACTAGGCCACCTCCCGACCTCTGATTAAACAGTAGCGAGCTTCGATCCAGGTTAGTTCTCCGTGAGTGATGAACATTATGAACATACCTCATTGTACTTCACCGCGGGCTGCTCCAGGTCGTCCACACGCATCTCGATGTAGGGCACGTGGCAAGCCAGGTACACCACCAAGCACCATAGCGTCACCTGTCACAAGACAAATTTTTTTTTATCGTGTGTGTACTTGTCATCGAATGTTGCGCATACCTTGGACAACAAAAAGACGTAACAAGACAATTTTCCACCAACTTTAGATCAACACCGGATTATCCACCGCCTGCTACAGGCGAGTCCTCGGTTACTTTGGCCACATTGCCCGAAGACTAAGCCTAAGTTATCTCGGGCTCGACCTTCCGACCGCCATGAGAAAAGCCGAGGACATAGTGGTGTGGAGGTAGCTCGTCAGTGAAGGGACTTCAAGATACGACTTTCAGTAACTACTATGAATATATTTTTTGTTCTATTTCTTTTGCTTAGTTAAATTTAGTTTAATTTTACTTTTTGTATTTTTCAAAGTTATATTTTAAGATTGTCACTCACCATTTGTTCATTGCACGCACTCTTCACCTATAACTGCGATGGCATTAACTGTACAACTTTTCCGCTGTTTTTATATATTTGTATGTTAAAATGTTCATTGTGTTGGTGTTCAATAAATAAATCAATAGATAAGAATAACACTACATGTTATGCTGGTGCACGCAACAGAAGTGAGAAATATTTTGCAGGTTATGATGCATGCAAATTACACATACGTTATCACCGTAACCATCAGCCCAGTAGTACCAGAGATGTCGGTAGAGGACCAGACGGTACCCTACAATAACAACAAGGGATGTCCAGCGCCTCAGCCATGATTATGTGGGGGACATGATGGGACGGGAATCTACACAAATACTATAAGATAGGATTTAAAATAATAAACACAGATGAGTTTCTCTTTTCAAAAGAAACGACATTTAATATTATTTCTTTACAATATCTAAATCCCTATTCTACGTCAGGAATTTTATAAGATCAAATGTCTCGTTGACACCATGACATCTGACGTTAGAATTTTTTTTAAAAAGAAAATTACATTTTTCTTTACATAAATAAAATTTGAATGTTGTTTGTATGATAGAATAGAATAGAATAGAATATTTATTTATTAACACAGATTTGGCTACATTTAAAAAAAAAACATTACACAAACCAAACGAACAGACATGTAACCATAGCAGCACATATGTGGTACACAGTGACCCCCAAACTAAGCAAACGCTTGTATTTTGGGAGCCAGAGTTGCGAATAAATAAAATCTATGTATAGTACTAAAATAAAATACTACATGCATATTAATGTATATACATATAACAAAATAACATTTCTTACAATTTTTGTCTATCTGTTTCGTATAATCTCTGGAACGACTGAATCGATTTTGACGGGACTTTCTGACTGACTTTCGGGACTGACAGATAGCTGGATGTAATAAGGTGTAATGTAGGCTTAAGCTACTTTTATTTTAGAAGAATTTATATAAATAATTTTTTATCGCGGGTAACACCGCGGGACGCAGCTATATTAAGTAATTGATGTTATAAAAACACCACGTACAATCCGCAAGATTGATTAATGTATAATAAATAACAGGTTATTTATAAACAGAGTTTATAAATAGACACCTCTATTTATAATACTAAATATAAATAAGAAATAGAGGTACGTTATATGTTACCTAAATCCAAGGCGAAGTGAGAGGTGTTCTATGTTATATAAGTAATTAAACAACACAATGAAGCTATGTCACTATGTTTACAATAAGTTAATAAGTTATTGGCGACGTGCTGAGCGACGCGATAACTTAGTGCCGCAAGGTCACCCGCTCGTACCTAACGGCTCAGTTACACTGATGTGGAGATTTTCTAATGGTTAAAAAGACTTTCACAGATGAAGACCACTGTTTACATAAACTTTTATTTTGTTTTTATATACTATAATTATATACGCAATCGTTTAAACAGTATTCACATCAGAAAATGGAGGCTTCAATTCTGCCTTTCGTCCAATGGTAGTGGATATAGCTCCTGAAAGCAGGTCTTGCTCTTGACCAACACCAATCAATAAGGGAGGAAAGACAAAAAAATTCTACCGCTTTGCGTTGTTATTCCAATTCCTTTCTACTACACGTGTTCTTCCACTTTTGATACCCTATATCAAGCTATAGTTTGAAATCTTCAATCCATCTGGAGGGAACTCTACACTCTTCGACTATCAGGAGTTATATAGATGACCTCTGTTTTCCGTCGAATATTTTCGTTGATAATTCTCTTGTTAGGATGAAAGCCACATTCAAGTCTCCCTCTAAGCACCGCACACGGCAAGGAGGTTGTAATGGCTCATCAATTTAATACAGTGCCATTGCCACGTTTTCTATGTACGTACTAAAATAATTAAGACACAGTTTTCTCCTCATACTTGGGGTGCGTTACGTTTTGAACCTAAATATGTTAACAGTGTACAAAATTACCAATTGGTCTCTATTGCCGTAGCACTGTCTCCATTATAGCGTAACGTGGCGTGACAAACATTAAAAAATTAAATGTTTCGTTCGCTCCAGTGAATATGCACCCTTAAAGCTAGCTGTGCAAAATGCTATTTTAATTTATTTAGATAACTGTACACGAAATTGCATTAGTCATTAGGGTGTAGACACACTAATGAGACTAGGTTGGAGTGATTCAATTAAAACTTGGATTAGAAGTACACAGCAGCATATGTTGTTTTGGTTGGTGCATATGTATCTAAATACCTATTAGATATCCCTTATTTAGATACAATAAAGTACAAATACGACTGAATTTTAATCTGTCAAAAATCGTAAGCGTATCGCTATAATGTAAGTTCACCTTTACAAACAAATTTATTTACTACAAATTGCGAGCGGAGGCGCATTAAATCACCATAATATACTTGTATGTAATTATGTTTTGCTTTGTCCCTGACTATGGTTGCGTTGCTAGGAAACGGCAACGATATTTATATAAATGTCAATAATTATAGAGACAGACGTGAGATTTTGATTAATAAATAATACTAAATAATAAATATCTAAGGGATCTTTGTCTGTCAGACTTGGGTTTGAAGGAAAAAAAGTATATCTTCAACAACTATTTATATTAAGAATGCAAATTTTAAAGCAAATTACTGTCTAAACAAAAAAAAATTAACGTTTTAAAACCATTAATACACTCCGGGACACATCTATCGGCCCACCTAGTGTTTTATGTTTTGTCGGTTCCTAGCTAAAAATAAATGTTAGGTCGAGCAATAAGTTTTTATGCAGTTTTGAAGCAGATTTAATGGTCAACCCTTTGCTATGTTTTTTTTTATTTTTAAATTCAGAATTATGAAAAAAAACGTGATAGCGTATAGCCCTGCGTAGACTGCATTTAAAAGAAATCAAACGTTTTCTCATAATGAAATGTTTAATTAATAAGTAGGGTTGTCTCCAAAGGCACCTTCGACAGCCCTCATACGATTAGGCAGCCTCACTATGAAAATCTGAGGTATTATCTCCCATTTCTCTTCTATGGTAGTTTTCAGCTCCTGCATCGTTGGTAGAACTAGCTGGCGAGCCCGAACACGTCTCTTTAACTCGTACCATAGGTGTTCGATGGGGTTCATGTTAGGGCTTGCTGGTAAGTCCATTACTGTAATATCCACGTCTCGAAGATACTCCTGGGCGATCCCAGCAGTATGCGCATTACGTGCATCCAAGTGAAATTTGAGCCGAGACATCCAGCGAATGGGTTGATAAGGTTCTAAGCACTGGCCTATATCTTGGCGTTAGATAATTGAAAAGAATATTTTGAACATGTTACATTTACTTAATGATTATTTTCAAAGACAAATTTATAATTTTTAATAAATTATCTGTAGCATTGATATTTTAAGTATTTAGATTCTATGTACGAAGAAGTGTTATGAAAATAGTCGCAAAAATGACTGAAGCATTCCATACTAAGTCAAAATAACTATTCCAACTTTAGCGTGGTCATATTAATCAGCAACTTCAGTCGCCGCCCCGCCGCCTCGCAGCGCTCTCCGTATACTTAGTAATAATTTATTTTAATGTTCATTCCTAGAATCAGTGTTACGCAAAACGTGATGAAAGTCTCATCATGTTAAAATAACTGGTCATCCTTCTGCTCGTGCACTGGCAAGGTAACCGCACGAGCGGCGGCCGTCAAAGAGCGGGCCTGAGACTAAGCGGCCGCAGCATGAGGCAGGTGGTTTTTGTGTACATTAGGTTGATTGAACACTGAGCAGATAACCCGCACTATATTATTGACAATCCTGAGCTTCTCTGCGTGCTATATACCAATTGTTGATAAATAGTATGTACAAGTCGAACCTACTTAAAAATGCCTCTCTAAGTGAACTAACTAGAGAATTTAATCGAATGAAAGCATTTGTTATTTTTAACAAGTATTTTTTTTGTTTTATTTTCTCTTTGCACCGTTAACTTTATTTTATAATTTAGTTTAATTTTACTTTTTGTGTTTTTTTTTTTAGTACTTCGCCTATGCGATGGCATTACCTTGCAACTATTTGTCTTGACTTGTCGAAACGGAATGCTACTTTCTCAAGTTCAGGAGGTTCGCGCACTCTTAGCATAAGAGCCGTGCCGGGGCACGTACCGTCCTGGCACCGTCTAACAAGAAACAAGATAACATATACAAGCCCCTTAAGGGAGAGAGTTGAAGAAGGAGTCAAGAAGGTGCGTGAGGAGCCACACGGACAGGCAACGCGTCCCGCGTTTGGGCCCTTATAACCGCGTGGTTGGTGGGGGTCATGGGAGGTGTTGTCAGAATGATTGTGGTCATTACGTTCTGCCCGTAGCACACCTGAAACCACGTCCATTCCTCTCTAACAGCTTCGTGAGTAATTGTATAGTGTATCGCCAACTGCTTTTTTTATAGTAAAAAGGGCAAATTGACGGGAGGGAAATCTTCAACAAGATAGCCCGCTGCTGAGAGGAGGGCCGAGTTATGTTAGGTTCTTTCCCTTCCTCAGTGCATGGTGAGGGACTCCGGAATATCCAGTGGAACGCACCGTAGCCCCCTATGCACTGTGCTCTTGGAGAGCACATCCCGGGGAGGTGGTTAATAGTAGTAACGCCTAACTTCAAGCTAAACATTTCCCCTGTCGCACAATTTCTAATCCTTTCTAAAAAATAAACAGTTAATCTGCTTATATGGTAAATAGGGTCAACGGCCGCCGTTTGCATAGATAGGCGCGCGGCAAATAAACCTGTTGAGAAAACGCAACTCTCGGCGCAAACGAGGTCACGCCTGATCTACGAGGCGGCCGCTCTGCTAACACACGGGATGTTTTGTTTTTTTACTATCTTGCAAAAGTTCTGGCAGCGGCTGTCGGCAGCCGCAGTGGCTTAGCGTGCAACAACCTACAGTAAATCACTACGATATCTCTCCACTGCTACTAGTTTTTTACAAACGACGAGAGAAGCTGGTCGCAACAGTTTCAAGGGAGTTGGTAGGTGACAGAGCTTTTAGATCACTTAGACTAAACCTCTATTGGGAGCAACACGGCACAAGTTATTCCGATCGCGTTAACATTCCAACCAAGACTCGGTCGGAAAACCATTCAAAGTTGCTGTTAGGGTGAAACGGAACAGAACTGAATTTAATGTGGCTGTCCTTTTCGTGTCTTACAATATATGTATGCAATATTTCGTACGTTCTAAGCAGCATCATCAAGGCGCACGGCGGCCTGCAATTATTTAGACATCCCACAAACCCTTACAAGTTTACTGTATCTTTTGTTACGCGTGATTTCATAGCGACTGTCTTCAAGAGACAAGTCATAGGTATTTACTAGGCGCATGTATGTTTTATATATATTTTGCAGATGTTAGGACCGATACCAGCAGCGTAACATAAGAATATGTAAATGCAGTCAATTCTTAATGTTTGAAATATTAATGATATTTATATTACTTGCTGTATATTACATACTTTCAAATACACACACATGTAAATAATCGTTTATTAAAAAAAAAACAATACGAAACTACTAATCATAATCACCATCATTTCACCGGCAGAACATCCACTGCTGGACTTAGCAACCTCCCCCAACGATTGCTATAAGGATCGGTTGAAAGCGGCTTGCATTCAACTGCGTCCTGCAGCCTTTAAGTACGATATAATATACCCAAAATATCTTTTACTAAAAATCCACCGTCAGCAATGGTAATTTTGTAAGCAGAATGAAGAATCTGCGCCAGCCGTAGTTCCGCTAATCGGCCAGTCTTGAGCCAGAATACGAGTATCGCGAACAAACTCATAGCTCGTTGTAATGCTCTGGGACTTCAATACAATAATAAATGGCTTCTGCAACATCTTTTATTCACATTCAATAACATCATATTCCGATCATCATTATTTTTCCATTGGACGTCATCTGTCAGACATAGCCCTCCACAAACGATTTCCAAATAGATTTCCCGCATCCTTGCACCATGAGGGTACACGTCTTACGCCGCCTTTACCAGTCTGTGGTCTCCTTTCGAGAACCTTTCGGCTCCATGGTCTATTACCATATAATAATATCACTTAGCATTCAAAAATAGCCGGGTGTATAAACAGCTCAGTATTCGCGCTTTGCGGCCACAGAGCCGTATCGGTTGGCACAGCGCACACGTAGACAGCGTATAGCTTACTCACGCACTACTATTGCGCAATATTAACTGCTTTGATGTTCACTTTGTTTACGTTCATTACTAAATTGTAAATATTCCACACACTTGTTCCATTAATAGTATATATTTAGGAAGCGACACACAATGGCAATAGCTGCCAACAAGGAATAACAGAAACTGGTAAGGCAGAATACTACAATACTGACAATTTGATGCAATAATGATGAATTTTTTGAAAGGAAAACAAAAGTCGCCTGATTTTAACACAGCATGCTGTAAAAAATTCTTTTTGACGGAGGGGAAATATTCAAGAAGATAGCCCGCCTTCGGGGAAGGCGGGGTTATGTGTGGCTCTTACCCCGGGGAGATTAATCCCATCCACGGGTCACCCGATGTCGCCTTCATCCCGGGTCCACTTTAGCGGACGACAGAGGCCCCCACCCTTGTTGCCCAGTGAACCCGATGCCCCTTTTAGTCGCCTTCTACGACAAACAGGTGATACCGTAGCTTTATTCTACGAGCCCAGAACTACAGCGCTGACAAAAAGCTACCGTAACCACATTGGCAAGTAATTTCAAAATTACCAATACTACTATTCATTATTCCAAAATTTTACATTTTATGGTAACTTTATAAAAAATATATTTTTTTGCAAAAAGACAAAGTTCATGACAAATTCTTATAGGATACATCAGCACGGTTCACCACGTGCCGGAGAACAGAATAACAAAAAAAAAACAAAGACCCCCTTGACTACTGACCAATAATTAAAATCCAGAATACCTAAAATTAGTTGTAGTTATTGCGCATGCGTATTCATTCTGTAGTGCAATAGCAAATTTAAGTAAATAATTTTGTGATAAGAGAAAAGTAACCGTATTCCTCGATAAGGATATAGATACAGCAGGAGAGAAATCAGATTGTAATACTTCTCTTTACGTGATAAATTATTGAAATGAATTTATGATGCTGAAGTGGTAATTGATGTGGGCTGGATTTGTAAAGCGAAACAAACAGAAAGTGTTTACTCCATTTAAACTTTTAATCGTGTTAACCAAACGAAAATAAAATGCTCTAGATGACACAAATAGAGGAATTAATTCATTCTTAAAGCGTGCGCCTCCCCGAGGACAATTCTTGGCCTGGTGTGACGTGTTGCGGTAAGAAAGGATGCTGTATATTGGATAATTGGAGCCCGCGCCGGAACTTCGAGCTCCTTTGTACTGGCCTGTACTGAATACTTGTAATTTTGTCTTTTTGTTTGCTTGTCGTTACGAAAGTTACAAAGATACGTAATGCGTATTAGCGTCGAACATCAAAACCCATGATTATAGATCATAAATTAACATAATAACTAGATCAATTAAAGCCTACTTTAAATTAACGACACTACGTTTTGAAACGGTTTAAGTAGTAGATACCAGGACTTCATAAAAAGACGCAATACTGGCGACAGACGCGAACGAATTCAACGAAGCGTCAAGTTCTATTTCCGAGATAAAATAGGTCACAGTTGTAACAGATAACACCCGTTATTACATTACGTATTATTTTAAACACAGCCAAATGTTATCACCTCGCTGACATCTGGTGCGGGGACGTTGGTCACGCAACGAGTAAACACTGAAAAAATAAATATTGTTACTAAATCCACGTAATGCTGCCTGATCTGAAATGACGTGATCCAGCTATGGTACTCATCGGCGTATGAGTACTCAACGGTTCTTCACTTTCGCCCTAGGACACAAGTCAGTCACCGTCCAAGCCAAGGTTACCCCTCACCGGGAGGACCCTTGTGTCGAGTTACTAGTGATAGAGGTTCAGGCTAAGCGATCTAAGAGCTATGCCACATCTCAATCCGGTGAAACAGTAAAAGTCAGCTTCTTTGGCTGATCTACATAGGTTCGTCTAAAAAACTAAATGCCTTCACTACGACCACCGGCCAACGATGGCCAACAAAGCAATCGTCATTATGCTAAAAAAAATCTACTAATTTTATTACAGTTCATAATATTCTTTTCATTATTTGATAAAAATTTATTTTGAATATTACGGAGGTATCATTATTAATGTAATTACCGAATACTGATTGAGCAATATCGAAGTGTCTGTGGTACGTCATTGGCAAACCATAGTGGCGTCGATCGTTACGAATTTATTTTTTGATATTGGTGAAGTATTTGAAATATAACGGTATATTTAGAAGATTTCATTATGTTATGATTACCAAATACTACAAATAGAAACAATATTCGTGTGTCAGTGGTGCTATCAGAAAACCATAATGGCACAACTGAACTAGCAAAAATCGACGACTATGATTTCAATCAAAGTTAATTTTAACACAATTGTAATAGTGCACGTGGAGTTTTGCTTACATTAAAGAAATTGTATCTAACCGTATAAAAACAAAGGTCGTTCGTCCCTGGTTAGGATTATCATGTTGTTATTGCAGAGACCACTTGTAGATATCGCCAGGAACATGCGCATTACGTTCAAATTGTCAGGATATGTTGTCGCGATAGCTTATCGACCTGAGAGCTTAATCATTGACCGGATATTGGACGCTACAGATAACTAAGCCGTCATTGTATCAATTGTATTTCTTTTTATTCCACAATATAGCGAATGCACAATGCAAATATAGATTTGCATACACTCTCACTCAGGACAAAGACAACGTTCATTACGTATACGTTGTCATAACGGCACAAACCTTAATCTTACATCACTTCTATATATTAGCTTCTTCCTAAATTCTGATGCAAAACATGAATTCTAATGAAAAATATTCCGAGAAATTTAAATCAATCGTAAAAAAATATTCTAACTAAGAAAACTTATATTCAGTATATTTACATACGTACATTTATATACAAGTATATTTAGACGAAAACTGACTTGAAATAGAATAGGAATATTACGAAATAGAATTTATCAAACCAAACTCTCATCCTTTGAAGTACATCGTCCTACACTTACAACGCCCATTTGTCGCCCACATACTTAATGCTAATTTAAGACTTGTATTTTTTCTCATGGAACACACGGGAAGCACCAGCTTTCAAATAAGACAAGAATCATCAAAATCGGTTCACCCAGTCGACAGTTATAAGGTAACAAACATAAAAAAACATACAGACGAATTGAGAATCTTCTCCTTTTTAAAGTCGGTTGAAAACACAAGATTATGTTGACGCGATTGCGTACGGAAACAAATTGAACAAAGCGCTTCCTGGTCGCTGTAAAATGGTTAATTTGTAATGATTTTATGTTATTGTCTATTTGTAAATAAAATCCTTCTGTGTTTCTTCTCGCTTATAAATAATCACCTTTATTATGATTTGTTTTGATTTGGTATTCCATATTCCACACGATTATTAGTCGTGTGTCGACAGAGTTGTGACCGCGCATCGTCCGGCCGGCAGTGACGCGACCGTTGCGGTTTACGTGACCAGCCTACATTGTCACAATACTGTACTGTGTTAAAAATAAACTCTGGTTATATTCAATGAACTGGCTGTCGTTTCGTCGATGTCGCGAGAAAATATTAATTTAAAAACAAACTATGAGTAGTTTGTTTTTAAATTAATATTCCATTCCTATAAAATATACAAGGATATTTTTGAACAAAAAGGCAAACGCGACTTGAAATCAAATAGACGCTATTAATGTAAAACCGACCACACGACTGAAGTAAAACTTATTTAGCTCTATCTATATATATGTTTATAGGAATACATTTACATGTATAATACGTACACGACAATTGTTCACGAGAGAAAGAAAATGTGCGAGCACACTGCTCTCTCTCTTGCTCTTACATTGTGATACAGACAATAGACCTGCACTGTGTCTTTGATATACGGATAACGTAACGCTCTCATTTTATGTTCCCTAATTATATCTCCCTCTCAAGTTCTCAAGCTTACTCCCCTTGCGTAAAGAAGTTTTAATTCACTAAAAATTCAGAATGACAAAAGTTGTGCGTCTTACCGTTAGTGACTGTGCTCTTTCATTATCAAAGGATAACAATTATATTACGAAGCTCTGGCGTTTTACCTTTATCCGTGGCGTGGTGAAAGATATCAGCAAGAAGTTGCTATAATACATGTTAACGTTACGGTTATGGCGCAATGTCAATTGAATTGAAGTTAGTCGGCTGTCATAGTGATGATATTTCAATGATAATAGTTCTTTCTGTACACAATTGGTTTAGCAGACTCGGCCCTGGACTTGGAATGTATCATTAAGTCATTATTAGTAGCTCACAAGCTAAGTCGATAAGGAACAGAAATAGCTGCATATTTGTTCCAGAAATAAGAGCAAAGTCTCGCCTTATCTAACAAGGCTCCCCGCGTTTGAACGACGCAATCTGGCTCCGTTTTATTTGCACATAGCTTCACGTACAGCGCAGATACCGCGCGCTCACACGACTATAGCCCTTAATTACCTCGCTATGTTTATATGTTCTGTGATTTACGACCGACGGTTTATCTTACATTGTTCATACGACGCGTCCGGTTATAAGTGTTGTTTTGCTCTGCGTTCTTGTATTGACTTTGCGGAGATAACTGTTACGAGCGAAAATAGTTACAGCCGCAATACTTACAAAATATCAGTTATTAATAATAACAATTGGGCGGGTATTGCACGGAGGGCGTTGTCAATGACACATTCAGTGCGAATGTGCTCTTGCAGAGAGGAGACCGACCCATATAGGGATAGGTTATCAGAAACCAGATGACTATAGGCGCTTGGTTGTATTGTAGTAGTGAACATCGACGACAATCACTTAATAGCCTACAAGCTGAGTGACAAAGGGCTCAGGTCATCAGGTATATGATAAAACAGCACGTAAAATTGCAATCAACAATTTCTTTGGTGCCGGCACATATCAGAACAGCACAATCGAACTAGGGTTGCTAGTACTATGCATTATACGTTATACCAACAAAGTAAACACCAATACAGAGAAAATACAAACAAAAAGTCAAAAAGGGAGGGGCGGCTGCGCCAAAGTAGCGACATGAATTCTTTTATGCCGCGGTATCAGCGCCATATTTTTTTTATGACGAACTACACAGATTGGCCAGAAAAGCTGGCCTTGACTGCTTCATTGGATTGAGAGCTGGCATAGATCTTAGGTCGCTTAGTCTGAATCTCTATCGCTAGTAACTCGACACAGCCAGTTACTAGAGATACAGGTTCAGCGCCATAAAACATTTGCTGTTTTTTCAAACATGATTTTTTTTTAATCAGGATCGATATTTTTATTGATTTTTAAATTTGAGTTTCCCATCATCGAAGGTGTCATTACCGCGTACTATCGTCTGTCTTCGTTTTCAGAAGCAGTCTCCTAGTACCCTGTATAAAAACCTCTAAAAATCAATATAAATGTAGCGTGTAGGTGTAATCGGCCTACTTCAGCATTTATTAATACCTCATGAGAGACGTCAGTACCGAAATGAACATTTTCTTTATCTCACTATCTTTTCATGAGATGAATGACCATTTATCTTTTCTATAACATAATTAATATACTAATTATATTTCTATTGCCACCGTGTATTATGTAAAACTTGAGACATATGTATACATATGTATAAACAGAAATCCAGTAGTCACGATTATGAAGTAAATATGTACATAAAAATACATATTTATTTGCATAAGTTAATGTATTGAACACGTGCTCGTAAGTGAAGGAAACTATCAACAAGAAACCTGCATAAAATCACTGCGTTATTTCTAGTTACAGTGTTCTAGACTGACCTATTATAAGTGCAGCATCGCAGGCCAGTTTCTCCCCTTAACGATATCAGCATAACAAGAGTTTTAATTCATTACTTCTTTTCCCAGCACTGTGGCGGTAGACTGAAGAAATTTAACCAACAAGCAAAGCAACTTTTGGCTGATGTTTTCCGATAAAAACTATCGACGAAGTCGTCCGCCGTCTCGGAATGCTAGCGCCATTAGAGTAAACGCCCAAGCCCGGAACCTCGAGTCTCCTATACCAATTGTGTACAAAACGAACGTTCATTGGCATCACAGTGGCGGATACTAGTTCATTAGTATACGATATACCACTGGCACGCCAATCGTTTGTGTGTATTTGACGTACTTGGTTATGTTGAAATGATAATTAATATGAAACGTCAATTGCAAATACCAGACTCGGGGCTCGGGTCCTTGCACCGTGTTAATCCCAACAGAGACTTTAACACGTACAAGTAGGCGACATTCAATAGCTAAGCTAACTTTAAATGTCCCTTGAGGTATCCTCGACGCTGGGAGAAGAAGTGGCCGAAAAATCCAGCAACGCTCCTTATATCTAACTGATGGGGCCGGGTGCCCATAAAGTAGCGGTATCGCGATAAAATGATTCGCAATCTCCGATGGTCGCAAATGCCCGCTTAGATTGTGCAATGCATAATTGTATATTTTGGCTTTTATTTATTTTTTTAGCCACCGTCACAATCGTCTCCGGTCCAATCGGCCATTGTAAGCTAATTCGCTCAAGTAAACAGGCATAAAGCAACGTTAACTGCGGTCAGCTCGCCCTTCTGCTAGTTTACGAGCCCTGCCCACCTACGCTAGACATCGACTCGTGTTTGACTTGGAACACTTAAGTTCCGCTCGACCACTTGGAAATTATGTACAGTGCGTGTACACATATACATTCATATGCGTGTAGTAAAAGCGGTTATTTGAATATTACAAACAGACACTACAATTTTTTTTTATTTGCTAGATACTTCGGGAATAAAAGACGGGGTCGCGCGTAATAGTGTTGAACGTTTGTTTCCATTTGAAGTCTATTTTTGTTTTTACTCGTAAATATATTTGTATTGTATTGTCTTTATTGTGGTATCATATACGGACAAATTCTGATTTCCAGGACAAGAATTACGTTAACCTGGTCACGGTTGCTATGCGGTTAACATTTATCTGCGAGGACATCGCTGTACACAAATGGCGCTCGATTAATAATGCGAAATAGCCACACGCCGCGGCCGTCATGCCATTCCGTCCGTCACATACACGTGCCAACTGTGATAGAAATGGAATAGCTAACGACACGGCGAAATGGCCACGTTGCTATTTCAACGGCTACTGAGGGAATAACACGGCTTTCCACTTAACAGGGGTCACCAACATATGGCCCGCACGTTTAGTTTTCACGGTTACTACAAATGCACCTCAAACAAACTATTTTTCAACCGACTTCAATAAAAGAGGAGGTTCTCAATTCGTATGTTGTTTCTGCATGTTTTTTTTATGTTTGTTACCTCATAACTTTGGGCTTGGTGACCCAATTTTGATGATTTTTTATGTGATAGCTAGTGCTGGACCATGGACCATTTGTTCCCATTCGGACAATGGGATCCATTTGAAAACCATATAAGTCTTAAATTAGCATCAACTATGTATGCCACGTTTCTAGTAAATATAGACCTATAAGATGCATGCAGGTATACTTATTGTGAATTTGTTGGTTATTATAAATAAATATATTAGTATTTAACTAATATAATGATAGCATTCATAATGTTAATATTATTGTGTTGATATTACTTGAGAAGATCTACTTCTTATATTATTATTCTATTTATATTAATATTGTATTATTATTTTATTTTCTATACGTTTCAATCGTAATTTAATTTATCTATTGAATTAACAATATGAGTTTAAAAATATTTTTTGAAGTAAATTAGGGCCACACAGCACGCAGCAGTTAATAAAATAAGTGGAGTTGAAAGCAATTAAAACGCAACGCAAGTCGCTGCGACCCCGCAATTGAGTGCGCCCGGTCACAGTTCAAGTTGGGGAATTGAATCGCGGTCAAGATTCACACTGGCTCGCTGACATCGCGACCTTTGACCTTTTAGTGATTCAATTTTAAATTATAATTAACTGTGTGGTTGTCCACTACACACATACGTATCGACTCGCTAGCGAACGGGTGATGTCTTCATATAATTACGGGCAAAAATAGAAACAGTCTTCAAATCGAATCAAACGTTGAACGTGGCCGGCGTCTTTGTATTTCCCAATTATCGTAGGAATAATACGAAAGAGAATTATTCAGAACTAACCTCTGATCAACCTACCTTAGAAGTACATGCTTTCCAAAAAAAATGAATCATCGGAATCGGATGTGAAGAAGGCCTTCGGCCTACAGTGGGCCGTATATATATTATACATATAAAGGCTGTAACTTATCACTTGTAGTCATAACCTTATATTTTATGATACTTACAATACCGGCGGCGACACAAAAGAAAAAACAACACGCGTAATAATAGCAAAGGGAGGCATTCACCTAATGCCACACTCACAAACACGTAATACGAGTTAGCGTAATATAAATTTTTGGTGTCGATAAATGTTTAAGAGTTAAGCTAAATATTCGCACAATGTTGAGAAGGTTGGTAGCCCTGTTGGTACACCACGCGTGCTCGATTGGAACCGTGCGGAGTGACGGCCGAAGTATATATTGGTTCGTAATTGATGCCCCGCGGATAGCTGTTAACTTGTTGTATCGAACGTATAACATCCGTTCGCACACTAACGGAGAGACTTTCTCGAACGTGTTACGTTGAACTGGAAAAGGGTCATCACAAATAATCTTAGTTGTTGTTGTCCGATCACCCTTGTAGCCCGTAAACCTTTTTGTCGCCTTTTACGACAGGCCGCAGGTACCGTAGCCTGATTCTGTAAGCCCTGGAATACAGGGCTGTGTTCCTGATATCTCGATATATGTCTTTTCTTAAAAAGGAATGCAAAGCCTATCCATGCAATTCTTTTGTTGCAGCGCCTGTATGCTCAACTACTAGGCAGTGGACCTCCTAGGTGAGAAACGTAGTGGTCTAGTGGCGAAGAATATTTGTCCTGAGAAGAAGTGACTGTCTCATTATACCGGTGCTGGATTGCAAAGAAGTATTTATCGCCGTTATATCGTGCCATATTCCTTTTTCTAGGGTTTATTGTATATTAAGGGCGAATATAAAATAAATCTTTTTAACGTTGTAACTTCAACTACCGCAAATCACGTCAAGGAATTACAGCGGCTCACAATTATATATGTATTTTACGGTATAGAATTTATCACTTTCTGTTATCTTAGTTATGTCACTAAACTCATACTAAGTGAACGAAACGTTATAAATACGTTCTTGTTACATACGGCACGATGTCTGAGCGTGTCCTACGCGGTTATCTATGCAGGGTCAATGTCTCCAACATCTATAAGTCGTTTTTTGAATGCCTCTCAATGCACTGCGTCTATAATCGGATACGTAGACCAGACAAGACCACACCATGTTCGCAACAGTTTCACTGGGTTTGAGAGGTGGTAGAGCTCTTAGGTCGCTGAGCATGAATCGCGTTATCATTCCGATCTATGTGCCGTACCACAACTCGGTCGGTAGCTTTAATGGGAAGACTATCAGGTCATTCAAATTGCTAACTTTAAATACCAACTACTTCAGGCAGCGTTGGCGCCGACAAGATGACTCGCAACTTCTGACGGTCGCAGCAGGACCCTCTGTGTTCTGTTTAATTTTAAACAAATAATACTTTAGACATCTCATATTAGTGTACAGACGACCACGTCAGTTATTTAATTTAATGCATATGTTTTTAAATTCCTGTTTAATTCGATTACATATACATTAGTTGTAGTCTTAATAAATCTTGCGAGGAGGTAAGAATACTTCGTAGTAATTCTACTTTTTTACTTCAACTGCGTGAGAGACAGCAATGGCCACAATTAGGTAGCTTATTAAAATTCAACTCTGACCAATGTTATGTCAGGCCACAGAGGCACAAATATTAGGTAAATGAACTTTCGTAATTTCAAATCCGAAAATCAATTGCCATAGGACTGAAGGGATTTGAACTACGGTCACTTAGCTATGATGACACATCAGTGTAACTGTCTAGGTCGCGCTTTTATATCATAATTATTATTATTTAAATAACTGCGTCGGCGGAAGCGGGTGTTGTAAACAACTGCCTAAATTGAACCACACGGCTATTTATATTGAACGAACACGGACTACGATAAACTTTATCTATTGTCATTGTGCTCAGCACGCCTACTTCTTGTTATCGAGAGGCTTGGATCTTCAGATAAAACACCGCCTTCTGGGATATACAAGAGAAGAGTACTACAGCTCCATTGGCCACCCTCAGTGCATTGCGAGATGGGATACCGTTGTCTTATTCTACGAGCCCAGGACTAGGGGGCTGACAGGCGAATAACTTAAAACAAGGAACAAGCAAGTATTATCATATATACATAATCTAATTCTGTAAGCCCAAGACTACAAGGCTAGCAGTCGCCGTGCCTGACACAGGCATTCAGGTGACACCCTGGGATTCCTTATATCTGGTAAAATTACTAAAACGTTTTCAATCCCGCAAGAAATTTTACTTCTGTCACGTGTAGCTGTGAACTGTTTTCTATAGAGCTGAATATCTCTTCCATTTCACAGCTTGAGGTCTTAATTCATTGTCACGTGCAAGATAGAGGTAATTTATGTATTTCTGCATGAGATACATACTATGCAGACACGAGTAGAGTGCGGGCCTGGCTGTAGGTAGAGGAATGCGGTTACGTTAGTGAACGTGTTGCCGCTCAGCCGAGCTCAAACGACCCATTAGTTATAAACATTATAGAGTAAATGATAGAATAGGAGATAGTCTTTCATTTGGGATAACCCTAAAATGTAAGAGACATTTTAGGGTTATCCCAAAAGAACTTGTTTGTAAATTATCATTACAAGCTGTTTATTTACGAGCAAAAACAAAAACCGACTTCAAATCGAATTAAACGCTATTACTTACACGCGGGCGTTCGTCCGTCTTTGTATTTCCAAATTATCGTAGGAATATTACGAAATAGAATTAGTCAGAATCTAACCAAATTCTCATCAAACTACTCTTCAAGTACAACTACATCCTTTCCAATAAAAAATTAATCACCGAAATCGGTTGGCGTGATATTAAGTTATTCGCTCATTTGCGGCGCACATAGTTGATGCAAAGTTTTTTTTTCTCATGGATGCCGTTGTCAGACGAATTGAGACCTCCTCCTTTGAAGTCGGTTGAAATATAAAACCAAGTAATTTTTTTTTATCAAGTCCTAACAGTCGGGTGTTAATGGATTCTAAATACATCATTAATTGCATTTTAATTAGTTACTGGAAACAATTTTTTTTACCATTTATTGTAATATACATAATACATGCTTAGACGTATTTTTAGATAATATATCTACAATTTATCCTACTCAGTGGCTGCCAGATGATATCGACTGTGCAAGGTAAATGATAGTAGTCGTATCACATGTGCAACAGCAGAAGCACTAGAGTGCCTGCTTATGCGTGGATCTTAGGGACTCTCCCGCTAGACACGCTCCTATCCTCAAACAAACATTTATGGGTTTCATATATGAGTATCAATAATATAGCTTTTTAATACTAAGTGTTGTTTTTTATCAGTGAAAAAGCAACCGACCGAGCCGTCGCTCAGCCCTCTCGGGTGCCTTCAGTGCGGAATACTTACGCGTACCATAGTGGCCGTCCAAGTCAACGTTTCCGCGCATCGGAGGGCACCCCTTTTTTGTTGACGGGTTCCCCCCCGTTTTCAATCTTCAACAAGATACCCCGCTTTCTGCGGGGAAGACAGGGTTATGTGGGGTTCTTACCCACTAAAACCCCCCCGATGCCCTTCCTCCGTGCATAGTGAGGGGCTCCGGGATCTCCAGAGTAACGCACCGTGCACAGTGCAAGACGACACGGGCTAGCCCATGTCGCCTTCTTCCCGGGTCCACTATGGAGAACGAAAAAGGGACTTACGAGCCCAGAACTACAAGGCTAACCGAGGGGGACCCTTACGTTGAGGTTACTTCAATTGAGCTTCAAACTAAGCGACCTATGAGCTATGCCACTTCTCAATCCGGAGAAAAAATCAAAGTCAGCTCCCTGACTAATCTGTACAGTTTCGTCAAAAAAAGAGGTGTTGTTTATGTGATCACTAAGTGGTGAGATCACCGCTTTTTATGTTAATTCCAAGACATTTACGCTGTGATCTCTAGCTGTGAACACCATTGACAAGTTGCGCGGCAAATGATATAACAGCAGTCCCACACGTCTCAATTACAAATGCAACCCGAGCAAAGCTAACGAGCGCAGTTTCGCGCGCAAATTGTACCAAATGAAGAGATTCATTTGAGATGAGTGTAATTAAGTTATGTTGTAAACTTAATTCACTCCCTGACCCTTCACGCAAAGAGTCCAACGACACGTACACTTATTAATTAATATACTACAAACAGACGACGTGGGCTACTATCGTCATTATATCTAATATCTTTAAACGAGCAATTCTTGTAAAATCTGAATCTAGGGATTGGTTCCAACAATTTCAGATCACAAAGTTTCAGAATCATCGAAATCGGTTCACCCAGTCAAAAGTTATGAGGTAACAGACAAAGAAAAAAAACAAAATTAAATTGAGAACCTCCTTCTTTTTTGAAGTCAGTTAAAAGTGGACTGAGAGCGCGCATTGACATTACATGTGTCGTCGCTGCGGAGTAAATTTAGACGGAGGATTTCTTACGTACGACTCTGATACGAGCAATTACTATTGTGATATAAAGATATACACGACAAGCCGAGGGCAGAGTGGTGTGGAGGCAGCTCCCCGACCCTTGAAGTTTCGAGTGACGTGTCGGTGAAGGCACGTCAGGATGATGATATTTATTTATTTATAATTTGTCAACCATCAGCATATACGTTATGCGTTCATTAATAAAATACATATGGGCCTGAGTATATTGAGATCACGGGTTAACGCAGCTTGCGTAGACGAAATAAAGAAAACGAAACAAGAAATTAAATAATATGTGGGTGAGCGACTAGTACATAAATATTTGTTAATTAGTTTGTAGCAACAAAGTATTCGATAACTTAATGTTTAAATTTGTGGTAGGAATAGAAGAACATAACATCAAGCTGGGAAACTTATTTTGTATGCGTGCGTGCGTGCGTGTATTGCGAGAATGCAAAGCATGGGTGAGTGTCTAGGGTTTGTGCGACAAGTGGGAATGGAGGCCTTTGTGATGGGTTTTCTTGGTATATTGTACGGTACGGATATTGGAAAACTACTAAGAAGTTTTTTTATCGGTCCATTGCTACATTTTTGAAAAAACACGTCAAAAAAGTCCACAACCTTCAGTAATGTAGACCACGAAGAAAAGAATAAGGTCAGAATAAGGCCTATTCATCTCATCGCTTTTCACAAACAAAAATAACAAGACCGAAACAGTCACACAGCATCACAATCTGACTTGTACTAATAAAATTTAAGCTTATAAAATAAGCAAAGAAAATACTTTCTCAATATCTGTTCCCGGTATGGCAATAGACTCACCAACTGTCATATTAAAAAACTATTAAGGTCGGCGGAAAGCGCAAATCTTTGCGATTGTGTTTTGTTTATAGTATAGCGCGTTTATATTAATAGGTTAAGAGGACGTGGAACTTAATTATGATAACGACGAGCGAGCCCTAATAAAATATTACAATTGCACATTCACACTCTCCCCTAATGAAATTCTCCACTCACCAATAAAGTAAATTGGATCATCGTGATAACGATGTCATAAGGCTATCGAGCACCGCGATAACTTCTGCTTTCTGCTAGACATCAACCGCGCCTCACACGTACGTTACAGTGTGGTCATTAAAGAGGTAATACAATACATTTTTACATGTCTTCGTTGCTCCACGATGTTAAATGGACACGCAGTCCTGGATCCTGGATGGCAACAAGTACTAGCTTAGTAAATACTATTCGCTGTCATCTTGAAAACACCTGCGTAGGATCGCATAAATTACATCCTTGATATATGAACGCGATAAATCACTTCAATTCGATATTTACGAATGATCTAATGTCGATATTTATATCGATATTTAACCCAATGAACAAATACCGTATGCATGTCACTACACTGTGGCAGCACTTGTTGTAACTTTTTTACTTACTTAAATAAAAATTAGTGACGAATACGATAAACAAAATATCGCATGGTTTCAATACAACATTACGATATATTATATCGACATTACAGTTGGATATATCTTTTACATGAACATCCCTTTCACATACACACTTTCTTCGTCAATTGCATAAGTCTTTAAATGTACATGGCCATTTCTATTTTAGAGATATGATACCTTTAAAACGTATTGTCAAACAATACATAAAACCTACTTTTTCAACCTCTAAGCCACGCGGGGGTTTTTCCTGTTGCATGATGGACTGGCTCGATCGAGGAAACGCTACAACCCTACTTATACTGTTTTTTTTTAATAACGTTGACTGTTATTATATTCAGTCATGCACTTTATTACTATCGTGCTACTTTCAAACGTTGTATAAAGTACAATAGTTATTACGTATTAGTTTCAAAAGGTATTCACACACATTCACAAAGACAACATTACAGTAAAACATTTTAACCGACTACAAAAAAAGAGGAGGTTCTCAATTCTTTTGTATTTTGCACTCATAACGCCGCCGTTTATGGGAAGATGCTTTTAAAATATCTGCCGGTCAAATTTCGTAGAGTTCATTTTTTGTTTATAAGGCATTTATAGTCGAGAAAAACCTTTAAAAATGTGTAATAGTATCGTTTTTCATTTTGCAATTTTAAATTTGGACCGATAATTGTAAATAATCAGTGTTTTATCGTTTTTGTAAACCAGAAGAAAAAATTAGATTTTAATTGATACTTTTTTTTATAAAATTTTAGATTTTGCATTTTTGAATAATTTTGAAAAAAGCTAATAAACATGACAAATCAAAAATAGTTCACTATTGCATATAAGGGTCAAAATTATCGCTAACAGTCATTCTATCACCTCTTAACGGATATACGAGTACCTCGAATTATCAATCACAGAATATGGAGAATAATTATAATAAGATAATGTATATAGCGAATAAGACACTTGGTGACGATTTAACGTTTTGGAGGGAAAAATACAGTTTAATTTGTTTATACAGTAGTACTTACTGTACGTCGTTAACGTTATTAAAAATTCAATATTAGAAGATCAAAAAAGTAGTAGTGCGTATATTTTCTTAATTTGAAAAATTCAGAATAATTTATTCATTAAATTGTGGACGAAACAAAGTCAATTCACATTCGATGATGAGAATTATATTAAGGACAGAAGAAAATTTTACAATTCAAAAACAATCACGTTATCGGATGATAATGAAATGGTAACATGGTAATAATGGACGAACAACACAAATAAACTAATGTCGACAATAAAGAATTATTTTGAATGTGAAATATATCAACAAGTTGAATATCTGGGCACGCGCCAACTCTTTGTCCAAATCACGAGCAAAAGAAAAATACACCAACTTTCTATAAGAAAACAAACGCAATACGTCGCAAGTAACAACTTTGTAAATAGGAAATTAAAAGAAAAATAATGTAAATAAAAAAGAATCCTAAGAAATGATGACACATTTAATTCGAATCATTACTGTTAAGGTAAACAAAATATTACTCACATCCACGTAACAAAGCCGGGATTTCATTTTCACTCAGCAACTAGCACTAACTACACAATAAAATATTCTAATATATTACAAGTAGCAACGCATCTTGAAAAATGCATTCGCAACTTTCGAAGTCTTCGTTCTAATAAATGCATTCTCGCGCCATCGCCACTGTGGAAGGCATTCACAATTTTCTCGTTCACAACAAAACAAAAACTTGCACCTGAACACAGACGATCACGGAACGTATGATATTTTTAATACTTTCGGTATTTACCCGCGCCGACAACACACAGTAAGTCTAATTCGGATCAACACCGAGTTGGCAAAACTACAGTGCGCTACAAAAGCGAATAGTTTACCACCAATGATGCGTGCGTAGTGTTGCCAGAATTATTTTTTTCCCATGGACTGTAAACATTTTATAATTAAAAAAAACTAAAACGACGATTTTATTTATTTTTATTAATTTGTTTATATGTGACATGACCAGTGTTTTTTTCATTCCCCAGTGTTCGTTAACGGACTAGTTTATTATTGGCAGAGCATTGCTGTCCCACAATATATAATTCAACAATATCCTTAGTAACTAGATTGTGATCAGAAAAAAATTGTACGTCTCTTCATATAAATGTTGACTGGGATTTTAACCGCCAATCATTAGCTAGTAAAACTGACGCCTAAGAAAATCACTGTATTATACATAAACGAAATGGATTTACCATCCAAGAGGTCAGGGTTTGATATGGCTATGTATTCCGCTATAAAAAGTTAAAGAAAGTGAGAGCTATGTTGATAATTTTAATTTAGTACCATAGTTTAACAAAATGGGTTGTTTTAGACGCAGCGCATGGTAACCCAAATCTACGCTTCAAAATATACCTACGAATGCGGCAGCTTGACAGCTTACGATCTGTAAGAAAGAGACAGAATAACGCTTATCACAGCAACTTAGGATATCATTAATGCGTGTAAAAGAAATGGCATGTTTTCTTAGTTCAGTTATAATATCCGGTATTACCGTTGGTTGGAGACTTTGTATTGTGTGTGTGTATCAATATCAAAGAGACAGCGTGTGGTAGTGGTCAACTTTGACTATTTAAAAAAATAACTTTATTCAAATAAAAGAATGTATAAGTCTGTAGTAAGAATATATATTTAATACTAAGATACATGTAGAATACTTTATTACTTTAAATTTTACCAAACACAATGCATTTTCATTGTCTTTGTTTTAACATTCGAATAAGCAGTCCGTTTCTCGGCGTTTTAACACGATATAAACTACTGCTATATTGTGGCCCTCAATCCGGTGAAGCAGTCAACGTCATCTTCTTTGACTATTCTGTGTAGGTCCGTCAAAAAAAGTGGCCCTTCATTGGTCCGAGCTGATCCTTAAGTCATAAACGTGTAGCACTTGCAAACTTCTATAAAAATAGTTACATTTTTAATTAACATAATGTAAGTAGTATAGTAAGTTGATTAACAAATAGAATTTGCGGCATAATATCGTTTATAATTTATTCATCCATTACACATTTATGAATCAAGCGTTTTATTTACAAAGTAAACAACAATTTGGCGCGAATATTATTTTCAGGCACATTTTACTGCTTTAATAAATTAAAGAGCTTATGGTAGTGTAATATATTAAAATCAATGTACAAGTATACATATGCAATAAATACTCTGAACATTTATTATTTGTGGCAACATGTATAATATATTTGTACAATTAAATATGTTATATTTTGTTGCACACGTACAAATCGCGAAAACATAATGTTTAGTTGGCAAGATAATTTAATTTTTTTGTCACCTTATTTACTATGTTCATAATAGTAAGACGTAAGTTTAACGTTGCAGCCATTACGAAATAGTTAAAGTTGAGCGCCTGAATTATATTCTATGCAATATTTTAAATAAGTTTTTAATGCCAATTTGTTTGTTCCATGCACTTACACGCTTAATTATAAGTTAAATTGATGGATTAAATCCAAATGCCATAAATTCCTCACCGCTCACCATTATTAGTGCCGATAACAATATATTTTAAAGATAAATAACGTTATAGTAATATCCGGTATAAATTTCCGGTCACAATTATCAGGAATTAAGAAAAGACAAACCCGGTGAAACAGTAGAGGCAAGATACGTTGTCTAAACTGTGTAGCCTCATGACAAAAAAAAATAAAAACCCAAGTATCCGTAATTTTCCAGTAATCCTGTAGTTGTCTGTAATTTTCTTCCGCTGTACCCACAGCGAAAGAAAATTACAGATTTCTGGCAACATTCGCTTCTTCCGCCAAAATAATGTAGATGGATTGATTGATAAACGTTGCATAGTTTAGCTTAGTTAACCCTATTTCCATGAATGGTTTTTTGGCCGATACCTACGACGTCGTATCTCAATGGCAGCTTAACATCTGCAATTTTTTTTTGTTCACGAGGGGAACTTCTGCTACCTCCGCTGAGTTGTCAATGATGGGCAACAATCTGACCGTCAAGTGATCATCATGACACCAGGTGAGGTGCCGCGAAGCGTTTTTTATCTGTATTATAATGACGAAACATATATAATCGTGAGCTGGGATTAAAAACAATTAAAAAGGTAGACAAAAGTATAATAATTTATCGGAAAGCAATCACGTCGACACAAATAGCTGGCGCGTAATAATTATGTGTGTGGGCAACGATTTCACGGCAGCGAAGTTATCCGCGAGGGAGGCAGTTAAGTTTATCAACATTGATAAAGCTGGTCGGTGGCCACAGCCGATGTGGGTCGGCGCTGGCGACGCCGCGCTGCGGTACACTTTTAATTCCGCCTAAAGCAAATGACGCCGGCTTAGAGAAAAACAACTTACTTACATGTCACCCGGCGAAACAAGTACACCGAAGTTAAACTTTTCTCTATCTATCTCTCTGTATCAGTACTTATTTTCAAAAGTGTCAATTGAAGTTAGTTGATTGAATATGTCTGGCTCTTTTGGGCGTCAATTGATCGTAATTCTTTCGAGATTGGTGTAACCACACAAGCCAGGACTCAGAGTCTTCTATTTAACAGTGACGTATCATTATTTCATATATACAATCATTTATTCCTCACCATAATCCACAATAGTAACTTACGATGAATTACATCATACGTATGAAACAAGAGACATAATAGCAGATGGATTATGGTGTATTGACACTTGAACTAGGACTAATCCTGTGTCGCAAGTAGTCAACTCTCCACACCATTACATAATCAAAAGTAGTGTACATAACTAAATGACTACGTAATGACGTAACGGAAGTGCTCTCCTCCTAGTCCTTGTCCTATTATTTATCAGTCCGTCATGACCCATAAGACTAATACACACACGATTAGCGTACCAGTGGTATACCATCGCTGAAGCATGGTGACTTCGATGAACTTCTACATTATTATATTATTACTATACATAGACTTACTAAAATAGAAAACGTAGACCAGTTTAATGCCAATGAAAGTTCATTTTTTACACAATTGGTTTAGCAGACTCGAGCTTAGGTCTCCTCTCCACTCTAGACTCTAGCGATGGTATACAACCTTCACTTTACGTCTGTATGCATTCGTTCGACAGCAAAAGCCATTTAGAAGAATTGTTTTTAATTAAATAAAATGAAGGAGTAATTTCTGGCAATGAGGCTGCAGGCTACATACCTACAAATTACTCTCTAACTGTCGTCGACGGAAAAAGAAGAAAGACTCACGCATTCCCAATCAATTCGCACCGACGTACGAGCAAATGCGACAACTAAGGTAACCTCTACTCATAAGTGAACATCATAAAGTGGAGATTTTTTATGTATCTATGGGCGGGACTTTGGATTCGGGATTCAATCTCTACTCCAATTAAGTTGTTTGCTGAAATTTTGCTCATTTACTACGTGCTCGGCGGTGAACGAAAACATCGCGAGGAAACCTAAATGTCTTAGAAACTTTTTTATATATAAAGTCCGCCCATCTGCACTAGGACGAGTGTCGGACTATGTCCTTGTAATATCTTGACAGGAAGGATGGGAGGGGGACGTATGAAGCACACTGTTTTTTTTCTGTTTTCTTTCGTGTGCGACACTAAATACTCTAACAAAAACTATTCTAAATATTTAACGGCTACCGTTCTTTAAGAAAAGTAACGATGAAGCGGTTGCACCGCGACATTACAGAAGTAATAGTAGAAAAGTCCTTAACAATAGTTACAGAAAACACTTGCACAAACAGTATAGTTTTACATCGGTAGTTGCACCGCGACTGGAGGCGCGCGCGCACCTGCCTCACTTCACGAAAACAACCTTCTGTCCACCCCCTTTTAACCGGTGAGATTGGTGTCATTGGCGAGAGGACAACCCGAGCGGTATGAGCAAACTATATTCGCTAGTTAGTTTGTTCGCCCCGACTCGTGTCGTTTTAAAGCCACAAATCTTCGTGCACCGGCGACGTGACACACGAGTTCCGACGACCAGAACGTATGTAATTTTATATATTATTTATTTATTGAAACCAACCAATTTTATAAAAAATATTAGAAATCCGATGTATAATTAATTCATTATAACACAAATTAAATAGAGAAATTATTCCAAGCAGTCTTTGTCACTTCCAAATTTAAAATATCTATATGTCAATATCTATTTCAATCGGAAATGTTTTTTCAGAATTAAATTTGTTTAATATATTAACAACTGCTTACCCAATAATGTAATAATAGTAATGTAAAATTAAGGAAATCCTATGATATATTATAAACGTGGCGTTGCGTTTCTTTGCTCGGTCACCACGTAGTAACACGCTTTATGATTACAGAAATGAAACAATAAAAACAGTAACACATTAAAATGCTCATTAAAGAACATTCTGTGTGTGACATAACACTCACTTATGAATTGTTAAACAGCGGAGTACATCATGAGATACTAAGAGTGTATACTTAAATAGAGACGGAATGATTAGGTGGAAAAAGTGCCTTTCCACTGCCACGCAGAAGAAAGGGAATCTGGTCATATTGCATGAATGACATGTCCAGAAGATATAAAGTGCAAGCAAATAGTGCCTTAAGATTAAAAAAGCAGATCCCACGTAGGGGGAAGAGGCGATGACAAAGAAAATCGTCCACTATTTCGGCGCAGTAATTCTGTCGCCACCAGTAGTGTGCAGATGTGTATCTAGGACTGCATTTCCACTTAACAACAGGTGGGTTCGTAGTCAAGCGCTTGCTTAGAAAGTATTTAAAAAAAGATATAACTGTGTTCCCGATCTGAGGGCAGCACTAACGAGACTATGGACCAAATCATCTTCGGCCAGATCTGCGATAACACCAATTCGAAAGTCATTACATACTGCCGAAGACGGCAACAGGGTGGCAAGCGATCGTCCGCGACATCATTCGTGGAGCAATCTTCAGAAATGAGGAAGACGACACAAGGCAGAGGAGGATTAAGTCATATATGTGACAGGGATAGTCCATGGCCGTGCACAGGGCACAAATTTTAGCAAGTGATTTTTTTGTACTTAAAAAACCGAAAGAACGGCGATTCATTGATACAATCCGATTGGATTCGATTCTATGACTATTGATTTTGATAATTTCTATGTGTTAGCTTGACACAAAATAATATATGTTATCGTTCTGTGACAAACATTTCAAAGATATTGCAAAGAATATCGAACGTGCACACATCGTGTTTGTGCCGAAATAGTGTCAATCACTTAAAGCCTTCCCTCGCTGTTGTTTGATGTTAACGATCGATGGACTTTCAATATCATATTACCTACAATGAATACCACACTATATCACAGAGTAGATATAGACGAAAGCTCTATCCAGTTATCAGGTATACTCGTAATACGTTTCTCGAAGCCTTTAAATAAAAAGACAAATTGTCACAAACAGTCAGATAGTCGCACAACTAGCGATGGAAAGAACTATGCACGGCGTTTCACTAAGGGATACAATCCGAAACGAAGAAATTCGACTGAGAACAAAGGTAGTCGACATAGCTCTTAAAATCAGTAAGTTGAAGTGGAAGTGGGCCGGAAACGTCTGCCGAGTCAGTGATGGCATTACGTGGCATGGCATAGGTTGCTGCAGACCGCTTAGAATAGCCGGAAGTGGCTGGATGCGGAAAGCGTAGGATCGTACGTGGAAGGCATTGGGGAAGGCCTATGTCCAGCAGTGCATAGACACAGGCTGATGATAATGATGAATACAGATATCCCATAATCTCAAGAGCGCTATTTTCGTGCCACTGAAAGTAATATATATCTTCATATTCCTGTCACACTGATTTCTCACTCGATAATGGAATACTTATCTCTGGAATGAGTTGACAACAAATGTACGTACAGCTTGAACTACATTCATATCCTTACTCTGGAATGTAAATCCTAAAGATGAAATAGTTTTAAAGTTACCTTTTTGTATCCCTATCCACCTTTATTTATATCTATTTAGTTAAATAGGTTATATATGTATGTTTTTATTGTTACATTTAATTCTTATGGTTTTAATTTATTGATATTTATGTTTGCTTTTTTGCATCCGTTACTTTGTCTGTCCACAACTCCAAGGTAGACTGGCAGAAAATGGCCTTCTGGCATCAAGTCCGCCATATAGTACACTTTTATTTTGTAAAAAGATTAAATGCATAGATATATTACAATACATTATTCATATAAATATACAATAGATTCGCAGGTAGAAATACAACTATGGATACTGTATACTGGATGCTGGACAGAAGCCAGGTCGTCTTTTAATTCTTGTATATATTTAGTGTACCCTTATTTATATAAATAATGCGGACGTACTCTCTCATACCCGTGATAATTAGTTATTGAAATATTGAATTGACCTGTGGTCAAATCTAATAAACTTAATTTAAAAAAAAAACAGCGTACTAAGATGCCGTCACACAGCAAACAGCTTATCGGGTCATTTCGAAAATTCTCTTCGGAAACAATGTGGTCGTAAAATGTGCGCACACTAAGTAGGCCGCCGCCTCCTTGCCGCGCGTGGCACGACGCCCTCGGTGTATTGAAATTTGTGGCAACATTCATTCAACTACAGTCAGTATTCAAAGGGACTCATTTTTTCCTTATTTTTAACGAATTGCGCTGGGGGTGGGCTTAGCCAGACTACACTCTACTTATTGTACATACAGTTTTCGTATTTTTAACTATATCAATCCTCGGAAAATGAGATTTATTTATCAAGTTGGTTTTATAACTGAAAAGTTAAAGTAACTTTCTAACCAAACTAAAATATATGCATACATATATACATATGACTAGGATAACATAGCTTCCTATGTTAGTTACAGAGTTCTTAATATCAGTTTAATATTCTCATTATATACATTTAATCAAATATATATCATTTTACATTTTAAAAGATTTATGACGTTTCTTTCATCTCGTTTCTCAAGCATCGTCTCGTGCCTAAGTGTTTAAGCAGCTTGTCTCAAGTTGTGTGTGTCTCTCTTTTGGTCTCGGTTAGTTCTTACAAAAATATCACTTGCTGAAAATCTGTCACTCTATGACACCTTAATTTGGACAGTAGTGGCCGTCTCCTGGCTGTGCGAAGAAACTGAGTTAATTTTGAATAATTAATGTAAAATTAAATGACGTTGACTTGAAATAAGCATCAATAAAGCTACCCAGTTATATTGCATAACTCCTAACGCAAAAAACACGAAATAAAATAATACAATTGAAGAGAAAAAATAAGCTAAGAGTAAATCTTATTTCTTCGTATTTTCAGAGATAAAAGCAGTCTTGTATAAAGGTTTATTTGGATTTTTCTTTTGTAATGTTGATCCGTTGGTAACCTTCTATTTGTACGGTTAAGATTAAGAAAGCCTAATAAATTAAATGAAAAAGAGGATAGCTCTAGTATTAATTCTTATAAATGAAAATTTTAAACTTTCCTGTGTGACAGCTTTTATATTTGTTAGGCATCCATGAGAATGCTGACACAGTCAGATAACGATAGGACAGGGTAAAAATAGGTTTTCAAATAATTCAAGCAGAAATCGTTAGAGTCAATTACCTAAAAGTAAGGAGGTCATTGATTCTTTTAACGCATATAGCGAAAACATTGGCATTATATGCACGCTGTACGGTTACACGCGGTTTACGGACTTCTATTATTATTCTAAAAGAGATTCTTTCATGATATCGCACAGCGACTTCAAATTCCCGCCAACCGACGATTGAAAATAGATAAAAATATGTATTTTTAATTGAATCCATTTTACAATGTACTGAAACGCCTGTACGTTCATTATAAAAAAGCTAATTTCCATGGCGTAAAATTATCCGACCGCTTATCGGTGCAATAAAAGATTTCAAGTGGAGAAAGAAATCATTCGTACAGCCATAAAAAGCGGCCGCCATACAAGCGCGCCGTTACAGCGTGGCTAATCAAACTAGCTGTTTTCAGGCGAGATTGGTATTGTGAAATGAGGTCCGTTATCGAGCTTTTGGCTTTTATGGAATTTGTTATGGTCGCCTTTAAGTACTGTGCTGTACATTATGTACATAGTGGAGGGTTGTGAAACTACATCGACCATTTTTTAATACTTTATAGACGATTACTTGAGCACATTCCTACAGTATATAAAAAAATTATCAAGAGATTATCTTACTCCGTTGATGTCTTCAACATAATATAGCAGTTATAGCAACGGTCGCGTTTAGCTGTTCATTGCGCGCTGGCACACCATTTTCTTATAGCGTGTTGTCAACAGTATTTTTAATATTTCAGTGTGAAACAAAACTCTGTGTTTTGTTGACGTTCTTTCTAGCTTCATGCGATGTGTGTGTACCAAGGTTAGGGTATGATGTGGCTAACATACCCAAAAGGGCAAAAGTCCATAAGAAAAAACTCTATGCTGGTTAGTTGGAGATCGTTCTTCATGGTCGTCTATGATGAAAGTCTCTGCACAGGATACGGACGAGACGAAAGATGTGTGTTGATTTTCGAAAGACAAGGTCCAAATGCCAATAAAATTATAATGGGACCTAATTGAAACTAACGAGCGAAAAACGGATTTGTAAAATGTATATTCATAGAAAATAACTAAATATTGAATGAAACTAATGAGAAAATAATTCTTTGAATGAAAATGTAGCTCACAATGTGAACAGAAATGCGACATACACGTATCGTTATTTATAATCAATTAGACAACCCGAACCAATTACGTGTCGTAAACAGTGAGACGCAGTTGCAGTCTAGATAAAGTGTTAGGGCGCCCTGCATTCTACGATAATAGTCAACATACATCACATACATCTCACATATCACAGAAAGGTTTTCTCCCTCTTATCCACAAAACTCCTCGCGCTGAAATAGATAAAGTAACTAAATATCGTAAGTAAAATAATTCGCCATAACATATTTTTTTATTATTTAAATTGTTTTTATTTTTTTTTAATAAAATATAGCGATATGGCAACACTTTATTTGTCTAATGTCCGATTGGAAAATAAATAATAAAATTACGTACATATCTAATCGTATGCACAAAAGAATTTTGTAAAAGATAAATGTTATTTTTTAAATGAAATAATTGTAGGTCCACGAACTGTACCTTATCTCTAAAATGTAAATATAATTCTAGTCATTTTTCGCTTAAAACTGTGCCAGAAGTTTATGTTGAAGAATGCAAGAATGAACCAGTACGAAACATAAAATAACACGACTCCGCAGAATGTCCATGTCTGATGATAGATAATTCTACGTTACCTTAGTTTTTGGAGTGTTTGAGAAATATGAATTCAATCAACTCGATCGATACACCACATGTGCTATGTAGGCCATCTACAGTACTTGGCGACAGTAATTAATGGAGAATTTTTTATCAGTTAGCAAGCAATAGATATTCTTTGGCAACTTTGATTCTATACAGTTTTTTTATAGGCAAGAGTACGGTCTACATACACCACCCTGAAGGTTTTCGTCTTGGCGTGTCGGAGGAACTCCGTGGCCCTGGCCGCCAATTAAATTTACTTATTGCCGCCACGTAATCACGTAGAAGCTTAGATGGCTCTCGGAGCTCTCACACCTTCCACGCCAGCAGAGCATCATCATTGGCAGGTCCTATTATCCCGTCAACTTCCAGCACACCGACTCGCGGTTCGTTGTGAACTTAACTTGGGATCGTGAATGTTCCGCCGGTACATAATGATGACGTAGTTGTTACATGAAAACAAGAGATATTTGAATAAATAAAACACGTATTCGGAAATTAATTTATTGGCGTATAACATGCATGCTTAAGTAATACAAAATATATTTACCCATCCTTGAAAGTAAAATGGTGGAGGTATAGGATCTTAAGTGAGGGTGGGGACTAATTATCGCGTCAGTATTCGATAGTGATCCATTATGCTTAAAGCAAATATAAGACATTTTTTCAAGATTCCAATTAAAATGGCGTTCAACTGCGAGTCGGTTGCGTCATCGCTCACAGAAGACTTGACCGCGTTATTTCCAGACGGTAGTCCAGCGAGTGTCGGCTCAGTACTTACACCAGCACATTTATAATTAATTAGCTACTTTACACTATATTTAGTTGTACTAAACGTAATGGCATTGAACGAACGTGCATTTACTACATTTTCAACTAATTAAAATATTTACATAATATTTAGGTGTTTCATGAAAAAATATGTGAGAATATCTTTTTAAATTCATGTATTGGCAACGTGTTATATATTGAGACATTCGCTCCTGTATCCTACGTCTATATCGGACAGAAAGTTGCAACATTTACTTACAATAAATTACGTTCAGGAATAATTAATATACAAACATGAATGTAAACACTTTGCTATTGAACATTGTTTACATCTGTAAACTTTATTATCAATTTACTGTCCAATTGTATACATAATGTATACAAATTTAAACCTAGAAATATAATGTAGAAGTATTCGAACCTATTAAAACATATCGTAACATATAAAATCATACAACAAAGGTTACTACAAAACTATTGAGCTACTTTATCTGTGATTTACGTAGATAATTACTCACGCTGATAACATAGGAAGGTAGGCACATATATAATTTCTTAAGAAAAACATACTTTTAAGTATTTGTATATTTAAATTATATTTTTTTAACAAATCATCCTACGTATGATACTATAAAAATAATATAGCTTTTATAAAGATATACAAACATATACACAGATCCTAACCAGCTGAAACGGGAAGTCACGGCGGATTGTCGTTGTTTACCACAAATGTTGTTACATGCTCAAGTTATTGAATTGCAGAACTATTAAAGATATGAAGACTCAATGAGGATTTCAATCCTGAACACTTTCTAACGCGAACATGCATTCATCTACAAACATTTAGTAGATAAGGGACAATATATTATAAATGTATGTCGTAACCGACGCGATACTAGCGCTACCAAAGCCACACTAGCGACATTGGCGGCATTTGGGAAAAACACTTCTACGGTGACTGTCGGATAGAGCAGTTGAACCATCATAAATCATCATGGACGCCAGTGACATCAGTGGCTTATTTCATCACACCGATGGCTACGTGCCGACATGTATATACTGCATCGGATCAGAAACAGAAGTTAGAAAAGTTAGACACAAAAGACATCACTAATTATCTTTCACAAACGTCGATGTTACATGAAGTTATGAATTTGATATAAGAATTTAGACAATGTTTACCAATTAATGGATGTTCTACGGACGAAATGATTTTGAGAGGGAGAGACGGAGTAAGACTGCAACACATACAACTCGTACTAGGGATGTCACACAGTTTTCAACACCAACTTATCATCACTATGTTACTCGTTCCAAGTTCCGCTCAACGCTACAGTTACCTGTCGCCAACTACACCTGTCTTTATATTTGTATATCTTTGAGTCTATAGAACATTGATTTCCTTAAAATCTAAAAATAGATGAATTTGTTATTATTACAATATATTTATATATAACCACTTTTCATTATAAAACTCCTTAACAATAGAAATAGGACATAAAACTGTTCATAACCTTCTGTTTCAACTCTACTACGACTTTGTACCAACTTACCCCTACCAACACCTTACTTATTTTTTACTAGAATTCAAAATATATACTTTCCCATTTTTTAATTTAAAATTCCTCATGATCCCACTTTTACGTGTAAAAGATCCCATTTTCACATCAAACCAGAGATTTAACTGAACCAGTTGGTCTGCCGTATGCTTATTATAACAATTTTATACTGTTAACAAAATATATGATACTAAATGTAATTCTAGTAGTGTCGCCACATTTCAAATTTGTTAAATAAACTCTTCTCGAACGTCATAACTTGCAACATTCTAAACCTCTATCTTATCGTTATAATTTTCTATTAAATATTACACTCCAAATGAGGCCGTCAGCACAAAAGCCTAAACCTCAATTTTTCAAATGTCTCTACGACAAGTGATCAAATAATAAGTCTAAAATGTTGTTGATGATGAAATGATGTAAAATTGTCATTAGAATAGTTTTTTTAATCCTATTTTAATAATAAAATTTATTTTATTACTATTTAGATCAATTGTTTTATTTTTGAATCGATCGATCAAGCATTGGCTATGAATTATCTAATTCTAAAATTATATTTTTTTTATTACATAAATTATGTTAATAGACGGTTACAGCCTACACCAATTCCTTTAGTAGTGTTAAGGGCCAATTTATTTAATGATCCTGACTAATATAACAACCATATCGACTGCATTGTTCCACAGTAATTGATTTATAGAAATAAAGTACAATTTTTAACTTGTCAATTGAAATATAGGATTTCATTCACATGATTGAATATTCATGGCAACTTCCCAATATTATATGCAAGGTCTTTGGACACAACATTGATATTGATAGTAATTATCAGCTTTTTCCTACTAAATGCCATTTGCTCATTGCCCAAGTTATAATACTGATGCAATGGTAGATGTGTAACAAACAGATGCGTGAATGTTGTTGTCAACAAAATTCTATAGACCTAGATTCCCTACTTTAATTTTTAAAGCGAAAACTTAATTGTAAAAAAAAGGTTGAATAGAAATTCATTTAGATTTTTACAAACCTGTCATATTCATGTATAGATATGGCAATTTTTGTAATAAAAATCACTTTCTAAGCAAGTGCTTCACCACGATCCCACTTGATGTTAAGTGGAATTGCAGTCCTGGGTGGTAAGCCGCACTAGTTTAGTAAATACCTATTCACTCTACCCTTCAAGATAACTACATTATAATAGGAGGGCAAACTATTCCAGTCCCTTGGCGTATGAATAATGAAAGACGAAGCAAAACGCTTCGTTCTGGTTTGAGGCTATTCAAAAGATGAAAGTTTTCGCTGCATTATTAGCTTTAACTTCACGTCTCTTTCGCTACATCTCCTGCATACCACACAGACCAGAACTGAGGTTGTATGAAGCATCTTGAAATCTTTATATGTATTCCTCTTCGTCCCTTCACAGGTGAGGATCGTGACTATCTACGTGATTTAGACCATTTTGTAGGCAGGGCCACGTTTGCCGTCCACTTTGCCTAGAATGCTTCTCCAGACAGTACTTTGAAGACCACTCAATTCAATTATTGGCTGCATATTTTAGATAGCCTTGTATATCTATTACATTTGATATAATATAGCAGCACAACGTGTAGCGAGCAACACCTGCTGCAATGATAATATGTCTATAATTGTGTTCATTTGAAGCGAGTTTGTAAAACTATTAAAAATATTTGTAAGAAATAACATGTACACAACAGGAACTGTTTTGATGTTTTTTAAGTAACATTGGGAACAGCATGTATTAGTCACTCACATATATTGAGGCGTCTTCACCCTCATGTGTGAGTGCAACAGCGTTTGGATGTTAAAAGTGATCACAATAACTGTATTGCACAATTTACGGAACAAAATTTATAATCTTGTTACGTGGAGCTCTGCAGCGAATAGAAAACTAATATATGTATTCATTGTGTGAGAACCGCTAGTATCTAGGCAAACCTAGACTAGGTTTTAAGATACTAATAGTCTATGTACACAATAATGACGAATCATGTGGTGAACTTTTAAGTTTAAGTTATCATGGTGGGCGTTCGTAGTGGTAGTTGTGTGTCTGTCGGCCCCTATGCGAGCGGCGCGGCGCCCGCGGGCCCCGGCTCGCATCACCGGGACGGGCAGGAGCTGGCGGCCGACTTGCCGCTCAGGCACGAGAACCCGCTGGCACCGGACTGCAGGCTGGACATGGAGCCCCTGCGACAATGCACACTAGTGTAAAAACATTAACTGAACCATAACATTTAGTTACATAGAAACATGACAGATAGACAGACCCTTTATGCACCTGATATACAGCCATTTGGCATTAAGCCATTCATTTGACATAAGCAATGCGATCAGGAAAATATTTCGATCCAATTTACTCTGTAATTTAAGAATTTTAGAAATAACAGACTCGAAATATCAACGTTTTCGACGGTCAATAACGCTTTGGGCACCAGTGAAGGTCTACCGTTTACCGTAGGGACTACTTGAAGCGTGACGTCTTGTGCTTGGCCGAAGAGGCCTACTGGGCTGGGGATCGGCCACGCAGCAGCTTTTGTTGCATGTAATTCTTTGACTCGTCCGGAGTGTGAAGCAACCCAGTCCTCCTCTCCTGCTCCTCTTTACCTAGCAGAAATGAAAAGCAGGCAACGCACCTGCAACTCCTTTGGCGATGTGGACGTTCGTAGGCGTCGGTGATAACTTAACATCTGGTGACCCCTTTGCTGGACGGTCTATCTAAAAGAAACAAGTGTGATTTAGACCACACGACTGAAGTAAAGTTTCTCTCTTTTGCCCCTAATAATAATATAGGAAGCGTAACTCCGACTCTTTCTGTCGTTAACTTATCTCCTTCTCAACTTCCATCCGCCTCGGCCGATCACACTTTTCGTCACGCTTTCACCAGCTTACTACAGTCGAGCGTGTATTAAGATGTTTTAATTCAAAAACAACTGTCAAACATCTAATAGGCACTGCTTCGACGAACACCTAAGATACATGTCGCAGTGCGGAGGTCGCTTGCCGGCAGCGGGTGTGATGCTCACTTGTACTGGTGGGAGGCGAGGGTCTCGTGGAAGTACATGAGCTGTGCGGCGCGGTGCGTGGTGTCCAGCAGCTCGCTACGCCACTGCAGCACGTAGCTGCCGCACTCCGACATCACGTGGGAGCCCTGCAGGGAACAGCGTGTTAAATAAAGCTATGTGGATTTTTATTAAACAACATCCTAATTTTTCACATCAAGAAAATAAAATCTAATGCTAAGCACTCCACTGCAGTACTTAATAATGTACTATGTGATATGTCCGCAGCCAATACAGCAGGGTACGTATGTATAAGACATTCGCAGCGCACCTGTATGCTCTCGCCGTCGTGACACACGAGCGTGGGCTCCACGCGCAGGTAGTGCTGCCCCTCGCGCCAGCCGCGCGCCTCCAGCTGCTGCAGCAACGACCTGGGCTCATCTCCGCCGCCGACACACAGGGCTGAGAACACAGGTGCACGTTATATTACTTATCATAATAATTTACCAAAAAATATAAGAGAAAGAGTGTAGGATATGGCGAGTCTATCCTACACTAGACACAAGGTAATTTTGTTCGCCTTGGAGAAAGCAATTCCACTAGCGGGGATAAGACGAAATGTGGAACACATACCTCTTCTGATGTATCAGTCGTAAGGTCTACCTGTTAAATCCCCCTTGCAGTTCTGAAATCAGTGGCCATAACATATGGTGATGTGGAAACCAATCTGAAATCTGCTTATTGGTGATTAAAGTCACAGGGTGACGAGATGCAGCATATTTTACAAAATATATTTTTCATTTGCATTTCCAGCAAATTTCTCAGAAATACAGAACGTGGACGTCGCATATTCTTTACAGAGGCATATATTTGTCTTTTAGTTGACAGATGGTGGCGGGAGGTGGAAGAGGGTGTGTGGGGGGTGGTCACCGGTGGCGGCGTGGTCAGGCGCAGGCAGCTCGTGCGTGGTGTGGAACACGGTGAACCCGATGTCGTGGCGCAGCACGTCGAAGTCCCACGTGAGCACGCTCTGCGGGTCGCGGTTGGACACCACCACCTCGTGCACCTGCCCAATGGTAACTTTGATAAATCAATAATATGGGTATAGGCTGCAGTAATAAGGCAAGGGCCGGTACCGACCTGTCCTTTGGCCAAGCTGACGGAGCGGTAGATGCTGTCCTCGCTGAGCGGGTCCCCGTCGCGCTCCGTGAACGCTCCGCTCACGTACAGACTCTTGGGCACCAGGCCACCCTCGTGCACGAAGCTCTACGATAATTACTTAATTTGTTACTTCCATTAGACAAACACAAAGATATCACAGAACGGAGAACGTTTACTATTAAATTTTGAATTAAGTTATTAGATTCCAAATATGAAAGTTTTTATTATTTTTTGTATTTATTATTTGCCAATTTTATTTTATTTTTTTGAATCTACAAAGATTAGCCGGAAAAGCTGGATGTAGACTGTTTCGGCGGATTGAGTGGTAGCACAGTTCGTAGATCGCATAGCCTGAACCTCTATTGTAATAACACGACACAAAGGTGAGGGGTAACTTCGATTTAAACGGTTACTATGTTACGCGTTAACATTCCGATCCGAGGGATTTCGAACCAAGGCTCCGTCGGTTGTTTTTACAGGGATAAGATACCTGCCAGGGTTTGCGGCCGGTTTAAAGAGACTTCACGGCCACGTCATATTTGAGACCTAAATAACTGGGTCAAATGTTGATATCAGTATGTTCTCAGTCTGTCCTTTAAAAATATGTGTCCCACTACAACTTGAGTTTTTAACTTCCAGGCGACGTGTAGTGCACCTTGCGATCTAGTGCGTATCGGTACTTAGTTATGCAGTGTGTGGTGTAATTTGCATTGTTATAATTAAAAGATAAAATAAAATGTTAGGTTTCAATTGATCTCTACATGGCTACTGACGTATACTTGTGAAATTTCGCTAGTTAAAAGATATGTATTGGTCAGCGGACGCACACTAGCGCCATGGTGTACACACACAAGCTGCAACATTTAAGTCAGGAACTAACCCTAGCTATCATTCATTCCTGGAATTCCCTTTTATTTCCTGTTGATACTATGTACAGTAGAAACTTAGGAAGACTCAAAAATTATATTTATAGAGGATTATTAAGAAATATTTCACTTGTTACAATTGAAGACTCATTCCAACTTTAAACACTTGAACACACGCGATACAAGAGAAACTTTGTGTATTGGTTAAGATATAAGAGAACTAGATGATTACACTATCCAGAGATGGAGAGGCAAAGCGATTAACTATTTTTGTATTGATTTAAGAAGAAAAGAACGAAAGAGTATTTAATGGAACATTAAAGTTACGATATAAGATAAATTTTTGAAGTGAAATTTGAAATATTATGAAAAGAAAAAGTACATGGTATCAATCTAATCATAATTGGAAAGCTGCTGCAAGCACAATCTGCTTTAATCAAAATCTGCCCTGATCCTTCCGATACTGTCTCCGGATCTGTAATGTTCTTACTATACGAAGGCGTGTAGTATGCGGACAAAAGCAACAAAGGTTCGAAACAATTGGAGCATGTGTAGACATGGGACAGGTCGACAGCACAACACAGCACAGGTAACGAACAGGTGTTAGAGCGGTAATCAGCGAGGGCTCACGCGTACAGCGTCGTAACACTCCTGCGGCACGTACCACCAGACCCCTACCAACTGCGTCTGCGCATGTCCCAAACAACTTGATAACCTCTCATATGTATTCACTATAACTTGTTCATTATTGCACGACAATTTGTATAAACAATTTCTTTAATAAGTTTTAGCGGGATTCTTCCACGTACTATTAACCTGTGAAACCAGTTATCACCAGCGGCGTTTTTAGTACGATTGGGGATTTTCAAGTAACGATCCTACTCCATTCTCAAAGGCCATCAACGCACCTGCACCTCCTCCGGTGCTGTTGATGTTCATGGTCGACGGTGATCACTTAAGACCAGGGGAGCCGTAAGCTATTTTGTCCTTCTTCATATAAAAACTAACAACTTTCAAATTCTATTCGATACGCAAACCTTTTTTAAGGGCTGCGTATGCAGTAACATTTTATATTTATATCCCTTCAGAAACTACAAAGCATAAGAATGCACTGTAGGCGTAATCAATTGGGAATGTTCTATACTATAAAATGCTAATACTAAATTAGGCTAGGAACACTAGAGGTCTCAGAGCACTACCTTGCAGGGTCCCCCGAGGAAATCGGGGATGAGGTCCTTCGGGATGTAGTCCAGAAGGCCGCCAGGCTGCAGGTAATCTTTACCGCCATAGAACAAGAACTTGCTCCGGGTATTCTCATCTGAAAATAATTGAGCTCGATGTTATTTATTAAAATAATTACAATAACTTATGGCTTATGATTGCACAGCTGCCAGAGCCAAATCATTTCAACTGAGCTAAACAGTTAATGTCTACCAATATTTAGTTAAGAACTTATTCTCTATAACCGATGTCAGGAACGTTGCTGGAGTTTCTTTGGTCACTTCTTCGCTAAGTACCAACGCTTCCCGTAATAACCCATAAAGCCAGTTAGCTATTTGAATGTCTTGATAATTTTACGATAAATGTTACCGACCGAGTCGTGATCTCTCTAAGGCGCCTTCTGATAGGAATGCTATCTCTCCTTCTATCTTCACAATCTAATATCCCCCACTCAAATTTTCTGATCACACCTTCGTAACGCATTCTCCAACGTACTGCCCAAGCGAAGCGTGCGTAGTTTTAAAAAAAAAGTAAGGGGTACAAATTGTGATGTTGATAAAAACAAATTTTCACCAGTATGTTAAAGTTGGGGAACTTTATCAGTGATATGGGGCAATGACGTCACAGTGTGGGCGTTGCGGGGACATAACGCCTACGCATCGCGGCACACGTCATATTGAAATTTATTGGACACGTATTACCAGGCTACTTTGTGTTGTGCACTCACAGCCTCTACTACGTGACTTAATTTCGTTACTAGCCGACGAACCTGTGGTGAAAATTTTAATGATTTTTTTTAACTAATTATTTTTAATAAATCCTACACAACACGAAGCAATTAGTTTTTAGACTGTGGAACGATCGTTTCAATTGCAAGCTGTAAACTTTAATGGTAATAGGTCTTCCTGGTTTCCTTCATCCTCGTGATAGTTTCAGTTTTGAGAAAGTATATCTTTGATGAAATTTAAGAGGAAATTATTATAAATATATTTAAAAAAAAAGAAAGCTAGCACTATTTCTTTTTTTTTCAGAATGATTACTAACAATCTTGTTAACCATTCCAACTAAGCTTAAGCTTGTGCTAGGACATGGTTCACGGCAATAGTCGAATGGTGGATTCAAACCTACGACCTTACGATTCGCAGGTCGTGCCCTTAACCATTAGGCTATTATATATATATATATATATATAAATAAATTAAATATAATTTTGATGAAACTTTGTGGAGTAAACCGTTTTTGCCACGATAATTGCGCGGACGGAGAAGAGTGAAAATTCCCACACGCAAACTTTATTCAGGAAAGGAGTGTACAATGCTAATATATTTTTTAATAATTCATAGAAAATTAATTAAACCAATAAAAAAAACATTACGCACACTACCGTGCGATTGATTCATATATGTGTGTTAACAGTGTGTTCTACAGTTCCTCGGCGACGGTTATGTACTTATGGTAAATGAAGACTGCTAGATAGTTAATATATACATTGTGATTTCAATACTCTCACTTCTGTCGACGACACGACGACCGCTAGTAAGGATAAATGTAGAAACTTTTGTAAATGCTCACCGATGAAGGTGCTAACGATCGTCCACAAAATGGGGAAAACACGCGGCGCTCTCACGATCAGCACCCGGCCCATGGTCTCCGGGTAGTTGGCTTCCACTATCTGTATGATGCGCAGCAGCGCTCTGACTCCAGGCCTCCACAGGTGTCGCATGTTGAGGCCGTCCAGGTCTACCAGCAGACTCCACGCTTGCACCGCGTGTTCGGAGGACCTGGTCGCCTCCTCCAGCAGTTTTAGACCCTCTTCACACACGTGAAGTGTCTTTAAAATATATATTTTTTAGTATTTGATGCGTCACTGATCTAATTTATATCGGGACATATTTTACGTTATGTAATACATTGACGCAATACTTTCACCATCCGACTTCATCACGCACTTCTGGATTTTATTCTTTTGTTGTACACATCACTTAAACCTGACCGAAGAGCTAAAGTGCTTTGTCTTTCATTATTCTTACAGTAAAGGACGAAGTCTTTTCTTTCCCTCCGATTATAATTTAGGCGTATTCAAGGGTAGAGGGTCCAGTACTGCATTTCCACTTATCATCAGGTGGGATCGTGATAAAACACTTGCTTAGAAAGTATAAAAAATTACGGGAGAGAGCTTAAAAAATAATCATATATTAAATAAAAACACTTTAAGCAATTGAAAATATAAAATAAGTGATAGCTTAATTGAAGAAGTTGTTGAATCTCATTCAAGTTAAAACAAAGTTATTTTATTAAGGTCGAGTTATTTCACATTGGTGCGCGGTTAACGACGGCGCCGCATAGTTTCAATTTGAAGCGATAACTTGGAGCTCGCGTTACATAACCGCAACTTGAAATATTCAACGTTTAGGGTTGGATTGTAAAAACTTTTATATGTAGGTTTCTTCCAAACGTTTATTTTGGGACAAAAGCATTTAATTCTTGTTTTATTTTATTTATAAATTCTCAATTTCAAATCCGTTACGAAAGCACAGTAGAAAATTTAGACACCAGAATAGAATACAATATAATAAAAGAAGAATATAAAATAAAAAGACAAAATTTTTACCCCATTGAATATTTTATTGGAGTCACAGTTCCACCTCCTTGGGCCCCTGGGGGCATAATGCCAATGCAAGGCTTCTGTTCTGTTTCCAGGAAATCACTTACGTAAAATGCTAAGAAATTTTCGTAAATATTTGAATTGTAAAAACCTATCAGCCCCAAAAAAACCTTCCACGCGTAGATTTTCAGGATCATATGACTGTTATATATAGTTCATTATCATTTCATAAGGTAAGGTCCTAACACAGTTCTTTCTGTTTTATTAAACGTGTAACCATGAGTGTTATAACAGTGGTACACTTACCAACTTTAGGAGGCCGTCCTCACCGATCGACTTCAGCAAGCCTTTGACATCCATCTGACCTAGACGCAGGATGTACAGCGGACGCCCGTCTGTGCAAACAAATGCAGGTCAGCTAAATATGTTAGGAATGATCAGATCATTGTTGGGGAGTGAGGCTTTTATTAAAATAGACAGTACAAGTATTATGAGACAAAAACCGACATCAAATCAAATGAATGACTCTCTTTTATTTTTCAAGTATCATAGTATCTGATAAAGTCTGTCACACAGTCTCTTTCTTCTTCCACCTTCTTGCTTACCATCGTTGAAAAATACTTATCTAATCTATAAACCTATCAGTATCTTAATCAACAATCATTCTTTCATTCGATTTCTAGGAATTCCCTGAAATAACTTTAAAACCCGCGGTCCGTGGATGGATGGATAGATGTTTGTATTATAATCACGTCAGAAGGCTGAACGGACCTGGATGAAATTTGGCACGGAGATATAGTTTGGAATAGGACATAGGCTACGTTTTATTTAACCGACTTGATGAGAAGGATGTTATTGATCAGGTACAAAATGTAAATTATAAATTGGTTGCATACTCTAGTAATAATGCAAGGACCAGTGTAGAACCTTTGTCGTGATGATGCCAGCCACCGGGGAAGTACTGTTTCACGACGTCTGGCGTCTCGTACTCGGAGAGCAGACGGTCCACCTGGTGCTTCTTGCGCCACAGCAGCGACTGGGACAGCATCTCCCGCGCCTTCTCCACACCGAAGTCGCGCGCGCGGAGAAAACGCAGGAGGGTCGTGTCGCTGGGTACCTGCTCATTGTAATAAGGGGATGAGAAAACTTTTTTCTAAACTGTTAAAAGTCACTTCATATAACATCTTAATTGATTGAATAAACCCTTTTTCTGTATAGAAATAAAGAAGAAAGTGGTCTACCTAATGTTAACTGAACACAGCCCCCTAATATTTTCACATCATCAGGCCAACGCCATGACGTTTGATCAGGCTATTCATATTTAGGCGAATTTTTAAGGATATAATTAAGATTTTAATATACCGGACTGTTTAAATTTCATTTTTATTGACTTGACAATAATATTTCGAGTTTCTTTGTACTGCTTTAAACTGTTAGTGCTTCCAACGAATAGTTTACAATGTAGATATACTAAACTAAAACATCGACTGCTTCACATTGACAAAATCACGTATAACCCAAAAATTAGTAATTAAAAATAAGTTCAATACACGGCGATCATAAGACGTCCCCAATTCGAAGCAATGACGTAAAATTGTGTTCGTTAACGACTCGTACTTTACCGCAGCGAATATCCTACGATTATTAATAGAACTTCCAGCCTCAAGGTCGCGCCGGGCCTGCGAGAGCCTGTATTTTAACTCTGACATTTACGTTTTCTATCCTTTTCTACTTTTTTTGAGGACTTTTGTGTGTTTCGAACATGTGTATTGTGCTAGGAGATGGTTCACGCCAATAGACGAATGGTGGATTCGAACCAACGACCTTAAGATTACCGCACACGACGCAAACTGTACCCTAAGCCTTTAGGCTATCTATCTGTGGGTAGATTGATGCGAGTCTATGGTTTATCCAACACACTGCCTACACGATGGCATACTTTATTGTTGCGCTGTTAATAGCGCTGCAGCCTGTGAAATTATTTAACGAACGAGACCTACAATATTTGGAGACTCTCAAGGAGACATGCGCAAGCGGAGTAATATAGCAGCATAATATATGTCATAATCTTTTGTAGCATTACATTGCTAGCTATTCCGTAAATGTGATATTATGTAATTCTATGGTAGAATGCTATAGAACAAAATTTGTATTGCGAATGTGAACTCCGACTAATCATATTCCTGAGGTACAAAAATAGTTCATATAGAATTAAGAAGAGGAGACCTGAGTAACGAAAACTCGGACTACTTCCACATACACCGGCCATAGAAGCCAAATTAGAACTTCCTATCGATCTAAGGTTTTTCACCGCTGCACAGTAACTAAAGTAGACAGCGCGTGGCCACGCCGTTACGCAATCCAATTCTGTAGTCGTATGTACGTGTGCTGTTTACCGAGTAAAAATAAAAATGAGTAAGGAAAGTATATAGACCGTAGGTCAAAGCAAGGAAATAACAATACAATGTCAACTGCACAACATTGATGGCTGGCATCGTACGTTTTATGCAATTAGCTATTAGCGGTTGTCTGCAATCAGTGTGGAATGATTACCCACATTTGTTCTTTCTCATATAAATAGCGCAGTTAAAGTCTTATTCAAATCGGCCGCTTCTTCTCTCTTAGCATTTGCACTACACTTCCTGAAGTGGCATTTAAAATTAGCTTAGCTTTGAATATCCCTTAATTATCCGTAACAACCGTCCAAGCCGAGGTTACCCCTCACCGGGGGAACCCTTGTGTCGAGTTACTAGCGATAGAGGTTCAGGCTAAGCGACCTAAGAGCTATACCACCTTCCAATCCGGTGAAGCAGTCAATGCCAGCTTCTCTGGCTATTATGTAATATTAATAGCCCAATTTAAAAAAATATATTAGAGGTCTTACCTTTCCCTTCTGGAGGTCTGCGATCCACTTCCGAAGCTGCAGCAGACGTGACTCCTGCATGGGCGTCAGCTCGCCCAGGTAGCGCTTGATGTACTCGCTGTCCAGCGTGTACTGGTCTGCAACAACAACTACTTACTGTCTACTCAACTCTACCCACGCTACCATAATATACAATTCGGTATATAATAAGCTAGCGCTGGAGCACAATACCACCGAATGTTCACTTTAGGACCTTTGGTAATAGCCTGTAGGTCCTGAGGTACATACGTTATTTCAGATTTTTATAGTTTATACGTATTCTGTCTCACACGATCACACTTTTAGTAACGCATTTATTAGCTTACTCCCCTAGTCAAACGAAGAGAATTTTTACGTCAAAAATATTTGTTGACAACATTGCAACTTTATAATATACCTATATAAAGATACAATGAACGGTTAAATAAAGTGGAAATAGCTAAAACCCAACGCTATAATATATACGGCGTATGGGTGTTGCTGCCATGTACATACATTTGGACCTTTGGAATACTTAAGGCCGGCAAACTGCCCGAAAGCAGTCACGTTAACAGGGGAATACCAAATTTGCTTCAGCCAAGGATGGCGTACAAAATTATTCATGCAGGGCTTGAGTTAACTTGTTTTCCTTGTTCACGTGTGTTAAGGATGAAGACTGATCTTCTCGATTTCCTTGTATCGTGTACTGTGTAGACATTAGCATTTAGCATATTTTATATTTGTGGGTATTTTAAATTATCATATCATTATATTTATTAAATCATAGTTCATTTCTGAGGATCGTGGTCACCCTGTGGGGCTCTGCCTTAAGTGGACAATCTGCCATAATACGCAGCTAGCAATTTTTTTTAAAAAGAATGCTAACAATATTTCTTTTTTTTTTCAGAAATATTACTAATATTCTTGTATATTCTTCCTACTAAGCTAAGCTTAAGCTAGTGCTAGGAGATGGCTGAGTAGCATTATAGTATTTGCAGATACAGTGTTACATAATACAGTGTTAGTGGCTGTGCACGTATAACCTAGTACATAAATAACTCCAGCCCTGTAGTTCTGGGCTCTCAAGAATAAGACTACGGTATCCCCTGCCTGTCGTATAAGGCGACTAAAAGGGGCCTCGGGTTCACTGGGCGACAAGGGTGGGGGCCTTTGTCGTCCGCTAAGGTGGACCCGGGAAGAAGGCGACATCGGCTGGCCCGTGTAGCCTTGCACTATGAGGGCACAGGGGGGGAGGGAGAATCCTCCCCCCCCGGGACGTGCTCTCCTTGAGCACAGTGCAGAGGGGCTCCGGTGCGTTCCACTGGATATCCCGGAGCCCCTCGTCATGCACCGAGAAAAGGGCCACCGGGGAGGTTTTAGTGGGTAAAAACCCCACATAACCGCCGCCTTCCCCCCAGAAGGCGGGGTATCTTTTTGAAGATTTCCTCCCCGTTAACAAAAAAAAAGTACATAAATAACTCATATAAATAAATACACATATGCGTTTCAATACAAATTGGTAACGCAATTCACAACGAAATGCTTAAAATTATATGTAAGTCGTAGGTTTTCGACTTACCGCCATTCGACCTAACAGGTTGTACTGTAACTACGAAAACAAATTGTGTAAACTTAAGAAAAGCTATCATTTTTTTTCGACATACAGAAAGAGTAGTGGCTGAGCGGTTATCTGACGCTCTGTTATACAGGAATACGTAGCAAATTACGGCCTAAAGGAATTATACATATACCATATGGTTTAGTAATATTTGGGACTTAAGCTTGCCCTACTGAGTTAAAAGGATGCGAGAAGTTATTTTATACATTAATAATTTAATTTTAGCTAGCATTTCAAAATGTTATCTGTGCTTAAACGAACTAGGTCTGACGGCCTTGCGATCTTAAGTTATTTAAATTTTCTTGGCCATTCTAGATTTAATCTGTCTTTCAAACTCTTTCAACACTACCTCAACCGTTACACCTTTAGAAAAATAGTTGGATATACACAAGAACTACTAGAGCTTATGACTATTTTACCATCGTATATGTTGAAGGAGCTGGCGGCGTATTGTATCGCGACTCGGTTTCATTTCGGAAACAATATGAGAGCACATAGAACGGTAGCGCTAAACGAGTCCGGGTCAAGGCTCCAGCATCGGGGTCCTTGACTGTGTTTTCTTTAACATGTGAGCTGATTGCATGAAATTAATTTCACAATTATGTTTGCAAATGACGTCTGAAATAATCTCAACCTTAACTTTTTGGATTTTGTTCTAACTTCGGGTGCTTTATAATTAACATAAACGTGCACGTCTCAATGTATAAAATCTCATTGTAAATAATATCTCATTCTTTTTACTAATGATACTCTCTTTTTTATTATCAAAAAGATTGTATAAATGAAGTTGCAGGAGATAGAGTGAAAAATTGAACAAAAACGTTGTTAACTGCAAATTATGTTTAGCTAAATAATCCTGCTTTACACATTACCTAACTCTCTTAAAAAAGTTAAATTTACAGCCTTCAATTATGTCCCACTGCTAGGCCTTCTCTGTAAAGAGAGTATAACGGCATAGTCCACCACGCAAACCTAGCGCGGATTGACAGACTTCACATAGTCTTAGAAAAAAAATTCTAGGACATGTAGATTTCCTCACGATGTTTTCCTTCACGTGGAAATTTGTTTTTTTTTAATGTTTACTTTTAATTTTCTGGTTTTTCCAAGGCGAAATTCTCCCTAGAGATCTCTTCAGAAGGGACCAAGTCCTCTATATAGCGTCAATACATAATTTAATTATTGAATAAATCATATTTTTATGGCTTGTTCGTGATAATTACAAAAAATCTTTCGCTACGTGACAGGTGCTTAACATATCTTTGGTAAGAAGGGTTTATGTTTTCATCGCTAAAAAAACTATATACAGAAAAAAAGATAAAAAAGCGAGGTCAGAATATATATTTGTAATTACACTTAACTAGCGACGCTCGCGGCCGTCCCAGTACATGAGGGACATTGGCAAGGAGACCAGCAGGACCACCACCACGAGCACCACCGTCAGCGCCGCCACGCCGTTCTGGTAGAGGAACATCCCGAGCGCCGCCCCGGGGTTCGTGTCGCATTGGCATTGTTTGAACTCCTGTATTTTCATGTTTGTTTGAGAATCAGCGGAGGATGCACTCGGCTCCATTACTCCTTTTCTCCCCTCTGTACTCGGTTTCGGATCAAGATAATGAACCGACCTGACGCTAGTGACTTTAGGCTTGTCAACGGAGAACCGCAGTCTCGTCGAGGACGCCCTGACTTCCTCTCTCCTGCCCAATGCGAAGTCACTGGTCCTGGTTACGACGCCATGCTTTGCGCCTTGCCTATTATTGGAGGATTTGGATCTGATGTGGTTACTTGCTATTTCCGGGGCGGGTTCCGAGTTCATTTTTAGTGTTGATTTACTTCTGGACTTTAAGTTTCTGATTGATCTTCTCAAGGACAAAGCGCTTGTGCGCGGTTGTGCTGAGCGCGACGTGCCTGAGGAAGGAAAGGGCATGGTCAGGTGGGAAGGAATGGGGATAGGATTATTTTGGTAAAAGATGGTAACGTTGGGATTACCGCGATATGCTAGTGGTAAGGTTTATCTTATATTATAGGTTAATCCGTAACCTCCAGATCGATATTAATGATCTTTCTGGTTATATAACCGGCTTGAACATTTTTATGACAACTGTTTACTTTTAAAGGCACATAAAATGAATATGTCATGTCACGTGAAGCACGTCTGACACGCACATCACGTTGTCTTATAAATTATTTGCATACAGGACTGCTCGGATTAACCTTAAGGGGTGCGTGACGTGGTCGACTACCCGCGTATCAAATATGCATTTGTTTTCGGTATAAAAAGTTAAACAGAATAATACTGCAATAGTAGCAATTATGATGTATTGCCGACATGTCAGCCACAAAGGAAATATTTTAATAAAACCTCATTAAAGGCAACGAAGATTAATAGCTTATTTACATAATAATTGTTAAATATTTGCCTAATTGTCCTGTTTCAATATTATATATTAAAGTGAAGTCAGATTAGAGCCAGGGTTTGGTGTAACGAGCAAAAACTCAAGTCAGTGTCCGGGCGGTTGCATAGTACGCTTGCATCTGGACTGCTATGCTCAACAGTGGGGCATAGTAAACTAGGTATTTACAGCTCACATATTTCGGTAGATTTATTGTTTTTTCGTAGCGAAAATTATTAAGAGGGAATAGCGGTGTCAGTGGCGGATCTAAGAAAACACATTTAAGTAAAATCCGAGCCATTATATTGATCAGAGACGGCGCAGTGCGACACGCGACACGCTACGGTACATAAATATTCAATAAGGCAATTAGTATCAATTACATTGACACACGTCGTGTCAACTTGTTTTGCTACGTCTTTTGTTTTATCCTAGCGTTTTATGCCAGAATATAAAGCGACAAAGCAACTAGGACGTCCACTTGATCTGAAGAGATACACTAATTATATAAGGAAAAACGAAAACTGTTCAGATCCAGTTTCCAATTTTTCCACTAATACAGTGAGTACATTGACGATGATCGATTTTCGACTTTACGTATAAATCATGTGTGATCGAAGTACAACAGCTTAAGCTTAGTTGGAATGGTTAACAAGATTATTAGTAATATTTCTGAAAAAAAAAAAAAAATTGCTTTCTTTTAAAAAGAAATATTGCTAGCTCTATTTATAAATGCGTATGTATTATATCTATTTAAATAATAGATGATGTCTATGCGCAATGGCGTTTAACTTTTTTTTTTGCTTTGTTTTGAAGTCCGGTTTTTGTTTTTACTCGTTTAAATAAGTAACGAGCCTCTACGTTATTTCAATATTGGACGAAAACTGAATCACTCAATGAAGGTCAAAGTAAATTTTCATCAAGGAGCGACCTTGCCACATGGGGAGGAGGGAGTGCACGTCTGCGTGACCTCGCGGCGCACTTGCCCGGGAATTTTAAAGAATATATCAGTTGATTCAAGGACACCGGGATATATTTCCGAAGTTATGCGAATCGGACGATTTTCCAGGTCTATAGAATTGCTGGTTATCCATAATAAAGTAATTCTATGGTCGTTTTTCGTACTACACAACTGGTTACGTCAAAACTTGTCACAAACATTAAACATTAACATAAAATATACCCATTGTCTTTCATTATGCAAAAGAAAGTTCATATTGTAATTGTAATTTAAAGCTATTTATTTTAAGATTAATAGATAATTTCCTAAGAAATAGCAGTACATATTTTAAACCGCATCAATGAAAAAGAGGCCAGAGCCCGCTAATATTAAGGATATTGTTTTCAAATGACGATACAAAAGTAGACAACATAAGGAGCGTGCGGCTTCGGATCTGCCGTATAATGAATACCAAGCAGAACTCCTCCAAGGTTTATCATTTTCCTCTGTTGCTATTTTCCTTCTTAAATAATTAATTAACAATAACACGAGCAATGGAATAAGGATAATACTAACGCTAAAAATGATATGCCACGGACGTGTCACTATAAGTCTTGCTTAGACTAGATTGGTGAAATACTGACGATCGATTACGTGTTATACTGAACAAGCGAAAGAGGTATGCTAGGGTCATGAAAAAGAGAATCTACAGTCCCTGGCTAACCCTTTGGGTCAATGGCGTGATGCTTTATTTTTTGTGCATAATGTTCAAGGTCCGTTGGCGAGGTTGGCAAGGAGTATTTCCACGTGCCTCTGCGTGCCAGAAGCATTGATACTGTTTTTTGTTTCATATATACTTCATGTATTTGTTATGTAATGCTACGGACGACTGAACAAACGACGTGTATATTCACGAGAAAAAACAATAACCGACTTCAAAACAAATCAAACATTAAACGCTACGCACGGACACCCTTTTTGAACCGTGCTCAAAAGAAGCAGGTTCCTAATTTAAGGTTCAAAAGAAACTGAATACAAAGTGCGTTGTTTATTTTCTTTTGTGTTGCGATGTTACTTGTCATATAAAGGCAATACGTGAAGCTATTAACAGTTAAACGTCGAATAACCCGGAAACGTTATCTCGCAGCCTGATTACCGCGAGCTCAGTTATCTCCGGTCATGTTAATCTTCGTTGTAAGTGCTACATTTTACAGAGATCTTTATTTGCCCACAAGTTTTTAGTTCGTCAACAGCCGAGTGTTTTGTGATCCCACTTCATATCGTTTAAGAATACCAGAGAAGTGCCCCAGTGTAACTTCGGCCTATTTAATTACATGTCATTCACAGAACACTATTATTTTTATACTAAACAATTATATTTACGAGCAAAGACAAAAAACTAATTCAAATCACGTCGATGATGTTTGACGTTGATGCCTTTGTGTATTTACGAATTATGGTAAAAATATTATGAAATGGAATTGATCAGAACCAAACCAAATTCGCATCAAACTAACTTTAAAATTAATCCTTTCCAATAAAAAATGAATTATCTAAATCGGTTAGCGTGATATTGAGTCATTCGTCCATTAGTGGCGCACATTCTTAAAGCAAATTTTAAGACAAATATGATTTTCTCATGGATACCGTTGTCAGAATTGAACCAAAAAGTAAAAACCATGCGGGAAGCACTAGCTTTCAAAATACTAAAAGAATTATCAAAATCGGTTCAAAAAAGTTTATACTTTAAACTACTAAGATTAAAGTTTATTTTTAAAATACCTCGCCAAGCTAATCGAGGCCAAAAGGCGACAAACCAGTAAATTATATTTTGCTTTTTCTAACACTACTGGATTTAGGCATTTCAATATTCGTCCTTACTCCTTCGCTCTTTCGGACAATGAGTCGTCGATGTTGTTGCGAAGTAGCAGTGTATAATTTTTAACAGGCTACTTCAAAGCCGGTAGTACAAAAGTCGAATGGTGGACTCGAACCTACGATGTTGTGTTTCGCAGACCGTACCCTTTACCATAAGCCTATCGACGCTTCAATAGTATAATTATTATGACAAATATCCTAAACGTATCTCAATTTTTTTTACTTTTAAATATTTTCTTATCTAATCAAGTTACAGTCCACTACTGAGAAGACATTCGCAATGGATGTGGCTTTAGGTTAACTTGATATCAATTCAGTAAAAAAAATATTATTTTTATATAATCATATTTAAATATTCCGTTATTTAATGAATACATTTATTGTGTACAATTTGTACACAAATATGGAATATGTACAAGTTTCATAAGTCAACGATAAACATATATAACAATATTAATAATAGAAGATTTGGCTCGGTAAGCAATGAAGGCATTTCTAAGTAAATGGTACACGTGTGACCTCAAATGACACGACGCTTGTAGCTACTGCTTACAATGTGTTTTGAATGTTGGCCAAGAAAACAGAACAACTTGAATGACCGTATTAACATAAATAAGTGGTTAAAGTCAGGGGTAACTAAAAGAGCTAACGACTTATTTCTATGAGAGAATTTACCCAAACCATTGAGGATAAGCCTGTTTTAAACTGATAATGTAACTGTTTCGTGCATCACATACGGGTGGAATGCTACATTTAAGATTAGCCGCTGGGATCTCGGGTTTTGTAGCAGTATCCTAGCTTCTCCAGCTGTGGAAGAAACTAGGATACTGTATAAAATTGTAAGACATTGTTTTTAAGCAATAAGTAAGGCTTTTGTTTGTATAATATCCGCTGTCCTATGTGGATGATATTTTCTAATAGAAAAAATCCTCGAAAATTAAAAAAAAAATAAAAAAAAATTTTTACTTTTTTATCCAAGTTTTCCGTCTGATCGTTAATTCAAGAAAAAGAACCTAGCTAAGGCAACCCTACAGAAACCTGAATGGAATTTTTTATTTCGTACCAAAAATCTACGATTTTGATTTCTAATGTTCAAATAAACATACTTATTTATGCAACTAAATAAAAGTATCTGATTGTAACATGCATATGATACACATATATGACGCATTTATTGTGTAACAATTTGTGTCTATTTGTCCGTCTGTTCCAGTTAATCTCTGGAACGGCTAAAACGATTTTGACGGGACTTTCACTGGCAGACAGCTGATGTAATAAGGAGGAACATAGGCAACTATGTTAGAAAAAAAATAGTTTTTAATCGTTGGCAACAATGTGGGCGCAGCTATTATTATATAACATTGTAGTAACAAAATCGATTACCCAATGCTACCGAAACAATCACGAACAGTGCCACGAAACGTTAACTAGCGAAGCGTTTTTCTCATCATTATTTGCGAAGGTTAACGCATTCCTCGACTTCCATTATTATCGTTTTACATCAAAAACTTTACGGATATGTTTGCTCGTCGAGCTAAAATATGATAAATTGTATAACTAAATAGTATGTAAAGAAATTAACTGCTTAATACATTGTTATGTAACACGTGTGCTGCAGCTACGTACAGATAACGTTATTTGTTGTGGAATTGTGCATTTCTTTATTAAGTATGTTGTTATAATTTATATATATATTATTAAGTCACACACTTTTTAAGTGAGTGCTTGACCACGATCCCACCTGATGTTAAGTGGAAGTGCAGTCATGGATGCTAAGGCGCACTAGTTTATATTTCACATTTGTTTGTAGAACTAATGCTCTCTACACACTGCTGCAGATAGAGGAAAATGGCGACGTATTACCAAAGACAAACTGTACCCACAAGATGGTCACGATCCTCAACATTGAGGAACAGGTTTCCGAGAGACGGGAGGACGGGGAGTTAATATGTAAATAATGATTTCAATCCTCTCATTTCTGGATTGAAGTCGAATTTCGGTGATAAGGCGGCCACTAGTAGCATTTAATGTACGATTTGATTTCAAGGCGATTTTTGTTTGTACTCGTAAGTATACTTGTGTTATATATGTATGTACAGAAGGGAGGAAGGAAGCATGTTTGAGCGTGTGTGTATGTGAGCACCCGTCGTACGACATTGAGCGCGACGTTACACTTTCACTCGACCTTCTAGCGACACGATCTCGACACAAGGATCTCTGCTCCTAACAAATAATGCTCGCACTAAACGCCTCGCTTTATGTGAGTCCGCGACAGCTGCGTATGCTAAATAATTTTTTTTTTCTTTCGTTTGTAATTTTTTTTTCTTGTGACTTGTGACTTTTTCACCGGATTTGAGAGGTCGCTCTTAGGTCACTAAGCCTGAACCTTTATTTAGGAGTAAGTCGACTCAAATAGGCTTAGGCTTTTATTTTAGGAGGCATTCCAGTATGAAGGCGCCCGAGGCCACGACTGGAACGGTAGCTTTGCCACAGAAAACTAGAGAATAATTCTAAAGCTAACTTTAAATGCCACTTCGGGAAGCGTTGGCGCGGAGAGAAGTGGATATGAAGCGCATATGTTATCTGGCTGCGTATGTTACCTGGCTGCGTGTGCCGGGACACGTCGGGCGCGGCCAGCGGGGACAAGGGCTCCGTCCCGCGAGACACCACTCGTCGCAGCTCCCTGTTGCGGGACGAGGCGCCGTCCGACCAGGGCCGGAGCTCTTTCACACCGTCCGCCAACACTTCCGTCATAAAGTACTCGATCAGCTCCTTGCCTGCAATACAACATCTTGTTATCTTTCAGCATGCCCGAAGTCAGTATATCTTTTCACATATCGGTTGCCATGGTTGTAACTTATTTAATGTCACGATATTTAGTGCGTTGTTAGCACGGAGTCGCTACGCATCCAGCAAAAATAATTCTGGTGGAATTGAAGTCAATTAATCATACAATAAGCTATCACTTCCTTTCAAACCTAGCGGAATAGACAGAGACAGCTTTCGCTGGTCGCATATCACCAAGATATATGACAAGTTTGCAAAACACTTATTACTTTAAATATACTTGATTCACTTAAGATCACAATCGTCTATGTACAAGCAACTTAGTCTGCTCAAAAAATATTTATTTTCATCGTTCTGCTATGCAAAAGTAATAATATAATTTATAGAAATGTCACTAACTTAGCGAGTAACAAGTTTTCGCAAGTATTTTTTTTAAGTAGAAGTATACAAAATTCCGGTAACGTTGATTGGAAAATAGCATCATGGCCCCGCAGATAGAACATCGAGAGAGACACCACTGATTTAGAACAGGTCGACATTATTGTATTTCTTACAAAGGTTATTAAATGTGTTACGCTCTAATAAATTAGCTGTGGAGCATATCGTTTGCATTACTAGGCGGAGTTTATAAAGGAGAGTTGATCTCTGTTTGATTATTTCGAGTAAACTTGGAGAAGGGTACAAGTATATTTATGAGAAAAAAACCAAAATTAACTTCAAATCGAATCAATCGTTAAACGCTATTACGCGCGGACGTCCTCTTTGTACTTCTGAATTGTAGTAGAGATATTACAAAATCAAACTTTATAATAACGTCACCGTCAGAATCAAACTACTGTTAGAGCACATCCTTTGGAATAAATAATGAATCATCGAAATCTGTTGGCATGATATTGAGTTATTCGTTCATTTGTGGCGCACGTACTTGAATTAAATTTAAAACTAAAGTAGTGTTCCTCACGGATACCATTATCAGAATGGAACCAAATTTAAATGAGACCACATGGAAAGCACCAACTTTCACATAAAAAAAAGTATAATCAAAATCGTTTCACCAAGTCCAAAGTTATGCGGTAACAAACATAGACGAATTGAGAAGCTCCTCCTTTTGAAGTCGGTTGAAAATGCAACTAATTGTCTATTTTGCTGTAAAATCGCTCAACATACCTTTAGCAATGTTGGCGGCATACTGCTTCATGGCGATCTTCTCTACCGTGTTCTCGAGCCCGAAGAAGTTCTTCACATCGAGGAGAGCGCTTTGTTCGAAGCACGTCCATTCCGGGTTCTCGGGGTGAACCTGCCAGACAACTTACATGATAGAGATGTGCGCTACACTCTCATAAAACGAGAGTACTGGTGCAATAGGTCAACATCTAGTAATTTTATTAGCCTTAACTGTTTCACCGGATTGAGAACCTCTAAACATCTCGTAACAATACTATATTTAACTTATTTAGCTGCATCCCTGTTATTATATTTCATTGTCTATTATAAAATCCACTAATGCATATCTATAGTGTAATTTCTTGTCTTGATTTCCTCTTGATGTTTGTAATAATGCGTTTATTTTTTCTCGATAAGTACGAGTTATGTTAATTATCGCATTGCTAGAATTAATTACGTTCTATACGACATGTACTCTGCGAGATGTAGCGTAGCGTCCAAGAGCAAAATGTAATATAAATGACGCGTGATCAAGTTTATAAATGTATGTACATAGTAGAACATAATTATGTAGAATATATACATGTATCATGCTATCCTGAGATGGCGAACGCAAATTGAGATTTAAAATTGCTCTATTGCACCGCTTTGTAGCACTTACTATCAGGCGAACGTGTTCTTGTATATAAAATAATGTAAATAATAAAGTTCTTCCTCTATCGTTCCCAATGAGATACATTGTATGAATGACATTTCCGTGTATCATCTATATTAAAATAAACATATGATATCTCACCGACTAGTTCCGCCGCGTTATCAAGGAAACAAAAAATACCGATAAGTCACAACTTCCACAGCGAGTGGGGACGTGCTCGAATTAAAACAAAGGCAATGTGAATAACTCTATCTGACAGGTTGACGCTGCCGGTTGGCGTTATGCACACAAAGGTTATTTACACCCGATGTGTAACTTCACCATATGTTTACTTAAACTTATAATGATATTGGTGTGACACATGTCCACTTAACGTTCAAATGCAGAGGTTGAAGATCTGTCGATTCTTTGAGAAGGGTATGGTGAATCACAATGCATCATCCAAACGATATCGCAAATAAATTAGAGATAATAAAGAAATCTACGGTCTCATGTACAACCAGTTAAAACTTGTACAAATATTGAATACAGGTGTGATAGAATTAATAGTGTTATATCACAAATATATATTTTTAATCCTAATTCTTTACACTATGTAACAATACATTTATTTTAACTGTATATCCTTCCTAATGGCTCAACGACTTATTATCGAATCTGCTACCCCTCACCGGAGCGACCCTTGTGTCGAGTTACTACCGACAGAAGTTCAGGCTAAGCAACCTAAGAGCTATGCCAACTCTCAATCCGGGGAATCAGTCAAGGCCAGCTTCTCTGGCCAATCTGTGTAGTTCATCAAAAAAAAAGTAAGGAATGTGAACTCGAACACCAGTCGGCTTGTACCAATTAATTACTATTTTTCGATTTTTAAGCACAACAAATCACAAGCTAAAAAATTGTGCCCGTTGTATGACGATAAGCTCATCACGTGGGCAGAGATTTTTAACATTTGCTCAATGCTTACGGGGAATTTTCATTTCAATTATAACTACACTACCCAGAGTAGTGTCCGGACGCACGCACCAACTATCTTTGTAGTATTGATATTGTCAATCTGCAAGTGCTGAGCGCAGTGGTACTTCATTGTCAATTCATAACATTTCAAATTCAGTGGACATTACAGAAGTAATCATTGAGTCACAGATTGGCTTCCTCAACTGCCATTCACGGTCGGTACGTGCCAATGGCACACATATCAGACTCAGAGCAACGGAGGCGATGCAAGGCACAATCGAACTATTTCCTACTGACCGCGAGTTCTTAGTAAACGTACTGTACATACATTATTATAATCAAAATAAGGCTTCCAAATATTTAGTGATTATTTTATTGCATAGTATTTTTTTAACTATGTGTAACGATAATGTTGGACATTTAGAATAAATTTCTTTTGGTTTTAATTTCATTGAAGAAGATAATGAACCTCAATCTACAAGGCTCGCCGCTGGATTCTAAAGTGCGCATCAGTTGAGGCATTGTAATTACGATCACACGAAATGCTTGTGTGTTGTAGAACTTGTCCCATTAATAAACCATTCCATACGGTAGATGTGTATATGTGTATTCCATACGGAAAATGTATAATTGTTAAATTTCTTCAAATTAAGTTCAAGTTAATTTACTTCACTTTGTCTTTTTTAATTAGATGCTTCTTCTGATATGATGAGTAAAACTTCCTCAACTACGTTTTCTCGTACCTACTATATTAAAATCGAAATCAAGGTGACCAATAGTGTTTCACTTAGGTTTATATAAACTGGTAGTCGCCCTATAGCCGATATTCGACTTTAATACAGAAATGGGAATATTGAAGTGACTATTAAAATATTAACTATCTGTCAGTAATTTAAATGAATGGTAGCGTGTGTAATTCATATAGAATTAATGCATTTCTAATACATAATTCAAAATAAATATTTGTATTACTTCTTCTTTTTATAAATTGTAAGTGTGAAAAATTTCATACTCTTCCATCCGCGCAATTGTCGTAAGAACTAGTACAAAATATTTGCTCACGTAATTTTCAGACATGTGATAGAAGACATTTGTATTGTACGTAAAAGAAGTACACGCGTGACTAGCTCGATAATCCCAAGCGTGTATTCATCAAGCAGCCGACTAATTAGATTCGTTACGTTGTGTAAGGTTTCCATCCGGGGCATGGGCTTCCGTTCACTTCACGCTGTAATGTCTTTTTCAATTAAACTACCCTTGAAGTACATCCATTCCAAAAAAATGAATCATCGATTGGTGTGATTATCGACAATTTGTCGCGCAGATACTTAATGCAAATTTAAATCTGGTCCTGTCTTCGATGCCATTGTCAGAAGTCGAATAAATTCATAGTGGAATTTTATTTGGGCGCACACCGAAATGCCTGCTGGAATTCGCGAGGTGAGTGCAGCAGATGTGAATTCATCGCAAATAGCTGCCTGCGTCACACGATTCAATAACAAAGCGGCGGATAACGCCGGAACATGCTTCATCACGCCGTTTATACAACATGCAATATTACTAGAGGATTACATGAATTGCTGAGATGGAGGGATGAACTAAAGATCTATTTAAAAACGCACCTTCGACATCGCTCGGTAAGGTCAGGATGAAACAGATTCTCAAAACACAAGAGTCCTGAAGCCCTTTGCTCTTTACAAGTATTAGTTGGAAAGGACCTCCCCAGCAGCGTTCTGATGCATTGATTTAATGGACGATTTATTAAAAATCCCCAGCTAGTGTAATAGTTACAAGACGCTCGCAATTAAGACGCTCATAAGCCTGCTAATAGTCAAAGCTATTAGACCGCCGAGGACAAAGACACGTGGAAAAGGATCGTCAATCATTCAATCAAAACACGATCTTCAGTAATGAAGAAAACGACTGAGAGTAAGAAGAAGTATATGAGCTAAATATAATAATATAATATGTTTTGTTAAGAATAAGACAGGTTTTCCGATACGATATTGTGTATATTGTTATGTAGTTTGTTGTTAATAAGTAAGTAACCTCTCACAACTATCATAACAAAACAGAATAGACAAAGATCAAGTCGCAAACGTGACCAGGGTTAATAGACAGCGCCAAACCAGTTCCGAATGTTAGCGTATGACTTTTTCTATTTCTTAGATTTTAAATACATTAATACATATTGCGCTGAAACTATTCCGAAACGGTAATAATGTTAAGTGTAAAATTTTCGTTGATGTGGACCGTGGATCGTGTGATTGTAATTGTGGCCACAGTAAATGTTCCTTTCATTAATTTCGCTTAGATTTGTATTGAGGCCAAGCGTCATAATAGCTTGGCCATTGATTATAGCGGTAAAAGTCCTCGGGCTAATACAGGCTATCAACTAAGAACAAAGGTTATTTTTACTTGTAATCATTTTAAGTTAATACCTGACCTCGTCAGTCACTTGATAGTACGTAGAGTGCCATAAATACCCTTTAACTATTCCCTTGAAGATATTACGGGTGTAAAGTTCTAAACTTGTGCTGAAATGCATTTTCAGAAAATTCTATATTATAATACATAATTTCTAAAAAAAAGAATATAACGTGTAAAGTAGTCATTATTGTAAGAGTGACGTATTAAACGAGGTTTTTTTTTCCAAATATTGTAGTTCTATTACGAAATTCTGACGTCTCTCCTATTTGTCTCGTTGATGTGTCTCTAAAGTCGGGAAAAAAGTATCTACCTAATCTTGGATTGATTAGACAAATCTCAACCACTATATCTACGAATAAATCTTCCGAATCATAGGTTTAATGCTAAAAAATTAGAATTGCCCTTTTAAAAGTATCTCCTTGAATTTTTTTTTGCTCGGTTTATAACGTAGGAATGAAAATACACAAGTCACTCTAATCTATCGCAGTACGCGTTATAAAAGTTGGAATAAAGCGTTTCTTCTGAAAATGTCCACAACAAATGGATGGAATTCCGACGAACAAATGCCAATTCGTAAACAAACTTGATGTAATACGAGAAAATTTTATGCTATTGTTACATTATGAAAATATAGATAGCCCTGTCGGTAATTGAAAACCCGTATAATCCACTTAAGTTTTTATAATTTTATAAATTAATATAAGAAGGACAGAGGTTCGCTTACCTAATGGCACCTAAAGAAATGAAGGTCGAATCAATTCGAACAAACCACTTTAGGAAATTTTATTTATAAACTATGAGTGAAAATCAATACAGCCTATAGGCGTACAATTCTGAATTTAAACGTTTGTCTTGAATAGAAAAGTAAATGAATAAGTAAAAACGAACGCCATATAAGTGTAGATATTTTAACAAGATAACTACAATTCATATATTTATACACATACATTTGTGGGAATGTACGACACTTGCCGGATATTACCGGAGTGACGTAAATAGAAGCTACGCTCCTACGAAATTCGTTGTTCGACCTTTCTTGTTCGAACGTAAAACGTGAATTTGCGCGCTGTGTTTACATTTTGTAAGTATTTCAGTATCTCGGTTATTTTCAACCCATTTCAAAAAAGGAGGTTCTCAATTAATCTATATGTTTTAGAAGTTTCGAATGGATATACCGATTTCGATGATTCATTTTTTATTGAAAAGAATTTACTTCAAGGGTAGTTTGATGATTTCGGTACATGTAATCTTAAAATGTATGTTCTATTTACTCTTCTTTAGTTTCATTTCTACTAAATTAATGTTTTCATTCTTTCTTTTTCTAGATAATATTAATTCTTAAGCAGATCCGATCTAGCTTCAGTAGCATTGGTATTAGCTTGTCGGCGACAATATTAAAACCATGATGATTATTTTAGAAATACAGAAAAAACTAATAGTTGACGAATTACCGACTTGACGGTTAGACTTACTACTAAACTACTTACATAATAGCGGCACTTCTCCAGGACACCGACTCTTGAGGAGAAGGTGTCGTTTGTGGCCTCGATCTCTAGCACTCTGTTCATTAGGTCCAGATGATTCTTCTGAATGAAGTAAACGTAGTCCACGCCAATCATCTGTTGAAGGAAGCACCCTGCGTGAGACGGTTTAGTAATATTGTTCAACGTTCTGTATCCAAAATAATCAATTGAGGGAAAGCTGGTACGGCTGACAAATAATTTACAAAAAGCTCCTTTTTTGGGTGTATTTTAGATGTTTATATATGGTGTAATATATACACTTTTGTTAAAGGGAGACAGAAATTGTGCGCCCTGCTCTCTACACTGCGTCATAGATATACGAAACGTAACTCTCTCTATCTTCACTAACGCCCGTTCACAATTTTCATAACGCATTCGTCGGGTGACTCACCAAGTCAAGCGTATGTAATAAAGTTTAAATTCAAAAACATTTGTTATAATAGTGGACTAATGCCCCAAAAAGTGTTGATAAAAGAAAGTTTGTGCTCAGTCGTGCGTCTCGTACGGCCTCCTTAAAACTTCAGCTACAGTTTCTCTGCAAGCAGGGCAAATGACCTACCTTCTTAAGTAAATATGGTGCGTCGACGTTGAGCTGGCAGCGTCTGGTGGTGTAGCGCTGGGAGTCGTCCGCGGTCCAGCTGTCGTCAGTGATCGTGCAGTCCACCACCACGGGGATCTGCGGGCAGTTGGGGAACCGCCTCTCGTAAGCCTAAGGAATAATACAATATTGAATTCAAATTTCCAAATACTATTAACATCTTCTGAGAAAACAGTCGGACACTTTACAATGACAACAGAAACACGCACACGCAGACTATACTGTAAGATAGGAGAACAGTCAGAGAAAACGTGCAATACCATCGGAGAGAGTGGGAGTCCGGCTTACCACCTGATCGAGAGGAATTTTATACCCCGAACTACTTGTATCGGTGGGTTTCCATTTAAAAATATTAATAAGAGTATAAAGAAACGTCATAAAGCGATAGTCTTCTGTCTTATAGTAATTGAAAGCAAAGACGTATGGAGCTAAGAACTAATTTAAAAGAAGGACGTGCCGTGAGATGTTTTGTTTTCGTTTCTATTCAAGATAAGTGCTTGACCGAAATTCCACCCTAATGTTATGTAGAGACGTTATTGGTAAGGCACACTAACTTTTATAAAAGTTAAATTTTTCAAGTAAAACTTCTTCACGTACACTTGCACGCATACACACACAGACTGAAGTAAAAGAACACTCGTTTATTTAAAAGTAATCTTTTCCATACAACTGATTTGTCATTTATGTAAACTTCACATACACTAAAAAATTATACGTGAAATGTTCCAAGCGATCAGCGCGACAGTCTGTCTGAAAATTGTATTATGTTAATATTATGCATAAATGCATAACATAACAAAGGCTGTCAATCCCGTGAGACCGTGTGCGGGGAGGTACGGGGCCCACTATATAACTCTACATTGACGTCCATAGTTCCGTGGATACGGCAGCATGCTGCTTACGACGTGTCATGTAGAAATGGAACTCGCTCCGTCATAAATATCGACAGCGACGCTGTTAAAAGGTACATTTATTACCATGCGGCCCGCTTTCTGTGGAGTAATTTAAATCTCTATGTTCAAGTCTAAAAATACACGAATAGACAAAGTTATAAATATAGACGTGTTATGGTGAACGTGAAAATATACGTTTTATACAACGTGGTGGTAAAACTATAACCAGACAACATAACCCTAGCTAGCACAAAGTGCCGATAAGTTCACGGTTCTTTAGGATTCTGCGTATAATAACTGGATGGAATTTGATGCGACGATAGGCTCACCCCTTATGTTATGCTTCAGTGTGATATAAGTCAGGTTATGCTCCTATAAGACATAATAGACGAGAAGACAAGAGCTAATATTTTTTTATGTTTTAAAATTTATTGGTCTTTTAAATGAGCCCTGCCCTTGCCCCAAAATACGTTCATAAGAACGGAGACTTGACGTTATCAAGCTACCTACATTGTTGACCATGAGGCTTTAAAAGTTTTACATAACTGCTAGCTAAATTTGTGGCTATAACCAGTATTGGGTTATAGGAGAGATTACAACATTGACAATTTCTTTTGTTTTTAAATTGTATATTTCTTTACAACAAAACAGTACTTGGGATGAAAATTTGCGAAAAATAATGCCAACAAATGCGAATGAATTATTGTAGCGATAAAAGAAAGTGAACAGCACACATAAATATCTCCAAATAATTCCAAAAGTTGCTAAAGTATGAAACATCCTTGCGTAAGTTGAGTGAATCAAGTCGCTCTAAAAGATATCCGATATATTTTCTTTCACTTTGAAAAATGTCGGCATCTAAAAAGCAGCACTCTGGATGTCAGAGAATTGTTGCCTATTGAAATGCGGCGTGAAAATGACAAATATACTAAAGACAAAATTCACAACTAGTTCATATAAAACATAACAACAGACAATCCTAGTCGTGACAACAAATTAAGCACATCTCCCAGAAACGTAAAATTATTGCAATATTCATTATTAATCGTAGCCAGTACTCGAGGTGTCGAGAGTATCCGATGGCAAAACGAAGCAGTAGGGAGGCCGGCCTTCGTGAGCGGACGTGAAATCGACGTGTTGCGACAGACGGACATAACAGTACTTAGACATCACCGCCAAGTGTTGATAGACGGCGACGCGGTCTGCTAGTGCAATATAGTGGTCAATTATAAAACACTATAGTCTGTCCAGGCGAGGTCTATGTGGATTGTTCTTGCATGACAACACAATCTATGAGACAATTTGCCTACTAAATAGATATTACCCGTACATTTCACACTGTTTTTAAATCTTCTATACATTATGTTCCAATTTCATTGCGTGCGATTAGGGAACCCAGTTCAAATGCCTTTGTGTTAATACTTTCTTTATCATTTTAGAATAACGCAAAACTTCTCAGACTGTATAATGATCATTGTAGCAATTGGCTGTAAGCAGAGCACAAGTTTTAGCTGATCATCATTTTGTATTTGTCTAATTTTAGTAATCACAAATTAAATATCATATTAAAATATCACAACTTTATTATGTTGACTTTACTATATATGAAATAGTATGTATTAATTGAGAACTACTGGTATGTAAACAAACCTAGACTAGGTTTTAAGATACTCCAGACCTGTACTTCTAGGCTCGTAGAATAAGGCTATGGTATACCCTGCCTGTCGTAGAAGGTATAAGGTATAAGGGGTTCTTATTGCGTAATTTGATTGTCTAATTAAATTGAGTATCAAAATAACAGCTTATGAATGCATATGAATGTTTATATTGTAATATATGTTTTTTGTATATATATATACAAAAATAAAAGTTTTTACAATTTTTGTCTGTGTGTTTGGTCTGGCTAATCTCTGGAATGACCAATGGCTGAGTAACACCGCGGGGCGCAGCTAGTAAAAAAAAACATTAAAATAAACAACAAGGCGCCGTACAACTGCCGTTTCTCAAGGTAGCACCGGCGCGATACAGTCCTAATAGATAATCATGAACATGATCTAAGAATCATCCAATGCTTCTTCAGCATAAATTGTCTCTATTTGTAAACGTTCTGTTCCGCCCTTAACAGCTTGTCTTTTATTGTACAATCGGAACTTCACAACATCATAAAATGTCTAGTGTAGTGTAGGTAAATGCACTTTAACCTCACTTTACCGTTATACTGAGGCCACGGGGCGGACGTGGCCAATCGATTTCCAATGAAAGGAACACGGGCGTCGAAGGGCACGGGAACAATGATGTTACGTCATTTTTATACACTCGTTACTTGATGTTCGCTTTAATATCCATGCACGGTTCATTTCAGTTGTAGAACCATACTGATGCCAGTGCCAATTAAATTATTAAATTGAAGTTTGTTCGCAAATTATACGAGATACACGACGACGGAGAGGAAAAACTTACAATTAAATTTACGCATATTACGTTGGCAAGCATTACCAACAACACAGATTAACGAATGATTTAATAACATTGGGTTCCCTTTATTTATACTAAAGATGACCGCTGGAGCAAACGTGTGTAACTTTCCATTATCGTTTGTACCAATCCTTTGTTAACTCAGGTTGAGAGAGCATAGAATTGGAGTTAGTATATATTCTAACCTCCTTAGTGGGACAGCTGGCGGGGAACTGGGAAACTCTCCGCCGGGCCCTGGGGTAGCCTAGATAGCACGGCAACCGGCTAGACGGCAAGGCTTGTGGAGGACAAGCGCAGGGGCCCGGTTTTTATTACTGGGTATAAATAAATATAATAAATATAAATATACTAAATGCTAACGCGACCCCATCTCGTCCCATCATAGGGAAGGCTGAGTCACCGTGTGAGGTTTTAGCTGCTAGGCAAAATCCGTTGGACTTACACGGATATAATGTATGATGAAAATGTGTATCTTAAATAGCCCTAAAAAGCCCGCAACAGGATATGTATATATATCTTTTATCTGTAACTAATTGCCACCAAAATAGTTAACCATAAATACAAAAATAATACCATAAATACTAAAATAATTGATACTTTATTTCTAACACACAACAAATTGATCTCTAAATCAAAATAAATACTTTTATCGCATCTGCTATTCAAAGTAGATAAAGTTTGTCTTTTACATTACATAGCTTGGACAAATATATGAATAGTTATGACGATAAACAACCAAGTGCACGATATTATAGTACGACATGGTTGCTATTAGGGTTAAAACTCAAGTCCAATATAAGAAATTCACAAGGATATGTTACAATTTCTTATATTGAGCCGTTAGTTAAGTTAATGTATATAACAAACGAGTAGTTTCTTAAAAAATCTGCCTTCCAATCTCCAAGACAAAAAGCTATCAAAGTAAAGGTGTTTGGAGTATCAATCAATTCTGCGATTAGGGAGTAATTATACGAGAACGCAAGAAGTTGCCAAACGCAGCCACAGGCCTGTTGGTTCTCGCAACCGAGAGCGGACTATTGCTCAACCATACCTACCACCTTAGGAACGTAATGAGATGAATATGAGAAGCTGTTCTAAAATATTTCCTAATTAAACCGAAAGTATAATACTAGAAAACAACTTTTACAAAAAACTTAAATTTGTAAAAGTATTTGTCTGTATTTTTAGTGTTACAATTGTAGCAACGAAATTTCGAAATTTAAGAACTAGGTCCCGTATCAATTTTGTTGGCATTGGACTTTGCGTCCCGAATATATACAAGGCAATGCTAAAAACTTATATCATGCCAACCGTTTTCCAATATTAATTTTTATTGGAAAGGATGATTTGGTTAGGTTCTGATTAATTGTATTTCGTAATATACCTACGATAATTTGGAAATACAAAGAGGGCGTCTACGCGTAATAGCATTTGATTCGATTTGAAGTCGGTTTTTGTATTTGCTCGTAAATAAACTTGTTGATAAAGATATTGGTAGATTTAAGACAATTGTCTTTTCCATCAGTTTAAATTACTAAACTAGTATTTTTGTACAAGAATGCTAACAATTTCTTTGCAACTGAAACATTCAAAATTGCGCAGGAAATGTTTCACGTCAATAGTCAAATCTTATTCTTCTCCGTCACTGCCGAGGAAGTGTGACCATATTATGGCATCGAGTGCGTTCATATGCGGAGTGGCCCGCACGCTGTATTGACGCTTTTTTTGTATTGTCTATCTTTTGAATATTCTGCTTTTTTATAAAATATATCTAGCGATATTTATAGGTTACCTGTTCGCATACCGCAAGCAATAACAGGTTTATTACGCGGTAACCTCAAGGTTACAGCTTATATCCGCCATACAACCAAAGTGCGAACTATATCTTTGACGCGTTTGATTTTGTTTTTATAGGAAATGGTGCAAACGAGCTGATGTCCCACCTGATCGTAAGAGCTCATCGTCGCCCGTGAATATTCGCAACACCGGAGGAGCAGCAGGTACGTTGCAGGTCTTTGAGAAAGTAGGGTCGTTTCTTGAAGGTCCCCAAATCGTACTGTTTCGGAAACACCGCAGACAGTCGATTCCGCAGGTGGATTGTGCGTGGGAGTTACGCCAAAAACGTACGGTTTTTGAACGAAACGCCAACGAATATAATGTCGATAACGAATAATATAGTGTCGATGCAATTCTGCCGTGATGTACGGTAATGGCAATCGATAGCTGGGATGATTCAGAACAATTCCGAAGAACACAACCAGTGATAGAGCTCTAATAATAAAATAAATCTAATAATGGCAAATAACTTTTACCTATAATTAGACAAATATGTTACAAGTATAACAGGCAGGATTGATAATGTATTCAGACATTAATGTCACAAGGAATTTCATTTTAATTTTTTTTTGTTATATAATTTCAGGACTATACAATGCATGGGCATTTTCTGCAGTTGCCTCCAATCCTCGTTTCATTCTCTTGAAATTTATAAAGTAAACAGGATAATGTATGTAAATTAACATTATACAATATAGTTAATATTAGTGGAATTAGTAATACGAGAATTTCGTATCTTATCGATTACGCCCACTTCAACTAACCAAGAAGAGAATACTCAGAATCGTTTCTCTCTCGTAGAGGCATCTGTTACCATATGTAATCAAAGCAAACATTACGCAGCCATGAATTATGCGGAAAAACATTGAACACAACAGCTGATGCCTTTTTACGACGGAAGCGGTAAGACATTGAGTGTGTATTATATCCGAAAACTGCGCTGATCTGCGATTTGATAACAACATTTCACTATGAAACCTATTATTACAATTCTGTTTCCATTGTTCCAAAAACAGCAAACTACTAATTAAATTTGTTGATATGTAATTTTAAATTTAATTGTATAGATTGTAGATATTAGGAGATACTAACAAATATTAGAGTAGAGAATACGAAGGCGGCACTGAAAATTTCGGGAATCAAGGAAGTGACACAACATTACTATTTAAAAATGTATTTATTGCTTTTCTCCGCGAAATTTGACACATTTTTTCATACGATGGAACCAATCATTAAAGCAATCATTCCATTCGGAAGTTTCGGTCTCCAAAATGGCCGTTTTGTAGGCGTCCACAGCTTCTTCAGGTGATGAAAATCTCTAACCACGCAATTTATTCTTTATTTTGGGGAAAGTATAGAAATCATTAGGGCTCAGGTCGGGGCTGTACGATGGACGGTCTAATAATTCTATGTTTTCTTGCTCTAAAAACTCTTTTGTTCTGTGCGCGGTGTGAGAACTCGCATTGTCGTGATGGAGGATGATGCAGCGGTTACAGTTCTCTTTACGGAGTTCAGAAACGACCTGTGGCAAACAAATGCTAGCATACCATTCTGCATTAACCGTTCTTTGTCCCTCAAGAGGAATAGTCGCAATATGGCCGGTTTTGGAGCAAAACGTGGCCACCATTTTTTTTGCAACACTCCGTGAACGAACAATTTTTGTGGGCTTGAACTCATTTTCGAACACCCAAACTCGTGACTGGTTTATTGTTTCGGGTTCGTACGCGCATATCCAGGATTCGTCATCTGATTTGATGTTATATTCAACATTTGAGGATCCTGCGTGGAATCTTTCGAGAGTTCTAACGCACCAAGTAACGCGAGCCGCTTTTTGCTCTTCACATAGCGAATGCGGTATCCATCGGGAAACCAACTTTTTTACACCTAATTGTTCATGCAAGATTATTTGCATTCATCAGCTTACGCACAGTATCAACGTTTTCTTGTGTGACTGCAGTTTTTGGACGACCTTGACGGGGATCATCACCGAGCTTGGCACGTCCACGTTGAAATTCAACAAACCAGCGATAAATTGTGGTTTTGGATGGGGCTTCATCACCAAATGCAGAAGTCATCCGGTCAACACACTGTTTTTGTGTTAAACCACTTCGAAAGTCATAATAAATTATCGCTCTTGAATTTTCTCGAGTCAATTCCATTTTCTTAACGACTAAAAAAGTTTGACAAGACCTTGTGACATGAGCGAGAATCTTTTTTTAAATAAATAAATGGTATTCGATTTTCAAAACCAAGGGGTTTGCAATTTAAAAGTTTTAATATGACAGGAATAGTGGAAATATTCCATTCCCGATACTTTTAGTGCAGCCGATGTACGAACATTTACATGCTATTCAATTAATGTTATTCGATAAACTTTATGTTGCTTGAGAATCGATTCCAGAGACCCCTACGTAGCTGTCTACGACGTAGCAAACTGGCGGCGCGTGCTGAGTTACCTTGCTCGCTGCGATGTGACGCATGCTACAACACCACCGACCGATAGACAGGGCAAATGTCACACACGCTAATGATGAATAGGGGCCAAGAAAGTGTGCAGACTTGACAAACGGTCACTCATACTTATTGAAGTGAAAACTCTTTCTTGACCGTAAATAAGACACTGCAATAGAAATCGAAAGAGTCAAGCGTTACGTACGCGTGCGTGCGATTTAATATAAAATACACAAAACCTCTGTTCAAAATAATAATATTTTTTTTTTATAAATTCTAAGCAAGTGCTTGACTACAATCCCACCTGATGTTAAGTGGAAATGCAGTCCTGGATGGTCAGGCGCACTAACTTAGTAAATGCCTATTCACTCTACTCTTGAAAATACCCACATTGTAATCGGACAGACGCGGCCAAATTTATTAGAAAAAATATTTTCCCTTTTTAGACACATGTGTGCAGTGGTCAGAGCCAAGAAGTGCTTTGACAGAAACCCCATGCTAACTATCCGGGTGAGAGGCCAGCAGAATTTCTAAGAAAGGTGTAGGACTTATTACGAAAAGACACTTTATTGTGGTTCAATAGCGAGACTGGACGGTAGACGAAGGCTATTTAAGCGATATATGTGCGAATGCTTTTAATATTTGTAGATTCAGCCCCCTACCCCTACAATGCCACTCATTTTTCCAAATATTTTTTTTGTTTGCTTTCTTCATTCTCTCTTTCCACATCCCCAATTCACCAAAGCTTTTTCTATTCTGTACACAAAAATCTTCTTTGAAGCCACAGTAAAGAAAGGTGACGTCAGAAATACTCCAACAAGAAGCGAGAGTTGTGTGCCAGGACTGAGATTAATGAAAATCCCTAATGTATGCTAACCCCTCTTGGTCGATGGATGGTCGGTAATTGATTATCATCATTTATTTTTAGTAATAATAATAATACAATTCACAATTGGTAGAAATATATAAAACAATTGATCACCTTCAACACCTGTGGGTGAAGCAATAAAACTATTCATTCATAAATCATGAATACAAATATGCGTACGGATATTCATAAATAACTCGTTAGCGGCCCGTATCCTCGCCGTCGTGTGGTTTGAATGAGAAATGAGCCGCGCGGCCGCTTCGTCCTTGCAGGCGCAGGACAATACAAACAACCGTATGATAACAATAAACGACCGCATTAAATATGACCCCAGCGTCACAGGCCTCTTTCCGAACATAGAATAGGAATTACACCCAAATCTCAAGAGATGCAGAACACAAAATGGATGATGTATTAATTTGCGTCAACTGAACAGCCTAATTGTTTGGGGTGAATTCTGCGAAACATAACGACGTAATATCAAATCCACCATTCAACTGTGTTTTTTACATTTTCAATAAAAAGTACCGTCCGGGAAGTACATTAGCCTCGCAGAATATTGAGGTATATAGTTCTGCGTTTCACTTGGTAAGCGAGGTTGGCAACGCACTTAAATTCCCTTTAGCACGTGAATGGCCGGGTCACTTAATATCAGACGAGGCAAAGAGTAAAACCATACCTAATGGCAGTTTCAGCTGCGTACACCAGTTGCAGGTGTCGTAAGACGGTGCAGCGGGCACCGAGCACGTCGAGCGGAACGCATACCAACCTCACCCACCAAATTTATGCCAGGTTTGCATAACCATCTTGTCTCCTAGCCGTTCGTGTTATAATGTTCTACAGCCGATTCCGATAACAACGTTAGGTAATGAAATACTGTCATGAAGTTATACATCCAAATACACATTGAATCTAATCCATTTATACATTATAATAAAATCGCAGCAAATTTCGGGAAAGTGTGTGATATTTATAGCTTATCTCAGTTATTAGTCTGGTGTAAATTCCGTGAAAAAGCATCTGACCGAGTTGCTGTTCTATCGAGCGCCATCCGATGCTTACGCGAAATTATAATCCAAGTCAAGGTTACCCATCACCATATAGAGGTTGTGACTAATACGGAGAAATAGTCAATTCAGCTTCTCTGACTTATCTATCAGGAAAGTCAAAAAAAATATCTTTAACTTTAAAATATAATTTCATATATTTTTAAATAAAAAGAAGTAATGAAAAGGCGACAATAATAAGAAGCGGTATTTAAATTCTTTACAAGTTGGGAATCTTTTCGGACAATTGAATTAGTAAAGTAGACAATTGATTTAAATTTGACCACACTTTTATCTACGAAATATGGTCCGTGACAAAAAGCATAATCATCCTTTAATGCCATTGATGTAGAAAGTGAATAACAGTTGTAGTAAGTATATATGTGTATATTGTTTTTAAACACAAACTGAATTCAACGCAAAGTGTAAATGACATAATAATTTCAAAATCCTCACTGTCTTAGTTGTTTACAAAATAATTAGGGATGAATCAGATTTTCCTTAACTGACTCTACAAACATGTTTACAACATGCCAACACAAGCAGACATGCACAACTATCACGCGCCCAGTGTTTGGTCATACATGCTGACACCCATGAGTTTAGCCTCCTTCCAATTTGTTTAGATAGCTCTTTATTGTATATGTAAACATTTCTGCAACACCTAACTAGCTATGCACAATTCCTAAATATTTACATTATTATAGAAAACAAAATCATGCAAACATGTACTGCAAATTCCTTTACTAGCAAATCGTGCACTACTCTGCATTCATCACTCTGTTCTGGTTTTGATGACCACATATAGGTCTCTCAACCGAGTTAAGTTGAACACTAATATAATAAAGGCAGAATTTTTAAGTAGCAGGAATGTTTAATAAAAAATCTACATAAAATTAATTTTTTACCAGCAAATTAAAAAAAACGAATTTTTAACTCAACTCGGCATGGCAGAGATAGCGATCATGTGATCAGGAGTATGTTGCCACACAGCTGCCACAAATTTTAGCATATTTTTTACACTGAAGCATTTCAAGAATGGAGACTTATTCATACGATCTAGTTCATAATTATCTTCACAGGAGAGGATAATAATTATTTGTAGTCCTTATTTACGATAGAAGTCATGTACACATCACCTTTATTGCAATTAAAAAATATACACCATGACACTTACTAATAACAATCATTTGATGGATGAAAACTTAATCAATCAATAAGAGAATTCTATAAATGTAAATTTTATAAGCTGTCCTCTACTTGTTACCAGTGGTAATCACCAAGTATAAGGTGAATTTCTTACCTGTTTGCCTCAAACTTATTTTTTAGCCGCAATTTAAAGAACAATTTCTGTGGCATTTTCTTAATATATTCCTTAAATGGTCAAATATACCTATTCAGATGTTAGCTATAGAATTGTGTTCTTAAGCAATTTAAGAACACAATTCTATAGAATTTAAACCCACAATTATCATGATTTCCTGATGAGACTTACGGCCTAATTAAACAATGCATTTTAATTCTACTTTTCCTAAAGATAGAGCTGATGATAATATGTGTAGTTGTAGATTGTAATGTGATTCTTATAGGAAATAAAACAAAAAATTATATTTTCACTCAATGGTAATTGGAAATTCAAAACTTTATTATCATATTTAGGTTTATCTTTCTCAGCTAAGAAGCAAGGTATGACCCATATTATTAATTGATATTTGTAGAAAGATTGATGATTTATATTACTTCTTGTAATATGAATCCTTCAAACAATCACATATAGCATGGGTATATTCTTAATTTTTTTTAGTTTCTACTAACCTTTTCATAGATTCTTTGCATAAAATACAATATCTACACGCTAATTAAAGATAATATAAGAAAGAAATCAAACTAAGTCCTTCTTGAGATCTATAAGTTCATTCGAAATTATTCGTTTGATGTTGTAATATTTTTAAAATACAATTCTATTGCAATGTAATGTGTTATTTTGATTTTAAAAGTTTGAATTAATAGATATGAAACTTTTAACTAACCGATACCAGTAAGTTTTTGAATCATTAAATCAAATACGAACTTTTATAATTAAATAAAACAATCATCCATATTTACAAAGGATTTGAAAGTAACAACAACATCATCAATAAACTGAAGGAATAATTGACAAAAGAGGTAATTAACTGGTAATACTCACGGCCATCACCATTTCGAACGGATACTTGTGAACCCTGACAGGAGATACATATTCCTGCACCATGATTTCTAACTCACTGAACTGGACGTCTAAAATAAAAATGGGATTCTAAGATCCTTCGCACTAGTTGCTTGTTTACACAACAGTCATTCTGTGCACAGAAAATCCGTGTGTTTTTTGTTCTAATAAATAATCCACAACAACGTCCTTTCACTCCCGATCACACATGACAACAAAATAAACGAATGTCAAACTGCGACAAGAACGACAGCAGCAAGATTGACGAAGAATTCACAAAACTGATTGCTTAGTTTGAAGTTTGCTGCAAATTACTGAAATATTTAAATTGGATTTCTTTTAGAAAATCGATTAATTGAAATTTAATTATCATTTAAAATTAGAAAAAATATAGAATATAAAAAAATTAATTCATTACCTTATATTTCTATTTGCACTTTATTACATACTACTTTATTCGCGACGCATTAATAGCGGTGTATAAAAAAAGTCTATTTGCGCATTCTGGAAATATAAATAAAAGGACAAGTAATCACAAATGACGAAATCACAATAATAAAGAAAAATAATGTAAGAAAGGAATTCAAGAATTATAAGTGATAGAAATGTTCTAATAGTAAATATAAATAAGTAATAATATAAATAAAAATATATTTGAAACAGAAAAATTTGGCTAGTGAATATTTTAGCTGATTATAATGGACGTTTTCAGAATAAAGTTAAACGCACTTCAAGTAAACCATAATACTGTATTAGAGCCTATAGTTAGATATTTGTAATGAATAATTGGTAATATTTTTATTTAGTATATAATGATAATATTTTATACATTATATTTTTGTTTATATAATCTAAATGGGTCGTGGTGGCCACGACACCACCCTTAGTCATGAGGAAATGACTAAAGTGAGAGAACTTAAACACATATATACTTTATTTCTTTATAAACATATAAAAATGAAACGGAATAATAATAATATTCATTTGGTATATAATATATATGGCATATTAATTTTATAACGTTAAATTTTGAATTGAAGTTGGCGCAATAAAAATAAAAAATGATATAAATAATTTTTTTGATATTTTCTTTTTAATATTTAGATTCCAATAGACCTGTCATTTTTTCAAATTCTGGTACACACATCCAAAAATCATTGCTGAATTTTAGCGTTTTGTGTGTAAATATTATCATTCATGCAATATTTTTTTGCTTTCAATAATAATATTTCGTACAAAAGAGCTACAGTCAAATAAAACAACGGCAGTCACTTCCGTAGGATATTTTTCCACGGTGACTTGCGGCTACGTTCATGACAGTGAGTAAGCAGGCCTTCATCGAAGCGAAGAGCGAATGTCGTTCTCAATTTTATGAAGATTATTTCTTGATTGTGCAGGAGAACACAAAACAAAATTCCGTCAAAATTGTGCGCGTTCGTGCCCGATGTCTAGTGCTGAAGTCGCCGATAATTCCGTTGACCCCCCGGCGAAAAAGCGGAAGCTAAATACAGGAGAGACCCGTTGCAAAACTTCAGCAATGGCGAACAATGGAACGCGCGTGGAAGATGAAATCGACGAAAGTTTGTATTCTAGACAGCTTTATGTTCTTGGACACGATGCTATGCGAAGAATGGCCAGCTCTGATGTCTTGATCTCGGGTCTAGGAGGTCTTGGCGTTGAAGTTGCTAAAAACGTGATACTAGGGGGTGTCAAGTCCGTCACTCTTCATGATGATCACGTTTGTACAGTTGCTGATTTATCGTCTCAATTTTATTTGTCAGAGAGTGTTATAGGTCAGAATAGAGCTTTGGCCTCTTGTGAACAACTTTCAGAACTCAATCATTACGTACCGACCACTGCGTACACCGAAGCCTTAACTGAAGAATTTTTGAAGAAATTCCGAGTTGTAGTGCTTACTGATTCATCATGGACAGAGCAGCAGCGCGTGGCAGCCATCACCCACGCCAATAATATTGCATTAGTCATTGCTGATACCAAAGGCCTGTTCTCTCAAGTTTTTTGCGACTTCGGCCCTGAATTTACTGTGGTAGACGTAACTGGCGAAAACCCCGCATCGGCAATGGTGGCGGTGATCACGCATGAATACGAAGCCGTTGTCACTTGCCTTGACGATACGCGCCATGGTCTGGAGGATGGAGACTATGTGACATTCAGTGAGGTTTGTACAATTTAATTGTTACTATATTAACATAGAATGTTCATTAGCACACACATGATACACATTGAAACAATGGTGAAGTAATCGCATGGAATTGCTCGTGTGTAAATCCTAGACTGCAAATCCTTATTTATGGTTGATGAATGCTGTTGTTCAAGTATTGTGCAACTTCATAAGAGTGAAAGGTTTACTTGATGCAAGCACTTTAGATGTTTATATCATAAAAAGTAATTTGACACAAAGGTGTAGGGAAGGACTTCCTCCTTGGAACATATATAATATGGGTTGTGATCTGAATACAAGATAGCTGTATAATGAAGCTTGATTTGTATATTCATAGATTCAATTAAAATGGAAGAGCTTCTAAAAAGTTTAGGGAAATACTCTATGATTGACGAGCAATCAACTGAACAGTGACTGATTGATAGTAAGGGTGTAATGACATTTGAAAAATGAAAGAAATTAATGTTTCTGCTCTTTGTTCTGGATAAGTGATCCTGAATTAACATTATTGTATTACTACAAGTGCTGATAAAATTGAATAAAGAGAACTATTCTTGTTGATTACATTGTTGTGAAGTAAAAAATAATAATCTTATTTGCATTCCTTTTACAGGTGCAAGGTATGACAGAACTTAATGGCTGTGAACCACGAAAAATCAAAGTGCTCGGACCATACACTTTCAGTATTGGAGATACTACCAATTTCTCGAAATATGAGCGTGGTGGCATTGTTACCCAAGTGAAAATGCCCAAAAAGATCAGCTTCAAACCCTTAAAGGAGTCTATTCAGGAGCCAGAGTTCTTGATCACTGATTTTAGCAAATTCAACTACCCTCAGCAATTGCATTTAGCTTTTGCTGCCCTTCACAAGTTTAAAGATACAGAAGGTCGTTTGCCAAAACCCTGGTGCAAACCTGACTCTGCTAAATTCTTGGAGTACATAAACAACATTGTTAAAGATCATGAAGTTTTCAAGGAAGATATAGAATTGGACACTGAATTGTTGGAAACATTCTGTAAGGTCAGTGCGTATTTTACATCTGTCTCAGTCATTTTGCAAACACATATAAATGTATCTTGTACTTTTTATAGATAAGTATAGAACACAGAAGTTAGAGACCACATGTATCCAACTGGTTTGAATAAAGATTTTGTTCTCTCAGGTATCCTCTGGTGATCTAAACCCTATGAATGCTGCAATTGGCGGTGTTGTCGCCCAAGAAGTGATGAAGGCCTGCTCTGGAAAATTCCATCCAATAGTTCAATGGCTTTACCTGGATGCTATTGAGTGTCTTCCCAAGGATCGTTCTGTTCTTAACGAGGAGAACTGTAAGCCCATTGGTACACGTTATGATGGTCAGGTTGCTGTTTTTGGTCGAGACTTCCAGAAGAGACTAGGGGAATTGAAATACTTTATTGTTGGTAAGTCAATTGCATTTTAAAATTAATATTTTATTGTTATTTTAAACTTCAAAATATATTTTGTGGTTGATAAGTACTGAATAAATATGGTAATGATAATCATAATTATCTTTAAACATTTTTTTACCCCCACTTCAGAACATTGCCATCTCAAGCACAGCTGGCTGCTTTAACAAGGATGGTTCACAACATTAACCAATTTGGGTGCAAAGTAGGTTACTAACTGCTTTTTCTTGTGTGAGAGCGGCCAAATGTATATAAACCAAATTGCTGACACACTTAAAAAAAAACTGAACTCCTGGAATAAACTAATAAGTATTAATAAAATAGTAATCCATATTTCTGTCAGAATTTGTATTCATGAGTACTTTTATTAGTGTTTTCCCTAGTCTACAAAGAATACAGAATAATCAAACTGAACAAGATTTATTTCTTCTTTATAACCTTACTAAGCTTATTATCTTTCAAGGTCATTGACTGACAATAGGTTTTATAAGTCTTTGTGTGGCTTGTAAACTAGAAGCATTTGTTGTGACAATAAAAAAATAATTGAATTGTACTTTACTAAATGTATGATTCATGCAAATGCTTTAGCGCAACATCATCTACTATTTGAGTCAATTTTATATAATATCTACCCTCACAAAGAAGAAAGCTTTTATGAAAAAATTAAAATTGCTTGTGCCATGCTTGGGATGCAGTGCATAAATATGGAGCAGCTATCTAAAATATTAATATCTAAAATCAAATAGTCAACAATCAGGGTCTTTCCGATCGTCTCGACCTTCTGAGTCTGCGAAGAGATGTCGGTTCTCTTTGCATCCTGTATCGCATTTTCCATGGGGAGTGTTCTGAGGAATTGTTCGGAATCATCCCAGCTACCGATTTCCATTACCGCACATCTCGGCAGAATTCCAAATTCCACCGCCACCATCATCTTGATGGTTGGCGTTCAACGACTATACGTTTTTCGCGTAACTTTCCCCCACGCACTGCCAACTTGTGGAATCAACTGTCGCCAGCGGTGTTTCCCAACGTTTACGATTTAGGGACCTTCAAGAAACGAGCCTATTCCTATCTCAAAGGTCGGCAACGCACCTACAGCTCCTCTGGTGCTGTGGATATTCATGGACGACGGTGATCACTTAAGATCAGGTGAGCCGTATGCTCGTTTGCCACTTTTCATATAAAAAAAAAATCCTTCTTTCCCTCCAAATATTCGATAGTAGTGAAAAGTGGATAAGAATTAGCATAGCTAAATGAGAGCCTTATATCACTATGGGTCCCTATCAATGAAGGTCCTTACCGCGTACTGTCTTACGGTAGTGGAGTAGCTTGTAAAATCTGGCATCTCCAGAATCGTATTCAATGTAAGCAGATGGCTGAGTATAGAGAGCAATAAGGGATACATATCTCGGTGTATCCACTAGGGCTAACTTCATATTCATAAAAAAATTATATGTACAAAACAGTGTTTACATACAATTGAGAAATAAGTCATGGAATGTTTGCCTTTCCCCTAGAATTACAAGACCTCAACTGTCTGTTGTTCGCTTCAGGTGCCGGAGCCATAGGCTGCGAGCTGTTAAAGAACTTCGCTATGATCGGAGTGGGCGCGGATGGCGGCCGTGTCACCGTTACCGACATGGACCTCATCGAGAAATCCAACCTCAACCGGCAGTTCTTATTCCGACCTAACGATGTCCAGAAACCCAAGTCCAGTACTGCTGCTAAGGTAGCATGACACGTTTTTGATTCCCTATTACTATATTTAAAAATAACACAGTGTGAAAAAATTTTGTAATAGCTAATTCAATTTATGCCTCATAGTTAGACATCCAGTGTTACAAGAACTCGTTTTCTTCAGGCAATCAAGAAAATGAACCCGTCAATGAACGTGTTGGCTCACGAGAACCGCGTGTGCCCTGAAACAGAGTGTGTGTATCATGATCAGTTCTTCGAGGAGCTGGATGGAGTTGCCAATGCCCTTGACAACGTGGATGCGAGAATCTACATGGATCGTCGCTGCGTTTACTACAGGAAGCCGCTTCTCGAGAGCGGCACTCTCGGTACCAAGGGCAATACTCAGGTATTATGAATGTGAATTAATCATTTTGGTTCTTCTAATCTGTCCTTTTGCTAACTCTTTGTAACATCATCTTATAACAACAGGCTCTCGCGTATTTTAAATGTTTAATAATGTTTACATCATATTTAAATATGGGATATTTCTTTTTTTCAGACATTGTTACTAACATTCTTGTAAACCATTCCAACTAAGCTTAAGCTTGTGCTAGGAGATGGTTCACGTCAATAGTTGAATGGTGGATTCGAACAATAAGATTCAGACCATACCCTAAATTGTACCTTAATATAAATTCAATGTTGAACCATAAATTGGCATAGAACTATATGCTATCATTATTTTGTAACAATAATGACAACTTTTAATAAAGAAATTAGTAATAAAAATAAATAAAAATAATTGTTCAGAAAAGTAAAGAACATTGAGTTGTCTTTTTCTTCTTTTAATTATGAACTGTATGTAAAACAGGTGGTTGTACCCTTCCTGACTGAGTCGTACAGCTCTTCACAAGACCCCCCAGAGAAAAGCATCCCCATCTGCACCCTGAAAAACTTCCCCAATGCTATTGAGCATACTCTGCAGTGGGCTCGGGATGAGTTTGAAGGACTCTTCCGTCAATCTGCCGAGCATGCTGCCCAATACTTCAGTGATCCACACTTTTTGGAGAGAACTATAAAGCTGCCTGGTAGACAGCCCCTGGATGCCATTGAAAGTGTTAGAGTAAGTTTTGTATATTATTAAATTAGGTAACTTTTAATTATTTCAGAAAAATCTATGTATCTGTGTCCGAAATGCTTAAAGAAGTGCAAAATTGCAGATGTCATTTTTCAAGAAATAGGTTTTACAGTATATCCTGTAGCATTTATGTACATTGGTAATATACCAACTCTTTAATTTTTGTTTATTGATTATCTTATAGAAATGGATTAGCTTATAGAAATGGGAGTTTTAGGTAGATTACAAATATATTATTGAGGTACAAACAAATATTTTTATAACATTGGTTACTTCAAGGATTCATATGGCCATCGAATAGTAAAAGATTTAATCTTAAGATTTAAAGTGCTTGACATGATTTTATGTTTTCATTTTAGAATACTATCAATGAACGCCCTCTAAACTTCGAGGACTGCGTAACATGGGCCCGTCTACACTTTGAGGCGCAATACTCTAACCAAATCAAGCAGCTGTTATTCAACTTCCCACCGGACCAGCCTACACTCAGTGGAGCTCCCTTCTGGTCGGGCCCCAAGCGCTGCCCAGCGCCTTTGGTCTTCGACCCCGAAGATGAACTCCACCTCGACTATATTGTTGCCGCAGCCAACCTCCGGGCCCAGGTGTACGGGCTGCCGCCATGTGTGGACAGGGAGGCGATCGCCCAGATGACTTCTAGTATTGAGGTATGATGCTTTCTTATTGGTGTATAATTATTTTTTATTGTAGGAAGAATTTCTTCAGTACCACCTGAAGGACCGTCACCGGAATTCTTTCCCCCCACATCCTTATATTTTCTTTTCATCATGCGATGAGTCTGTAATCTAAAAAACAACATTACTGAATTATCTGTCACTGTTCTTCTGCTGTCAGTTGTCAATCCTACTCCTAAGTTAGTTGTTTTAGAATTGCTCAATTGTGATAGAAATTGTATGAAAACTCTTACTTTTATAAAACCAGAATCTTGCTTCTAGGGTCCAGATAAAATTTACACAACTCGTATCCAAATGCTGCTCCAAAAAATATAAAATACTATAAGTATTTTTGTTACAATTTATAAAGTAACATTATTCTAATCATCTACATTAAATGTTATGTTTCAACAACTGCACAAGCCGTTGTCATGGATGACAACAGTTCATCGAGGTTAGCAATTGTCGTTTTTCCTAAGGTGCATAGCTCATCAATCGGAAATAGGTCCAGTCATCGTCAACACCATTGTCTAACGGGTGACTAATTTAAATTTCAGGTGCCTGAATTTAAACCACGACGCGGTGTCAAAATCGCAGTAACAGATACACACTTCATAGCGCAAAATAACGACCAGATGGACCAAGATAAAGTAAAGAACATAATCTCGGAACTGCCCTCGCCCACCGCCATCGACAGTCTCAAGATAACACCCCTCGAATTTGAGAAGGACGACGACACAAACTTCCATATGGATTTCATCGTAGCAGCTTCCAACCTCCGCGCTGCCAACTACAAGATACCACCGGCAGACAGACTCCGCTCCAAGCTAATTGCGGGGAAGATCATTCCAGCCATCGCAACCACCACCTCTGTCGTGGCCGGACTTGTCTGCCTCGAGCTGTATAAGCTGGCCCAAGGTTTCAACAACATCGAGGTTTTCAAGAATGGGTTTGTCAACTTAGCGTTACCATTCTTCGCTTTCTCGGAGCCAATCGCCGCGCCCGTCAACAGTTACTACGATAAGAAATGGACGCTATGGGACAGATTTGAGATTAAAGGCGAGATCACACTGCAGCAGTTCCTGGATTATTTCAAGAACGAATACAAACTGGAGATCACGATGCTGTCTCAGGGGGTTTGCATGTTGTATTCATTCTTCATGCTCAAATCGAAGAAGCAGGAACGGTTGAACCTACCCTTGTGTGAAGTGGTCACTGCAGTATCCAAAAAGAAATTGGAGCCTCACGTGAAGGCGTTAGTATTCGAGTTGTGTTGCAACGACGAGGATGACAACGACGTGGAGGTGCCGTACGTGAAATACACTTTGCCTTAGGGAAGTGTTGTCGGAATGCAAACATCATCGGACCACCACGAGCCCAACAGCTGAACCTAACCGGCGGCGCCAAGCTTCGCGGCATTTGCGCATAATAATAGCGATGTTTCTACGAATTTTCACTAACAGAGGGTATTTTTAATGTATGAAGGATAGGATCTAGATGTTTTACATAGCTCGTGAGTGCCTCGGAGTGATGGACGGACAAGGTTGTACAGTGGTAGTGTAAACTGTGTGATTTCTAATTTGTGCTTTAAGACACGCTTTTATTATCTACTGGTAACTTACGTATATTTGTGGTAGTATAATTATTTGCTCACAGCAGTCGCAGCGCGAGGTCATTTGTGCCGCCAATGGAAATTCATTTGTCACTTGTATTTGTCAAAATATTTTAATGTTTAAATCAGATGGGTCTGTATACGGAAGGAAAATAAATAAAAATTTACGCAGAATTTTGTTTCAATTAAAACTTCAAATGTTGTTAGTCACATGTTTATTCTGTATAAATAGCGTTTTACATTCCAATTTAGTAATGCTCGTTGTAAAGCAAAAATATGGAGTACTTCAGGTGGTTCTGGTTTTTTTACTGAAATAACTTGCTATAAATTCAAATGATCGTCTCAAACCATTCGGACTTAGGCATTTGGGTTAAAGGTGCCATATTCGGCTGTTTATAAAACCTAATACAGCAGTTTATAGGGATTACGTATTAGTATAAAAAAAACATTGGTGGTTAGGATTTAGTTTTTTTTTAATTATTAATTTTAGTTATTTCATTAAACTGACTAGAATGTTTTTGTTTCTGATTCAACATTATTATAAATTGCAAATTATAAATTTTTTTTAAAATTAAATTTGAATCCTCTAGCGCTTTAAAAGCTGACGAGGAGGTTTCGTCAAAAAATGTTTATAAAAGGATTATTTGTCAACATATAACAATGCTCGTTTATTAATAATACAATACTTTTTAATGACTTCAATTTTAATAATACACAATATATATAATTCTAACCGACAGTTGTATCGCGAAAAATAGCTACGTACAAAAGTTTGATATTGTATTGAATATCTTTTTCAGGAACAGTTTAGGCAATTTTAATTTTTAAGGAATCTTTAAAAACATCCGAAATTTCATTGTTATACAATATAAAGTTATACATTATTCTTTAAATAATGGCAATCATAATTTGAAACTGAATGCTATTTTTCGCTGGCAACACAATGTACAAAAAGACAATCGCACCTTATTTAATATAGAACTACGTGCAGGCACTTCAGCTTCGGAAGCTTCACAAGTATGTGTATACAACCTTAATTTATCACTTGCGGGTTAAACTCTCCTGTGTACCACGCGGGCCACTGACTGCCCGGCCTAGTTAATTAGTGCGGTCTAGCTTGCAGACCTTGCGTCGGTTTAAAATGAACTATTATAAAACTAAAATATAATGTAATCAGTAATTGAACATTGTAGAGAAAATAACCAAATAATCGGCTCATTGTTAATTTTGCAAATTTATTTTTATAGATTGCCATGCGGTGACATTTGTTACAAGTACTAATTTAATTAATATAAAAAATTGGAGTATATTACATAAAACTATTGTATTCATCAGGCTAGTGTAACTCTGATCAGATTGAAATAAAACTTAATAAAATGTTTGTACTTCTTTTATAAATTAGGAAAAAAACCATCTGAAGTGATAAATTTATATAAAAACAGAATCTACATAATAAATGATGATTTTGTTTACTACACTGTATGGAATGGAAGTTCTAATTTGAGGTGAGAGATTGTATAAAATGCATTGACAGCAATATATAGGAATGTAAGCTCATACAAGTCAATGATAGCGTATGAATAAACGTTAATAGTATATTCCTCATGTGCAGGCCATGTGTTCAGAGGACCGTAGGCGCCTGCCAGCAGAGGGCGAAGCACCGTTCAGCGCCAGGGGCGGCGCCGTGGACTGCCCACGCAGCGCGCCCGCAGCCCCGACTTCTCGCCGCTAAAGCTCTCTGCCACACGGGCAATGTTTTCGTGTTACATCATTTTAACGACACTTGACGGTGAATCTCATTACGGACGTGTAATATAATCTCAATATGCCGGTAGTTAGTACCAGTGTTCTCTTTTTATAACGGTTACCAAAAGGTTCCTCTCATGTTCCTGTCAGTGTTTTTCCCAAATAATCTAAATCATATTAATCTCTTCTAGGCCGGGTCAGGAAAAAGAATTTCTAAAATACATATTGTGCAGAAAATACTTTGAGTTACATGAGTCTTATTCATTTTGACTCAGAGATACACATCGTGTATGTCAGGATGTTTTGTCTAAAAGAAGTACACATTAAAAAAAAGGAGAAAACACACTACAATGCAAGATTAGAATAGTAGCGACGAGCATTCCACTATGTATTACGATTACACGACTTCTAGCATGCAATAAACTCTCGTCCTTGTCATTTAATCAATCTCTATTTCTACAGTATTCAAATTTCTCTCGCACTTATTTTGCTATAGACAACTTTCATCGTTTTTTTTACAATGGAACAGTACTTTAGAACAGAATTTAATTTAGATATATTTGTAACTTACTGGCACATTAACATTCTTTATATACAAATAATAACACGTACAAAAATCATTGTCATTGATCGTAGTTTGCGTATGAAAGATTATAATCTACAAAATGAATACAAAGAAACAAACGTAAAGAAAGTTGAGAATGCTGTTGTGTGTGTGTGTGTGGGTTTTTAGCTTAATGTGTGAAAAGGGAAAGGTTTTTTTGTCATACTGTGCTAAATCGTGTCAACAGATGTATTTTTCTAGTGCTTTTTTATGTGCAAAAGAACAGTAAGTCGTGTTTCTTTCAGCACAAATTCAGTCGCACTGTGTTTGTGTGCTTATAAGCATGCATGCTCACCAGAGGAGCTGCAGGTTTTTAAGCCTTTGAGAAAAGAATAGGCTTGTTTCTTGAAGGCACCAAGTTGCATCGGTGCGGAAACACCACTGGTGACAACTAATTCCATAGAATGTAAGTGCGTAGAAGAAAGTTCGCGGGCCAACAGGGTGAAACCGGTCAAAACGTCCCAAATCGTCGTCTAGTCGAGTAGCTCTCTGTGGTATACGTCAAGGTAAGAGTCGGTATTGGGGGCCAAAGCCAGAGATTTGTGTCTTCTTTGAATCTTAATAAAATAAATACTGACAACGATAAGGTCGTTTGAAATGTAACTGAGGTTTCCTCACTCGCTAGAATCTGTGCTGTTATTTTTACAGAACTTTACAGTTTCCGGCAACAATTTGTTTACTCCGTGGAATTTCAGAGTTTTTGTAAAACCTTTGAGTTAACAGAATCCATTAGCAGTACATATACGCTTGCAGTCTGATCAGTATCTACCTCACCTCTCTTGCCTTCACAATCTTTTTCAACAACTATAAATTCAAGCACCTTCGAGGGCGACATGTCTGACAGGGAACCCTCACACAACAATTCGTTAGTCAATTATCATCACTCACCTTAACGAGCTACCATGCTGTTATTTTACACTACTATTTGTATGAGAAATCTAAAAATAAATATTCATAAAAAGCTTAAACAAGACTAGACGAGCAAAACTCGTGCGCAATGATAGATTGATTTGAAATTGTCTGCACATGTATAACGTAAATGCATGGTAACTGACAGACTAATGTGCTACTAACAGGGTCAGACATCGAGCATGCGTGCCAAAGCCGGTAGTAAGCGGACACACAAAGTTCTAAAGCGTGGCTTTACCGTGGTGCGACTGACTCATGGCGGAGGGCGACGGCCGGCGCGGCCGCGACGGGAACGTCCCCGTGTGGCTTTGCGACATTACGTCCCTGATGCCAGGACAGTCATTTCACATTTAGAAATATTATAAATAATCTCTATAAAGTTTATAAACTAGACTAAACTCTATTAGTACCGCGCCTACAGCCACACCTCCAGGCTGTAGTTTACTTTGAGAATAGACTAAAGAAGCTGATCCAACGGCATAAGTAGAATTTGGATGTTTGAGCATCAACCCACCAAAGGTCACATATACACTTGAATACAATAGTCACACATTGTTATCTTTCTAAATGTGGTAAAGTTTCAAACCGAGGTACCGTAGATACAGAAACTGGTGAAAAAGCAACACCACCCGACCTCGTCAATACGGCTTTCAAACTATCATTTTCGAAATATTTAAACTCGTGCCTGGATCGGCTGTGACAGTGACAACGCTCAACGATGTGTAAGGCAAGTGGTTAGTCAATAGAATAACATCGCATCAACACCGATGTATGCATCATTGTCTACTAAACCGCTTTATCTCGCGGAACTAATAGTATTCAGAAAATAACAATTACATAGAATGAGCATTCTTCAAGTATATAGCTCATACTCACGTAGGGCGGTAGTGGCGTGGCGAGGGGCGGAGCGCCAGCGAGCGTCGGCGGCTGCGGTCTGCGGCGAGCAGGGCGCAACGCTCCGCCGACGTGCTGCTGATGAACGTATCGTGGAGGGAATAGCACGCCGCCGTTATCTGCAAACCATTTCCTATTCATATCGTTCATTAGGCCAGGGACCCTACATAACACAGGTTAGACGCACCTACAATCTTGAGCGTCGCACCAATCATTTATGACCTTTGAACTGTACGATAGGTTGGTTTCTGTATGTATTTTTATTTAGATTTTTTAAATAGTTATAATAATCTATAAGAAAGATAGTTCGATAAGTTTTAAGCAAGTTTTTAACGTAAAAAGAAGGAACTATTCATTTCACACAGGCGCATAAAGCGATGTGATATGACATATTTAAAGCTAGGCTATATAGTTAGATTAGTAAGGATCAGTGGAACACTAGGTCTTGAAAAGGAACGTACCGTCGAAGTTGTCAGAAGCCTTACAAGTTTATCCAGGCCATTTTAATACATGTCAATTAAGTAAATAGGTATGAGACTATAATGAATGCCGAAATAATTAAGACATGGACACATGATACTAAGATGTACGGCTCTAAACGACGAGTTAGCTTATCATCATGGTTAAATGAGAAATGTGTATTGAAAGAGTAACTTGCGACAACAATTAAAAATGATTCCTATGCAATTCGGCCACATAGTAAGGATGACTTAGAAATGTGATTCTAACAAAAAATTTAATACAAGACCGTACAAAACGGAAATCCCTACACTGTGTTAATTAAATCACAATAATGTGCGACTAGAACTGAAATAGATAACACTTGTTAGACATTAGACGACAAGTTGTCGGAAGGTAGATTGGAATCTAGCACAAACGTAAAGCGTACACCAACACCCGCCTTATGACTAAAGCGCGTACCCACTTTGCTAGCATTAAATAAAACTTGACATAGATCGTTTCAGAAATCAAAAGCGGTCCAAAATGTACCGTACTGGTGTAGACGTGGTCCAAAATGTAGCGTGAATGATGTATACTTCATACTAACGTATATCTGTGAGTTTGTTATTTAGTACGCAGTATCACCTGCTGAATAAGTCGCCGATGGAGATCTACATCGGCGCCGCGAATGCCCTCTCGATCCTGGTGCAGCTGCAGAGCACATAGCAGTGCATCTCTGATGGTCTGCACCGTGCTCTGGACCCGCTCCGTCCGCATAAGCCTCCGAACCAAGTAACCCCTCGCGTACGCTACTATCTTTGTCGCCGCCGCGCGCTACAACCATTGATCAAGAACATACATAAAATTGTGTACAAGTTAGGGCTGTCATCGACAATAAGCACACACAAGCTTAAAGCACTGGAAGCGCGAAAGTAAAGTCAAAAATGAAATAACCAAAGCCAGTTATCTAGATACACTGAACGCAATAGACCTTGTCTCCGATAAAAATATTTTAGTAAGCAAACACGTACAAGAGGAGGAAATATGTGAGAAAGATAGGAATACATGCAAACAACAACAGTATTGAAGAAAGCCTGCCAACCACATGTTTAAATTACGGGGGCTCTATACATGTAACTAATTACCTCCTCGGCAGTAGGGGATCGGAATAAATCTTTTTTAAGAAGGCGCGCTCGTACATCCATAATTGAATTTTTTATCGAGTCCTCCACACATTTTATGGCACGATCGGTGGTCGAACTGGCCACGACTTTGGGAACTGATCTTTCAACATCAGATACTTGTTTCCCACACAAATGACTCACTACATTGCCATTCTGATTACCTGGACGGACGTCATCGCTACCGTCTGAAGGAAAGGTTACGTTTAGGTCGGCCATTGTGTCGTTCGTTCTGTCGGTCAGAATAATGTCATATTCGCGATCGGAAGACGTGCTCGTCTCGTAAGTTAATTTCCTAGACGTGTTTGTATTTCTATTATTAGGAGAATGTGTCCGATCTTCCCGCCATCGCCCTGTGGTGTCGCCGAAAAGTTTTTTGCACAGTTTTCACTTTTAGATTTCACCTGTTCTTTTTTAATACTACCAGTTATGTCTCTGCTCTTCTTCAATACATTGTCACAGTAATGTAGATAATTGCTTGTATCTGTCAATGTGCTGGACACCGGGCTCTCGTGCAGACCAGGTTCTAATGGTTTATGATTAATCAACTGACTCAGACTGACTGGTCCACGTTCGGCACTTTCGGGAGATTCACTCTTATCACTCCAAGCTTCTTTCGCTTCACAGGGCGACTTGGGGCAAATTGTTTTCAACTGATTATAAAGCAAATTATTTTGCTCCTCAAAAACCTGTTGTAAAAGCATCTGTTCCTTCTTCTGTTTTTCTACAAGTGTTGCCATTTGCAAAAGTTGCTGTTTTTGTATCCTCTCATATAGTTCCCTCACCCGTTTAGCAGGGTCATCACATTCTGAAGGTATTTGATTTTTCTGTGGACTAATTTCTTTTAGTTTTCTTTGATTATCATTTTTAACTTTAGATGAGCTTTGAGATTTTTGTTCTTTGAGGTTATGGGGTTCAGATTGAGTTGTGGGGTGAGGTTTAGAAAGTAGATTTCCCACTCTGGGATTCTCAGAAGCTACGGATCTAGATCTAGGCAATGTTAGTGTTTTAGACTTTTCAGTAGACCTGGATAGAATTCGTTTGTTTACATTATTGGGTTTGTTTTGTTGTTTTCTATCAGTTGCTAAACTAACGGCAATATTCTTTTTCTTTAGCTCCATTGCCATATTAGACCATTTAGCTTTTGCTGTCTCTAAATCCCAACTTCTACGTTTTTTATTAGAAGAAGTAAGATTAGACAGAGACTCACTCATAGATATTGATGTCATTTCTACACCTGTGCTTAAGGATTGAATTTGTAAATGCGCTAGCAGCATAGGACTTGGAGTCAGTACGGTATATGACCTTTGCCTTATTAGTGGATTAATTTGAGTGCTTTTTTCACATTCTTTATGAATATCATGGAGGGAACCTGTGAAGCTTTTTGAGGTAAGTGATGACGGTCCATTATGTTGCATGCTATGTAGAAATTGATCCATTATTGTACATTTATTATTGATTGTGAAATTGGGTTTGTTCTCTTGCATGACATAATTATTGTCAAAGTCTACACCAAGCTTTTGTTTGACATCTATAGATATTTCATTATCATGTTCAGGTAGGTCTGAATGTGTTTCTTGGATTAGAGCTTCATTTCCATGCAAGGTACTCTCGTCAGTTTGATTAAAACTCAAAGTAAGATCAATAACTAATTTTGATGATTCATTTGTGGTAGGTGTCAAATTAGAACACACTTTATCGGAATTGTTACTAGACAAGGTACTAAGCTTAGGAGAATTTGTTATTGATCTATTTAATAATTTCTCATTTTCACTGTTCATAAGTTTTTCATTGCTGGTAGATAATAATTCTTCTGATGGCAATTCATAGTTCTGTTCAGATTCAGGAAGTTCAGGCGCATCAGTTTTATCTTCACTGGCATCTGAATCGCTACTAGAAATAAAGGGTTTTAGCAGTTTTATTCTTTTTTCAACTTCTTTGGCCAAGAGCTTATAGTACTGCATTTCTTTAAGGCATTCCTTTGACAGCTGTAAGAAGAAATTTTGACATTATATACATTTATTGCTATAAAATACTGTACACAAAGTAATGGAATAGTCTTCATATACAGAATATTAAAAAAAATAATTTTTCACTGTGAGGCAAGAAATGAATGAAATACAGAATCTGATGTATAATGTCTATTAATTAATATTCCAATTTTTTAACTGTTCTTCCAATTATGTCCCTGGCATCCCTTATAGCACAATAACTATAAGATCCTACTGGGAAGGAAAATAACCCATACTTCTTGGTTTCATCAGGCTTAAATAACACCATGCCGTCTGTAGATAGACCTCAATGATCTACAATGTTGGCACAAAAATAAATTACTATATATATGTAATCAACTGTATAAACAACTTTAATATGTAATATTATGTACTTACGACAGGCGGGAGAAGTGGCACTCCATTAATCTTCATGCAGGAGGTATAATGACCAGTTTGCTTAACAGATTTTACGTCCCATGGGTCGTTCATTTCTGTCGCTTTTGTCTGGACAGTAATAAGTTCTCGTCTAATTATCGTCGAACATTTCCAGGATTCTCGTGTATTGTAACCTATGACGTCATTAAAAATGGGACCCCTCTATGAATGTCTAGCTGCTAAGATACCTCAGATCCAAGAATAATATCCTTTTGCAAAACTTGCCCTGCATCAATAAAGGCGTTGTTGTCACAGCTCAATTAAGTCAATATTTTTAATTGACTGGTATCTTAGCAAATAGACAGTGTATATTGTATTAACTTACATCTTTTAAGTATATACGAAAACACTGTAAATTTAAAATCAATCAAAAACGAAAGATTTAAAAATGTAATGGTTTGTTTTGTTGACCAAGATGAGGATTGCAAACAGAGATTGAACAACTTTAGTACTAATGGCAATCAAAGAATAGAGTATACAATAAAATAAGATTGCCGTTACCCGTTACCGTTAGTGGCATTTAGCACCAAAGAGTATAAATATTTGACCTATCAACAGAACCACTGCGATGTTCAGGTAAGTGACCTCAATCCGGTAAAGCAGATCAAATATCACACAACCACTGCCTTCCCCTCAGAAGCTAGTGTATCTTTTGAAGATATCCCATTCGATAAAAAAAATATTTGTCTTTATATGTTTTGAAATACTCTTTGGTAAGCAGTATAACATGTCACACTGACATTTCAGTCTGTTAATTACCAAACGTAAAGAAATGGAGCTTAGTAAATAATTATTTAGAAATAAATGCATTTATTTATGATTAAACTTAATTAAGAACTTATTAACTTAAATTTTAATAAAGTTGACGTACATAACATTCGTTATGGAGGTTATACCCGCTGCTAAGCAGGCTCTTGTATGTTTCATATTTTCAAACGTTACGTTTGTAGTGTGTTTTCTTACTGGAGTGCTTGGCTCCGCATCAGAGCTTCAAGCGCTTCAGTATTGGGGCCCCGCATTCTACTTCTGTTTGATCAATTTTGTACTGAAATATTGCTACAAAGGCTTCATTTACGAGGTTAGTTCTATAAGTGTATTACATAAAATGCCTGTAAATGTCAAGTGAGTCATTGCAGAAAAATCTACTATATAATAAAAACGATAACATAAAATAAACCTATTACTATTAAAATTTGGAAATACTTGATCCTGAAAAAATATATATGAAATATGAAAATAAATTATATGTAAAGGTTTTAATATAGTATATATATTTTAAAATCCTTTACATACCGTTAAGTTTACTGTGAATGAAAGCCTCCTAGAGGAATTGCCACAAGATATATAAGAGGAGATGTTGCACTGGTCAAGTATGTGTGTAGGGTGCTGTAGGGCTCGGTGCATCACCTAGATGTACGGGCCGTATTGCAGCTAAGGATGCCTAATGAATATAAACATATTGCACACTAAACATACATGCACCATCATACTTTATAAATGAAAAAGTGGACTTTTGAATCATTTGATTAGAAGCAGGAACCTAACACAATAGTAGCAATAGAGTCAATAATCGGGAATAAAAATGTAGTCATGCTAAATAGAAATTTTTGATTTTTGTACACCTTTATTACAGGTTTCAATAAGAGCATCAGGCTTGGGGGCAGCAATGGCTGTAGGGCTCTATCTTGTCTCATGGAATAATGGCTGGAAGGTTTTTGGCCTATATGCTGTTGCCCTGACATTCTTCCACTTCTCTGAGTTTGTAGCAGTGGCATTGTCAAACCCTAAGACAGTAACAATAGATTCATTTATACTGAACCACAGCATGCAATATGCTGTGGCAGCTGTGGCAAGTTGGATAGAATGGGCGGTGGAGTACTATTTCTTTCCTGGTATGTTTACAACTTAGGTTAGTAACCAAAGTTTTAAGATTTATAACATAAAAATTTGACCCAATTTTCTATTATGATAATATAAATATTGTAACGACTATATACACTTCCCTATTATTATAAGTTATGTCATGTTCTAATTATTTATCACACTTACTCTTAAATTAATATTAATGTATAATGGCCCACTCAGCCCGTAAGTAGTTCTAAACAATTATTTTATTTAAGGTTCCCGTTGTGTTATTTCCTTAATCCATCATATTCTAGGGTTGAAAACTTACTTCTGGCTGTCAAGTTTGGGAGTAATAATGTGCTTTAGTGGAGAGCTCCTCCGGAAAACAGCAATGTTCACTGCAAAGACTAACTTTACACATACAGTAAGTTTTTTGAGTTACAGTCTATGAAATAGATTGAAACCTACCATTCAATTATTTTACATAGATTATGTTCAGCTAAACAAGCTTCAGCTAATTTTGAATGAATGGAGTGAATTTCACATGAATGATAGTGCAATTGGTGTAAAAACATTGTTTGTATTATTTTAAAATAAGTTGCACTAATTTCTAAATACTCACATCTAAATTTAAATAAATATATATTAATTAATACATTGATAATCAATTGTTTATTGTATTGACAAACATTGGAATGTATGCTTGTAGTTTTGTCACAAAACCTTTTTGTGACCTAAAGCATGTACAGACAGCACTTAGTATTTTCAAGCTACAAATTTTTGTATTGTGCACACAGGTGCAGTTTGTGAAGAGGCCGGAACATCGGTTGGTGACTCATGGTGTCTACACCCTCTGTAGACATCCAAGCTATGTGGGATGGTTCTATTGGTCTATTGGTACACAGGTGTGAAAATGTTTTTCAATCCCAATGCACACAGTTTTACAGTGGTAGCTCTGTTTGAACACTCTCCATAACATCCATAGTATGTGAGCATGCAATGCCCTGTACAGACACTCATTGTCGGAGAAGAAAAACAGATTACATTAAAAAGGGGGTAACCAGGGTCTTGTGGCTCGATTGGTTTTAAATGAAAAACCTATCACAAACACAAAATATTGTGGGCACCTCACTCCAAGGCGAAACGCAGAATTATGTTAACCGTTTATTTTGTGGTATAATATTATTTTCTCTTGTTTCGAGAAAAAATGAAGTTTAATAACATATCTGTTCATTTAAAAAGTTTCGCAATTTCCTTTACCAACCATAAATTGTACAAAACATTGATTTTTTTTAGAATTACATTAAATTAAGCACATAATATCCCTTTTTTAAAAGCAGAGTTCACCATTTTCCAAATAATCAGATCATAATTTTTTTTTCATATTCAAGTTCAATTCACAATGGTAACTGTAATTAAAATAAGCAGATAATGAAATATCATCTACTTTGTATATGGCAACTACAGGTACAGAGAGCCCACTTTTATTTGGACTAACAGATAGCAGGCGCCAATGGGCAATTGCAGCAGCAGCTTATCGCAATTCTGGCGCCCGGCTGTTCGATATAGCCTTAAAAACTGTCGACCTAACAAGTAAATAACGTTATTTACTTGCTTCACATATTTTCAGATAATACTACTAAATCCAGTCTGTGTCGTGATCTACACCCTGGCATCGTGGATGTTTTTCCGCGAGCGTGTGTACGCCGAGGAGATGACCCTAGTGACTTTCTTCGGCCGGGAGTATGAGGAGTACCAGAAGAAAGTGGGCACAGGACTGCCCTTCATACCCGGATACATACCAGAGAACAGGAAACAGAATATCAAAGATGAACACTGGAGCTATTAATCTTTAGATAACTGCTGTTAGAATTGTGACTTGGAATTTTTATTTGATCAAAGCATTATAGTAAAATATTTATAAATTATAGTAAATGAGAAGAATATATATAGAGAAAAAAAATATGTATATATGTGTGTGCATGTGTACGTGTGATGATGAACTTAGGGTCGATTTAGTTGCACTGCTAATGATATCAGGTCAACTATCAACTTAAATTTATAATGCAATGTTTGTGTCAGCATCAATTGTACGATTACAACGAATATAATGCTCATATCAAAATAGTATGACTCGGGTTCACCATGATGCCTTGTAGACGATTTTGTCAGAATGAGTTTAATTTTATACAGATAACTAAAAAATAATTGGATTAGCCAATTGACATGCTGAGCTAAAATGCGTTGATAGGGACACATCCGACCTGGAAACTTAAATATAGAATGTAGATTGTCATGGATAGTGCACATCAATGATGCTGGATGCTGGGGTTGATCTAGACGATGGTTAAATATAACAATTATCGACAATGAAGTATTCATGTTAGTGTTGTCATTTCTCATATCTCATGTTATAGATGCATTGGCTTTTCATGTGGCCGGGCCATGACATAGAGTATATGTATCCTCTTTATTTCATAAAAAAATAACATTGGCTATTGTGGAGCAATGTTTTGTTATAGAAACCAAAATGAGCATTTTTACGTAACACAACATTCAACTGCTGTTGAGAATTTATCAAGTACAAATAATGTTGACACAGATGTAATCAGCGGTGAATGCTAAGTGAGAGTGTTACATTATCAACTAACAATTTAATGAATACGACTTATACCTTGAAAATAACATACACTTAGTTTTCCTGCATAGCCTGATTAAACTAAATCCGTACATTCAACTCGGCCATCTGTGAATGCTCAATTCTAATTCAAATTCTATCATCATCATCTATCGTTAACTTTGATAGAACACAAGACACCTGAAGAATTTAGCAATAATTGAATCCACCTTTTTTATTGAATTTATAATTCTTACATAGGGTTCTTGAAGAAAAGGTGACAGAACTGTAATTATTGTTCAGACGTTAAATTTATGAATATTTCATTTTATTGTAGTATGATTTTTTTTTAATTTAGATTTATTAATTTTAAAGTTTTTGGACTGCGAAATAATTTTTCTCCAATATTTTTTTAAAATAACGGTGACCTTAGTTACTTATTACATTAAATTTCAGTTCACTTTTTTATTTTATATAATTTTTTTAATTATTGTAAACACTCGTCAAATTGAAAATTAGTTTTCACAATTATAGACGTTAGGCGATCAACGACAATGTATAATTTTACGATTGGCTACAAAAGGGACTCTTACGATACTTGCTAGATTTACCCTTTTAATTTTATAATTAAACGACCACGGAGGTTATTTTGTGACGTAGTTCTATTGGTTTCTATTCAGGGCCCCTTGTCTGCTATTTGCCAATGACATTTCTCAATTAAACCAACTTAATCAGTTATCTAATAATGCAATTTTTTGGTATGTGATATCCAAACGATTTTTTTATGATTAATTTATTGAAATGTATCGGCATGAAATGTCCAAATTAACAAATACAATAAATTAAACAATATTGAGTGCCAATGATACACCATTGGAAATTGAATGGAATTGTGCTACTATGGCACAACTGAATTTGCAAATTACCAAAACTAGTAATAATTGACAACTATGATGTCATTTAATGTTCATTTTGACACACTTGGTTTCACAGATTGCACTTGCCTAGGTTTTCAGCAGACTCGGGGCACTGGAATATATGTTGGGTACGCTAAGTGTGAACATCAGACTAACATAAGACTAGGTGTAAGAATTTAACTGTTTCACCACAAATCAGTGTTCGGTTACAGTGATGCTTGTGCCTTATGTTAAGAATGAAAAATGTTTCATCAACTCTTGTTTTTATTCTCATTCAAACATTTCCAGCATATCTTGATTTATTTCTGTATTTAAATACAAATTCATTAGTTTCGTTTCGTTTTAGGTTTGAAATGAACAAGTTGAGATTGTTTATGTTCTTCATTTAATTATTAATATTCATAACATTCAACTAAATATTGCTGGAAATGTTGACATCAATTTAGACTAAAACTTTACTATTAAATGTTTAATATTAGATGTATGTGAAAGTGTTTGTTTTTTTTAATATTTGTTAATTATTTGAATCTATTTGACATTTTTAGATATGGCTTTGTTATCAATAATTAATATAACGACTTTCTGACCAAATAATGATCAATGTAAATATATTTAATTGTATTACTGCGTTTATTTTTTTATCCATTGTTACTTGTAACATTTTTATGTTTGACTACCACTTGATCGATGTTACACTTATATAATCATAACATATCAAACCCTACAAAAAGATTCTGCTACTTAGCTTTTTTTATGTAAATTGTAACAAAGTATGCGATAATTATATTGCTTTTAAATAATATTGTGTTCTAATGCAATAATATGTAGGTTGTGAATGTTAACATTGATTAATGAAATAAATGTGATAATGATCTATTTTTTTTAAATAATGTAAAAAAGGTATCCTTTTTATAGAAAAACGAAAGTTGAAAATACAGCGGGTAAACTATCCCAGTCTCTTACTGTACAGATAATGAAGGACGAAACCGTCTCTGTTATCGACAAGCGGTGCGATGGGAAGGGCGTGGCGCTTTACGATCAAGAACAATGAAGACGTGGCTTCGGTCCTTAAAAGTACCAAAATTCACCCATTCAAGACATATGCTGTATGGACTAAAGTCTTTTGCCTTTCCCATTAGGGATAAACCAATAACTAACGGTACGATGGTAAAGATCGGCGACGATTTGTTTATTTTGATACACATAAACTTTTTTTTAGCCTAACATAAAGCGATAGACAGAGTTATATCATATATATTAAAACCAATTAATAATAATAGTTTTTTTTCACCGAGGTTACAAATTCAACAATACATTATTTATCTGTACTTTGTGAGAGACTGGTTTCCATACTAAGGTATGTTGTTCTGTAAGATTTCCCGCCAATTACTTATTATTATCTTTATTATGTGAAAGGCAAATGTATTGGTGTGAGCGTATACAGTGAATGTATATTACATTTTAAATGATGTACCTCTTTTGATACATTTGAGCATTTTAGTATTAGGCGATTATATTTAATAGGCTTTCAGAGGCGTCATACTGGAGATGCTGTAACCAGGCTGACAAATTACGTCGAAAACAAAGGAATGAATTTGAAAGATGAATATCTCGTAATCACCTCTATTTTACCTTATATTTGATTGTCAAATTGGATAATAATAGAGAGATATTCACATGTCCATCAATTGGAACGAACTTTTAATAGAAAATTAATTATTTTTTAAACGAAAAAATATAACTTTTAGATGAATAATTATGAAACGTTTAAAATAATACGTCGTCTGGTTGACTGGGCTAAACAAAACATTGGGCGGAATGTTTGTAAACTTGCCCAATGTTGACAGAAGCCGCCGATAGCGCGCCATTCGCCATTCGCGATCGGAGAACTGAGCCAAATGTCTAGTGCTACAATATTTTTATTCTTACTCGACAGTTTGCCGGGTTAGTAATTATCTGTTTTTAATCGACGTCAAAAACGGGAGGAGGTTCTCGATGCGTCTGTATTTGTTTTTATCTTTTTTTAATGTTCTTAAATTCATAGCGCCGGCATTTAGGAGCCGATTATGAATGTTTTTAGTTTGAAAGGATTAATTTTAATTATGTCACAAATGAATTTTGTTGGCATAGGACCTTGGGTTCGGGAGATACCTCGAATCATATCTTTAGAACTTCCTATAGAACTCCTTGAAATCTCATGGCAGCATGTTTGTTGATTGCTATGTCGGTAGGCTGCTGATAATGCAAGACTAGATAAGTACTTCATAAGGTCAACATAAAGGTATCTTTACTCTTAACAGCATAAGCATATTTTTTCTCAGATTTCCAAAATGCTTTAAATTTAACGCTGGTTAAGTTATGTGAAAAAGAAGATATATCAATGGAATTTTCTGGTGTTAATGAATGTAATCCTATCGCTGCCCAGTCTGCGTTGAGAGTAGTTAAAAACGCTCTCGAGGAAATAAGTCTACCGAACCATGAAGCTGTAACAGACAGCGCACAGCGGAATAATAAGTATAAAAACGCTTACAACGAACTATCTCCAGAAGCTCTGTACAATATTGGAACAGTATTCGAAAACACAGTTGAAGATTATTCAGACATTGTGAACTCATTTGAAGCCACGGAAACTGTCAATGAGAAACTATTAAACCATCAAGAAATCGAAAAACAAAGCAGTCACATATTTAGAAATGATGTTCAATTCCCTGAGAATACTCCATCTTTAGTCGCCATGTTTGAAACGATTGCAAATATTACCGCCCAAACATGTGGAGGCACGTTACTGTCCTCGCGCTGGGCTTTGACGACGTCCAGTTGTTTGGGCTTGTTGTCCGATTTGAACGAAAACAGGTAACTTTTTAATTTTAAAAAGCTTTCGCGGCCATTTATGGCAGCGAAATAGATGGAGGTAGCAATCGCTTTTGGCATTTTTCCAAGGAGACAAATGTAACATGGGTTAGACTCTATTACATTGCACCGATCATACATTTTAGCAATGACCCGACTGATTGTAACGAACCGAAACCCTACTTAGCTAGAGAGGGATAGCGAATATTGCCTTGTATATAGCAATAGGGGGTGACGGCATAATTCCCGTGATGACTTCTGTTCTGTGCTACCTACGATTTTAATACTATGGGCCATAACAAATATCCATTTTTAAATCAATTTAAGTATTTTTTTTATTTTAAGCTCGCGGTATGTTGTTTCAGCACGAAATTAAATAAATCGGATAAAAGTAAATACACGATAATATCGAGCGCTTCCAACCCACTGATAGACGGCACCGTACACAATGTCACTGAACTGATTCTGCTTCCTAAAGTGGTGCTTAACGCTGAAGACAGAAACGGCAGCATTACCCACGACAAGAATAAGACTAACAAATTAGGACAACAGAACCGAAATGTAAGTCTAGTCCTGTTGAGAATAGAGCCGGCAGCCACGGTCAAAGCTTTACCAATATCTGGTATTCCTACGAATGGAGGGGAAGATGTTCAAGTTTACGGATGGATGATAGAAAAAGTAAGTCATTCATACATTATACATACATTACAAACATTGGGTCGGAATTGATCTTTAGCAGCCTACTCTATGTTTTAATTAAGTAATCCGATTGAAAAAACTGATTAAGGCGTGGTTAGGCTTTTTCTGACACTCTCAACTCGGTATTATACCTCCAGACCCATAGCCCAAGCTGAGGTACCCTCTCGGGGAACCTTGCTGTAAGTGACGCTAAATAGAGGTTCAAGCTGAACACCCTGACAGCTCGACCACCTCACAACACAGGCAATCTGCCAAAAAATCTGAAATAATCCTATTTTACATTCAACTCCTACACAGTGAGATACTATGTAGGAGTTAAACAGTGAGAGACTACATGTTAGAATAGAATAATGATATAAAATATGAATAAAGATACACATAAAACTAAACTAGAAAGCTGAAATGATAAAAATCACTAGCTAGTGTAGTGGTGGTTTCGACTTCAGACGTTCTTATATAATATTAACGAAAAAGCGGTTTAAAGATAACATACTCCGGCCTGCTTTAATTTGAAGCGTAAAAGGGTTCTGGGTACGGTCTGCGAATTGTAAGGTCCTAGGTTTGCAATAGAATTAATTCACATTTTACAAATTGCAGGATAAGACTGGCGGTGAGATAATGAAGGTGGCTTCATTTTCTGCTAAAACTTTGCGGTCAGATGAATGCAGACCTAACATCAGCTCTTTATACCATGACTCGATATTTTTTCTGATTCCACAGAAAGACGTTGAAAGCAAAGTAAATCAGGTAAATTATTAAGTAGTACGTGTAGTGTGCTTCTGTATTGTGTGACTGGGAAGAGAATATACATATCATTCCACTTTTATCGCTGGACGCCATTGTTAGCTCGGAATCATTCCACCAACTCGGAAAAGTTACCTTCCACAGAAAAAGCTCTTTGGACTGTATTATAATATTTAAACCTTAATGTTATTGTCCCGTTCTATGCACAGATATAGTGAGAAAAGAATTTCCTTCGTAATTTTTTGGTTAAGTTCATATTTATCGTGCTCTCTCAAATAGCTCCATATTAATGGATGTGAAAATGTCACTCATTTAATACGATCGTTCATTAACAGTACACGTGTCATCGTATTCCGATAAAGATCCGAGTTTTCCCGAAGGATAATAACTTCTCATTAAATCTATACATATAACGGGACCATAACATTTATTATAATACAGTCCAAAGAGCCGATTCCACACTTAATAAAAAAAAATGTATTTGGCCTAAGTATGCTATAAGTGGATATTTACGTGTGGCACCACCACTTTTTTTAATTAATAAAATGTGGTAGGAATACCGCAACACCGGCTTCTGTTGTTGCACAAACAAGCCAACGCAATCATGGCAGTTTCACAATTTTCCTCAGTATTACGTTTTTCCTGCGTGTCACCTGGTAAGTGATATGGCTGATAGCTTAACTATAAAACATGGGAATCCGTGAACCGTATGCTCGTTTCTACTTACAATAGTAAAGCAATGTTCAGTGGATTGGCACTGCCTTCAGATGAACGGCGGGCCGGTTCTGGTGGTGCGAAACAATAAGGTGCACCTGCTTGGCGTGGTCCAACTCGAGCAGCCGATGCCGCAAGCTCCGCTGTTCGCGCACTCGCTGGCCTCTCACGCTGACTGGATAAACGACTTCATTACCAATAAGTAGTATAAGATCTTATCTTTTAATTTCCTGTACGTGGGTTCGACGCCGAGGGTAAAGCAGTTACTGGCGACCATAGACCTGGATCCTGTTCAGTGTTATCGGGGCTGCCTTTCTATGGTGGTAGAAACAAGCGTCCCCATTTGATCCCAGACGTTAAGTAGATTAGGAAAGTGGATCTATAAGTGTGCGGTGTCTCTTGTATGTTGCCGATCTGGTTACTCGACGGACTCGAAACAGCACGCTCCATTCCACTATCTACGATGCTCTTCGATTGGCAAATAGAACAAGATGATCGGTATCCTTATATATGAGGAACACGGCTAAAGCTAGTACTAGGCTAAGCTAGGACACTAGCAATTTAATTCAGTATATTTTTGCGAGGTAACACAAAAATCTTTTTATTGTTGTTATTCAACGTTAGATGGCTCTGACACTATTCCTGCATGTTTTTTGTATTTATAAAACAGACTATGAAAGAAGATGGTAACTTTTCAAAACTCATTTTTTGTATTTTGTTGTATTTGCTGCGCCCGCGTGGAATTAACCAAAATAGTTATTTAGTTTGCTTAAATTTGAGCATTAAGGCGCGAAGCGAGGCGCGGGCTCACGGGGCGACCGACTCTATCAGGGTGAAAGAAAATTAATTTCATTTTGATTTTGCTATATCTCCTAAGGTATTTATTTAATTTGCATGGTATAAAGCGAGAAAATAATGTTCATAAAATCTAATCAAGTCAACTAATGTATTAAAATAACAAGGAATAATACCGTAATTTTGTAATTAGCTTTCCAATTACCGCTTTATAATAGCCCAATTGTTAAAGTGTTAATATGGATATAGTATGTTATCCTTAAGAGATAGACATATACCATCGTGGACTTTTCCGTAGACCTATATAAGATACACAATTCCACCATACATTATTTTGTTAAATCTCAAAGGGTTTAGGCAGCGTTTTCGTTGAAAACTTCCAGACGGTTTATATTTGTTCTAAAACAATTACTTTGTGCCCTGCTAGCTTTTACGATAATTTATATTAATTATATCATGAATTTAATTTGTATTAAAAAAGAACTGAAATGAAGCAACGAGACATGAAGTTCGTAATTTCATAGATAATATTTAAAAATAAACTATGGCCTAATTTTCATCGTTTCGTTGTGGACAATTACAATTATGTGACATTTACTTATAATTATTTTTAAATAGCTGTCACGACTGATAAAAAGAATAAAAGATTTTCGTTGTTTATTGTTGTGTGTAACGTTTGAAAGTAAATATGAAATAGGAACATAAAACGTTGTTTCTATAAATTTATTTCAGACATTGGCAGACGTCATTTATGTAACACTGGAAATGGGCCAAGATTTTTCACTTAACAAAGGTTGCGCCGGACAAGGAACAGCTTAAAATCAATGCTAACAATATAACTTTTACCTTATTGCCATATACTCGTATATTGGACAGCACAAGAGAGCGTGATTTGGGTTTTACTCAAAACGAAGAACGAAAGTTCTTCTATAAAAGTAGTCCAGAAAATATGCTTGAAGGAAACGGCGGATTCCATGACTCTGTGACTACTAGTATATATACTGTATAAGCCCTAGCTTCCTATTAACTCTAGCGGGGTAGGCAGAGACAGCTTTCGCTACCCTTTCTTCACTTTTTTCCGAGTGTTAATTATTAATGATTGATTGATGATTTTGAAAATATCTCTTCATTTTCTTATTTCTTGGAACTGCAGAGATATCATTCCATCAGGTGGACTATTTTTAATGTAGCAAGGGGCAAAAGAGCATACGAGCGTCGCACAAACACCAACCAAAGTCGTAGCAGTTTGTCAGCGCCATTTTACAACGAGTTAGGTTGGCATAAAAAAGTAAAAAATATACTTACTGAATAAGGCTATATACCCTGTGATATAGGCGAATAAAGGGGTCCTCGGGGTCACAGGCAACAAGTCTGGGGGCCTTTTTCGTCCGCTACAGTTGACCCGGGAAGAAGTCGACACTGATGGTCCCGTGTCGCTTTAGCACTGCTAGGGTGCTCCCCCAGCACACTCACAATGCTGAAGCAACCTCTATAACGAACCACTAACAGAAGTGACCTCCCCGGGACGTGCTTAACTGTACAGTGAAGAGGGGTTCGACGATTTCCCTCCTTAACAAAAAGAAAAGTAAATTGTACCAGTTACTCCAGTTACTAGTCCTGGTTCCACGATCGTGCCAACCATCTCATGCAACAGCAAGAGTCGTAAAACATGAAGATCACTCTGATGCTGTGCTCAACATGCATGATAACTATATATTTAATTTCGTAGCAAATTTGTACTTGTTGTGGTCTTGACACTTCACATATCGTAACCGACGGCGGGGAACATTACAGTGCTATTAGATAGGCCAAGTGCTATCCGCCGGAACTGCTATAACATCTGCCTGTTTAATAAACCTTATCGAAGCCATATTCTTGACTCATTAGATAAGGACGAGGTATTGTCGGTTGTCATGGTGAAAGGTTATATGTAGGATCAGGTTCACAATTGTTTCATGATATTTTTACCACTACTACCGCCAATCACCGGTAAATTTAAACTTTCATATCTTTGAATTGTAATGGAATGAGTGATGTCACATGAGAAAAACAACTTTATTAAATATGTTTAATATTAAGAGTAAACTTTTTATAATTAATGCGGTGTCTCTGTGTCATATCGCCCTTGCAGTATATTTTTATAAAAAAAAATTGTATTAAATTATACATCCCAAGCGTGTAAATAAATGTAGATTGACCAGTTACGTACGATTTCCCTCCAAATTTTTTAGTCCTGCGTTACGATTCCGTAGAAGATCGGCCGACATTACGGTCACCAAGGGCCTTGGCTTTAATCGCATAATGCGTGCTCCCTCATCACTGATATGTCGGACATTATGTCTCCGGGTGACTTGAACAGCATCTTTATCAGACAGAGTGGTAATGCGTTTGCTTACATATATGATGAAGTTAATAAATTGTGTACCGAATATAAAACAGTGTAAATGTTGTCATTTAATGATGACTAAGTTATTATTATTTTCAACTGACTTCAAAAAGGGAGGAGTTTCTCAATTCGTCTGTATATTTTATTCTATGTCTGTTACCTTGTAACTTTCGACTGGCTACACCGATTTTCCAGTGCTGACATTCGCGTCCACAACAAAATTATAAGTTTTAAATTTGCATTAAGTTTGCGCGCGACAAATAACTCAATATCACGACAACCAATTTCAATGATTCATTTTTATGGGAAAGGATGTACTTCAAGAGTAGTTTGATGAGAGTTTGAGGTTCTCATTAGTTCTATTTCGTACTATTCCTATTCTACTGGAAATCGGTTTTTGTTTTTACTCGTAAATACTAACGTACCGTAGTAACTTGTGCCTATAAGTATTAGTGTCGCAGTATTTGTACTAAACCAGTATACGGGTATTATTCCAATGATCACAACGTTATAGTTGCATGTGTAAGGCAGTACTCCTCGAACTGGTCGCCGGCGCGTGGTGGCCCTGGGTGAAATTCACACATGACGTCACTTCGGAAGAAAGTGTGGAAGGCAGGCCGCGACCGGCGCCGGGCCTCAGTCGGCTCCGAGCAGTCGCGGCGGCCGCGCGCTATGGACCATCACGCGTAGTCATGTCGTTCCAAAGGCTGCTGAGCGCGGTGCGTTCCGCGAGGGAAGCCCTCACCAGAGGCGCTCCGTTGGCCGATGGCATCCTCAAATCGTTAATATCCGTCATTGTGATTTGCTGTATAGCCGTCTCCTCGCCGCAGTCAGCATCGGCGAAGCCGTTCGCGTTCAGTTTCCCAGCCGGTTGGTCCCTGGCTGGACTGGTAGGCACCGTCGGGGCCCGCTCGGAGGACGCCGAGCGGCGGGAGCCGGCGGCCGGCGTGAAGCCCTACACTGGCCGCCGGGTGGGGAACGACACGCTGCGCATGGTTTACCATCACGACCAGACGGTGGCGGTGGTGGAGCTGGGCTCCAGCAAACTGCTGCTCAACTGCGAACTCATCGAGACTTAGTGAGTACAAACATTTCAATATTTATTCTTTACGAATCCTGTCACGGTTGTTTAGTAGCCCCATGTAAATTTATGCATAAGTGTTTATTTGCCGTATATCTGTTGCTAACTAAACGTTCTCTGACATCCACAAAAGTCCACTGCAGCTTAACTTATGTACATGATATAACGTTGCATGTTGCAGTGTCTATGTGACATAAATGTGTGTACAAGGACGATTTCCATTTTTGCCTAATAAAAATGATGTAGTTTATTTTTAATTCTTTATTGTTTAACCCGATCAGGAAGGGTTTATAAAAAGGAGAATGTTTTTCGATTCATTTGTTTTTTAGGAACTAATAACCGTAACTTTGCTGTTTATAAACTGATTTTAAAAATATTTTTTTGTTATAAAGATAAGCTAAGAAAGTTATATATACTTCCCTCTCGAGGGCCCATTAAATTTCATTAGAGTTGTTCGTAGGGTTAAACGGGTGTACATATATACCGGGAACTTTTAAAAATATATAGAGAAATGTTCGCTGACTGCGCCTTTGGTAGACTTATGACAGTCCAAGAAGTGGGATAACGAGCACGGAGGTAGGCGCCGGCGCTGATATAAATGAAATTTCGGAAATAAAAGAGGGCGTGTGTACGTTAGCGTCTATGCAGTTGCGGTCAGACTCAGTTTTTGTTCATTTCTTCGTACATTGATTTAAAGCCGATTTCGCCTTTTTTAAATAAATTAATATATATTGTGTATTCCGGAAGTAATACACAACAAATATTCCAACCGCTATGTATGTTTATTTGGTGACGAGGTAGTTAATATACCTGATTCGATTAAACAGTACTCTAAACTCATAATTGGCTATGCGTACCACAACAAATCGTATGTGATACGCATAGCCAATTTATTAATGTTGTGAGTTGTGAACTACACGAAAAGCATTATAAGGGAATTGTGAAGGAACAATTAGATATTCCTTGTTTGCTATAACTTGAAAACAATCTAGACAAATATGTGAATGCATTATTGCCCCAGGGATCTAACCAGGCCAATGTGAACAGCACCATGGCGGCGTCAATCACACAGTCAATTGTGTTTCATTTAAATTATTGATACAATACCTAGCGACGGCGATGCCTGGAACATTGATTGAAAATTAAATTACTAGGTACCATGTAGGTACTATAGGTGTAAAATATTCATTTATGGTTATAATGGGATTTCAATGACATTTAATTTAATAAAAGTTATTTTGATATAACAGAGATTTTAAAATGATATCAGGGCATTTTAATTTTAAAAGATCGTTCTCTTCAAAGTCATGTTAAAGTTACAGCCTATATATATATATAATACCTATATCCAACTGTTGGTCGCAGGCCTCCTCTCTTCTCTGAGTATAAGGGCATAGTTTGCCACGCGGCCCAAGTGCGGATTGGCAGACTTCACATTCCTTAGAAGACCTCACGATGTTTTCCTTCACCGCCGAGCGCGTGGTAAATCAGAACATAAAATTGTAACAAAATATTAATTGGTGCCGGTACCGGGGATCGAACTCGGGTTGCTAGCAAACTATGCAACTTGAGCCAACCACCCGGACACTGAGCTACCACGGCTCTGTGAACAAAGTCATGTAAATAACATTAAATAATCTTACAATGCGGTTGATATAGATTGAAATGGTCGATCGCACACATTTTCAACCAAAAAAGAGGTTCTCAATCTATTTTTTTGTTTGTTATGTTGTATGCATAACTTTCGACTGGGTGAACCGATTTGGATGATTTTGTTTTATTTGAAAACTGGTGGCTTCCCATCCTTGTGGTGCCAATTAAATTTGGTTTAACTTCAAAACCATATACTTTAGGTAGATTAAGTTTGATTTCGATATTAAGAATATTTCTTACGATAATTCGGAAATACAAAAAGGGCGACCGCATGCAATAGCGTTAAACTTTTGATTCGATTGTTGTTTTTTGTTTTTGCTTGTAAATATAATTGTTTGATTAGTAGCGGTTCGGCCCGCTCGGGTGTGTAAAGATCATCACGTGTGGCCCTGTGTCCCTCTTTATACAACATTTGTGACGCAAACGCCTGCAGCAGTGTCCTCTGGCAGGATCCGAGACTTAATAACAGAATAGACCTCTGATTCATTACTGTCGGGGTCCCACAACCGTTTCCTAGTTGACGAGTAAACACGTGCAGACGATACGCTCGGTAAGGTTTTGGAACAAAGTTGTTACATTCATCTGTTAGTTTTTAATACATATATGTTATATCAATTTTTGTGTTTTTAAAATTACAGTTAGATAAATTTGATGTGCTTAATGAGTTTTGTAGTTACAGAAAAGCCTAACTAATTTACAACAAATTATTATGTTTACATTTACTTAGTTGTAGGACGTGATACATACACTACATGTATTATTCATGGTACAAAGACGCAGGTGTCTTTTACATATAACGTACATATAACATAAACAAAGTGGTCACAAGTATATAACGTGCATTGTGCTTCAGAAGCTTCGACTGATACTCGCACTTGCGCCTCCTCTGTCTTACAAGGATTCAAATCGTACAGTCTGTTACATACATACGGATGCTTCTTAATTTGCAAAAAACAACCGCATTCCATTACACAACTCCATTAATATTCAAACGAGCGAAAAGTTCTATAGACTGTCTAATTTCTAGCCGCTGACTACGGCGCTGTTATGTCGCTGTCGAAATTTATGTTAATTAATATCGAACTCTTAGGACTGAACCCACTACCTTTAAACTATTCTATAGGAATGTGTCCTGCCTGTAAAGATTGAAAATAATTTTATACAATATACTTCTTTTAGTTTTTGTCCCTTATTATTGTTTAAGAAATATATTATTTATTTATTTGTTATCACACAAGTATCTTTATGAGTAAAATCAAAAACCGACTTCAATTCGAACTAAAAGTTATTAGCGCGGACGCCCTCTTTGTATTTCCGAATTATCATAGGAATATTACGATATAGAACTAATCAGGAAACTACTCTCCTTTCCAGTAAAGAATCAAACATAAAAATCAGTTGCCGTGATATTGAGTTATTCGTCCTTTGGTTGCGCTCATACTTATATGGTGTTCTCATGGTTGTCATTGTCAGGGTTGGAATGGGACCACACGGAAAGCGGAGTCGGTTAACCCAGACACAAGTTATGGAGATAACAAACATTAAAAAAATAGACGAATTGAGAAATATCATCCTTTTTTAAAGTCGGTTGAAAATACACTCTTTACAATATATATAGTCTGTAAAAGTTATCAACATCGAAGTGTTCGTACCGAGGCAGGTCAAGGGTAGTCACATTACGGCGTAGTCCAAGCAATAGTAGTGCTACCCCCAATGTATCGATTGAATATAGAATGAAAGAGTAATGAAGTACACGTGTGTAATAAGCTTATGTTCAATGTGAAAAATAGACGGCCACTTCCAGCAGTTTTTGAAATCCAACCATTTGAAATATTTCAAGGAAATCTTACTGTCTTAGATTACAACGCCTGCGTTCACGTATTACTATCTACTATAACAAACTAGCCCAGTAAATTGTCTCTCAATTAAAAAATGATGCAACGAATCCTAGATATAATACTTCGACAATGTATATTCAAAATATAAATTAGTTGTGAAAATTTTTCTCTACGTAAAGTCGTACTATTAAACAATTATACTTATAATTACCTTACCTGATGATTTGGTTTTGTAGTTTAATGCCTAATAACTGTTATTAACTCTTCTTTTTGTAGAACTTATTGAGACGTAGACAAGAAGGGGAGGACGCAAATTTCTTATTTCCTTGACACTTATCAAGGGGTTACACAATGTTAAATAGTGCAAAGAGAAAGTGGTTTTGACGGTCAGTGGACTTCTACCCGATGACCGACACCTCGGAGTAGCTCAGAACCGGTCCTTATGGGCGGCGAAGAACACTGAACAATTTTTTTATTTATTTATTGATAAAACTGCATTGCCCTTCATTTAATACAATTTAATTTACAAAAGAATTGTGCCACGTGTGTAATTTGCGTTAAGTATGTACGCTACAGATGGACGAATAACTCAATGTCACGCCAATTGATTTCAGTGATTCATTTTTTAATGGAAAGGATGTACTTCAATAGTAGATAGTTTGGTTATGGTCTGATTTTTTTTAATTCGTAAAGACAAAGTAGGCGTCCGCACGTAATATTTTGATTTTATTTGATGTCGGTTTTTGTTTTTGCTCGTAAATATACTAGTTCCATAATTTATAATATACAGTATTAATCTTTCAATCTATTTAAAAATTGCACACATCGAAATTAACGGAAAGTAAACAGAAATGTATTGCAATGTACCTACTAACTTGTACCAGAATATCCCATGTCCTTGAATCTTGAACTAAGGCAGACTTAATTTCAGCAAGGCTTTAAGCAAAAGATCACAGATCGCACTACAGGCTTGCTTAGAAATTTACATTGAAACACGTTTGTGTGTCGTTTCGTAAGAGAGCATTACGAAATTCGTCTTACTGATTATCATTTTAAGTAACGTCATCATGTAATGGCGCTGAATCACTCTTTCCATTTGTATTTCGTAAATTTTAATAAATGCAGTAATTGTAAAAATTACAAGTAAATCAAAAAAGCGTAATTACTTAATTGTCCTTATTGCTCCATGATTGAACTAATCTAAACAAGAACAATGACACTGCAAAAATAAAATAATTATAATTGTCGGCAAAAAATGTTGTACATCGAAATGTCCAATTCTATCCAAACTCCTATATTCAATAAAAAATGAATCGTCTAAATCGGTGATATTACGTTATTCATCCATTTGTAGCGACCATACTTATAGCAATTTTATAATAAGACATATGATTTTCTCATGGCTGCCGTTTTCAGAAGTGAAACCAAATGGGACCACACGGGGAGTGCCAGCTTTCATATCAAAATAGAATCATCAAAATCGGTTCACCCAATCGACAGTTCCGTAATAACAAACATAAAAAAATACAGTCGAATTGAGAACCTTCTCCCTTCTTTGAAGACGAATGAACCTGACGGTTAGCGTAGATACGGCGCTCTGAGGCTTGTACGTAAACGAAAGAATTAACATTAACCTTGTACTAGAGGCCTCGTCGGTAACTGTTCTGTAACACTCGAAGTGAAAGTGTTTGGTACGTTTTATGATGTGGCGTGGAAAGTTATACTCACTTTCTATAACAGAAATGGTGACAGCCTGGCGACTGCCCTGACTCACCATGTAGCGGCCACGAGTTTAGAACCATATATACTAGACTCATCTCTGTTTATCTTCCTAGATCAGTGGTCGGCAATCCGCGGCTGGCGAGCCACATGCGGCTCTTTGAATGTTAAGCTACGGCTCTTTAGTACTAACTTTATTTGTGCAAGTACTGTTTACTATTGGCGAGAAAAAAATTGTGGCTCTTTAAAAAGTTTGAAATTTTGCAAATTGTAATTTTTGACTCAAAAGGTTGTCGAACCCTGGCCTAGATAATCCCAACTTCATATCATCATAAAATAATAATTTAATGCCACCGCGTTCCGTCTAATTGATGAATGAAGCCAGATATTATTTACTTTAACAGCGGTCACTAGACCGAAAACCACACTTTGTATGGTTGCATAGTGTAATGGTTAGCATTCCGGCCTTGAACGGCCGGGACTGAATTCAGCGATCCGAATTCATATCTCGGTGGATCTTTCAGGGACACTTGCGCCGTGTTGCTCTCGATAGAGGTTCAGGCTAAGCGACCCAAGAGCTCTGCCACCTCTCAAACCTGGTGAAACTGTTGCGGTCACCTTCTCAGGTCATAACCGTAGGTTTGTTAAGAAAAATCTATTAAATTTTAATTTTGTAGCTAAGTCCATGACAGCTACAAGGAATTTATGCCGCAAAAGTGGTACCACTGTCCCGTAAAGTACGTCCTAAGCAAACAAATCCAAAAGGACACGAGAGCGACGGACATATATATACAAGAAGCGAGAGAAGTGTCCCAGGAGCTTGAAGAATGGTAATCTATAATCTCTGTCTTGTTTTGACGTGTGATGAACCTACGCAGCTTAGCCAGAGAAGCTGGTTTTGACTGTTTCACCAAATTGAGAGGTGGCATAGCTCTCTTCTCTCTGCCTACATGTTTTACTTATCTATATATATAAAAGAGAAAGTGTGTGGGTATGTTCCATATAGGCTCCGAAACGGCTAGACCGATTTTAATGAAACTTTCCGGCAATCTTCAGATTAACCTGGCGAGTAATCCTGTAAAGATTGGTGACGAATGGAGCACGCCTCTTTTTGAACAAATAATCTATACGTCGTACTTTTATTTCTGACATTAACTTGAGCTCGATATGTTTTTGTATAAATGATAAGAATTATATTGTATTTACTGATATGTACATGGGTGTAGGTAATGATCTTCACCCGCTCGAGAATAGAATAGAAAGAATACGGAGAGAAATGAATAATTTAATATATTGTGAGAATTAATATTTAATGATGTAAGTTTATTGTTTAAATAAAATAAAGCAAAATCTAGCCCGGCGAAGCGGGCTGCGTATGTTAGTATTTATATATAACATTTGTGTTCGGCATCCACTCCAGCTAACACACTAAATAGAAGTTTTTAAAATGAAGTTTGCTACGTTACTAGCTTAACGAGCAATGTCAAGTGCATTTGTCTTGCGTTGAGTCATTCGCTCGTTGTAAGAGTGGATGTAATATCACGAGTGCTTACACTCGGTTCCGCTTTCATAACTCTGGAGTTACCGTAATTGCTTGCGGTGGTTATGAATCAACCGGTTAAATGTCATTTCATCTCATAACGACGATAATCACAACTCGTTGTATTTCATTCAATGTCCTAAGTCCTCGAAATTCTGGATAAATGTTAGGATCCATCGCATGGTCCCATGTTTTTATTCCCTTACGCCTACAACCTACCACTGCTGTGTATTTTAGAGAAGAAAGGCCGGGCATTTTTTAAACTAGTACAATTTACCATCAAAGTCTTAATATGGAATTAAAAAAAAATTGTTATCGGGTTCCCTCAATGGTAAGCCAAGTAAATTAACAATTATCCAAGTTTAACTTTTTTTACATTAACTACTCAAAAACACCCGTGGTTACACGGACTATGACACGCGTCCAGTCAGAATGCTAACTCATAATGTTAACTAAACTACTGAGGTACTTCTGAACAATTTCTAAAATTCATGCATTCCGTCAATTCTACCTACCCTCTTTGTGCTCTCTTTCTCCTTCCACATTTATGCTCCTCGTCGTAATACTTACGTTTAGTCTGGAATAGTCTGAAAGATGCCAATATCTCAACCAACAAGCATTCTGCCACATAATTTTTAGGATGTAAATTATTATTTAACTTAATTAAAAGCAAACACGATTACGCACAGTTATTCAAAAAATATATAACCAAATTGAGAAACCCCTCCTTTTTTGACGTCGGTAGTAACAGTATTTGGATTTTATGATGATGCATAATTTCTGCACAAAATAATTTCTATATATCACATCTGAGATCTCCCGCGACAGCCTATTTTTTATCTGTGTTCAAGACGAAAGGTTTTTTTGTGACAAACTTACGCTGGTTGGGCAGTAACAGTTTCACCGGATTTAAGAGGCGGCAGAACTCTTTAGTAGTTCAGCCTAAACCTCCATTGGGAGCAACACTGCGCAAAGTTGTAGACGCTTTCCAGTTCGAGGGCGCCCAAAACCACGATTGGAACAATAGCTTTACCACGGAAAAGCTACATACATTCTAGAGCAAATTTTAAATACCACTTCGGAAAACCTTGGCGCGTGGAGAAGAAGAGGCCGAAGAAACTCCAGCAACGCTCCTAATATCTAATGAGTGGGGCCTCCCTATAAAACGGCGGTATCGTGATAACTAAGTTTATGTTGTAATGATGTTCTAATTTTTATAGACAGTGCCTTACTCTCGGCATAATTCACAAATCGAACAAGCAATAACGTAGCGGGATCTAGAATTCGTGGTCGCATCCCGTCGTAACTCCGGTGTCGGCCATTACGCGCCACAAAAGACACAATGGCGTCGGTGCGGCGGTGTTGCCGGCCCGATTGTTAGCTGATCGCGCACGCTCTGCATTTGCGCGCGAACGTACAAGGACGCCAGCCTTCGCGTCCATTCATGAAATAATCCTGTTGGAAAGGTCGTGAACTCTACTAGGAGATTTCCGACAATTTTGTCATCATCATTATATCTTTCAGATGTCTAACTCCTAGGCCTCCTTGTCTCTGCGTTTTAAGTACTGTAATATTTTGATACTTAAATGTCGTTGTAATCGGATTTGATACTTGAATGTCGGAATAAACGGAATGAAATCTCATCGTTTTATTATGTATCGCCTAAAAATCGGATAAAAAAATTTGTTTGGTAAGATGTGGTTTTATATTTGTAGGTCGTTAACATTATGTGTTACTTATTTTTACGTTTTAGTTCATTTTTAACGTAAATTTGATTTGAAGTTGCTTTATTTTTCTTGTATATATTGTTATTAACTCCAGTTTCAAGTTCATTGTGTCGTCTGCACAGTGCACTTGCAGAGCTTCCGTAACTGGGCCAGTCCGCCAGGCTTCCTACTCGATCTCTCTATCCATTTATAATGCAAAGCGTAAAATATATTGCACGTTTTCTCACGCCTGACAAATGAATAAGGAACGCATTCGCCTTTAAGGTGCACTTAATGCTTTACTAATGTATTCAAGTGATGAAAATAATTTTTATATTTATAAATAATATATATATATATCTAAAAAAGGATTTTGTTACTTGAAATAAATTTTATTATATATATTTATGCTTTCTTATACTTTTAAAAGTGCCAGACAAACGAACCATCAGTACTGTGGTGCTACCTTACCCTGGCCTGTTCGGTCTTTCTTGTAATGGAATGTTAGCAAGCTGTCTTTGCTTAGGTACTAATGGTAACCGCTCGCCCCAACTTCCTAAAGAAAACGTCATAACAAATATTTTTATTCGTATTCTTAGCCATTGAGCTAAAACAATATTTAGGAGCTACGTATTGGTCCAAATGACATACAAATGTAGTTATTATGCATGCTCTAATAAATGTTAGTGGGTCACTTTCTCAGGCTTTTCATTTCCAAGTCGAAAAACCGTTAAATTTGTCGTATGGAAGTTTAGTTGCGACAGCACTGGTGACAATATGACACATGATGGAAAATAATGTCGCTTATAGACTACTTATTTCCGTGTGGTTAAATTTGGTCCAATTCTGACATTGGGATCCGTGGGAAAATTATATAAGTTTTAAATTTGAATCAAGTATGTTGTGCGCCACAAATGGACGAATAACTGGATATGACGCCAACGGATTTCGATGATTCATTTTTTATTGGAAAAGATGTATTTTACGAGTAGTTTGATGAAAGTTTGCTTAGGTTCTGATTTTGTTTGATTTCGTAATATTCCTACGATAATTAATCGGAAATACAAAAAAAAAGCGTTTATCATTTGATTTGATTTTTTTTGTTTTTACTCGTAAGTATACTTGTAACAAATCTGATATGATGTTAAGGGCTAAAACATGGTTCCATGATTAATCGATTGAGGATTCGGACTGCAAACTTCTTACGAGTGTCTACGTTCCAAGTCCGCTGTGTGATCCTTTACCTTGGTTTTAAGGCTCTTTTAAATTGTCCCATGTAGGAGAGTCGTCAGAATTGGTGATACGCCCCAGGTTCAGTACCCAGGTAGGCCTAACTATTGTCCTTCGTCCAGTTTTTTGTAACTGCAACACAACGATCCAAAAGAACGAAGGCCGAATTTGAAACTGAGGCACAGTTTGACGTAGCATACCACTTTCTATCTCCCATAAGTAGTCTACAAGTAAGACATATCAAGGTATTTTTAAAAATAAATGAAATAATAACAGAAAACCAGCCAGTTACATACGACACACAGATAATATCACTGGGAACAATTGAAATAAACATCGTTAACAACACTTGTTATGTCAAATGTCAATGCAAGCATTATGCCATGGCATTAGTTAGTCTCAAAGTCACAATTTCAAAAAGACTAACTAATTAATGTCACTGCCAATATTCACATTGTTATCTATTGTATTCGCGGTTCAATCCCTAGCCTCCGTTCTAGAAGGATCCCGCTTGATCCTGGAACGGGGGAGTTGCGGGCTGGGAGACGGCGAGGGGCGCGCGGGCCTCCCTGATTGGATCATTGAGCAATTGACGCATGCGTCTGCGCATAGCTGGCAATGTTATGCGGAACAGACAAATTAAATTATTTTACATTTTTTATAATTTATATTCGTCGTAGCAAAGAAGTGTTTTCCCTTTTATTTATATTCCTCCGAAATACCATTGAAATTGGGTGCCACACAAAGTGTTTGTATAAGTGTGTGATCCCTTGCAATACACCTTGGTTCCCACTCGTGTAGCGCCACGATACCTAATTCAGCGGTCCAGCAATAGCATCATATCCATAAGTTACAAATAAAAAGAATCTATTTCTGCGACAAACCACGGGTGCGCCGTGGTTCGTACGTAATCGCGAGCTCCCCGTTGATACAGGGTTACTGAAAATCAGCCCTGTAGTTCTGAGATCTCAAGAATAAGACTACGGTATCCCCTGCCTGTCGTAGAAAGCGACTAAAAGTGGCCTCGGGTTCACTGGGTTACAAGGGTGGTGGCCTTTGTCGTCCGCCAAGGTGGACCGGGAAGAAGGCGACATCGGCGGACCCGTGTCGCCTTGCACTGCGAGGGCACAGGGGAGGAGGGAGTAACCGCCCCTCCCCCCGGGACGTGCTCTCCTAAGAGCACGGTGCAGAGGGGCTCCGGTGCTGGAGATCCCGAAACCTCTCACCATGCACCGAGGAAAGGCCGCCTGGGAGGTTTTAGTGGGCAAAAACCCCACATAGCCGTCGCCTTCCCTCCAGAAGGCGGGGTAACTTTTTGAAGATTTTCTCCACGATAGCAAAAAAAAGGTTACCGACAATAGCCCAATTCTTTAAGCAGGCATCTTGACGGTTTTTCGAGAATGCCACCAAACATTCTAACAAACTTGTTGTAAGTGCCGCCACTTATAAGCCTTTCTCTACTAAATTTCGTCACGTTGCTGGAGTTACAGTTATTATGTATAGAAATTACTGTGCTAACAAAACCTCTCGTCTCAGAATGTCTATCTAACAGTGATTGATTCTCCTCCTATTCACTACAATGCCTCACCCACGGTTAAACTCCCCTGTTTCTGTATTTCGAGATATAAAAAGATATATCTGTATCGCGGATTATTATTATTAGCTTACCTGGCCTTCTTACCGCAGTATAGTCAGGGATTGATAACAACTGTCACAAGTCTTACTAGCTTCCTAAGACGTTATTATTGTATCTAATTGAAGTGGAATCCATACTATTCACAACCTTACTCAGTAGAAAGAATGTAAAAATATTTTAAATCCTAACTGCGTCACTAAGTATACCCGTGAGGTCTATTTAATAAACATACTGTCACCGAAGTACGTACTAAATAGTATTTCGCACGTCTACTGCTTTTATGCATTCTTGCACAAACGAAGCCCAGGCGTCATCACCATCGTGATCACCATTAGAGTCTCCATTAAAGATATCTTCGGATCTCCCAGCCAAGTACTGATTATTACTTACTAGCGATAGAGGTTCAGGCTAAGAGCTATGCCATCTCTCAATCCGGTGAAGCAGTCAAGGCAGCTTCTCTGGCCAACCTGTGTAGTTCGTCAAAAAAAATCGGGTCTGATGCACTGCGCAGCTATTGCATAACAACGTCCACAATTTGTTCGGTCGCGAGCGTGCCATTAGTAGGAACGTACGAGTAACGGTACGGGCAGGCACCCACACCGCCCAGACAAACAAACATCTCCTCCACACGTCACCGGCGCTTCTAATGACTATTCCATTGTTGCATGTCTGTTCGTAAGATTTATGGTCATAAATTAATAGACTATGGCGGCACTATGTCTCCGTAGTTATTTCAGATATTCAACAACACATAATCTATTACGACAAATCCAATATTAGTTTTCTGTTGCACCCGCTTACCCTTACAAGCTACTTCCTTCAAGTTTCTTACCTATTACCATGTAAATGCCGTCTACAAATATATTAGAAATTAGCACCGTTCTACGTTTAACTTCCGTGATCTAGTAAAACACCTAGATGAGTAAAGAAATACATTGCAGATAAATCAGTTTACAGGGAGTATTCACTCAGGGACATTTTTCAAATATCTAGAGGTTCGAAGCTGTATCATGATACCAAGTCAAGTTAAAAGGATGTCGCTAATTAATTTCGGACCTGATTACAATGCCAGCTGTGTAACGTCCCTGCTCCGTACCGACATCTCTATACACAGGAGTTAAAGGTTACCGTAGGTTACCGCCCGCCCTGTAGTTCCGGGCTCTCCAGAATAAGACTATGGTATCCCCTGCCTGTCGTAGAAGGCGACTAAAAGGGGGTTCACTGGGCGACAAGGGTGGGGGCCTTTGTCGTCCGCTAAGGTGAACCCGGGAAGAAGGCGCCATGGGCTGCCCCGTGTCGCCTTGCACTGCGAGGGTACAGGGGGGGAGGGAGTAACCCCTCCACGTTCTCTCGTGGGACGTGCTCTCTTTGAGCACAGTGCAGAGGGGCTCCGGTGCGTTCTATTGGAGATCCCGGAGCTCCTCGTCATGCACCGGAGAGGATTTAGTGGGTAAAAACCCCACATAACCGCCGCCTTTCCCCCCGTTAACAAAAAAAAAAGGTTACCGTATGCCACACATATCCTAAAAGTGAACTAGCATAAATATTGGCCCGCGATATGCATTGGTCGCCCATCTACTGGTTCGCAGCCCGTATATGTGTGTGATTTAGGCGACGCGGTTATCAATATCTAATTCATATCACGTACATCATAGACAGAACGTAACGCGATGGTTTTTAGTCCAAAATAACGTTTCATCATGCGACGAATAATTGCGCGTCCATCGTCCTTGAGCTAGATATCCTCTGTTTCGCAAGAGGCTGCCAGCTAGAGGGTTTGTACGGCTTTACTGTCCAAATCTGTGCTTAGTGTGATGCTTTATACGCATTGCAGGACTGGCCGCGAACAATTCACACTGAAATATATATTAAAAGAGTAAGTTTGTAGGAAAAATTATATTGATGTGTATTAAATTACATATTTTATTTAATAATAAATTACGTGTTTTTCAACCCTAGCCAGATAAACCGGTGGGTGCTCTTTATCACCATCCACCACCCGGAGCCGTACAATAGAGAAATTTTGCAACTTTATCATCTTGTGACATTGTAGACGAGTATTGCTTATGATTTATAAACGAACCGCAGCAAAAGGTTATATTCTTTTGTTATGCATTAGATAAGAATGAAAAACAAATGAAGCACAACAGCAACGAGTGCTCCTCGTAGCTAGAAGAAAAAACCCAAAGCTAGACTTTCTAAATTCCAACATGTGGAGTGCAGCGCACGACGCACGCTCCGGTGCATCAGGCGCGGAGCTTGCTGTCCACAGCTTCCCTTCCATGCCTCTCCGCGCTTTCTACACGACACACATACAGCAATGATTTTCAAGAAACGCTCTCTTATCTTACCTGGATACGTAGACCAAATACTAATGATTGTTAAGTATATAGTGGACAACTAAAGTGAAATTTATACAAATGACTTACCATATTACATAAGTATAAGATTGCAGATCCCTCATTTTCTGGCGACGTCATTTGTATGTAGTTTTATAATTAGTCTATAAATATTAACTAAAAATTAACAAATCTAATATTTATTTAATATTATTCGACTATAATTGAATCATGAAAAAAATTAATAACTTACAATGAAAAATTCTTTATTTTGAGAGCATATCATCCAAACAGCGGTTAATGATTTAAACTTCGCAAAATGAAATGAAGTATGTTTACAAAAATGTATATTGACTTTACGCGCTTTACATAAGCCATACGTAATCCACTCTACAGCAACGTCGATATAACCTCCTTTCTAGAAATTTGGCGCGCAAACTGACAATAAATACCGTTGACATGAATCTATAGACAACCGTTGACAAGAACAATCACTAAATATGAACTGTAAACAATAATTTCGTCTAGTGCATTTAATCAATAATTAGAATGGTTTGATTTTTTCTTTAATAAAATAAAATCCTATATTTTGTTGTATAACAATTATAAATTGTAACAAGATTGTTACTAATAAAATGTAGAAATTTGTCTTGAAAATTAATTTTCTGATGTTTGTTTATTTCTTTTGTTTCGTAATTTACTATTCGTAATATATTTCTAGCTTGCAAAAATCTGTGAAACACAAAATCACTTTTTAAGTTTTAGTTAGTTAAAGACAAGTTTTAAGTAAATTATTGTTAAGGAAACTATCATCCGATTAATTTGCGATTAAAGCGGAACTCTGCCATTAATCGGTTGATAAAAATGTCGAAGCGATTGCAACATTGTCTCGGAACGGCAACGTCACTTCGAGCATGTCGGTATGTCTGCCGAATCGCGCGGAACGTGGAAACGGATATTGGATTCGATTTCCGCCAGTAATTAACATTGACAATGCATAAGAAAGCTGTATACTACTTTTACTTTCTGAGTCTTTTATAAGTTACGTAAAAGTTTACTGATTAAATTAATAACTGATTCGAGAAAATTATCATCTTAGTACTATCAAACAGATTACTCCTCTGATCTTAACGAGATGCTGTCAACAAACCATCTGAACACTACTTCAGGCGATAAATGATACAAAGATAATATAGCGACGAAGTAGGCGGAAAACTGTTCTATGTCTTGCCCGCATACTATGCTGTTAAACACAGGAGAATGCGTCTAACGATCTTTTTTCGTATCGCAAGAATCATCATTAGAATAAGCAACATCCAAAAGATATGATATTGTCCTCTTGAGTGACTGCAAGTTCAGCGGTATCTTCTGGTCACCCCTAAAGGTTCATGATACATTATAGTGACGTACGTATGCGAGGTAACACAAAGGCATCTTCCCATCCTCATCTTCTCGTATATCGGGCAAGGCTGATATTGTTTTAATTGGATTTCCGCAGGCAGGGATTCCTCTAGCTCATAATGTGCTAACAAATGCGTAATAGTCCATTTTACATTCTTATCCAAGCACGTGAATAGCTTCACGTCACATTACATTTCGTCTTCTTAAAGCGCGGAGACAAGCGGAGAAAGTACGTTCGCTGCACGTATGCAGTTGCTCAACCGCGGCCTCGAACCCCGCTCCGCATATGGGTCAATGGAATTAGGACAATTGCACTCCAATTGTAGGATTGACCCTACGCAATGTAGCGTCTAATAGGGTACGCGTTCGTGGAGGCATGCCCTCGAAGTTGAATTGCGATCCACACATATATCATAAAGAAGACCAGGAACATGGGAGGAGGCAAAGATTTCATCACGCTTACTGTTAACCTTTGGAAAATTCCAAGGTGACTCTCGATGATGAGAAGAGTATCTTTAGATTGATTTGGGAATATGTTATACTTATAACATGAAATGCTATGCTTAGACCGGCAGTAGTAGTAGTAACCACATCCAAGGAGTACGCCTGAATGTTTGTTAAAAATATGACTGACTGCTGGATCTATTTTAAATGAAAATCATCAAAGTACTTTTCTTCAGTACATAATATTCGTCAGAAAACAACGTTGATTATTATTAAGTCACTAATCTATGACTATAATATGGAACACTTTGCCTTTAATACCATTACTTAGCTATAACTGGTTCTGTAAAACGGCGGCTATACATTGAATTGTTTTGAGTAGTTCCTTTATGCAAGCAAAAGCTAATCGTGTAGTAATTGTGTACTCTTGTGGCGCGTCTGAAACAATAGCCCATCGCTGTTGTGTTTTCGTCTTCCAGTGACATTCCTCTTCTGATAGGGACAGTAGCATCGCTCTCTTCCTCAGCCGACCTTCCTTGCTTCCAAAGCATTTGATGTCTATTCTTCAGATATCTTTCCATTTTATATGACCGAATGGATTACGCAGAGCGGTTGTCGCTTGATCTCTGCAACTATAAACTGTTTAATGCCTATTATATTTTTAAATAAAAAAAACTGATAATTGCATTTGTTCATAAAACAAGACTAGTATAAGACTGGGCTTCTGACTCACTGTTTCAATTTCAATTATATCCCAGTCACCTCCTCTCACTAGACCTTGGTGATTCAAGTGATTTGTAACATGCAATGCATTTGGATACTGTAACTGCATGTGCGTTGCTAAACGAACCAAGAAGTAGAGTATTCGTGTTTGTCCTTTTGGTTCACGGGAGTTATTCTATAGCGTCGTCTACACAAACTTTTTCATTAACCGTGGAACCTTCGTGGACGTACTCAAAGTCAACATACCAAAGTATTGCAGTAGGTGAATGGTACAGAAACGTAAGCGGGACAAACATCTTGAAATCATTAAGTTGAGATCCAGTGCTCCACGATAAGATACATTGACATAATAAATGTCTATTCATTATTTTCGTGATGGCACACGGTCACAAGCATTTCATCAAATCGAATAAGAATTTTACAAAATAGAATTAATCAGAACCTTATCATTCTATCATCAAACTACCCTTGAATTACATCCTTTACAATACAAAAGGAATCATCGAAATCGGTTTGCGTGATATTCAGCTATTGGACCACTTATCGCGTAAATACTTAATGCAATCTTGTCCAAACTGAACCAAATTGAAATGGGCCCACACGGGAGGCTTTTTCAAATAAAAAAATCAGCAATATCAGGTAACCCAGACGAAAGTTATGCGGTAACAAACATAAATACAGACGAATTGAGAACCACCTTCTTTTTTAAAGTCCGTTAAAAATAAGAATAAACCGTGATAAAATTCGAAAAAGTTTTATAGCGTGAGTAATATTCCTAAGCCAATATATTAAGATTAATAGACGTATATTACAATTGAGTCGATGAAATCATTAGCACGATATTTTTACTTTTTCAGTGATGAAGAAGACACAAGCCGACTGCTGCGCCAGCTGACGAGGATCAACCGGCCTCTCGGTGTCACCTTCCCGCAGATGATCAAGCTGATGAGCCAGTGTCAACAGGTAAAGACAGGCTTCACGTTTACGTACAACCGTGACACATAGTAACGTCGCACAGGATTGACATTTGTTTTATTCTGGATAATTGTTAAAGGCATCAATAGCTTAATGGTTTAGGGTACGGTCTGCGAATAGTAAGGTCGTAGGTTGGAATTCAACTATTGACGTGAACCATCTCCAAAGCACAAGTTTAAGCTTAGTTGGAATGGTTAACAAATATGTCAGTAAAAGTAAGAAAAAAAAGAAATACTGCTGGCTTTCATTTATTTTTTAGATCATTTGATCTTCCATCGTTCGGTCGGCCACCATCCTCTTACTTAGGCTCATTTGCCGCAGTTCCTTATAAAAGAATATATAAACATGACATCCACGATGCTTCAGTCGAAGACACAAAAGACTCACTTATGTTACTCGAGGACTGCTTAGAAATATGTTGAGCTCTTTCAACAAAAAATGACCTTAAACTGAGAGACCCTCCAACGATGTGCAAGTATTGACTCGTTAAGACAATGGAACGTTTTCTCATAATTTGCGACACCCGTGTGACCCCCACAGCGCTCATACCATTACAATGACTGTCGTCAATTAATCCTTCACTTGAAAAGTTGTCATGACGCTGAAAGCGTCAATACACTAAAATTTGGGCTGCGATCTGCGAAACATAAGGACATAGATTTAAAAAATAAGCCGTCACATCCTTTTTACCCTTTATGGCGGGGTAAACAGAGACAACAATCGCTCTCTGCTTTTCACAAAGCTAGCTTTCACATAGGACTAAATAAGTCATATATGAAACAGCAGGTGAGGCCATCGCCAAACTGATGTAAATAAATCTTCTCCCATGACAGGAATCTTTATTTTTATATAGGAGAAAAAAAAATTGCTATTTTAATTTACTTTTTATTTGACGGTTAACGGTTTGCCTTCAATTAGGTTCAAGAGAACATAGTAGCTAGAACTACGTACAATAACTATTTCGAAACTAAAAGAGAGCGTCCCCTTAATTTATCGCTTATTGATCCGTCACGTTTGATCGTTTTTGTTTCTACTCGTTTTAAACTTGAAAAAAAATTACAAAGAAAAACGAAGCGATAGTGTTATAAACTTTGCCATAGCAAGAAAACAATGGCGGCGTACCGATTACCCGCCATAATGGTGTTTGCGCGCGCCTGCAGCCAAACAACTCTGCGCTACTACTCGGAAGTCTAATTGTTTTCATTTCTACTAAAAGTCTACTAATTTTCAAGACATATATCACACATATAGACATCGTACAAGTATTTGATGGTGTTCAATTTTATGTTATTGCAAGATGCCGTGTAGGGAGTGGGCGATTTCTAAGATCTAGGGTCTGCAGCTGTCTCGGAAATTTTACAACGATAGCCAACCCGATATAATGAAATTGTCATTAAGCGAACGCAATCTAAATTAAAAAAATCATTTCATAACGATTGGTGATTAAATGATTGAAATATAACGGTATATTATAAAAAAGGCATTATGCGTGAGATTATTAAATATTTACTAACAATTAAAACAATATTATATTGATAGTGACACGCTGACGTACAAATATAGCTTTAGACCAGGGGTCGGCAACAGGCGGCTCTTTGGACGTAAAACTTGGGCTCTACTAACTTTATTTGTGCAAGTATCATTTATTGTTGGCGAGAAAAAAAAATGTGGCTCTTTAAAATTTGCAAATTTTAATTTTTGATTCTTCCGACGCAAAAGGTTGCCCATGTGACGAATCTCTTTGCCCGTTTCGGAATGGTTAAAAATAATGTTAATAAATGTGATTGAAAATTTATAAGCTTCCTGAATTTAAAAATCTCCGGTTCTTGCGGAAGGAACCACAGTATTGAGTCGCTTGATTGGGAGCAAATTAAAAAAAACATGAATTCACGACATTTATAATAAGAATAATAAGAATTTTAACCCTCCATCAACAAGGATAGGATATACCGAACCAATAAGCCGAACAAAAAAATAATGAAAAATTATAAATTATGCAATAAATGATGTTAATGAAAAGTACGAATTTCTACATGTTATTGACCTTCTTCAGACTTATCTTAACTCTATCAAAGGATTAGTCTTTTACAAAAGAAAAAAAATGATGCTTATAATCAAAATGCGCTTGTGCTCATTATGCGAATTGCGTGTGACAAGCGCGCCAAACACTAATGATTTGTATTGGAGTTCCGTGGCCGTAGGAAAAAAACTTTTTCATCGTTAGTCTAACAACATGGGTTTTTATAAATAGACCAACGTAGTCTGAACAAAAACTTTAAAGATTGTTACATTAATAGGCTATTACAATATAAGGATAGTATGAGAAGATGAATTGGAAGTATTTAAGACATTTTTATGCATCGCTAAAACATGTTTGCCTTTCTCAAGTGTTTCTATCGACTGGGAATCGAATGCACTAGACGCTACTGCTGTATACACTCGTATCCATCTTCAAATACAAAGCATCGGTTGTTAAAAATAATCTAATAAAATAAATTATAAGGAACCCTTCGAATGTAAATTGTTCTCGGACCTTTTTGTTCACTTTTTTGTGTACATTAAATGTTGAGGCACACGTGACGTGCGACCTTGACACGACACTAATATTTACCGCTCCGTTAGAATCATCGTTTAATAACGCATTTGCATTTGTTTTACATCATTTTAAAAAATATGCACATAAACATTATGCAATGTTCAATTTTGTCATAATATGAAATGACATAATATATTTTCGATATTATCGTAAAGCTTGTAATATTTTTTTCTTTATTAAATAGTAATTTTATTCGATGATTATAATATTGAATTTATATTGTATAAGTTTACAGCAGGCGCCGGCTTGGTTTGTAACAAGGACCTTTTTAGGCCTCTAGAGATCAGTGGTCATGGTGATCATCGACGATTGAAGTTGTATTGTCTGTTCTACGTTGTATACTATCAATGGAAAGAATTGGTATCACAAATACCAACTTATACTGACCTATCGGTAGACCAACAACGTAAAAAATATACGATGAAACCTTATAAATGGAGGTGGCAGGAACAGTACGTCGTCACACCGTTAGAAATCTAGCACTAGTTTTTTTCATGAGTGCTATGAGAGTGATATGCTTGATAAAAATGTCTCTGTGTACACATTACTCTTATACATATTTCGATTTGTCCTTCCTTGTAACCGTTATATAATTGTTGTGTTCAGGTGGAGGGCGTGGAGGCATGGGACGCCGGGCGGCTGGACACCAGCCTGTGGAGGGAGCGCGGGGCGGCGGAGCGGCTGCGGGCGGGCGGAGCGCACGCAGGGCTGCTGGGCGGCAGTCCGCTATCGCTGCTGCAGGGCATCATACCCGGTACGTATCTCATACATTCACATATATACAAATTTATATTAAATAATCGTCCGGCTAGCGGACGTCCACCACGTGAATTATTCAGACGCATGTAATCTACGCGAACGTGGACCATTAACTTTATATAGCCCCATTAAAGTAAATTGTCAATGTTAATTGTGAGAAGGTCTAAAGCCTGGTGGCTTAGGTTAAAACTTATCATTTGACTATTCATTTCACTCATTTCACACAAGTAAGCATGGTTAATACAGATATCTCATACGCGAATGTTATTCATTGGATATGGGTTACGGATTTTATTTCGCTTTTGGTAATTTTTCCATAAAGTTAAGATATTATGACCTCATACTTCGTGGATTGGATCAAAATTAGCTAATAAAATAATCAACATCAGAAGGTAAAACTACGTAAAGATACTTTTATCCAATGTAACAAGTATTTGTAACAAAATCTTGTAAGCATTATTTTATAAATAAACAAAATGTGATCATGCTGTCCACGTGTCTCAAATATAACTTAATTTGAGCAAAAACACCATTTCTGCTTCCTGCCCGAAATATCAGTAACCAAAGCAGTGACTGGATTGAACAACAGTTGTTGGGGACATCATGTTGTTGTCGCTGTAAACGAGAATAACATTTTATTGCTCCAGATTAACGATAACCGGTATCGATGATATTTGCAGGCACAAAGTGGTGCGGGACCGGTGACATTGCAGCGGATTACCACGACCTGGGCGCTGACCGCTCCCTGGACCGCTGCTGCCGGACGCACGACCTCTGCCCCACCAAAGTGCGCGCCTTCTCCCGCCGCTACAACCTTACCAACAACTCGCTCTACAGCAAGTCCCACTGCACGTGCGACGACATGCTCTTCGACTGCCTCAAGAACACGAACACATCGGCCGCGCATCTCATGGGGCACATCTACTTCAACCTGGTGCAGGTTCCTGTCTCGAAGATAAGCCCACAGGCAGACAGTTCAGGGAAGCCAAACAAGGGTTTTAATGACACCTAGCGGCGAGTAGTAGAACGATTTTACAGCGCCATCCAACGTGAACTTTAGAGATTCGCACAGTTTTTTTTGTTATGCTGTAATGTTGCATTTAAAGTGTGCGTTAAACGTGTAAATATTTTAGATATTATCATTATATACTTACGAATAAATTATTTAGATTTTAAACCTGTGATATGTCTGTGCCTTGAAATGTTCTATATAATATTTGTAAGATGGCGCTGTTAACAATTAAAAATAGTCAATTTTATCATTAAGGATTATTTATTTTTCCTATTATTTTTTTCTCTTTTGGCTATCAATGAAACAAGCTGATATTCGAAATAATTCGTTTCAGAAAAGAATGACTAAATTTACTTTACTGCAGCAATAATGTGGGAACTAAGTGAATAATAATCAAGAAATGTAATTATTTATACCAAATAAATATTATTAGTGTGAATTTTTACTATTACTATCTTTTTCATGACCTGATTTTGTCGTTTTGTCGTTCTTAATAAAATATTTTAATTTCAAATCAATACAAAAACAAAATATTAGGCCTATTCCATTAGTAATTATTCTGGGACTAACTTCACCCTTATTGTAACCCTGGAGACTGATCGTGCTGTAATATAACCTTCTCAGACGTCCTGAATCAAAAATAAAGTTTTCACTAAAATCCACCTAGATAATAACTCGATTCAGATTTTAAAAATCGATACCAAGTTATCAGCGTAATAAAATGTCTATAAAGTACCAAGAGTCTGGCCATTATAACCTACATTGTGCGGGGTAATTTTAACTGAATCTGCAATAGAGAGCTCTGCAGCCATTTTAAAAGCAAAAACTTGTCAGTGATGTCCTTTCCCGAGCTTGTTGTTTAAGCGTTCGACTTTACGATTTTTAACCGGGGGTTCGAATCCTAGCCGGCTTGTACCAATAAGTTTTGGTTTCTTACTTTTAAAAAATGTTTAAAATGACATTAACATTTAAACTTATACAAAATGACAGTAAAAACTTGTTTATACTGAAATTTAAATCCATTGCATCCATTGCATTTCGAAAATTAAATCTTTGATAAAACATAATTAAAAAAGGATAGAGCAAGAGATAATTTGGGTCAACTTTTGGCTTCATTCAAAGACACAATTGAAATATCAATAATACAAATGTTCTGAGCGCCCCAAAAATGTAGGTTAGTGATCTGGAACTTTATTAGATAACCTGGAGTAGACATACTCAAAATTAACTTAGACATACTAAACGAAATGTATGGAGTTTAAAAACAAATCATTTTAATGAACATTCTTAGTTTTACCGTTGATTACTACTTCAAACTTTTTACCCTTATCTGAGCGAGCATCATCGCATCCTTTTAGTTATTACGGATGAGCCTCGACTTGAGTTTATGTTTTTGTGACGAACTGGACAGATTAGACGAAGTAGCTGGTTTACTGCTTTACTCTTAGGTGTCTTAGCCTGAACCTCTATTGCAAGTACTCGACAAAAGAGTCCGTGAGGGAAAAGAGTAGTGAGGGGTAACCTCGGCTTGGTCGGTTACTATGTTACCCGAGATGGGGAACCACGCACTGTTTGCTTTTACATAGATAAAGTAAGAGACATTCAAAACTAAACCAGCTTTAAGTACTACTTCTAGAAGCGTTGGCGCTGGGAGAAGAAGTGGCAGAAGAAACAAGCAGCCTGAGTCTGATGCGACCACATTTATGGGGGAGATGGCTTTAGACGGGCCTCACTTACGACCAACGGATTAACAGTTTATAGTCAGTTCCTATTAGTTTCCACAAATTGTAGTATGGCATTGCTCTTTTTTTAATATTCATTTCACTTTACTACTTACTACTATAAATTCTTTGATACACACTTTCACAACTGTAAATTTATTTTGAACATTAATAGAGTAATAATATATGTTCTCGTACCAATGTACACTTAGGTGACCTTAAGTCAATTAATTATTTTAATTACCTTGCTTATTTACGCTCGATGAATATAAAAATATATTTTATTTAATATTTTCTAATTCAACATTATAAATACGAAATATTTACATTTGTTGTAAAAACTTCATAGTATTGCTATCTGTACTATTACTGTCAAATGTCAAAGTATTTTCTATAATACCACTATTTCTTGCAATTTCTTGCCTAATTTCAACATGACTCAGTGTTGTGAACCTTAGAATAATGTTTAAAAGTTAAAAAATAAAGTTACGTTAGTCGTAACAGTTAAGAGGTGGCAATGAACGAACAATCTAAGATGTCTGGCGAGACAACAGTTGCAGGTGTGTTTTTGTGATTTTCACTTGTAATTTGAACTAATCGCAGACTGTAACAAGGAGAATATTGGACAACCAGCAAGAGAGAAACACCCATCGATTTTCTAGCTTTTATAAAAGCCATTACACACTGCGCTATGCTTCCTCCGTGTAAGCTGCTTTCGTGCTTTGTTTTTGCACCTGCACCTCTTTGGTGGTCTGTGGTGCGCATTTACCTTGCGTGCAGGCGGCTGAGTAGTGTTTCTGTTTCAAGTTGAGGACGGAGGAAGCGGTCCACCGTCGCCGGAGACAGCGAGGCGAGGGCTCGAAGAAGAGTTTAATGTCCAGAGAGCAAAAATGAAAGAGCTTTTTTTACAGAAAGAAGGTTCGTAGTTTAAGTTTGCCACATAGGGGAAAGGTCTGTACATTGCCTCACTGAAATTACATGTATTTTTTGTTACTGGTCTGTTTGTCCTTATAACACTTTATAGTTGCATGCTTACAAATATTGTTTACATACCACATTAATATTAAATGGTGCACTGTGTCGGTTAAGTTAACAAATATTCAAAACATATATGATAATTTATTTAATAACATCCATAATATAGTTAATTTAAAATGAATAATATTACAAGTTGGCAAGTACTCAACACTAGCATATTTTAGGAAATTTATTGTGCCCTTTAAAAATACTTTCAGAAAAATATTAAAATCTTTAAAAAGGGTAATGCTAGTATTAGATACATCACTTTTAGTGACTTTTTATGGTAAAAAAAAGTAATTTTAAATTGTTTTGTTGACTAACCATAAAGAAAAGAGATGTTTATTGTCAGCATCTAGAGTGAAGTGGGACCTGCCACTAGGAGGAACTATGTGTGCCGTGTAGACATGCACTTGGTTATTGTGTTTACATTTTCCATTTGGTTGATTTTGCTAGCAATATTTTTTGGTGTGGAATATATTAATTGCCTTTAAATATTGTGTGTTGTGTTTTCAGTACCACAATAAAATTGATTCAATGTTTAAATGGGGCCTATATAGACTGGTTTGGTATCAATAATGATGTAAGACTTTATAGCTTATTTATGGATGTTCAATCTGTACATAGATGATTGTTTGAGAAATTTGAATGATTTACCAATGAAGTAACAGTGAGGCCAAATGTTGCCTGTATTGACAATAGTAACTTAAAAGTATGAGTAGAAAAAAGAAATGTTGAAAAAGTTCAATGACGTACTTGTATGGGAATATTGGTAATTTTTAATCTCTGCCTGCCGTCCTGAGTCATGGGTGTGAGTGTTTTATATCATTATACAACTAAAGGATTTAATAATTGTCTAAGAAAAAAAGTAGAATCCACCATGTAAAGCTGTGTTAATGCAATGTATTGGTATAACATATAACTCGGTAGCTTATAATGCGACATATATTTGCATAACAAACAACCGGCTTTATCACAAGTTAACGAGTTTGTTTGCAAAGCTTAAGTAAATGATGCATGCTTAGTGATTAACACAAGTTGTGTGCTTGATTTTTATTTATAAATATCCTAGATTTTTTTAGGTAATGGTAACAATAGGGACTAAGATTCTCCTTGACCTGTTCAATTAGGTAAAATTTTGTGAATAAAGATAATTTTATGTACATTATTAAAATTATCATAAAAACTATCTTTAGTTTTTATCCACAATCCCATTTGATATGGTAACATGATCTAATAATGGTATGTATTAGTCACTTCAATATGTAACTCACTACAATGGTTACTAAGAATTTTGCAAATTATTTTGTACTAAAATTGCCAATGTGTGAAAAATATACTCACCAATTATTTATTTCTATATTTACTAAAAGCAATACAGGTAAAGTTCTATAACAGTTGTGTTGTCTACAAATACATTAAAAATTTCAACAATAGTAGAATGGTACAGAAATATGTTTGTTACTTCATTAATGATTCTGATTTGTCTGTACTCGTATGTTATGTTTAATGATATAAACTTTTATGTAATGATGCAAATTATAAACAATATGTTAATAACATGTTGATAAATATAATGATGTTGATTATGTTAGGATTACATTATTTAACATTTTATAGATTAAGTCTTATTTTGTAATTGTTTGAATTGATAGATAAATGTCATTAACAACATCGACTATTATAAATAATTTAACTTTTCAAGTAATACAATTTGAACAGTTGTAAAACATAGGATGATTCAAAAACAACATAAGGTCAACAGAATTTTCTGAGTCTATAAAATTATTATTCTCTTGTGTGCTATTCATGACTTCTCACATCTGTTTATCACTAGTGCTGCAGACAAGGAGTGTCTGTTATCAGATTCTGCTTTTCACAAAGCTTATTAAGTCCAATGTGTAACCAGTTGTGAGCCTCTTGCCTTTAATCAGGAAGAATTGTTAGGATATTATTCTTTTTGTATGAAACAAATAAAACATGGAAACTCACAGGCTGGGATTCAATCCCCAGATCAGATCTTAGGTTGAACCACTTACCTAAGCTATCTATGCTTTCTCATCCATCTCTTTCACTTACATTCAATAATGAGCTCCAGTGTGGTTCAACTTTTCCACCTAAAAATGTTAGTGTCTCTAGTTTTATGTATTTTGATCAGTTGAATTGTCTGATAAGTAACTTGGTTGTCCGTCTCGTGGCTCTGCATATAGAGCGCGACTTTAACGACAAATGGTGGAGAGCTGGCCTGGATTTTTGCATATGGTCTTACAATGAGGCAAACTTGAGACACATTAGAAATATGATTGATCAGTCACCTTGTTACATTATTTCTTACCTCACCCGGACGTGTATGAGGTTTTTGTCGAAGCGTCTCTTGACTCGCTGGATCATTGCTTGATCCAGATCATGTTGTCACTCTCGCTAATCTTTAATATTAATTAGGGACATAACCGCCGTTGTTTGTGGCACTGTAGTCAGTGTTTTTGGATCAATCCATCTTTTCTTTGTGTCTCGTTCGATGACCAAACTTCGCTGCTCTTCAACTCTCTCTTTTTCTGTGATTGATATGGTTCTGCAAGGAACGTAGATTTACATTCCTTTATTGTGTATCAAAGCAGCAGATAGCAGCCCTGCTCCAGTCGTTCTTGTAAAATGGTACCACACCACAAAGTGACGTTAAGTACCCATGAACATCTACGTTGCTGCAGATGTTCGTGGGCGCCGGTAGCCGAGAATTATGAAAATCTATAAGACAGTAATAACAATTCTAGTATTTCGTTACATTGCAGAGGACATGCGTAAGATGGTGATAGAACGGGAACAGCTGCAGTCAGAGGTGATGGGGCTGCGCGCCGCCCTTCAGCAACTTCAGACCCTCAGTGAGAACCAAAAATCTGAAATACAAAGTCTACAACTTCTTGTCAGTGGTGAGTTTATAAAGATATAACTATTTTTATAGCACATTGCAGACATGACTTTGAGAGGTGACCGCGGGACGCTGCGACTGAAGCACAAAATACATGGTTAAACAATGATTGTGTTAGTGTTTTGTTTTATGTTTAATTGACTTTGAAGTGAGCGACTGGTAGTCTCCGTTATACCCCGAGAGCTTTGCTATACAGTTTCATAATAATATAGAATGTGTAAAATGACTTATTTTCCTCGTATGCTGATTATTGAATCAAATTATATTTTTAATTAACGGAATGTGATTGCGCTTTTCTTGCCTCATTATTTTTTACAATAAATATATTGAGTACTATGTAGTTTAATACAACAGTGACTATCATGTTGCCGTCGTTCTGCTCGCTGTGGCCCGCCGCAGGTTGGCAACAGTTGTAATGTACTTTATTGCATGTGGATAACTTATATGGACAAAGGGCGGTGAAAGATCTGCCCATACTAGATGGGTATCAAGAAATATATAAGCAAAATGCGAAAGAGTAAATAAGCTAATATTTCAATAAATTAACTGTGTGATTTCTCTGGCAGAATATAGAATCTTGAAAACAGACGAAGGAAAGCAATTTCCCAATGAATTTGTTTCCCTTGCCAAGACCGTCTATGTGGCCGCCACATTGCCAGCATCTGCTACCAACCAGTAGTGTTACTTAGCTAGCTTAGCAAAGTGAACAAATGTCCCTTTCTATCCACCACCGCCCGCCACGCATCTCACAATTTTTAAAAAATTTTGTCTTCTTTATACAGAGACAGTGGAGGCGTCATCGTCCGGCACGGAAGTCGTGCGCCGGCTGCGCGCCAGAAATCTGGAGCTAGAACAACAACTTCGGCAACAGCCGGTAAGCGCCTCCGCTGCACCCTTCGTTAGTCTGTTCATATATCTATTTGCACATAATATAAAATGCGGACTTTATACCAAAAAACATTCTCCGTCAGCATAGCTCGGGTTGTGACTTGAATAACAAATACAAAGAAAACTATAAAACGAAAATACATGCGTGTATTGTATACATTAAAACATCCATATAAATAAAATTAATTAATAAATATATACATCTAAATATAGACGGATAATATATACACATATAGGTAAATAGTAAATAAAACAATTACAGTATGTAATGCTTAGAATTATTATCAACTTTTATTTTTCACATTCATGTAGCGGTGACCATATAATTATGACTGCTCATTCCAACAAAAACCATTTTCAAATGTTCATACACGCTTCTATATATATTGTCCATTCATTATATAGTTACATGTGAGTGATGAAACTTATGTATATTTATATGTATACAATAGTAAGAGTAAGCACACACCAGCGAAACAAACGTTAACTACCTTATCAACTACTCAGTTAAATTATTATGTAGATACTTGTGTCTCGATAGTTAACTACAACGACGTGAAAAATGAATTTTAAGTATGGATATTAATCCAAACGAATTTGAGTCTTCGACAGTAGTACATAAAGCATCTTATGTATTGTTGAAAACGATGTCGCCTTTTAAACATTGGTATCGTAACGCAGCGGAACTGACGACGATATCGCACTCGTAAAGTGTTTTGTTGTCGCTTTGTAATGTTTTAACCAGCTAGTGCTTGGCCTGTTAGTTCATCATCTGTATTCACACTGAGCTAGTTTTTGAACTGAATCTATAGGACACTTAAGCCTAAGATCATAGACTCTCGCATTTAATTTCTTCAAGTTCACCTCAGATGAAGGAGGCTGCGGCCATGTCCTAGCACAAGCTTAAGCTTAGTTGGAATGGTTAATAACATTGTTAGTAATATTTCTGAAAAAAAAAAGAACTTTCTTTTTAAAAAAAAATAAATAAAAAATATAATAAAAAAAGAATAATTTGGCCCCGTCGTTCCCTCCGATTACAATGTGGGTGTTTTCAATAGTAGATTGAATAGACATTTACTAAGCTAGTGCGTGTCACCATGTAAGACTGCATTTCCACTTAACATCAGGTAGGATTGTAATAAAACATTCCACCACTACTGCTTCAGTTCTTGTAGAACAAGTGCTGAGAATTACCTCTATATGCGACTAATTTTCCGTCTAACTACTTCGTATTCATAAATGTAGATATGGTAAATAACTTATTACCAACAAGTCCTTAAGAAAAATAAAATTCATTCACTCTTTGTGAAAGAATTCATACGGACTTCCCTGTAAACGTATTATAACTATCACCACTTAGTAAAGCGCTCGTTAGTTTGTTTTTTGTTTTAGTGCTGTATTTTAGTGTTGTAAAGTCGTGAAAAACCATTCAAGTAGTAGCTCTTGAAGATAACAGATGTGGCAACGAACGCGAATAATTACGAGGGTGCGTTTTTAAGTTCGCGGAATGAGAGGGATGGAGGGGGGTGATTATGCTCATTAGGACCGTAACGTGTTCAGTGACTCATAATTAGTATACATACGAGCTTTCATTATTATAAGATAACTAGTCTTTGAGTTATCGTCAACCAAGCAACATAATCCGGAGTGAAAAGTGAAAAATGGAAAAAATTGAATATCGTGCCGTTATAAAGTTCCTTACCAAGCAAGGAAAATCAGTTCCGACTATACTAAATGAGATGTCATCGGTTTACGGTGACTCTTGCCCTGAAAAACAATGGTTTACAAGTGGCACAGTTTATTCAAACAAGGAAGAGAATCACTTGAAGACGACCCGAGGCCGGGCAGGAGCGTCGAGGTGACCACGCCAGAGCTTATCCAAAAGTCGAAAAATTGTACTCGACGATGCTCGGCTAAAGAAGAAACAGATCGCAGAAATGGTTGGAGTATCGGATACAACCATTTTAAAATTCTGCACGACCACCTTGGCATGACTAAGGTCAGTGCAAGATGGGTGCCGAGAATGCTCACGCCGCCGCAAAAACAACAGCGCGTAGAGTGTTCACGCGCATTTTTGGACCTCTGTAATGAAGACATGGATGGTTTTGAGTCGAATTGTTACTGGAGACGAAACTTGGGTTCATCATTATGAATCTGAGTCGAAACAAGACTCCATGCAGTGGCACAAAAGGGCACAGCACCCCTCAAGAAATTTAAAGTGTCGCAGTCAGCTGGAAAACTCATGGCTACGGTCTTTGGGACTCAGAGGGAATATTGCTGATCGATTATAAAGATAAAGGTGTTTCTATAACCGGAGAATACTACGCTTCGATATTGGAGCGATTAAAAGAAGCTATTAGAGAAAAAGACGGGAAAATTGACGAGAGGTGTGCTTCTTTTGCACGACAACGCGCCCGTCCACAAGAGCCGCGTTGCATTGGCTGCCCTGCATAAAGTAGGGTTCGATATTTTAAATCACCCACCCTACAGTCCAGACCTGGCCCCGAGTGATTATTGTCTTTTCCCAAAAATGAAAAAAGAACTGCAGGGTAAGAAATTTTCCACCGATGATGAAGTCAAGGAGGCAGTTTCGGCGTATTTTGAAGACAAAGATGAAACATTTTTTTATGAGGGTATAAATAAATTATTAGAAAGATCTGAAAAATGTATCCGTCTTGCAGGTGAATATATTGAAAAGGAAAAATAATTTGGTTTTTTTATTTGGACCCTTTGCCCCCCATTCCGCGAATATAAAAACGCGCCCTCGTATCTGTGAAATAGCAACGGACCGAGTCGTGGTTCGGCCCTCGGGTGCCCTCGGATCAGAATGCTTACGCGTAACATAATCAGTTCAGATTAAGCGACCTAAGAGCTAGCTTCTCTGGCCAATCTGTGTAGTTTGTCAAAAAAAAAACGAACGTGATATTTATAAAAAGCTAAGATAAATATTTTAACAAATGTTCATTTAATTTATGTTAGCTTTACATATATTTATTAAATTTCAAAAAAAGAGGTCAAATAAAAAAATTAGGGCTCACATTAAGAACACATCTGCGTCCGAGTGTGCTATTTGCCAAAATCATTTCACTATGAAACAAATCATTACAATTGTTATTTACTATACAATTGTTATTGTGCCAAAAACCGTAATCTACTAATTTTTTGATTATCTAATATTGACTAATTTATCTGACTATTTATTGAAACAATATTGAAGTGTCAGCGGTAAGCCAGTGGAAAACCATAGTGGCACTAGTGTTCTAGTTCAATTACCGAAACCAGCCAAAATCGACTTTGATGCCACAGAATGTTCATTTTGACATAATTGGTTTAGTACTCTCGGAACTTGCCGCCGCTGTGTTACAAACACTTATTAATTATTCTTCTTTATTATTACTCATCTTATTTATAATGTTTTTTTTTGTCAATAAATTTGAATAGGTCTTATTTCGAATACTAGGTGTGTTCGTTATACAATGATGCATCAGTTAATATATTGATAATATTCCAGTCCCTGGTCGCGAGCTCTTGCATCTATTCTATTGAAAAATATATTATTTATATCACATTCAAGTTGTCCACAATCTATAGGGATTATTAATATTGCAATTTTTGAAATTATTGGCTTTATAGAAGATATAAGACTTACATTAAAAGCTAAAAGTTTGAGTTAGTGCATATGTGAATATGGAAGTGAGGTCTGAGCTGGTGTCTCGCATGTGGCAGGAGATGTCCCTGGCGCCCGCCACGTTCGTGCGCTCGCTGGCCCGCAAGCTGGGCGCCGACTCTGACGTGGACCACTCTAAAAAGGTGATTATTTTTTTATCTCTCTAATTTATTTCATACTGATCTAATAAGATCGGCCGCCGGTACAGCTTCAATCTGGCTGCACCACGCGTTAGGTGTTGTACCTAATTACTTCCAATTGCTGTTACAGATGTTTAATAATCTGCAGAATTGAAATATTGATTCAGCATTAAATTATGTAGATAAGTTAATATAAAAACATTTTTTTCCGAGTTTTGTACTAAGTTCTACTGTAACAGCCCTGTAGTTCTGGCCTCTCAAGAATAAGACTACGGTATCCTCTGCCTATCCGAGGGCACAGGGAGGGAGGGAGTAACCTCCTCGGAAATGCTCTCCTTGAGTCCGCAGTTCAGAGGGGCTCCGGTGCGTTCCACTGAAGATCCTGGAGCCTCTCACCATGCACCGAGGAAGGGCCAACGGGGAGCTTTTAAAATTCTACTGTATATCGACTATCCCTAAATTGCCCTAGATCGTGTCTTTTATTGGTAACGTGTCCGCCGTGTGTCCAGTGATCACCGACATTATAGCAGCTGGTGCTACTTTGTCATACTATAAGTACGACTCGGGACAATAAAGGGTGTACACATGAGTGTGCTAGAGCAATAGTATATACGTACTGCTCGCTGATATTTTGTAGTGGTAACACACATTATCCGGTCCATATTAAAGAACGTGGTGTCTGGGGAAACTACCGCCCCAAGTGGGACTTACAATCAGTTTAGATGTTTTAAATATAAGTTGTCAATATTCACAAATAGTTGCTCTTTCTCACCTGTCTTATAATTCCAGATCGTCGAAGACGAAAAGCTATTGGACAATATCGTCCAGCCGCTGGAACTGGAAATAATGCTTCTGAAAAACAAACTGAGAGAAACAGACACGCAGCTCCAGGAGGCTTTGGTATGGTATACATAATTACATAATGTACATAATTCTGTCATGTCCTAGTACTAACATCATACAAAAGTATAGTTTTTGCCTGAAAGAAATCTTCGCGGGAAATCAAAAGATTCCTTCATAAGCTGTCTCTTACATCATCAGAACTATATTTGGATTTCATTTCTTTCATTCTGCATCTTGGACCACAGAATGATTAATGAATAGCTATGGTTACTACCCCTGTGTGATAGTGGGTTAAGCATTTTTTTGGATGTTCATAACAAAAAGATGAAGTCCATCTTGAAGTCCGATGGTGGAATGGGGATGGGAGAATTAGATCATGTAATTCCTGAGTATTCCTTTTTAAGGCACTTAGGATCTTTCTCACTAATATTATTTTTAAGTCACAGACATTTGCCAAAGAATATCAAATACATTGAGTTTTACATTTGGTATTAACATCTAGTCCCTGCGGTCAACAAAAACTACTAAATCACGCCATTTTAAAACAAATTAACATTGAAATATTGATTGAAAATAACTTTGAAAATCATTTTCGCGGAATTGTTTTGGTGGATTTCTTTGCATATAGCAATAAGTAATTTATTAAAAGCATTGTTCAATCTAACTGTGTATGAGTTACACCTGCTCCTTATTACTATGGGAGGTGTGTGAGACATTATTTTATACTCATATACAACCAATTAAATTTATTTTAAACCTACTTTGACAATTTGTTTTTACAGTTTCACTGCAATATTCTTACATTTTTTTTATTTAACTAAACAGAATTCAATACTTTACAGAAGGCAAAAGCTGCAACAGTCGTCCCACCCGTAAATGTCTCAAGCAGTGATGTCAAACAAGAAACAGGTTTGTGGAACTTGATACAACTAAATATTTAGTACACATATGGCTTCTTCTACTGCGGGAACTACCAGGGATTACTAAACGATTGGCTTTCTTGCGAAATTCTGAATGGTAAGGTGCACTAGCTTAGCAAAGACGTAGAAAGACGTACACGAGCTATTTACGCTAATCCTTTGCTGTATTGTAAGATGAAGCAATCCCCTTCGTTCATTTCTGAGGGATATCCACAACAAAAGATGGAAACTGTATGTCTCCATGTCCAATGGTGCAAGGAAAAATTTTTAGCTTCTAAGCAACCACAATCCCACCTGATGTTAAATGGAAATGCTGTCCTGGATGATAATGCGCAATAGCTTAGGAAATGCCTATTCACGTCACTCTGGAAAAACATTGTAATCGGAGGGAAAGACAGACGCGGGCAAACTATAGTCTACTATAGTATGAACAATGAAAGAAGAAGCAAAGGGCTTCGTTCGAGTGTGAGGGATGTCCCCGTCGTCCGATGGTGCAAGGGATATAGAATGGTTAGGTACCAATATGTGTGTTGTTTCCGGGCAGAGGGGTCGCGGCAGTGCGACATGTGCGCCAACTACGAGCGGCAGCTGGTGGGCGAGCAGGGGCGGGCCGACGACGCGCGCGACCGCGCCGCCCACCTCGACCAAGCCCTAAAACTGGTCGGTCCTAATATACAAATCTTTGATGAATACTTATGAAACTTAACCTAATATACTAATATAAATTGACTCATACAACGGCTAACGAGTTAACCTTTATACGTTATATATAACCGTTAATAGTTAGTTATATTCGAACAACTTTCCGGAACGATCCAGAAGATGTGTCAGATGACCGTATTACGTCAGACACGATGGTCTTGGTTGTGGCTGCTACGATTTAAAGCGAAGTGCATGTGCATTAATAGATATAATCAGCAGCAGCATATAATAATTAACATAATAATAGATCACGGCTGACACTCCGAAGAACATCTGTAACAAATTCTAACAATCTATTATATTAAGAGATAAGTTTCGATTTTCAGCAAAACTTCAATTACATGTTGCTTTTGTCAGGCAACGGAAGAGTTGGAGGGCGTGCGCTCCATCCACGACGAGACGGTGCGAGCGAGCGCGGCGTGGCGGGCCGAGGGCGCGGAGCAGCTGGCCGCGCTCGGCGCGCAGCTGCAGGCTGCCGCCGACGCGCTGCAGGCCAGGGAGACTGCCTCCAAGGAGGCGGAGCAGCGCGCTCTGCATCTGGTCACCATGCTCACCGTCGACAGGGAGATGCTGCAGAGAAAACTTGACGCGTGAGCATTCAAATTGTACAACACCTAGTAGCAGTTAGTTACTTAATACCCACAATTGAATGAAACAATTAAACACTGCTCACTGTTCCTTCCACTTCCTTTCTTGTAAGCACAAATGATTTGGCCACAGAGCACGTCGGGGCTTTGATAGAAGTGACCAGTGAGAGGTGGTGGAAGAAGTGGGATTCCTGAGCCTAAGTGGTAGACAAATCGATTCATAGAGCAGCTGGACCAAACTTAATATATTTTGGTATGGGTATTCTGACGTCATATAAGGTGCAACGCTGGTACCTTGTTACAGAGCTTGCGCTATGCTTCAACAGATCCAACTCACCTGGCCATGGTAATGTAATTTCTTTAATTTATTCTTAATTTATATTTAGATTAGAACGAGACAACGCCATGTTAGTGGGGCAGTACACCAAAAAGGCATCGGAAATGCAAAACGAAATAATAGATCTACCTGATAACGTAGAGGTAAGCGTTTTACCTTATTTATATGTGACGTGGGTGTGAGCGGTCATGTGGTGTGCTTGGAGCGCTTTGTTTTTTTGCGCCGAAGATATCCGAGAGAGAACTTCGCAGGATAAGCACTCAAACTTGCGCTACGGCAACATATCTAAATGGAGACACTGCAAAAGACGAAACAAGTTACTTCTGGAACTCCTTTTTGTGCATATTATGTGGATTGCATCGAACGCCTGCGATCATGTCACATTTTTGTACAGGAATTACAGGAGCAGCAGCTCCGTCTGCGAGAACAGTTGATCGTGTGCCAGTTAGGCCGCGAGGAGGCCGCCGCCGCAGAGCAGGAGCTTCGCACACAGCTCCTTGAGCATGGCAGCCTGTTCCACCAGCAGGAGGCGACCCTGGCGTCCACTCGCATGGAGCTGCGGAATGCCAAGTGAGCGTTTACCGATTGTATGCAACTTTTGATACGCTGGACCGCTTGTTATTACGAATAAACCCATCCCATGTGTGTGTGCAGGGACGAGCTGGACCGGCTGCAAACGGAACGTGAGCAGATGAACGAGCTGGGCGACAAGCTGCGCCACTCCAACGACATGATCGAACAGCTGCTCGAGGATAAGGTGATGATTAGTATAACGGAAATTCAAAAGACATTTTCATTATTGGCATCACATACAAACGCATCGCAACCAAAATATGACACACATTAAAAAAGAAAAATTAAAAAAATACAGTTATAAAAAGAAAGAACGGACCAGTCCTATTTGGACAACCATTTTCATCACGTGCTGGTCGCTGCCTCAAGACTGCCCCAGCGCTTCCTAGGACTACTAGATGTCGTCCAGTCGTGCAATGTACTGGGGACTTGTTAGAGAGTGTGAGGGCCAGTCAGTAAGTGACGTGTACTGTCACGTTTCAGAAACGTCTGCAGGGCGAGGTGTGCGAGGTGCGCGGCCGCGTGCACGCGCTGCAGCAGGAGCTGGACAACAGCGAGAAGGTGCAGCTGGACTTCGTGCGCCTGTCGCAGTCACTGCAGGTCGGATGCGACCCTCCACTACATTAACCATTTCTTACATACCCTGCGACGAACGCTTAGTTATAACAAATTAAAAGAAATATTATTTAATCATTCATTAGAAAACTGCCTCAAGCCATTCTCTTGTGATCATAAATCTTTTCAACTCTATCATTTCTACATATATTTTTTAACTATTTAATCCTCCTCTTCTAGACATAATATTGCAATATTCGCTAGAAACTCTTTCCCTAAATAAAGGGATATTGGGGGATGGTTAATTGATAATTACAATGAATGTCATGTGACCAATAACAGCTCTAACTCTGACACAATGTATCCAGGTCCAACTGGAACGTATTCGGGAACAGGACACGGAGGTGCGGTGGCAGCACGAGGAGGATGTGACCGAGTGCCCCGCTTGCCGCGCCGCCCTCCACAACAACAAAAAGAAGGTGGGTATACGGGGGACGCACGTGACAGTTCCCTTCGAAAGTCCTAATCTATAAATACACAAGTCATGCTCCGAGTCCGTGGGACGATGTACGTTGTACTTTCGCATCAGCAAACTGCTAAATGACATGTTGTATAAAAATTCTAAAAATGTATGTAAAATCTTAAGACGGTAAGTGCTAAAACAATTGTTATTTAATTTTTGTAGTTAAATGAATTTGTTTCACCCGAGAGTCTACTTTAGCCTCTACAGCTAAAAATATGTTTGGGAGCTTTAATGTTGGATTTAAAATGTATTCTTGTCACTAAACACGAGACTGGTATGCGAGAGGGTCTCGCCCAACAATACCGCCTGAGGGACTTATTAGCTATATATTGCGTTTAATATTATTTATCAAATGAATAAGATGGTTAATTGATTTTAAATTGCTTAAAAAACATTGTAATAATGTAACAATGGACCGCTGAAGTACGACGCAACTATAAATTAACATAAAATATTTTTATTTTATTATGTGTATGGCCCCGACCTCTGTGGTGGTAGATTCTCGGCTGTCATGGTCTCTGGTTGTCAGGCCCGTTGTACATATAAACAGAGTTTTAGGAATTATCTAACATTAGATAGAATGTTTCACGTAGGTATATGAATTGGGACGGAGTTCTGTGATTACTTAAAGGCCACTCCAGCATCAAACTCAATCTCGTGTCTGTATAAACTTGTTTATGTCAGTCTCGCTCCGATGTGATGTTCAGATCACATATTAATACGTTTGGTATAGTCTACGTTTTTTAAAACCTTGTTTCCTCGATATTTTGTCGTCACAGAACATCCTCCGGCCGCAGACCGCGCGGTCACGTGATAATTTGAAGTGCTAACAAAATGGCGCTACGATGACCTACTTTATTGTAAAATAAATATATTTTATTGTAAATAAAGAGTTCAATATTTAATTGCATTTTGATTCTTTTTCTGTTTCTAATCTATTATAATCTAATCCCACAGAAGAGGACAGAAGAACACGCGCTTCAATATTGTTTCAGCCGGACACAAATATTTTCAAACTATATCAGCTTGAAATATTACGTATAACACAACTTAATGTACCTGCAGGCGTCGTGTTACACTCAAATGTTTTAAGACACAACATGAAAGTGTTTAAAAATAAAACATTGCTACTTACAATATAATTTATTATACAAACATTTGTTAATAGCACAAAGAGCCCATATGTACAGTTGCCGCATGTTACTGTGAACTTTAGATTCACTGGGCGACATGGGGGCCTTTGTCGTCTGCCAAGGTGGACCCGGCAAGAAGGCGACATCGACAGGTCGGTGTCACCTTGCACTGCAAAGGCATAGGGTAGGAGTAACCTCCCCCCGAAACGTGCTCTCCTAAGAGTACAGTGCAGAGGGGCTCCGGTGCGTTCCTCTGGAGATCGGTGGAGCCCCTCACCATGCACCGAGGAAGGGCCGCCGGAGAGGTTTTAGTGGGTAAAGGTTAAAACCCCACATAACAGCCGCCTTCCCCCCAGAAGGCGGGGTATCTTTTGAAGATTTCCTCACCGTGAACAAAAGAAAATGTTACTATGAAAGTACAGTCATCACCAAATCACAAACTTTAACATAATTTCATAAAGGAACGACGCATACCTTCATTAAATAAAACGGGGGCGACACCGGCCGGGCCGCGGACACCGACACCCGGATGTAAACTATAACTACAGAAGAAATTTTATAATAGAAAATAATTGTGATTTGTTCTGCTTTTTAACACTATAACATAATACAGATGTCTCGTCTGAGCAAATATATAATACAAAAGAACAAATTGCAATTACATTAATTTAGAAATATTATTTACATTTTTAAAGTTGTACAGATACCCGTTTCCGTCCAATTTGGCCACGTGCTCTACCAGTCTACTTCAAACTGTTAACGTGCGTATTAACAAATTTACCTTTCCTTGTAAAATAAACAAATCCAACACGACTACCACAAAGAACGGCGACACAATGAACTGTGCGTTGTTTTCGTTCAAATTTCCACACGTATATTTTTAGTCACCATTAATAACTCCATCTTAAAGCCAGCTTCCTGTAATAATACCCCACACTTGATGTTGCCCTCACTGTACACATTTAATCAGACTTCAAATCTGCACTTACTCAATTGTCTTGCACAATGAGTCCGATTTGTCTTCAAACATGTGTACCGGAAATCCTTTTCAACAAGAAAAATATTTTAATTTTAGACTTAATTTAATTCTATAAAAATATCTAGTAGTAAATAACGTGCTGTAGCTTTCTAATATGAATAGCAAGTGGAATTGTTCAACGAAATTCAAAACATTTTATTTTACATTGTACTTACGTTCTTCACGGAACTATCGATCAAATCAGGAGTCTGGCCGTCACGAGTTAATGTGTGGCGTTTCCAAATAATTGGTTTGTTTTTTACAAAAATTGCTCTTTGTAACTCCACTTTTAAGTGCATATAACTAACTGTATATATATGATCATCGTTAGCCTCTTTAATTCTATCTCTAGTCATATAACATTGAAATAGCAGACATCGTCATAATTTAAACTAAAATACATTACGCAATATAAATCGGAAATAAAGTAACTATGGCACTCGGAACAAATAGCAGGAACACAGGTATAATGACGTCACGATTTAGATGAAACTTCTGCAGTTCAATTTCTACATTATCAGGAGCACAAAGAATAATATTCACTGATGGCTTATTCTCTGTGCAAATGATAAAGTAAAAGACTATTAAACACAGAAGCTGTGCGGCACCATGTTCTCATAATTCTACTGCCAGCGCCAACGGTTTGCAAAGTGGCATTGACCTGGAGCAATCTGTCTGCTTATAGAGTCCTGGCTTGGAGCTGTCGCCCGTGGCAGCATCCCTCATATCGGGATTTCTTAGATATATAGTAATGATAATATATAACAATGTCAGAGATGAACTAATTATTAAAATTGTAGATGTATCAAATTGCAAAATACATGACAGATTGATATTACGACGTGACATTTACACAATAAGTTAGTTTACTTAAAGATATTTTCACACGCGATCCGTATCGAATTTATAGACAGATGTGTAGCGCTTAGAGAATTCCGTACAAATACAACTGCCTCGAAGACTAGTGGCGTATAGAAATTGTGATAAAAATAAAATATGTCTCTCTCTTACTTACAATAGGTTACAAATAGTTCAGTGCGGCTTCCACTAGACGTGCTGTACACTTATGTAATGTTTCATAGTGACATCATTATTTAAAATACAAACATTACTGTGGGGTAAACATATAAATGACATACCCTATAAGTACCACTTCATGAAGACAGGCGTGATAGGAACGAGAAAGACTTCAAGAATCAATTTTACGATACAGCACATTTAAGAATAGTGAATTAAGAACTATATATTCTAAATTTCTTATCCGTACACAGTCGAACATTACCGCGGAGATTTAGTGTTTCTCTTAAGGTACGCGGCCAGGTCAGTAAACATCAACACTACGTTCCTTCTTCACCTTATATATTGCTAACCGCGACTTTGTTTGCTTTGCAAAAACCAGTGCGATAAAGCATTACATATTCGTTCGTTTCATACTGCTGACAACCACACAGAAGATCTATCATTCGTCTTGAAATTTCAGAATTAAACAGCGTATTGTAGACAAGTAAATGCAATGCTGGCGAGATATTGCAAGTGTAAGTGTGCAGGGGGCACAAAATAACGTAACGGAAAAATGTCATTGTGAAAACTAAAAATATTCTTTTGACTGGTTTAGTAAGCGGCCCCTCTGTAACAAAGACACTAACAACGTGGTCAGAGCACCACCGCTATCGTTATACCATTCGCGATCAGCCTCTGCACATAACGTATCACAACCAAGATTTCGTCCACAACAACAGCATCCTACCTATTATTCTACCTACCAGAGGCCACAAAGTGGGGTAGTGCCTACACCCTGTGTGTTCGGGGACTGTGCTATTAGTGACTTTTCAAACGACTTCAACAAAGGAGAAGGTTGTTGTCTACATGTTTTATGTTCGTTAGCTCATAACTTTCGACTCGGTGAACCGATTTGGATGATTCCTTTTATATTTGAAAACTAATGTATTACTAATGGTTATTGGTAAGGATGTACTACAAGAGTAATTTGATGACAATTTGGTAAGGTTCTGATTAATTCTATTTCGTAATACCGCCGCGATAATTCGGAAATATAAAGAGGACGCGTAATAACATCTAATATTTGATTCCATTTGAAGTCGGCTTTTGTTCGTAAATATACTTGTGTAAATACGTTTTGCTAAATAAATATTGTATTGTACGAACGTTCCATACCAGGGCACAGGTTTCCGCAAGATGATTCCACATATCATTTGAAATTTTTAACTGTTTTTTTCGCTCTCATCCCTTTGCTTGAATTCGAAACTTTTCCAGTCTCCAGACGTTCAATATGTTGTATTGAGTTTTTTAATTTTATTTAATTCGTCATAATTTCTTGAAAACAGTTTTCCCGTTTTTCTCTCCGTCGTGGAGTCTGTTACTATCATCTGTTCTGTTCTATTTCGTGGTCCCCATCTTAACAAGCCGACCTAAGTGCGCATGAAAGCTACACAGTGACAGTGATCATGTAAAACTATGTACGGGAGGTCTAAAAATGATGGGTGAGCGGCTCCGGGCGCGCTCGCTCGTAGAACAGCATGTACGCCGTGCAGCGGAGCACCTCCTGCAGCGTCACTTCGTGCACCAGCGTGTCCGACGTGTACCACCACCTGCAGACCAATACCAAAACTCGTTATTAAATATACAAATATAATTAAATTAGCATAGACAAAGATTAACGTATAAGCTAACACGTTTAACAAGACTTTTACAGATTTTTAAAATACTAAATTTGCTTCATTTTAAATATAGAAACAATCATATTTAAATCTTTTCTGTTGGACAACAATCGTTATCTCTGCCCACTTCTAATGAATATGTTCTGATTTCAGAAATAAGACCTAGCAGTGCCTGGTATTGATGGGCAGCAGTGATCACTCAGCATCAGGTGGGTGGTATGCTCCTTCTTAGACAATATATTTATAAATTTAGACATAAAAGACCACAATAAAATATTTAATGATACATTAACCTTTTGCTCTCGAAGCCGTTCCCGCGCCGGTAGGTTGCGAAGTGGCCGGAGCGCGGCCCGCCCACGTGCACCACCACGGCCACGAGCCGGTAGGCCGCGCGTTCCGGCTCCGCTCCTCGGGCCGCGCTCAGCGCCGCCGCCCCCACGCCGCGCCGCCCGCCCTCGGCCACCAGCGCCGCCAGCTCCGACTGAAGTCACGCACATCATTAGCGATGCTTATTCTTTTTCCTCGCTTGTTTTTTTTTCTCACATACAATCACTATGTGGGATTAGGGATATTAAACGATGTTTTGAATCCATAGCACAAAACCTTAAGGAAGAATTTTCGATAGGGAACACACCACAATCTCTTCGACCGTTACAGTTTTCCTTACGGTGTAAAGCTATTGTAAAGGGTAGTGCGGACTACTAGGGCGCCACTCTGACTGACCTGGGGCTGCTGGCGCGCGGCGTAGGGCGCCATGCTGAGTGTCTCCGCGAAGGCCACGTACTCGCCGCGCTTGCTCAGCTCGCCGCCGGACCACTCCACACGCGCCACGTGTAGGCACAGGAAGCACGGCAGCTGTCACATGTGCGATAATTACTACTCGCCTGAATGACTTGTGCACGTGTCTCCCGGACCAGTGCAGTCCAGGTGGGCTAGCTTCGAGTACAAACACCTCAACAATGGTGTGTGGCTTTAGAACTACATTCCCATTTTTTAACAGGAAAAGAGGCCAACGGGCTTACGGTTCCAGTGATCTTAAGTGATAACAAAAAAAAGTGTCAGCATATTTGTTTATGCCGTTGTCGTCTATTTCATCTTCTGTTTTGAAGAGTTGCTCCTACCTTCCCGAAGCTGACTGTCCGTATGTGCTTGGTGTGCGCGGCGCCGTCCTCGGGCGCGCACTTGCCGCAGCGCACTCCCTTGACCATCTCGGGCGCGGTGAACGCCCGCAGCAGCCCTGCAAGATTACCGCGTTCACTTCAACACGAAAGGAGAATGGTCAACAAAATTTATGGCATGCTGCCAGTCCTATGAAGGACATAAATACAATCCTGAAAATGAATCGTACAAATGACACGAGAATGTTAATTATATCTGCGTGTCACTCGACTGAACTTATGTATTTGATGGTTAGCTCCTAGACTATATTGTATAATATGACACATACCCGGCAGACTGAAGGAGCCCGACCGGGCCGCGGCGGCGTTCGCCATGGAGAGCGAGATGCTGTCGAACTTGTCGTACCGGACGGGACTCTGCACGTAATAACAAATACTAATCCATTATACACTATTAAACAACATAACAAACTGACGTCATAATCATGGAAAAATTATTGACGATCATTAAGAGAATAGAAAATTCCGTAATGTTTTTTTATATTTTAACCGACATCATAAAAGGCGGAAGTTTTGATGGCCCGATACGACGGTACCCGTGTGTAGTAACATCTAATCCGCCACTAATTTGAAGTCCATCTTTGTTTTTACTGTTAAATATACTTTCATGATTGTATGTTTGACTGATCCACCACTACAGACAAGAGACAGACCTTGGTGGAGCAGACGGTGCACTGCAGGCGCGAGGCGAGAGTGCCGCGTGTGGGCGGGGCGGGGGCGGGGCGAGCCGGTGCCGCCGCCCAGCGTCGCGAGGCGGTCCCGAGCTGGCACAGCGAGCGCGACACACCTCTGGACAGTCGCGCCGGTTCAGGAGCAGGCTCTGCTGGTTTTTAAATTATTTTACTTATCATCTGTCAACCTTAAAGGTTCAAATTGCATCGGCCGATGCGACGCATACGGGATCATTACGCCCCCAGTGAGATATCCATGCCGTACTGCCGACACGACAGCGCCGCGGCGCTATCCCACCTCCTGTTTAGCTGAACCATTATGGTGTTGAAGTTCATAACAGTTAACAGTAAAAAAAAAATAAAATCCAATGGTCAATATTTTAAAGAGTGTTTGCAAATAGGTGTTATTATTGAATGTCTTATGCAATCTTAAACAATATACAAATAACATAGGACTATACCAGGGTCTGCAAGATCAGGCTCATCTGGCGGTGCAGCTGAAGCGGGGCGCAAGGAGAGAGGCGCTGCCGGTGGGGAAGCAGGCGATGCCAATGCGGACCACGCTCGCCCACCCGCGCCCAGCCCTAACGCATCGGAGAGACAGCCCGGCTGTAACAGTAAGTTCGAACATGTAGACTAGAGCGTAACAGTTTAGAAACATAAGAAAGACCATTTTTCAGTATCTTGTTTAAGACATTAAAAATCACATCACACGAGACTTTATTATGAATCCTATCGTTGCTGTGCAGATATATGTTACTGGTACATGTTTCTTACGCTTTACAAAAAATACGACATTTTCATAATTAAAATCTATTTACATAAAATTTTAGCATTGTTTGCAGTCTAATTAGACTAATAGTTGTCTTACCACACATACGGTAAGCACATAAGAATACAGAAGTGTATTCTTTTGTCAATTGTAAATTTGTTATACACCAAACAAAAGAAGAAATAGTCATCATGTCCATCTTTATTAACAACCTTTAAGTGTCTTGTGTTTATATAAGTCATGGTAGTGCACCTGAGTTTGAGTTCAAGCACTAACTAACAAGCTGCATTTAAAATTACAATAAAATAATTTTTCAAGTTAATTAAAATAAATTATTAACCAAAAATTCAATTATTAAATTTCTTTCAAAAGTATGACCTAGGTGTAAAATAGTCACTTCAAATTTAAATTAGGACTTACCTTTCTTGCCATAGCAGTAGTCTCCTCCTCAATGCATGACAAAAGAACATGTAGCAACTCATGTGCATCCTGCTGGTCTGCTGGTATCACCCAGCCAGCTGCTCTCAAGGACTGCAGCACACCCAGTGGGCACACAGGTGTGCCCCGAGCTGATTCATGTGTACCATTCACCACTGCAACATCAACATCAACAATTGAAGCATCAGCCCAATTTATAAGAATTCTTTCACTCAATCCCTAAAAAGGATGACAGCTCTAATTGCAAGCCTTTTTCCGGCTGTTACACATTTCAATATTTAAATATTGTTTTTATTATAAAATCAGTAGCAGAATACTCTATTTAAACATAATATTTTTGTCATATATTGCATAATTATAACGCGTAATAACTCCTTTTTCACATTAGGGTCTATTACTATAATTAAAATTTTATATAACTAATGCAGGCAGTTTAAAATCCCCAATCATTATTTTTATATACTGAAAAAAATCAAACCTTCAATAACTGTGTACAAGGTTGTTATCATACTGTTGTGTGCATCGGCTTTGGCATATTTTTTCAACCATTCTATGAAAGTAGGACACGCCGCTAGTGCTTGCAACAGTGTGTTTAAAAAACAAGTCCGTCCTAAATTTTGTAGCCCTGCTATTTGGCCCCGCCGTTTCCTTACTCGCGGGGCTCCACCAGGACCCCATAAAACAAAAGCTCCGACGACAACTGCTGCTGTGAGCCCCGCAGCTACCAAAATTCTGTCACCACTCTCCATTGTATCTTCGCATACAAATGAATTAAGTCTTCTCACATAATAACTGTTGTTATAATCAATTAATAAAAATATAAATATTATAACAATTGCTCAACATAACTTTTGTGTAATCAAAAATCACAAGTCCATAAGTGAAGTTTCTTCTGACTTTTGTCATTTTTGACATGTATAGAAATTGTTGTTTTTAATTAAAATTGTTAATCTATATATTGTTCAGAAATGTAACATAAGAACATTTTAATAGCTCGTAAGTAAAAGATTATACTCTTCATGACTATTGTACCCAAAAAAAAGCTCATAGCATCAATTTATTTCATTATACCTGTCTGTAATGAAAATCCCAGAACGGATTACTTCAATTTACCTACACGTTTATGAGGGGCTGTAATTTTTAACTAATCAAAGGAAACGATAAGATATTGATATAGGGGGAAAACTTCGATAGTACCCCACTCGTCGATTCCGGAACCTTTGTGTCCGCACTAAGATTCCAGGATTTTAAATTAATTCACTTCTCAATCCAATTTGTATTAATAAATATAAAAAGGTAGTACATCTGTGGTAAATTGTCTTTGTAATTGTCAGTTTCACTGTCACTTTGTGTTTGACAATACAAACAAGACATCAGCTGAGTAAAACAGCGTTTCAAGTATTTGTAAATAAATATGTGTTATGTTAATGACATTATTTGACAATGTTGATCGCACATGTATACAACATTGACTTTATTTAATACTACGTCGAACACATTTAGGTTAATTATTAAGTGACTTGATTAACCATTAGAACTGTACAACTTTGATTCAGTATTTTTACTTTATAGTATAGACGTTACGTTGTGTTTAGAGTTTCGAAAATGATACCATCTAATACAATTTGTGTATCACAAGAAGGTCCTGCAAACGCATTAGCTTTAAACAAAGACTGTTCACAAGTAGTTATAGCTGGAAGAAATGGTAATTTTTTATAGAAATGTCTTGTTTGTTTTCTATTCTAGTAGTCAATGATCATTTTATTCCTTATTTAATGTTTTCAGTATTTAAAGTGTTCTCAATAGACGATAATGAATTCTCTGAGGTGTGTAACCTAAGAGTAGGAAAAAACTTAAATTTAAATTTTTCATCTATTGATGTTGCCTGGAGCACTATAGAAGGTACAGCATTGTATTTTTATTTGTAGTATTTATCTTGTGATAAATTTATATTAAAAACTTTATAAATGTATCTAAAGGGTCACTTGATTTTAAGTGATACCACCATCCACAAACACCTGCTGATGGGCATAGGAGGCTACGATAAACAAATAGTGAAAGAAATGGGTTGCTGTTATCTTGTTGTGTGTCAAGTTGAAAAGACAAAAGTATACCTCCACTTCAGATTGGTATTTTGTAGTAATTCCCACGACCAAACCTTATGTGCAAAAGCAGAAGCCATTGCAATGGCTCCACAACTGTAGGGGAAACTTTCAAACACACATACTCAATTATATATTAATTGAGAATCTGTTTTGTAAATTCTCCTGAAAAAGCTTGTTTTTGCTTTAAAGTTATATAGCTTTTAGTGATAGATCCTGTATGTTACAGTAGTCAAAGTAATAGATAATGTTATTCATGCAGAGAATACTCTGGCCACAGCAGCAACAAATGGAGCAGTTGTAGTATGGAACCTAGGAAGATCTGGCCGTTCAAAACAGGAACATGTCTTTTCTGACCACAAGAGAACTGTAAATAAGGTATGGGACACAGGGTAGGACAGTTGGGTTACTAGCACAACAGTCTACTTCCTCACTATGTCCAGTTCTTGTTCATAGGTGGCTGTGATCTCTTAACATTGAGGGAGCTGTATGTTTGCCCTTTCTCAAATAAAAACAAAATATTTTTCATTTTCTTTCAAATAGTATTGTTAATGAATCATTTTAACCAGGTTAGTTTTCATCTGACTGAGCCGGCACTTTTAATCTCCGGATCCCAGGATGGCATGATGAAATGCTTTGACCTTCGCATGAAGGAAGTAGCTCGTACATTTATCAGGTCAGTAATGTTTCATGTCTTTGTTCAAGTTTAACTTTGTGGAGTATTGTACTCTGGTTGAAAGCACAAAGCTAATAGTCAAGTTCACGGACCGCAGCGTATGTACTATAATAAATTCTACTATTCTTCAATTTCTTAGGCACTATGTAAATCACGTTTATTATCTCCACATTCAATGCTTTCGGTAAGACCTAAAAAAAAATAATGCATGCATTCTTAGGTGATGTATTAATTTTCTTCACAGACTGTTTAGTCATAGAAATTGGTTACAAATATTGAGGGACTTACTAGCAATACAGCAGCGATCTCATTAGAGTGTTTGGGTTCACCTTCCTGCCTTGTTTTTCCTTTGGTGATTATTTCAAATAGCAGTCAAATAATTATTCACAAAGCAACACGGAGTCGATCCGCGACGTGCAGTTCAGCCCGCACCAGGCGCACGCGTTCGCGGCGGTCTCGGAGAACGGCACGGTGCAGGTGTGGGACTCGCGGCGCAGCGAGCGCTGTCTGCAGCAGTTCACGGCGCACTCGGGGCCCGTGTTCGCCTGCGACTGGCACCCCGACGTGCCTTGGCTTGCCACAGCGTCGCGGGACAAGACCATCAAGGTGCGAGGGATTTATGAACCATATACAAAAGGGTGTCTTTATGGATTTTCCGGTTTGCGGATGGGTGATCCTTTGGGTCTTCCACTTATATTTTCTTGTAGAGGTAAATAACTAGAAGGAAGTTTTTCATCTTTATCCAGCATTGTTTTTAGTAAAAGTAGCTGGCTATTTAGATGACTCGGCTGAAGGTCAAAACGTAAAGCGTTATGTCACTGCTGAAATGCTTCATAACGGCGCTTTTAGAAATTTACGCCAAGCAAGAGATAAAAAGTATTTTCGAACAGTCTAAACCGTCTGGGTATCAATAAATGATGAGGGTCATCCAGAATAAAGTGTATCCTTTACACGTATTTCCGTATCCTACTTTTATAAGTTCTACTCACTTTTCCCTTAAACACTTCCTAGCACATAGTGATTTAAAATCAGGTGAGCTACTTTCTTGTTTGTCTCTATTCTTTAAAAGTATATACTGAAGATTAAAAAAAATGCAGATATTGGTATAAGTTGTGATCAATGGAAGACACGCTTGCTCATCGTATTTCTAACTACAGGTTTGGGATATGCAAGGCAAGCCTAACCTGGAGCACACCATCTACACGATAGCCTCCGTCGGACATGTGAAATGGCGGCCTCAGAAGAAGTAAGTTGCACTAACTGACAAAAAGGGCATAAATATCGAAAATAAATCTAGGCCCCTCTTGATGTCGAGATAAATCTCCTTGTGTAAATTCTTCATCAAATTCAAATGAAAATATTATTTGCATTTTAGGTCGCATTCCATATTTCATATCCCCACAGAAGGCGGGGTGTCTTGTTGAACATTTCTCCCTCCGTCAAAAAATGTTTATTGCTCACATTGGTAAATTGTTGTCTGCAACACGTATTGCCTCAGCCGGCCGGAGTGACTCTTATTCAAAAAACAATAACTAAGTCTCTCAGACGTTTCAGTGCTGAAAGGTGTTCTGAGAATAACAGGTAATGCAGAGTGGCGCGTGCGCAGGTACCAGGTGGCCTCGTGCGCGCTGGTGCTGGACTGCGCGGTGCACGTGTGGGACGTGCGCCGGCCGCACGTGCCGCTCGCCACGTTCGCCGAGCACCGCGACGTCACCACCGCCATCGCGTGGCTCTCGCACGCCGCCTTCCTCTCCACTAGCCGGGTGTGTGCACCATGCCGTGCATGAATTGGCAATCATAAGATCCAAGAATAATCATGTGGCGCCTGCTGCATTCGATGCATTTTAAATAAATAATTGCAATTTAGTTATCATTTGCCATCCTAAAAGATTTACATACTGAAGACCAGGTGGGTTTAGCTTTCCGTTATAGAATAATCCGTTTGTGAAATGGTCAATGATTGATGGCGATCATCATCATCACCAGATCACCATCAATCATTGAAAATAATTTATTTGATTCAATTGATGGAATAATGCAATTGTTCTCTGCCTGGTGGGCTAAAATAACGTAAGATTATCTCTTAGTCTTCGTATAATGACTAATGCGTATAGTATCTTTTCGTCCAAATAACTATCAAATATCACTATGAAAATAATCATCAATTTCATCTGCAGGATTGTAGTTTATATCGGCACCGATTTTTGGAAGCTGCACACCCGGTGCTGTGGGCCAACCCGCAGGGCGTCTGCGTGTCTGCGCGCGGCGAGCTGGCCCACGCCATCCCCGAGTGCCCGCTGCCGGCCATCACCACGCCCGCGCACGCCGCAACCGCCGCGGATCGGCACGTGCCGGGTCTCGGGTGGGTTGTGCCTCATCTGTATTAGACATCACATCACATATTAACATACTAAATGTGCGATTTATTAATCTCTTATGATCGTTCTATCACTACACCAACTAGCAGCATTGTAAGTAGACTAGCTCTGAAAATGTCAATTTAAAATGAAAATGTAAAATTCCGTAATGAGCTTATTGTTAACGTAGACGCAAGCAACCGACGGCGGGGTCGCTGTCGGCGGCGGGGCAGGCGGCACTGGAGCGCGCGTTCCCCGGCGGCGCGACGTCCGTGGTCGCGCGCCACGCGCCCGCCGTCGCGCCCGCCGCCGCGCTGCTGCAGTGCGCGCGCCGCTACCGCATGCGCGGCGACCCCCCGCACCACCTCGCCGCGCACAACGCCGCCGTGGCGCGCGACGCACACCGCCACTGCGTACGTGTCCCTCCCCAAAGTACCTTCCTTGCGATTGACAAACAGCCAATAGTGTTTTAGTGCACAATTACAATATTACACAATTACAATAACGATAACTCTGCTATAATTGTATGGACAGGTGGGGCACGTGTGGGAGGTGGTGCGTGCAGTGTGCGGAGCGCGCGCGTGCGCACGACGAGCGCCGGCGCCGCCCCCACCCCGCGCCCCGCCGCCGCGCGCCGACCCGCCGCCCACCATGCCCGCATACAGGCAAGTGTCGTGCCTACCCGTATGTATGCTTCTTTCAACTTAATTAAAATATGTGTCTATTCTCAAATTGATGTCTAATTGCAGTGCAGTAGAAGAGGAACCGCTGGGTGAGGTGGAGGAGGAGTGGGAGGAGAAGCAGTTCCACAACAGCGGCGTGCTGGGCCTGCCCACGCAGACCATCTACATCCCTCCCGCCAAGTACGCCAAGCAGATCCGCGATCACGGTGAGCTTGATCTATCTGTTGTGAACACAGTCCGCACCTGGCGACCACCTTTTTACTTCCTTCAGTGACCGTTCAAAAGTGAATGCTTTCCGCAGTTCACCAAAAATAAGGATATTCTTTGAAGCGCGCTCTCTTTTTCATGCAGCTCTCCGGTCTTGTCCGAGCAAGTTATAGTTGTGCCCCGTATATGTTAGTTCTTGATAACTGTTTATGATTGTGTCAGTGTGTGTGTTCAGATTGAGAAGTTCTGAGATTTTTACCAAAGTGTGTGTAACACTGAATGTGCAGAGGCGGGCTGCGGGTGGGTTTCGGCCGCGTCTGCGCACTACGTGGACGTGGAGGCGCTGGACTGGACTCTACCCGAGGAGGCGTTCCCTCTGCGCAGCGCCCCGCCCGCGCCGCACGCAGCGCACGGCACGCACGCCGCCTCGCACTACGACGACATGGACCACGAAGGTCAGTGGAGTACTACTAATGCCAGTCCTGTAATATTAATAACAACGGTACCATAACATGCACGATGTGGCAGGTGTGGCCGGCGGCGCGGGCGGCGGCAGCACGTCACCGAGCTCCAGCTCGAGCGGCTCGGGCGGCTCCAGCTCCAATGACCCCATGCACAGGACATACAACCATCAGAACTCCATCAGTGCGGTATGTCTTTTTGTATTAGCGGATTTGTGTAAGCAATGACAACGGTAAGTTCACGTATAAGTATTTATATTATATCAAGTATCTTCTTCTTTGCGTTGCCTTTTCCCTTTATTTGAGATGAACCCTCGATTTGCGGCGCCAAGATTGTCGTTCTCGGTTGGTTTGTTCCTTCCCTTCAATTGAGTTTGTTGCATATCTTTGGAACTTATTGTCCACCACGTGGCTTTCGATCGTCTTCTGCCCTCCTTCATGTGCTACCATGTGTTCATGGGATAGCAAGGGGCCTTTTCACTACGTCGCCCTGATCCCCTCTCATTGCACACCCGTACCACCGGGCAATTTTGAAATAGCGCACTTTGCGCCAATAATATTACGTATCTATCATAATGTGTTGGTATAGTATACAATTATTGACTTAGTATATATATTATTGTTTGTTTGTGTTCCGTATAAATAGATGGAGGAAGGGGAGGAGGGAGGGCTGTCGGTGCGCGTGGGGGAGGCGCGCAGCTCGCAGCTGGACGTGGCGCCGTTGCTGGCGCTCGCGCTGAAGCAGCACGCGGACCTGGGCGACGTGCAGACGGCAGCCGTCGTCTGCATCGTGCTGCAGGAGCACAGGTGCTCATACAGCGCATTGTTTGTTTGTAACATTCACTGACACCCTGCGGCGCTCGAACACTGACTGACGAGTCAGCAGCGGCATAACCTAAACAGATACTTTATTCACGTCAACAGATTATCTTGTATTAAAAGTGACAAATTCTATTCAAACTAAAAACAAATGAAACATAACGATCATTTATGTCTGGAACTTATGAACACGTTTCGCCTCGACGTTGCAATAGATCCAGTAGGAAAGGCATCGCATGGCGCCTCACTGTTAGAACTTTCCCGAACATCAATGAGCCTGTAGAAGCGTCCCTAACGAAAAGGGGATCAGCTTCGAACTAGTGACAGTTAATTGCTGACAGAATGTATTGGCTAATACTAAACTCCCGAGCTGGCTGCGGCGGCTGAAGGAGCTGTGTAGCTCATCTTGTATTTAAACAGCGTCGTATGCTGACGTATGTGTTTTCAATTTGCAGGAGTGATCTGTTTTCGTACATCGACGAGAGCCTCCAGGAGCAGTGGCTGCTGGGCTACATCGAGCTGCTGCAGAGACACAAGATGTGGAATGTGGCCACAGAAGTGAGTATTAACTATATGTCTTACAAATTCATTATAACGCTAACTGCGTTATTTATAAATGGAGATATCGTGAGGAGATTTTAAATCACGTGCGTATTTAACTGTCAAAAGGACAGAATGTTGTAAGGGAGTGTGTATGTGACTGTCGTGGTGCAGGTGGTGCGGTGCGCGTGGCTGAGCAGCGTGTGGGCGCTGTCGCAGCAGTCCAGCAGCGTGGCGGCGTGCTGCGGGCGTTGCGGTCGGCGCACGCGCAACCGCACGCCCTGCGAGCGCTGCTCCCCGCGCCGCCCCGACCTCTGCTCCGTCTGCCACCAGGTCTTTCGTCGCACCGCCACTTCCTTAACTAACACATCATTACTTACATTAACGACACTTCTGTTAATTCATTTATTTTAATTAGCTTCTGTTATTATAATTTTGCAAGTGCCTGACCACCATCTCGCCTGTAACATAATAGGGGGTATCCTGGGATTATATTTAATTGTATTATCAGACCTCATCCTCATGTGGCAGGTGGTGCGCGGTCTGTACGCCTGGTGCCAGGGCTGCTCGCACGGCGGCCACCTGCATCACATGCGCAGCTGGATGCAGCAGTACCGCATCTGCCCGGCCGGCTGCGGGCACTACTGCCAGCTCGGCTGACCACGCCCGACGAACGCAGCTTCATTTTAAGAATTGGACCATCAATGTCCTGAATTTAGTTCGTGAGCATCTCAAAACATGTTTGCAAACTCCTCTAAGAGGAGACTTTGTACATAGCAGTCAGCTTGTATTAACAAGCCGTTGAATATTCGCAGCACTAACTATTGCGTCTTTTCAAATTTTTAAAATTATTTAAGTGATTTTCTGAGTTGTTAACTTTTATATTGTATGTTTGTTGTTTAAGGTTTATGACGTATTTTTATATCAATCAGACTGATATGTTTGTTACAAATTTTATACAAGAAATAAAAGTGAACCATTTTTATATGTACATTTCATTTATTTACATTACAGTTTCCAATATACCAATAAACTTAGATATTTAATACTGTTTCTTTGTATAATAATAATAATGGAGGATTCATAGTAACAGCGGCAGTGGAATGCATGTCAAGGAAACTATCGGCACGTGGTCACAAGGACCTGGACCTTCTGCCAGCGGGTATTTTGCCTTTTGCAAAGTACTTCTGCGACACGGCACATGCTTAATCTTAACCGAAAAGTTGCGTAGAAACAATGTCGGTCAACTTATTAATAGATAATTTTGTACTAAACTTCAGCTCCTTTGCAAACGATACGCTGTGGAAATGACGACAAGTAGTTCAATACCTGTAGCGACTGAGCAACACTACTCATTCAAAATACATTGATCAATTCACGGATGAATGTGAGCTAATATAGCCATAACATAAATATAGCATTTATACGTTTGATATTTTAATGATAATAATGGTAATTAGATAATTAATGTCCAGATGCAGCCAGTGGAGATCCCGACCTCGCCGTCAGACGGCAATGACTGCTCAGTCGCAAACCGCACAAGTCTTTGAAAGTAAGCCATGGCTGTGCGTGCGCATGCGCATATGCGGCGCGCAGTTACACGATGCGGCAGCACGACATGGTGCAGCCCGGCCGACGCTTGTCTGCCGGCTCTTCCGCCGCGGCCAGGCCCTTCTGCTGCGACATCGTCCGAATCAGCATTAAGAAAGCCTGAGGACACGCGTTGGCATTTCGTTAAAAATTATATAAGATTTACACTTGTGTATGTGACCAGAAATTATCCACTTCCGGATTTTGATGGCTCGTGATACCTACGCCTCGTCCCCTCTTATCATGCAAGTCCATACATTTAGTTACACATATTCGTTCGATTAAAACGATTCACTACTTAAATCACAAAAGTTGAATTGATTAAATTAAATTTCAAATGAAATATAAATTACATAATCGGTTATGACGTTACATGGGTAGTGTTGACCTGGGGCCTTAGGGATCGACTCTCCGACGGCAGGGGTTCGGATTAAGCCATTTGTACAAATAACCTTCCGTTGTTCAACTTTATTAATTACCTACAAAAAACACGTTTATATTTCACATGCGGTACAAGTGGACAGTGGGAAACCTCGTGACAGTAAGTCAAATGCAAAGTATCAGAAGTCAATTGAAGGCTCTATTTATTATAATTTGTTAACAAGTTTAAAAACTATGCAATATTAAACCCACACGAACTAACACATGCACAAACATACACACGTAGAGCGCTCGACCCAAAGCAAGTATTAGGCAGTGCAATATAGATAATAAACTAACTATTAGACGGCTTTCCCCCCATCTCGACTTGACGTGCGTGATAACAGGACACGCTGTATAATGCAATCTGCCACTCTCTCTCGCAGGCTAAATCCTATATATGTGTATTTTTTTGTTTCACCCAATATCAAATAGCAACGGTATGACCGCAGCATCACTGGCAACATGTAAGAGAAACGAGGTAAAACTTAAAAACTTTTTAACTCTATAAATGGTTTCCTAACATTTGTGTCCGGTAAAAACGTTTTTATATGTAGAAAAGTGCCCTTTTATGTCATAAAGTGTGTTTCACTGTGTTTAAACTAAATGAAATTATTGTAAATAAATAAGGTATATACTGTAACTCACCTAAATCCGATATAGTTGTGAGAGTACCTTGTGTGTGCGGTGGCGACACAATAGGACCCGTAAGTAATACGGCTTGTAACAAATGAGACGCTCAGTTTTGTAAATCTGTATATTTTCGCTTGTCTCAATACCAAAGTAATAAATCGATCGTGGTGCAGCGTGCACACACGCACACAGCTCACACGAAACGTGGGAAGCTCGTTAAATAACTGATGACAAGCTTAGACGCCTTTAGGAACTACTGTGTACTAGTACAAAAACATTTTATTTATCTTTATCTGTACTGCCACCAGCAGTTACCCCACGACCCTCCCCCGTGTGCGTGACACACCCACTGCATCGCGGCAGTACGGACATCCCGTCTGGAGCTTGATTCTTTCAGTCTGAACTGATATATGTGAAAGCTACCAACTCGACACAATTATTCTAAATGTAAAATACTATACGAATCAGGCCCCAGATGTGTAAGCGTCATTTCTGACAGCTGTTCATAGTTATACAATAAAGAGTAAGACAAAACAGTGTATAGATTATAAAGATGTATTTAGCTAGTGTATTATCATTTGGCAACAATAATGCATTGCGTGCGCAGCTTGCGCCGTGTTCGCAGCACACACGGCACTGGGGGCACCAATTTGTTTTAATAATAAACATTGTTGCTCGTGAGAACTGCATGACGTCTAACACTTTCCACATTTAAAATACGAATGTAAAAAATATTTGGTAGTCACGAACTTTTTAAATAATCACGTCAAATATTGGTGTTCGTTGGTAGACGAGGACTGGCGTCTCATTCGGTATGAACAGACAAATTCACATTTAACATACAATTACTAGCAATTTCTAAACGGTGTAGGAATCATATAAAGTTGTGTTTTATAAATAATGATGTACAAACATAATAAATATACTTTAGACTACGTGTATAACGAGATGAGACTTAAAAATACGACACGAACGTGTTTTCGAGATACAATAACGAACAATCAAATATCATTTTAACATAAGCATATAGTTGACGGCGGTGAGACATGTGGTGGCGGCTGCTCGCGACAACGTAAAGTGACGTTGTGACGAGCTGTTGAACAAGCGGTCCTGTTTATAAAGCGACGTGCCACACGAGCCGACACACTTCTCTGCTCAATGGAAACGAATATTAGTGTAAAGGGTATTGTACCATCTTACACTAGTTCAGAGTCAAAATAAACAGTACAGTACAGTAGACACTTGTACAACACGGCAAGTGCACTGCGCTATGGACAATGGAAATTTATAAAGCGTACTTGAGTTTGCTCAGGCTTAGCTTACCAGTTAAGTCTGCATTGCAATTTATAGTCGTTTGCTTTTGTTGAGCAAATCTTAGCAAAGTGTAAGTCACGAGAGTCATTGACTTGCCGAATACTTATATAATTCTAGTACTCACTGTACTCCAAACTTGTTTTATTGTTTCTTGTCAAGGTTCAAAAGTAAACAATGAAGGAAGAATAGACATTCAAAATATATTGGAGCCTATTTTTGTAAATATTATGTTTTTTAAAATATCAAGAATAGGTACGTTGACGAATTATCGTAAGCTCTAGTTTATTATGCACTAAATTTAATCTTAGCGTGAAGGACTATAAATCTGAATGCTGAGATTTCATTGAACAGGAACTCACGCAAGTTTGGCTTAAGCAAAGTCAAAGTACACTTAATAAATTTTAGCCTATCTCTATGCATAGGACTTGCCATAGACAATGTTAGATATCGTAAATCACATACAATCCCGTTAAATTTATTTTCGAGGGCAGATGTAAACTTTTATTCTAGATATAGGCGTGATAGCTAACACGGCTGAATACGCAATTACACCGATAACAAGCACAGTGGTCTACAGTAAGTGTGGTGAAGCAGTTGTCCGGGGCCGGCCACGTGCCCCCAGCGCCACCTTAATATGTTTGCTTAATTTTATATTTCAAAAATTTGTGGATCATTTGCAATTTGCAAAATCGCCCCGAAAAATGCTACAGACAAATGCTGGCGACTGCGCGCTCGGCCCGGACAGACGCGTGCCACAGAGCAACACCAACTTGCAGTTTTTATAGAAATATTTTATAGTAATAATGACTTATAATGAATTATTTCAACATCCACGTGCGATGACATTCAGACACATTCATGTATTCTAGTACAAAATATAGAATGGAGAGATAGCGGCGTGCTTTGATTTAGACTGTGTGAACTTTTATATCGTTGCCACTTCAATACGTCTCAATGCAGATTTATACAAAAAATATTTCTATAAACACAGACACAATGCAATCCACGACACATTTAGCGCTTACGAGCTAGCAAATAAATACAACTTACACGCCGACCCACCGCTAGCTTCACCAACTAGCCGGTCTCCGAGGAAACACGAACCGAAAGGACTTCGACCGCCTCTCCTCTTTCGAGTGAGATTTACAAAAGATTGAGTCGGTACCGATAAAGGAATATCTTCCCACAACGTTCAAGCACATTTGAGATTTTTAATGTTTTGTGTAAAGATATGCCTTTCCGATAGAAGTATGTTATTGTCTATGTATTTAAGTTAACATCAAAATATGTAGACACTAAATATAATTACAAAATACCGCGCAAGCGCAATGCTTCAATGTGTGAGAAACACGTTCATAGAATGCTGTTCGCAATGAGTTCGGAATGGAGTCCGGCGGGCCGCTCGTGCCGCGTGTGGCGACAGGCGACAGGCGACGTCATTGGGAACAGTATTCAATAAAATACCAGCACCAAAACGGGCGAATGTCGTAGCTAGAGTCGAGAGGACAGGACCCGGCGGGAGGCGCGCTCGGGGGGCGATGCGGGCCTACAAAATGGCGCATTTGATTTTTCTCCGCTTGACTTTGTCGCGCACGTTGCCGTTGGCGGCGCGGCTGTCGTCCGACTTGCGCGAGCGGATCTCCCGCATCAGGTCAAAGAACACCTGCGGGCACACGCACACGCACCGTCAGCCGACACCGGGACACACGTTAACACGCACACACACGCACGCCAGCACAACTACAAAGATCCCTTCACCATTTCCTAATTCATTTATACATAATATATAAATATATATCATATACATAGAGACAGAAGTTTAGGATGAACATTCTCCCGGCTTCGATGTCGCGGGAGTGTCACGAGGCCGCCAGGTGGATAAGTAAGGGCAGCTTTGAGCAAACAAGAGTACGAATGCAATAGTAACTTGTATCACAAACAACACATTAGCCCGTGGAGCATGAAGTGCATTGTGTCAATATCATTAAATGTTAGAGGTTTTGCTCGTAGCACGCGGACTCAAACTTTACACGTTCAACGATCTGCAACAGCTCGCGATACTTGCAATGGCGTAGAGTTTACAAGAATTTGTGCATGTTGGCACAAGTTCTTCAGGCGACGCCCACACAATGTATCATGGATACAACCACCTAACAAACGACTGCCGTTACCCGGTACACTTCTCAATCTAATTAAATCGTTTTCTTAATGGAAAAAAGAGGTAATACATATGGCATCCGTAACTCCTCCGTTGGTAAGGAAATAGACGCGACTAAGTCTAATAGAGGACAAGACTGTTTGTAGCCGGACTGACCGCAATATTGCTCGAGGGTCTCCGGGTCCGTAATATTCCATTCCGATGTTCAAGGCATAAATTAAGTGATTAGATTTAATTAATAAAATAATACCGTCTAATGCAATATTTCTGTGTGCAAACTAATTTGTCCTAACTTTTTAAATAAATGTGTTTGTCAATCTCAGAGTAAAGCGATTCTTCACACGGATTACTTACCAAACGCATTATGTTGTGACAACTCCTTCCAATTCGTAGAGTAATGTCGACACTTCCCTACGTCACTTGTTGGAGAAATATATTTCATTACTAGGAAATTATATCGAATATTTTGTAGCTATAAATAGAGCAGCGTGTGCCGAGTGGGTCAGCAGCAATGTTAAAATTTGGAAGAGCGTGGAGGGGAGGCGGACTGTGCGAGCGGTGCAGCAAGCAAGCCGGGCGAAGCGCCAGCTCTGTACCGACGTGTGAGCGTGATGATGCTCCTTTTGACCTATATCTACAGTTTTATTCAAACGTATAAGAATTATTTTATCAGTCCACTTTAAATTTGTTGCGATGTGAACATTTAATATCTCATGTACACACTATACGTTTATATGTCACCAGCAATCATTTCAAGTGTAGCGCGTATTAAATGTTATAGTTTGTTGGGACCCTCGTCACTAGCACACGGCAGTCTATACTGACGCTTTGAGAATAATGGCTCATACCATATCCGATATACAAGCCTACGCATGGTTCATTAATTGCGCTGGCGAGGGTTGCGTGTGTTGCGGGCGCGCGTGTGTGCGCGTGCGTGTGTTCGCTCACCTTGTCCACGTTGTCGCGCGTCTTGGCGGAGGTCTCGACGTAGGGCACCTGCCAGGCGTGCGCGCGGTCGCGACACGCGTCCAGCGGCACGCGCCTCTTGTCGCCCAGGTCCGACTTGTTGCCCACCAGCAGGAACGGGATGTTCTCATCGTTCTTCACGCGCAGGATCTGCTCCCTGCAATATTCAATACATATTTCTAATCTAATGTAGTTCAGAAATATTGGGCTATACTAGGGATAGGATTCCTGAATATCAGTCAACTGCATGGTATCACAATATATGTATGCAGATGCTTTTATGGACAAAATGCCGACCGACAAGAGTCGGCTTCCATTTGTCAGATTGTAAATGACCTTTTATATCATGTCAAATGACCTGGTTAGAACAATTTGTCTCAGAGTAATCTTCACAAAGAAATTATTCGAACGCGCAAACCATGCGAAAGCAATGTCGAAGACAAATGTCAGCCCACCTGAACTCTTGCGTGGCGTCGAAGCTCTCCGGCTCGGTGATGGAGAAGACGCAGAGGAAGCCCTCGCCGGAGCGGAAGTAGTTGTCGCGAATGGCCGCGTAGTCCTCCTGGCCCGCCGTGTCCAGGATATCGATTTGCACCTCCTCGCCGTCCAGCACCACCTGGTGAAAGACGGGTCATCATTATATAAGTGTTAGTGAATTAAGTGAAATTAATTAACAAACACTTTTTATTTATAATGTGTTAAAAGAAAAAATCTCCACAAGAGCATTTAGTTCATTTGTTATCGGCACATAAAAGATAAAACTAGGCGTTCGTCATACTATTTCAGCTTTACGTCAATTGCAAAATCCTAATCGGCTGACTCAAGTCAACAAAAAATAAGCAAAATACGAACATAATTGAATCATACAGTAGTCCGACGGAGCGATTACAACTTCATACATGATTATATGTATGAAATTGTAATAATAATTAATGGCATGTTTTTTATGGCTAATTATTACCTGAAGTAATATGGGATAGACATGATATATAATGAATTGTTCATTAATCAGCTGCAATTAAAATTTTCGATTTAAAAACTTTAGTTTATTGCCCAGTTTGACACTCGGTCAATAAGGCTACGGTGTCGCCGTATGCAGCCAGATTAGAAGCAATAGTTGGCAATAATGTGTCACGAGCCAGAACAGTTACGATTGATCGACCGCGAGCATCGCCGATACAAGATAACAAGCACCAGATAAACGGAGCGATAGCTTTATCGGAAACAGCTGCTTCTGGGAGTGGCGCGGCGCGTGCCCACACGGGCGGGGCTCCAGTGGAACACTCGGAGCATAGTAGTCGGACAGATCACCGAGGACTTCTCACGTCTTCGGAATATTTGTCAGGCGTCATCATTCCAAGTGCAACCGAACATGATAGTTCATCCGAACATCATCATTCATTCAAAACGATAATTTATTTTATATTTATATACGTTTTGATTGATATAATTACATTTTTACAAATATTACGAACATTCTTGTTACCAATTAAGCTTGCATGTGGCAGCTCTCGTTTTGTATATTTATGTGGGCGTCGTCGCGAATTCAAAATGAAACTTTAGTGACCTTCTTCCTGTAGCTGTCGGCCTTAGTGGGCTCGTAGTCCTCGACGAACTCGTCGTACATGAACTGCAGCGTGAGCGCGGACTTGCCCACGCCGCCGGAGCCCACCATGATCACCTTGTGCAGCGTGGGCTGCGCCGCCGGCTTCTTGGACATCGCGCTCGATGTTACCCCGCACACCTGCGCAGACAGACAGTTACAACCAGGCTCGTATTAAGCTGCCGTTAAGATTGACACATATAAGATAAAGCAGCTCAACCTGCGGCCCGGCGGACCTTTGTTATTGGCTCATCTGAAGTTACTAAACAGCAACAAGCTAAATCTTGATAAAGTGTTCAGTATAAAAGTAGCATCGCAATAAAACATGTAAATATCTTAGTAAAACTTCTTTTTTCATCTCATCGGTAACTTGGAATTGCACTTTAATTAAAATCTAAATAATTATTGGTCGCGGCCTTCGGCATCGTGACTAAAACGTCTTTGTGGCCACTACCAAAAAGGGTTGAATATTGATGCGATAAAGTGTTGGACGCCCGCGGTCCGCACGGCCTACCACGACAGATCTTCAAATTCTGTCTGCAATACACAAGCGTGAGCTTAAGTAGCCCAAACTTACTTTTGTTAAACAAATTCAAATTCAGTACAAAGGTAGCGAGAACGTCGGTTTTGATCTCGATAGAATTCAGACTGCTCGTGAGAAAATGATAGTTGTTATATGGTTATCATATAGTTGGTAATGACCCAAATATGGCCGTCGAAAGTACGTTGGAAATAAGATAATATAATAATAGCTTACAAATGTCAAACTCTGGGGTAAAGTTAAACAGGTTAATAAGGTATATAGCGAATACTTATCACAGCGCCCGCGCGTTGTTGTCGCTCCCAAGCGGCCGTAGAGCGGAGAAAGTATCAGTGAAGACCGGTAACGATCGATTAACGACCCGAATTTCGCGCCGATTTTAAAACAATCTAGATAATGTACCGTTACGTAAATATAAAGAGTTAATAATGGAATAAGTTGAACCTATATTGGGTAAAAATTGTGATATTTCGTAAATTGCCTTTCTATACTTGTCCATTTAAAGCGACTGCGATATGGAACTCGTCTGCCACAAGTGCAGTCTGCCGCCCGCACTCCCTCACAAGCTCTCACTTAACGCACTTAACTCATGCAGATATTTTAAACATTTGTACGCAGAGATTGAACAACAAACCAAACGGTTTAGAAGGTCAAACTGCACTGTTTTGTTGCACAAACAAGTCCGTGTGGGCCCCGTTGAATCCGACACAAGAACTTGAATCCCTATAATGATATTTTAATAGTCGCCGCCTGTATGTAGTGGCTACCACGCTACTTTACTATGCATAAATGCCTTATTTTAATGACTTTCTTAAATATTTTACTGTTATTCTACGTACGTAACGAACGTCACGTAGACATATCGAGTACAATACTCTAGTTCCATTGAGATCTTTTAGAAAAAATATCGAATGACACGAAAAAAATTGTGCTGAAAACTGACCATTTTATTGTTAACTGTATCTGAATAACTATCATGTCTTTAAAAATATATTGTAAATTTATGTACAGCCTTATAAAATGTTTCTTGTAGCTCCGACTTGACCACATTGGTGTTGACAGACAGTTGAGTCAAACCAATGATTCTATGGATTTTTATGTCGGATGATAGAGACAGTCGAGACGCACCTCAGGCTGACAGCGCACAGTTGTCCGACTAGCACATAACAAATTAGGCTGGCGGGCCGTGCCAACGACCCCGTGCGTCGGTAACGAGCGCGCCCGCGGAGACAGTGCGCGAGGCTCCGTCTAGAGTGGCCACTCCAGTGAACTGGTGCAACACTACGCAACTACATACAGGTGAGATAACTTTTATTTTCTAATGGAAAACAGTGACGCGTCTCCGAAATAGCGGAACTGACATTTATTAATTCAGTTATCTAATAAGAACAAATAATATGCCAAGCAACACGTAACATGCATTAGGTTAGTTAACTGCGGACATGGGGCGTCAGATCAGCTCGATGGACAGTGTTGAGTATTACGGTGCCCGAGCATAATAAGATACCGGCGCCGGCATTAATTAACAAAACTGATGCAAGTTTGAGACTCATCTGATCTTTAATGATCACCGTCACAAGAGTTTCGGGTGCATTCTTCTTTTAGGAGGGGATCAGGTTCATTTATTGAGAGTAAGGAAATCGTATTATTTAAGTTATTATATTAAAACACTCCTGGCATTATCTAATTACATGAGCTGTTTGTGGGTGGGAGAGAAATATGTTAAAAAAAACAAACAGGGATGTCAACTATTGAGATATTGTTGATTTTTTTAAATACTTTCTCAGCAAGTGCTTGACTACGATCCTACTTGATGTTGACTGAAAATGCAGTCTTGGATGGTAAGGCGCACTAGCGTAGATAATGCCAATTCACTCTACTCTTAAAATACCCACATTGTAATCGGAGAGAAAGACAGACGCGGGCAAACTATTCCAGTCCTTTGTTGTACGAATAATGAAAGACGAAGCAAAGCACTTCGGTCGGGTTTGAGGGATGTTCGCAACAAAAGGATGAAATCCTGCAGTTCGTCTTGAAGTCCGATGGTGGAACGCGGATGGGGGAATTAGATGATGTAGTGGTTTGGACATGTTGTATTAATTCACGAGTAAATGCGGGCATGTAGAAGAGTCGTGCCAAATGAAGCCTGCAAATACATTAATTGCCATTTTGCTGTTTGGATATCGTTTTAATTTCATAAATTGAACAGAATGTTAAAGCTATGATGTGAGACCGGAGATCAACCGCGCCACGTTCATTCAATGAACAGCTCAAATCTGTTACATAAATTAAGGGCGCTAATACCCAGCCCGGCGTCTGACGGATATTCTTGCGCACCGGACTGATACAGCTCCGGCAGGCTAGATGACAGGGGACAAAGACAACAACACGAATATGTGAGCCAGCGCGAGCGACGCCAACCTTACACATTAGAAGCATACGTGTACCTCTTCTTCTGGAACAGCGGTTGCCAACCACCGCATCGTACCACGGTGTATCGCAAGCAGCAAGTGTCCCGAGATAGAGACATGTTGTATGATGTATCATTTATTAAACATACCTACCTTCATTTTAACTAAGATGGACAATAAATTGGAATTTATATAGGATGAGACGAAATGTTTTTACTTAGAGACGCACTAGCGTATTCTATATTAGTGCGTCGCTAAGAGCCGATGTCCGAATACAACTGATAACTGATGATATCTCTAAAGAGTGAATTGTCACGCACAGGTATGACCGTAAGTAAAGTGTCGGTTACATCGGTATCCGATTCTTTAAATTTATTGCAGATCTTGAACGCGTTTGGACCAGATACAACTAATATAAAGTAGATACGATTACATAGAATGTTAGTGAAGGTTAATTTTTATTTTGTACTTACAGTGCTTGACTGTACATACTTACAATGGCACATGTCATTTGCAGGTGTAGGTCATCACGTGACGACGATGTCAAGTAGGAATAAGGTTGGGTCATAGGGTACGTCAATGTCTGACGTGGTCGGTGGACGGCCGATTGTAATTAACGCACGCTGTAGGAAACTAGGAATGGTCTCATGTGGTGACGTATTGAGATGTAATGGATGTTGATAAAAGGTTATGAAAACAAAGGACACCACGCGGCGCCGAGCACTTTCGACGTCGTAACGGATCGGCCCGTGGAAACATTTGATAGTGCTAATTGTCAACTCGTGCGCTTTCATTAGTTTTTGTTGTACAAGTTGCGACGGTATGCCGTTATAAGGTAATCCACTTTTCTTTGTGAACATGCGTTTCGAAATAGTACAAAAACGATTATGTCCTCTAGATAATTACGGTCAGTAGCCGAGTGTTTAACTGATCATCCTACGTGACGCACACCACACGCACAGACGTACACACGCACATTAACACAAAAACTATTCATTAAGTTCAACGAGCCGTCCCATAGTTTTTGCCCGCCGCCAGTGACCGTCACGTCAACTTCGTAATCATCAGTATTAATCACCATCAACAAGTAGTTTAAAATGTAATAGGTCTTAAAATACATCACCTAAATCTTCTTTTAACACACATGCAGCCCATGCTGTTATTCTCCCTAAATAAAATGAGTAAAACGGTCGGTAACACGGTCGGGAGTTACACACGATGACGTCATTTATATTCGCCTCATTGATTAATTATGCTTATTTTAACTTAAAGTATGTAGATAGTATAGATGACACACACGATGACGTGTTATTAATGTTTTTTCACGTTGAAAAACTTAAGTGAATAGAAGAAGATTGGGAAGTGGCTGCTCGGCATGCCTTGTAACAAAATTCCGTACGTAACGTACGAACGTTAATTCGATTACACTTGAGACCTAATAAACTCTTTAAAATGAGTACAACCGCTGCAATTTGTCTACTCTAGTTGCGATAAAAAGCAGATAGACTGAGCCCGCAGTGGGTGGGTTCAGATCTGGTATAAACAGTGAAGTATAATGTTCGGATTACTTGTAAAACACATTCTTGTTTTATAAAAACACAAAAAATATGAACGCACAAATGATATCGCATGTATTGTTGGTCTAAGCACGGACAGACAACTCGTCACGCACTCCTAAATATTTCGCGTGTCAGGCACCGTTAACGTTATTATGTAATCCGCAACCCAAATACCGTGCCGTTGTGGAAAACACACAATATCATTTGCCGGCTTCAATTTAAACTTTAATACTATGGTATAAGATTACAAAATGCAATAGCGAACAGCCACTGGTATTGAATCGCGTTTGGACTATCTGATGACGGATCAAACCGGGAGTCGAACCGAGTCAGAGATCAGCGAGCCGATAGTCGCGCCGGAGACCCGGAGGCCGGAATAATGAGTCGCCAACGACATGTTTCAAAGAAGAGGAACAATTGCGATATATGCCCAATTACATCTACGCTCGTCACAATTTTATAATCAGCTCGGGGAGTAAGCTCGAAGCACAATGCTATTCTCACGGAGATATCACGGAAGCGCACGGCTCTTGTATTATTCTCTAAGCATCCAAGGAGCCGGCACCAAGGCCAGCGGCGACCACTCACACCTGCATACGACGAGCGCGCTGCGTGAACTGAATGCCAACCCGCCAGTTTACGTTGCCACATGCTGCACAATTCTAAACGTACTTACAGGCAACTGCTTTGTTTTAAGTACATTTTTTTAATTTAATATACGGCATTTCCGTTATTCACCGTCAATATCCTAAAGAGATAACAGAAGCGCAACCATAAAGAGTTCCTCGCCCACTCGGCAAAACGCCGAACTATAATACCTCACTATACGTCGGTGAGATGTAAGCCGCCTATTCTTTCAACAACAGAAGCCAAACTCTCTGTGGCTGGGGCACAATCTTGCTGCACGTAATTTATTACTGACACCAATGTTGGCATAAAGATTTAACTTCCCTTTCTGTGGTATGTTTAATTCCAAACTATTTAGACTATCAAACTATTTATACGATTCCTTATCAATAATAAATGTCTGGCGTCCATGTAACATTGGCGATGCGCTCTGTGAGAACATATCGCGGAGATCGATATCGGGCACAGTGAAAGGATATCATCTCCGATAACAACTCGTTTTGCGACCAATCTCAGACTGGTTTTAAAGTACGTATAACCTCGGACCTCGATACGCGTCTTTGTTTTTATATTTCAAAACCAATACTTGAGTAAACACCTACTTTTAATCAACATTATACAAATAGATACAACTAAAGTAAACATTTTGAGCAGTAAAAGATGACCGCCCTTTGGCCGATAGCATCAAATTCCGGCCAACATGTATTGACGCTACATTTCTGTTCTATTTTTAAGTAAAATAAAGTTTGCACCCTACGTACTACCGTCGATATACCGTCATAACGCCTCTAAGACCCTCTATACCGACAGTAATCGCAATACAATTTTGTTTTGTCATTCTTTCCTCCTTCATCCTTTCTATAAGTCCGAAATTAGGCATAGAATGGTCACACATTACAAACATTAACACTTTTTTAACCGACTTTACTTGAAAAAAGAGTACATTCTCAATTTGTGTGCATTTGTTTGTAGGGGTTCAATAAGATTCCAAAAATATACCAGGGAACTAATTCCCGATTGAAGAATACTTGATAATTGAAGGATATGATGGATCTACAGATTAGGTCGGTATTACTTTACGACAAGGAACTTGAATGTGGAACAAGAAAGGGAATGCAGGCACCATAAATTCGTTGCATAAAAAAGAGCATACGCGCGTGGTAGGGAGCGTTTAATGTTCGACATGGTTTTTGGTTTTCAATACTAAATATACTCATTTATAACTACGAAGATACTTAATTGCATCTGCTCTTCTCTCTCAAAACTTCGACCGGGAGGCAACAGTCAGTAACTATCCGAAATTCAAGAGCTCCCTAATACTACCGCAATGGCCGCTGATAATGTACAGTACCAGACTCACCGCCGACTGACTCCCCGCCTTAATCATACCACTAATGCTCCACTAAACTAAACTCCACTGGATCGAGAGCTGTATGTCTCCGTCTGTCTGTAGTCACAATGCGCTCAACCGAAATCTTTAAGAACAACACAAGGGTTTTCGAAGTAAACCTCAACATGGAACATTATATGCCGTAGATAGACTTTGTTTGCTATAATTTGTGTAATGACATCATATATGAAAATGTTTTTGTTAATCCTAGTGGTTGCGTGTCACAATTACAGTTTATACCGATACCAGATCACTAACTGGAGTATGTAGTATGTTCACTTTGCAATTAAGACAAACATATAGATAATATAATAGAATACACTGTCTGTTATAGTTATATTATTAATATATATATATATATATATATATATATATATATATATATATATTATTGATAATGCTTATATCTGTTACAATACAAGATACCACAAGGATCCAGTATCCGAGATGTACATATCTGATATGCTGTAGTATTGTCAAATAAACAACTGAATTTTTGTACAAGTTATCTGTTATCAATGTATTGCTTTTATGGATTATTCAATTAACAGACAGCATGTTATTGTTATTAAAGTGCAATTGATAAGGTTATCAACATAATAACGTAGTGCTTTTATTGGGACGGACAAAGTAAGTGCGTTTGTAAAGAAAAAAATCTACGAGTACACAGAATGTGCAAAGAAAACCACTATGCCTACAAAATTACTAAATTGTGATATTACAATATGTTGTTTTAACTTATTACATTAAAGGAGCAACCGACTATAACAATCCCTATAGTACTTGTAGTTGTCTTGTAAAAAAATGTTTTTATCTTTTATTTTAGTATTTACTTCATTAATCAACAATTTTATTAAATTAAATCTCATATTGTTCAATAAAAGAGGGCAAACAATATTTTTTCCACAGCAATACTATATGTTTCACCCCTGGTAAGCAATGCTATTGCCATAACAAACAAACTCAAAGTAGAAAAATATAAATATTCACTCTGGCAGATATCAAAATGCGTCTTTAATAGGTCAACTATCTATATATAATGAGGTCAAGAAGGTGTCAAAGAGAAGCAAACACAACTAAAGACTGTCATCATGTGGTACACATGCAATCAGAAACATCATTTTTCACTTGCCTAGCTATTAAATAGAAAACAGCAAAAACTATGCTCTGTGCTGATCTGCAATACATACTGATTGTTTTCTAGACTGCAAGTTACTAGATATGCAACATTTTAGAAGTCCATTGCTGTTTGTGACCCAGTGCAGGGGTCAGAATCTAAGGCTTTTGAGCCACATATGGCTCTTGGACATCCAATTATGAATCTTTTTTCATAAATTTTGTTCCATTTTCCCACTTAAAAGCTATTAAGGTTGTTAATGTTAGTTGGCCTAGTGTGACCTGACTGTAGATCGACCTTCCTACTATTACATTATCATCAATGTCTTTCAAAGAAAGTAAATCCTAGAAAAATTATCACATTGTGGCATTCAACCTTGACTCATCTCTTGCTTTACTTGCCACACAATCAATCAAAAATGTTCTTAAGTTATTTGTGGAAATATTTTTGTGTCAACATTAGTTGAAATTCAAACCCCCCAGCCATATAATTGTGAAGTCAAATATTTAGCCATTAGTCTATTACTGCTTATTACATTCAAATACTATGCTATGTTGATACAATTATAATATAATGTAGGCTGTGTGGGAGGTAGGCAGACATTACAGGTTGCAAAAATCTAGTCTTTATACTACTAAATTGATCAAAAGTGATTTACAGTATTAATTGTTTTGTTGTCATTATACGGCATAGAAAGGCAACAAGTAAATAATCTAAACCTGTTGCTATAAACTAGGTACAAATGATAGGTGTGTATTATTGTGTAAAGATCTGTTCATAATAACATTCATAATTATAGTTTAAATACTTGCCCTAACAATGTGACAATGAGTAAACAATTTGAAATTATTCTTAAAACAGTTTCAGATCCACTATATTAAAAAGAACACTTATTTTATTAAATTAAATGTAACTGTAGAACAGAAACAAGTTTTAAAACTTTATGTATCTATTTGAATAATTTATGTAGAAAATGTGAAATCGCAATTGTATATAGTTATCAACAAACTCTCACCTTTTGTTCTTCAAGAAATGTCGTTGATAATTTGTATGCAATAACTGAAAACATTACTATGCACTGAGTGCTGTGTCTTTCGCTAGCCTTAAGGCGCCCATACTAATTTGTCACTTCGTAAAAAAAATCTCTTTCTGAGTATTAATTAAATACAAACAATTAGAGCTTAAGACGCAGCGAAACTCGCGGAAAATCAATCGGAGCGCATGAGTCACAGCCGGGCTGAACACAGCGTCGAAGGCTCCCCAGGAGCGTAACTGTACTTAAAACAACCACTGCAATAACAGTTTCTCAGCCGGGTACGCACATTTACACGTGAGAACTGTAAGACAATACACGTGAAACTGTGGGAGATCGAGAGGCGTTGCCATTGTTGTAAACAATCACGTCACTGAACCTAAATACGGACCAATTAAAAGCAACTTTCTGTATAATGCTGTGCAATATTATAGAACTTACGCACTCACTAGATCCACGGGAATTGGCTTTGAGGGTTTCTTGGATCAATAATTTCACTTGATAAATAGATTTCAACAGTTTTGTCACTGATCATTCACTTCCACGGGTAATATCTCTAATCTGTCAAAAATGACGAATAGAGAAGTGGAAGGTAAAATGTAAAATAGAGTAAAACAAACAGTTACAGAATAAGTACCTAATGCAGCACCGCTATAAACCTATACTAGCGGCATCTATGTCACTGTGTACCGTGTGAATCTGAAAATGTTGTTGTAATATATATCGTTGCAAAAGATCTTCACCAAACGAGGGCACAGGAAACTAAACTAGCTAGGATGAAAGAATAGATATTCTTGTGTAAGCCCCAATTTCGATAGTGTGATTGTTTTAATGAAAATGATTTGCATAGATGTTAGCCGCTTACAAACAATCCTTTCCGAAATGAAAATATGAATGTCCTATGGCTGAAATTATGATGAAGGTACGCATATTAACGTTAGTTATAAATCCAGAATTCTGATAACCAAATTAAATCCACTAGATGAGCCGTGGTTCAACTTTTCAGGCGCTCTCGTTTCAGAATGCTGCCGGATCTGACTTGCTTGTTAAAATAAATTTCTAAATAAATACAGACATTCAACATATATGTACATATTTACCCTAAATAGATTGGCGTAAGATTGTAGTTATTAAAGATTAAGAATGTAGAAAGGTTTCTACAAATATGTGAAACAGAATGTAAGGAATTTTATCAATATCAAATGTGACATAAGCATATCAAATCAAAACAGAAACCTAAAAGTGAGATGTGATCCTAATTTGGTAAAACCGAATTCCGAATTGAAGTTCCGTTATTTACTTTAAATGGAAAATATGTCTGGAATTAAATTAGACGTGATCTGGTCACCAGTGCACCATGATAAGTTTATAATATGGGGGCCTGACATAACCTTGTACGAAGTTGCTAGACTCAAAGAAATAGAGAAAAAGACTACATGTATGTAAACACATTGACGTGAAAATATTTGCGCCTATTATTTGCAATAATACATTTTTCAACAAAAATGTGTCGTTGTATTACACATTTCTTAACTGTCCGACTGTTGAAATAAAATTGAAAAAGCTTATAATTTTATATGTTCTTACTAAGTTACAATATAAAATTTTTGGAAGTACTTACTAACATTTCAAGATTGTAAGACACACAACTGGCAAAAGGCTAATATTTTGCTAATAATGTTATTAGCATAATTATTTTATTTTGATCTTTTAGTTACGCAGATATCCTCAACTAGAGGTGCAACAGTTGTGGCCTCTCAAAGCGCCAGTGGAGTGCGTTGTGTAGATATCAGTGCTATAACTGATCAGCCAGATCCCCTCCTGGCTTTAGGACATGCTAGTGGCAAAGTCACTCTTGCTAGCCTTAAACAGACTTATGATCCTTTGGGCCTTGTTGGAAGAGAATTTGGTATGTTTAAAAAAAATAGTCACATTAATTATATAAAGAAATTAGAACTGAAGTTATTTAAAAAAATTAGCCAACCTTATATGCATGGGCTACTTTAACAATGGTTTAAAATAGTTATATTAATGCGGTGGTAATCTTGCAAAATACTGTCAAGGAATATGGCTATTATATACTATTTTATCCATTGAGTAAGGTAACTCAAGGCCAGAATCTCCATTCCTTAATATTGCATTTTTCTATAGTTTTTTTCTTTCTTACTCCACCAACCATTCTAAGTGGTGGGAATAGACATTGATATTTGATTCTGGTGTTGTTGATGTTTATGGTGGTAATTATGCATTAATGCCTGGTAGACTGCTTTCTTGTTCTATAACAATAAGTTTTTTCAAATGGTAATTTTTCCAGCAAATTACTATATTTTAAAATGTTTTATCCTACAAACTATAATTATATTCCACCAGTGGCCAAGTATGGACGCCCTTGTAATGGGTTGTCATGGAACCATGATGAAACCAATCTTCTTGCCGTGGCCATGGAAAAGCACCGCAGTGATAACTGCATACAAGTGTGGGATGTGAATCAGTCATCTATATCTGCTGATGAAGTTACAGGTAATAGCTGTGTACTCACAATTAATAAATAATTCTAAAGAGAAAGGTTTAAGTAGAGATGTAGCTCCTCTCCTTAAGTAAGTAAACAATTTCTAAAATCCTTTCACTTATTGACAGTGAGTTTTCTCAACCTCCTTTCCCCCTCGCTTGTTTGACCCTTTTCACCTAAACTAATAAAAAAGACTAAAATATTAAAAATGAAAGTATATACCACTAAAAGTGCATTTTACTTGTCCTAGTGTCTACTATGATAGTAGTCCGTTATTTAAAAATAATTATATCTGTATAAATATGATTTCATGGCAGAGTTCAAGCCTGACAACATCTCAAATCTCCAATCAAAATCTTTCTGAAATTTAGTATGGAAAACAATCCTTTCTCATTCATCATGAAAATAAAACTGATGTACAAATTACATATGATTCATCACTTGCACTTTTTGGCTATTTCTACAGGTAATGCCTCTTCATCCGCGTCAGAGCCGGTGCGCCCTGTGGCAGAACTGGCACTTTCGGAGACGGCACATAGCGTCGTCTGGACCAATCTCGGCAGCCGCACTCTAGCTGCATCCATGAACTCGAAGCATATAAAGATCTTCGATCTTAGAGGTGGGTATAATGCTTGTCAGACTACAAAAATTAATCCTTATTTATTAATCCGCTGTAACTTTTTTATTATTTTGCCTTTATGAATAAAATGTTTTTTTTTATTTCCTGCTACTCTAACAACAAAATCAGTATGAGATATTTCAGAAATCAAGGACATGCTTGTGTCACAGAGTCTCACTCAAAGTTAATATAATACTATAAATACAAAAATGAAGTTCTTTTAATTACTAAAAATACAGAAAATAATGCTATCATCATCATGCTCTTTTGCTACTTATCTGTCATCAATGATATATTATCAGCTCAGTAACTTCTGCATGCTATCTGACTTGGATATCATATGAGATTGAATTGTTTAATCGCTGTAAAGGACGACGGGCTCTTTTTGTATACTTCTTGAAAATAATTTAATGTTTTTGTCGGTAATTTAATAACCCAAAATATTTTTTCTATCATATTTATTCTTTCGTCAATTGGACCAATAACGAAGTAAAGGAAATAAGGAATTGCAGGAACACACATTACAGCATGCTAGCATTAGAAACTCTTGATTGTGATAGGACATTATTATATCATACATTTTAAATTAGAGTAGTTTTAACAAACCTTTTATATTTATAAAATTGTTTGCGTAACATTCGTGTTACTGTAAGATATCGTTAGTTTCACTAGAAGAGAGGAACGTTTGAGTGAAAGTTTTGTGTGTGCGTGTAGAGCACACTGGCGCCGCGGTGGGCGTGGCGACGAGCCGGCAGTGCCTGGGCGTGTGCGCGGCGGCGCAGGGCTGGCAGCTGGCCTCGCGCGGGGACGCCGGCGTGTGCGTGTGGGACGCGCGCGCGCTCGCCCGCCCGCTGCTGGCGCTGCCCGCCGCTCGCCCTCCGCGCAAGATACAGTGGTGCCCTACCAGGTAAGCCACCATTTTTTTTAATTTTAAAAGGTATTAAGACAATTTAAATAATTTATGTATTTTATATATTCCAGAAGAAACCTTTTACTTTCGCTGCAGCGTGACTCCAGCACGTTACGCCTGCACGACATACAACAAGCCTATGACTACAAATCCACTCAGTCTTTCGACAGTTCAGTAAGTTGTACAAACATCTTAGTTATATGAAATGCGTTCTACATTCGTTAACCCAGATATGTTCTCAATACTCGTAACAAAGGAAATATTTATTGTCCGTAGATGTCCGCCACTCCAGCTTTAGAGGAGCTAGAAGAACAACAGGGGCGGGGCCCCAGCGTGCTGGAGCGCGACGTGTGTCCCGCTTCGCAACCGCTGGCCTCCTTCTGCTGGCACCCCGCGCATGAGGCTCGCCTGCTGGCCGTCTGCCTGTCCGGTGAGTGCGTGCTGAGAGTGCTGCAGCACACGCTAATATTGGTACGAGCTAGCAGTAAGCCGCAAAAAAAATTACTCACACATAACTGGGTCATATTACACAGTGGCGGCACAGAAATTTCTAGGGTCATGGGTTATTCAAAAATCAGTTTCCATCCCCGCATAATCACTATGACTCGGTCGTAGAATGCCAGACGCAGGAAATCGCGAATCTTTAGCTTATTATGGATTAAAAGTTGATGGAAGAAGCGCGATTTAGCAAGCTGATGTATCGAGAAAATACCAAGATTGTTTCTTACAACGCTCTTTCTGTGTACCACTAAAATTGTTTTATGTGTCATTGTGTTTAGGTGGCGTGGTGGAGTACACGGTGTGTGAGCGCGTGACGCTGGGGTGGGGGGCCCGCGGCGGGTTGGTGTGGGCGGGCGGCGGAGCCCTGCGCCTGATGCGCGATGACTTCTACAGCGCGCTGCGCGACGTGTCGCACCTGATGCAGCGGCGCGCGGGCACCGACTACGGGCTCAAGGTGCGCAGCGATCACTTTCGGCGGTTCTCAACATTGCAAAGTTTTTGTCAGCTCCGGCCGATGTATGACGTAACAAACTTACAAATAATGTAATGTTGTTTGTGTGCAGCCAGACCTGTGGCAAAATGCCGATCTCGCCGAGGATGAAGCGCTCAGCGGGTTATGGCACTTTCTGGCATTAAGCAAATCTTTGGTAGAGGATGGTGAGTAATAAAAACAAGTAAACTATAAATGCAGAGGAATGAGTAAAGAAATAAAAACAAATTAAAGATCAAACATAATAGATATGTAGTCCGTTTAACAAAGAAAGTTCCAGTCGCCATGTTCGGCGGCTTGTCACTCTATATCGTACGTCATTTTCACTCTTTTAACACCTAACTTTTCTTAACTTCTATATTATTATAAAGCGAGAGATCTAAACGACAGACATAATAAACCAAGATTTCATTGAAGAGGGCCTACAATGACTCACTGAAATCACATTCAAAGATTGTTACTACTTTGGTTGGTGTTTTTGGATGTTAAAGTTTCCTTAAGTAATATTTGTAACGGAAGTCCCGATCAGGAAGCTATCGCGGCAAGACATAGATTTGTTTCTATTAGAACATTTGTGGGCGGGCAGGCTGCTTCCGCAACAGTCCGTGGAAGCACCCGGGCGTGCGCACGGTGCTCCGCGCGCCGGGCGACGGCGGCTACCGCTCCGAGGCCGTGCCGCTGCTGCTGCCCGACATGCCCAACCGCAAGGTCACCGTCTACAGGTCCCTAAATCACACTACCTTAAAATTGGCCTCCTCATTACCGACTACAGAAGATTAATGAATATAAAACGTATAGTATCTGATATCTATTACAAACTTACCTACGCTTATCTAAACTGCCTTTAGCCGACGTCATATCTCCGTTTCTAAATACTGAAAGCATTCGACACTGTGTTGTTAAACGGAAATACTAATTAAGTACCTGAACGGCAATAGGGCTAAAGAGTTAAGCCTGCTGTGAGTACATTGTGAACAAGGGAAGGTTGCGGCGGCAGGAGCGCCGAGCGGACGTGCGCGCTGCAGCTGTGCGGCTGGGGCTGGGGCTGGGAGAACGCGGGCGTGGGCGTGGAGCGCGCGGAGGCGGAGGGCATGCCGTGCCGCGCCGCCGCGCTCGCCGCCTTCCACCTGCGCACGCGCGCCGCGCTCGACGTGCTGGCGCGCGCGCGCGAACCCCGCCTGCGCGTCGCCGCCCTCGGTAATGCTACCTCTTCATTTTAAATATTTTTTATAATCTTTATCACTATGTACATATATAATGGTGAAGTGAGATCAATAGAGAGAGTCCGCGTGTAATGTAGTGGTGACCCGCAGCGCTGGCGGGGCCGGGCGCGGACGAGCGGCTGTGGCGCGACGCGCTGGCGGCCGCGGCGCCCGCGCTCCCAGACGCCTACCTCCGCGCGCTGCTCCACTTCCTCGCCGCCACCGCAACCGCTAGCGCGGCGCAGCCTGACCTCAGCGCCGTGCTCGTAAGTCCAGCAAGCTCTACCTCCCTTAGAATATATATCTTCATCCGAATCGTAATCATAAATGCACGTTGATCACAGAAACTATTAATTTAACATATTAATACTATGATAGGATGTTATTGTAGTAAAACTAGTATTTTATTTGCACAAATGTAAGCGAATGTGTAAATCGGCAGAACGAAAGGGAGATGCGTCTGGAAGACCGCGTGGCGTTCGCCTGCATCTTCCTGCCCGACAGCAAACTGCACGAGTACGTGCGCCAGACGGGCGACGCGCTCACCGAGCAGGGGGACCTCTCCGGCATGCTGCTCACAGGTTTGAGCGTCACCACCGGCTCCACCTGCTCATACTGATATCTCCATGACTGTTCAATCTATTCATTTATGTCTTCCCACGTTTCTCTTCTGCCATCGTTCATACCACGTTGAATGTCACGTAAAGCATCGTCGGGCACAGTCAGTACTTGGATGGATTAACAATTTTGAGAATGAAAATGACTAAAAGCACCTCATCTGTACAATTTGCTCTGCAGAATGTCAAGGAAGTCGGTTTGTTGTCAATCCGACATTCACAACTCCAAAGAAACAACTATTAGTTATCTACACCAAGATAGTGTGCGGTCGCCGGGCCCAGTGCGTGCGGTAGTGTACGCTGGTGGTGAGCGTGGACACTGCGGGCCCGCTGACGTCATGTCGTCAACAGCAGCTCTGTTGTCTGTATCACACTATAGGAGCAAGAGAGAGCATATTATTATTCTCTCTAGTGTATTACACCATATAGATGGAGCTAGACAAGTATTATTGTGATATAAGCACACCCTTTTTTTTCTTTATCAATGACAAACACTAAATACATAGTGTAAAGACTAAAAATAAGGGTCACATGGGACATTTTTGCTTTGGTGACGTGCAGGCGTGAGTCCCGAGGGGGTGTCCCTGCTGCAGCGGTGGGTGGAGGCGAGCGGCGACGTGCAGTCCGCCGCGCTGCTCGCGGCGCGCTGCTGCTCGGCCGAGCTGCTGCGCGACCACCGCGTGCTCGCCTGGCTCGAGAGGTACCCCACAATATATCTCTACGCGGTGCTCTGTGCGATGCGCTGGGAGCCCGCTAACATATTATGAGCGTAATCCGCACATCAGCGTAAACAGTTTTCAATACATAAATAAGGTCTGAAGTCCTTTTAACCCTAGCGGGTTAGACAAAGTCTGCGTTCGCTGTCCGCATTCCACCAAACTTATTAGCGGGTGAGCCTATCGCTGTACACCGAGCACAAATATAGCAAGTGATATGATTTAATTTTAAAAACCAAAAAAACGGCAAATTATTGGACAAGCTTGAGTACTGATTTCGAACCCGCTAACATCAGACTGTAAGTGACACCGCGTAGTAAGGGTTACCTTACACTTGTTTCAGTTGTGTTCAGATAAATTTCGAATTGGCCTACATTTATTGCTGAATCTCATTTTTTAGCTACCGCACGCTATTGGATAGCTGGCGTATGTGGTGGGCGCGCTGCGCACTAGATACGTGCGTGTGTGCGTGCGCAGGTGAGGCGGGTGAGACCGGGGGGGCGCTGGCGGCCGCGCGCCGCGTGGGCGTGGCCTGCAACTATTGCGGCAAGTGCGTCGCCGCCCCCGCACACAGCGCGCGGCCGCGAGCCGCCCTTGCGCGCCTGCCGCCGCCGGCCGCCAAGATGAAGGTACACGTCTGCACGTGCGGTGCGAGTGAATGTGCGCGATGATGTCATCTTAACATTATGGATTGTTACAGATCTCTTCATGCCCCAACTGCCGAAAGCCTCTGCCACGTTGTGGCGTCTGTTTGCTCCACCTCGGCACCGGTAGTGGGTTCGTGAATGTGGGCGGCGTGAGCAGCGGAGTGACCGTGGGCGGTCCGGTGGGGGGCAGTGTGGGAGTGGGGGGAGCTCAGTTCGGGGGCTGGTTCAGCTGGTGCGTGGCGTGCAGGCACGGCGGACACGCCGCTCACCTGCTGCAGTGGTTCAGGTGATTACAGTCATACAGCACATGCAACTTTAAACGTGCAGTTTATTGACTGTTTTGTCTTTAGACTCAAGTTTGTTCCGGTACTGTTTGATGCACTGAGAGATATTACTGCAAGATGTCACTGATGAGCAGAAACAACTCTTCTCTTGAAGACCACGTTGTAACGGGAATCATTTACGATTTCTGCTCTGCCTTCACTGTCTTAAATTAAGAAAGATAGTAGAATAGTCCCGATCGTGAGAGGTGGGAATTAGATAATCAGACGGGTTTAAGAGTTGTTAATGGCTCCTAATTATTGTGTAAGTGACAAGTGTTCTGAACGATTGCAGCGAGCACTCCGAATGCCCGGTGAGCTCGTGCTCGTGCCGCTGCAGCGAACTGGACGCGCCCGACCGCCTGTGAGACGCGCGCCGGCCTGCTGCACACACCGGCCGCCGCCTACCTGTACTATTACTTACAGGCTAAATGACACGAACAGTTCGTTGAAGTTGCCGATGTGTCATTAAAAATGATGCAATGTTGTCAACAGCCAGTCGTTTTGTGTGCCGAGTTCATGACATTTAAAAACTAACGTGTCACAATCTATTCCTGGCATGTTTGCTTTAAATGTAATATAAAATAAGCATGAGGATGTGTGTATGTGTGCGTCACAAGTTATGACATTTGACTCGCAGAAGCGTTCTGACATTTCATGTATCTATAAATCAAATAGTTATTATTTAAATAATCATTTTATATAAATTTCTAGTAAATCGGATGTCCTACAAATATACCCTAATACTATATATTTGTGGAGGTTCAATCTTTATTCTAAAGATAATGATTAGTAACATAATGAATATTTAACATCATTATTTCGTTAATAAAACATGTTGGGTGCATTTGTTGTCTAAAAGTTCCAAGGCAACTTCAAGTGTATTTTTGTAATTTTATAAATATAATTAAATATAACATGCAAGCTAATGGATAGAAAATGATGTTTGCTTTTCGCGCGCGGCACAAAGTGAAACCTTTGGAACATTTAACTTTGATAGAATGAGATCATTGCTAAATAGCGGGAGTATTATAATTGTATTCTTTATTTGTTGTCTTATCTTATTGTTACCAAGTTGGTATACGATAATGGTACACTGGGGAAAATATATAACGTGTTGTATTTATATAATAATTAATGCAATTCGTATGTATTACCCGTGTCGTGCCCGTGCCGCCGCGACCCGCACTTGTGGCTCTAGTTGGTAATAATGCAGCTCACTTCCTTTATAATTATTAAATAATTTGTCTGCAACACACGGAGTTTCATTATATATTGCAATGCAGTATGTCACCGACGCGGTCAAATTACATCAATAGGTCCAGCCGTTTCAGAGATTTACCGGAACAAACAGATAGAAGGACAAAAAATTTATAAAATGTTATTTTGGTATAATTACATTGATGTGCATGTAACAAAAAGCGGTTATTTTATTATTACAAACCGACACTCTAATTTTATTTATTTGTATAAATAATCCGTTTGTACAAAGTACCCATACTAAATAAGCAGTGACAGTGTAATGGCCAAGTGTCCTGTTGTGTTAGGCCTGTCTGTCCTGTCCATAAACGTTTATTATTTATATCTAAGTGTGTGTACCTTGATATAAGAATATGTATAGAAATGAAATAAAGTAAATTAACCTTGTTGTTTCACTCGGACCCATACAAGCATTGGTTGGTATAAATAAAACAAAAGTACATACAAAACTTATTCATTAGACGGTGTCGAGGACGTACAAACATGTAGCGCAACGTGCGGCGGCTAGTCCTCGTAGCTCTCCAGGCTCAGCGTGTACACGTCGCTCACCAGGCAGTCCGCCGGCTGCGGCACACAAACACCTTGTCTCACTCCACTACTCACTTCTATACACTGTGTAGCCACTTTAACATCTTTTTTTTAATCACCTTGTGCTTAGTGATGAATGTCATCATCTCACGCTGCACAGTCGCCGTGTTATGTGCAACAATAAAGTTTAAGATGTTTTATGAGAAAAGTGATACACTAATAAACACAATAGCAGACAAATGTAGCGATACCGCGTCACGCTTTGAGATGCGAATACGCTTTAATCTCTAATATGCTTGGAATATGACACGCAGAAGTAAACAATATAATAGATATAAAAAAATGTTAGTATTTTTTTATTTTTTAAATATTACTAACATTCCAACTAAGCTTAAGCCTGTGCTGCTATATGACAGGTGTATGATATAAGATGGTTCACTTCAATGGTCAATTCGAAGTATACGTGTCGCAGACCATGTACCAAACCATAGACTATTGAGGCTCGTTCGTGCGCGTTCACATAAGCTCTGTCGGTGTGTGTTAGCTAATGCGTATACACTGGAGGTCCGGAAATAGATCTCAAGCAAAATTAGATATCATTCGATCAGGAACAACGACGCGACTCACCTCGGAGCAGATGCCGATGAGCGCGTCCGCACAGCCGTAGAACTCTTCCTTGAGCGAGATGACGATGGTCTGCAGGCTGCCCTTCTTGGAGCGGATGTAGGAGGCCACTTTGCCAATATTAGTGTTGTCCAGCGCCGCGTCAATTTCGTCCAGCAGGAAGAAGGGCGCCGGCTGGTAGCTGATCAATAATATAAAAATGTTATTGTTAAGACGAGCGCGCTGTGGCATCGCAAACGTGATTGTGTTATCGCAACTAAACATAGAACACACAAAGCCGAGCGAGCGCGCTTTATTCATAACAGCTGAATTAACACTTCATTTGAATATATATAAACAAATATAATATATCTATATATAATATGTATTTAAATTTATACAACACATATAAATATTATACACAATCGAATAGCGCCCACCTTTCGTTCGTTCTCACAGGTTTCTTTTGCGGAAAAACAGTGTTGTGCTACATGTTTGAGCACAGCACATGCTGAGCCAACCCCTATTAGACACAAGGTCCTTTTTTTCTTTTCCTTTGTTTTAATTACTTTTATATATGATATTTTTGTCTTGTTATATCTGTTATGTTTCTGTGTTCTTGTGTCGAATAAACGTTTTTTCTACTCCAGGTGGTTCTATTCTAATTAAAATAAGATAGGACGAAATTATGGCTGATTGTTACCTACTTATTTGAATTTCAAGACTATCGAGCAGATTATGTACGTGCCTTGTACTATTGCAGTGCTGTTGGAAGTTTTAAATAATATAAAAGTGCTTAGAAGGTAGTCGCGAGGGTCAGGGTTTACTCATGGAGTAGTGGCACGCACCTGTGTATAGCGAACAGCAGTGCCAACGCGGCGACGGTCTTCTCCCCGCCGGACAGGTTGGACATGGGCTGGAACCGTTTGCCCGGGGCCACGCAGTTGTAGTTGATGCCGTCCAGGTACGGCTCCTCGGGGTTCTCGGGGCCCAAGAATGCTTGCGCGGACTGGTTCATTGCCAGCGCCTGCATATTTTATTGTAATATTTCTATGTGAATTCATAATGAAATTTGTAACGAATATGTTCTATTTCGTTTAAATATTTGGAATGAGATTACAGTTGTAATCTGTTTTAATTACCTTGTAAATGCCATCAATCTCGTTGGCAACATGCTCGAAGCAGTCCATAAATTTGTCGTGCCGTTCTTTTTTCACCTGGAGAGCAGAACATTAGACAAGCAACATAATGTGTTGTAATAATGTTTGACTTATTTTCTAATCACTGGGTTATAATTCCAACCAATAATTTTTACAAGCAAAAGGTAAAAATAAAAATGCCCGTTACCTTTTCAAAGGCTAGCTTGGCCTTGTGTGCTCTTTTGCGCGCCGCCACGAACGCTTCGTTCGTCGCGTTAACTTTCTCCCTCACTTCGTTCAGCTTCTGCATCGCCTGGAACAACGCGCAAAGAAGCATGTGTCTTTGATTTTTTTGGAGTCTGCCATCTTGAAAAGCTTTAGTGGAGGGAGAAAAAGCAGTACGGAAAAATGCAGTTTAGTTTCCTCTTATTTATTAAAATGCAGAAACTTTCTGAATGATGAGTAGGTATAAAGAACGCAACAAATGACTGTTGAAAGACTGGGTACGTATTCTACTGCCATCATTATGACAATCCGAGCTTGCCAGACAATCCGTCATATTATTACACATAGACACGAACCCGCATGTTGGGCGCCTGTATCTTGTCGACTGTGTTCTGCAGCGAGTTGATAGCTTTTTGCAGCTTGTCAGCTTTGCGTTTGATCTCGTCAGACTCCTCCAGCTCTTGCAGCGCCTCCGACAGTAACCGGTAGTCCACTCGGATCCTGTGATTACAAATATACGATGAGACTTTGCAACGACCACCGGCGTGGTACGTCATTTCTAGACTTTATGAGCTAATTAGGGAAATTTATGTTATTTTAGCAAAAACTAAGCCCTCATGTGTGCGATGCGGCACTGGCTGACCTCGAGTCACGGCGGTACTGCTGCGTGGTGGACAAAGAAGACTGCTCGGATTCGGTATCCGCCGTGTCGTCCAAGCTGCCCTCCAGCAGCGGGATGATCACATCGTCGATCTGAAATCACCAAAGTCTCGGGTTTAATATTCCCGAAGCGATCTCGTACAAATGTTGTGTGCTAGATATAATATAGAGTTATAAAATATATAACACAAGTACACGTAATAAACTAGAGGTGCATTAAAAATATATGTCAGCAAAGAAGCGTAAGATGTCGGCCCACCTTACACTGCCGCAAGATGTTGTGACGTTCGCTGCGCTTGCTCTCAACGCGCGACTCCAGGTTGGCAATCTGTTTCTGTATCCCCTGAATCTCTCTCTGTATGTTGGCCACGTCCTTACGCACCTGCAGGATATAACACTTTGTAAGTATGGATACATTCTTTGTATAACCGAGTTGTATATAATCTGAATGCAGCAGAGTCCATCTCTTCCGCTCAATATTTCACGCCTGTTATACGTAAATACAGCATATAAATTGGACTACTTGTATTCGTATTGAAATATAATGTTGTGGAAAAAGTTTCATAAAGTTTGTTTATGTCTGAATTTCAATTTGTATAGAGGAAACACAAATGTGTAACTTTAACTAAAAACTTACATGCTAATAAGACAAGTTTCTATTATCACAACTATATCATTATCACAGTTGACTCATCTTAGCCATACTAAACATGGAGGGTGAGATATCTGGCGTGTGGTCTTATAAGAAATATAATAATCAATAAGATATCCTCTTGGTCATTATAAGAAGCAGTTCCGTGGTGAACTCTCACCGCGGCGACGTCGTCGTCGGCGAGCTGCTGACGGCGTTTGGCCTCCGCGCGGTCGGCCTTCAGCGTCTCGCCGCGCCGCAGCTCGCGGTCGATGTCCTGCCGCTGCTTGGCCTCCGCCTGCCGCCCGGTCTCCAGCTCGTCCTCGGCGTCCTGCACGGTACGCTCCCACCGCGTCACGTTCTCTGCATATATATCACATTTTAATTCTGCTCACGTTCGGGGATAGGTTCACATGAAGAACACATTTTGCTCTCATCTCAAATTTTAACAGAAGCCATTTCGATTGCGCAAAACTCGGATGAGTTGATAAAAACAAGTTCATTTTAAAATGGAACATCAATATTAAATATAATTAATACATAACTGTGCGTGATACGTACTGGACGTAGCGTCGTGCGCACAGGATCAGTCAAGCAAGCATGTTTTAGGTACATTAATGACGGCACGAGGAGTATACGTACTCTGCGTGTCCCGGGAGCGCTCGAATTCTAGATTGGAAGCGATGCGGTCCATCTGCGCCTCGAAGTCCATGCGCCGCTTGGCGCGCTCCTGCTGCGCTCGCAGCTCACGCTCTTCGTACTGCCTGTTACACAAATCAAATGCTTATATATATATGTAGTTATGGCATTGTGAGCTCACTTACAAACGCGGCTCGATAAGGGAACGAGTGATTTTGTGACGACGAAAGTCCAAACAATGAAACTACGGCCAATGCCAATTATACATGTTGTTTTTACGGGTTCTAACGTATACAAATCTCTAAAATATTTTGCGCCAAACTCACACAGCGTGACATATTTGGTGCAAATATTTGGCACTTGGAATGTCAAATATTCGAAACTCATTGACACCAGAATTGAAACATGCCGTTGTGATGACCAAACAACAATCCGGCGCTCGCAAAGTGTAATAAAATATATGTAAAACCTAATGTTGGCGACGCCGATGTCCCGGCAGAAGCAGCGGAAGACCACGTCCTCCACATTGTTCATGTTCTCCTTCACCTCCTGTATCCTGGCGTCGCGGGCGCGGATGGTGCGTTCAATCTCCTCTATCTGCGGCTGTAACACAAAATCCCAGCTTATAATAAAAAACGTACACATCTTCAAATTTGCTTTTGCATGTGTTTTAAATGTGTGCATGTGTGTTATGTACACAGTATATTATATCGGAACCCGATTCTCATGTAAATATTATTGCATTTTGGCCAAGATAAATGTTCCTTTGGACAAAACAACTTTAATTAATCAAAATCAACATACTATTCTTATTTGAATGTTTCGTTGGTAATTGCTTCTGTATCTGCTTCTGATCACCACGCTAACAACCGTGATATAAGCTCTCATAACAAACATTAATTACTGTGAATCACATTAGTATTGTTTGACAGGCAGGCAGTAGCGTGCACACGATACTCACTCCGAACATGTCAATCTTCCTCTCGAATTCCGCTAGTTCTGCGTCCAGCGCTTTGATTTGTTTCAACTAGAATATAGAACGAAAACATATTAAGAAAATAATACAAGTACAAGAAGTTTTAAGAGAACGGCGATTGCCTCGAGGTTAGCCTCCAGTTAGACTTTATTATTCATAAAAACTTCTACACAAGATGGCCATTCAGATTCACTTTCCGTCAGATTCTGTAAAGGCCTAATGAAAAACAAAATTGAATCAAAATGAATGGTTTTCTTTCAGCTCTTTAAAAATCGTCATCGTCAATAGTAGATCACGAGGCAAGGGAATGTCGTTACTCACGACGTGTTTGCTGGCCACATGTACAAAAATGAATTTAGAATCAAGGTTCAAGAATACAAAAAAGTTTTAGGCCTTGACGAAAGACAACTAAAATCTACTTATGATTTATTCTAGTGTGTAAGTTATATAGCAGAACCAGACAGCAAAGAAAAGAAAACTACCCTGGGAGGGAGTCACAAGTAAGGTGTCCACAGCGAGGTGATCCATCACCTCCTTTTAGTTCCGTGCACTACAAAAGCCTCACCGTGGTGTCGCGGTCGGTGACTGCGTACTTGAGCCTAGACTCCAGGCCGCGTATCTGCGAGTCCACCGTCGTCAACTCGGACTCCTTGCGGGATTTCTTCATCGACTCACGGAGTTCCTCTGTTAGTTTTTCCTGTAAAAATGTTTAGCTTGAAATAAAGTTATTATTATTATTATTAAAATGGACCCGACCTTTTTAATGTTAACATCTAAATCAGTGGCGCCGATTAATAATGTACTAATAAAAAAGCATCTAGCTACAAAACATAAAACGTACCTTCTTAGCCTTGAGCTGCGAGAGGTGCTTCTCGTCCCAACGCTTAGCCTTGCGCGCCAGATCCAGCGACCCTCCAGAGATGATACCAGACTTCTGGTAGAATGTGCCATCAAGCGCAAGTGCCTGTACCAAAATAAATACTGTTTCATTTTTTAACTTCCAAATACCAAGGTTGCGAAAATATTTTGGATGCTTCACTATATGTAATAATTGATTTTTACGTAAATGATTAACCCAGGGTTATCTGTTAGAAAATGCCTGTTTCACAACGGCGGATTAAGTTCGCCTTTGTTAATTCCCGCCCCCGCAGGAATGAGAACTTGTGTCGCACTCGCGCCGACTAACGGTTCGACATCAGTGCTACGCGTTGTGAACCTATCATTTGTTTTCGTGGGGCAGGAGATAAGCTCCGGGAACGCCGCCTCTCTGCATTGTTCCGAAGCACGGCGAGGTCACTTCTTCCCCTAATGCTTTGTGAACCTTAGTATGAGGTGTTACAATAAGTATAAATAATAAAGAATCATCGCTCAATATATAAATAATGTGATGGGGCTCACGTCGTATCTGCTGTTCTTGTTGCGGTCGAGGTCGTAGGCGACGCGCGACGCGTCCTCTGGCGTCTCGCAGACCAGCGCGTTGTTGGTGACGAACAGCACCGCGCGATGTATGGCGGGCGGCTCGAACCGCAGCACGTCGAACAGCAGCTTCACGTTCTTCGGCTCTTTTATGTCCCTGGCGGTAATCGAAACACATTTACTGTTACATCTCATACTCCACTGCATTGGTCCAAACAACATTTACAGCTGTGATATTCTTATGGCTGAGCATTCGACCTTACGATCTAATGGTCTAAGGGTTTTAACTATTCTCGTTTCCCCCTATTTAAAAAAAAAGCTTTATCAGTGATTCAGGCCTCACCTCAACCGCTCACGTAGCGGCTTCGCCTGAATATAGTCGAGCGGCAGGAATGTCTCGGGTTCTAACATTCTTTCCTTGAGAACCTGGATGCAGCGGCGGGCAGTTTTCTCAGTGTCGACTACGATCGCCTCCATGTATTTACCGAGCACCTTGGTGATGGCCACATTGTAACGTTTGTGCGTCGGTTGGCACATGTTGATCATCCGGTCATACTGTACAGAACAAACAAAAATTTATATATGGCGAAAAGTATTGACAAGTAACAAGGTCTATCAATGGCTTGGATAAAATTCAAAGTTCTGATGCCCTGCCAAAAATTGCTCAAGTTTAATGTATACAGCCCGGGAACCTACCACACCCGGTATCTCCCGCTTGAAGTTCTCAACGATCTCCTGCTTCTTACGGCGGCGCGCCTCCTCATGCTTGTCGACGCGTGCGTCCCCCAGCTGCGAGGCCACCTCCTCCAGTTGGGACTGCAGCTCCGCCGCCCGTCCGCGGCATTCTCCCACGTCCGCCTGTTAACACGCATCAGTAATCCTCTTTACTCAATACCGAACTTCGAGCTGTAGAGTGCACGTATGTCTCCTGCGGCTGCCTGTCCCCGCACTATGTAGTCGTAACGGCTCTGGTATCGCGCTACATACAACTCAATACCAACCTGCAGCTCTGCCCTCAGTCTCCTCTGCTCTTCCAGCGCCTGCTCCGAGCTCTTGATGTGCTCATTTAGTTTCTCCACTCTTTTCATTGCTTCATTCCTCTCATGACCCTGATGCCACATAAAAGTAATATAAATAACAGAAGTTGACAATTGCTCCAGACTTATATTCAGTGTTGTTATTTATTCTAATATTACGTGTAAAAATGCTCAAGCAACGAACATTCGTGTACTTTATGTTATATTTAGATTTTCAAGAAGCAGTTTCTTCTGGCTACCTTCTGTCGATGTTTGTTCTCGATCTCGCCCTTGCGCCGCATCTCGTTGTCGAGGCGGTCCTGGTCGGCCTTCTGCTCGCGGTTCACGGAGTCCAGTTCCTGTAGGTAGCGCGCCGCCTGCCGCGACGCCTCCATCTTCAACTCCTCGTACTCACGGATCTGATCAGGTTTTATAAGTGCATATAGTGCTTTGGGTATTGAACATACCTGTGATTGCTTGTTACTCTGGAACTTGTATAAACTTGCAGGTTAACAATGGTCACTTACCAATTACAAATTCGCAATTGAGAAGTAATGTAAGAAATTATATTACATACCACAGAGTTAGTTAGTTAAGGTTAAAACCTCTTTCTTAAAAAGTAAAATGCTTCATCAGATAAATATTTTGATTACACATTGTTCGGGCTCATGTCAAACTAATGACACCGTTGAAGTTAGTTACTCACTTGAGCCTCCTCTAAGTGTACGTCAGCTCGTCCGCTGTGACCTGTTCCTAAGATGGACTGTTCCCAGGTGGCTTTCTGTTCCTCTACTTGTCGCAACTCATCCTCCAGTTTTCTTATGTCCGTCTGATGAGCTTCATGTGCTTTCCGAGCTTGCTCTAGAGTTTTGATGGCACTCTCTAGCTTCTTTTGGGTATGAGTAACCCGCTCCTTAGCTTTAATGAAAGTCGGTCGCTTCTTAGACACTTCTGCTTCCTGTATTGAAAACATAAGCCTATGAGTTATTTTTGTTTACCTTTTCATAGATAAAAATATTCAAAACGCAATTCATTGCTATGAGATGACTAGAATTATACATTCTCACTCATACGTCATTACCATTTAAAGTTAACAAGGTTGAAATATTAATCCTAGATGCATTAGTGAAATTAGAAAAAATAACTTCATTCCAGAAACACATACTTCCTAGTCAACTTATAACTAATACTTCCTTGTCTAACCAAGGGGTAGACAGAGATTTCGGTCTTCCACTTAGTACGAACCAGACTACTCTTTGCCTTCATTCACGACCAGCCACCTGCGTATACATTATCTTCGGGTAAGGGAACTTTTTTATTATGTCGCCAATCTGGTCGATATACCTACTTCTAGGGCGTCCTCTACCGACACCACCAGTCAAAGCAATCAAATCCTCTTTTCTTAAAATAAACTTAATTGTTTTTCTAATTTAAACGCGAATTAATCCGTAATTAACTCATAACTGTCAACTTACAAACTTTATAATTGCTATGAAAAAATATGTTACCACTTCTCTGATATCTTGTTCTATCTTGGCAAGTTCTCTCTGCACAGTGCCGGCATCTTTCTTTTTCTCCTTGAGAGTATCCTCTGCCTTCTGCCGTTTCTTTTCCACCTTGGATAAGTCATTTTGTTTGTGTTGCAAGTCCTCTTCAGTGGACTGTATTTCTTTTTCATTGTGATATAAATGGAATAGTTGGAGCTCCACTTTTTGCTCTTGCTAAAAACAAATAAAACAATATTTACACTTTAATAAGACTTACAATTTTCCATTATTTGTAATATAACATTTTTAGTTCCAGATGAATAATCAAAATATAAAAATACATACAATATTTAATTTCAAATAATATTGAACAGAGTTTCAGCTGACAGCTGATGAAATCACATTTAATTTAAAATGGCCACAGGTTCAGAATACTTGCACAACTTTGTTTAGCCATAAATTTGCAGCTCTTTTTTTTCTGGAGGGACCACTTCTCACTTATGTTATAAGAAATATATATGTTTCTCCAGGGCAACTGCATACTACATTAGTACATAATACAATACAGTAGTATGTTTTGAAGTTGCAACTTTGTCAATTGGAAGGTTAAGCATGTCAATGATGTTTACCAGTTCCTGTTTGAGACGTGTGTATTTTTCTGCTTCTTCTTTCTCAAACTTGGCCTCTTTTCGTTCTGCAGCCACACCTTTCTTCTTTTGGTAAGAGAACTGAGCCTCCTCATCAGCACGATTCACTTCAGCCCGGCATGCTTCATATTGCTCCTTTAATACCCCAGACCTTAAAGGTATAATAAACTTATCAAATGTTTGGATGTTCAGTAAAAATATTATTTGCAGGCAACTATATTGTTTACTAAACAGGTTAGACAGAGTTAGTCAAGTACCAATGACAAATAAAGTACTTTCCCCATCATGATAACAAAGTCTTTAACTATTGTATAGTGTTAATGGACTTTATTATGATGTGTCGAATTTACCTATAAAAAATCTTACCCACTAATTTCTTCAAATAGTGCAGTTCTTTCTTTAGGGTTCTTCATTGCAATAGACTCAACAGCTCCTTGGAAAACCAAAAAGTTCTTAGCTTTCACATTGATACCCAACTTCTCCAGGTCAGCCAGATAATGACTTATTGAGACAGACTAAAATGACAAGACATAGTTGTATATAGACAAAATTCAAATAAAGCAATACTAAATCCACCTAGACAGAACTACTTACCCATTAAAACATTATTGTACCTTTTTTAAACACCAACATAATTGTATATAGGCTCAGAGTTGTATTTTTAAATATTTCCCAATTCTTTATAAACACTACATTTAAAAGTTATTATCAAGCATCAATAGCCTGATGTTTTAGACTAGGGTCTGCAAGACATAAGGTTGTAGGTTCAAATCCACCACATAGCTTAATTGGAATAGTTAATTAGAATGTTAAGAGTTATTGTAAAAACATTGCTAGTCATCACCTGTCCATCAATTTTATGGTCAGATGACTGGCCTATCACAGACCTCTGGAACTGCTTTGTAGTCATGTCTTCTAGTATAAATGTGGCTGTGACCGATGCACTGAAAATAACATTGTCATTTACTACTATGTACTCTGATATCATATAAATGACATCAGATTTAATGTACAAGGTACAAACTTCTAATGCATATTATTTAATAAAGTAAACTAAATCATACAAATATGCTAGGCAACTTTTATCTAATTACAAACAAATATTGAAGCAGAATTCCAAACATTTAAAAACAGATTTATTAGGGCATCAAATCTATTTCTAGTAGTAGAATTCTTCTACTTCTTTCTCTAATGAAGTAAATCTTATATTTTATGTTTACAGTTAGAGATTAAAATTCACTAGAGAGTTAAACAAGAATATAATAATAAATTAAAATTTGATGGAATAAATAAATACAATATACATAGATATGTCAAGTGATATTTTACCTTCTGGACACTGGCTTATTTATAGATGCACCATGTATTAAATCACTGAGGCGTTTAACACGGAGCAGAGAGGTTTTTTCTCCCATTACAAAACTTACAGCATCCATAAAATTCGATTTTCCTGAAACAGGGACGGAAACGCTGACACAATTTGGAATTTTTTACTTATATGTTTGTCCTTTAGTAAAAGCGAAATAATTTTAAACTCTTATAAAATAATGTATTTAGTGGTCGTTATGATATCGCCCAAAAACGTTTACCTGAGCCATTCGGTCCGACAACAGCAGTAAAAGATTTCAGAGGCCCTATCCGGTGGTGACCCCGATAGGACTTGAAATTTTCCATGTCAATAAACTTTAAAAATGCTGGCATATTTACACGTTGAAATACTTGTTTTAACAATTTCTCTCTATGTTAGGACACAATTAAGCCACAATATCAGTGTACCGCCAAAAATTCATTCTGTCAAACAAAGTTTACTACAAAACGACAATAAAAACGTATAAAATGTCAAAACAGCCAGACTTAAGATAACTTAAGTATTTATGTTTGCCGACCATATTTTGCTGGATACGGTATTAGTACCTATAATCGAAATCGTAAAGAGCTGACAACAAATATTTATTTATCTATTATATTTAGGACATGGCAAGGCAAGAAACGGGCGAACCGTGTTATGGCTAAAGGTTAAAATTAAAAAGCAATCTATTTAATTAATAATATTATGAGACATGTACGTCTTCGCGAAAAATACTACTATTATTTATTACATTATTATTTTTTATTATTGATTATACTATTATGTTGTTAGTGTATTTAATTTGTAAATATAGAAAAAAATTGTAAATTTCAGGACAACTAAGAGTGTACATATGAAATATCACATATGTTTGACATATGTGATATTTCAATGTCCACTCTGTTGAAAATTCAAGCGCTAGCGCGGCCGACTGACGGCTAATATTGGTCAATATTTACAACATTCACAATTTATATAAAATACTCTGTGAGGTTAATGTTAGTTTTTCGATTGAACGAACGTTATAACAATAAAAGTATATTTTCGTGAATATTTTCGTTTCATGAACCATCATCATTCATCTTTTTTTTCCGCGTGAGCTTGAATTGACATGGGTGCAAAAATCGTGTAAGTTATGTTTACAAATATGAATGGTGATCAAAGCCCTGGAAGTCCTTTGGAGCTTAATGATCGAGAACAAGCGTTATTAATGGATCCTATAGATCACGAGAGGTCTAGATATCCTTATTGTATCGTTTGGACCCCTATTCCAGTTTTAACGTAAGTACATTTTTATATTATTTAAACCTGATGAGATCATTTTGTAATAACTTTTACTATATACTAAAATAAGAAAAATATTGTAACTAGATAAATTTACGTTATATAAAAAACATCTTATCTATGTTTTTAATCTCTCTGATGTAAATTTAGGCTGGGCTGTCTTTTGAAATAAAAACCTCTTTTCTGTTTCTGTTAAAAGAAACCTTTGGGATATATTTAAATTTTTCATAAGTTAACATCATCAGATCATTTTACATGCAAAGAATTCTCAAGAATGCATTTGTCAAAGAATTTTGTTGAATTGTTAAAAAAATCTGGGATTTTTTTGAAAAGACTTGTGCTGCCATTGGCAATATTAAAAAAAAACAAGGAAAATTATTTTAAATAAGCAATATTTATTTCTAATTCTTTCTAAAAAAAAATGAGTTTTACTTTGTTTCTACAAAGAGAATGCACAAGGTGTTTCACAAATTGCAATAAACCCAGCATTGCATACAAGCAATACATTAATTAAGCTGCTAAAGCTTAAGATCTATTATGTATGAACTTTGTAGTTAATGTTAAAATTATTTAAATACTTAGAATACTCATATGAGCAAAAGATTAACAATTATATACTTGGATACATTTGTTAATAAATATGTAATGTTTTTCCTTTGTTTTAGATGGATTTTCCCATTTCTTGGCCATATGGGCATTTGCACATCAAATGGAGTGATTAGAGATTTTGCAGGTCCTTATTTTGTGTCTGAGGATCTGATGGCATTTGGGAACCCTACAAAATACTGGCAGTTGTCCCCTCAAAAGGCAACAAATGGACAAGTTGGGTGGGATGCAGCGGTTGCTGAAGCATCTGAGATATACAAGAAAAGGATGGTTTGTTATTTTTATTAAATGGCTAAACATAAATGTAATAGAATCCCAAGAGTGGCAGTGTCTTAAAATAATATGGGTCAGGAAATGTATTAAGTGAATATATAAGATGTGCGAAGTGTGTGAGAATAATGGCTTGTGTGATTCTTGTGTATGTGTACACGGCTAACAACAATATTTTTTATGTTGTTGGCTGGCTGCTGTTAGCCCTTCCTCTTTACTCTTTCAGAGGTGACAGGATATAAAAACACAATATAGCTAAAATAAATATAATTAAAACATATCAAACTATACTTATAAATAAAAATACTATAAAATAGTCTTTTTTCAGCATATCATTTTCTATGACAACTGCCATTCTCATGTTGCTACTGCCCTGAACATCATGAATTATGGAGGCTGTAAAAACTGGAATATGGTTAAATTGGCATTATATATGATTCCTTATTCAAAATATGTCAGGTAAATATATTTTAATCATAAATATATTAAAAATTATCAGAATTATTTTAATTTATAGTATTGAGGTCAAATGATATTATCTATACCTGGCCAAATAATATTAACAAGCTGCACCACAGGGTTATAGTGAGTGTGTAGTGCTTGCTTTAACAATCTGTATTGCTTTATATTATGTAACATAAAAAAATGGAGTTTATACCATCATTTGCAAAGAGTAGCATCTCTGGTTCACAGAAACAATATTGACAACTCCATGGATATAATTATGCATGTATTAAAATGTCAGGTACTATTTTAGATCAGAGCACTAATATATTTTTTACATATTGTTACTTGTTATTCTCGTCCCTTATCAATAGGATCAAACAAATGCAACATTGACATCCAATTGTAGTTTTGTCTGAAATTTCATTTTACAAAAGAAACTTTCACTTGGTGTACATATATTTTCTAAGAATAGTATTGTCTTGAGACAACAAATGCTAATAAATTGTAATCTTATTTCAGCTTTGCTGGTTTCCTGAAGACCTGGTTGCCATTTGTTATCATTGTAGCCTTTATATGTGGTTTAGCTGCAAACATTTAAATTTTCAAAAAAAATTATGGTCTTTCAACTACTTTCTTGTATTATGCATTAAAGCACAAAATGGTTACTAGGCACTATTTATTGCAAAAAGTCTAGTCACTTTAAATGATTAGACATACATGTTATACACCCTAAAGGTTGCCAAAGTAAATGGGGTAGGTTAGCCCTTTTCTATGAAATTAAAAAAACGCTAAGATTTGTGGATGGCAGGATCACTATGTCACTAAGGACCTCACGGTTCTTTAGAAAAAGAATAGCAATTGTTAACTCATTAACAACACTCAACATGCGATATAAAGTTATACGTTTAGTAAATTCCAACGCTTCATTCAGTACAAATTTGTTGACTAGTAATTTCTATCACTTGTCGCATTATATCTGATTGGTATATGATAGATGTTTCTATGACTGTTGTCGCCGACACTTACATCGCCATGGTGATTAATGGCATTTACAATATTTTCAACAATTCATTGAAAAAGCTACTTAAAATTTCCATATGGATGCCAACAATTAAACAAAAAGACTGTCTCGCTAATTAAAAACTTTCAAGTATTTCCATTTTCTGATTCCTTAAATTATTTTTAATTGTAAGTGGCCTGTTTTAGTAATATTTAATACAATCCCACTTAAAATATTTGTTTGTAATATAGTTTGATAATAGAATTTAATTATTGTAATATATTGGAACAACATTTTCCAGTATATCATAAACGACTGTAGTCTTATAGTGAGTATGATTTAGATAATACATACTTCTATCACCACAAAGATAGTACTAAATTTCTAGCCTTGGGGCCAATTCTTTCGTGGTACCATATTTACAACACCTTATAAAGGTATGTTCTTCTATTTTACTTAGGATTTCCTCATCCTTATGTGTACAGACTGGACAAAAACTGAATGAATCATATTTGTGGGATATAAATTTAGAAACAACTGTCACTGCAAATATTGCTACTGCAACTGTAAATATTGCTAGTATCATATATAGATAATGAGAATGTAATAGACTCTCTGACAGAGAACAAAGGTGATCGACGACGAGCTATTACAATCTTCGCAGGACTGAAAGACAAGAATATAATAGAATCGCGAAAAGGCTCTCCATAAATTCTGTTAACTTTTTACCCTAGCATCACATAAGAGTGAAGAAATGGCATTTGAAGTAGAAATAATGCTAACTACTTACTACATAATTATATGTCTCTAAAATGTAGGCAAGATCTTTAATATACTACTCTTTACAAAAATATTCTATTTCTAAATACTTGATATTCAAATAATTGTATTAGAACTATAAAATAAACATTATGTTACTACGATAAGCAGTGATACTCTTAGGAAATAGCTGTAAGATTTCATAATAATCATACACATCTCTCTATGTATCACTAGAATTTTTGCTTGGTGTATGGCGATAACCCCTGTTACCTACAGGATCTAATAAGCTTGGAGAAAACAGTGATAATTTTCCCTGTTCACCCCTCTGGGGTAAAACTTACATGACATAATTGTTTTAGATCAAATTATTAAAAGAACATGCATTATTCAACTGAACTAGTGTAATCATTTGTTGTTCTATATCATATGTTATATATATCTATTGTTAAATGGTTTGCAATAAATATAAACTTTTTAATAAGTCATTTTTACTTCACCTTTAATGAAATATACAGGTTTATTTTTAATATTTACATAATAACACTTTGCTATAACAATTACTTGGTTAACACACATTTATTATGAATGTACATAAAATGGGGTAGAGTGATTAACTATAACAAACATCATTACCAATTTTACCCTGAAGAACGTTGCATATTTTATAACAAATCACAATGGTTCATTGAGCTTGATACAGAATGCTTTTAATAAGAATAGATAGAACACAACTTAACTGTCCCTGAATCCTGTGAATTCCACTTACATTAAACACTCCTATATACATATTTTTTGTGTATTTCCAATATCAATATAACTATATGTATTAGGTTATTTATCTACAATAACTTTGATGATCCTCACAATGTTTATCTTGACTGCTCTCATTTGTAATACATATATAGACCTTTATTAGCCTTATTCTTGTGACAGCTAACATAAAATATTTAACATAATATAGTTCTTGGGTGATGGTGGTCAAACACTAGTTTATACACCATAAAAAATGTTATTTCAAACAGACACATATGAGTTATACAATAATAATAAAATATTTCCAAATTTGTTTAATAAACAATCATGTCTTAGATACGAGGGCTTATGGCCCTTCTTATATTTATATTTTTTTCTTATATATAATATTTTGTTTCATAACATGCACAATTTTTACAAAGAATTGATCTAATATATGCCAAAGTCACTATTAGGAGTAAACAATATCTAATTACAGCTATGAAGGGATGAGATGCACAATTTCTTATTAATAATATCTATGGCTAACTACATAAATATATTATATAGGGTAATATTACATAACTCGGTTGTTGGTATGCCCATGTTTTATTATTATGGCATCAGAGAGTAACATTAATCATAATCAAGCATATATTTATCATAAGCAAAAGATAAACAATATTACCCAGTGAAATGTGATTTTTACATATTTATAGAATATCAATTATCTTATGTATTTTCCTTTTGTCCTTCCACTGCTCTTCATTCAGGTTCCGCTTTTAGAGGTTCAGTAGTTATTATATTAGGGGTATGGCAAAAATCAGCTAATATGTGGCTAGTTTTTTGTTTCCAATATGATCAGGTAAGGTTATTTAAAGATACTATTCTGAAAAATGAACATGTTTCACCTTCCAAAATTACCTTTTGTTGTTCTTTTGTTTGTACTATCCTGTGCAATTGAAAGGAACATCATAAGCAAATTGCTCTTTTTGTTACGCCCAGGGTTGCTAATCACTCAGTTTGAGACAAAACAAATAATGTGTATCACGAATCTCTGTAAGTATATGCTTTTCAGTAATTTTTAACACTCTTTTAAAACACTTTTTTCAACTGAAAAATCATATTCGTAACTGCTCATATTCAGTTTGCTTGTTAAAAAAGCAAGCAGGTCTCCTATTTCCGTAGCAAAGGTATCTTTATTCTTGGACATTTGCAATTCACGTGATAGCATAAAAGGTACGCCCTGAAGATAATGGAAAGATTGGTCATTTCCTTTATGCATTGGTGTCGGAGGAGCAGGCCTTTTTGGTTGTGGAACATCGCTAACACTGGGGTACAAATTGTTTCTTGGAGATGATGGATCAACAATCACAAAACCATCATCGGTCCTAGGCCCTGGTATTGGAGGCGCTTCGTCTTTCACAGGTGAAGATCTTCGTTTACTAAAAAATGAGGAAAACATTTTGATCTAAGTAATATTTGTGTTCTTTATTTTCAATAGTTCTATTTATGTATGATTGTATGACTCATAAGAAATTTTACGTTTTGAATTTGACAAAACAAAGAACAACCACAGAGCCTGAAGTGAGCTTATCAAAATATTTCTGGGAAAATGTTACCAGGAAGGTAACTATTTTTCCATTGTGTTATGAAATTCAATTTTAAATTACAAAAACAGTAAAAGTTATTAAGTTAATTTGTAAACTTCTATTTACACAAGATCGACAGTAAAATTTCTTGCGATCGACCAGCCGTGATTGATCGTTTGCCCGATAATTAATTGTAATGATCTCCGTTTTTATTGATTTTTTTTATTCATGTACATCACTCTTCGTATGCTTTTTATAATTTTTTGGTTCTAGATGATAATATTGTTTTAATTAAGATTGTCGCGAATTTGTAATTTTATGACATGCCTTAGTACCTACGTAGAGTTTCTTTTACCAAATTGGTGTCTCTGAATAACGTCTTGCGTGACGTGATTAGTTATTCTATTTGTCAATTCCTATAAGATTGTTTAGAGCGAATAAGAACATGAAATGGGTTAAGTGCTAAGGATGACAAGCGCAATGCGTTCAATTATTTTAACGTAAGTGAAACAACTCAACTTGAGACGTCAAAATCTGATCAAAACATACCTTAAGACGTGTTTTGAAGAAATTGTCCATGGAAATATCAGGTGTTAAATATGAATTAGTGTGTTGTTGTAAAGTAAATATGGCTAGTGATTTAGTGTTGGAGTAAAACTAATATCTTAAAGAGTTCGTAAGCAAATTGTAAGAGGCGCTTCTTATCCAGCTGGCTACTGGCAGTTATCAGGTTATTATTTCTTTTATGTTCAGTATTACAGTATTGTAGCTCTATGATACGTAGTTAAGAGATTAATTTCTATTTAGCATTGGCTGTCAGTATAATCCCAGCTTTATCACAAATTCAAAACAACTTGTTTACTTCTAAAGTAAGCTGGAACATATATTAAGTTTATTACAACACTAACAAGTTGTTAGTTTAATTCTCCTTTCGTGTTTTATATTTTGTTTACACACACATGAGACTGATAACACTGCTATATTAATGTTCATTATGAACTTTTAGTTAAGTTTATTTAGTACATTTTATATGGACAACATTTATATGTTTAATTATGATTGCTATAAAAATAAGACATACATATTTACATTATACAGCTGTTGAGTGCACCACAGCCTTCTTTATTATCTTTATAAATTTGATTTTAAAATAAATTTTGAAAATATTAACTAAATTTTTTTATGTTTAATGTAAACATTAGAAAGTGCCCTGTAAACTGTATTTAAAAAGATACACCATCTTATCAAAAACCATTGAAATATTTTAAGGGTTTTATTGCTACATTCATAAAATTTGCTTATTTCTATCAATTTACATTTTGCCCATATAGATTATACATAAAACAACACCAAGAACACCATTTAAAGTCTAAAAGATAATATATAGTCTGGTTGTGTGGTGAACTGTACTAATATGTTTGGTGCTATGGCTATGGTGCCCCCAACAGGCCTTATTATGGACTATTTACATATTTCATGATTTAAAACAATTTTTTTTTGAGTCAAAGAAAATTATTTTGATCAGTTTACTAATAATATAATTCAATATTAATTTCCAGCATAACAATTTATTTGTTTATTTACAAAGCCAAATATAATTTTTTTACAAATGATATAAAAAAATTGTAGAAAGCATATGATCAAAAACCAGTTTAATAATATATACATGTTATATATTCAAATTAATAATTTATAATAAATTTGATTTAAATTAAATTGTATGTGTACATCACATGACATTCAAATTGCCTCAATATTGAAAAAGTATCTGCATTTTCCTTACATCAACATGGAGTTTTTAGCTCAGCCATTTTTTTTATGCATATAAACTAGCACTTGACCACTATCCCACCTGGTGTTAAGTGGTGATATATATATATATGTGTGAAATATGTGGGGGTGAACATCAGTTTTGACAGAAGCCAAATCTATACCCACACCATTCAGTTATTGTGACAACCTGCTGCTAAAGCCAAAGTTAGGATCCAGGAATGATTGATTAAAGGACTCTCAATTTATTGCCTCAGAAACACTATAACAGTTGATTTGACAAGGTAGTTTTAAAAAGAAACATAATAGTGGCCTGCCAATCAACAAGATAATGTAGAATGAATTGTGTGTTCTTGAAATACCTGCCCAGAGGAAGCTTGTTTATTTCATACATGGCAACATAACCTGATAATAAAATGCATCTCTCATTCATATCTCAGGAGTTGACAATTAATTATTAAGGCCAAGAAAGTGTCAATTAGGGTGTAGTTAGATGGATCAGAGTGGCCTTCATTTTTAGGGAAAGCAGAGGACCAAAGCAGTGCTTGGTTTTTGAGACTAGTCTTCGAAGTTAGGGAGTAGAAGTACCTAAAAGATGTTTAAAGTCAGGTGTCATCTCTGGACCACAACTCCTTTTCAAATTGTAGGGATTCCGTCTGTCCAATCCATATACATTTAAGAAGCCTTTGGTGCTTTACAATGCAGAAAATTCAGTTCAGTCACAGAACGATAGAGTCCCCGATAGGTGGTGAAAGTTGGTGTGGTTGTGTTTGACACTTTAGCTTCAGCTTAATCTTTGCCTGGTTTTAGCGGAAGCCATCGTCTTGATAAAGGTTTACTTTTGCGCCGATGACGGCTGAAGGCGAAATCGATGCCGAAAAACGGCGAACAAGACGGTGACTGCGTCTTGTTCGCCGTTTTTTAATTTATGTTAATAAAAATTTGGTTGTTTGCCCGTCGAGTGCGCAGTTATTATTTACGCGGGTGCGATCTTCTACTGCCTTATAGTGATAATATAGGGTTTAGCACGAAAGTATTCATTATGTTTAGGATGCATTGGGGCATTATTTGAGCTCACTTGGAACTGTCCGCCGGTAACATTTAGCAATGTTTCTGGATGTAGCAAGAGCATTTTTCCGATACGCTCTCGTATGGAAGCGGTTGGACTGAAATGTCAGACCATTTCGTAATGACAATGCTAGACTCTGTATGTAATCTACAGCGGACACCACTGTCATCTGCGCATCAGGATATAAGTCGGACAGTGTAGCAGCATGTACATGGGCGGTAACGGACGTAAGAAAAGTTGGCAGGGTCGGATATAGAGATATCCGGGGCTATGCCCCCCAACCACCACAAGAGAGGGTCCCTCACAATAGACATTTCGAAACATTTAAAAAAATGAAAAATGTGGACTGATGGAGTTTGTTTCAACTGCTATCTTTACTCGTTGAACTAATTGGAGCATTTTTGCCATTTCATTTACAAACAAAATAAGTATTGATTTTATCATCCCCTCGTCTTTATATATATATTGCCTCGGACCTCCTGACCTCTAAATAGACAGTGGTTATACTCTACGGAGTATGCTAACGCTCATGCCTTGCCTCATGATTAGCCGGGTTAGACACTAGCGGGGTAGCTGGGAACCTACGCAGTGTACCGCTTTATGACCGGGCAAATAAGTTAGCACTTACATTGTGCTGGAGAGTCCGCTGCACCAATTCTCAAACAATACTACTGACATCTGAGAACACGACTGCCCGATTGTAATTACCATTTGGTATTCAAGTTAAGGTGAAATTATTGTGTTGCAGAAAACTGGCTGTCACTTGAAAATGGCCGATGACCCCGGCCACTCATCTTCACACTCGGGTGAGTTGACTGCATTTATATCATATAACAATATCGCTGGAAGTATCTTTACCGATTTAAATTATTTGCAGGAGTTCTAGAGAATTACAAATGAAGTACGTTCTATTGACTTGTAGCTGTATTGGTTGTAGACCAATTTCACGCTTGGTCAGTCAAGGAACACATAGAGTATAAAACGGTTCGCATTTAAACGGAAGCGAATAATTACTAAATAATATGAGAACAATTGGTTAGCTTGCTGGACAAAAACTGCGCCTTACTTAACACTCGACATTTTCGTAAGCCGACCTGGTGCTCCTACGCTTTTCAAAGGGTTAGTGAAAAGTTACTGATTACCAATTGTTCGGTAGCTTTCGCATACCTTTACAGTAACACTCCTAAGCTTTGCGCAGCGAAGTGCTCTTGGACTTTGAGCACGCTTAACATGTACTGAACAAGACTCGAATATACTCGCCCCAATGGCTTCTAGGAAACGTTTCTGTGCTATACACAGTTCTTAATGCGTCCTTTGTGCCATTAAAATTCATAATAATCATTCAATCGTAAAGACTGTGGATATGTTAGGCAGGGGATCGGGAGTCGGAGGTAATATGCCGGCGGTGATGTTTTCGCGGGCGAGGGCGTGAGGGTGCGCCGGGGGCTCGGCCCCACGCTGCGATCGATGCGACCAAGGCCACGGCCGGGGAGCTATCGATTTACGTATAAATAGCGGCAGCCCTGGCGCCCTCCGCGCGCCCCCGCCCTGCCACCTCAGGCTCCATGTCGACGTCCGGTCGACCTTGCTACGCTGCACCGCTCGTGTGCTTATACTTCCTCGGCGATGCAAGCAGCTGATGAGCTTCAAGTAAAGGGCATCTTCTTTACTCAACAATTAGTAAAATGTTATAATAGTATGCTACATCATTGATAACGCTCAATAGATGGAGCACTTCCATATATCTACATTAGCAAATTTACATTGGACACATTACACTTATCTTTGTGAAATACACAATAGTTGTAGAACTTTGGACTAGGAAATTTATTTGTGGAGGTTTATATAGGCAATTATTTAGATTTATTTTGGGGGTCTGCTGACTCGGTGGAAGACCAAGGAGTTTTGCGGCAATCCAATAAACTTTTTGGTTTGTTCTGATTCCTAATTATGTCTAGCAGTTGGGTTAATGATCAACGCGTGCTAATACATCTATATGCTCATGCACTCATAGCTCCGTCATTTGTTAACATTGGTCGTTAGGTTCCGAAGATACACCTTAGAACCTTACCTTACCAGAGAAGTCCGAAAATCCTATAAAGAAATTTTTATTGATTGATGTGGGGGAAGAAAACAATGTGGGCAAGGCGGACAAGACGGCTTTCGAGTACAAGGTCGTAGATTGATCCACCATTCGACTACTAAAGTGAACCATTTCCTAAGTTATTTTAGAGTGGTTAAAAATAATAGTAATCAATTTCACATTTTGAATTAAAAAAAATCTAATAGCGGAAGGACCACTGTAACGGCTAGTGCTGGCACGATCGCGGCCTGCTACTCGGCACTCTCGAAGAAGTACCACGACGTAGCAAAATACGGACGTGAATATAGCTATATGATAGCTTAGCAGCGGAACTGCATCCTTTTGGGCGTTTGTGGGAGGGATCTTTTAATTCCAAATTCAGCGCCAAGGATTCAGGGAGTGTGCAATGGCAGCGCGGTTAGCACGTTTTTTAAATAAGCAAGTAAATGTGTGCTGCAAGAACATACTATATCATTATATATCTTACTCGTATCTAAGTAAATGGTTTGCTTTGTTTATTGTCCGATTGTCATACGTGCGACAAGTAACAAATATGTTTTTTCCTTATTTATTAGGATCCTATAAGGATTGACGAATGAGGATAGACAAGTGAATAACATATATCTTAAGTGAACAGCAAAACAGATTTCTGACGAACAAGTGACTATACAGTGTTTAACGGAAATTCGCATCTTTTTTGGCGTTATACATTGACGAGTCGATATAGTCATATAAACGGAGATAATATTCCAAAAATGTATTTTTTTTAATTTTATAGGAACTTACTATTTACACACAGTTCTTCGTCGAAGGCTTTTACCACTTTACTGGAACTTGAATGTTCTGACTACTATCATTCGGTTACTATGGATGCATGTGTGATAGTGGGCTTAGAGCCCGAGATCTGAGAGATAGGCAGTGGGTGCTCTACATAGACTACTGCCTAATCTTAGGGCCCCCGGGGAGAGAGTACGCCGTAGTGAGTGAGAACTTCACATAACTAATCTTCAACAAGAAATAAAGAAAAATCAAAGAAACAGATAAATATTATACTTATATATATATACTACACATATATATACAAAATATTTACTTACAATATAGAAATTATCAAAAAAGAAAAATCATTACGATACGAAGATAAATACTTACTAGCTTGAACAATCTCTGACCCCCTCTAGTCATAGAAACAAATAGAATTTCCCGAAAAGGGCGAAAACATGTCCTTTCCGGGGAAAACCTTTCAAAAAAATCTTCAACAAAAAAATCGCCCGAGATCAGTCGAGGATTCGAATCACATCCGGCGTATTGCCGTTAAAAATTGGGATGTTTTTCGGGTCCAGGTGGCTGGCGAACGAGGGCATATTTCCTCTCTTCGCTGGTCATGAGGCAGATGATCTGGGTGGACATGGAAGGCCAACCCTTACCACTGAAATCATCATAAGGTTGTGCGGTGCCTTAAAAAGCGGCTAAGAGGGTAGGAATGTTGGCTAGAAATTTGATCGAGAAGTACAGACAACATAAACAAATCAGTTAAACGTGCCCACCTTGTTGTGACTGCGGTCGGTTGGATACGGGAAGGTCAAGGGCGTTTGGAAAGTAGGGGGAAAGGGAGGCGGGCGCCGTGAGGTGGGTATTATGTGGGCGGGGCTCGGGCCCGAGCGCCAGAAATAGACTCAGCAACACCGTTTGTCAACACACGCCTACGCAGACACGGGCCCCGTCCGGGAGGGGGCGGGGGTGATCCCGGGGTGGACGGGATTGCGGCTCGGGGTTGCCGGGAAACGGAGAGGCGTGCTATAACGTTCTCGAACGACACAGATCGATGCATCTGCTCTGTCATCTACGAGCAGCGGAAATATTGACGAGCTGAGTGCGCTCGCACTACTGCACCGGTCCAAGTCGGATTAAAGTTATTCTCTTTCATGTTCATGGACATTTCTTGTTTCGTTTCTCGACAGATTGTTTGCAAAGCGCCATTTTTGCGATTAGCGAAGTTAATACGTACTACGTGTGATATTTGTGTATTTAACCGACTTCAAAAATGGGGATGTTCTCTGTTTCGAGTTTTCAATCGGAACTCTCGACTGAGGGAAGCCATTTTGATGATGATCTTTAACTGTGACGATAGCAGCCGCTTAAGTGTTGTCTTCCTCGTAGGCACTTTACTGGTTATACATAGACGTTATACATAAACATGCAAGTTCATAACATTCACATACTTGTAGGTACGTAGGTACACTGTACGGAACAAAATGTTTTTGTTGGAAAACCCTCTTATGAGTGGACTTTGTATGATGTTTGTGTTGTCGACAGCTCTAGCCCGGGGAGCTGGGGAGGGGGCGGCGGTCGTGCTCCCGTCCGCCGGCCCCCGGCCCAATGCTCGGCAGCAATCATACCCGCTAACCTGCATAAACTCTGAACTCGTGTACTTGTTGCATTGCTTACTTTGTCTTCTTTAGTAACTTTTCGTTGTTGCCATTTTGGTGGTATGTTTAAGATCTATATATGTATGTCCATACAAGCCATACCGATATATTATTTATTTGTCACGCCGGTCCCTCCCTACCCCGGTCTCCCCTCGGCCAGCAGCGCTGCCGCCGTCAGCCGCGCCATGAACCATGCGCCGTCTGCGAGGACCGGCAGCGCGCCGTGCGGCCCGGACCGGTTGTCTTCATACGCCTTCATTATGAAAATACCAACAACCCTCTCTTACATAATGATTATTGGTCGGAGGCTGTGTTTCGCTCCCGCACCGTACAGCCGTGCGGCGACGCGGGACCGTCACCGGCAGTTGCAAGCCGGCCGTCGCGAAGGGTGCCCGCGTTCCTCTGCTTTAACCGATGACATGTCGAGGACTGCCCATGCATTAAACTTTATAATTTGTAAAACAGATGATGAATTCTCATAAATTCGATTAGTTTTATTCGTCGGTGGCTTGTTTTTTTGCAGACTTCATTTGTGAAAGTGAAATTTGAGTGACTATAGGAAAAGCTAGAGCCGCGAGCTGCATGTCGGCCGAGCGCGCGTTCGTCGCTGCTGAAGGTAACCCTTGGGAGCAGTGCGGTGCACGGGCTGCGAGATGTATCCGGCAGCTTCTAACGCTCATTGCTTTGCCCCCATCGTTTCACTTGTTGTTCTCGTTGTGTGTTTTCCCTCACTACTCTCCTATGCGCTACTTCACAGGCAGCTACGACCGGTGCTCTACCCTGATATGTCATATAGACGGGCCAGCGGTCGGCAACCGCTCCTGTAACTGTTTGGTTTCGGTCTTGCTTACTACTATTACAGCAATACTATTTCCACAAGCCTACAGAAAAGCGATACATTTTAAGAAAGCAAAAGATCTTTGGTGTGCTGCGCAGTTAAAATACTCTTGGGCGGCTTTTCATCTTGTTATCCTGATAACCTAAATAGATATCCTGTAAGTTTCATTGAACGCACTGTACGTAATGAAACACGTATGTTTAAATGTGAAGTCCGCCTCTGTGTGTATTCTTGGTTTAATAATTAACAATCATATGATATGTGATGAATGATCATTATTTCCAAAAACTCACTCTATATTAAAATACACAGAAACAAAGCTTAAGTTTTAATAAAATGTCTGTTTGTGACTCCAGTTTGTATTGTGTGTTGGACGCTTCTCAATGACGACGTGATGCTGAGGTTCCGGCCGCTGGCCAGGCTCTACTCGCAGCAGACCTCGCTTTTGTGTAATAAACTCTCATTATCATCTCTCATCCGTTCTACACTCTTAGCACCGAAAACCTTTCCCCATTGACCACATCTCCACGTAATCATTTGACTCTCGTACTCTCTCTGCCAACACTTTTGTACGAATAGAATTCTCTACAATTCAACATTACTAAATATACTTGATACATTCAATACGTGTGTATTTTAGCCTTAAACATATTTCATATCCTTTTTTTTTGAAGTAAAATTTCTTTCGCACGCTTGTCTTAGGGGAAGTAAGCTGGTGAATGCGTTACGTAATGTGTGATCGGACGAGGCGACATAAGTATAGGTAATGAAGATGTAAGTTCGTGAAGATAGAACGAGAGAGAGCTACTTTTCATATTTGAAGGACACAGTGCAGGCATATTATCTGCCTCACACTGTACGGGCAATAGAGAGCGATGCGCTGCACATTTTCTATTTGTTGAACAATCGTGTATATTACATTTTGTGAATATATTACACATAAGTATATACATACTTCTCACTCTTCTTCTTCTTCTTCAAATGCCTCTCCATTACTGGATCATGTTGGCCGTCAGCTCAGCGAGCTTATTCCTTTTGTGTGCCAAGCGAAACAGTTGTTCGAAGCTGGCAATGCCGGTCCACTCTCTGATGTTTCGCAACCACGACTTTTTCCTACGTCCAGCGCGTCTCCTTCCTGCTATTTTGCCCATCATAATTATTTGGAGAAGCTGATATCTTTCGTTTCGTAAGACTTGTCCTAGGTAGGCGACTTTTGTTTGACGGCCTGCAACAATTCGCGGTTCTTTCCGACGCGCTGGAGTACTCGCTCGTTAGATATCTTCTGGGTCCAGCTAATGCGTAACATCCTTTTTTTTTTGTTGAAGGGGAGGAAATCTTCAGAAAGATACGGAAGGCGGCGGTTATGTGGGGTTCTTACCCACTAAAACCTCCCCGGTGGCCCTTTCCTCGGTGCATGACGAAGGGCTCCGGGATCTCCAGTGGAACGCACCGGAGCCCCTCTGCACTGTGCTCAAGGAGAGCACGTCCCGGGGGGGAGGTTACTCCCTCCCCCCCTGTGCCCTAGCAGCGCAAGGCGACACGGGCCAGCCGAAATCGCCTTCTTCCCGCCAAAAATTATTGGGCATTATGTTTTTTCGCATCAACATTAAGTGAGGTACGTTGTGGGCGAGCCCAGCGCCCGGTGTATTTGCGCGCTTGACGCATGCGGTCGGCGGTGATCTCGCCGCGACGGGATTTCCCACCGTGACTCATCACTTGGCGCTTGATGTCTCCTGCACTATTCTTACGTTTCGATTCGATTTGTGCTATGATTTTCTTTCAACAATTCCTACTTTAAAACAGAAGATAGACATAATACACTAAGGTCGTACTAAAAGTTTCCAGATACCTATAAGTTTTTCAAAGTATATACCTTCACTATTTTTAATCTATATCAAAACAATGAGGAGCAAACATTTCATACAATGAAAATACGTGGGTTTCATGCGTACCGCTTGTTGGCTGTTCTAACAGGCGTTCTGACGACATATACGGACATGTAGTTATAATAAGGGACACCGAGTGTGTGGCTGTGGCCCAATTCTTTGACAACCTAAATTCTTTTCCAATGTACTTGGTTCTCTTGAAAGTTCTTTACTTTCAAGAGAACCAAGAAGAAGAAATATTTAAATATTTTGTCGCTATTTCCAACGGGCACAGTCGACCAGCGTCGCATCGCGACAGAATTAGAACATAACAGTATTCTGTAGTGGTAAGTTTTTTATCCATGCACAACGTACTTGTAGGATCGGTTGTCGCCAGCAGTGTTTCCGAGTCGGCAGGACGCGGCTTAGAAATCTTCTCTGGCGCGGTGGATGTTCACGTCGTCCCGACCTAAAATGAGGCGAGTCGCAAGCTCGTTTTCTCCTATTTCTATAAAAAGTTGTTCCGAACTCATCTTTCTTCACACAACATTTGAAATGAAGTCGTATATATATCCTCCCTTTTGAAGTTAGTTAAATAAAAGTAACCTACATGGTATTCCAGGCTATAATCTGTCTCTACGCCAAATTTCATCCGGATCTGTTCAGTCGTTCTGACGTGATTGACCAGTAAACTCCTAGCCATTCAAACTTTCACGTTTACAATATTGCTAGGATAATGGTATACGTAGGGCAGTTCAGTTGTAAATTTGCAGTTTAGCACTAAATTATTTTAGAAGTAAAGACAGCTCAAAATAAACTGTGGAGGTAAAAAGTAGAAAGTTAGCTCACGCTGAGGAAGGAGAGCGGCGCCGGCCAGCGCGGGCGGCCCTTGCTCATCGCGTAAATGTGGCCGCGCTCCCGACTGGCGCCTCTTACTCACCTCCTGGAGCAGCGCGCCGAGCGCTAAGGATAGATTCGCATAATGGTTATCCAAAATAATTTATTAGTGGACAGTGCTAACATTACGCCTGCTTTGCTTGTTCCGCAACACACACGCAGCTGCTACATTCACACCGGCTTTTGTATAGTCAGTCTTCTTCCAAACGTTGTGTCCTTGTGTGATTCATAAAAATCTCATAATTTGCTTTTTTTAATATTGTTTGTTTCCGTATATGTACTGGTCGTACTGGTCGTACTGGTCGGTTTTACTTACCTCGTTAATATACTTGTTTGATCTTATGAGAACACAACGCACGGCCCATGCTCACTTCCGCGTGATGTGACAGACCAATGTGCAGTGCAGTGTTGCATTTTGACGATTTATAGTCGAAAATATATAGTGATAGGGAGCCACAAGAGTCGTGGCAGGTCCGACACAGACAGGAGGCACTGTCTCAACTTTAATAGAACACCATTTATCACGTGTACGGCGGTGAAGGAAAACATAGTGAGGAGACCTGCGTATCTTATAAAATTTTCTAACGAATGTCAAGTCTGCCACGTAGCCGCGTCTTTGGCAATAAATACTTATAAGTATTCTACTATTACTAAGCCTCAGAGGAGAGAGTCGTCTGAGGCCTAGTAATAGTCAATCGTCGATGAGAGCATCGCGCAGCACGATGAGAGTGGCCCACTCGCGCCAGCACTAGGCAGCAGACACCGGGATGGCTACGATTTATGTACCGTAATGGGTCGCTGGAGTCCACTCTTTGCCAGAATTTAATTGGACGATTGCATTATGTACTGGTTACATCGTCAACTTGCTAGTAAAACCAACAGTACATATTACTGGAAAAAGAATTTGCGACTCTTTGTGTTGCCGCCTTGTCACCTGACCACCTCTAAGGCGACGATGATGAAATCGTTGCGCTATTTATAATTGTAGCGTACTGTTGTTGTAGATGTTGGAAGTGAAGTTGCCTAAAGTACCGTCAACGCACGGACGGACGATTTGCCAACAGGTTCCAAGCGCGCGTTAAGCCGAGGTTACTTCCGTCTTAAGTTCTTGTTAATTAAGTCTTCAATAACATATTATTTTAAGAGTTTAGATGACTATATATTCTGTCAAATACATAAATAATGAAAACTCTGGTGCAATCCGACTGAAAGTAGAATGCCGACCATCGGCCCGTAAGGCGAAATATATAGGTATAATATAATATAGGTATAAATAAAAAATAACAGCATAAATTATTGCTATATTATATTATGTGCAGCCTAAGGTGAATAGACGCTAGATTCTCTGACGCTATATGGGAGTGCATTAGAGCACTGTCGTATAGGCCTCTGATGGCTTTTTGAGTTACTTAGGTTTAGTTACGTATTTCTTTTACCTAAGCATTCACGGCGGAGTTTCGTACGCTTATGTACCAACGGCGCTGTCACCGCAATCCTAAGCCGGAGAGTGTTCTCACTCCGCTGCGAACTCCAACACGAAGCCAACCTTATAATATATTTACCGTCGGCCATTAGCCGCTGACCGGCCTTTGCAGGTTCGCCTTGAATTAATTTGTGTTTAAAAGGCAAGGTTACGTTCTAAATATAACATCGCAGTAGTGACGTGTCGCTTACAGCAAATGTAAAGAGTAAGCGGGGTCGTGTGCCCTGCTTCCGATCACGATACCGTCGCTGCACCCTATACAGGATAGTCATGGGGCCTAAGCCGTCACATTGGATTCAAAGCTAGTCCGAACATATCGACCGTCGTTTGCCTTAGAAGTTCTTGGAACCGAGGATCGAAGCGAAATGCGTGTGTATTGTTTAATACAATTTCAATAAAATCGTTACCTTATGTGTGCCCCTTAAAAGTATTATGGCCTTTCACACATGGAAATACTAATAAGCTCGAAGAGAAGTGGCTCGCAAAATCCTTCGTTGCCCACGCTGCCGCTGGGGTATACTTGTAAGCTGGTCCAAGACAACAACAAGCATTCAACTATTTATCTAATAATTTGATAAAAACTTTTTGTAAGGAGAATAACGACAACGGCTCGCCTTTTTTCCTTATTAGTGTATAGCTCTTAAAACTAGTACGTTGTTTGAAATTAACACTGCGATTAGTTCGAACGAATGAGTGCCTTTTTCAACCGAGTTCAAAAAAGTAGGAGGTTCGTATTCGTTTGTATGTTTTTTTTTGTTTTTATTGCCTTATAACTTTCGACTGAGTGACCCGTTTTATATGATTCTGATTTTATTTGAAAGTTGGTGCATCCCGTGCGGAACCATTTGTTCCATTTCTGACAAATTCGGTATTTAACTTTTTATTGGAAAGGATGTACTTCAAGGGTAGTTTGATTAGATTCAGATTAATTCTATTTCGTAAACTGTGTTTCCCTGCGTTGCAAAGAAAGGAACCGTCAGTGGCAGTTCAAAAACCGCCGCACAAACCACGTACTAGTTAGTATTTTACAGAACTTTTTTTTTTGCTTAAAAGAATTTAAATTTTTTAGACGTGTATGACGTGTACACGAGCTCACCTGATCAGCTCGTCTCGCCACTCTCGTCGACGTCTGCGTCACCCGCACGCCACACTTTTCCTGTCCGATGCTTTGGACCTCTATTGTCATTTCTAATACGCACTTGCGTGATCGTTGTCACGTAACCAGCTTTAATTTAATTTGCAAAGGAAGCTAGAAGCGACTTAAAGCACTTAAGTAAATGTTCTCGCAGGACCTCCCACTCTATGCTTATATATCGTATTCGTTGTGAAAATATAACAGTCAAAGCAATATATTCTTCGTATTTTAATGAATTAATGTTGTTTGAAGACGAAGACTGGTGTTCTGTGTGTTTAAATTCATGTCCGAGTGACCTTCCGAGTGGTTGCTGACGGTTCAATTCAAAGGACTAAGTTTTTCCTTTGATTTGCAATTTAGTGGTATTAGTAAGTATAATGCCACGAAATACCATTGACCTTCGCAGCCGTTTCATTACTCACACCGTCGCCGGCGTGCCCCTACCCCCTCAAGCTTTCTCTCGGTACACTTCCTGGAAAATTATACAAAGATGCCAAGAGAATTTAATGGAATTTAAGCGGCTTAGCGCTCCGCAGCGGCTTTAGGTTGCTGCCAGCGCTGTAGGGGCGGTCCGTGAATGAAGTCGCGGCGCTGGCAGCGCACGCGACGCGCGCGCACCAGTCTCCATCCGATCGGGAGTGGAGTTGGACGTGTCGTGTGTCTAGTAAGTGTGTCGCGCCGCTCGTCGGCAGTGCCAGTGCTCACATAAGATGTTTGCGTTCCGCGCAGTGCTTTCAATTTGTGATAAAGTTCAATACAGTGTTTAAGGTGGATTCCGGACTTTACCAGGCCGTGGAGCACGCGCAGCGGCTCGAGCGCTCCCAGGCCATGTATGTCATGAATTTAGGTGAGTCCGCTATCCTTCCACATTCTTCATCTTTTTACACCTATTAATGGAACTAGACGGAACCGGTAACGATGGCTCGACTCTCGTTGCGAACTGATCTCGAAAACTTTATCGCCGCATAGAGGCCTAGTTTTTTGTTTGATAAACCGACGACGGCCTTTCTCTTTCACGATTCCCAAGTGTCCTGACGGGAGAACTTCGGATAACGTATGTTCCATTTCAATTGGTATGTTATTCATAGCGCAATCTGTATGCATGCATATGTATGTTTTTATTACAGTCCACATACAGCGTGTGGGCGTGTGTTTGCGCTATCGCGGTGCTATTTTCGTCCGACGTCTGTGTGTGTGTTCTATACAAACACGTCTCGCCTGTGTGCATGTCGTGTCCGCGTTCGCCGTCTTATCATTTTCTTCACTCGATAGCCGCGAATTACTTGCGCCAACGCCATTCTTTCGAACCGTCACGACTCGTCAGTCGGAGGCTCCCGGGACAGTCATAACTTGCGAGTTGTATTGTTGACGGAACTTTCCATTTACGTTGATAAGTAAGAGGACCGTGGTACGTAATACAACGTGCACGCATCCGAGGAGCCGAGACGTGCACCGGCGCAGAGGCGGCGCTCGCCCACCGGCTCATTGATAAGTGAGGTGCGAGCGGCGTGCGAGACGCTCACCACCAGGGTGAGCACTCGGTGACGTCACGCAAGCAGACGAGCTCGCCCGTGTGCGTACCAGGTGCGCTTTTGTGAATGGCCGGCTCGCTGCGTTTGGAGTATTAACATTGCTTTGAACATCGGCCTCAAGGTTGTGGGTGTCGTGCACCAGCAGCATTCATTGACGTCACGTCACTCGGCACCGACCAGTGGGCCGGCGCGCTCTGCTCTCTGAGCGCCCTAGCTATTATTATGGCTATCGTTTTGGGTTTTACTTATTTCTTGTGTTAGAACCATTTCGGTACCGTCATGAGATCTAGAACTATTTCTTACACAAAGACTCTCCTCAAAGCAGGCGGAATAACGTTAATTATTTTGGAAGTATAAATTAAATTGTTTACAACTTAATCAAAGTGATTACATAAATTTACATGTTCAATGCCAGCAACGAACGCATGTTAATATGTACATACATCTGTGTCTTAATTAAATGTGAAATTGCCGAATCAACTCGCGTGAGAACGTTGTTTTGACTTTGTGTTTCACATTTTTATACGAGCGTTGGATCTGGAAGAATTAGTGGACGAACCTTGGCAGGAGAAGGGAAATATAAAAAATACAGAATTTGCTTATCCTTACATAGTAAAACACAACGTCGCTTCTCACTGTCTGTTTGTCTGTTCGCGATAAACTCAAAAACTACTACACTGATTTTCATGCTGTGCTCACTAATGGATAGAGCGGTTCTCGAGGAAGGATTTAGTTTACAAAGTTACAAGTTTATGAAGTTTTCGTATACATTAGCTACAACTATCTATACCTGTACAAACAAGACGCAGTAGAAAAGAAGATAAACTTAGTAAACTAAACACCTTTTTTTTTGTTAAATTCCACGCGCTCAGCTTGTTTTTAATATTTTGAAAAATATTCTGACACAAGCACTCTTATTGATACGTTTACGTTTTAACACCCCAGCTAGATTCCAGTGCAATTACAAGCCAAACTTTAACCTGCGTGCAGACCAATGAACGATAACGAGCCGTATGAGACGGTTTTTGACGGCTATTGGTATTTGAAGAAACTCGGATTGGGGTGCTTAATGGCAGAACAGTGACCATCGGGGCCGACCGATACTGAGCTGTAGTGAGAAGCCTTAGCTCTGTGTGTAGGTCTATATCGGTCTCGGAGCGCCGCAGCCGCCGGAAGTATCAATTCAAACTTGTCTCAATGTTTCAGCCAGCTTTGTGTTACGAACGATGGAGGTGTTGACGTAATTTGCCGTTCTAATAAACTTACAGTACTCTTTATCGTTTAGGATAACAAGAAGCCTGATAAGAAATCCTACTACATTTATCTACATTTATGAACGTGCACTTGACATGCTGCTACACTCACTTGTGCAGGTATCACTGTATACTATTGTGTGTTTTATTGTAATATTCCACTCGCTCGATCCGAATCTATTGCATTATCGTTTACTTGTTCTTAGGTTCGATGTAGCGGGCCAGTGCTGCTCCACTCTTTTTGTACTTATTTACTAACATTTCATTTATTTCATATCCAAGTACACTTGGATATCTAGTTACCGTTAAGGTTTATTATGTTACATACGAATCAGGCAAACGATAATAAGAACTATGTCAGTAGAACTGACGTTAAACGTTTTTATAACGAAAGTAGTTCTAGGGCGGCCGACCTTACCAGAAGTGACCCGCCCTGGTGGTGGCCGTTACTCGCAACTAGTCTCCGTCGGTCGCTCGGCGTGGAATGCCGTAGGGGGTCGGCAGACGTACCGGCGCCGCCCGGCCGGCCGGAACTGCTAAACGCGATCGCAAACGCCACACTGTGCAGGCTGCTAGCGCCTCTCGAGGTGTGGGATGTGCTGCTCGGTTACATTCGTGGCATTTACATTTAACTTCCCGCGCCCTGCGAGGTTAGCCGCGTGTTATTAAAAGCTGAAAAAAATGTTTCTGCAGTAGTCAAAATTATGACATAACCTACCTGCCAGTGAAAGTTCCGTACAAATCTGTCCAGTCGTTCCAGATTAGCCGGAACAAACAGACAGACACTCCCATTTTATTTATTTGTATAGATTATCGTGTTGACAAAAGCAACGCTGTAAACGTCTTGTTCTTGGTTATAAATTGCGATCACCGGGCATCACTAGGTGTGCTGCAGGACTTGAATCGTTTTTACCAGTTAATACATACCGACATCTTCCTAGTCTCTTGCACGCCGAAGATACCCTCAGAGATATTATTTTTATTAAACACCAAATCGTTTGTGTATTCAATGTACGCACGTAAACAGTTGCCCTTGTTTGGTGAAGTGAAAAAATTACTCTAAAAATTTTACTTGACGCGCCAGTGCCTACGTAAGGACGGTTGTAAAATTTTTGTCACATTTACTAACCAAACTTTTAATAATTTTGAGGTTATACTTTTCTTATTAAGAGACGGAAATAGACAAAGACATTTATTTATTGGCAATCGGAAATCGATACAGATAGTGATAATTACAAAGAAAACAAAACAAAAAAAGCCTTATGTGCACTTTCTTGAAATTGTGTACAGCGCTCCACCTGGCGCCGCAGTTGAACAAGTTAGGATATTATTGCAGAAGCCAAAATATTTTCTATTCATATGTCAATGCGTCGTTCTTGACACATTCCCCCAGTAAGTAGTGCGCGGCCTCTACAACTCCGCGCTCCATTCAGTTTGGTGAGGTTGTCTTCATTATTCTGCTATTGGTGCATTAGGGAAGAATGATAAGATTGAATTTGTACCGACATCTAAGTTAAGACCACGGAGTTTATCAGCACCGCAAGTTTAACATCGCACAAACAACTGTCGCGGCTAGAAATGCTTCACCGATTCCTAGCAATGGCAAAAACCACAATACTTACGCTAACGAAGCTATGACACATGGTATTCGACAAACTGTTGCCGTGTCGTTGAAGCAAAGTAATGGAAACTGCTCTCAAGATGATCTTGATAGTGATCTGTATGGTACTGTGCCACCGGGGGCCTCAGGGTGCCACGGCGGTGCATCGCGCAGTTTGCGCCTGTCGCCGATACTTTTCCGCACTACGTCAGCTAGTGACGCACGCGAGTTTCGCGACCGAAATAAATGTGGCGTCCAGACGAAATGCGGAGATTGTCCGCAGCCTACTGCCCGCCGCGCTTTAAAACGTTATCGCGATTCTTCTAATACCGAATTATACAATGCCCCTCAATTGCTAATACGATAGATTGTTGTCCAAAAGTATAACAAACAATTCTGTTTGTCTGTTAGTGGAGTTGGTCTAGTTATTGTAGTCAGTATTGTATTGTAGCCCTGTAGTCCTGGGCTCGTAGAATGAGGCTGCGGATTCCCTGCATATAGTAGAAGGTGACTCGGGTTCACTGGGCGACAAGGGTGGGGCCTTTGTCATCCGCCGAAGTGGAACCGGGAAGAAGGCGACGTCGGCTGGCCCGTGTCGCTTTGCACTGCGAGGGCATAGGGGCCAGCCGATGCCACCTCCTAGGACGTGGTCTCTGGGAGCACAGTGCAGAGGGGGCTTCGGTGCGTTCTGCTTGAGATCCTGGAGCCCTGTGCCGTGTACCGAGGAAGGGCTACCGGGGGGAAGTGTCCCTTGCTTGTTGAATATTTCCCGCCGTCAACAAAAAAGAAATAATGATTTAATTTAATGCAATCTCTACACGGTCCCAGCCTCAGCGCTATTTATAAACAAAAGTTTCGGATTTTTTTCCGGGTGATTCACATACATTGTTTTATCATAAGAATTATGGAATTGTAATAAACAATAACGTTATTAGAGAGACTGGCTGCTAGTATATCAATCTCTAACATTGTTCACGAAATGATATTGTAGTCTTCTGCATATATGCCGAATGCAGCGACTTGTTTTGTGCCAGATAACACGTTATGATGTTTTTTCATTTTCGTCTATATATATCTGCAAGTACACACAGTCGCCCCCTTTGAGAAGCAATGACTCCTCACGGAGCGCCGAAAAGGGATTACTGCATTGGAACAAATGCGGGACAGTTTGCCGCTGACGTCAAAGCGGTCGCGGTGACAATGTGATTTAATTGCAAACGGGAAACTTGTGAATCGGAACGTGACTCTTTGTGTCAATGGACGTCATTCGCCGTGCCACTGCACTGTTTACCCTAAATATAGTCACCAAGGTACAGTTCGTAATTGATTGGCGATAGAAGTTCATTGACTAGTTGCGCGGTCAATCTTTATGTAAGTGCGAGGAATGAAGTATTACTACTATCAAGGATCCAAGAAGTCTCGTCGAATAAACATTATTATTTAAGTTTTGTACATTAGCATTAGTAGTAATACAATAGTATTAGTACAATGTTACTTCACATTTCCACGTTATTTTCAAACAATTTAGCAAGCGGACGCAATTTTACTACAAGCGAGTTACTTAACCTGTGCTCTGATTGTCTCAAACTCTCGTATGTATATATTTTAGCACAAGTAGATCAGACATAATTATGTCCTTTCATTCAAATTTAAACAAAGAATAATATAACACCAGGTGCGGCTGACTTCATACCAGCAAGTGAATTTATGTTAAACTTTAGAGCGCGGTCTTCGCGCAGCCAGGCTGTGAGTCCCCCCCACCTTCGCAAGCTTGACTCATGATACCTCTGGTCCCAGTTCCCGTGACGACGATTTTTGAAGTAAAACTTCCTTACTCATGCTTGATTTGGGGAGGAAGCTGGTGAATGCATTACAATAAGTGTGATCGGGCGAGACAAAAGGAAGTGGAGAGCCAGATTTAAGTGAGTAAAGATAGAAAGATAGTTACGATTTATTTTTTTTTATATTAAAAGTGGCAAACGAGCATACGGCTCACCTGATCTTAAGTGATCACCGTCGCCCATGAACATCCACAGCACCAGAGGAGCTGTAGGTGCGTTGCCGACCTTTGAGATAGGAATAGGCTCGTTTCTTGAAGGTCCCTAAATCGTAAACGTTCGGAAACACCGCTGGCGGCAGTTGATTCCACAAGTTGCCAGTGCGTGGGAGAAAGTTACGCGAAAAACGTTTATATGTTACTTTAGGGACAATAGTGAGAGAGGTGCGAGTACACATTTTCTTTCTCTCTTTCTCTCGACGTTACGATTTGTATATGTAAGACACAGCGCAGGCCTATTGTCTGTACATACTGTATGGGTTTTGCTATATTAGAGAGGTCTCTTGAACAATCGTGTTTTACTTGTCACGTGGTCCCGTGGTGCACACTCGTTTTTTTCATCATACTGTAAAATACATGAAGTATGATAATAACAATATATTGTGTGAGAGGTTCGATCGGCTAAACCGCACTGCGCGGGTGGCTCCTTCCAGCTACTGATGAATTGTTTTGGATAGAAAGAGATAATGGAACTATTTTTAACAATCCTTTGAGGCTATGACTACCGACGATATACTAGCACTTGTATAATCAAGTGACGGTTATAGCTCCTAGATACATACATAGGAGTGTCAAGTAAGAACAAGAATCCAGAAGTAAATAGATTTATCCTTGTGTTATTGTTAGCACTAAGCGCGCCGCGGTTTTTATGTTTGGCCAATGTTTTTATTTGACTTGTAACAAATCATTGGGCGCTGAAGCTGAAAATTGTGCGGACCGCTTCCGTCTCACAACTTCTAGCGGAAAGGGAAGTTACATTTTTTTCCCGTTCTTTTAAATTTGAAATTGGCCGATTTTATTCAAAGGCAATGTTGTAATTTTTTCTGATTCTTGTGAAAATATTTATTGGACAATAATCAAGATAAAATTGATATATTATTTGTTGCCACGCTAGCTGTCAATACATAAGTGCATATCCGCATACAAGGTAGTATATTCCGAGTACTTTTTACGTTAGACTGACGGTATACGTCTGTCTCAGGAGTACAGTACACAGGAGACAGACGTATACCGTCACTCACTGTTTTCCCCATTTCTATCCTCATTTATAGCTGTCCCAGTCATAACATCCCTTATCACACAGTTTCTTATCCTATCAGAGTCACGGCAGCATACTTGATGCCTACATCTCAGCTAATGCTGAGATGGAGATGCCTTTTTCTACTTTTTTTTACCTTAGGCCCCATAGCCTTCTCAATTAATTTTTGTAAACTCTTACTTAATTTCCACATTTTAATTCAATGGAATGGATAAGGATATAGAATGAATAGGACATTCATTGTATATCCTTATCCGTTTGATCGTCTCTACTAAAAATACAGAGCAAAGATTCAAACTCAATTACACATAGCAGACTACTTGCAACCAATGTTGGCCACAAATCATCACAATATTTGATTGAAACGATTTGACTAAAACATTATGGTATGATTAGAAATTTGTCCGAGTCCTTCCGAGTCTGACCAAATGTATAAATACGAGTACACCGTAACGTTAGCGACGTAAGCTCTCGCCCTGTGTCGCCTTATGGGCCGGGAACTCCCTTGACCTTTAGCGATGCGAGGTGGGCAGCGGCGTACTAAGTCTCGGGTTGACGTCCTGCCTGGAGAGATATTATCCTCCTTAAGATATATGGGGGTTGCTTGTGTGGGAGGGCGCACGGGTGCAGCTAAATGCCGCGCATCTCGTCGTTTGATCTCTGTTTTCAGGAGGAAATTGTCCTTACATTTATAAAAGGTTATTTGGTATTTTTGTAAACTTTTAAATCATTATATACGTTGCTATTTATTTGCACTTGATGCATTATATATACCATGTATATTTTTCAAGGATGAGATAGTTTCCACCGAGTTACGGGCAGACTTTCGTGTGTCGGTTATGAATGGTTATTTTATTTGGTCTGGATCATGCAGCGGCCGGCGATCCACTACTTATAGATAAAAGATCATCGAGTTCAAAATCCAAACCACCAGAAAATCCATAAGCAAAAGCTTGGATGGCGGACATCCGTCCCATGCGAACCCATGACCCGCTGATTAAATGAAAGTGCAAGTGGTCGCGCAGCTGCGCCTCGATTGTCAATCATTTCTATTAAGTAATAGTAATACAAACGCGGCACCTGACGACACCGCTTTGTAATCCAGTCAGGGGCAAAATTGTTACGTTTAAACGTGAGTCATTACAGGCGGTGGAGCGCTCGCCTCTCTCTCACGGACTCACCACCACCTTTTGGAATATTTATTGGAAAGATAAAGCATTGAAGGTCATGACTCAGTGTGCGGCGCACCTTACCTCTTATACGTGCTTATTCGCCCTTCTTTGGTATGTCGACAATCTGGTCATGTTCGTTAACGATACCGCCACCCACATGCCACAGATACATACACTCTTATTATTCTCTTACCTCATTCTTACTCACAACATGCAAACCTTCAAAACATGGAGATATTCTGGTCACAACATTTTAAGTCTCTAACTTTTCCGCCATCACGTGATATTCTGAACATTTTAGGATTCACGGTGCACGTAATTCTCATCGAGCCCATTTAAACCTCGAGCATTACCCGTCACATGGTCCTAACCCTTAATTCCATATATTAGGGTTGCCAACGGTCAAAGTTTTAATTGTTGAAAGACACATCTCGTCATAAGACCTTCTCTCATATATTACGCTGCTGCCCGATATAATTTGACATCATTTCTTTTTTTATAGTCAACAGTAATCAGTGATAATTGTTATTGATATTTTTATTGATTATTGAAATAAGTTGAAATGTCCTAATATAAGGAAAAATATTCGTAGAAAATAATTGTCTGTTATACTTACTATCAAACAGATGATAAGAGGGACGAGATAAGAAGGCAGCGTCAGCGTGACATGTGGAAACCGAAACACGTCGGGTGCGAGTATTCGGTGTTATATCAGTGTGTCGGGCTGGTCGGCGGGACTCCGTATATCATTGTATATCGTACTCCCCATGAAACTCCGCTCATACCAAACTAGTAAACATTGGAACAACTGGTTTAAACAACGACTAGTTTTCTAAAATGAGTAAATTCCATTTTCCATTTTACACCGTCATCTGCTTTCTTAACTTGGTAATCACTTGATGATTGAGGAGGCGGCGGCCAGACACGTATTGGTGCTGTCTGTGACTGCCATTGAGTGTTAGTACGTACTGGTGCACTACCGACATGTCCAAACAGAAATCGTTTGCTTTGTTGTATACGTTTGTTAATGTCGTTAACTATTTGTTGCGGTGTACGCGATGATACTGCACAAAAGAACACCTAAATTACAATAAAACTATGTAGAATTCTATTATATAGAAGTGTAATACCGACGTAGCACGGAATCGATATTTCCGATATATCGTAATGTTTAGGATGACACACACATGTCGATGCACAAAATTTGCGACCTTTTGCATCCATGCATATCGAACAGAGATGGATATCGTAATAAGCGCTATAAAACTAGTTAAGACTTGTGAGTCGATAAGTGAGCGTTTATCTTGTACAGTTACATTTGTAGCAGCAGAGGGCCGCGGGGCGAGTGCGGAGGGGCGGGGGCGGGCGGGCAGGAAGCGCTAATAGCGCAGTGTCAGAGGTGGCCGCGCCGGGCCGGGCCGGATCCGACTAGCAGCTGCCGCCGTGCAGCCGTGTTGCTGGCGACCGCGCGCGACTGCACATTGTTAGCAAGAGTCGCGATAGTAAGCAGTTACGAGGGAGTCCGGCCATTTGTTTACCGGCTGCTCTGAACCTCTCTCGGGGTTTGCCGTGGCAGTACACCCATGTATTCTTATTGATATCATGTTGGTAACAATCTCGAGGAATAGAACGTGCCATTATATATATCTAGGCAACATTATTTTTGTTTTTATTTCTTTGAAAAATTGATTTTTTGTCAAAATATGTCCGGTTTATATCAGAATTACATCATTGTTCTAACTGCAGACAGTGCTGAAATACACAGTTTCATTAGACATTCTCACGTCTCTATCCCGGGAATGGACACACTTCCCCAGCGTGTGGGTCAGCGGTTGACCGCCTTACTTAGCGAAGCCTTTTTTATATCGAAATACACTAATACGACGGCAACAAGGTTATTAGGTTAAGTCTAGCAAACAAAAAACATTTACAGTTATTTGTATTTTTATTGTAATCGCTTGTCTTCGCCAGAATATTATTTAAAATAAATAAATGAGAGGCACTCGCTACGCGACAAATATAAAAAGCGTTGTGTGCAAGCGAAAACGTCACGTATTACACTGGCGCTGACTGTGAAAATGGTGTGCGTACGTTTGTCAGCTGTCGTGCATCTCGGCGCCAATTGATCGGCTTCAATTTGATGCTAATATTTGTCAACGTTACGGATCCAATTGCCGGCAGTCCGTCAGCGTGACGTCACGTGCGTGCTTCGAGGCGCATAAGTACCCAACGAAGAGGAGCGGAGCGGGACGAGGTCGTGTGCTGTTGTCACCAGCCCCGCGTTGTCGTTGTGATGCCGTGTGAGCGTGGTGGTGGGCACGCAATATGTAACGCTCACGGCCCTGTCTCCACACGCAGTGTATTAAATGTGGTGTGTACATTCTCCGCAGCCCGACAACAACGTGTGGATAGGGTTTATCGAAGCGGCGCCTTAATCGCATGTAATCCTGTTCATTGAAATAATCTCTCGCTATTGCGCCAGGCCGGCCGATTATTATCGCTCCATGAAGGTTATTATTGTTTTTATGTGAGGCGATCTTATCGGCCTGATACCTAACACTACACCGACGTAATAATCTATGAGATAATGTGGCTCAATATAAATAAAATGATGAACCATTCTAAAGCGGCGGAGACATCTTCAATCGAAACGTAGCTGTCCCATGAACATGTCAAAGAGCACTCGCATTTATTGCTTATTAATTGTAAAATATGTGCACGTGAAAACAAAACAAATGGTTAACAAGAGGTTGAGTTTGTGAGTAGAGGACTTCTGGGACCTCTGTGTTAGTTAACCTTCCGACAGAACAGATGCAAGCGGCGGTTGTTATAGCAGAACCCCGACAGCGACAAACATTTTTACTAATAACATGAAAATCCCTATTTATTTACATACTTTTAACCGACTTCAAAAACAGAGGAAGTTCACAATTAGTATCATTTAATATGTTCTGGTCTGTCATCATATCCAACCTCGAGCATATTATGGACATATTATCTAGGGTTATGTAGTAAATATGTCCGCAAGATGTGCGCGATTGTTTCATATGTACGTTATATACACGTTTAAATGTACCTTTTTAAGGAGAAATAAAAAGAACTGAGGAGCGAAGAGCTCGGTCGCGGCCGGCGCGGGCTACACTCCCACGACACTCGGGCGTGAGAACAGCCGTTAGTCCAGATCAACAGAGATTACTCAACCACTCGGCTATCGTCTGGTGCTGCTGTGCCCGTGCTCTATTTCGGCGGATGGCTTAACGCCGTTGCACATCTAAATCGGTCCGGTACATTTTTACGGCATCCGAGTCGGAGCGTCGCTCCGTCCGCACGCCGGGCTATTCTGGTTAGTCTATAAACGGTGAGCTCCGGCCCGGTTATAATTAGAGATGGCCAAACGGTTCGCACCTGATTGGACGCCGGCCAGCCGAGCTGCCCGCCCGGCCCTCGCGGCTCCTTCATTCATGTTTCATTGTTCCACGGCAGGGACTACCTGCCGACTTAATGTTTAGCCGAGGAGCCGTCTATCCTCAGTACCGTCGTGCCTTGCGTCCGTCTCACTTAAAGAACGTAATGTATAGTAGTGGCCAGTTTGACGACGTGTACGTTAATGGTGACCACCACCAAACTTCAGTTCTGTCCACGTCGAATAGTTACAAATTTTTCGGTTTTCTCGTGCATCTGCTTGACATGCTTTAACCCGTTGGTTCAGTATACTTTTCTCAGTTTTGTTTATAAATTTCCCATCGGTCAGACAGTGTTCAGTGCATTATTCACACCTACAATAGCTTTAACTGAATACATCTCTATGTTCCTATATTATCCTATTTCTATATATTATCTCCAGGGCGCTGCTCTACTGGTAGTACTTTACACGTTATTGTTTTGCTTTGAATGACGTCGAAGCCAGAATTCTAACACAGGTATTATTTTTCTTACAGGATTGATCCACTAGTTGCGAAAGGACCTTTTCCGTTATTTATTTCTAATATTTGGATATTTATGACATTTTCTTTCTTGATGTCTATTACATATTCATAATGTCTACTACATTCCGCTTCTGTATGTTTTTCGCCTAATTTCTTACTGCGTTCGTTGTGTATATTCTCAAACGTTGCGCGCACATGTACGAGTATTTGCTCTGTTCAGACGTCACGGGCGACGGTGATCTAACATCAGATGGGCGGCGTGCTCCTTTGCCTTTCCTGCAATGAAAACACCTCTTCCGAACTACATCTAATAGTAATGTAAACGACACATGTTGTCGTACTGGTTCGAGTACAGATGCCGCTGGCGACATGCAATCTGGCCCCGGCGGCGCGCTGATGTGGAGACAGCGCCACGCGAAGTAATCACGATATCAGTCTCCTCGCTAGACAAATATTGAATTTGCTAATACAGCGTTCGTTCACGTTTCCGGGACGTGTTGTGATGTAGATAACTTATAATAACATGGAATTATGCTGGAGCCGAGCGCGAAAATACCACGTAACATTCCTTATATTTCATGTTTTCAGACCTGTACACAAATTTTATCTTAATTCTAACAAAACAGCAAGCTTAAGCTTTAGTTATATTCTTGTCGAGACAGTGCACATATTTGGAATAAGCAATTTTTTGCCTATCTTTGAGATGCGTATCTGCAAAAGCATAAGTAACGATTTGTGGAAACAACCTGCATAAAATAAATATATAGTACCTGGAGATGTTACTCCCAATGACAGGATTACAAAGTAAATACGTGTGGCACAAAGAACATCGTGTATGTCGTGTACTAAGCGAGGGCGACTGGAGCAGTTCCCGCTGCGGGCGTTCGGTTCTCACGGGAAAATAAGAACAAAATACTTCCTGGATAAATCTCTAGAAAAAATCAGAGGATAAGCAGACGTCCGCCATATTTTATTTTCTTGACTCCCGCAGCATATAACAGTGACAAAGTCACGCTTTAGATGGATCTTCACGAATGTGGTAACAAGGACGTGACGTGAAAATATTTCTACTCGTGTGTTATGTTTAACCTCCCCGCCTCCCTCTTATGGCTGACAAAATAGCCATGTTTCCGCGGTAGCGATTTTTTGTGACCAATTTACGCTGGTCGGCTAGAGAAACTGATAGCAACAGTTTCACCGGGTTTGAGAGAAGATCACTCGAAGCTCTTAGGTCCCTTAGCCTGAACTTCTATTGAGAGCAACTCGAAGAAAGGTCCCCCGAGAAGCGACCTTGGCTTGGACAGTCACTGTAGATGCGTTAGCATTCCAGTTCGAGGGTTGCTCGAGACAACAACTAGAACTTTAGCTTTACCACGGATAAGTTACAGACATTTTAAAGCTAACTTGGGAAGATGGTAACGATCAATTAATATCTAAGGAAAAGTTTGCTCAGAATCTCTTCCTCCAAAAAATATGTCCAGGCGCCGGAGCGTCTCTCTCACGCTCCCTCCTCTCCCCCCGGCCCCCGCCTACCGCGGCGCACGAGCACAATGTCACCGCGGCGCAGCTGACCGATAGCGCGCCGGAAGGCCGACAACCTCGCACCGGAAGCGATAGCGCCGCGCACACCCGCCCTTTCTTCCACACCACGAGCCGGACCCCTTGCTCCCAGTTACCACATTACACTGAAACGAAACACGAATAACATGTGCAAATGCACTTTTTTCAATCGACTCCAAAAAAGCAGGAGATTCTAAATTCGTCGGTATGTTTATTACCTTATAACTTACTAACGACTGGGTAAACTCATTTTGATAGTCCCATTTATCCCTTTTAAATCGACTCGACGTTTAATTCGATATGAAGTCAGTTTTTGTTGTCGGCTTGTTTGTCTCATAAAATATTTTTCTTTGATTGGTTCCACTAGTTTATTTAGTTTGATATTATTATTTTTATACAATATTTGTATCCTTTTTCTTAAGTTAAACAATAACCGAGTCACAGTTACGTGAAGTCTTCTCTAGACAACGTTACAGCGAATTGAAGCTATTTCGCAACAGGTTTCATCACGTCCGTAAATAACCTCGCCTCGTATGCGGAAATCCTATTCCGTGAGCTTTATTTATAGCGATAGCGTGACACCGTAATAGCGTGACACCGTGACAACGCGTCCTCACCGTACATTGTTACTCGTAGAGTATCTCCGTGGTTGTTGACAAAAATCTAATGGACTGATAAACGACTTTATTTTTTCTGCCTAAGGCAACAATACTTTTTCGGGTGATTAGAGTGGTAATAGACTTGAGCATTCGCTTGTAACGTAGCATCGAGCCGTCGTCGTTGAGACAAGTATAGAGACGAACATTTTCACGATCATTAGCGAACGCTCTATTCGATGCAAATTTACTTACAATTTAATGTCCTCGTGTCTGCGAGTATGCTACTGAGAAAGGTCCCGACTATTTTTCTGTAATGTAACAACATTCGCTAGAATGGTCATTACACGAGAACGCTCAAGTCAGTCAGCACCTTTATGTTTATGTTAACACGTTTATTTTTCCCTATACTATGAAATTCAAATTAAATTATGTTTAATTCATTAACAATTTCGGAATATATTGTCCCTCTCTAAGCATGTAGGCTTCCCTTAGAAAGAATTTGTAGAGAGATATGTGGTCTGTTCACATGAGATGTTATACTCGTATGTGGAGTGAGTGTTCTTGTACATTATGCATTAGCGGCGCCCAGTCTCTACATAGCGCAGATTGTATCCTCGTGCAGATAACACTAATGCTCCGCATCCCTCCCCCGGCCCCGCCGCCCCGCCGCCCCGCGCCTCACCCACTGATAACTCACGACACTGCATCCCTGCACCCTACGTGTTTACCTGTTTTTGTTATTCTCGCTCTATGATGCAAAACTACAGTCTCATCGTGTTGACCGTTTTCCTCACCTATTTTAAACCAATTACGTAACAGTACAGAATTCAATCGCGGCTGTTTGCTTCCGCGGTAACAACTAATCAATATTAACGGTTTTGTGCGCACATAGTTTGAGGTATTCTATGTAATTGGATGTAATATAAGTAAAGATATTAAGCTCTCACGTCCTTTTAATTGTCTTAGTGGGGTAGATAGATATAGCTGTCGCCGTCCGCTTTTGGCTAAGCCACACATTTTGGCAACATTTTTTTTGACATCCTTACACTCCAGAAGTTTGAATACGGTAACCGATTGAAACGAGCCGGCCGGAATGCGCCTCTCGACCGCGCGTTCCCCGCAACCTAATTCTTGTCATATAGTTTGAATTCAAAGAATGCTTCTCAAAATACTAATAACAGGACTACTGACGGTTATAAGCAAACTAAACATTAAGTCTAATAGAAGTCAGATGCATAAAATTGAAACTCTTTAAGATGCGTTTCGAAGTGAATAGTTTGCCAACGTGCCAATCATCAGCGGCTGGATCTCTACACTTGGCACAGGCTCGATGGAAGTGACATGAGTCAGAGCGGGCCGATGCTCGCCCGCGATGTGGGATGCAATTCCACCTTCGATCGTGGAGCCGCGAGTGCGCCCCGTTGGTCGTTGTGCAAGCGACTCGTATTCACTCATATTAGTTTTAACAACGAAGAGTAGCGCGGTGACCCCGTGAGCGCAGTGTGCCGGCTCGGGAAACATTTACGAGTTAACGGTACGTGATAACAGCGAACTGATTGCAGAACTTAGGGTTTTATTAGCATTCGATTACGTTGCGGGAGACGTGGCCGACAGATATGTATTTTTTTTTACTTTATTAGGGACAGCAAACGAACACATTAAGACCTAATCTAAAGAAAATAATATATCAAGTAAAATTATTGTAATACGTATGTAAACAACACGGCGATCAAATAATAATGATATACACTACATATTTTTATTATGTACAAAGAAATTAATTCATTTACTTTTATAATGATCAAAGGATAGAAATAGCACATAGTTACTGGCGAAATGGTCACTGTTCGTTAATGGAGCGCGTTCACCGGCGTTGGCTCTAATAATAATGGGAGAAAATAATTTGTGACGGGTATGTATCACGAATTCGTAGTTGACGAATGCTAGGAACACGAAACTATAAATGATTGATTAGCTCAGTGCAGTAAGGTATTCTGAGAGATGGTGACCGCCATAAGCAGTTGCCCGGTGAGCATTGACCTTCTTATATAATGTTCTATCATATAATATCTAGGTAAGGAAACTGGACACTATTTGATTTTGGAATACGAACTCATATCACGGCGTATAGACATACGCGTGTTGGCCAGAATGGATATGAAATACGCTTCGGTCACTCGACCAAACATCCGATGTAATCTTAAACCCAAACGCGGTTCTTTCAATAATATTAGGTCCTAACATATGACATTGGCGTTTTGTAAGGGAGTAACCTAAAGTAGATTTTTTTCAAAATATAATAAATTTATTTAATCAAGGTATGTACCATTGCTATTTCTGCACTTTCGCTAAGTCACAGGTAGTTCATTGATCGCTTTACTAAAAAAAACATTCCGACGAGAATTAATAAAATCTTTGAAGGCACTTTGGAATGCCCCCCAGAGTTGAATTTTTCCCTTGCAAGAAGTTATCCTTATTTCGAAAAAAATGGTAATCTGTTGGAGCAAGGTCTGGGGAGTACGGTGGATGTCTTAGACATTCCAATTGAAGCTCTTGTAATTTGGTAACTGTCTGTTTTACAGTGTGTGGTCTAGCGTTGTTGTAGCAGCAGCTTTTTCATCATGGTTTGCAATTGCTGACAATACACATCTGCCGTGATAGTCTGGCCAGTCAATTTTCGCTTGGGGCAAGATTTGGCTGGTTCGCCAGCCGCCATGGCTCAACCGTTGCGATGAGCGTTTCCGATTATCGTAAAGATCCACTTTTCATCATAAATTCATTATATTATAATTTCGGTCAACAAGCAAAGTCCCCGTATATCCAATAGTTCCCGTCAATGTACATATTTTCGTTAATGAAATTTCTAGCCCTATTTTGAAATGTTAAACAGTATTGTAATTAAAAACTTTTAAAATGATTCCTAACTTCGTGTCGAAACTTGCCCACTTGGACCGAGTGGGCACATTTTACCGCTTTATAAATCTTGCGCAATAAAAATTCTTGTAGTTGCTTTGGATTCTTATGAAATTTGTGTGAAAAGAATATTTTGCAACGTCCTCAATTTAAATAACGAATGTGTTCTGTCGTCATATTTCACTTTCCGTTTCTTCCTTGACAATGAATTAAGTTGTTTAGAAATAAAGAAACGTTCCCGCTGCCTAGAAGCCAACACAGAGTTCTATAAAACGACTAAACAAAAGGGGCCCAAAAATAGCTCCTTCTGTAACCATCTCCGAGAATAGCCAAGTAGTGGGAAAGTATCGCGCGAGATATTTTTAGCGTGGACACAAGCGTCGTGCTTCAGCCTTTGTTGGTTTGAAATAGCCCCCGGGCCCTCTCCTGACGGACGTGTCGCGGTGATCGATGCACGCTGCGTGAGGACAGGTTGTCCGAACTCCGCTTTTAGATTGATTGTTTGCTAACAGACGCGGTTCTTCACTTTTATGACATCGCCTCGCGTTAACACGTTTCCTTTCTGATTGTAATGAGACTATTTATAGATTCTTTTGTTTAAGCACGCCGCGCGCTATGTTGTTTTGTGTCGTCAGCAGAGCTTGGTAATTATAAACAATTCTCTGTGTGTAATGTGTCTCTATTTACTCCTTTTGTATTATGTACAATTGCTTTGTGATGCCTCTCTCGAGGAGTGTTCTTGTGTGTAGTACTCATATTTCTGATAACATTTGAAATCACATATGATGTGTATTCATCCAGTATTTTATAAAAGGATGCTTCATTGTCATTGGTAACGCGATGCAATTTTTAATAAATGTGTAGAGCCGCCGCAGGTCGCCGGCTCGTATTTTACCGAAAGCCGATGACGCGACACGGCGCACTAGTGAAAGTTTCACTGACGTTACGCAAATATTTTGCAAACTGTTTTAATTATTATGTACTCGCTTATATTTATCGGCGGCTGCGCCCCGCATCGCTGGTACTTTCCTTTCAGAACTGCTCCACGCTCTCGTTTAAAAACGTTCAAATGTTCACGGTAGATATGACATTGTATTATGTTCCAAAAATAAACCCGGTCTATAAATAAGGCAGGATGGAATGCGTCCGTCTGTTTATAGAGCGGGCGCGCGAAGTGGGAGAGGTTTACTAAATGCGTGTCGCGAGGGGAACGGCTGGAACAGGTTTACAAAAAACGAAACACCTCCGACGTAACAAGTGGTAACCTGTCGCAGAAGTGGGTGACGACCCGGTTCTATTATTGTACTGACACAAACGACGGCATTCGTATTAATGTTTCGGTTTGGGATCGTCTTCCGATAACAGCCTTCTTATCTACGTGAGATCACGTACAAGTGATTGCTAGTAATAAATAATAACGCACTTCGAGGAAGTACTTGCAAACAAATACAATACAAACGACCCGTTCCATCACCCGGCTGCGCTATAGTGCGGATAACAACGACCTCATTACAAGCAAAACAAATCTAATTTACTTTAAAAATGCACAAATTGCACACATTTTAGGTGACAACAATTAAAACGCTACTACAGATGTACTTTTATTTCACATTAGTGCTCGTCGTTAAGGTGTTTTTTATACTAAATAGGCTCACGTTTGCCTTACTAGTCTTGTACTTACCTAGTCTTCAATTTCCATAATCCAATGTGTCAATCAACAAACATCTCTGCGATTTTTAGGAGTACGATGACATACATATGTCCAGAGTCCAAGATAAATAAAGTTAAAATGAGTCCTAACAAGTAGTGTAGTATACAGTAAGTACATAGTAAGTAGTATACGAGTATAATAATGTAAATCATTTCCGACAAAACAGTGGTTTCCTTTTATATTGTTTGTAAATTAAACTATCGTAGCGGTTATCATTGTTTACTTGAATTTTTGTAGTTGCAGATAGGAACTGACACATTTGACGTCCCAGTCTTATACTTGTCCTCAGGGTACCGTTCCCTTTTAGAGCTTTCCGAGTCTTTGCAGAAATAAAAATATTCTAATTTTAACACAGAAGAGGGCTGGGTGACAACCACGCTTGGGTTCCTGGGTTAAAAAAAGAACCTCCTCCAATGTTGAAGTCGTTTAAAAAGAAATGCATGTAAATATTGAAAGTTGGTTAAGCCGGCAACTGTAGGGCGATGAAGTGTTGTGTGTGCACAGGACGCGCTCGCCAGTCAATGGCGCTCTCTGCATGGTGCTCTAGTTATAGCCGCCGCGGTATTTATATCTGTGACTCACTCCTGCGCAGCGCGCTTCATCTAGCCATGAATTATGGTGTGCGTCTGATCGGTGGCCTATTTCAGATCCTGCGAACCACGACCACGTACTAAACACGTGATCCGTGTTTCTTTACACCTACTTATTATAAAATCAAATCTATTTAATAAATTGTTGTGGCAGAGAGACACAAATAAGACTTTTATAATAGAAGAGAAAAACGAGCTTGTGGCTCATGTAATGTGAAGCGACCTGCGCCGGCGGTACATCGGTGAATTAAAATAATTCGCTACACGTCCTTGTCTCTCATCACCATCAATAAATGCTCATATTAATTAGTTATTATAGTTATTATAGGTATGTGTCTTTAATATGTGTGTTTGTTTGTTCTGTTATAAAATTGATATGCACACAGTATCACATATTATAATGAGAAAGTCATTGACGATAGCAAACGTAAATGTTACGGCATGAAGCATGTTGTAGCGGTGTGACCGTCTAGGTATTGTCCAATTGGACGTAATGAGGGATCAGTGAGGCTGCACGCGAGTGCACGAGCCCTTTATACACATTCAACTTAATTAAAACATAGATGAAAGCCTTAAAATGAATTAAAAAGCACCTGATCATCACGTCGAACCCAGCGCATCTTAAAGCCGCGGCGTATCAGCCAGAGAAGCTGTAGAAGGTTGCGCCTATCGAGGCATAGCTCGACAGGTAGACCATGTACGAAGCTATTAGATCTGGTCCATGACCTCTCGCTGGCGGTGTCACGCGAGCATTCGATGAAATTCACTAAAATGAACATAATATTATGAAATGTAAAGTTGACGCTTTTTCTTTACAATAAAATGTAGTGAGATGTTGTTGTGTAACGTCGTGCCGCCGGGCGAGCGATTCGTTTACTTGTTACTGCTAATGTAAACTGTAATCGTACCCTTTCGAAATTATTTGCGTGCATTTGTGACCTTTAAACAAGCCGGTTTAAATCACCGAGGCGTTAGATCTGGGTGATTTAAAAACATTTTTGTGCTTGATAATGCAGTATTTTAATGGGAGCCGTAAAAATGACTCTTCAAATAGTATAATAAGATCTCCAGGGCAAGGTTTTCCTGAACAAAGTTTATTTTCACTTTAAGAATCAATTGGTGATATATTTGGAAGGCGAACTCCGCTTCCGACGAACGTAAACAACAAACCACTTGATGTTCAAGCGATTGACAAATGAGTAATATTCCATGTTCCTATCGCGCATTACGTGTCCGGTCGTCGGTTCCAAAAGTTTCTGGCAGCGCCGCGCGCCGGCCGGCCGGACGTGGTGGCGGCTTCGCGGACTCCACGCGTTGCAAACGTGATGCAAATAACCGCGCCCAGTGTGCCACTGTGTCAGCCACGGTTGCCATCATCACACGATCCAGCCGAACTAATCAGTATTAGTGTACCGCACAATCAATAGCCTGGAATTTAATATTAAGTGTATTGATAACGCTAATAGAATCCAAAATCTACCAATACCATTTGGTTTGTTATATCGATTTCAGGATATTAAAAAAAATGAATCATTTCCAATACATAATGCGTATTGGAAATGTTTAAGCCAAAAAAAAAGTTTAGTCAAATAGTTTACGCAGACTTACAATGATGTCCCAAAGAATATCTACAGTTAATTTTAAATGAACTGCATCTATAGATTTCTCTTATTGGACATAAAATGTCTCTGTCTCAATGGATGTAAGCTCATATAAGGAATAATATAAAATCCTATGCACTCGATATTACCGAATGCATTCTTCTATAGAGTACTCGTATCTGACTGTAAGAATTCCGTTAGTTCTTTATATCAATAATACTAAGAATATTACTATTATTAAGAGATATACATTATAATTTCTATCTAGCCTCGATTATTAAGAAACTTCACTGCCTCGCTACTTGTTGGGAAACAGATATTGTATGACATATGGCAGATGGCTGTGGTGCACATTTATAGTGTCACTTGTGGCAGTGGCTCCTGTGGGAATGTAGCAAGCCTGCCTGCGTTGGACTGCTCTACGCCCGTTTGTTTCGCCGACGCTGCGTGGCTACGCGGCCGTAACGCCCCGGCGTCGGACTGCGCGAGTAGGGTGGGCGTACTTGTGGCAGCGTCGTGACGTACGTACCAGCAAGTGCCCAGTGAATGAACTTGACACACTATCTGTTCTCTGCGCTGTAGAGTTTTTGTTCTTTCTTATATCAATGAAGAAGCAACCTAACAGATTTGGAAGAAGGTTTCTCATATATAAACTATAAACGTTATTTGTCTCTTTTTCTTCATTCATACGGATAATATCTTCCTCATTTCTGATTACAATTTCTCTTTCAATCCACACTTTTCTCTTATGACACTGTTTTTAATCCTGTCACTCATTTTACTCGTGTAGTTTCCTTGTCGTATGACTCTCCTCTCATTTACCATCAATACATAATTGATCATTGATTGATCTGATTCCCCATTGTCCTTACTTAATCTTCCATCCCGGCTCAACGTATAACCCTAGTGAACTGACATTGCTCCACATTTTTACATCCTATAAGTAAGATAATATACGCACTATCTTTATATGTGGATTACCAGGTGGTGGACCTACCAGAAAGTGTATTTTCTATTGTTGCGTTCCCTCCTCGACGACAAAAATAGTTGACAGTGATTAATCCAATCTTAATAGTTTATAGTGCCTTCTCTAGACGGTTCATTTGTTTATGTGCGCGCAGAGCATACTCGTGTGCACGTGCATTGTGGAGCGCGTGAAAAAAGGATGGCAATAATTTAGTTCCAAATGCGGCGATTTTTCCGGTGGCGGCTGCTTTAAGACCGGCGAAAATAGCCGGCGCAAGCGGCGTGCCCGACGCTCGGCGCACTGTTTACTGCACGCGGGACGGAAATAGAGGGCCGCTGTGAATCTGGAGCGCCCAGGAGTTCACTTTTATGGACAACTATTTTAAGCAGAACGCGGCCCACGGCGATTTCCTAATGGATGTGGTTGTTTCCTTTACTCTGAAAGTGTGTAATCGAATAAAAGTGCCATGAACATTTTTGTATAGTATAGAACAACAGGATAGATCCGCGGACATAGACTGCTCTAAATGTATTAACACTTACGTCCTGCTCCTCTGAAGCTTCGGGCCAGTAGTGTCGGCTGAAATGGTAGTTAATTACGGGGCATCTACAACACGTGTTTCAACACTAATTCCATGCGCACTTTTAAATGAACACTAAAAAAAATTTCCTTTCTAAACAAAAGTCCAGCACATAAAACAGTTAAATATTTAAAAGAAATACACTATCTATACTCGCACATATCTTTTGCACACACAAGAAATGATTTCTTTTCTGTCACACGCTAGCAAAGCAAGGTTAAATAAATAAACTTATATATGTAATAGAAATGAATACCTTAAGCTGCCCCACTGCCTTGTCTTATTTTAGATCAATATGTTTTGATGTGTTTTTGTTTTAATAATAGATTTTATACATGTTGTTTCACTTACGTCGATTCTCTTGAAATTCGTGGTTTTGGTACAGTCAATTGTTATTATGTAGTGTTAAGCGTCTTTTGTATTCTTTGTACCACATAAATGTTTCTTTCTTTCCTTCTAACACCGCTGTTGGCGCTTTACTAAGTGCCGACTGTGGGTAGTAAACTGAGTAAGTCACTCTGTGGTCGTAATACCAAAAGAAATTTGTCGAGTGCACGGAGATGTCTGCGATGCAGCCTGCCACAGCTAAGTCAGGACTACTTAGCGCATTGCATAAAACTTTGTCTGCTTTTGTCAGCAGCTTTTCCGAACTGTCGCGCCTTTAGGTCTTTCGGGAACAGGTATCTCATGCAGCGCCTGCAATGCTGAGTTTCGTGGCAAAAGCAGGTAGCGTCATTTACTGCTGCTGTGTGGTGCACTGCGCTGTCAGAAAATGTATAATTTAATTTTTATTATTTTACGTGGGCGTTGAGTTTCGCCGCCTCGCCGTCGATGTAATTCTTTGAAGTTATTTTTTGCCTTTAGAACATTTTACTGTTAATAAAGAATTTGATTGAAACGGTATATCTGAAGTTTTGCAGTAAAAACGATAGAATAGGATCCGTGTTATATATTGTTTTTAGTAAAAAAATCATTCCAGGTGCATTTTTTTATTATTTTCTCTAGATCTAGATAAAAAACTCTTTAGAAAAAAACATTCGACCTTGTTTTAATATAAATGTATATACAAAAATTCTTATACAAAACTATTTTAGGTGATTTAATTGAGAGAAGCCGCTCAGGGGGAAAGGTGGTGCTTGTTTCTATTAGTGATTTTGATGCGTTTGAATATGTTATGCTGCTCCTTACTGATTAGTTTGGTTGCAGTTTCGATATCGTCTCACCTCCATTCCACCGCCACTTCAGTTCCGGTTAATTCAGAGCAGTGCTCAAGACTAATAATGTGACGTAATAAATATTGAACGTAGAACTTGTATGTATGTGATATGTCAACAAATAGCTCCGACTACCAGGTGTAGGAACTGGTTAATAATAATGTAGTAGTGACACGACAACCGGCCTGCGGCCACGCCTCTCGCGGACAGAGATACCTTCTAATCTACGTCACAGTTCGCGTACACCATTAATAAGACAATTTGCATTACACTTAAATCATGCCAAAAACCACGAACGATCTTGTACATTAATAAAAAATATTTATTAATGTACAAGATATTATTCATTTCTAAGCTATACATTAGAAACATCTAATTGTCTCATTCCATTGTTTGGAGCGGGGGCTGGAGTCAAGGACTTTAGTCGTCCTCCGCTCCAAGAGAACGCCGCGCTCCTCTCAGGGCCCCGGCTCTACTGAACCAATTGTATACGAATTCATTGGAATTAGTTGCTAGTTTTAGTAGTCTTTTAGTTCTATTGGTGCCACTATGGTTTACCGACGGCGTACCAGTGGAACGCTCCAATCGTTTGTTGTTTTTGTTTGATGGAATGGTAATTGATATGACTGTAATAGATCGGTTGCGTAATATCAAGCAAATGGCAGACTCGGGCCTCTGGCCTTTCAAAGATACCTTGCATCTCTTACAATCTTATAACATGGCGTAAGTGACGTGTTATATGCACCTTATAAGATTAATAGTAATAGATAGTGAGATTAGAAATAAAACTAGGAGAAACAGAAGAAAAACAAAACATCAATAGTTACAAATAAGAGATACAATACAGCTCGCCCATGACGATAGCACACAAAATATTCACCAATCATAAAAGATATGCCCACAACACAACGGAGATACGCAATAATTTATAACACAAAAATTAATCTCAATCGTAAACATCGTATGTACACACATGTTACACCTAACAAAAGAGTAAGAAGTATCGTGGTACTGCAACCGACGACCTGGTGCTGTGGACAACCGGCTGTCGACTGGGACGAACATGCAGTCCGTGCAACTTGTAGTTGTCCACGAACTTTGCTCCGACGCTTATTGACCACATGTTAGCGCCGAAAGGTCTCATGCATTCTCACATATAATGTATGTAATATAAACTATTGCATATAAATATATTATATAAAGGTAATTCTATGTATTTATTGTTCTCGTGTTAGAATCTGTCTATCATATACGAGAGAAAAATAGAGAGTGCAGAGATGAATGATTCTTTGTGGCCTTACTCGTAAATCTATATAGCAGTATCACATCGGTGCTATACGTTTACGTGGAAATGACAGTACAATGCGATTGTTCTCTGACTGTGACTATTGTTTGAGTCACACTGAGTTTGATGAATTCAAAAGGGTATTTAGTCCTCTTAAGACGTGTGTGACGATGACCCCTTATTTCATTAACTCGTGTGAGAATATGATTTAAAATGTATTTCTGTTGTAGCGGCGACTCCATCACGTACCACATTAACTTCACGTCACACGTCTCTCGTGCCGTATTTAAAATATCGTAGAAGAAAGATTTTAAAAAGTAGTTAGATGAAATCAAAAAGTAATGTTTATTTGTTCCCCGAGTGGAACAATAGTACGAGCCACGTTTCCTAACTCGCGTGCGTCTTCTATTTTTAGATTCTCATTATTTGCTTCGTATTATTTCCCCTCTCATTTACTCAACTGCGTAAAGTCTTAATAGCGAGTGGGACGGCTGTGGAGCGCCGGCGGGGCGCGTCCTTCACTTGTCGCGTTTCGCATTCTATTTTTAAACCTGACGTTGCGTGGACGGTGCGGGAGGAGGGGGGAGGGAGGGTTTATATCGTGTGTACATATCCCACGGCCGGCCGCGCTGCGCACTTTCGAACATTTTGCAAGTCTCTGGCTAAAATGAAGGCTAAATGCACGCTTTATGCTCAAGGATTTAAAAATATGTTTCAAATTATAGATATAGGATATGTTATGTGCCTGCAGTGCTGCGGTGATTTCATAACATCATTACGTTCGCGTGGAAAAAATTACGCGCATGTGACGAATGGAAAGTTTTACTTATATCCGTTGTTATAAACAGTGCAGCTCCATACCTCTATTGTATATACCAACCACCCGCAATCGCCGTTGCCTTTGTGCTAAATATATTAGTTCCCACATGTGAAGGGTGGAGAGCTCATCGCTATACACTAAGAATATTTTAGCAAGTGATTTCGTTTGTATGTATAAAATAGAGACGGAATGTGATTGGAACAAACCAAGTGGGATTCGAACTCCTAACCATAATATAGTGAAGTAGTATCGGTTTGATTATCACTGCGGTTAGCTTCTAATAAAAAAAAATACAGGATGTTGGATTGCAGTCAGTAACAGGAACAGCTCGTATAGTTTATATATAGAATAGATATAGTGAAAAAAGATTTTCCTTCGTAATTTTTCGGAAAAGTTATTCTCTCTCAAATAGCTCCATATTAATGGATATGAAATTGTCATTCATTAGCAGTGCCATCGTATTTCGATAAAGATCCGAGTTTTCCCGAAGACAATAATTTCTAACTACATCTGCACTCATTTTACCATTACTGTAGTGAACAGATTCCGGAAGCGCTACGACGTAGACGTAAGCCAGCGCACAAGCGTCGTAGGCTCAGCACTCGTAATTCTCCTGTTGCGTAGGTGGTCTACGGCTCGTAGCCGGCTTCAATCGTGGCTTTACTTACGTGTAAATTCCGAGTTTACAATTTTGTAAAGTATTTCAATTTAATTACGTAATATTTAACAAACAAATTATGTTTACGAGGCCGGCGCACCGCGGGAGGTTTTATCCATAGGTCTTTTAGTGTGACTGTGACATCACGTGGCAGCCGCCTATGTTATACTACAACAAGTAGACCGAAACAGTGCTTCAAACAAAATCTTTTATCATTTTTACTATGTTTTATGATTGCGGTGTGAAGGTAGCGTAGGTAAATTACAATTATTCTAAGCCTTGTGTAATGAGGATGTATTGCGATGAACGTTCTTGTACCCCAGGCCGCAGGAGCATTTTATATATAGTCGCAGCTAAAAATAAACTTAACCGCAACCCTCTCCACTCCCTCCTTTGCACTTGGCACCCCGGCTCGATGTAGGTCACTTTGAAGAGGGCGGCCCGGGGGTTGCGGCCCTGCAGCCAGGCTGCGCCGCGCGTTATTTAATTATTAAAACGAGCAAATAACAAAATGTTATAAATCTATCAATTATTGTTTTGTTTTAAACACTGGCCCAAGATACAGATAACAACCTAGTTCAGGAGGCAGATATGAGAACCTAATATTTTTAGTAAAACATTTTTATTTTATTTTAGAGATGGCGCACGAGGGCCCACCGGGAGGGACGGGCGCGGTGGCCTCCCCGCACGCGCCCTCACCGCCTCACGCGCCGCGTCTGCCGCCCGACACCAGCTTCCACCAGCAGATCATGCAGGTAATTTACAATTCCACTCATACCCATCTCTTTCCTCACAATGATAACTAATTATGTTCCCCGGTAGAGGCACCAGGTAAAGTTTATTTATTTGTTTTTATTTAAAAATGATCAATACCGCAATCCCTTTCATTTCCTTCCATCGTAAACCATTCGGTGTCGTGACATCGTCTCCATCTGCCGTTTAATTAATAGAATAAGCGATATGATGAGTCACCATCCGAAAAAAATTTAATGGCTGATTGATTTTAGTGAATTGAGCAAGCTTTAAGAGCTGTTAATCTGAAGCTCCATTCACAATAACGGCCCGAAAGAGGATCTCTCCTTCCGTTCGTTCACTCGTTCAGGCCATTCGACGCGATGGTTTTAATACGCTTGTGTTAAAAAAATGTATTTCAATTAGGCAAAATACAGTTCGTGTTCGATATCCGCGCGCGGGCCATGTTTACATCCGCTCCGGCTACCCGTGACCTTTCCCCGCGGCGTCCCGCGCTCGACTCCGTCCGGCACATTTTTAAACGCGGGTATTTATAAAATCTCGAGCGCGTTATAAATAAAGTTTATATAAAAAAAAAAACACGCCACGGTCCGTCCGTTTGCATACTACTTATATTTACATGCGTATAACAGGGCCGGGTAAATATAGCCGGGCGTCGGTGCGGCCCCTTGCAGCGTTCATACCGCGGGCCGGGTAAAATGTCTTCCTGCTTCAACTCGCTACGGCTAGACTTAACTGGAACACGAATTGGCGGCCGGCCCTGCTAGAAGAGGCCCGAAAAATATTTAGTAATACTCCCAGATTCCACAAAACCGATCGGTTGTTATCATAAATAAAATAGTTTTTCTGCCAAAAGTCACAAATGTCTCTCACTATTTTATAATCAGAAACTAGAAAAATGTTGCCAAGAAAAGTCTCTACTTTTGTTTATTGTTTATTAAACAATTCAAAACACATGTATGCTATGTACATACCATTATAATACCAACCTAACCATTTGATGTTGTATTTGAGTGAAGTGAAGCTGGCAACCAAACTCTTACGTCATACTATATTCTCTGCATTATGTTTCAATTTGAGCACAGAACACAACACATCAATACAGAGGATATTAGAAAATGTTTGTTGTTTTCTTTCTTTAGAAATAAGACTATCATTAGAATAGTAACCAAAAATCGGCAAAGACGACGTCCAATTGTGAAATATAGTACAAACGGTTTTGTTTCTACGTATAAATAAACGAAATTTAACAGAGAGACAACGATTGCCCGTTTAAACTATACATTTGTTGGAGCCGAGACCCCTAACATAATGAGGATCCGTTGTTTGCTTTGTGGCGAGTTTAATTATATCGTGGACTCAAACGGTGGGCGCCTGCTGCTGGGGATGTAGGAGCTCGCCGAGCAAGCACACGTTGCGACACTGCGGACAGGCCTCTCTACACTGTTCATTTGTTTCGGCGCCTTTATTACTTGTATCCATGTATCTGTAGATAAGTTTTAGTGGCGCGCGGTTTTTGGTTTCCGTGTCCGTGCACGAGGTTTATCAATTGGAAATCGCAATCAATTGCAAAAGGCGCTGGGGCCGACCGCCGGTCCCGTGTTGCTTGTGTAATGTATGTCTACGGTAAGAAATAAGATTGTATACCGGTTGTATACCGTCGTCACGTATACTTAGTGTCGCAACTGGCACCACGTACCGTGCTGGTGAAGAAGCTTCGGTTAGGAGTCGCGGCCGCCGCCGAGGGCCCCGTGTCAACGCGCAGCAGACGCGCGCCCACGCCGCCGGCCGTATCCGCGCGGGCTATTCGCAGCGCCCGCGCATTCCGACGCTCGCCATTTTTTCCCCTCCCAAAATAATGTATACGCCGCCAGAAATACACGGAGACGCCGACACCGATCGAGCTAAGTCCTCCGCTTCCTCCGTTTCCAACGATCTTATCGAATTCTTTTGTTCAACGTACGCGCACCCGTGCACTTGTTAGGTTGATGGGGTACGCGTCCTGTTCGCATTCTAACCTAATACATTCCGCTCCATACTAATGACATACGCATGCGAAGTTCTACACCGGAACGTTGACGTGTGATACACCAAGTGTTGCATTACGGGCCCGCCGCGGCCCTCTAGAGCTGTCATACATGTGTCTCCTCTCCTTGTCAGAGTCAGAGCCCGAGAAAGAACCATATCGCTGAGAGAGCAAAACAAAGCTTAGAGAATAATTTCCTGCTGCAAGTGAGTGGACCATTATCTATTCGTACTGTGTGGTGTGTGGCCGCCGCGCCGACTTGCCTTTAACCGACACCTCGCCCAACTTGTGATTGCAATATGTGCCACTAAGCTACACTTCTCATTACTTCAAATTAACGTCTGGACGTGGACACCAGCAGGATAGAGCATCCTCCATCCCTCTGGATTGGCTGTTATGCTTTTAAAAAAAATCTAATGACTGTGTAAATTAATTTAAATATATTATATGTTTTCTTAGGGATTGTATCCCTCGGGCCTATTTACAATTTAGCTGATCTAAGTTGAGACGATGAACAGTTTAGCTTGGCGATATTCAATCACAAAGTGTCCAAATGTATAGATAACATTCCGGCGATGTCCGCCGCGAGTGTGTCGGTTGAATGTAATGCGCGATGCTGCTTTTGTCCCATCAATATAATTTAACCCTGTGTGCTGTTCCGATTTGATCTTTATAATACACTACACTGCATTCAAATTAACACGCAGAGTTTCCTCTCGTTGTGAAATCATCGACTCGTATCAATATAGATACAGAGGTCATTTTCTAGCAAATAACATACGATTAGTTATCAATATTTTTCGTCATTTATTATTAATAAGTAAGTTAATTTGCGGCAGTGGGTCAAGTCGCTCTATACAGATGACCCGCCGCGATAAACTGGACAGAATTAACTTTAGTAACAGACGTACTTCGTTAGTTTGCTTTCTGTCAATGGCTGACATAATAATGAAAGCTAGCGACCTGCGCGGGCCCGCACCTCCGCACCTCCGCACCTCCGCTCTCCGCGCTACTGTAATATCATATACATTTAAAAGAACGCGGTCCTTGGTGTCGACACAACGAGACTCATCCGCGATACATTTGTAAATATTAATAAAAATCATGTCATTTTTTCAATTATCTAATAATATATGATGTTGTTTTTTAGTACAGGTTTGAAAGTAACCTTACCGACACTGTATGTTACTAAACGTGCACGTACAGTGTGAGCGTACTCTGTTACAGCTGAAGAAGCAGCAGCAGCTGCAGCAGGAAATATTGCTGCAGCACTTCCAGCAGCAACGCCAGCAGCTGGCCGAGCAGCACGAACAGCAGCTCAGGCATCATCTCAAGGTGACCACAAGCTATCTCGTACGTTACTGTTAGACACCTCTTATACATCTCCTGCTGTACCACAATTTAACAATTTACATTAAATTTAGGAAACTTAGAGACATGAGCACAGGTCGCGTTATACGGCGATCAAATGTAGTTCAGTTGTGTGGCCGACATGGGCGAGACATGAGGCTCCGTGGATTCTAACTGTAACATGTCTCGACCGGACTCCACCTGCATGCGAAGTACCTCTCCGACTTCGGCGTCCACAAAATAACCATTCAATATCCGAGCAATTGTTAACATATTAGCAATAAAATTATATTTATTGCTTATTGCAATGCTTTATTTATATGTATACAAAGGAACAGACGGACTCAAAATCAGTAAAGATCGTGCGCTGAGCTGTCGCGCGTATCCTCCGTTCGCAAGCCTTGAATAATATATATAAATAGAGAATTGGAATTAATTCCACCGCAGCTCATTCCTCCCACTGTACCATTGTATTTTTCGATATCGAACCAGGAAAGACGGCGTTTCTATTTAAAGCAATCCATTCGTTGTTATTGTAATTCTGTTTTATACGACGGCACGGTTATTTGCGCAGCTGTAAAGGAGATGGACTTGAAAATACTATTCGGACTTCATTGACTTCATTATAATTAGCTCACGTCGCGTGCGCCGACAGGACTCAGTGTACACGAGAAGTCGCTATGATCTTATAAATTTTAAGATCATAGCGACTACTTATTTAGTCGCCAGAGGTGAAGAAATGGAGATCACTAGGACGAATAGTGATGAACATACACATAAAAATGTCATGAAATTAAAGATTTTTTAAGAATTTTATAATAGTAGATGTCACAGGTCATTTAGCTTATGTATTTAAGTAAAATAAAGATTTTCATATACGTAATACGATGGTCCTGCGCATCAGCCGGCAGATCGGTACATACATAGATACGAGTAGTCCAACGGACCTCAGCTTAATGAACTTAAACAATTAAATTAGCAGCTATTCATAAATGACCCCGTCGCGACCCCAATTAGTCTCATGGGAACAACAGCCGTGTCACCGAAGTTTGTGTCAGCGGGACATCTCGCCTGCCACAAAAACAATCCTAATCTAATTTGGTTGTTGTCTAGCATTTTCGCTAATGGTGCAAATAGAAGTTAGCAACCGCGACTTATGAACTGGTGCAGTTATAGCGTAACCAAACACAATACACAATCGGTAGATATCGTGCGCCATCACGACTCTGATTCAGAGCGAAAATATTCGCAGAGAACATTCGAAAGGCGCAGTATACGTGGAGAGAGTCCAACAGCTATGATACACCAGTGCGAGTGACGCACCCCCCGGGAACGCGCTCCCTCGCGCTGAGGTCACCGCGCCCGTGTCGCGGGTGTCAGTGCGCGTGTTACCAAACTAACGGCGTGCACGTGCACGTGCTAGGCGGTCCCCCGAAACCTCTCAGCAGCCGCATTCACGCCACATTCTTATTTACAGAGTGCCCTTTAAAATGCAAATCATAAAATTGTAGTGTTTTTTTAAATCAAAATGACCTCATTGTACTACGTGCTTGTAAATATATATACGGTATTTATTCATCATAATATTTTTTACAATTTTTGTCTGTCTGTCTGACTGATTGTCTGACTGTTTGCTTTCCGGATAAACTCTAGAACCAGTAATAATTCCTACTCATATACACTAGCTGCGCCCCGTGACGTAATGCCGATTTGACTATTTATTAACAATTTTCTAAAATAAAGGTAGCCTAACTTAGTCCTTACTACATCAGCTATCTGCCATTGAAAGCTGAAAATTGCTGGACCTATTTTTACGGATCTTTCAAGTTAGGCGACTTTTAGAAAATTGTTAATAAATATCAAATCGGGGTGACGTCACGGGGCGCAGCTAGTATAATGAGTAAGATTTATTACTCTATCATAATTTGAAGCGTTATTGACGCTTAATGGTTTAGTATACGATCTGCGAATCATAAGGTCGTAGGTTCGAATCCACCATTCGACTTGAACCATTTCTACCACAGGTTTAAGCTTAGTTGGAATAGTTAATAAGAATGTTAGTAACATTTCTGAAAAAAAATAAACATAGCTTTCTTTTTAAAAAAATAATAATTTCATAGTTCTGATGTTGATGACCCATAAAAATAATAAAATAAAGAGAAGAAGTGATCAGAAATATTATTAAGCTCATTTCAATGGTTTCAAATTTGCGTCACGAAATTGGGCGAAACATCCGTCCATTCCGGCGTCTGCCGCGCAGTGGCGGCTCACACTGCCGCGGGTTCGATTTACAGCATAAGTATATTAAAGCGATTCAATGAGCGGACATTAACGTGCAGCTGTGGGAGCAGCAGAAGGCGATGGAGGAGGCGGCGCTGCGGGAGGCTCGCGAGGCTCGGGAGGCGCGGGAGGCTCGCGAGCGGCACGAGCGCGTCGAGCTGCTGCGCAAGAAGGACAAGCACGAGCACAGCGCTAACGCCTCCACGCAGGTCAAGCAGAAGCTGCAGGTGAGTACAGTGTGTGAGTACACTAGTACTCAGTCAGTACACACGAGCTAGCTTAAACGTAAGGCAATAAAAGCACAACAAGATAACCTATGGTAATAATAATAAATATGTTTCTTCATTGCAGGAGTTCCTAAAGAAAAAAGCCGCTGCGAATGCAAACGGAACAGTGCCCGGCTCCCCGTACAGGAACTGGTGAGGCTGTTTAATGTAATATATATTACATCAACATCACATACAACTGTAGCGAAGGGAATTTCTACAGGAGTAATCAACGCCACAGATATTTATCGATTAATATTTAAGTCGTTGTACAATTTAAAACAAAAACTTTTAACAATAATAATGCTATTATATAAACAATTTTTAATTTGTTTCTAATGAACAGTGTTGTAGGGTCCACCTGATGTGTCACTTTATTACAATAACCGTATGTAAGTATTATTTATTGTTAGGGGTATAGTGAAATCGTCGTCAGGGGAGTCTATCACGTCCACCGGGGCGACGGCGACCGCTCACCCGTACAGGTTGGCAGCACCCCCCTCGTTGGCGCTGAACGCGGCGCCGCCCCAGCCCTCGCCCGCCGACTTCCCTCTGCGGAAGACTGGTGAGTACACCGCGACAGGAGTGCGGCCCACTGCAGCCGCCTGGTCACCGCCGCACTGTCTGATGCTTAAACATGAATATGTTTGAATGTTAATTTGTTGTTTTTGTGTGTTTGTGCTGTAGTTAAGTTTGACTGAACTAACAAATATATAGGATTTGTCCGACGACAGATTACACTTTGGTGTTGTAAAATAAAAATACGTAGTCATTTATAATGTATCTATGTAATGTGCACATATAACGTAATAGAACGTTGATGTGCTGTCCGCCAGCTGCACGCCGACGTACACGACAAGCGTTGCTTCTAACTGCTGCTTTCTGCAAATTTGCAAGATACGAAGTACACAAAACGAAGTTTGTGTTGCTTCGAGATAAATGTATGACTTTAAGTCGTTGTTGATCGGAATTTCGTTAATGAAGGAAGAGATCAGAATATTATCCACAGAAACGTAACTTGACAACACTATATATTCGTTTTCGGTGCTTACAAAAATACGTCACGAAATTTGGCTAACAAATGCGATAATATAGCAAAATTTAATTTTAGTATAATGGAAACTAAATACAGATTATTTATTTCTTTGTATTGGAGTAAATACAATGCCTTTGAGCTCTGTAGAGCTTAAACATTAGAATTGAAGAGTTGTTAGAGTACGCGGGCAACAAGTTTCATTAGTATTTGTATGACAGAAGTTCACAAAACAATATTTTATCCAAACTTTAAAACACTAACATGTATACACTAAATTGTGTGTTGAACGTAACATGTGAGAGTGTGTGCCCATCACACCTCGCGCAGTTTGTGGGTAGGCAGTATAACCGCATGCGCGTGCACTAACAGCGTCGGAGCCCAACATGCTGAAGGTACGCCTGAAGGCGCGTGTCATCGAGCGCCGCGCCTCGCCTCTCGCACGTCGCCCTCTCAAGGCCAGGGTGAAGCACCGCAGTGAGTACACCGCCCTCCTTACCTTCCGTTAGCTTTCTGTAAAGTTGTGTTCATTACTGGTTCTAATATAGAGACGTGTCCATCTCCTTTGCCACGTGTCACTTGGACTGGCCCACGAGTGGGATCCTCCGTTCGATAGTTTCTTTTCGTTGTTGAAGATTGGGAAACCAAATAAATAAAGCATCGGCATATAATAAATAAAATATAAGCTTGAGAAGCTACCTCACTGAAAAATAAGTACAAACAACTGTCTGTAAGTCTGTATTATATTGGAAATGTTGAACGCTTACACATTAGAGTATTACTGCTGCTATCCTCTGTTCAGAGGCGATAGGTTAGTGTACTATGCTGTTCAGTAGTAATATATTCGTTTTTCCATTCGGCAGACTGCGATGGAAGCTCGCCGCGCAACTCTCCGCCGGGCGCCACGGCACCCATCCGGGAGGAGGAGGAGGCCTGCTCCCGCACCGCCGAACTGCTGTTCTCCTCGCCCTCGCTGCCCAACATCTCTCTGGGCCGGCCGCACGCGCACTCGCACGTGGCGCCCGTCGCTCCGGTTCGTGCACTGGACGCTCCTCTCTCGCCGGTCGGTATTTTAGAGACAAACATATTGTCATAGTCGGTGTAATCGGTCGCAGGTGCCGGTGGCTCTCCCACCGGTTTCCGAGGCGGAGGCGTACTGTCCCTCCGGCGTGGCCGGCGCGAGCGGCGTCGGCTTGGGCGTGGGGGTCGGCGCGCGCCTGGTCAAACGGCCGCTGGGGCGCACGCACTCCGCGCCTCTGCCGCTGGGCGACCCGGCGCTCCAACCGCCCAGCGCCCACCACTATCTAAGAGATCAGATACGGAAGACTGTGAGTATTCTCATAATACACTTCGCTAATACTCAAACCGTCAGTTTTATGCTGCGCTCGTCTTCTGACATTGTACAACATTGCGGCAGGTGCTGACGCGAGCGCACGACGCGGCGGCGGCACAGCTGCGCGAGGAGGAGGGCGAGGTGATCGACCTGACGGCCCGGCGCGCGCCGCCCGTCACCAGCTCGCCCTCGGCGCCGCACGTGGGCATGGCGGTGGGCGGTCCCGGCGGGGTGGAGCCGGCGCCGCTGGCGCGCGCGCTCAGCTCGCCGCTGGTGGGTGCGCGCGCGCCCGCCACCGGCCTCGCCTACGACGCGCTCATGCTCAAACATGGGTAACTTGCTCCGCTGTGATTATATTTTGTTTATTCTCGTTTTGGTTGCTTCTTGTGACGTTTCGTAACATTGATTTGACATAATTATGTGTTGGTTTTGATTAAATTTAGTAAAGTTAAATACAATAGTCGCGTTATGTACGAGGCTTGTTTCGGTTCGAGCGCCGAGTATTAAAACATGTCTATTGAACTCTTACAAAGCAACCGTCAACTCTAATTGTTTGTATTAACACATTAACAACGCATTGGACGTCAGTTAGCTCGTGACTGTTTCGTGTAATTTTATTAAATATAATTTGTAATGGTTGATTGATTGATCATCAAGCGTTGCAACCACAAAAAGACCTTCATTAACAACTCTTCAATGTAATTCTTGTTACCCGGCGACATGTACTATTGCTATGTAGGATTCTGCTCGAGCGTTTTTAAACACCATTTGGGACTATAAGTACATTAGGCGAGTTTCATATAATAATATGTCATATAGTGTTCATATTGAACTGTTCAGCTCGCTCTTGTGCTGTACGAGGTGCGGATTAGGACCAATTCACTTTAATCTACGGAAGTTATTATTGAATTTTCGCATCGTATTTTCCTTCCTTAAATAATGGTCCATTGACGTGACAGGTGTTCGTGTGGGGCGCACGCTCCGACGCACCCGGAGCACGGCGGGCGGCTGCAGTCCGTGTGGGCGCGCCTGTGCGAGACCGGGCTCGCCGCGCGCACGGAGCGCACCAGGCCGCGGAAGGCCACGTTTGAAGAGCTCCAGGTAACACAATGCTGTGCCAAGTGTTTTTTTCTATCGTATAAAAGTACTTGCATAATAATATTTAATTCAGTACTGTTAGTAGTTTTTTTATGTAATAAAGGCCATTCGATTCTACAGTGATTATCAGAGCCGTCTGTAGACTTTGTCCTAAGTTTAATTTCTTGCCATCATTTAGCCCATGTCGCTCCCCCGACTTGGTGGTCTGGGACGTTAAAATTCTCCATTGCATTCTTCTCCCACAGTATTTTTCTATTTTTATTTTACTTTAATTTTTTAGGAAGTTTATTGTTAGTAGTTGTGGTGATTAATGTGGTTCGATGGTATTATGTTAAGTCGGTGCACACGGAGGCTCACGCGGCGGCGTTCGGCGGGCGTGGGCGGGAGGCGCGCGCGCTGCGGCTGGTGCGACTGGCGTGCGGCGGGCTCGGCGTGGACGCGGACACGGCCTGGAGCGACGTGCACACGCCGCCCGCCGCGCGCCTCGCCGCCGGCGCCGTGCTCGACCTCGCGCTGCGCACCGCGCGCGGCGACCTGCGCAACGGGTACCTAACCCGAGCTATTTCATCTCTCAATTATACACCAACAACTACAATTGACTATATCATTATGGCTACAGACACCTGTCCTGGGATCGAGCAAAATGAAACCTGATTACTATTATTCTAGTTATGCGTTGGGACAGCCGGCGTCATTGTTCACGTATGAATGAAATTAAAATGAACTTTACCTCGATTGTCCCCAGGTTCGCGGTGGTGCGACCTCCCGGTCATCACGCAGAACCTAATCAAGCGATGGGCTTCTGCTTCTTTAATTCTGTCGCCGTGGCCGCTAAGATATTGCACACGAGGCTCGGTCTGCAGAGGATACTGATAGTCGACTGGGTTAGTTTTAATTAAATGAGTAGAATATTCCTTCAATTTTTTAGTTCAAAATACAGTTTCTATTTAAATGTATATAAATATAAACAAGTCGACATTTGCATTTCAGGACGTTCATCACGGCAACGGCACGCAGCAGATTTTCTACGAGGATCCCCACGTATTGTATATGAGCCTGCACCGGCACGACGACGGCAACTTCTTCCCGGGCACGGGCGCCGCCACCGAGTGCGGCGCGGGCGCGGGCCTGGGCTACACCGTCAACGTTGCCTGGCCCGGCGCACCGCCGATCGCGGACGCGGAGTACCTGGCCGCCTTCCGCTCCATTATCATGCCCATTGCCAAGGTACTCGCCACATTTCCTCCCATGTACAAAATGTTCGGCATAATTGAAAGATGTTTCTATATACATTTCGTTTACTTTGACACAATTGTATAAGCGGACTTACGGCCTTGTTTGTATGTACGCAATGGCGTCAGTGGGCTATTGTAACTGTATTGTCACGTACTCGTGTGTCGTGCGCAGGAGTACAACCCGGAGCTGGTGCTGGTGTCGTGCGGGTTCGACGCGGCGGCCGGGCACCCCGCGCCGCTGGGCGGCTACAGCGTGTCGGCCGCCTGCTTCGCGCACATGACGCGCGACCTCATGCAGCTCGCCAACGGCAAGGTCTCTTCACACCGCACATTATTGTTACAGTATTATTGTGTCTTGTCTCTACCACTACACATCCTCCCACTGATTCAGTTAGTAACGTTATAACGATAGCAGAATAGCTGCTATATTTCCGAGCCGATTAATTTACTTCAAACGAAATCAGTGACGAATTAAACATCAAACGCTACGCAGATGCTCTGTTTTATATAACGAAGTTCTAACGCTTATATTGTATTTTCCTTCCGTATTAATAACTATTTAAATGTTAACTTATTAATGGACAGTTTGAAATGACTTTATTTGTAGTTTGAATGACGTCACCGCCCGGAAGGTTTATATGTAACATCGACATAAAGTAGACGAAAATGTTAGAAGTTGCACAGTGAGGAGCAATCACCCTTTTGCAAAATATCTGTTATAGTATGGGCTATATATATGATACCAGATCTTTAATTTCCGTTAAAACCAAAAAAACCGCGATAAAATTTGTAAAATGGGTATTAATTCTTTGTGTAACACGCGCACGTAAACGTTAATCTATCGCGCAAATAAACGCTTATCTTAGGGTTAAAAATTAATGTCAACATTACCACGCAAAAACTTGTATAAAATCCTTGAACCCAGAACTCGTGCTGCATATATTGTTTTGTACATGGTCATGTGTACATGTACAGGTGGTGCTATCGTTGGAGGGCGGATACGACCTGGCGGCCATGTGTGACTGCGCACAAGAGTGTGTGCGCGCGCTGCTTGGCGAACGGCTCGCGGAGCCCCCGCTGCACGAGCTGGCGCGTGCGCCCGCGCCCCACGCGCACGCCGCCCTGCGCGCCGCCATTGCGGCGCAGGCGCCGCACTGGCCCGAAGTGAGTCCAACGATTTACGAATCGTCCTTATGTCGTTTTACATGACTCAGACGGTCTCCTTAATGGAGTCAGCTAGCAGTCAGTAAACAAAGTTTAACTCGGCAGGTGAAGCGTTACAGTGCGCTAGCGGGTATTTCCGCGCTGGAAGCCGCGCCCGCCGTGATGGCCGCGCGCCTGGGCCGCCTGCAGAGCGAGCGCGACGCCGCCGACACAGCCGCCGCCATGGCCACGCTGTCCGTGCACCCGCCGCCCGGCGCGCCCGTCTGCCTCAGGTAGCACGTCTCTAGCCCGCTGCCGAGTCTTCAAGTTCACGTCCAACCCTAATGTCATTGGTTCAGCTTTAAAACTTATCGACGGCCCCCGTCGTAACGAATCAGACCTACGGACTGAAGGACTTACGTGTGAGGAGAACCCGCCGTAAACCTAAAATGTAAAGGACCAAATATATATTGACGAAATCGATCGTGGACACCCACAGCACGACCACCCCACAAATTAAATGACTGAAGGCACAGATCGAGGAAATTCGACCGCAGAATTTAGGTAGGGTTCATCGGTATGTCAATTCAAGTAGATTCCCACTTGTGGTGTGTCTCTGGTGTTCAACGGGGATTTATTTTAGAAAAAATTACGTGTTCACTCTAGTCCTTCACCAAGCCGCATATTTGACTTATACCATATCTTATACACTATCACGTTTTTTTCATAATTCTGAACTCGAAATTTAAAAAAACATACAAAGGGTTGACCAATGAATCGGCTGCAAAATTGTATGAAAACTTATTGCTCGACCTAACATTTATATTTAGCTAGGGACCGACGAAACTTGAAACACTAGGTGGGCCGACTCAGAACAACTCCGGTCGCGTAACTCAATATTTTACTGCAGCAGGTCGACGGAGAGCTCCCGCTCCGGGTCCGAGGAGCCCATGGAGCAGGACGAGGGCAAGTGAGCGCACACACATTCCGCCGCGCCCCAGCCCCCGCGTGCGGCGCGTGGCAACACGCACCGGCACGTGGCAGCACGTGGCAACACGTGACAACATGTGGCGACTCGCCGCATCGCCCACCCGCCTGCCTACTGGAACTAATTCTCAAGGAATTGACTAGGGCAGAGCGTACCGTATGTGTAGGTGGTGAAATTAAGACAAATCTTAATTTGAAAGCTTTAAAATGTAGTAGAATGTTAAGTGTACAAAATATATTGATATTATTATACATTTGGATATGCTTTTAAGTATATTTAAGTATCATTGCGGATACGTAGATTGTCATTGTGGTACCTCGTGAGAGCAGCCGTGGCGCTCCGGCTCGGCCGCGCACGGCGTCTGCTGCGCTCGGGCTCCGCCGCGACCGTCCAATGTTCGAGCCCCGATCCTATCCATTGGACTCCTCGCGCCGAGCCGACCGCTTTCTAATATACCAAAGATCGTCGTCGTCGCGCGCCTGTGTCTCGTCTTGTTATAATAAATTATATAAATTTGTTGTTGTATATTACAATTTGTCTGTTGTTGGCGCCGAGTGTCCATGCGCTGAGCGAATGTTTTAGAGTATTAATAAACATGTCTTAGATGACTAATATATGAAATGTTCAATGTGATATGCGTCCCCCGCCGGTCCTCCTTCTCTTCGTCGGCGGAGACGCGGCCGCATCTTTTTAGATAAATATATGTAGATAAACGAATGTTCTTTGAGTACTGTGGACTTTGGAGTTGCCGAGCACAACGTGTTACTACAGACCACTTGCTGTCAAACTTAGTTGCCCTTCAGAGAGGGTCATTTCTACGAATTATCTATTTATTAGACGCAGTGACGTCCTTTCTTTTTGATTGTCTAAATGTCAGGGGCTTCGTCATCCATCGTTGTTATGTGTCCTATTGTTAGATGCTGCGAGGTCCTTCGCAAGTAATATTACCCGAATGTTAAGCGCTTCGTCGACCGTGACTTAATTGTCCATAAAAATTTTGAGAAAAGACTTTGGATTCAAGTGAAAATAAATTTGAAAATCGCCCCGCGAAAACAGTATTGGTAAGCTTGTATATGGTGTTTCTTTGATGGAGTTGTGTTCTGCGCCAGACCCGTCTGTATGTCTGGATACGTATTCTGCTTGATGCCTGCTAGTGCTCGGGCTTATCTATTTTTGTATCACGGCCATTCACACGTGAGTCGCCGGCGGGGGTAGGAGCTGAGTCAAGGGGCGCCTGCCGGTGTCCTACCGCGTACTTTGAGGGATACGATCCTTGTACGATAAACAGAGTTAAAAAATGTTGTGTCTTTGAGAAATTTTATTGTTAAATTGGAATACAGATGAAATGATTATTTAATAAATGTATATATATTATATATATATATATTTGGAAATATAACAGCATTTTTTTAAAGCTTTTATTTTTTTACCCTAATTCCTACGACTCTTACAAGGTCCTTCTACAATACATGTAGTGAGTAAGCTACGGATCGCCTTTAAATACCAGAAAAAACAGTTTGTAGTTCTTGAGAGAAGAGAGAAAAATCAAAAGTCGACCAAAGGGATAGAATACAGGATTGAAGTCAGATTAAAGCCTTGGTTCCTTTGCTATGACAAAATGATATCACTTTATAAGCGGCAGTGCTATCGACCTTGGTCTGTCGCATTGAGATACTGGATATAAAATATAGAGCCAACGCAAAGTCGGATCAGTTCGATTTACGTTTTACACGAACCTAACGCAACTCTCTCATAATTAGTATTCTCTGACTATCTACCTGTGTCAGTCATGGAGTTTATTTTATTCTTTTTACTCACAAACTGTACAATATTATTACAGCAATCTTTTAACTTTTGTAAAAAAAGTACTTTCACGCCGTATTGAATTGTGTTAATAATACATGGAAGACTATTTTGTTCTAACATGCTAAATGCTCGTGTTGTGCAAACAAGTTAATTTATGTTTTAAATATTGATTTCTGCAATGAAATCCGCTTATAGAACTTTTTCTATTCACATTACATATACCGAAATATATATGTAGGTTTTTCTAAAACACTATAAATAAAATCTATTTAGTCTGTGCACTAAATGTTGGAACTCTCATCGTAGCATCATCTCATTATATACTCTATACTCTTTTTTTTGCTTTTCGCAAATAAGTCAATATAGTGTTTTATAATCTGATTGAGGCTATATTTGTATTATAACGCCTTATTTTAACTCATAACAAAGGTATAGATGAGTATATAATTTAACCTTGCTATTTGAGATTAATGTTTACGAAGTTGTGACTTTATTGTTTGAAATAACGTTAAGTTTTAATGTAAAGAATTACTACAAGAAATGTCATTGGAACTGGATTGTTATCCTTTGGGTATCTGGTTGTGTAAGCTGAAAAAGTTGAATACTATTTATTATTCAAATTAAATATGTAATAGAGAAACCTTTGTTTTGCAACAACCTTTCAAACTAGTGTTTGCTAGAGGTAAGTGACGTGCAATCTTTTATGCAATATTTTGGTTCTTAATAGGGAAAACAAGTAGGTAATCGTTATTTTTTAACAAAATTATATGAAAACCAATACAACATCTAACAATAACTGCCCCACTACAATTGTCGGATTTTGACGGATGTCTGACAATCAGTGAACCCATAAACATTTATCTTAGCCCAATATTTCTGCTGCTTACTCCTCCTAAAATCTTTTAACACTATTATCATATTTTCTCTAGCCAATGATCTCTTGCAGTAATCATAGTCCGTCATTTTTGCTTCCTCCAAATCCCTACCTATTTTTCTGTCTACAAATCATTGTTGTTTAATTAAATTTGTTGTTCAGTATTTTTTGTTCAAAGCTTACATTTTATAATAGACATTTATTTGAATGTAAACCTTACAGACACATGCAATTTATACTAAGCTGACTCATTTCTAGAATGCCACTCATTTAGGTACTTAAAACACTTAACATCACTAAAGGCTGTTGACCAGAGGGCATTCCGCCTTTCTTAATTAAAAATACTGCTGAATCTATCAGTATACATATACTCTGTGTTGAAATGATCTAAAATGAAAAATTCAATTTAAATTTTTTAAAAGTTAGATAATTGGCCATAATAAATTTGATTGTACAGAACCAATCAATAATGAATACTTTCGTTTTCGTTTCATGTTCCCAGTAGTTCCCATGTATTCCTTGTATAAAATAAAGTGTGTGTAGTCCAATAGTAAAGATTTATTGTGGACATTGTTTTTATGTGGACGACGGTGTTGTTTACATGTTTCTAATGGTTTTTACTTGATGTGTTATTTTCTTTACATAAAGTCTCAGTATGTATTTGTTTTTTGTTCCTAATAAAATAAAAGTGTACTTTTCAGTGATGAGTTACAGTGTCAAAAATAATTGTTAATTTCTTCATTACAATTTCCCATTTATTTTTCTTTATTGTTTGTGTTTTTTGATTTTCTTTTTAAAATAGCAGAATTTAAGTAAATTGAGTTACCACATACAAGTATAAATTGTGAGTGTTGTTATATTGTAAGCAGTCTTTACAATAAATAATGTAATGTTAATTGTGTAGGCTATGGTGATATGTCGTCAGTTCACTGTGTGGTGGTGTGGGAGTGGCAGTGTAATGGGCAATGGCTGCCACACTCTCCTGGAGTTGCACGCACTTTGGAGCGTGCACATGCAAAGAAGCTGACAAGAGTTGTGCTGGCTGATGCAGATCCAGCACTCAAGGGTCACTATGTGAACCTCTTGACATTGACTCAGTGCTCTGACGCGACAGGTATGTTAAGCTGCACCTGTTTTGGTATAATTGATTTGGTTATTAGTAGTAAATATTTTGTGACATTATTGTACAATGTGTCGCACAGAGGGTGTGCCGGGCATGGGCGCGGAGTGCGCGGTGCGGCGCGCGTGCTACAGCGTGCAGTCGCCGGGCGGGCGCGGTGCGCGCTGGGAGTGGGCGCGGGTGGCCGACTCCTCGCGTGCATCGCGACTGCGTTACGAGCCACTCCCCATGCAGGTGACACTTCGATGAGATTAGATGACATCCTTCGGCTTTTTTTGTTACTATCAGCTACTTATTTTAGTACTGTCTCGATCTACTACTGTCTAAGATCGTTTCACCACCAGGCCTGACAATGGCGTCTTGTGTTCCGTTGGTCCCGATGTGGTCTTCATACATAACTTGGTCCCTTCTCTGTTAGTGGTTTTCTAGTTAGATTTCATTATTCCGAATCATTCGTGCTCAGATTAAGGGAAAATGGGCCCTTAATATGAATAACATTTGAAGTGTTTTATTTTCAATTCGACAGATTCAGTGTCGACTAGAAGAAGCATGGTCACATGGCTCGGAGACAGTAACGTTCGACGGATGGGTGGCCTCGTTGTCGCGCATGACCGCCCGCGCCGCTGCACCGCACGCGGCTCCCGCTCTCCGCCTGCTGAGACGCGCTACCCAGCCTCCTTACCCGCTCACACCGCACGGTGCGTGGGGCCCGTTCTCTCTTGCACTCGTATAATCGCCCGGAATTAACTGTTCACATTAGGCCCTCCGTCGTCACCTTTTGATTTACAAAGGATAGAATGTTCGCGAAGATTGCGTCTAAAGTGGAGGCGTTGCACAAGATTTTTTATTCTACGTCACAGGCGTGTCCAGCAGCTAAAAGATTTTCGGACTGTTTTAGAGGAAAACCTAACGTATATGAGGAAATCAGAAATTACCACAAGTTAGCCTCACATTCAGTTCGTAGTGCAACATGTTTGTCTAAGAACTCCCATTTCCTCATTTCAGCTCGCCGGCCGCGTATACCTCAACAGCACACCGGCTCGAGCGTGCAGTCGGTCCAGTCTATGCAGTCTATCAACTCGGTGCCGTCAGCGACTTCGATGAATCTGGTGCAGAGCTCGGCAGGCGTCCAGCAGACGCGGGCGGCTCAGTGTGCGCAGCCGCAGGTGGGCGGGCGTGACGCCCGGACTGACGCCCGCAGCGTCTCCCCTCGTGACAGGAAACCAGGCCTGGCGCGGCAGATACTTCATAATCTCAATATATTCAGTAAGTGCTCTATGTACTACATGTGTCAATGTCATTTTATATATGATTTATAAAATTTTCAAACATTCAAAATTAATATGATTATGAAGCTACTTCAGCGAAGAAAATACCCTGTTCGATAAATGAGCAGCATTTGTCTGCGGCAGAGTGTCGCAGTGCCGCTCGTACGACTCTTGTTTTGTCTCAAAGAGTCGACAGCAATGTTAGGTAGATAGATATTGGTCACGATTTCCTTGTTTACTCATATCAAGTAACACTGGAACTGCTTCTTACAATTTGGAAGTAATTGTTTATTAGAATGTGTGTACGCTCAAAACAGCTTTGTCCAAGTATGCTGCTATTTTTAGCAGCTATATTGTTAGCTATCATCAGATATATAAAGGATAACATTAAAATTGATAATGGTAAAAAATAAGAGAGTTAAAACTCTCCTCGACCTTGAAAGAAATAAGATCATGCTCAACGCAAATGTGAGACTGCAGCCGATTGCAGTACAAGGCACTATTCTAGAAGTTGTTCAGGAATATGTCTGTATCGGGCAAATTCAGCATGTAGATCGAACCAATTACACGGGAAAGAAGTCAACATAAGGATACGACTGGGCTGGCCATCTCTGAGAATACTACAAGTCTTCTCATCCTCAATTCCACAATAGTATACTAAATAAATAATACTAATGACCAGGGTCTTCAATCAGTGCTTCATAATATATGGAGCCGAAATGTGGACACTCACGGCTCGGCTGTGGACTCACAACGGCTGCTCCACAGGCTAAAAGTAGCTCAACGAGCTATGGAAAGGGCTATGCTCGGTATCTCTCTGAAGATTGGATCCGGAACGAGGTGATCTGACAGAGAAATTAGTTAATCGACTTAGCCCACCGAATTAGCAAATTGACACCGAATTAGCAAATTGAAGCGGTAATGAGCCCGCAATATCAGTTGTAGAATGGTTAATCTTTGGACGAAACGAGTTCTTGAGTGGAGACCGCGGAGAGGCAAACGTGGAGTGGGACGCCCTAAGACTAGGTGGAGCGACGATTTTGGCAGGACGACTGGCTCAGTGGCATGGTATTGGAGAGGTCTATGTCCAGCAGTGGACTGTTGCAGACTAATGATGAAAAGGCTCATCTCTGCCACTCGCAACTGTTTTTGCGTTTTATCCTTAGTCATAAATTGAATATCAGACATAGTAAGTGTGGTAAAGTGAAGTGAGAGCCGTGAACAGGTCACAACAATAAGCCCCCGGCGACGGATTCGAGCGCGGAGGAGTCGCGCGACGAGTGCGGCAGTACGCGCTCCGGCCGCCGGCACAGCGTCGACACCGTCTCCACCTACCTCAGCCACGAGAGCAAGGACAGTCTGCAGGTAAGGCACACATATTGTACTCCCACTCAGTGACGCAATCATCCATTATTACAACGATATAATAAACAAAAACGTCAATGTAGCATCTGAAATGACAATTCATAAATATTAATATTAATAATTGGACCATTGAACTGGCTCCCACTCTAATAAATTCCAACAGAAACTATAAATTAGGTGAATTGCAATCGTTGATGTGTACATCAAATATATTAAGATAAGAGTTGCAGAGCAGTCGCGTCAGCTGTGTGTGAGATGTGACTCGAGATTGGTTTGATAAGATTACGTCCTAACGCAACGTTTTACGAACTTTGTTATCAATATATAAAGTTGTTTTTAGAATCAAGTGAGATATCGTCACTAAATAAAATTTGGGAGTTAGTCCTTTTTTTGTTAACAAGGAGGAAATCTTCAAAAAAGATACCCCGCCTTCTGGGTTGAAGGCGGCGATTATGTGGGGTTTTTACCCACTAAAACCTCCCCGGTGGCCCTTCCTCGGTGCATGGTGAGGGGCTCCAGGATCTCCAGTGGAACGCACCGGAGCGCCTCTGCACTGTGCTCACGACAGGCAGGGGATACCGTAGTCTTATTCTTGAGAGCCCGGAACTACAGGGCTGAAGGAGTTAATCCTGGCTCTCTTGCACTATTAGGCGTAACAAAATATTTTACATTTATTTTTGTATCTGTAGAATTTTTTCTATTTCTGTAACGAAACAGAAAAAAATCACAATCAAGTTCCGAAAGCCATTTTATAATTACCTAGTTATTATTACACACCAGTATTATGCTTGGCCAAGATTATGATTTAATAGTTTTGTGAATATGTGGCGGCTTGGGATCAATTGGCCGGCAGAAAGTTTTGTCAACTCAAAAGAACGATAAATTATTTCACACCAGCGCTGTCAAAAATTTGTAGTTTATTTGTCATTGTTGTGGATATTAACTCTCTTATTGGTCAGATTGACGTCCAGCGTATGCAATGTTTGTAAATAGTGGTCTTGTTTAACAGCAGGCGGCGGTGGGTGAGCTGCTCAACTGCAGCACGGGCAGCGACGACGTGTTCGAGGCCCCGCGCCCGCAGCTACTCGGCGGCCTCTCCATCTCCGACGATGGCGCTCATGGTCAGATTCCTTGTTGTTATAATACGTAACTTTATCTAAGAATTGATAATAATCAGCTCCAAGGCCTTGGAACTGGTGAACATGGCGGTATCTTAAGCAGTTAAATGGAATAAAACGATTAATTTACACCCGGAATGGGAAGGAGTCATCTTGATAACGGTTAAGGACAGAACGATGTAATGTATGATATGGAGGGAATAAAATGTAGCCTTTTGCCTTGTCACAGCTATTCAAAGATTATTAAAATAAAACAAATATATAACTGTCTGTGAAACAACTAAAGAAAGATGTCACCTGCTTTCAGAAGAGGTGGAGGCCAGCGAGTGCGACTGCGAAGAGTTCGCGGGGGCCGCGGCGGGGCGCGGGGGCTGGGCGGCGCGCGCGCACGCAGAGGTTGTCATGCTGTATATTGTTTCGAAACTTATGTGGAAATTCAACGCCGCATCGAATACGAATTGATTTTTTCCTTTTCCTTTGTTCCTTGTTGTTTATTTCATTGCCAAGAAGTAAGAAAATCCTATATTTTATTTTATTCTACCGAGACTAGCTCTAAAGTATCGTTATTCAGGCAACTGTTTATTGTACTTTCACTTTCTATAAGTTTGTAATATGTTGATACATTAGCAAGAAGCGGCATACTTGGAGTGTGGAGTGTGCGGCGCGTGTGGGCAGGTGTACGAGGCGGGTGGCGGTGGTGGTGGGGGCGCGGAGGGCGAGCAGCCGCGCGGCAGCATGGCGTGGTGCAAGCAGCCCGCCGCGCTGCCCGCTCACCCGCACGCCGCCTCCATACTGGTCACGTACACGTGCGTACTCCAACACGGCATCACCTTACTTTAATCATGATCAATTCAGGCGTTCTCGAGTTATCGGAGGACATATCAGACATACAGACATATCGGAGACAAAAATAGAGCAATCAAGACAAGTGAGCCATTAAACAAATTTTAACACAAAATTAATAATTAGAAAGAGCTTACATATTTATATAGTGTAGTATAGTTTAAGTAATTTGGTACAAAGATTGCTTTTATTGCTAAACGATCTAGACGACGTACTATGCAATTTAGGAATAATGTTTAGCAACAGTACTGGCACGAGTTTAACTGTTCTGTTACATAGCACAAGGATGATAATGCTCGGACATTATCGATTCATGAACATGAATTTTACATTGGAAATGATGGCAGGTTCCAGTCGGGACGGCAGGGGGCGCGGCACCCGGCGCCCGGCGCGCCGTACTACGCGGTTGGCTTCCCGCGACACTCGCTGCTGCCGGACACTCCGCTAGGCCGCCAGGTTACTCACGCTCTTTACTTAAAATTACACGCCGCTGAACTTCCGATATCATATTCTTGCTAGCCACTGTGAAAATAATTTTCACATAGTTTGAGATTATCATACACAGCCGGGACCGGGCCGAGACGACACACACCAAGCTGCTGGTGCTGGAATGTCCCCAAGTCAGTACGTGCGTGTACTGCCGTGTCACGTTCTCCAAACAGCCAAAACCATACCGTTTCAGGTGCTAGCCCTGCTGCGCGCGGCGTGGGAGCGCCGCCGGTTATTCACGGTGGCGGCGTCGCGCACCACGGGCCGCGAGCACGTGGTGGCGTGGCGCGTACTGCCGCCTCCCTCTGCGCCCCACCACTACGCGAACGGCGACGACGAGCTGCACGCGTCGGTGCGTCGCCTGGAGCGACTGCTTCGCGACTGCCCCGCCCCGCCGCCCCGCGGCGTCACACCGCGCATTCCCCCCGTGCCGCCCGCACCAACTGACCACGGCGCGCCCCCAGCTCCTCCGCCAAGGTGTAGATAACCTTTTCCAGCTGCCGTTTTACGACTTCCGAAGAGACAGCACTGCCGCTGATTATGATATAATGAACTCACGAAGCGTACTTCACAGAAGAACCTCACACAGGGAGAAAAGACGTCGCTACCCCTTCACCACCGGCACCTGGTGGATTGTACAAAATACTATTGCTGTCCTGTGACGGGTGAAGAGTAACGAACGAAAACTATCATTACTTTTCACATCCATAAGTCGCGAGTCGTTGGACTTTCAATATGACAGAGCGTCTGTTTCCCCACTCCCCGGACTGGATACACATGGATGGGCCGTATGTGGCGCTGTTGAAGTGCAGGCGGCGGAACCATTTAAACTTTGTCCAGTTCTTATCGTGCTTCCATTACACGTGCAATAAACGTGGCCGTTTTAAATGATGGTTGTATCCTCAATGATAACATTCCATTCTATTGTTATTTGCAAACTATTTTGTTATATTTTTTTCTAATTGTATTTTAATAATTAATACGTGCCTTAGTCGACTCTGCGCTTGGAACTGCCGTCCAGGACACAAGTTCCGCTGTCTCCCTGCTGTGACTGTGACAGGTTATTGTTAATTTACAAGCATGTCTATATTTCTACACTAATTTATTTGATATATTACTAATTTGATATACTTATACGGTATATTTAGCCAAGTCTTCCGAGAAGTTGTTTTCCCATATTTTTGTACAAATCGCAGGTAGTCTTCCGAAATGGTTTCTGCACTGTTCTACACCAGCAACGGAACTCTAAAATTCAGCGGAATTATGTCGCGTAATACGACTAGGTTAAGGAAGAAATTAGCCGACTGCTTTATGGAAAAGAGACCACCGAGCCGTCTGAAGCAACTATAAGAGTAAGCCGTATTGTGCCGTGACGAATGCTCACACTTCTATTCTTTTCTCTCTCTGTGTAGCTGTACTAGTTGTATTCACACTGCACTTGAGCACTGTTGAGGTCGGCGCGGCCGCCGGGCCCCCCGCCACGGTGACTGTCGTCTGAAACTTATTGTACTTGTTATTTAAATTGAAATTTTAACATTTAAAATATTGATAAATACATTTATAGATGTTATATATTTCATCTTGCCAGTAGTGCCTTTTCTGTATTTTCTAAATATATCTACAACAAATACTAGGTATAGCTAATTATTATTGTTAAGTGACGTGCACCGTGTCCTCCATTTTGTTTTCTAAACATTAAACGTGTAGCAACTGTATATATACATATATATTGTGTAATGTACGTTGCAGTGGAATTAGTGAAATTCGAAACTTTAACGTGTTTACAGAACGGGGTGAGTTGAATAAATATATTATACGCAAGGAGAACAATAAAATAGAAAATTTATATTGTTAATATTATGTTACGTAATTTCTAAATTATATTTTTAAATATACTCACAATCAATATGTTGTCATTTGCTTTACGAACGAGTCTGATGCCACGTGGTGGCTGCTCCTGGGAAGCGAAGACACCGCTCTTCACTTCAAGCCCTGCTAGAGAGTTACGTTACTGCCGCCCTCGACGGTGGCGACAGTGTCAGAGAACATGGTCTGTTTCCCGGACTATTTAAATCATATACAATTCTCCGGTGGACCTTCGCTTTTCCGTCACCTGCGCATCCTTGACTTCCTTCCGTCTGGGCTCTCCCACTGATACTCCACTAGGGGCTGGTCAATTATTATAAAACAACTAGATCTGTTACTGCTTGTCTAGTTGGTGGACGTATACGATATGCAACATGGACGAATGAAGCGTGTCTTTGACACTCCTTCAAAAATGATAGACTAATGTGTACACGAATTAAAATAATTTACAATGTTGATAATCCTTAGACAAGAGAACAAAGATATCGAATGACAAATGTTTACCGAAACACAAGCACAAGCAAATATTTTACACTAATATTTATAGCAAATGCGAGGGTGTCGCTCCGGCTCTCAATGTCGGAGGCGTAGAGTTGATATTAGATACCGCGGGCGCATTCTCTTCGTTAAACAGTGGTTCCAATTATAGTTTCTATTTGGTATATAACCTAACGCAACTGGTTCATGATGCAAGTACAAAAGTACCTCTGGTGACGAGCTCGTGTTCATGATGGCCTTCGACCGTGCCGCCAATATCTTCACGCAGAAACAGATCCACCATATCCTAAAGCAGTCGCTCGGCGAGCAAAGTTGGCAGGTGATAGCATGCCACCAGCGCCCGCCACCACGGGCTTGGCGGGCTTCCTGGGCGACCACTTCCGAGTGGCCATACACGCTAAAGTTAACGGCTCTGTTGAGAAGATACGGCTATTTGTGAAGAGCATGCCGGCCTGTAACCAGATCAAGGCAGACTTCATAAACAAAACTGTTATTTTAAGAGGAGATGTTGGCGTTGCAGCTGGCCGAGGAGTTGCGTGGAGCTGAAGGTTTGTATCTTGTTGTTGACTTTCTCTCTAAGCGACTTGCGTGATACTGAATGTTTCGACGTCACGGAGAGACGTTATAACTAAAATCCAGTGCCAGGAAAGTTAGTGGATATGGTACTCAGGCGCGTATAGTGCCAGTGTCAGCAGAGTGTCCGTCAACAAACACAGCATTCTAAATGTAATTTCCAAATGATCCAACTTAGATCTGGACATTAGTTAAAGAGAACAATAATAAATGGTATTAACATATGTTCTCTGTTGTACTTTATAATAATAATGGATTATTTGCGACAAATTCGATATTTTTTTATGTATTTCTAGGACCAAACCCTTGGTGTGGACGAGCTTATCTTTGTAATGATAATATCCTTGTGATGCCCGACCTGGCGGTGGAAGGCTACCGGACGCTGCAGAACTACGAAACTCTGGACCTGAACCACTCGCTGCTGGCGACAGCGTCGCTGGCGCGCTTCCACGCCGCCTTTGCCAACTACGTCACCGAGAGAACATCGAGTCATGCAATACCCTATCATTTTCTTGAAGAGCACGGGGATGTAATGACGGAACCTACTTTCTGCGATTCTCCATGGGTGAAGGCGGCCGCTAAACTTTCTTTTAACTTTCTGAGGGCGTTCTCTGACAAGTTGGAACAATACCCGTGCGACCTGGAGCATTCCCTGCAGCAGCGTTACATAGAAGCCTGCACCACTCTTACAGAACACGAGGGAACCTTGAACGTGATGCTACATAAAGATCTGTGGATAAATAACATAATGTTCAGGTACGACGGGGACGTGCCCGCGAACGCTCTGCTGATCGACTTCCAGTGCCTGCGCTACGGCCCGCCGGCGTTCGATCTCATGATCTTTCTATATCTCACAACCGTTCAGATTTCAGGGGAGCGATACGAAGGAGAAATCTTTCGTCATTACTTCGCCGTCTTCTGGGAGACGTTGGACGAGGCAACGAAGAGTAGATTGAAAGATTTAAACTATGATTTTAAAACGTTTGTGGATTGGTGCGAGAAAAGTAGGATGTTCAGCTTATTTGAAGCTCTAGGCATATTCCCGTATGTTTTGATGGATCCGGAGGTCGCTCAGAAGACCTTCGACGACCCCGAGACTTTTATGAAGTACTGTGACGAGGACCGGAGCGAGCCAGTGCTGGCGTACGCCCGCCTCTCCAAGGTCTACATGCAGAGGCAGCTGGAAGTTAACGAGGAGTTCGTCGAGCGATATATTTTAAAATCACCATGATTCACTTCAAGGTTCACCAGGAATTGATTGTTGATATAATGAGCTATAAGGCTATGAAAATATTTCGACAGATTATAATAATGTGGTCAAAGTAAAATAAAGTAAAAATGTTTTTCAGCTAAAATGAATGTAACTGTAAGTTATTACAAGTAAATAGTTCAATAGCCCGTCTGCACGCGCGGTGACATTGCAGCACTGTGTAATATGATGGTAGCTGCGGCTCCGTGCTGCTTCGCGTCCGTTAACACACGGACCGGTGTGTTAGGTTGTAGTGTTCTCAAACCACTTGATAGGAGTTTTAATCTTTCTCTTCTACTTCCTCTCCCGCCGAATTTCTATCACCGTTCTTATCTACCTTGTCTGTTTTGTTTAGTCAATTTGTTTGTCGAAGTCCAGTCGCTCTACGCCTACCTTACACTAAGTCACAGGGCCTGCATCTGTTCACCAGGAATCATATTTGTGTAATTAACAAACATTTGTCTTCCGACCCGGGCGTCTTTTTTTAGTTTCATATCTTTTGATTTACGCTATGTGGGATCATGTGTATTTTTATGGGGTACAAACTACTGGTTGGCCACAGTCCCACCTGGTATTAAGTGGTGATATAGTCGAAGATGGTACGCGCTAGTTTAGCAAGTGCCTATTCACTCTACTGTTGAAGGCTTCCACGTCGGAAAGACGACATCAACTTGTACCATCCACGTATTATATACTCCCCATGGTCTCCTAGTGAAGTAATCATTTAATAAGCTAAGTATTCAACGTAATGGGTCGGACAAAACAAATTAATGCGTTTACACATCGTATACAATTTAAATATAAGCCGATATTGTAGAAATGATTTGACTTGACTGAACCAGAGTTAGGAAACCGAACTTTGTTCTGGAGGTAGATATAATGACGGTAGTTGGTCGTTGACGTCAGCTGGGGCGCCATCGGTGTTACGTGTGCGCTGCTCAAGGCAGGTCGGGCGGCAGCTCTGCCCGCTCCTTATAGGGCTCCGGCACCATATGGTCGATTTATTGCATCACTGACCTGCAGCGATGTACTCTTAGATCATTACTGCCGCTGACATAATGGCTCTCCAATAAAGCCCTTACTACTAATGTATATTACATATTCAATAAATTATTATTGAGTTGAAATATTAAGATATGTGTATGGCTGTGGCAGTTTGAGATTATCATACACAGCCGGGACCGGGCCGAGACGACACACACCAAGCTGCTGGTGCTGGAATGTCCCCAAGTCAGTACGTGCGTGTACTGCCGTGTCACGTTCTCCAAACAGCCAAAACCATACCGTTTCAGGTGCTAGCCCTGCTGCGCGCGGCGTGGGAGCGCCGCCGGTTATTCACAGTGGCGGCGTCGCGCACCGCGGGCCGCGAGCACGTGGTGGCGTGGCGCGTACTGCCGCCTCCCTCTGCGCCCCACCACTACGCGAACGGCGACGACGAGCTGCACGCGTCGGTGCGTCGCCTGGAGCGACTGCTTCGCGACTGCCCCGCCCCGCCGCCCCGCGGCGTCACACCGCGCATTCCCCCCGTGCCGCCCGCACCAACTGACCACGGCGCGCCCCCAGCTCCTCCGCCAAGGTGTAGATAACCTTTTCCAGCTGCCGTTTTACGACTTCCGAAGAGACAGCACTGCCGCTGATTATGATATAATGAACTCACGAAGCGTACTTCACAGAAGAACCTCACACAGCGAGAAAAGACGTCGCTCCTCCTTCACCACCGGAACCTGGTGGATTGTACAAAATACTAGTGCTGTCCTGTGACGGGTGAAGAGTAACGAACGAAAACTATCATTACTTTTCACCTCCATAAGTCGCGAGTCGTTGGACTCCTTTCAATATGACAGAGCGTCTGTTTCCCCACTCCCCGGACTGGATACACATGGATGGGCCATATGTGGCGCTGTTGAAGTGCAGGCGGCGGAACTATTTAAACTTTGTCCAGTTCTTATCGTGCTTCCATTAAACGTGCAATAAACGTGGCCGTTTTAAATGATGGTTGTATCCTCAATGATAACATTCCATTCTATTGTTATTTGCAAACTATTTTGTTATATTTTTTCTAATTGTATTTTAATAATTAATATGTGCCTTAGTCGACTCTGCGCTTGGAACTGCCGTCCAGGACACAAGTTTCGCTGTCTCCCTGCTGTGACTGTGACAGGTTATTGTTAATTTACAAGCATGTCTATATTTCTACACTAATTTATTTGATATATTACTAATTTGATATACTTATACGGTATATTTAGCCAAGTCTTCCGAGAAGTTGTTTTCCCATATTTTTGTACAAATCGCGCAGGTAGTCTTCCGAAATGGTTTCTGCACTGTTCTACGCCAGCAACGGAACTCTAAAATTCAGCGGAATTATGTCGCGTAATACGACTAGGTTAAGGAAGAAATTAGCCGACTGCTTTATGGAAAAGAGACCACCGAACTATAAGAGTAAGCCGTAACTCGAGCTGCCTGTATTGTGCCGTGACGAATGCTCACACTTCTATTCTTTTCTCTCTCTGTGTAGCTGTACTAGTTGTATTCACACTGCACTTGAGCACTGTTGAGGTCGGCGCGGCCGCGCGGGCCCCCCGCCGCGGTGACTGTCGTCTGAAACTTATTGTACTTGTTATTTAAATTGAAATTTTAACATTTAAAATATTGATAAATACATTTATAGATGTTATATATTTCATCTTGCCAGTAGTGCCTTTTCTGTATTTTCTAAATATATCTACAACAAATACTAGGTATAGCTAATTATTATTGTTAAGTGACGTGCACCGTGTCCTCCATTTTGTTTTCTAAACATTAAACGTGTAGCAACTGTATATATACATATATATTGTGTAATGTACGTTGCAGTGGAATTAGTGAAATTCGAAACTTTAACGTGTTTACAGAACGGGGTGAGTTGAATAAATATATTATACGCAAGGAGAACAATAAAATAGAAAATTTATATTGTTAATATTATGTTACGTAATTTCTAAATGATATTTTTAAATATACTCACAATCAATATGTTGTCATTTGCTTTACGAACAAGTCTGATGCCACGTGGTGGCTGCTCCTGGGAAGCGAAGACACCGCTCTTCACTTCAAGCCCCGCTAGAGAGTTACGTTACTGCCGCCCTCGACGGTGGCGACAGTGTCAGAGAACATGGTCTGTTTCCCGGACTATTTAAATCATATACAATTCTCCGGTCATCTGGACCTTCGCTTTTCCGTCACCTGCGCATCCTTGACTTCATAGGAGTGAAAAAATCCTTCCGTCTGGGCTCTCCCACTGATACTCCACTAGGGGCTGGTCAATTATTATAAATAACTAGATCTGTTACTACTTCTCTAGTTGGTGGACATATACGATATGCAACATGGACGAATGAAGCGTGTCTTTGACACTCCTTCAAAAATGATAGACTAATGTGTACACGAATTAAAATAATTTACAATGTTGATAATCCTTAGACAAGAGAACAAAGATATCGAATGACAAATGTTTACCGAAACACAAGCACAAGCAAATATTTTACACTAATATTTATAGCAAATGCGAGGGTGTCGCTCCGGCTCTCAATGTCGGAGGCGTAGAGTTGATATTAGATACCGCGGGCGCATTCTCTTCGTTAAACAGTGGTTCCAATTATAGTTTCTATTTGGTATATAACCTAACGCAACTGGTTCATGATGCAAGTACAAAAGTACCTCTGGTGACGAGCTCGTGTTCATGATGGCCTTCGACCGTGCCGCCAATATCTTCACGCAGAAACAGATCCACCATATCCTAAAGCAGTCGCTCGGCGAGCAAAGTTGGCAGGTGATAGCATGCCACCAGCGCCCCGCCACCACGGGCTTGGCGGGCTTCCTGGGCGACCACTTCCGAGTGGCCATACACGCTAAAGTTAACGGCTCCGTTGAGAAGATACGGCTGTTTGTGAAGAGCATGCCGGCCTGTAACCAAATCAAGGCAGACTTCATAAACAAAAACTGTTATTTTAAGAGGGAGATGTTGGCGTTGCAGCTGGCCGAGGAGTTGCGTGGAGCTGAAGGTTTGTATCTTGTTGTTGACTTTCTCTCTAAGCGACTTGCGTGATACTGAATGTTTCGACGTCACGGAGAGACGTTATAACTAAAATCCAGTGCCAGGAAAGTTAGTGGATATGGTACTCAGGCGCGTATAGTGCCAGTGTCAGCAGAGTGTCCGTCAACAAACACAGCATTCTAAATGTAATTTCCAAATGATCCAACTTAGATCTGGACATTAGTTAAGAGAACAATAATAAATGGTATTAACATATGTTCTCTGTTGTACTTTATAATAATAATGGATTATTTGCGACAAATTCGATATTTTTTTATGTATTTCTAGGACCAAACCCTTGGTGTGGACGAGCTTATCTTTGTAATGATAATATCCTTGTGATGCCCGACCTGGCGGTGGAAGGCTACCGGACGCTGCAGAACTACGAAACTCTGGACCTGAACCACTCGCTGCTGGCGACAGCGTCGCTGGCGCGCTTCCACGCCGCCTTTGCCAACTACGTCACCGAGAGAACATCGAGTCATGCAATACCCTATCATTTTCTTGAAGAGCACGGGGATGTAATGACGGAACCTACTTTCTGCGATTCTCCATGGGTGAAGGCGGCCGCTAAACTTTCTTTTAACTTTCTGAGGGCGTTCTCTGACAAGTTGGAACAATACCCGTGCGACCTGGAGCATTCCCTGCAGCAGCGTTACATAGAAGCCTGCACCACTCTTACAGAACACGAGGGAACCTTGAACGTGATGCTACATAAAGATCTGTGGATAAATAACATAATGTTCAGGTACGACGGGGACGTGCCCGCGAACGCTCTGCTGATCGACTTCCAGTGCCTGCGCTACGGCCCGCCGGCGTTCGATCTCATGATCTTTCTATATCTCACAACCGTTCGGAATTTCAGGGAGCGATACGAAGGAGAAATCTTTCGTCATTACTTCGCCGTCTTCTGGGAGACGTTGGACGAGGCAACGAAGAGTAGATTGAAAGATTTAAACTATGATTTTAAAACGTTTGTGGATTGGTGCGAGAAAAGTAGGATGTTCAGCTTATTTGAAGCTCTAGGCATATTCCCGTATGTTTTGATGGATCCGGAGGTCGCTCAGAAGACCTTCGACGACCCCGAGACTTTTATGAAGTACTGTGACGAGGACCGGAGCGAGCCAGTGCTGGCGTACGCCCGCCTCTCCAAGGTCTACATGCAGAGGCAGCTGGAAGTTAACGAGGAGTTCGTCGAGCGATATATTTTAAAATCACCATGATTCACTTCAAGGTTCACCAGGAATTGATTGTTGATATAATGAGCTATAAGGCTATGAAAATATTTCGACAGATTATAATAATGTGGTCAAAGTAAAATAAAGTAAAAATGTTTTTCAGCTAAAATGAATGTAACTGTAAGTTATTACAAGTAAATAGTTCAATAGCCCGTCTGCACGCGCGGTGACATTGCAGCACTGTGTAATATGATGGCAGCTGCGGCTCCGTGCTGCTTCGCGTCCGTTAACACACGGACCGGTGTGTTAGGTTGTAGTGTTCTCAAACCACTTGATAGGAGTTTTAATATTTCTCTTCTACTTCCTCTCCCGTCGAATTTCTATCACCGTTCTTATCTACCTTGTCTGTTTTGTTTAGTCAATTTGTTTGTCGAAGTCCAGTCGCTCTACGCCTACCTTACACTAAGTCACAGGGCCTGCATCTGTTCACCAGGAATCATATTTGTGTAATTAACAAACATTTGTCTTCCGACCCGGGCGTCTTTTTTTAGTTTCATATCTTTTGATTTACGCTATGTGGGATCATGTGTATTTTTTATGGGGTACAAACTACTGGTTGGCCACAGTCCCACCTGGTATTAAGTGGTGATATAGTCGAAAGATGGTACGCGCTAGTTTAGCAAGTGCCTATTCACTCTACTGTTGAAGGCTTCCACGTCGGAAAGACGACATCAACTTGTTCCATCCACGTATTATATACTCCCCATGGTCTCCTAGTGAAGTAATCATTTAATAAGCTAAGTATTCAACGTAATGGGTCGGACAAAACAAATTAATGCGTTTACACATCGTATACAATTTAAATATAAGCCGATATTGTAGAAATGATTTGACTTGACTGAACCAGAGTTAGGAAACCGAACTTTGTTCTGGAGGTAGATATAATGACGGTAGTTGGTCGTTGACGTCAGCTGGGGCGCCATCGGTGTTACGTGTGCGCTGCTCAAGGCAGGTCGGGCGGCAGCTCTGCCCGCTCCTTATAGGGCTCCGGCACCATATGGTCGATTTATTGCATCACTGACCTGCAGCGATGTACTCTTAGATCATTACTGCCGCTGACATAATGGCTCTCCAATAAAGCCCTAACTACTAATGTATAATATATTACATATTCAATAAATTATTATTGAATTGAAATATTAAGATATGTGTATGGCTGTAGCGGTGCGCGGCCCGGGCGCCGCATCTTAATGCTCGAGTAGAACGAACTCTGCGCCGGCCGCCACTATCGATAAAATGTTAGCAGCAAATCGACATATAAAACGTGCAAGGGCTCTGCCGAAATCGAAATTCTACTGATCTGTGATGGGCTTATTTTACATTTCTGATTTCTTTACTGAACTGAACTGTGTACCTACGTTGAAGCAGCCGGGTGTACCGACAGCTGAGCGCGGTGGCCGTCAAGTTAAATGGTATTGACCATACGAAATATCAACCAGCAACTATAACGGCAGAGAGAACTATAAACATGGTGACGTAACTATAAGGATAATTTCAATCTATAATGGTTATTATATACATACGTTGAGTTATTTAGGATACAATTCGCAATAACATTTCGTAGAAACTTGTTTGTGGCCGTGTGTTTATGTTGTAGCTGCCAATTAATTAATCATGGCACCATTTAAACACCATTTTTTTGTGGTTTTGTTGTTTAATTATTAAGTCATTCAATTATATCTCAGTGAATCCGTTTTACTCGGGATCGATTGCAGTTAGTTGGAAACATAACTGAGTAAATTATTGCTTCTGTTCTGACCTAATGGAGCATTAGAGGTTCGGTTGTTGTACGTCAAACCATTTCGATGTATAAGTTATAATTTTCAACTACTCTGAACTTGGTCTCCCGATCGTTGCATACGTTCCTTTGCAACCGTTAATCATTACCCGGACGTCGACCAGCAGGACAGTGTCTGGAGTTTTCCGGTGCTACGGGTAGGAGTGAGGCAGGTGTAGGGACACACACAACACAGTGTATGCCACACGATCCAGTGAGTGCAGCTCTTGTGTGAATGCATTCTGCCGTGAACGTAAGACATGACGCACGGACAACACTGGAGACGCATTGTCTCCCGCGGGACACGCTCCGCCGGCACGAGCTGCCCTTCGCGAGGACAACCACTACCTACCTTCATATGACATAGAAATAAATTCATTTACAGACACATTTGCCTTATGCAAATGATTTGCCAGAAACGATGATATACTTTAATGTTATGCTGGAGGTAATGCCGTTTGTATTTACGTGATTGATGTCACGTGTCCTGCAACAACGTTAGCCAAGCGAACACGAGTCGTAAAGCGGATAGCTTAACGGCTAAGAATTCATCTTCAATGAAAATTCTTTAGTCAGTTTCCATTTTCGGATTAAAAAGCATTCGCTAAAATGCTTTTATGCTTCGCCCGCAGCTTGTCTCACACGGGTTGGCGGTTCACAAAACGGTGTTGCGGTCTACAAACTGCTGGACTCGGCGGAGGCCGAGTGCCGCAACCCGCCCGCGGAGAGCTCTGTTGCTTCAGGATCACGTGTATTTGATCATAACTTTTTCTTCCTTTTGCATTATGAATTATCCTGTGAGTATGAATTAATCCTTCACCGTCCGTCGCGTCGCCGGAGGCCGGACACGTTCTTGACGATCGGACGACGCGATTACCATTACTGGGCTAGATCTCTACAAATCCACAAAGCGTCCATTCGCGACCATCGGAGGTTGCGAATAATCGCTACGCGTTACCGCTATTTTATGGGCAGTCCCCGCATGGATGTTAGGGCGTTGCTGGAGTTTCTTCGGCCACTTCTTCTCCCAGCGCCAACGCTTCCCGAAGTGGCACTCAAAGTTAGTTTAGCTTTTGAATGTCTCTTAGATTATCCGTGAAATAGCAACCGACCGAGTCGTGGTTCGGCCTCTCGGAGCCCTCGGATCGGTATTATGCTTACGCAGCAACATACTAACCGTCAAGCCGAGGTTACCCCTCACCGGGGACCCTTGTGTCGAGTTACTAGCAATAGAGTTCAGAGCTAAGCGACCTAAAGAGCTATGCCACCTCTCAATCCGATTAGTGATCAAGGCCAGCTTCTCTGGCCAATCTGTGTAGTTCGTCACCGTCAGCCGCCGCATCTGTTCCTTGTCGCGTACTGTTTAAATTATGTGTTAGAGTAAATTGAATTAGAAGTTGGCGGCCACTGTTCTTAGCTTTATTTATAGTTTAACGTTTATTTTACTTGTTACGCCGACATTCAGATCAGGAATAAGATCCTTAGCTTAAGGACCAAGACCAGCTGTTCCCCAAATGTTGCACGATGTCCATTTATCGAGATTTGTTGCATTTTAAAATTTCGACAACTTCGACTTTTAGCAGCAGTAGAGTATTTGTATCGATTACGTTATACGTGAACCTCGAAGTCTCGACCCTGTGAACATTCAGTGCCCTTTGTCTTGCCTTCTCTCGCTGATTCATGAATTAAAGCGACCAAAATTATCGATGTTTCGCATGAGGCCGATAAGGGCCGCGAAGGTGACGGGGCGCGGCGACACTCGGTCGTGATGCACGGGCACAAGGCGTACCGCTTGTAATTTGCACATACTTGACGCTTTTATGTTTTTCTTTTATGGAACTAAAATATGTAACGAGTGATCACCTGTTCACATAGCATGACAGGTGCCAGGAACGCGGCCGGTTCCTTAACATCGGCCGCTAAGATGTATCTTAAAGATATTATCTTTGTACTTTTCCATTTACTTAATACTGTTAAGTCGTGCTAAAGCCCCACTAAGTCAGGTAGAGATTAGATGTTAGCGCCTCGAAGGAGAAACCCTTTAAGAGACTCATATAAGTAGCTATTACTTTCGATATTATTGGCAGAGGAGAAGACGACCCCAAAGACAGCGCGTGCACCACACGTGTGCCTGCACGTCTTGCGTCCCACACTCTGTTGTTCGGGTAATCAACTTGTATAACAATAACAAAACAAACTTTTGTTTTACTTCTTATTAAATAAAATTTGACAAAATTTTAAATAAATATATTTGAGTGTGAGCAAGTAGCCCGGCGCGGGCCGCGGTGACTCAGCCGGCCCAGACCTCGTCTCCTTGCATTCCGAGTCCTTAACGAGCATGCAAGTGATTACGCAAGTGAAGTCCACGCAATTCTTTTACTTTCCACTGCACTTGACAAACACAAAACAGACCTGTATCAGGTTTTGACAAGCGGCAGGCGGGGGCTCGCACATTTTTCCCTAGAACATTTTTTAGTTTTTAGTCCGGAAAGTTATCTTGTCTGATAAACCATTTTATATTTTGAATTAAAATTAATAATTTATTCCTAACGCAAATTTGATATTGACAATTGTTTCTTATTTCAAATCGAATACTTTGATCGTATCTATTATGTGAAGTAGTTTTTGTTTACCTTAATTTTTCATCTTGGATAATTATTTGAAACCAAGTGTACGATGTTATGGCGAACCACGGTTACTATTATAATATAAACACAGTCAATATGAGTCAATGCAATATCTCAAATTCCATTGGGTCACTCATATATTCATATATACACTCAATACTATTATAATATAAACTCAATACTCTAATAATAACTAGTATTTAGTCAATCCATACATCAATAAATACAATTGGAGTGTCTGGTTTAGTAATTAAAATGTTGTAATATTAAAATAACCGCTTTTTATATCATGCATATGAATGTATATCCTTACGATACATAATATACCAAAATAGCATACATCGGAAATACTTTAAACGCCATACCGGATGATGTTAAAGATCACTGAATAAGTATATTTTTAAGAAATTAGTCCATCGTCATTGTTTAAAGCCAATTATAGTAAGTGATGTCTACTTAATATCTCTCATACATATTACTTGCAAATATTTACTTACATAAGTGTTCTACACATATCCACATTTATGGAAATACTCATACCTTTATCAAAATATATCCAAATATGTTAAATATTGTATATTCTTATATATATATAATATGCTGTGCTTATCGTGTATTTATTTTAATATTTTGTTATGTCTCTCGTTGATCTATAATTTGCATCTACAATAGCTTATAGTTTTTAGTGACTTGTTTATTAATAATGTATGTTTGTGTAATGTTGTGGTGTGCCTTATAAATGAATCTTATCCTTGATGATTACCACCGTATGTTGTTTCCCTTTCATGCACGTGTCAGAATCCAAATTATATATTTATTTAATAGAAATATATTAGTAAAATAAGAGATCGATTAGGGCAGTACATAATACACAATATATAATACAACATAAATAACATGAGACTACTTGAAACGTAATGCGGAGGCATTACCGACGAACAACACTAACAACACTTAAGCGACGCCACGAAGAACAACTCTAAGAGACTCTGAACTGTACAATTTCGTGTGGATTTCTATGTGGAGTCAACAACCGACTTCTCACAATGCTTTACATATTTAATACTCTTTGGTTGTAATAGCACATACATTAATAACTAATTATCCATTATTTTAACACATACACACTATATGTGTCGAATGAATGAAACTGTCATATATTAAAGAGTAACTGGCAACTGCATTTGACATACATATAATCTAAACATTGGAAATAAGCTTAAAACCCATATTAATTGCCTGAGACCAAACTCAATATGATTATGCCAGAATAATTGCTGGACCATTTGACACCTAGGTATCCAATTGTGCTTTTTTAAATAGTAGGACAGGAACAGACATTATATTTGGCACTACATTTGTGTAGTTTCATAGTAAAATCCGATACTAATACTAATATGGATCTAAAAACACCAGAGCATACTACAAAATTCCTGAATAAGTATTTATTATATTAACATTTGAGATAATTGTATTTCCTTGATAAGAATATTTGTATATGAAATAATAAAGGCTTAAATTATCGGTAATTGGTAACTGCAAATAATTAAGGTAAACTACATTTTGTAAATAAATATAACATATAGAATAAGATAAGATGGTGTTCATGTTTGTAACTAAAGACTTGTATATTGTGTATTGTGTCTCCTTTTTATTCTATAAATAAATTTCTGTCTATCTAAGGGTTGACTGTGATTTATTTATTTACACTAATAAAATAACGTTATATATATATACACAAGAAATGCTTGTTTAAGTTTTCATAAATCCTACTTATTATATTATATTTAACCATAGCTAATTCAACTACTCCGTACAATATTGTAACCTCTATTAAAATTACGTGACTTAAACCGATACACATTCACCCTGAAATGTTGCATACTTGTTGTACTGTAGACTCGATTATAATTTTCAACTTTTGGATTGGTACATACAAAGAATATTAAATTTACTGCCTGCATCTATAATTGATGTAATATCCGCGTCCATATACTAGATCTGGTTACTTTTAACAATAAGTCGCTAAATAAATATAATTGTATTTGTCATAAACATATTCCGATTGTTTTCGTGTTACCCTGTTATTTTTAATAATTGTTTAATTTTATTTATCTAATTGCTCGGAGCTTATGCCTATTGACTATAATTGTTCCTTTACATTTGTTAGCATAAATATCGTAGGTATCGTACCTTTTGTAGTTGGTGTCGCGTAGTCCCAGCACTCCCGGCTGCAAACCAACTTGTCGATTTCTTATTCTCTGGCATGGCCTCGCAGTTTGCAATTGCACAATAGAAGTTTGGTCGGTTTGATCCCATCCGCAGTGGTCGCCTAGCTAATCAGTTTTGTTCTTCTTTAGAAAAAAAATCTCACTATTTTCTCTTCATGCGAATTTAATGCGCTATTCTTCCGTTTGAGTTCATGGGGCAATTTTTGAGCACAATCCCACTTCTGAAATGTTATAATCTGTAGGTCTCGTAGAATAAAATAGTCCAACAACTAATACACTCGCTTTATTGAGACAGCGTAACGTTGTACAAAAATTATTTATATCGGGTCAAACGTCACAACTGCGCGCCCTCGCCATCTTTACAAAATTAATTAGAAGTCAGATTAGGAACTAATAAGGTTAAACTATTGTTTACAATGCCAAGTTCATGTGACGATCAACTAAATTATTAATTATGAATTAAAGATACAATAAGGTTCAGGTAAATTATTAAGATATCATTGGAAGTAGTTATTATGTATAACAATCGCTGGGTGTCAGGTGTTGCCAGCTAACAGTTCTGACCTAATGGAGCATTAGAGGTTCGGTTGTTGTACGTCAAACCATTTCGATGTATAAATTATGATTTTCAACTACTCTGAACTTGGTCTCCCGATCGTTGCATACGTTCCTTTGCAACCGTTAATCATTACCCGGACGTCGACCGACAGGACAGTGTCTGGAGTTTTCCGGTGCTACGGGTAGGAGTGAGGCAGGTGTAGGGACACACACAACACAGTGTATGCCACACGATCCAGTGAGTGCAGCTCTTGTGTGAATGCATTCTGCCGTGAACGTAAGACATGACGCACGGACAACACTGGAGACGCATTGTCTCCCGCGGGACACGCTCCGCCGGCACGAGCTGCCCTTCGCGAGGACAACCACTACCTACCTTCATATGACATAGAAATAAATTCATTTACAGACACATTTGCCTTATGCAAATGATTTGCCAGAAACGATGATATACTTTAATGTTATGCTGGAGGTAATGCCGTTTGTATTTACGTGATTGATGTCACGTGTCCTGCAACAACGTTAGCCAAGCGAACACGAGTCGTAAAGCGGATAGCTTAACGGCTAAGAATTCATCTTCAATGAAAATTCTTTAGTCAGTTTCCATTTTTCGGATTAAAAAAGCATTCGCTAAAAATGCTTTTATGCTTGCCCGCAGCTTGTCTCACACGGGTTGGCGGTTCACAAAAACGGTGTTGCGGTCTACAAACTGCTGGACTCGGCGGAGGCCGAGTGCCGCAGCCCGCCCGCGGAGGGCTATGTTGCTTCAGGATCACGTGTATTGGTCATAACTTTTCTCCCTTTTCCATTTTGAATTATCCCTGTGAGTATGAATTAATCCTTCACCGTCCCGTCGCGTCGCCCGGAGGCCGAGACACGTTCTTGACGATCCGGACGACGCGATTACCATTGCACAGGCTAGATCTCTACAAATCCACAAAGCGTCCATTCGCGACCATCGGAGGTTGCGAATAATCCTTGCGCGTTACCGCTATTTTATGGGCAGTCCCCACCCCTTAGATGTTAGGAGCGTTGCTGGAGTTTCTTCGGCCACTTCTTCTCCCAGCGCCAACGCTTCCCGAAGTGGCACTCAAAGTTAGTTTAGCTTTTGAATGTCTCTTAGATTATCCGTGAAATAGCAACCGACCGAGTCGTGGTTCGGCCCTCTCGGGCGCCCTCGGATCGGTATGCTTACGCGTAACATACTAACCGTCCAAGCCGAGGTTACCCCTCACCGGGGGGACCCTTGTGTCGAGTTACTAGCAATAGAGGTTCAGGCTAAGCGACCTAAGAGCTATGCCACCTCTCAATCCGGTGAAGCAGTCAAGGCCAGCTTCTCTGGCCAATCTGTGTAGTTCGTCACCGTCAGCCGCCGCATCTGTTCCTTGTCGCGTACTGTTTAAATTATATGTGTTAGAGTAAATTGAATTAGAAGTTGGCGGCCACTGTTCTTGCTTTATTTATAGTTTAACGTTTATTTTACTTGTTACGCCGACATTCAGATCAGAGACAGATCACCCAGCAGGACCAAGACCAGCTGTTCCCCAAGTAAATGTTGCACGATGTCCATTTATCGAATTTGTTGCATTTTAAAAATTTCGACAACTTCGACTTTTTAGCAGCAGTAGAGTATTTGTATCGATTACGTTATACGTGAACCTCGAAGTCTCGACCCTGTGAACATTCAGTGCCCTTGTCTTGCCTTCTCTCGCTGATTCATGAATTAAAGCGCCCAATATTATCGATGTTTCGCATGAGGCCGATAAGGGCCGCGAAGGTGACGGGGCGCGGCGACACTCGGTCGTGATGCACGGGCACAAGGCGTACCGCTTGTAGTTTGCACATACTTGACGCTTTTTATGTTTTTCTTTTTATGGAACTAAAATATGTAAACGAGACCCGCCACCGAGTGATCACCTGTTCACATAGCATGACAGGTGCCAGGAACGCGGCCGGTTCCTTAACATCGGCCGCTAAGATGTATCTTAAAGATATTATCTTTGTACTTTTCCATTTACTTAATACTGTAAAGTCGTGCTAAAGCCCCACTAAGTCAGGTAGAGAGAGAGATTAGATGTTAGCGCCTCGAAGGAGAAACCCTTTAAGAGACTCATATAAGTAGCTATTACTTTCGATATTATTGGCAGAGGAGAAGACGACACCAAAAGACAGCGCGTGCACCACACGTGTGCCTGCACGTGTTGCGGCCCACACTCTGTTGTTCGGGTAATCAACTTGTATAACAATAACAAAACAAACCTTTTGTTTACTTCTTATTAAATAAAATTTTGACAAAATTTTTAAATAAATATATTTGAGTGTGAGCAAGTAGCCCGCAGCGGGCCGGCGCGGGCGGCGGTGACTCAGCCGGCCCAGACCTCGTCTCCTTGCATTCCGAGTCCTTAACGAGCATGCAAGTGATTACGCAAGTGAAGTCCACGCAATTCTTTTACTTTCCACTGCACTTGGCGCCTTCAAAACAGACCTGTATCAGGTTTTGACAAGCGGCAGGCGGGGGCTCGCACATTTTTCCCTAGAACATTTTTTTAGTTTTTAGTCCGGAAAGTTATCTTGTCTGATAAACCATTTTATATTTTGAATTAAAATTAATAATTCCACGTTGACGTTATAATATAAAATGTGGAATTATTACTATCGTTGAATAAGACAGATTGAAAAAAAAACACTCGAGCGTTGTTTTTCAACTGGTATTTTATAACAGATGGCGATCTGTGCTGAGATCTGATCTATTATAGACAAATTTTTGGATCGAAAACACTTTTGAAATTTAAAACGTTAGACTATCTGTTGATCTAATATTCCACGAACATGTGGGATAATATGTTATAATAAAATGTATAGAGAAATCAAACATTTGACGTTTACAGCCATCACCCACTCTATAAGCATGTCATCCGACCTCCGTACTTGTCAGACGCCCAGCGTTGGGACGGACAGCAGCCTGCTGTGCCCACGCACAGCCTTACACGAGCCAGTCGCACGAGGATAATAATACATTTGCCTAATTAAGGATCAAATTTTATAGCATATTTAGTTGATAATTGTACGTTATTGATCTGCTTACACCGAAATATATTGATCGGCTTGGTCAGTTTACACTGAGAGAAAACTGGTTAGGTTAACAAATCCACGTTGTTCTAGGAGAAGAGGCAAATGACTCACAGCGGGTGCGTTCACCGCCCATAAGATAGGAATACCTCATCTTTTGAAGAACTTTCAAGCCGTATCGGTTCGGCAGCGACTGTCGGCTAATTCCACGGAGCTGCTGCACGCGATAGTTACTAACGTCAAGAGGTAAACTACTTACGTAAAGTTAGTAAGGATTGCGACGCGTCCTGATGAGATGCTTGTTCATTTGTTTTCATGTTTTTAATTGCTACGTCTTTTGTTGGCCGCCAGTGCGGGAGCGAATAAGCGATACAGCCAAATAACTGGATGTATCAATTTTAAAAGATAAATATTTATATAATAAAAGCAGGACACATAGGCGACGGGTGGTGACATCACAGTGACTACGCAGGTTTTAAAAAATAAACCATTATCCTGGTGGCCGCGGTGCTAGAGGCCGCCATATTCGGCGCGGTCTGCGATAAGGCCGCCCGGGCCGGCGCAAATATTTAGTTCAAATGACTTCATTTAATTGTAAAGCTTTCGTTACTTTTCTGTAGTGGCCACGCTTGTAATCCCAACCCCCCTTTATCTTGACTATTTTTTCTCAGTACATCGAGGAAGCTGTCGCCTGCACAGCGCTGCGTTTACCTTAATGATTGGTTAGCGTCTCGAAAGTGACACTAGCGCCTGAGCGCGACCGCATCATTTATAGACTTTGTTTCAGTTAAATGTCAATCTTCCCGCATAATCAAACAAAGCCTCATCATATTAAAATCGCACGAGTCGGAGCCTTGCTAAGTTACCAGAGAGACTACGGACATATAATATTACAGCTTGCTAAGTACGATTTGTTTCTGACGAAATAAAGATTCCGGCTAATATGTTTGAGTAGAGTTTTACACGAATGCTGAAACAAACCAGGCTCAACTTCTTTGGAACTTTCTCGAGCTTCTTTGGAACTATTGCAAAAAGAACCCGACTTATTTATACTCTTTTCTTTACAGTACACTATACATAGCTACACTTTTACGATCCAGAACAGCACACAGGTTCGCCGTTGCGATACGGCAAATCCGAGCCGAGCTCGGGGATACTCAACTTCCTTACTCAACGAGCTTGCCCAAAGGATTTTTTATCTATTTTCAAGGTTCAAAGAGTATCTGAGAGGTTGAAAATTCGAAGATGTAAGAATGTTGGCAACCCTGGGGAACGGGCTGCTGTGTACTGTGTAGGGTGTCTGCGGGCTGCGGTCGTGGAGTTGCGTTACGTATTGCGAGAGCGGGTCCCTTGCGACAGCCGCTGCGGCCACCGCGTGTCGACATCCGACATCCATCCCCCACCGCCCGCAGCCCGCCGGCCCGGGACGCTCAGCTCACTCACAACACCATCTCTGTCCCTGCTCCCTCGCTCTGCGCGAATGTTTTCTTATAATTAAAAACAACTTTGTAAGCTATTAACGATGTGTTCCAGACAGGCTTACGTCAGACAATGAGACGTTCTACATAAAATCAGAAATCCTGGCTACGAGACTTCCCACTTGTTTGAAGTCGGTTATAAAGTAAAATAAATCAGTGTTTAAAATGACGTTATTGTAAGCGGTCCAATGGGAGGAGCTGCTGTTAGGGATTTCTATGTAAGAGAATGGCTATTATTCCACACCACTAATAATTCACGCGACGCTTCATGCACAATGCTGCAGTGCGGCGCATCCAGCGAGAGAGCACATCGAGCAAGTGCGCCCGGGGCCCACGCGGGCCCTGACTCACGCGCGCCGCCCGATGTCACGCTTGTATCATCACTTTGTTTGAGTCCGTGCTAAGCATTACATTAGTAAGCTTCTAAGAAAAATAAATATTTGCAAAGAGTTAGTCTTCAATGACATCTTCAAGTTAATTGGTTTTGCTCGCCTCGCGCACTCGCACACGTATCGTTACAACTGCAACTATATCGTTCTTGACGGCGGACGAGATGTCCAACTTAGTTTATATTACAGTTTGCTCTCTTCAAGTTTAGTTTTTTTTTACATTATCATTATATAATTTATTTATCTCAACCACACAATATTGTAGAACATTATGAAACAATGAAAACAATTTACTTGTTCGGTGAATCAGATAATTTAACCTGATTTGTTTGTTTACTAAATTTACCCGGCGATAAAGCTACAGTCGAACGGCGGTTCGATCCTCAAGATAAAATAACTAGATGTGAAGAGTAACTGTCCCGTCGCTGAGCCGTGGTTACTCATCACCCAGCCGACCCTTACACCGATTTACTCCCCAAGTAGAGTTTCAGACTTTTTATTTATTTAAGGTACTAAAACATCATATGTCACACAACGAGTAGACTTAGCGACCTAAGAGGTTTGCCACCGCCCACCGCAGTTAGTTTTGTACTGGTTCTGTGTGCCAGCTGCTGGATGTTGTGACATCGGACCCACCCCCGCGGGACGACGCGCAAATCACAATTCTCACGGCGGTGGACAATTTTGTTATGTGTAAACGAGTTAACTCTTAAATAAATGTGTACCTCCAGTACTTGGTGTCCAATAACTGTCAAGTGTAGGAGCGAACAGCTGTGCACTGTTTGTTAATGGATATTTTCAACTGATTTCATTTTTTATGTCTGTTACCTCATAACATTGGACTGGGTGAACTAATTTTGATGACTTTTTTTATTTGAAAGCTGGTGGTGCTCCCCGTGTGGTCCCATTTCAATTTGGTTTAATTCTGACAATGGCAGATGAGGAGGATAGATCCAAAATCATATAAGTATAATATTATTAATAAATAATATTTTATAATAAAAAACGAATAACTCAATATCACTTGAACCGATTTCGATGATTCCGATAGTAATAACGCATTTGACGTTTGATTCGATTTTAGGTCGGTTTTTGTTTTTACTCGTAAATATATTTGTACAATCTGCTTTGAGAACAAAGCATCCGCCCGTGTCCCATCCATCTCTGTCCCCGTCAGTGATTTGAGCGTACTGTGTCGTTTCCCTGCAATAATGTAGATGCTGCACGGTGGAATGTAGCTACTACTGGCTGCAGTAGATGGCCGTTCAAACACGCCACTTGTTAACTGAGACTAAGCTGATTTTGAAAATTAGATTTACATTTCGTAGCAAGTGCGGCCGCTGTGTGTGCGGTCAAATATGATTGTGTCAAATGCATGATAATGATTATCAGTTTCGTATAATGCATCCACTACATTTTAGAATTAATGTTATTATATATATTTAATATTTTTCTCCTGTAAATATAGAATGAGGAAACACCTTGTACAGACGACGCTGTTGGCAAAATGCCGGCCGTACAAGGATTTTATTGGAAGGATATTTATGATTAATTCAGCGGACACATCCCCACGGTTCTATTTTTTATTTATTCTTGCAGTGTAAGCTCCCTCGCTTGACGTTCTCTGTCGTTAACAGCGAAGTGTGAGTGCCTTTCGGTTAATAAGCTAGACTTGCACCTCCGTAAAGATTGCTCCTGGACGCCACGCCACGCCGTAGAGAGCACAGCAGTGTAGCTACGCACTAGGACATTGGGTGTCTCCTGCCGGTCAGACAGCGGTCGTGAGCACGACTTGCCACGTGGTCACGCATTACCAGTCGAATGGCAATGTGGTCACGCACAGTTTTTTTTTTTTAAAGAAAGCTAGCAATATTTCTTTTTTTTTTCAGAAATATTACTAACAATCTTGTTAACCATTCCAACTAAGCTTAGCTTGTGCTAGGACATGGTTCACGGCAATAGTCCAATGGTGGATTCGAACCCACGACCTTACGATTCGCACGCCGTACCCTAAACCATTAGGCTATTGACGCTTCAACAGTGCGACCACGTTGACATTACTGTTGTATCATTTGAACGCAGTGCAGTGGTACCGCGTGTTTACGTGTGAGCGTCGTTCGTGCGACATTTGTGAACCGAAACCTAATATTTTTACAAACTTAATAATTCAAGCATTTTAGCACATCAATTCTCTTAATAATTATTTGCACTATGATTGCACTACTTGCGAATGAGTCAGTGGACCGACCAGTGGCCTGCTACTGCCACGCCACCCTAATAGGTAGCCAGTGAAATTGTCGTGTCTTATCGGAACTTAGATAAGCTTATCGACACAAACGACAAGAGAATGGCGCGCTCATGTTTCGAGCTCGGAGGTGCTGCGACAAATTGGTGGCGTGGGCAGGATGACGTCACGCTGTCCCTTGTAAGGCTCGCTTTGTCGGCGGTAGGCGGGCTGTCGGCCGTAGGTGACAGCCTCAAACGATTAAGCATTTATTTATTTTCCTATTGACTCATGAGATGTGATGAGAAACATTGTGGTAACGACATACATACAAAATACCTTATAACATATGACGCAAGCAAACTGAAAAATAGGCTTTTAGGATGTAATTAACTTTATTTTGGAACAGCCGGTACCTCCCTTAATCCCATTTATTTGATTGCAATTGGTGTCTTTATAGGATAAAGATTATCCGGTCACGGCAACGAATACGAATAGCTGTGTGAAAGTCAAAAGAGGTTTTGTTGATGGGAACGAATGAGGTCACTACCTCATTCGTCGCTTGCAGCGCTAACGTCACACATTTGCATCAAAATGGCCGGCCTGCGCAGGCAGCACCAATGTAACGCGGTGACTTATTGTTACCTTGAGCGATTAATTTCGTGAGACTTCCCGATATAATATTACCTTTCTTGTAAAACACTAATATTTCTAGCGTCAATAGCGCCATGGCTTTAGGGTATGTGAAGAAGGTCGTCAATTCAAAATTTACAATTTCAGTGGACTATTGGCTGCACTACACCAGAAAAGTACACTAGAAATGCTTGAAGCGAGCCAAGCCACACCGAGTACGCCACGCTATTTCCAACCCCCGATTTAATCATGAGAGCGAACCCGTCCCTGGTCAGGTTTTATGCACTTATTCATTCCGAAACATCGGCGCTGATCATGGTAACCCCAGCATCAGACAGGTTCCATAAGCGCTCCACTTGCTGGCATTATATGCTGATGAGTGACTTGCTGCCAACGCAATGAATACCTCACGCACAGGCACATATTTAGATTTCCTGTCGTGTCTAGTGCCGCGAACTGGAGAACATCTCTCACTCTAGTCGGGTGTGTAGATACGGCTGCAGTCATTTACAATTTCTTGCGACTTCTTCTCTTTGAACACTAGATTGAATTACAAATACAGATGTCTACTGAGTACTGAGTGAAAACTCGACATATTCACCCAACAACTATCTCGTTGCACAAGTGTTAATGGCGGCGAAACAAAGGAAGACATCTGGTTATGAAGCCGACTGCTATGTTTGACCTGACAATATTATATAAAGATAATCACCAGTTGCAAAACTAGAGAATCTACAGACGGTCTTCTGATGTTCACCACGAACCAACTGGCAAATAATAGAACAAAAGACGTGAAGTACTCATGAATGTTATTACTTATGAATACAAAGCTGCGGCAGTCTTCTTGGCCATATCAGTCTCCGCAGACTGCAGGGACACAGGAAACTAAGGAGTAAATGAAGAAACAGGCCGCGGCAGCAGGACCACCTCTTTGCTGCAAGAACTTCGCCTAAACACGACACCTCGTCTGTACACACCGACAACAAAGTATGTAATCTAGTGCATCTAGCAACAATACTATGGATCTATTTATTGCACATAGTAACGATCACAGTTTCATTCAAGTTAGAAGAACATCTGCAACACATAATACTGCCGTTTCGGAACATGTGGACCAACTAAAACGAGAGTTATTACGATCTTATAGAAGGATCAAAGCATCAAAATAAAACCAAAAGAGTAATTAGCATACGAGACGCGAGTCGGAGTATCAGACTGCAGCAGCCTTATCAGAACGTTCGGTCAGTTAAGGGCATCGAAGGCTCCGGCGGAGGGATAGGAGGGCAGCACCCCGCCGGAGTTGCGTCGGCGCAGCGTGCAGCGCGCAGTGATCGCTCGGTCGCCGCACGCCTCTCACGTGTACCTCGCTCCGACGCACACAAATAAGCCGATTAAAAAACAACCCGACCGCAAGTGACCCTCTAGTGCACCGAGCAGCCGACTCGAACGAACCGACTTCGCGAAGACATACCGCTTCATCAAAATTAACCACTAACACATAATAAAGCTTCAATTATTTAAAATTTAACTAAAACGTGAAATCGAGAGGACAGTGTAAAGTTTTTAAATGCTAACGGGCGGCCTCGGTTAGAAGACGTCGCTTTGGTCCAGGTGAGTTGTTATAAATTATAATGTAGATTAATTACACCACGAATTTGTGAATCATTTCGGTCGGCCGATGGCTTTTAACGGATTATTCTGACGAATATATTATTTACTTTGCTTAAGACGAATAATACAGAGTTGTGTGAAGAGGTGGCGCTGGTCTTTAGCAACTTAATGAGCTGATCATTTTTGTTTCGAGGGTATGTTGATTTCTGAATACTTTTAGAACTTTGTATTTTATAAATTTTAATTTCCCAATCATATTTGTATTTTCAATTTGAATATTTAAATATATACTTACTTATTTAGTTAGGAGTTTAAAAATGGCCCATCTTCGGTAACTTTTATCTTATGAGAATATTTCAAAATAATGAAATTGGAGGAATTTGGGAAGTAGTTTTGTTTACAAGTTGTCGTTGTAATTTGTAACATTGCGTGGAAGTTGTCCGAGTGTTTGGGTGTTGGGTGTCGCCCGGGTGACGCAGCGCGCGCACTAGGAATGCGCCCGGCTTTGTCCGCGTCGTATCAAAACAAATATGATGGGTGAAGTGTTGGTGGGCTGTTTGCTCACCTGTGTCTTGGAGATGTTTTTATGTCTATCCGTGAACTAGAAATTCTTGTGCATTCCTGTTTACATTGTCTCAGTGATACTTCTTATCTCCGCGTATGAATATTGACAATAACATTTGTATAATAAGCATAATGGGCGCTTGTTTACCGTACGTAAGGTCATTAGTCATTATAACGTCTTACAATATTGTGATCATACCTATTTTAAACCTCATCATTTGATATCAACTTATGATGGTTGCTTTCTTTGGCACCTCTATACTGGCATCTCTGCATTCCGCTTTCACCGCGGCGGCGTTAACTTTTGGTTGTGCTTGAAGACGGGAATATTTTATGTAATGGCAGTATGTATTCCGGTTCTGTTTCTTAATGCTGCTCGCAGTGTTCTCTTGATTCCAACAAACACCCAGAGGTAACTATTTATGAGGAGGTCCCCCCGGATGGGAACCTGCACGTTGGCAGTCCTACTTTATTTGCTTTTTAAATAAGAAAGGAGCGGCCGCCTGCTGGTAATTACGAGTAAGACACAAGCTTATAGCGATTCGGTGCCGCCCAACATGTTTCAAGCACGGAATCCTGCAAGAGACATGTTCTTTATGCCAGATAAGCACGCTAACTCAGTAATTCCACTAGCTACCTTTAAAACAGACATAATGTAAGGCGCTGCTCAGCGGCATCAAGGGCCGGCGCAATGGTGTCTTCTCATCGGGGTTGCCGTGCCGGTCTTGTATGTTATTTATAAGAAATTAAACTTTAAGGACAAATTAATTTTGACCATTTATTGCATATTCGTAGTTACGAACATTTTTTAACACTTGACGTATACATAACTGAACTGTGGACAAGACTTGGAAAATGTTACATCCCTGAAAGCGTTGGACGTCGTGCTCCGGGCAGGGAGAGCCTGATGGACCGATAAGCGGTCAGGTTTCTACCCAGCGCCCGTCCTTACTTCAGTCTCGAGAGACTTTAATTCAGTGTTGAAGTAATGCAAGAAAAAAAAAACAATAATCTTTTTTTAAGTCGGTTCAAAAAGAGATTTGTTTTTTTCGGTTCTCTGTTGTTTACCGCGCTTGTTAGATCCAAAAGTACCACGCAACCTCATCGGAGCCAGCAGGTGCCGGACTACACTGTTCTGTTGGAAATATTCCACAATTTATTTTCAAATGAATCCCTTCTTTTCGTGAGACACGCCATCTCTTTACATCTCTGTGCTCTGGCTTTGGATTAAGTAAACGTTTCCAACGATTTATTCTTAAATCAAACATAACACAAACAAGTTAAAACTAAAACCGACCTCGATCATTACAAGAACATTCTTTAAGAAACAAAAATGTGCGTTAAGCTGTGTTCCCGCCTTTTTATTTCAATACCAAAATAAATAAAGACAATGTTTCTGAGCGCGTTCTTAATGTGACAGTTTGTATCTGGCAACAACTACAATAATAACTTTATACTAAATAATTTTAATTTAAACTGGGAGTCATTTCAAAGTTTTAAGCATAATATTGCGTTACTTTTCAAAATGGCGTGTTTGCTTACTGTACAATTTTCCAGTTTTTTTAATAAGTGCATTATACTGAAGTCTATAATTAGGATCTGGATATTACTTGAGATGTACCTTGCATCTCAAGTAATATTTGTCCTCTGCACGGAGGAATTTTATTCAAATCAGTCGTTTAGTTTCCGTACCAGGCGTGTTTTCCGCTCTGTCGTTAAGTAAATAAACACGTAGCAACAACTACAGCTACGTGCAATATAATATATTTTATGTCTGCTTCTATGTTCAATGAACACCTCGTTAATTCCATGTTTAATGTGATGGAGCGCTAAGTCATCACTATTATTAGGATTTCATATCTGACATTGTCTCTCCGATTAGCGATAGATTATCATATTTTTCTGTGTCTCTTGCAAGACGAAACAGTTCCCGTCCGTTCCACGCAAACATAAGAAATCGCATCTTCTATCTGTACGAGTCGGAAAAAAATTGCACTCGTGAAGTACATGTAATACAGAGCATTCACTTCGCACAGAAGTCCGCCATCACATCCCAAATAGAATTAAATACGATCGCTCATATGTCTTAATAATGAATACTTGTTTTGACGTAAACTTGAGGGTGACAAACACGTAGTCAGTAACGAGCGCCGGCGCTGTGAAGGATAATTGTTCGATAACTGTGTTGTTAAAACGATGTCCCCGATATACTTTATTTGACTTTTACTACAATTAATTAGTTTACCTTGCGCCGCTATCGACGGCCTCGTCTGCGCCACTGCGGCGCTGTCACCGGGGCGAGGGGTAATGTTGTACACCCTGAACTACATTCAGCCTATCAATATTTTTGTGGTTGGAAACTTTCCCAGTTGGTAACATATGTAGGCCTCGTAACAAATGAAAAAATAGGAATAAAAGAAGCATTAATATATTTTTTTATTGTGAGGAGGAAATCGTTATAGATACTGCCTGCATTGTACCAAACTGTACGCCAGATTGTCCTGACGCGCCGGCAGCCCTTCTCAGAAACGCTTTTGCATTCAGAGAGGGGTCTTTTTATGTGGGCATTGGAAAATAAATAAAAGGTATAATCGATAATGCCGATGGTACCGGGACTTGACCACATGGTACTGGACCATCGCCGCTTGTCTCATTCTATATGTCCAAAATTAAATTAAATATTTAAGTTTTGTCGAGGAGAAATGTATCGTTTGCTTAGCGTTGCTCGCGTACATTCATAATTGGACCGAATCCTTTGTGTGGATTACGTATTTGTAAACAATACGAGTACATAACAAAAACACAATTATAAAAAGTTCTGATGTTTTACGACGCAGTAGTGATGAGGTAGATCATTAAAAACTCATTCGTTTTTATAATAATTTAGACAATTTATTGTTATTTTATCATTAAATGTTTAATTAATTGAATAATTTGTTTTTTCAATTTTTTAACGACTGTTGTTTCCGTCCGTATATATTATATTAAACCAAAGCGTTTACAAAGTGAATTAAAAATTTCAACACAACAATTGAGGCGACGCCGTGCCGATGTCCCGCGCGAGGGTTGCGCCACACGCAGCCGGAGCCCTACCGGAGGACGTGGCTGCGTGCTCTATCGACGCGTGTCTTCTAATCCCTCACAGCGCACACGATGTTTGCATTGTCTGTCTTATTGTTTGTTTCCTTCGCATTCAGATGTCTGTCAATTGATAAAGTTAATTGTTCTAGTAAATAGAAAATTTTCCAATTGCCTTGGTCCTTGACATTGGTCGTATATATGTATTTATATACATATTATATATATACTACAAGGGTGGGTATCCAGACAAAACTAGTGATATGCTCAGGCTCCCGTCATGATCCCCTACGACGTAAATGTCACCTTCCTAAATGTTATTATGTAAAAAAAATATGTTATCGGAACGAGTCGTTTTCAAAGACACGAATTTATTTAAATGGCGCATCGCCGACGCGACGTGTGAAGGTCGGCTTTTATAATTCACAAATAGTTTCACACCTACGTAACTTATTATTTGCATTTATCTGTCTGTAGTCACTTGCCCGCCAAAGTTATTACTTTTTACAGTAGTCTTCTCTGATACACTGACAGAAGACAACTTGCTATGCTAAATAGTACGATGAAGATGTCTATACCAATAGGCAGCAGGTAAACATGTAATATAAGATTATTTTACCTGTTCCGTAACTGGCAGGGCAGTGGCTGCTGGCAACTCAAGAAAAAATCGAACCTGAGTGGAAAATCACGAGAAATTTTGCTACACCTTGTGGTGAAACTATACTACAAACGTCAGGCTCGGGGAAACTTCTTTATTTCTTTTGAAAAAAATATATACCTTACAAAGTATACACATATGAGTACTGTTACGCCTGTGTTGATTAAGTACAACCAATTTAGTCTTTGATCAGCGCCACAAGCAAAGGTCATTGCATTCCGCATTGCAAGCAGCTTTCTTAACACGTTGACACCCGCGAGGAGGCGCCACCGGACGCCTGGCAGGCTACAGCGCACCCAATTAGCTGGAACACGCCCTGGCGCCCGACACCAGACCCACGCTTACTGCACTCTACTACCTAGCTCTCAACTCATGCTTCGATGAACATCTAAAATGTTTCGATTTCAACAATCAGATACCTGTGTGTTTGTTTGCTCTGATCTTTTACTAAAGCAACGCCTCACGAGCTTTGTGTCAGGGACTGGCGATAGACTCAAGTGAAATGACATTTTTTATTTATTAAAAAGAATGTTTCGCAAAATCGGTAAAGAAACTGGAATCGTTTGCCCGCGTGCGTACCTCCCATGTGGATGTTTTCAAGAGTAGAGCAAGTAGATTTACTGTGATAGTGCGCGTTACCGTCCAGGACTGCATTTCCACATAACATCAGGTGGGATCATGGTCAAGCACTTGCTTAGAAAATATAAGAAAACACTCACCGGAGCGCAGGATCGTGTGAGGTCATCCTACCAGTGTACGATACCACAATGCCCTTTACACAACAACTCTGCTTTCCTTATCATATAAAATAAATAAATAGAGATCAATATAAGATGACCGTTAATATAAGTCCAGCACCGGGCAGCGGCGCGCTGCACCGCCGATCTCGCCGCACCGCCAGTGGTGACAGGTCCATGTCGGCGTGCTGGTATCGCTCCATCAAGTGCTAATGATAAACTAATGACTTCATTGCACCATGTACGGCGCAGATCGAAGCCGCCCACGCCCTGGCCTGGCTCGCATTAGGCGTAAGAACCGCTTCACATCAACAAACAGAACCGAGCTGTTTCGGTGAGAGTCAGCACATATATATACATTAATATATTTGTTATTTATATTTGTGTAAATCAATAATTAATTCATTTAGAGGTGAAACAGATATTTACTTTTATTAACGTAATTGACAAACGTCACCAAATAATTACAGGCCCTGTTTTCCCCGGAATACAATCCATGATTATATATTATATGGCACAAAAGGCAAATACCATGTCCACACCCACACACAGCGCGCAATCCAAATAAATAAAGAAAATGTATGTAGAAAAATATAACGAAGGCATTGGTCATTAGTGTGTTGCCGTTATAATAAATCCTCTAGTATGTGAGAGAGTGAAAACCAATAGATTCACTCCTTCCTGTGTGTTGCACGGAATGCCAGCTTCTACCGCGTTATCTTCCGTATCCATGTCGTCTTATCATATATTGCCCCTGATACTATTAAATCTATCAACAAGACGAGAGATACAGCTGTGGCCGGCGAAGAACAAATTTCAAGTGACAGTAGACGGATATTTTCGAGCGACCCTTTCGGAAGTATAGTGCGGTCTGTGCTTTCTTCATTAGTCTCGTATTGCTAATAACACTATCATCGTTGTTTAAGTTGATCTTTTATCAATCGTTGTCTTTTCGTTCTTGAATGATTGTAAGTTAAGCTGTTTCTTACGAAGCAACCGCGCCGTCGCCGCGAGTGTGAGCTAGTCCTTACATTCGTGTTAAGTCGAGTGGTGACGCCACCTGCCCGGAGTACTCAATCACTTGCTTTATTTACGATCTTCTAGAGGATATGCTCCTTTAAGTGGACGGCCTTCGCTTTTAGCACGAAATACGTTTATCTAACAGACGTTGTCCTTCCTTATTAAGTCTATTTATTTATGTATCGTATCTGTGCTACTGTATATGTGTAATATATATTTATATATCCAGGTTATACAATAGCAGATGCAATGTTCGCCATTCATGTAATTAAAATATGTATTTATACTACTTGAGATTAAACAACAGGTGCAGTAATATTATTATATGAGCAAGCAATAGCAAGTTCGTTCTGTCCTCTCCCCGGCCGGGCTCCAATTTGTATTCCGGATATAAAAGGATAGGAAGTATAACCCGGAGATCTCTGCCGCTATGAACAAGCAAGGCCATCTTTGTCTAGCCATCTGTGTTGTGGACGGCATAAAGATTTGAATGGTTTCGCCTGACGTTGCAAATTCATGACGAGAGTATCCTGACAACTCTCATTCCATTTTGAATTACGTCTGTCATGAAGCTGAGAGTGAGGGCGGTTCGGTATCTCGAGCACCAAACGAAGCGCAGTGTTTAAACTTCGGAGGTCTGTGAAGTCGTGCTGCTTCCCCGGTCGCTCCACTCCAGCCATCCACTGATGTATATCATATACGATATACATATATCATATCAGATCGACACAACTATAAACAGGAAATATATGAAAGATATACGTCATCTATTTACTTTTCCCTGAGCATATGAGCTCCAAAGAGTGGATGGATCGCTTTCATCAATGTCAGTATGTAATTTTTTCAGCGCCATGCAATGTTGAAGAAAAAATTTATGGCGATAAGCCCAAGACCTGAGGGCGGTGCGCGTGCTGCGGCAGTCTTACACTAATGTATTGTTATTATTAAACTTACGTGTATTTTTAAAATCGATCGATCGATCGTCCTTTATACTGACTGATTGTCAATAGTTTAATAATCGTTTACAAATCTGTAACTAATTAATGTTATGTGTATAATAAACAACCATTGTAAAAATGTTGTGGAGTCCCGGGCCCTGCTGTTACACATGTCTTGTATTACAACAGTGATATCACAATTATTGATTGTTCAGTTGTGTCACTGTGGTTTTTCGTTGATGTTCCACTGACAAAAGTGATATCAATCTATACATCTGTGCAGTGATGTCAGTGGATGACGTGTCATCAGAACATCGATTCTACATTAAAATCAATATTTCATTCGTTCTTCGGACGGGGTGAACCGATTTTGATGATTATTTTTTCATTTGAAAGCTGGTGCTTCCCGCGTGGTGCCATTTCAATTTGGTCCAATTCTGGCAACGGCATCCTTGCGAAAACCATATAAGCCTTTAATTCGCATTAAGGATGTGCGCGACAAGTGGACGAACATCTGTTGGACACAGGCCTCCCGAAGCATTTCCAGAAGGACCGGTTGTAAGCTCGCATCCAGCTGCGGCATTTATGAGGTCGTCAGACTACCTTGAATCACTCCAATACTTGATATTCGTTTATAGTTATTATGATATGTTATTATGAATGAACGAACCGAACCCTTTGCCCACGTATCCACGTGAAATTTACATTCGCTAAGGTCCGTCCAGGAGGCATGTGACGGCAGCGGTGGGCAGGTGGGCGGCCGCCCCGCCCGCTCGCCTGCCCACGCGCTGCGCCTGCGCCGCCGCCGTGCCGCAGTCCTTGTCGTCTCGCGCTCTCCTCACGTGCGTTGCTCTGCTCTCCTGGTGTTGCTTTGGTGAGTGACAAATACTAAGTACCGTGCTTTATATTTCCAACTTGTTTGTAACGAAGGTATATGGTACTTGTTATTTCGGATTTTGTTGATATATTTCAAATTCATTGTTAATATTTAATAGATTTTTCAATGTATTGCTGAAGGAAAAATTGCCTCCGTGTACAGTGTACAGTGATATCAGCGCCGACTCACTCACTTATGGAAACGAAAACTCAAAAACTATGAAATTTTGAACATCATCGTTTCAGTCAGTAAAAAAACAATAAACGGAATTTTTGTAGCGAGAAAACATTAGTGTGTTGTGTGGTGCGGAGTGCAGTCGCCCGACACCCCCCTCTCCAGCCACCACCAGCTCCCGAGCCTGGCAAATACGAGACTCGAGGCCACGACCTGCCGCTCCAGCTAGAACAGTGTCTGTGACATCAATTTCCTCCGTTACTCTCAATAAGACAAAACATTGATTGTTTTCCTCTCATCTTTAATTTCCACTCTCTTCCAAACTATTATCATATCAGAATGTTACATAGTTATATGTTAAATGCTCCATCAACTGACGTTGACAACATTATGCCATGATCGCGATGAGCTCGAATAGCTTGGTACAGATATAGGTGCGGGGGGAAGCGGTCGCACAGTATTGCGGCGGCACAGACGGCCGATTACTTGTCATAAGGCCATCCTTGTTAACGAGGCACATAACTGCCTGATGTCATCCGCCGAAATAAAATTGCGAGCGCAAATCTGCGCATGCGCCGCAACACGATCCTCGCTCTCGGCCTGTCGTCGCCTGCCTGCAGCCCCTCGCGGAGTCAACTTCGCGTCTGGTGCTTATTTAAAAGCTTACGGACATTCTAGTGTCTGTATTGCCATACCGTGCGTACTTCATTTCAATTATAAATTGTATATGTTTTATTATAAATATATTTATTACTACTCTTTCAAATTTTGTGGACGCTTCAGATTTATTTTTGAAGTGAAATAAAAAAGGCTCATTGAGATCCTGTAGAGTGGGAAAACGCGGACAACACTGAGGATATCAATTTGTTTTGCAGATAACGGTCGTTGTTGCGCTCGCGGTCTTTTGTGCCTGTAGTGTCTCAATACTGCACATGCTGCATACTTAAAAATTAAAAAAAATCATCAAAAAGAACCAGCCCCACTCTTCATTTTATTTTCGTTTTCATATGTATCATCGACAAATACATAAATTGACATCCGCGACAAATTGAGTCATTGATTTGGATTTTGCTTGTTGTAACATAAACTAACATCGCTAAAATCAAAAATCAAGCAATCAATTGACGCAACTAAATTAAGAAAATATATATCCTTACATAGTATACTCGTAAAGACAAATCGCTTCCCGCTGTCTGTCTGTCTGTTCGCGATAAACTAAACACTACTGCACTGATTTTTATTCTGTGTGTTTATGAATAATATTTTCTCCCTTAACATGCAAATTTAATTAATTTCTTAGGAGCAGCAAAATCAAAATAATGCAAATAATTTGGTGTCGGGGACGCACGGGGCGCCCGGACACCCGGACACCGCCCCGCGTAATGTTTAGTGTATTTCACTATCATCGTACATAATGTACTTATAACAAATGTAAGTACGAACATTCAAACTCAAAACGATATATTTGAAATGAACTAAATACTGTTACAAAATTAGTCAGAACGAACGGTTCTTGTTCCTAAATACTTATTATCTCCGAGCCGATGTCGGCCGCAGCAGCTTGTAACTTCACCGTTGGTGTTCATCTAGCCTTTAATTGCTTTCAACTGATGGGATACAATCTGCAATAGGTGAGGGCAGAGATCGCGCCGGCTCTGACGTCACGCGTGTGGTGCAAGTTGTCTGTCTCCGTGTTGGATCTTTATACAATTGTTCAATTTGCTTCACCTCCAGCCGAGGAGTTGGATGTTGGACGTTCGTACTGAACGTAACCACTTGTTATTTGTATAAAACAAAACGTTGTTCGGTTTGTGTACATCATTCAATGTTTAGTTGGAATCCACCTCTTTCCGTAGACACGTAATCTATTTAGAACTGTTTTGTTATGGGGATAGACAGGGGTAACAATTTTTGTTTTCGCTGGTGTCTCTATTTCTTTAGTTGTTATTCTTGTTTGTCTTTCTACATTTAGAACAAAATCTATGTCTACATTTTTGTTCAAATGTTTAGGAGAGGGCGTAACATTGTTGAACGGTGTCGCGACTCGTATCGTATTGTGGTAAAAGAGACACCGCTCCTCCGAGAGAGCGCTCAGCAGCCCTGCTGGAGCGTGCTCGAAGCAGGCTCCAGCTCTGTCCCGTTCACGACATCGACAAACATAGATTCTGCAACAGAACACACACACACGTGATCTGCACAAATATTAGGTTGACATATGAAACAGTTAACATATGAAATTCGCATTTTTGAGGGATAACCTAAAGTCGATTTTTTCAAAATATAATAAATTTATTTAATAAAAGTATGTACCATTGCTATAAATACAGTTTTACCATCTCACAAGTAGTTCATTGATCGCTTTACTAAAAAAAACATTCGGACGGAATCAATAAAATCTTTGAAGACGCTTTGGACTGCCCCATTGGAGTTGAATTTTTTCCCTTGCAAGAAGTTATCTTAATTTCGAAAAAATGGTAATCTGTTGGAGCAAGGTCCGGGGAGTACGGTGGATGTCATAGACATTCCAATTGAAGCTCTTGTAATTTGGTAACTGTCTGTTGTGCAGTGTGGTCTAGCGTTGTCCTAAAGCAGCAGTGGCCTGCGGCGATTGGCCAGCCACGGTTGGCCAGCCACGGTTGTTTAGCAGCTAGCTTTTCCATCATGGTTTGCATTTGCTCATGCGTTTGTTTTCGAAAAACAAATGCATGAGCAAATAGCTGTATAAATTTGAAATTGGAATTCCTAACCAAAGGAGATATTTGAGATCAAAGTGGCCAGTACGATAAAACACCAATTTCATATGTAAGGACCTAATATTTTGTCTCGACCGAGAAACCTACAATTGGTAGGAACTAGATGACAAAAGTGGAGGTTTCTGTGGTTTGTTGGCTTGTCTGGTGTAACAGAACCTTGGACACTGATGAAGTGAGATGATCGATATCAGCAGCACAATGGCGGCGCCGCTGAGGTAATGAGCGCTCGTGACAGCACGCGGCGCACAGCTCGTACAGTAGTCGTTAATGGGCCGCCATTAGCTTGTAGGACTACGCCGTCAATTGTTGTACCTGCGTAATGCTTGGCGCTGTTTAAATTTAAACCGACAGTTATGTCCCTTTTAACCGACTACTGATGAAGGACGAGGTGCTCAATTGATGCATCTATGTCAGTGCTTTTAAGTATATTTATCGGTCGGTATATAAATAGTATATCTAACAGTTGGCTCCGAACTGACGAAAAAACATTTGATAGTTTACTTAAGGTCTAAATATTGTGATTGTTTCAATTTTTGATTTTGCAGTATTCTGTTCCTTATTGCAATGTACACCCACAATGTACACAATGTGCACAAAACGAATGGATACCAAAGTGAACATTAGTGTTCCGCAGACCGCAAAAGCATGTAAGCACACATTCCGCTGTGCACGCCAACGCCCCACGCCCACGCGTGCGAAAATTGCACGTTTTTTTTGTCGTTCACACTTTGGTATTTGTTTTGGGGTTCCTGAATAAAGACACTTGAATTGCGGCGGGTTCTGTCACCTCCGCACCAGGACTTTTTCTTTTTTTTATTTCTTTTTCAAGAGAGAATCCTCTGCCTGACTCTGGAGTTTCTTCGGCCACTTCTTCTCGTGGTATTTAATAAAAGTTAGCTATTTAAATGTCATGATAGTCCACAAAAACTGCCGACCGTGTCGTGTTTCAGCTTTTTCGGACCTATTCATTTTCTTTCCTTTTAATTATATAATATATGCTGCCAGCACATTTCTTTGTTCAAATTCAACTCATCGCCAAATAGAGTCAGCGGCAGTTTCGCGTTTAGGAAGAAAAGAATATAGATCAGAGCATCGTTAAAAATATCCGCAGCACGTCGGGCCGCCGAGCGCGACATGTCTTATTTCGTTTATGGTGCGTATGTATTTATGGTACGAGCGCTGGGCGACACTGCTCTCAAACGGTCAGCTCGGTCACGTTAAGGAAGCACGTGAGAGTTTTTCAAGAACCCCCCTATGGAAATCCACTCGGAATGCCCTTCATGGGGGATTCTAAGATTACTTTCATGAGAGCAACTCTGTTTAGGCGCTCGGTTAACGCTCGTTAAACTAAAAATTAGCATTCGATTTATTAAATTAGCATTAGGGTTAGGCATTGTCACTAGAAGTTGTTTCAAACATCGCACTATCGGCCATGTTTGGCCAAGCGTTTGCCAAACAGTCGGCCGCTGCGATGCGTCAGTCCGTACCTTAGCTTTAGGTAGGACGCAAGCGAAGCTGGCGGGCACGCCGCGCGGAACCAGTTCTGCCAGGACCATACAACTATGCTTATTATTATTGGCACTGTGGGTTACCCACTCGCGCGGCCGCCAACTCGGGACAGACGAAAGGTTAAGGGCACAAGGTTAACAAGTGCCTAGGTTATATAAGTTAAATATTTTCGCTAGTGTCAGATCAAATCTGGTTTATTATAAAATATGTCTTACCGCTGAACTATCTTAATAGGGTGGACAGAGATAGATATAATATTATTGCTGGGATTTGTTTGTGCTGATAGTCTAAGCGTAGACCTACAGCTACACCGCCAAGGTCATTAAAACGTGAATTATTATATCTGTTATAAAAAGGTCGCAGATATTAAAGCAGCTTTATATAACATTATAGTTTGTAATAGAAATATTGAAGTGTGATCGTTAACATATCAGACCATCACATGATCGTACAGACCGGTCCGGAACCACAGCAGCGGCGTGGTCGCACTCGGCGGCTTGGTCGGGGGCTCCGCGGGACTACGTAATAACGTTAGTGCTACGGGATTTGTAATCGCTGCCAAATGGTACCCGGCTGTATATAATATAAATAGCTGATAATCTTGAAACTCATATTCCTACAATTCATGTAACTTGACAATTCCAGCCATTACCTTAGGGGTAGGTTACCAGATGTTTGCTGTAAATCTGGAGACGACCGGCCGATCGGCCCAAGGTCTAAATTTTCAACTTAAGGAAGAAGTCGTGTTTGTTATTAAATGTTAGATAAGAAAATAAATTGGCTAGGATTTTGGCTTCATTCAAAAATTCGATGTGCAAAATGAAATGAACGTACTGGTTAATTTCATTTTGCACATTGTTTTTGTTAGTAAACAATAAAGTTTAAAGGAGTGGGCGGGGCGGAGGCCGGGCGGGCTGGTGCGCCGGCGGTGAGAGACGCGCCGCGCTTGTCTTGTGGTCCTAGGACAGGCAGAGAGCGCGAGGCTGTCTGAGATCACTTGCCGCTGACGCCATACCAGCGCTCACGTCACCGCGCTGCCGCTTTACGGTAAACATTGGATAATAAAATGAAATCTGCCAACTGGACTCTTCCGTCCCATTTACCTTGTGATGTGATTTGTTCGCTTTAGCACGAGAGCTCAAGGTGAACGAATCCTACGGGTACTTTATGATCTACTATTGCTATAGATATTTTTTTAAATTATCATGAATCGCATTTACTTTTAGCTTTAGCTGGCTTAGAACCAGGAAGTGCCGAAAGTTATTTACACGCGCGTTTATATCAGTAGCAACCTAAACACAATTCCTTCTATTGCACTTGGAGCCTCCGGTAGCCGCCATGGTGGGGCCGTGCACACACCGCACTCGGCACGGCGCCCTCCCACTGTCGCCGCAGACGGTGACCTGAGCATTTAGACTCACGTTATTTTATGTTTTATCATACACAAAGGTAGATTTGAATTTAACTGAAGCGTTTGATTAGAATTCCAGTCGATGTAAGCTGACAAAGTTTTAATTTTGTTTTGTTTCTTCGACCACGAGGCGCTCGGCAAAGACTGGCAACACTTGCAGAGTGCCGGACTCCGGCGGTGTGTCAATGGTGCTGAAATGTTGTCCATTTTTGCTTGTTGTAGTAATCAGCTAGTTGTAGTTGAGTTGTATCACTATAGTTGTTCAATGGCCTGCCATATACCTGCCATATACCTGGCATATTTACAACCAAATATTATTTTAATTTTTATTCTTTCATTGACATCCAAATGATACAATCATAAACTTGAATTGAAATGCTTACATCACAAATTAAATTACGCGATTTCGGATTTTGGCGCAATGAATTGAATTGTAATTGTTTGGTTTCATAGTACAAGGTCATTAGCAAACAGCTTCGGGGCCCTGCTTGCGCACCAGCTACAGTAGGTCAGGTTCTAAGCTCGTCTGCCTCGTGAGCTGATTGAATTATACCTTACACCAATGCCTTATCATAAAGTAACTCTCAGTGGTCGGTGACAGTGGGGAGCCAGCCCTCCGCTCCTGCACGGCGACTGGCCGCAGTATATTTGCATATCTTCACGCTACTCACATCATTCACTTCGCAGACCCGTTTTTATGCTCATAGATCATGTACCGTAGCTGGGTAACAAAGTATAATCAATCAGTTCAAAATGAAGTCGACGATTTCTTTGTTTCTTATTCCGTATGACGTGACGTGAGCAGTGCTCAAAAAATGTAATACTTTTTTTTGCTATGTGTAAAAAAGTATCAGATTTTGTACACTACACTGATAATAATAATAATTATACGACGTACTTTGATAAAAATGTGTAATTTTCATATTATTTCTTACATTAGATATTCGTATTTGTTAAAATGTTCGCCTCTGGGAGGCACCGCCGCTGTAGACACGTATGCGGCCTGGTGCCGCAGTCGGCCGCGGGCTGGTCGCCGGCCGCGCGGTGACCCTGCCGCGGTTCAAGGGCCGGGCACGGGCCTGCCCCTGCTCTCCCCGTCCCGCCCCGCCCCGCCGCCGTCCGCTGCTATTGTGGTTACAGCATGTGCTTCCCACTACCTGATCGTATTCGGACCTAACCAGCCGGTAACCTGTCGCCGTACGCCGGGACCAATTTTTATTAGGCATTTTTTTTAAACGTAACTTTGTTCTCCGAGCGACGGTCACAGGCACAAAGCTCCAAGTGGATCTGACTGAACCGTTATAGTTCGCAAGTACGTGTCTCGCGCCATCATGCAGCAGCGGCCGCCCCTCGGACATAGTCATTTCATTTTAAATTGCATTCATCTGCGGCAATTAAGTAGTTGTCGACAATGAAGACAGATGTTGCCGCTTGTTCACACTTGTTGCGAACCTTTCAGCACTGGGTGTTGCAAATGATTTAACTATCATTGTGGTAGTGTACGGCGACAGGCTTGCTCCCTGACCTCGATGGAAATCTGCTATTTGTCCGGAATATTTGTCCATTTATATCTCTACCTATATGATAAGAATTTTATTTACTGGCTATATTACATATCTCATCGAGCCCAGATTTGAGCTTTTTTTTTTTAAAGAAAGCTAGCACTATTTCTTTTTTTTTTCAGAAATATTACTAACAATCTTGTTAACCATTCCAACTAAGCTTAAGCTTGTGCTAGGACATGGTTCACGGCAATAGTCCAATGGTGGATTCGAACCCACGACCTTACGATTCGCAGGACGTACCCTAAACCATTAGGCTATTGACGCTTCAGTACATTATGTGAAGCCTGGCACGTGAAGATGTACGAAGATATACTGCTACTCTGTGCTAAGGATTCGTATATGTTCCCAGTTGTCTTCGTCTTGGTCCCGATGAACCGGCCGGGCCAAACAGCAAATTGCTATCGACCTTAATAAGATGTTGGTGTCCGAACTCAACGTGTCCTGAATAGTGGCGAAATAGGACACTTGGTTGTCGGTGCCTGGAACAACTTCCTTTGCCTCTCCCACCTGGGCAGTCCGCCGCCTACATTACACCGAACCAAAACATTCTTTTTTAAATTATGACGACATACATTTTTCCTGTTTTGTTGAAAAATAAATTCTTTTTATTGTTATCATAAGAGGTCTGCTGAGTTTTATCAACAAATCCTTTTAATGACGTAACGCTCGACACTCCGACCAGATAAGGTGTCAGGAATGCGTTAACGAACCATCGAGGAGTAGACCGCCTCGCCCTGGTATGCTACTAATGGATATTTCCTTTTCCTTATTGTCAAACGAATCATAGAACTATTTGGTTTCGTTTTGTAGCTTTTAGTAAGTCGGTTGAAACGGGATCATGAAATGAATCGAGGTTGGAAACCTCTTAGATCTGTACCCTTCCATAATATGAGAAGCGATTCATTTTATATCCATTGTGGTAAACATTTCGACTGGAGGAGGTTTTTTAAACCCCGTTTTGGATTTATGTCCTGTTTATTGGAAGACGTAGCATATTGTCGTACGAGAAGATGTTGCTGAGAAGTCAGGTGTGGGAGCCTTATGAGTCCTGGCTAAAGCACCGCGGTCGTATTAATGAATTGCCGGCGCCCACCGGGCGAAACGCAGGTCTACTGCGAACAGAACTGCAGCAGCAGTGCAGAACTGTTCTTTAAGCTTTTAACCTAACTTTAAGATAGCTTTTAACCCACCCTTACCTTCAGACTTCTGCCTCTACCAAGATTGTATTCAAAGGACGTGAGGGTTCTCCAGTATTTCAGCAGAGGGTTCTAGGCTTGGTCACTAAACGCCCAATTACAAGCTGAAACAATGTTATCCAAAAAGGAAAATTAACATCGAAATAAAAGTGAAGGCTGTCGAGACACAACCGCCGTCTCTCGACGGCGTCTCTCGCTGGCTATCCAGGTCAGCTCCATATACAGTGGCGACAGCCAGGAGCGCGGTATCCGGAGCAAGGGCGGCGGGCGGCGGCTTTATATGGTCACGACCTTAAAACAATGTACCATATGTTTGACCAGTTCCAAAACGGTGTGTATGACAAACACGACTTAAGCTCGACGCACGAATGAGGTCACCTCGTGATGCCTCCGCCGGCCATCTGGTATGCTCTTTGTTTGCTTTCAACGATTTCTGTTAACAATTATGGTACTATATGCTGGCTCATATTACGTTCGACCTGTTTAAACCATCCCTGCCGAGCTAGGGCGACCTGGGTGACCACTAGCGCGCTGGTGAACTTAACGACGGCATGGCGCATGAGAATCATCACTTATTCCCACACGTGGCCGCCTGCAACATGTGCTTATCGCTCCTATCTGTTCCTCTTGATGGTATTGCGTTAGTACAATATGTATGACGTCGGTTCAACAGCTATTGGGAAATAGAGAGCTTCTGCTTCTACGAAGGTTTGAAGTTAGAAGAAAGCAATAAAGTGGCATCGATTTCTCGTCCGCTTGCGAACGCCGGGTTCGGTAAACGTAGGTTCAGGATAATCTACGCTTAGAGTTTCAGTTATACGAAATACAACTGCCTGCCCTCTCGGTGACAGTGGTGACGGGGTAATCTCTTCGTTTGATCTTTAAAATAGCTTTGAATATATTCATAAATAATTACTTCTTAAATATATTTTTACTTCTGTAGAGGCTGTCGTGACGTCACTTGCTTTTGCAAATCCATTGGCTGTGAGTCGCGTTTGCTAAACACAGTCACGTTTCGTGTGGCGGCCGTCATCTTTTGTTGTGCGTCTGTTACAGTTGCGCTTGACAACTCATCACCCGACATTAAACTCCAAGCGTCCTAAGTTACATCGCTGACGGTGTGGCGGCCACGAGACAGACGAGAAGACAAAGCTTAGGCGCCGTGCTTCTAATGCGATGCTATTTTTGTTCAACAATTAGATTAAGTTTATACATGACATGATCTATAGAAATGAAAATATTATTATTGATCTCATTTTTGTGTTTGGATAGTTGTATTAAACAACTATTTACAAACCTCGCCACGGGATGTTGCATCTTTTATAGGAAGGAATTTAAAATCCCTCGGATCGCATAGGTTCCGTTCCAAGAAATTTTTAATTTAACTTTCCTGTATCGGAACAGAATCCCAAATTCCATCCCCACAATCGTAAGGGCTGACATTCGACTACTATAGGTATTTGCTCGTGATTTCGGATGATAAGAACGATTATTACAGGTTCTATTGAAAGTTTCGACCGCCAGGACAGCCTTTGATATAATATACAGCACAGCTATCTTTCTGTCCGCAGCATGTCTGAAGGAGACGTCTCGCTGATTCACGACGAGGACCTGCTGCGACGCATGGTAACAGCTCCAGCGCAATATATTCATTTAGTTTTTAATTCCTTTTGAAGTTTGGTCTTGGCTACCTTGACAACTAGCTCTTGAAACAACGGGAAGATCATCGTTTAAAGAAAGGAAGTGTTAACAAAACTTCTCTTCTCTTTCTCGTCTTTTTTTAACTGAACCGGGGTAGACAGATAGCTGTTAGTATCCGCTTTTGTAACTGCTGCTAACAATTTTTGAAAATGATGAGGCTGACGTCGGGCGCTGTGTGCCGAGTAACTTGGGACTCGATGCTAGTTTAACGAATGTCGATGTTTATTTGCCAAGGATCGATTACCACAATGGGCAATGGAACAAGCCGACTGGCGTTCAACTCCCGACTTTCAGAAGGCTAAACAACAAGGCTATCAATAATTGTATATAAATTTAATTTTTATTAAAAAATGAAGATATGTTACGTTAATTTTTTATAGACAACACTTAATATGCAGGGCTTGAAGTTTCTGGAGCAGGTTGTCTGACTGGACTTACAGACCAAAAATAAAACGGAAAGACAATACGGAAAGCGGAATTAGAAAATGTAACTCTTGAGTATCTTTTACCAAAAAGTTTCACATGCGTTTCTAGAGGTGCAGAAGCTCGTTGTATACCGCATGACTTAACGAACAAGACCAAAAACGAATAAAGTATTAAAAGCTGGTTATTGATTTACGTACAGTGGCAGCAGACTCAAGACTTCTCACGGAAGAAAGAGATACGAGCTCACATGTACCGGCTGCGAGAGGAGCGCCTTCGCAACCTCTACTCGCCGGAGCCCGCCGCCGACACAAAAGGTAACTTTATACCTTTCAATAAGAATAATAATAATAAGAGTCAACAGCACATAGTAAGTTCCTTGAAAAGAATAGTTCGAGAGCTCGGCGCTGGTCGATTGTCCCGTTCATAAGCCACAAACATATCTCGAACTAATCTGGAAATGCCAAATTGAGTTTTTTTGTACTTTTAAAAAGAATATAGCATTTAATATTATATTTATGTTTATGCTAATTATATTATATAAATGTAATTGTTAAACGTTACTAGAGTAGTGTTGTCCCCAATCCGGCAGGTTGTGAGTTCACGTCATCGCAGGGACATGTGAAATCCTTCGCAGACCAAAGCTTCCAATCCATGAAGAGCAAGGAGGTGCGCGACGCAGGCTCCCCACCCAAGGAGTTCACATATCGTGGCCAAGGTTCCCTGCACGTCTACAAAGCCATAAACCTAACAGAACTAACGCCTATTAATCAGTAACAAGCGAAATGTTTTCTGTCAAATGGCTTATATTACTCAAACATTTTCCAGATCTGAAGGACCTCTCCAATGCTGGCTGGAATGTTGAGTCTGAAGACAAAACTACCGACGATGGACATACCCACGTCAAAACTGTCCAAGCGAACATCGAAGGCAAGTACGACGTAGAAGGTGGAAAGGGTCAGTTTGCAGCGATCGATCATCACAAGCAAGCTGTCACCGAATACGACGATGGCACCACCAGCCTGAGGAGGAACGAGAGCTCATCCAACACCGCTGCCCACGAGCAAGTTGTTCGTCAAACTGACGATGGTTCTCATTTCTCGAGCACCACCAGCTCATCCACTTCGACTTCCAAGTTCCAAAAAATATCCTCGACTACCCATGATGCTGTACCCTACACTTCTGACGACTTAGGTGAAACACGACAATCTTATGATAGCAAACGTAATCAGGAAATGACTACAAAACGGTTAACTAAAACAAACGACCACGAGCAGATTTTGAGAAACAATAACGAGGAAGGAGAACTAGTTTCAAGAAAAGTTGAATATCCAGATGATAATACAAAAGTGATAGTAGAGACGAGATGCCTTCCTGATGGTACAAAAGTAACGAGCACTCGTCGTGAATTTCGAGTGCCAGCTGTACAGAATACTCGTTCGGAACAACATACAAAACAAACGAAAAGCGAGAACAAAACTTCGAGTTACTCATCGTCTACCCTGCGATCATCTTCAAAGGAAGCTTCATCTAAAATAGTACGCGATACGTTTAACGACCGTTCGGATGGCATTGTTGACCATCAAAGAACTTTAGATGACTACGATTTTAAGAAAAATCAAGGCCATGATAATTTTATAAGTCAAACGGATGATTACGAACAGAAGAATCGACAAAGTAGTAGTAAACAAAAATATGAGACCAAGATTGATGAAGTTAATCTTCGCGAAGTAATATCTTCGGAAGGTAACCAACGTGTTTTGTGCCATGATAGGAAAGCGGTGAATGATATTGAAGATCGTGATCGGCGAGAAGTCACAACCTCCGGGGATAACCTGCGGATTCGGCGTCATGATGTGAAACAGTTTGATGAAGTTGATCAACGTGAAGTAATATCTTCGGAAAATAAACAGGGTTTTAGACGTTATGACAGAAAGGAGGTTAACGATGCAAAAGACTTTGATCAGCGAGAAATTATAACTTCCGTAGATAACCAGCGTATAAGGCGCCATGATGTGAAACAGGTTGATGACGTTGATCACGTCGTATACACCGATGATAACCAGCGAGTAAGACGCTATGACATAAATGATGAAACGCGATATAAAAAAAACAATAAAGAAATTAGCGATTATGTTAAAAGTGATAAGCATACCGAGGAAATTGTTGAACGGAAAACAAGTACGGACCGATATCAAACAACATATCAGTCTGACTACTCTAAAAATAAAATTAGCACTGACTTGAGCCCCTCGCACCAAGCCTGGGCAAGTAGTTTAAGATCGGATACGCCAACCCGGCCGTCCACTAGAGCTTCTTCGCCCGGGAGCAGAACTTTTGTATCAAGCAATTCATCGCTAAGAAGTAGTGTTAGTCCAGACAAGACATTTAGAAAGCCGTCGAGTCGTGGGGGCAGTCCTGACAAGACATACAGAAAGCCTTCGAGCCGTGGGGGCAGTCCTGACAAGACATATAGAAAGCCGTCGAGTCGTGGGGGCAGTCCCGACAAGACACATAAAAAGCCATCCAGTCGTGGTAGCAGCCCTACAAAAATAGATAGATTTTCACCAACTCGTGATATTTCTGAAAATTATACAAGTACCCGCTCAACACATTCTGTTACAGAAATCAAGACTAAAAGATGTTTGGATGACCAACCCACAAGTTCACATTTGCCTAGCCGACCCTACAGTCCCGAAAAGAAAATTGAAAAAAATTATCGGCCAAGACCCAGCACTAGTCCCGATAAAACGTCATTGACTACAACCCCCTCATACCACACAAGTCCTGAACGGAAGCCTGAGAGTAAATTTACTAGTGATAATAGAAATCCTTCTCCTTCACGTCCAATGCAAAGAAATTATGCAAGAGATAGTCTCAGTCCTGATCGTTCCAATGAAACGCAGCATCGGAAAATTTCTCCAGATCGCCCAAATATTTCTAGTTCCTCGCCAAGACGCAGTCCAAGCCCGAAACCAAAAGAGAAAAGATCTAGCCCTGATAGAACAACTAACCCAAGTCAAAGCACAGAATTTGCTTCTCCAGGTCAGAAACCAAAAACTGAAAAGAAGAAGAACAGTCTTGTCAAGAACCCGAGTCGCGAAAGTTCCCTTGTCAAAGATTCTGATGATAACAAGTCCAGTTCTAGTCCCCAGTCTCCTTCCTATAAAATAACATCTCATATTAAAACGAATAGCGATGAAATACAAAAAAAATTACCCGATCGTCAATCTGGAGATGAGAAATCGTTGAATGAAAATACAGTTTCTGAATATAAAGAAAAACTTACACCGGAACGAAAACCACACTTAGATGGAAGTAATGTTAGCCCGGACAAAGGTCCAAGATCTGATTCAGTGGAACCCAAAAACAATCAACATCCAAAACAATCATCAAATAGAATTTTGTCAAGTCCAGAAAGACAACCATACAATACCAAGAACAGACAATCGCCCGTTAAACAAACTTCCGAAGATCTTATACGAAAACCTTATACCAAAACCACGGTGGCAGTAAAGGAAGATCACTACAAATTTATTGATGAAGAAACCAAAATGTATACACTTATTGATGGGAAAAACAATATAAACAGAAATTTTCACTCTACTTCGACTGATCAGCCGGAAATCCATTTAAAAGATTCAATTCCTCAATCTCAGCGGGACTTTACTGAACACTCGCAACCTTCACAAAAAGTACCGCTTAAGAAAGAAGTAAGAACGCCGTCTCCGAATAAAAGTTCGGTTACATTTACAGAAAAGTTGTCTGAAACAACTTGCAATGTCGATAAAGTTGATGAAACAAATGTATCAAGCGATTCAGGAGAAAATTCTCCTTTGAAATACACAACTATTGACAAAAAACTACCCCGTATCGATAAGAAACAAACAGATACCGTTACAACAGCTGATAATTTTGACGAAATTGTTGACACTAACTCAGTCAGAGCAAAATCCCCCATAAAACAAGGTCAGTTCGTACCACCTAATAAGTCTTCGCTAAGAAGCAGCGTTTCCCCTGCTAAAGACAGCAAATACAAAACAACAACTGACTTCATTGCTACTGAAAAAACAGCGGAAGAAACTAATAAAGTAACCACACATACAACTCAAGAGACAATTATAAAGGGACGCCCTCGTCAATTAGTCACTCCCTCTAGCAGTCCTACTAGAAAACCAAAATCAACTGAAGACGAACAATCAACTGGTCAAAGTTCTCCTACCACTTCAGTAAGTGGGTTTGTTTATTTTAGTTCTCCTCGAAGAGAGGAAGTCATTGTCACGGACCTTGATGATAGTACGGAATCAACCGAAGTGGTTACGGATGTCCAGAACAAGATAGTTGAAACTACTAGACCGATGTCACCCTCTAAAATACCTTGTAGATCTCCATCTCCCCAGAAAGGCCCATTGCCTATTCAAAGTAGTCTTCCTAGAAAGAGTTCGTTGAAGAAACCCTCGACCGAGATACTTCAAATATCTCCAGCACAGCAGCCTCCATCTAGCTTCCGAGTATCCCCAACATCCGAAAATACAGATTTTCCTGATCGCGAACTTAAGAAGGTACAACCAGAAAACACAGAAAATACAAAAATTAAGCCTAAACCACCTCTTGAGCGCCGTGAGACTTACGAAGAACGTTGTCGCAAAATACTGGGCATGATAGAAAATGATTCAGCTATAACTGTAACTCAGGAAAATTCGAAAGTATATTCGAAAAAGTCTAATCCTAACTCACCGAGTATATCTCCTTGTGGCACTCCTGAACCAGATGATAAATCACCATATGGGACAACTACAGAAAAAAATATAAGTGTCACAGATTTTTTGTTAAAAGAACAGGAAATGTCAATAAAAACATCTGATGTTGCCATAGATCGACAAACATTAAAGGATATACCAATAGATACCATTAAAAAATTGCCTAAACATGAAGAAAAACAAATAAAATTAAAACCATTGTCTGATAACGCCGTTAAAACTATTTCCGAGAATAGTAAGCTGATTACAAACGATGAATTAAACAAAGATAGCTCACAGATAACATCAAAAGAAATTACTTTTCCTAGCATACCTAATAATGCAGATTCTTCTCCCACAAGGAAAATTGATACAGAAAAGTCACAAAAACCAGATTCATATAATTCTTCGCTTAACAAGAAAACTAGTATCGATAAGTCTCAGAAACCACCTTCCAGAGATACTTCTCCAACAAAGAAATCGGAGACAGAAAAACAACAAAAATCACCTATCAGAGGATCGTCTCCTACTAAGAAACTTGACACTCTTAAATCTGAAAAAACATCTGTAAGAGATTCCTCGCCATCCAAGAAGCTGGACATAGAGAAACCACTTACAAGAGATTCTTCACCTACAAAGAAGTCTGACACAGATAAACTACAAAAATCCCTTACTACTTCTCGGCCTACAAAGAAGCTCGGGAATCAAATCCCACAACAAATATCATCCAGAGATATTTCGCCAACAAAATTACGTAAGATCACATCTCCTGCGGAACATCTCGTTATAACTAAGTTAGAGTCTAAATCAACTCTGACCGATGTCAAGAATGAAACATACCAAGAAAATATAACAAAAAATACATCGCTACTTCAAAGTCCTGAAAAAAAATCTAAAATTTTAGGAGAACAACCAAAACCCACTTCAGAATGTCTTGATGCACCATCATCAAAAATACCCGAAAGAAAAACAGGAATAAGTCATAAATCTTCTCACCCTCTAACCGATTCTACAAGTGGTCTTTATTCCCCCATTACCCATTTTAAAAAACCCTCTGACAAATATCCTAAAGAACCACTACCTAGCAAGCATGGAAGACCTCAAAGTCCAGATAAAAAAACAATACTGAAATCAACGATTACCATAAAGGACATCAAAACAACTACTACTGATAAAGATGAAAACGAAATAACAAAAAGAGTAGAAAAGTCGGATGCTCCCTACATAACATCTCCGACCCATAAGGTTCCAAAAGATTTAATTAAGCAGTTACCTAGCGATAAAGAATCTGACAAACCCATATGTGAGCCTTGTATTGATATAACGTCAGATTATTCCAGTGAACTTATAACTTCAGAAAGAGAACAAGAAGTTCTAGATAGAGTCCAAAAATCGTTAAGAAAATTATCTCCGGATAGAAAAGAAAGAGCACCAAGCCGAGAAAAAAGTCCAGTCAAGACGAGCACATGTTTACGTGATATCGATATTGTAACAGATTACGTACAGACAAGTGAAATAATCGAGGCTAACGAAAGTACGGAAACTATACAAAAACGTGTAATATCAATTAGAGATGACAAAACTCGTTCTCTTGATCAAAAAATACCTAGTAAACCTTCATCTAGAAATGTTTCTCCTACCAAAAAGATCACAAACGTATACAATCCAAGACCCGATACTCCTGAAAATAAACCAAGAAGCAAGTCACCTAAAAAACCGTTTATTTCTACAGAAAGACCAAAATCTCCACAAATACAGAAACAGACGGTGGCTAAGCCGAAAGAACATATTCCTTCCCAATTAACACGTAAAATTTCGCCAACTAAGCTTGATAAAACGATGACAAGCGAAATCAAAAAATCATCTGGTGTAACCAAACAAAATAGCTTTACCAAAACCTCAACTGCGAAATCATCCATCGTTAAGTTGAGTCAAAATACTGGAAGTAAACCATCTGACACGGAAACGAGAAAAACAGCAACAATAAAAAGCTACAAAGAGGCACCTGTAAAAAAAGATTTTGATATCAAAGTCACCAGAACAAGTAGTGACATAATACTGAAATCTAAGAAACCTTTATCGCCACAAAAGGTCAAGTCCAAGCCAGAAATACATGTTAATGATATTTCTACTTCAAGAATCAATAAATTATCAAATGTCACTAAGAACCAAAAATCGGTTATAAAAGAACCTCAATCTAAACTTCCTAGTAAACCTAAGTCTGCTACTTCATTAAACACATCCGTAGACGATGATGATGTTATAATTGACGTTCAGCAAGCAAAGTCTTCCAGAGAAAACTCCCCTGATCGAATTTGTCCCACACCAATTAACTTCACTGATGATGTTGGTACCCCTAGATTCCCCGATGAAGTAAATGAACCAGATGACGATTTTAATAGGAGAGCACATCAAACTATCCACGAAGCTGAATCTATTGTAGATGACATAGTCGAAATATGTGAAGATGATGAATTGTTTGTTAACAGAACTGAGGTAAGCCGATTGACTGAGTCAGATGAATGTCTACTGACGGTCAATGACAAAGTTTCAAAATTCACAAATAAAATTGAAACTGCAAACAAACCCAAGGATAGTACTAAGGGTTTTAAAGAAACTGAAAGACGAATGCATTCTGATTTTGTTCAAGAAAATCTTAAATCAGACGAGTGTTTACTTTCAGTTTCTGAAAAAGTTAATAAGTTTGCTAAAGGTCCGAAAGATGCAAAGGACAATAAAAGTCCATCGCGTAACATCAAAGATGAATACGACAAAGACACTGTATACCAAGATAGTTACACTAAACTTAGTGTAAATGACAAAGCCCATTTGTTTGTTGAAACTGCAGAGAATATAAAAGTGTCAAAACCAAAAATAGGTCATAAAGTAGAACGGCCAGACTTAAGCGACGTTGACGATTCTTTAAAAAGCGATGACTGTTTACTTAGCGTTTCTGACAAAGTTAACAAATTTGTTAAAACCGCAGAACAATTTTTGTGTGAGTCCTATGAGGTGGAAGAAAAGGAAAAGAAAATTAAAGAACAACATGATAAAATTATGAGAAAAATAATAGAAAACGTTGAATACAATTCAAGCGATGAATTTAAGGATATAGAATCCCACGAAGAAATGATACAAAAGAAAGGATCAGAAACTCAAGATGAGGTAATAAAGAAAAAAACATTGCAATCTGAAGATAAATTAACAGACAGCTCTGTTCGTGATAACAGACAAACTGAAAAGACCTCTGTGAAAAAAGTTTCATCTGTACGAACCAATGAAACTGTGAAAAAAGCAAAAGCGCTCTTTGAAAATATTGCCTCTATTAAACAGACCACCAAGGACATCACTCCTACAAAGAGGACAAAGTTACCCGACAGTAAACAAATTCCTAAAGCAGATACAAGTACTTTAAAGCCATCTATGAACGATAGTTCTCCCAAATCCACTCAGGTCGGTAATGAAAAAGATTCTATCAGTAGTATTCCCAATTTCCCCGCTAGTGGCAGTCCAAGTAATCTTCAGCAGAGTAGCCGTGAGAATAACGAACGGCGCAGTCCTGCAAGACTTGGAACACTTTCACCAGATATATCCAGAAACAAGTCGCCGGTGCAACATGTTACTGAAACGAAAAGACAAACAACAACATCCACAAAACAAATCTCAACGCAATCTCATAGTTCTGAAAGATCTGAATCACCTCAACAGAGACACGAAAACGATGATAACTTGCATGATTATATTCCCGGTTATCTGCGGCCAACGAAAACAAGCCAACTTAAAGAAGAGCCGAAGGTATCAGAAGAATTAGAAGGTAGCAGCCGGCGAGGTAGTGGGAAGTTTGGAGTTACCGAACATCGTCGTAGCAGCGTCGAGCATCATCAGCAATGCATCGAGGATATCTTCGATCTCGACCTTCTAGAACAAATGGTTAGTAGATCATTAATAGATCTCTCCACTGAATGTGAGTGTCACGCATATTTCATGACTTAAAGCTTAATAGAGTCCTTTTTGGTGCACGAAGTCGAGGTTTGCATTTCAGCCGCCCGCGAATCGGTTTACTTTTCGTAAATAAGTAAGAGTAGGGTTAGGGTTTCCGCTCTCCTCATCCTGTAACACATTTCGGGCCAGCTGCTCTTTTTTGTACTATTTGTTATTTAGTATTGTTTTTTGACACTACCTCATAGATTTTTATCGTCCGTCTTCTAATTTCTAGCTAAAAAAGTGAACTCAAAGATGCTATGTCGAATTTCGGGCACTCTTATACGTTAGCAATCCGGACTCCGGTCGGCAACAATCAAATGATTCGTTGAAATTTTAGCTGCTAATATTTATCAAGTTTTAAAGGCGGTAAAGGAAAATATAACTGACCTGCTACTTTACGACAGTCAGATCGTATGCTCGATGCCATCGCTATACTGTAACTTGCTCAGTAGTAGCGCGTTATGGGAATTCAATCATTCAATCTTCGTATAATACTTACTTATAATACTTATTAATACGTCGGATCTAGGATGTTATCATGTCAACTTGTTGCATGTGTTGAAAAAACCACATTATGAAATTGTCCCTTTTTGGTCACGTTTCGAATCCATATGCAAAAAAAGTAATTGTATAATGGAATAAAAGGTGTTGTGGTCACAGCGTGTTATTATCACTGATATATTTATTATTTTACAGTTGGAAAAGGTCGTGGGATACGAGCAGAGGCGCCGTATCAGAGCGCAAATCCGTATTGCAAAGAAAAACCAGGAAAATGAACACATGACTACAAAATATACAAAGCAGATCATACACGTGAAAAAAGCACCGTCACCCGAGCGTCAGCCGCGATCATACACACCCGAGTACCAATCGAGGGCTACCCCACAAAAGTCTCCAGAGAGGGAATCGAAATCGGACTTAAGGATGGAATCACCTGTGAGACGGTCCGATACACATAAAGAAATGTCACCTGACGTTGAATCAAAGACTAAAATTCCGAAATCTCCTTCCCTCGAAAGGCAATCCCCACGCCTGCAAACCATTTCACCTGAACGAAGAAAACCTGAGGAGCAAGCAAATTCTGTAGCACAGACGAGGAGACGAGACAACGGTAGAAGAGCACAGAGTCCGACTAGACATTCTGATAAATCAACTCCCGCTCCAAAAAGTCCCATGCGTCCGGGGAGTCCTGTTAAAAAAAGTAGGCCTACGTCTCCTACAAAAACATTCACACCACAGCCTAAACCTAAATCTAACCGTTTTAGCGAGTACGCTACGGCTTATATGAAGAAAATTGGTCTAAAGTCAGAAGAATCTAAGACGTCATCCACGAAGCCTAAAAAAGCTCCTGCGCCAACTTTAAGCCCCGCTAAGCAGGACAATACTATTAATATATCGGTTCAACCTAACTTAACGCGTGTCGTTGATGAACACGAAACTGTAGAGACCACGCGTAATTCTACTTCTATAAACAGGATCGTAACAGAACGTACAACATCTAAAGATGTTATAGAAATTGTGGAGGTCAATGGAAAGAGGTCTCCTTCGCCCGAGAAGGCAAGACTTAGCCCCGATAGGCGGCCAACACCAGAAAAATCTCGAAATTCCAGTCCAAGCTTAGAAAACCCGGTGCAACAGGAGGCAAAGGTTGAAAACAAAAAAGAAACCATCATCAAGACCGTGAATGATACCGAGAAAAAAATTCCGTCTAAACCTACGCAAGAGGACAAGCCCTCGTGGGTGACTAACAGAAATCTTAAGAAAGTCACCTCCACTGCCCGCACCTACACTAGCAAGAAGGTTGAGAGTGAAAAGCCGAAATATCGTTCCACAAGTCCCTCCAAAGTGATCACTAAGCCGATAGACGTGATCACATCTAGCTACGGGCCCGGCCCGGTGGACGCCGACGGCAGGCCCCTGTTCGGCATAAAGGCGCTAAGGAATGGGGCCAGCAACTACCAAGGTAACTTGTACATACGCGATATCATCAGAACGTTTTAAATTGTTTACGAAATATCAGAGTTGTATGTGTAAATTAAGATTTTATAGTGCAACAACGTAATCCGCAATATCTTACAGTGAAGGGCACCGTGATCCGTCAAGAATATCATTCGAGGAATGGAGGAGAACCGGTAGGCACGCTCTCTGTCACCGCATACTCCACCGAGCCCGAAGATTTGGAGAAGCTGTTACACGAGCAGGGAGAGCGGCCTTCAAAGATCCACGGACTTGCCGCCATCACGACGACCAAGAAGTTTGGAGGCGATAGCGGAACTACATACAACGAGATACATAGTGTAAGCGCCTTCAAGTATTTTATCAGCAACAAAAAGTAGTAAAGAAACAGTGCACGAATAAAGCAGTAGTGTGTTAGCCAAATGCATGGTTTTTAATGAACTTCAAAAAAAGGAGGTTCTCTATTCGTCTGTATTTATTTCAATTTTCTTTTTTTTTAAAGAACACGCACAGCGCTTTCATTTATTGAACCGATTTCTTGTGTACAAGGGTTTGGTTTCATTTAGGTTCACTATAATTTATGTGGACATAGGACCGTGAGTTCCGAAGATTTCCTTACAAGAAAATCCTAAAAATCGTATCGAAGAATGGTTTGAGATTGTGGTATTGGTAACTTGATGATAAAATGATTGTTAATTTTTTATTTTGATATCTTTGCGTACTCCAAATGTGTTGGAGCTTGGCTGGAGTTTTCTATTAATGTTATTTTACTATATTTACAACATGAACATCTCTCTTCAACCGAATAAATAAAATTTCGCTCAATGCACCTTAAAACCTTTAAAGCGAGCGGTTTTCAAAGTCTTGGTAATTAAGAAATTCTTAACTAATTAGTGTTTATTTGCAGAGAGAGGAGCGCGCGGCTTTGGACCAGTTCACGCACAACGAGCGTCGGGCCAGCGGGACCCCGAGCGGACGCTCCGCCGACACTAGATACACCGACGGTATCAGGGACAAGAAGCACAGCGTGACCGAGAAAGAGGACAGATACCATCTCGAGCGGTCCCACGAAACACGTGGTCTGGAGAGAGGCAGCGAATATACCGTCACGGTCACGACGGATGCCGAACACATCGAGAGTATAGAGACAGACAACCGGGAGGATATCTCAGAAATATTCATCACGGAGAGCAAGACAGCAGACAACCGGAAACAAAAAGAAACAGTAGATCGCTCCGATATCAGAAGCGACGAGAGAACTATTGTCTCGGATCGCCGAACTAGTCACGGTGACAAAAGGGAAGGGAGAGTTCGAGAAGAAAGACTGGATATGATCGAGACTATTCAAAGAGGAGAACCACGTGCCAAGGAGTTCGTCAGGGTTGAGAGAAGAGGGGATAGCAAGAAGACTGTCCTCCGCCAGGGCTCGGTCAAATCACTTACGGAAAAATTCATCAAGAATGCGAGTGAGTGTACAACTATTGTCTAGAACTACTCTATCTATTGTCTTTTTTAATTGGATATAACTGAGCCCCAGTTTACAACTTCATTGTCTACCGTACGGAGCTGGGGCGGCGGGTGATAACTTCTTCTTGGTGATACTGTTGCGCTTGCGGCAAACACAATTAACGGTATGGTCTAGGTGGTGTCGTCACCGTTTTGGAATTGGACGGTGCTATATCATATATTCATAGACACTAATGTGTAGAAGCGAAAAACTTTCTCTCTATTTCCAGCTATTGTTCCACGTCGCTAGATAGAGCTCAACCCAGACCTTGACTACTAGTAGTAGACCCAGACCCTCTTGTAGAAACACCTTAAGAAAAATGAATCTTTCGTTTACCAATGAAAATAAAGGCACAGGCAATAGTAACCCAATAATAGTAACCCACAGGAGTAGACACACACAGTAGCACGTCAGCTGCTGCTGCGCACAGCACATATTGCACCGCGTCCACCACTTGCCTATAATTATTTTATCTACTTAATGGCTGCCTACTTGTATGTAGAAAAAAAGTTGACAATTGTTAAAGGAGAGAGTTAACACGGGCCATTGTCCTATTTCGTTACACTGAGTGAGACAAACACTTCGTCGGTCAACTGATTTCTACTTCACAAAAACAAGATGCGTTCTGGTCGGACAAATGTCCGCGTGACGTCACGTAGTCGGCGTAACTTCCCACTCTGTAATAACCTGCAATTGACTTACGTAATGAGTTCACTTTCGACGGCACCGCAGAACACCTTAGCGCCGTGTTCCAGTCAGTCTGTCGGCGGGGCGCGGGGAGGGACAGGACGGTCATCCGTATTCACAGATTAAGAAAAAAACGCGCGCTTTTTGACAGTGACAATTGTATCATTGAGTAGAAAGTTTATACATGTCTTTTAAATACATAAGCGTCATTAAATTCAGACTTATATAATCTGTTGTGTGCTCTTTTAGTTCACTTTTAGTTTTTTTGGTAAGTATTCATTTTAGGCAATTACTTTTAACTGTTATAGCGTTAGTTAGGTGTTTTGAAGTTAATATGCGTTAGACAAAAGATATTTCAAGCACATTTCGAATGAAAATCTCGATGCTTCTTTTCTGTAATATGTTTAGTAAAAATTTGCTTGGACCACCAACAGACATGTGCAGGGACATGTCTGTTTGACGTTAAATGTACTTTTCTCCACATTTGGTATTATCCAGCAGATACAAAAGACTACTACAGTACGATATAACTTAATTTGTACATCAGTACAGTAGCGTCGGTCACTTCGTTATTCTCTTTATTTTTTTTCCATATTGTATTATTTTATCGTAGGTATTTGCGCACGTAAATGTATTTGAAAAAGATAAAATTAATATTCCTTGTTTTCCTCACGAGGCTGGAACGATCATTAAATTTTTGAAGCATGCCAAAAGTTCATTCAATATGTATGAAACTAAATTAACATATTGAAGGGCTCTCCTTCGGGTCCAGAAATTGTTAGAGTTGACTATTTAGGCTTAATATTCTTTGGCGGCGGTAGCGAGATCTATTTATTGTTTAAAGTATTGCTTAGTAAAGCGAATGGCGAATCACTTGTTGCGAACACCACAATCTGTAATAAAAAGTGTGTCGCAGCCGAGAGCCCCCGCAGCGAGCGCGCCGCCTACCCGAAGGCCGGCCTCATCCTGCGCAGCGCCAGCGTCAAGGACGCGGAGCCCGACGACTCTGCGCACGCCGGTGAGCATCCCTAGCATACGTCATCTGACGTGCTAATCACTTTATTGGGACGTATTATTTGTTCTACCGCTGAATCCTTCACGGCACTAACTTTACGCGGTATTTTGTAAAGTTCTTTCCACTCGGAACTTTTTGTACTGTTTCTAAATTTGAAAATAACATTCGTAAATGTGCAGCGTCAAATATAATTTGTCTCACGCAGCACTTCCTCGAGCGGACATTGACCTCGCGCAACATTCAAAGGCCAAGTACTCGTAATGGCAGCGGCAATGTGAATAGCAAAATATAAGCCAAGCATTTTTTAAAAAATGAACTGGCCCCAAGTCCACTATTACAATTTGCGCACATAAACATTTTATGAACAGTTGTTTGCCAGTTTTAGTTAGTTAATCTGCTTCTATGTGTTGTGTGTGTGTACTTTGATTTTGTTTGTTTCTAAGCCTTGTACGTAAGGTAACTTAAGTGTCAATTTGCAACATTCTCGTTCCATCAGGGTTGAGCCGCACCGACAGCGAGCAGAGCCTGGGCTCTGTGGACGACACCGTGGTCTCCACCACCACCACCACCACGCAGGACATGGGCGACGGCGTGACTAGTACCACCACCACGACGACGCGCACCAGCCGCGGCCGGCAGGAGCGGTCGTTTCTCGACAGCGACTCTAAGGTCACCGGCGTGCAAGACATCCTCACCAGGATGAAGAACGCCGACATCGGTAAGTGGCAGCTCACACCGCAGCCTCTCTGGCTGGACCTGCATCCATCACATGTTACTTGTGACCTCCGTCGGAGCGGCACGCTCTGTGTGTATGGAGGTCGTGTCTCGTGTAACAGGCGAGGCGTAATACTGCCTATTCTTTGTGACAAATAACAAACGTATTCTATAACTAAAGACTTTTGGTCTCCGCTGGACATCGACCGCAGGACATTCGGCGGAAAACTTTGACAGCTTTCACTGCGAGATCGTCGCTTGCCAGGTTATTGTAACAAGAAGTCATATTTGTGAGTCGATACTTAACTACGAGTTGCACAAAAATGGTGTGTTTATTCTTGTGTGTATAACATGGTGACGTGGGGCGTGTGCTCCGGCAGTGGTGGAGGACGGCGACCGAGGCGAGGACGCGGAGGCGCGCGCGCTCCTTAACAAGTTCCTGGGAGCCAGCGTGCTGATGGCCGGCATGCAGGGCTACGTCACCGAGAAGCCTGAGGGGAAGGTAGTCGTGACGCAGGTCTGTGCTTGCCATCTACCGAATGTGTCGTGAAAATTGTTTGAGGAATTATTCGAAATCCACACCACACCACCGCTCATCTTGACCGAATTCAAAATCATATCATACGAGTGTATGTTTTCGCAGATTGTGATTTGGAAATGAATATAACAATACAAAAACAGTATTGTATTGCGACTGATTGGATTTAGCTTTTTGTTTTATATAACTTCACCTCATGTATTGCGTCAAACAGGCAATATTCTTTAAGTTCACTGATTAATATTCTTCAATAAATTATAATTTAGTGCGACGTGAACATGTGGTGCGGCCTGACGTACTCAACGCGGAGTCAATGTCCAAACTAAAATTGTATCGCAGTCGCTCATAACGCAAACAGAAGCTTGGCACGCGCGACCCTTCCTTATTACTTATAACACGTACAAAAAAATCACACAATAAAATATGTGCCAGGCTTATGCGAGGTGTTTACCACTTATCACATATGTGACGTAGTATGTTTGGTAAAAAGTAGACAGTGCTTGTTGTCCGCGTCTACATCACTGTAGTGAATCCTCCGTATTGACTTATTTTAAACTTGAATCAAAGTTTTTACCAGTCCACGTCTAGTCTCGTTCAATGTACCTTTATACATTTGGAACACAAATGTTGCAATTGTTAAAATGTTTATAAATATTGGCGTAATATAATGCGTATCAAGCGGTGCGGAGGAATGCAATAGTAAACAAAGGGATGCGCCCGCGCCCGCGCCCGCTTCTTGCCGTTTAAAGACACGCGCGGAAACGCGAAAAGCGCGCCAAAAATAACACAGCGCCGACATTTCGCCGACCCGCACCGAGCGAGACGCCGTATCTCAACAAACTCTACAAAGCATTTTAGACTTTACACGCGACTAAACTACTAGCTAAATGACGAAAATTCCGGTAAATGAGTCCGTATGCTATATTCGTAGCGTCGACGTCACAGACGGCCGCTGGCGCAGTCCGTTCCGTGCCGGCGGGCAGATCGGTCCGTGTCTATATTCATTTGTCGTAAAATTTTAATTGTCCTAAAAAGTTATAACTTAAATATAACCGTGCCCGGAACCAACCGTTATTTTATAAAATTAAGTGCGTCATTAATTACAGGACTGTGTGTCTCAAGTGGAGCTTTTGTTAGGTGAGCGCTTTCATAATTTCAGTTGCGTATTCTTTCCTTTTATAGAAAAATAGTTTTTTACCTTTAATACTTGTTTTAGCACATTTATTTTATCACTTATTTTTAGTTTGTATGTACTTGTAGGCACGAAAGCTTGCTATAATCATATTTTATTTTTACTTTGGACTATCGCTTTCACACGCCAATATATTTGTGCGCGCCAACTGGAGGTGGAGTTCCGGTGGCCGCACTGAATATATTGCCATCAATACTATAGGCTACTGAAACGCAACCACCGTGAACCATTGTGAACCACCACCGGGTCCGTCTAACAGTTTCACTTTGTATTGTTCTAAATATCTCGTGTGTATATTTTATTACCAACTTAGTACCAACAACAAGATGTATGCGGGTATCATTCGATACGTATATCGATCCAAGCTACGATATTAAGATAACACACAACATAACAGCACATGTAATTACAGCTTATTTGAATCATTATTTCATGTTACATTTTCGTTTGAAATTCGATATTCGGCTGTGTGCCGTATTTGGATACTGAAACTGCTTTCGGAAGTCGTCCACCGCAGATATCCTTCTTCTTAGTCGTATCCTTCGTTGCTGAAGGTGGTGTCTAGCACAATCTAGCAGAAATCCAGTAACCGATTTATGAGAAACCGATAAAGAGAGATAGGCGGCGTGTTCGGTCTTGTCCCCGAACGACAGTTTATCCTACGATCCTATAGGAGCCATGCCGCAGACTGCCGGGAGTGTACAGTTTGCTGCAACCGGTCGCTGATTATCGTATATTTTTGAACGTCAGGACACCGACGTCAACGTCTGGCCGTAGCAATCGCCAGCGAATATTTTCAACATTTATAGGGCAATTGTTTATTTTGCTAATATCTGTCTTATGTCCTATTTCAAAGTCACGCCGTCCGAGCGATTTATTTATGGATCTTATGATATGCTGAGGGCATAGACTTTGGATTGTTTCATTGCGTTGTTTACGTGTGAGAGTTGATTCGTATTAAAGATCGCAGCTCGCGGCAGAGGCTCGCCCGCTGGATCTCACACTTCATTATTGTGTTTACAAGAAGTTGTCACGGCGCTACGGGGCAAAATGACAATGACGTGCTGTTTGCTCCGTCACTGTCCACCTTTTTTTTAATTTAGTCATTTATATTCAAAGAAAGCGACGTAGAGGCCCGTTCCTTGAATTAATTATTTTTGTTTCGTGTACTTTTATATTCTTTTAATGAATTTAAAATGTCGCAGTTGTTGTGACATGTTGATACATTACATTTAGATACAGAGAGGTGTGGGATAATGGCATTCAATGTTGCAATTCCTTGTTGATTGTACGAGTAGATGACGTCCGTGGCACACGCGGCCGCAGTGATAGACTTATTGCTGAAGTGTTCCACTTGACGGTCTTAACATGGGGCTCGAATCCGAATCGCTTTGTACCAATGACTTCTTGTTTGTCAGTTTGTTATTTACAAAACAATTGTTGCCGTTATATGGCGATCGCCTCACCATCACCGGACATTTGCGTCATGTGTGTATTACAAGTGTACAAGTGTGTGCTCCGCTAATGTACGAATAACTCAATATCACGCCAACGCATTTCATTTTTTATTGTAAAGGACGTACTTCAAGAGTAGTTTAATAATAATCTGGTTAAGTTCTGACGTGTTCTGTTTCGTAATGTTCCCGCTATAATCTGTAAATACAAAGACAGCGTCGCGTAATAGTGTTTAACGTCTCATTTGATTTGAAATCGGTTTTGTTCTTTCTCGTAAATATACGTGTTCTTGTTACTAAATTGTTACCGTCGTGAGTCAGCTTATCGACTTATGGGCGTAATGATGGTCACATCACATCACAAACCTTGACCTAGAAACGACCTCATGCGCACCATACTTCCGCGAGGGTAACACAAAAACGGCCGCGGGCCCAGTCAGGCCACACGCGATGTAACGCGATACACAACCAGCACCAGTGGCCGTCACCGTATTGTGTTTCACAAGTATTGTTATACACAGTACGATTGTAATCACCGGCTCGCTCCTACCCCCATACAGCATATGCGTGTAGTGTGGTAAGGTAGCTCTTTTTTCATGCTGCTCCGGTTGCTGTTAGTTTCAATCTTTAAATGGATGGATGAATACCATAACCACACTTGGGACATGAAAATTGTTCTATAATGAGGGGTCGTGTTTTGTTTATCACGAGGGTATCATATACTTGGCTAGCGTTTCGACTTACGATCTTATTGTCCCGAGTTTGAATCCTTGTCGCCGTTTTCCAAGCACAAAAATCTGTCGCTAAAATTTTGTGGCCGGTGTATGGCAATTGGCTCACCTTTTGCCACATATTGGACCTAATAATGGACCTATAAAAGTTGCTGTAGAGCGCACTCTCTCTGTCTATAGCTAGAGTCTGTCTACACAGGTTAAAGGGACTGTTCATCTAAAACCATTCTCTCCACTCTTCCATTCACAAAACGGTACTGTGTATTGTTAGCCGGTCTCCCTCTGAACCCGGGTTGCACAGATTGATTTAAAGGTTGATACTTGATGCTCCATGTTTCCGGTTGTAACCCGGAAGAACATCAAAACATGTTATACGCTCTATTTGAAAATGATTTAATGTCTCAAATTGAGAATCCCGCCGTCATGACAAGGTCCTTTAGATGGAGTTGTGCACGTCAGCGCAACTTCTTTACTCATATTTACACCGCACGAGTTCCACACGCGCTGTCAAGGTCTCTCTAAATTTAGTTGCGTCAGGAGTGCGGAGAAATTTTGCGCGGGTCTTTATTACCGACATAAGACTGCGTCCGACTCACAGCAGCTGCATCATTCAATATCTTCCTCTCTCTCTCCGTCTTCAATCCGGTGTTACGTGTAAAATATAATACAATGATTGCGCGATGCGCGTGCGCAATGGGACACTCTCGCGCTACAACTGCGGGACAAGACGCAGTGACAGTTGGCTAGTAGGCAAGGCATTGTGACCACGACCATTACAAACAGCCGCCAACCACCACTTCTGCGCTCCCTGGGAACTGCTTCATACATTTCCTCTACGTAGCATTTGACACTAATTTTTCGGCGATCTTAGGTCAGGTGTCACGTAGCATTGCATGTAAATACATATATATATAACCACATGTGGCCAAAATCCAGGGCCGTAGATATTATGAATTACATAATTACCCTTTCGGGAACGCCCCTCATGTCTGGAACACTAACACGCCTAGAGTAACCGTCCAAGCCGAGGTAACGGGTCACCGGAACCCTAGAATCGAGTTATTACTGCTACAAATAGAGATTCATGTTCACACTGCAGCGGGAGTAAGAATTTGTGTAGTAAAAAATGCCTTAATTAGTTTTGGCTGAAAAAGCTTTTTGGTTTTTATCCGAGTTTTGGGACAAACGTAAATATAAGACTATGCAGGAACATCTGTTTGTGGTATTCGTGGAATTTCAATTACTATATATTCTGTATCAGACAGTCTATATAAATGTCAGCGTGTGCAACTTGTCACGCGCTCGCAGGCGGTCGCCCTGCTGCGGTGACAATTAAATCAAATACTACGTGACGCTTCTCACGTCAGATTACTCGGATCGCGGGCTACCATTGAAGAATACGACATAAGCTACAACAGGGATAAATAAAAAAATATCGGTATAACTGAACATATATACTAGAAGATTATTCAGTTTTTGTTTTGTAGCAAGTTATATAAAATTGAGTCCACACTTCAAGCCAAATACATATATTTTTTAAGATTGAAGTGTTGTACAATACACGGAAAATCTCGGTATAATTGTTTCTATATTATCGTAAGAACAACCATTTGCGTAGTGATTCTTCACAATAAGTTAAAACAATACGTGGAGTAAAAGCAACATTTGAAAAAAGAAAGTTCGCCGAAGTCTCTCGGAGTCCGCCGACTAAAACCGTACAACCTCATTTACGGGACACTCCTTCGGCGTGGCTCACCAGCTGGTATTAACCATCATTTAAAGATCACCCGCGAGAACATTTCGCGACCTATGTCCGGAGGTTTAAGGCCAGATAAGAATGAGTAAACAGTACACAAATATTAACTCTGCCTTCATTCACTCTCGAATCAACTCGCTGTAGCTCGGCCTCTGTGCTACATGTAAGCAAAATATAAAACAAGTAAACGCACTTTTAGTAAACACCTGACGTAGGAATAATAATAATAATGTGTATTGTGCACAGCTGTGACACGAGAGATAAGGATATCCTGTCCCTGAACTAGGAAATCCTGTATTTTAGGAGACAAAGTGCTCAACTGAGGCTAGTACTATATACATTTGACGTATAGTTCTATGCCTCTTCTGTTGCCTTTATGTAATAAAAGTGGTACATGTGTGTGTTCCGGAGTCCGCCCCGCCTCCTGCCCTGCCAACAATCTGGCCCACTGATCTTCTGCGATACTAAGAATCGATACGTATATTTAGATTATTTGCGGTGATTGCGGCTCGGCTTTCTCTAGTTTTTTTTACGCGACCTATTTGTGGGTCTCTTTGCAAATCACAAGTCACATTAAAAGAAGCATACCCTTTGCATCGCCCTCGTCTTCGGGCGCTTGTTAAACCAGTTCCTCAAATTCCAGTTTTCAAATTCCGCACTGCGCAAGCACTGTTAAACTGGTTTTTTACCTCGTCTGCGATTCACAAACAGCTATAAAACAATACACCAACCGTATTTACCGTGTCGGAGAACAGAAGAGAAACATAATTCCTTAACGCGATGCCCGCCTCGGCCGAGAGAGTGCGACCAGCTCTGGATTGATTCATGATGAGTGCAGTGGCTTCATACTGAATTGTTAATTAAACAAAAAGTGAACCGACTCTCGGCCGACGGGCGGGCAAGCGTGACGACACGACTCCTTACACGGCAGACTACATTTGTAATGCGTCAGATTATTTTTAGATATGGAACAAAAAGCATTGTCAAAACTATATGTGTAATGATTCTCTCGACTGAGACGAGCCCAGAGTTCATTCAATCGGTGTCGGCTGTGGCTGTTGTATTTTTTATTTTTGATAACATTAACGACGTCCGGCGACGCATACCTTGGAGCTCGCCCCACTTGTGGGCACACGGCATACCCCGCAGCTGCGCTGGACCCGCTCCAACATTAAAAGTGGTTGTGAAATAAAACATTTACACGTATATCTTATTTATACCTGTTCCGTGCGCGTGCAGCGCGGCATGTTTACATATTGTATATCGAACGCACTCCGTGCCCCGCGCGCCCCGCGCCACTGTACTCTCCCGAAATGTAGGAATGACGATGCAATGTTCTCGTACTTGTCTCCAAAAAGCGGTCAGAACATACGTATGTATGGCAGAGGTGCAGAAGATATCAAAGAGCCCGCACTTGTCATTTGAGCAAGCCATGTAATATGCTCTCAATAGAATCGAAACTTGCGAAGCAACTTTTGCATTTGTGTTATTGGCATTATATTGTTTATTTACTGGATAAATAATAGCTTTTCAGTTGTATCTCCAAAGCTTGAGCCTTACATACGTTATTACATACATACCAGTTTGTGTTAATGTTCTACTATTGTTGGACTTGTATCGAGGCAATGCCCTGCTGCTTTCTACGTTGCGAGACAAAAACATAAAGCGGCTCCGTCACTCATCAGCTCCTAACGGTGTCACATCGCAGGGTGAGCGCGCAAGGTCGCCCCTACACCGGTCGTCAGGTAGCTCCATCGCGACTTAACAGTAGTTACTTACAGTACACTCATTACAGGAAGACCACTGTCGTTTAGTTCTGATAAGGTGTTCATTTCAAAATAAAACCAAAGATTTCTAGAAATTCTTTCATTAAAAATGGTTAGTTTGTCGTCGGTGTCGCGCAGGGACCAGTGCCGGGATCTACTAAGTGTTGTATTGAAGAGGATTGAACGTTTTGGTGTACTTACAATACGAGCAAGTAATTTTAGTATCAGTAAATGGAGCGTTAGTCGTGTATAAGCCTGTACGTATGCTTATATAAATTCAAAGAACTTGTCTGCTGATCGTGGTATATTATTGTAGGAGTCAGTCAACAGCGGCGGTGCTCAGGAGACCAGCGGCAAGGTCGAGGAACTGAACTTCGACCAGTGCTGGGACGAGCGCGTGCTGCGGAAACTTGTAAGTTGTACACCCGCCGGGTCAACGTATTAGTACATACCGGCTAGGGCAGCCCCGTGCCAAGCGTGCATGCATTGTTGTTATGTATATCGTGTTGTTGCAGCTGGACGAGTGCACCGACTACGAACAGCGACGTCGGCTGCGCGCGCGCCTGCGCACCCTCATGGCGGAGCAGGAAGGTAACTCAGACAAATAGTACCACAAACACATAGGTATAAACTATCTTCATGATTTGATTAGAAAAATAGGGGTAATGAGAGTGCGAGTGTGTGTGGGACTGTGCACAAGTACTAAATACAATAGTTGATGATAAGTTTGTAACGAGGAGTGTGTTGCAGCGTGCACGAGCGCGGTCACGGAGGCGCTGGCGGCCGCGGGCGACGGCGATGGCGAGGGAGAAACACGCGGTGAGTGCCTGCTGCTGCCCCTGCTGCAGGGCCTGCTGGCCAGCGACGGCACGCCGGCGCTCACCGGTGCCACGGCCGCGGTGGTGGCCGACGTGCGCCGAGCGCTGGCCCGCCTGCGCGCCGCGCTCGCCCCTCCCACCAAGCATCCGCACGCGCAGGCCCTTCTCACCCTAGCCGACCGTCTAGAAGACGCTCTCGACGCCGACCGCCTCGATGGCTGCCGACGCATCCGGAGACGTAACCGCGCCACTAGGCATACCGTTGCAGTCACTCATAGTGACCTCGAGGAGGCTCGCCGACTCATCGACGATTCTACTTCCCTCACTCCACAGCGGGCAGTTCCTCCTGCAGAGGAGCCGCGAGGTACGGTCGAGAAGCGAACCGCGGCGCCACGTAAACCCGATTTCTTTAGGCACTCCATAGCGGACGCCGCGCCTGATCCAGTTTCCCGTTGGCCCGAGTCCAACAGTATCGCGGCTATTGCTAACAAATTCGACGCTAAAATGGACAGCGATCCCGTCCGACGAGCCCCCGTACGGCGTTCGCCGGTCATACAAAAGACTCCCGAGGAATTTAAACGCGCTCCCTTGTACCGTCCTCTCCCTCCCACGTACAATTTCGCCGCCCTACCCTCCGACGACATGTCCAAACCGTTGAACAGATTTAACAATAATAAGCGCGCCCGCATGAAGCGCGCCAATACTATAGACATAGGGAAGCCGCTGGGCGGGTACAAGGTCGAGGACGACGCCGACAGCCGCGCGCCCGGCGTTCCAGAGTTCCGTCCGAAGACGGACAACGATCACAAGTTTCTTGCTTTCATGCAAAAGAACCAGGAGAACATGGCGCCCGGCCCGGCGAACTGGAGCAGCCGCTTCGGTAACATCAAGAACACGTTCGAGAGCCGCGAGCGCGCCGACCTCCCCGAGCAAACCCGCTCAGTGAGCGCCAGCGCAAGCGCGCGCCGGCGGCACGCTGGCGAACGGCCGAAGACTTTCCTTGCTGATATCACCCCAGATATCAACAGACCTCCGTGGGCCCAGCGCAAAGAATCCGTTCGCGCCCCTCCACTCCCTTCTCAACAACTGCTGCCAGCTCAAATCCCATCGAGCCAACCGAACTCCCTAAAACCCTTCATTGCCAAACCCATCCCCGTAAACCAGTTTTCTCACGCCCCGATGTCAGCTTTCAAACCTCTTAAAAAAATAAGCTCACCCACTTCCGCTCCCCCGAATATCTGGAGCCCGCCCTCTAGTATTATCAAATCTCCGACAGCGGACAACGTGCCCCAGTATGCATTTATCCCCAAATCCTTCACTCCCAGCCCTCCAGCTCCTCGAGTTCCGTGGGCATCTGATAGCGAGAAGCCGAAAAAAGGAGTAGGCATCGTTGCCTCCAAATTTGAGAACGACAAGTTGGAGACGCAAGCCCCGCCCCCAAAATTATACAACTACCATCCACCTACGCCACCGACTCACGTCACATCCTCACAGACACAGAGCTATCCTATTAAAGCTATCCCTAGTCAGAATGATCTGTCCGCCCCGGAGCTTGTGAAGAAGATACACGAAAAGAACCCTTCGGAAGAACCGTTCAACGAGCCGGTAGACGCACAGAAACTTCAGATAGAGTTTTACGAGCGACAGATTCGCGAGAAAAGTCGACGTGGCTCCTTAACGAACGGGTACCGCGACTCTAATCAAAAACAACCCGCGCCCTCCACCTACACCATAGTAGACTACACTCCCCCTATCGTGTCATCTTCTTTCGTTCCCTTACAACAAACACCTGACATAGAAAAAGCAAAAGCGCACAAAGTAGATTACTTGCCCGACGTGGTGATGAACGAGAGTAATGTTAAATACACGACGTCGACGTGTCTCCCTAGTCCGGCCACGAAATCCTCGCCCTATCGGAACGGACACGTAAATGACTTAGAGGAGGGCACAACAGAGCATGGCAGCGTCGTAACAAAGGTAATGCGCGGCCCCATACGCGGTGCGGCCACCATCACGTCCGGAGTTAGGACGCGGGCTGCGGACGGGCTCCGCGCCGCACTGGACCGGTTAGCGCCGGCCAACGTCCCCACCACCGGAAACCAAAGCCACGACAACAAGTCCCCGTCGAGAGTCTCGACTCGGAACTATAACGACACTAACTCGTCCAACCAGCCTATATTCGGTCGAAACGTGACGTCACGGAACCACAGCCGTATCGCGTCAGATTGCGACAGCATCCCGTCCACTCAGTCTCTATCGAGCGGATCTTCGAGCCCGCTCGCCCGCAGCGGCTCGTGGCACCGGGTCTCCTCACCTCAAGCGTCTCCCCGTCGAATAACGAGTCGCACAAAATCCATGCACTTGCTCGCCGCACCAAAGCTGTACGAGGGTGGCATCACCCGCGACCAACTGCCCGACAAACGGCGCACGGTGGAAGCGTACTTTGCGGGGCGCTCTGGCAAGACGAACGCGTCCGCGGGCATGCCGGCGAGCATGTTCGCGCTGGGGCGCAGCCGCACGATGGGCACGCTCGCCGAGCTGCAGCTGCTGGACGAGAGCAACGCGGACGACGCGTTCGAGGACCTCGTGTCGGCGCTGGCCTAGCGCAACATTCCACTGGGTAGGCGCGCGAGACGTGAGTCGTGTGTGTGGCGCCTCGTCCGCTTGTGTCGCGTCGCATGAACCCTCGACACCCAGCCCCCGACCCGCCCCACGCCCAACCCCTCTCACCACACTCGATGTACATAAATATACATACCAGCTAAAACCTCCGACCATTCACCGTAATCGACACGGATCTTGGACTTTGTTCGATGTATGAATAACGCAAATGTATGTACCGCCTCGTCATTGCTGTCGCCGGGACGTGTGCAGACAAAGCCCAGGAGCTGTGCTCGTTGCGGTGCCCAGTAACCGTGTTATTTTGACTAATAGCTTTAAGTATTACGTCTTGTTTTGCTGCTCTGTACAATTCCATATCGTACCAATTCAAAGACATCTCGTCTTGAAAATGAGTTTGTCAAGAATTCCCCCATGTTACAGAGGAAGAGGAGGTGACGACAGTGACATCCAGCGTGAGGAGGAACTCTACAGAGAGAACCAGCGTTAGCACCAGTACCACTATTAAAAATTCAAAAGGTGGGCTCTTTCACGTATTATGAAATGCATGCATTAAACACAATGGCGTGGTTGGTGTCGTGAGATAAAACTTTTATTTGTTATTTTAATAAACTGACAAGGGAACTGCAGAGCCCACGTATCATTTTTAATTATTTCTATTCTGATGTCTCTTCGAATGTGTACGGCGGGGTGGCCTGATACAAGTGTAAAGGCTTCAATATAAATGGGCGAGAGCATCCTCTGACGAGCGCGTGTTGGTGTCCGCAGTGACCGGGAGCCTGAGCCGGGCGGCGCCGAACCCCGTTTCGCCGTTCGCCAAGTTCCGGCAGCTCGAGAAGCAGAACACGATCAACTCTCCCAAGTGAGTACTCCGCGCCGACTCTCCACCTGTTCGGACATTTTCCCCATTTCGATGTCAGCAAGTACGCTACCATATAGCGGTGCGCCACACACCACAAGTGACCGTTTCCTTCCTCATATATTATTTGAATGCAACATATGTATCTATTCTAGCAGCGGTCGGTGTGGATACGAATGACCATTGCAAGTAAATATTATTATTATTATCATGACATTAAACACGCGCCAGTCGCTCCATCGTGAGAGTACTGTAGCACTAGCAGCAGGTCACCCGTGTTGTCGACGACGCCGGGCCGGTCTCGTCTCACCCGAACGCTTTGTAACGTCTCGTGCCCATCCAGCATCCATCTTGCAGATAGGTCGCATCTGAATTCGCTTACCACTCAGTAGAAATTAATCGAGTTGAGCACGACATTCATTTTTGTAAATAACCCGCGAGCTCCACGGCCCACGGACAGCGTCTCGCACGGCGGGCAGTCGGTAGGTCGCGGTAGGACGGCGGGCCGTACGGTAGCACGTGCGCACTAACCTGAGCCCCGGTTGTAGCGCGCCACCGAGCCCGCAGAGCCCGGGCTCTCCGTCGCAGCCCTACTTCAAGTTCACGGACCCCGCGCTGCAAGCTAGCGCCGTCACTATAAAAGAACGGTTGCTGCTCTGGTGTCGCGACAAGACCCGGGACTACGAGGTACCCCGCACCCCGCGCCCCCGCCCCCGGATCTCCCCCCGCGCTCTCTGTCCTCATTACATTGGGGATGTTTCGTATTTTACGTCTTTTCTCCATTGTTACTTCTTTGAAACCACATTGAACCTTCTTCTATGCCAGATATTTATCAAATTTCGAAAATATATTTATTGTGTGTGTACCCAGTGTACAAAGTGTACCCAGGCCCGCGTCACCAACATCACCAACATTACCAACATTCGAGCAACTTTGGTTAAATATTGACATTCAAATTTTATAAAACACATTCTTTATGACAGAAATGACATTGAAGTCGGTTCAGCGCTTGGTTAAAGAAGTCCGCACCGGACGGGTTTAAGGGCGTCGGAGGGAGTCGGAGGGCGGCGGAGGGCGGCGGACGCGCGCGCACTGTACACGCCACTCATACAATTCACGCTTTTTACGCTTTTTATGGATGTATAAGTTTATATTCCCTGTATATATTGACCATCAAACTTGTCACGCTCACCGCAAGACCAAATTGTATCACTTTGGGTCGGAATAACTCATCTGCTCATCGAACTCTGAAACGAAACTCGCCCAGTGCCAACGATCGACGTTTCTTGTTTTATTAAAAACACTAATGACTTGATTTACTAAATTAACTAGGTGTTTAGTTGTATTGCTGCGAGTGTGCACTGCACGTGGACACGTGCACACACCGCACGCGGAAACTAACCGGCCGCGCGGAGACACGACAGAGACGTTCTTCGATATAATGATGTTTCTGTGAAGTGCATGAATGAATGTGTTCCAGCCGACTGCGCCTGCGCCGTAACTGTGTTCCACGACTAATGAACATAACGCTTTGTGAAACATTTTTATTTCTCCCATTTATCGTCAGATGAGATCTCCTCTATGCCCACTGGGACTGATTCTCAAATTTTATTTCGTTTATGAAGTTTCGACGTAAATACTTTTTGATTGTTATTTTGAACCGTAGACGATGTCAACAGATTCATCAATTATAAATCCACCGATATCTGTAACACGTGTACACATTACGTGTCACGTGGGGGCTAGGGGGGGATGGGTCGCGCGGTGTCTGATCAGGGTCTGTGCGCGCAGAATGTGAGGCTGGAGAACTTCTCGACGAGCTGGGCGGACGGGCTGGCGTTCTGCGCGCTGCTGCACCACTTCGTGCCGGACGCGTTCGACTACGGCCGCCTCTCGCCCGACAAGCGGCGGCACAACTTCACGCTCGCCTTCAAAATTGCTGAGTGAGTCTTCTACCCTAAGAGTTCTTTTAAACCTTGAAAAATGTTTGTATGCCGCGGGTTTGGACAGCCGATATGAAGAATCGAGCAGCAAATGTACTGGACGTACATGTGTTACGCAGATATCGACACACGTATTTTACACCTTACCATATCGCAATGCGCCGCCGTATGGTTATTTCATTTATTTCAATTCGATACGTTTCCCGACGAGGTGACCACGCGGTGGTATATTCAGAGCTGTGGGCTTCCGAGGCGCCATATCCTCGCCGGCCGGAGAAGGTTGGCGGCGTGTCGAGCGATGTCACAATTACAATCTTTTTTAAACTGCGTGTTCCAGAGAGAAGGCGGGCATCTACCCCCTGCTGGACGTGGACGACATGGTCGCCATGCGCAAGCCAGACTGGAAGTGCGTCTTCACCTACGTCCAGTCCATATACCGCCGCTTCAAGGACGAGAACTAGCCGGCCCCCGCCCCCGCCCCCGCCGGCAGTCGAGCGCCGCCGGCACGCCCCCGTGTTGCCTCGGTACATTCAGCTCGTCCACAGAGCGGTCGCCACGCCGTGCGCCGCCCAGCTCGCCGTTTCTCCACGCGCTGTCTCGTGAACGCTCCTCCTATTTATTGTAATCTCAAGATGTATGTGATTTTTTTATAAACTAGTTCGTAAGTTTCACTAACCGTCTCCCGGGACGTTAACATAGGTCACGCATAGTATGTAACTTGGTACGCACGCTCGACACGCCCGGCACGCCCGGCACGCACGCCGCGCACGCCGCGGGATCGCTCCACTTGTCCACCGACACAAGCGAGCCGCATGCCCGCGACATTTTTATTTAATAACATTACTTATCTGTTTATTTTTTTCTATTTGACATTAATTATAGCGGCTTGAAATAAATGCCTAATGACTTTTATATGAAACTGACTACTATTGTAATTTATATGATTAGAAATGAAATAAATATTATTAACATTTTACATGAACGTTGTTTTATTGAAACGTCGTGCGCGTCGCCCGCCGCACCCTCACCAGCGCCCCCACCAGCGCCCCCACCAGCAGCAGGCAGGCCACCGTGAAGTAGACGAACGCTGCGCTCATTGCCGTGCGATTTAATTGTATGGATCTTTTGGAACCAATGATTTTATAAGAATAAAACAGCTCATGTAGAGGAGTCGATCGCAGGCGACAGCGCACAGGGGTCGGTGACGTTGGTGGCGCGGTCGACGGTGGCCGGCGTCCCCGCCAGCGTGCGCAGCGAGGCGCCGCTGGGCGAGCGGGCCGGCGACGCGGCGCGGGACGACGTGCGGGAGGAGGGCGTGGACAGCTGCGTGGACGGGGGGGTAGACAGTTGCATCGACGCGTCCGGCGTAGAATCTGGCAACGCCACACGCACGTGCAGCGTGCTGTCTCTCCAGGCGCGCCACGCCGCCTGATGCTCCTGCACCTTCAACAGCATCCACGTCGTGAGGAGGCCGTTCAGTGCGCCTGTCACCAACATCGCTACTGAGTTGTAATGTACATATAGACCCAACATCAGGAGACTGCAATCCAATTTGTGTAACGTGTGTTTGATATACACAAGAGGATTAAATCTTTCCCTTTTATTTAAGTACGGCATAGGAACGAGTGCAGCAGCAGGAGGCAATGCTAGTGAGAGCGGGAGGCGAACACTCACCGACAAGGCCGATGAGGAGCGAGGAGAAGACGTTGGCGGCGAGCGCGGGCAGGCCGCCGCGGTGCGCGCCCGCCTGCAGCGCGGCGTCGCAGGCGCGCAGCGCGCGCGCCGTGCCCACCAGCGCGCCCACCGCCAGCGCGGCGCCGCGGCTCGCGTCCGCCAGCAGCGCGCGCGCGCCGCCCGCCCGCGCCCACGCCACGCCCGCGCGCCACCACGACCACCTGCCGCCGAGCGACTGTTTGTGTGACATGAAACTCTGAAACTACTATATGTTCGTAGCATTCAAGAGTCTGCGACTCAGATCTGGACCCCTTTATGTTCTAAGCTAGGTTCTCCTTACCATCAGAAACTTTATTGTGAAATATGTGAGAAACATCACCTACTGCCACTACAGACGCAACGTGGCATTGCATCAAAATTGCGTCAGGTTTGATAGATTGTCCAGACATATTAAATGAAATGTCCCCCTCACTTTATTTGTTTCTATAATTTCCAATAATTACACACAAAGTTCATAACTGTCGCGAACGTCAGAAGTCAATGGACGTAGAGATATTTGACGGTAGAGTGAGACCGGCGCGGAGCGTGGTGTAGCCGCAGATCTTGAAATAAGGCCTGCTGGTATAATAAACTACAATCTGTTTTGGCGGCAAGTGTTGTGTTACTGTATTTTTAGATCAATCATATAAATGTGCATGTACCTATTTTGTAAGATTTATTTCTCTGTTGGTCTTCCTTTAAATAAATAAATAAATCAGTGAGTGAGACTGCACGAACTTGTGCGTCCTGGTGACGACGTAGTGGTGGCGGCAGAGCTCGCAGTGCGAGGTGGCGGCCTGCAGCAGCCAGCGCTCCAGGCAGGAGCGGTGCACGGCGGCGACGGTGCCGCGGCAAGCGCAGGGCCGCGCCAGCCGCTCGCGGGACGCGCCCCCGAAACAGATGCGGCAGATGCTGCTCGACTGCCAGCTGCGGCACGCGGCGACCTTGCTCACCGCCGACGAGCCCTGCTCCCACACGTCCCACCACAGCCCCCACTCAGTTTAAAAATAGAATTATTAATCCTGTTACACCCCTAATTTGTTACCTTTAGGGCTGCAGCAACTGCAACAACTTAGTCAGCATTACGATATAGATTAGCTCAACTAGTTAGACAAGCTCAGTTCGTGTCTACCTTTCGTAACGAGAGGACATTTGCCGTATTTCGTAATATTACCAACTCTGGTCAATGGGATAGTCAAAGAAAATGTTATTAATTATTGTGTTTCTTAATGTTTAATGCGATTCAATAAAAACCTTTATTAAAAATGCATTTCAATTCCACGGACTAAGAGAGCAGAAGAAACAATACGAGGTTAAATTGTTCTTATAATACGTATTAGTAACAACGTTGTTAAAGAGTAATAAGAACAACGCACCTGTTTCCTGAGTAGAAGCGCGCAGACAGATCCCAAGATGGAGGCAGAGCGGTTGGTCCGCGGAGCTGGAGCGGCAGGAGGACGAGCGGGCGGCGAGAAGGTGAGAGAGTCGGCGATGCACTCCCGCAGCGCGCGCGCCGGGCCCAGGGCTGCGCGCCACAAACCACCGCTTTAACATCCCTAACAATCATTCGCTTCCAAAATTTATTTATTTATTTTTTGGAATTTGAGACCAAGTTAAAGTTAAACGTAATTTTATATAAATGGTGTTTGAGATCGTTGAAGAAACCAGCGACGCCAAGAGAGTACTTCGGATATGTTTTTTTCCTTTTAATTACCCCACGTATCTGAAAGCGCTTAGGAAACATAAACGGCTCAATATAGAAAGTTACAATACTTTTATCTCCATACATCGTCGCATTCGACTCGGAACCACTGAGACAGAGCCGCCGTTTTTCTTAGAGGTCTCTTCGCACCTCTAGGGCCCGAGCGAACACCTCGAAGCCAATAAATCATTCATTAACCTTTGAACTTTTCTAACGTTACGGTCATGTGACCGTACCAGCAGTCCGCGCGATTTCAATATTATATTACACTTAGGTTTTACCTTTTTCCAACAACTGAACAAACAGCGCTAGCGACGACAAGAGAACATAATACGTACAAATGCGAATAATGCCTTATCGTTACCCAATATGGCCGGGTGTGCCAGCAGCTTACACATTTGTGTATTTGATGCGAGTTATAGCAAGTGTTTTCTTTTTAAATATCTGACCAAAATAAACTCACAGTTGTAGCGGACACGCGCTCTGGTGATGGCGGGTGTGGCGCTCAACTTTCAATCGATAGCGAGGCTAACAAACTATGGTTACAACTGCATTAATAGCCTAATGGTTTAGGGTATAACCTGCGAATCGTAAGGTCGTGGGTTCGAATCCACCATTGGACTATTGCCGTGAACCATGTCCTAGCACAAGCTTAAGCTTAGTTGGAATGGTTAACAAGATTGTTAGTAATATTTCTGAAAAAAAAAAGAAATATCGCTAGCTTTCTCAAAAAAAAAAATTAAATCTCATCACAGTATGGACGCCGTATCAACTTATAACCATATAAGGTATATATTTTTGGATTTCTAACTAAATACTACTTCAAACCAGGTAAAAAGATTGTTTGCCATCCATCGTGCTGATGAATGATGAATACTGTAAGTAAGAAAAGAAAGAAGAATCACCCGGCGACGAGAAGCCCGGGTACCTGCAGCTGATGTCGGTCTGCTGCCCCGTGGAGCGCAGCTCGTACGGGGACACCTGCGGCCGCGGCTGCAACGGTACGAGCGTGTGCTTTCAGCTACAGTCCTCGAGCCAACACATTCAAGATGATCAGGATGAAGTTCTGTCGAAGCCGAACGGCGGCTTGGGTTTTCCATTGATAAATATCTTGAGAAGTTGGAAGTGAAATTCTTTCCATTCATCTCGGTTGCAAGTATTTTAGAAGTAATAACAAACACCCATTTCAAATGTACTAAGAAGAGGCCGATTAAACACTAGTACGCGCGGACGCACCCGGAGTCTCGCCGTAACCACATCACCGACATTTATGAGTTTAGGTTCCTTTTCATTAAGTTCCATGACAATTTATCAGCATGTACGTTGAGCTCCAAAGATATGAGGACGTTGACAGAGTCATGACTGCCTGAATAAACCTGTATTTTGAAGACTTGGAGGATTTTTTTTAAACTGGTATCTTCACTGCGATTTCTTAATTAGGATAGTGATTCGTGAAGTTTCGTCAGACATCTCTCTCTCTAAGCGTATAATAATAGTAGATCCCAACAGACACTCACCGACACGCGGACCGAGGCGCTGCTTGAGGCGGACATAATTGTTATACCGCTGTCAGAGCTGCCGCTGCCCCAGAAAATCAACAGAGTCTGTCCTTCAGCTACATTACACTCCTGTCAATTAAGCGACATAAAGTTCAGGTACGTAACGTGTGAATCATAGTTGCTAGACACAAGCCAGAGAAGCCGGCCTTAACTGCTTCATCGAATTGAGAGGTGGCATAGGTCTTAGGTCGCTTAGCTACGCGTAAGGATTCCAATCAGAGGGGACCGAACTACTCCTCGGTCAGTTGCTATTTCACGGAAATCATCTAACATTCTAAAGCTGAAATAGTGAGCTTTGAGTGCTACTACGAAAGGTGTAGCGTGGAGTAGACAGAATAACAATATTACCCTTATTAAGTTGCTGTAGCTGCATCTCCTGTGGAATTTGAAATTAATGTTTTGTAAGGCCTGCTCAATATTTTGTTTATATTCAGGTGGGGCAAGAACTGCACGTCTTAAATTTTGTATTATATTTCCTGAAAATCTTGGAGTTTCCTCATTTTCGCTAAAATCATTTAACGTAAATATTTTACGCATTATTCATTTTTCTGGGGCACGGGCAATTCCTGTAAAATATATTTTTTTAATTTACATTTACGTATATATAGTTGACATATTTAAATTACTGTTAAATTGTCAGTTACATGTCACCTCAGTTGACTTATGGACATAATATTGATGCTTCGCATTTGGATGCGGCTTTTGTTTTCAAAGCAGTTGTATTAAAATAAAAAATATACAGAAAATTAAACGCAAAAATGTAGGGTGAACCGATTTTGATGATTCTTTTTTTATTTACTAAGCTGGTGCTTCCCGTGTGGTCACATTTAAATTTAGTTCACTTCTGACAGTAGGTTCCATGAGAAAAACATGTCTTAAATTTGCATCAAGTAAATACGCAACAAATGGACGAATAACCCATTATCACGCCAACGGATTTCGATGATTTTTTTTTATTGGAAAGGATATACTTTATATGAGTAGTTTGGTGAAAGTTTGGGCAGGTTCTGATTAAGTTTGATTTCTTAATATTCCTTCGATAATAAGGAAACACAAAAAGGGTGGTGGCATGTACCAGCGTTGAAAGTTTGATTCGATTTTAAGTCCGTTTTTGTTTTTACTCGTAAATATACTTGTTTAAGTAATAATAATCGAGGTAAATATGAGCCTTAATTTTTAAAATGTATATATATTTAACTATAATAATTTCTTCCTAATATTTGTAATCAAATTATAAAGACTATTGCGTTTAAATAAAATCATATTAGTAATTTCATAATATAAACCCACGAACTCAAACAATACAGCTACGGTGGCACCATTCTAATTTAAAGACAAATTACTCTTGGAATAGCATATTTTCGCTTTGCCCAGTGCCTAATGTAACTTTGACATGACAGTAACAAAAAGGGCGCGGTGACTCATGGGGCGGATCATTTAACTTACATTTTCATCTCAGACGTAAGAAATAAATGTATGTGTTTTAAAAAAGACTTGGCTTAAAGGTCTAGTTACCAAGCCATAAAATGTTCAACTATCCGTGTATTTATATATACCTTTATATATATATAAAACTTTGACATTTAGCTGTCAAAGAAACGTTATATTGGGTTAGTGTTTTCGTTATCCTTTATCCACGTGAAGATTGAGTTTTATTGTGAAATTCATAAAAACTCATCATTACCTATATATACTTTTTAGTAATAAACAAACACAACAAGTAGAAATATGGCGGTCCGTGTACAATTTGAGAATAATAATGAAGTAGGAGTGTTCAGCAAGTTAACGAATTCGTATTGTATGGTCGCAATTGGCGGCTCTGAGAATTTCTACAGCGTTTTCGAAGCAGAGCTGTCAGAAGCTGTTCCCGTCGTGCATGTGAGCATTGCTGGTTGCCGCATCATCGGCCGGATGACGGTCGCCAACAAGAACGGACTGTTGGTGCCGTCGTCCACTACCGATACTGAATTACAACACATTCGCAACAGTTTGCCCGATAACGTCAAAGTGCAGCGTGTCGAGGAGAGGCTCAGCGCGCTGGGGAACGTCATAGCATGCAATGACTATGTAGCTCTAGTACATCCAGACCTCGACCGTGACACTGAAGAAATCCTTGCAGATACACTGGATGTGGAAGTCTTCAGGCAAACGGTAGCAGGAAATGTTCTTGTTGGCTCATACATAGCATTGAGTAACCAAGGGGGCCTGGTTCACCCAAAGACCACAATCCAGGACCAGGATGAGCTCTCTTCATTATTGCAAGTACCTCTAGTTGCTGGCACTGTAAATAGAGGCAGTGAAGTTGTTGCAGCAGGAATGGTGGTTAATGACTGGAGTGCATTCTGTGGTATGGACACCACATCAACAGAAATTTCTGTTATTGAAAGTGTTTTTAAATTGAATGACGCCAAACATACTGCCATTACATCAACCATGCGTGCCTCCCTCATTGATAGCATGTCGTAACACTGTCTGAAAATCTTTCATATGTTGTTAATATGCAGTTTTTATTCAAATAGATATTGTCATTTTGAAAACAACATTTATTTCTGTAAATCACACAAGACAACGGGAATGTAAGTTTATTACAGTCTGTTTACTAACATTGTGCAATATTTTATTGTCATCCCTCTAAAGTTTAATCCACATAAAAATATTTTTGGTATTTAGTTGTCATTCTTTGATCCTCTAATTAATAAAGAAGTTAGCAGACTTCTTTATTCGGTATTTGCAAATTGTTTTGTTAAAGTAAAACTACACAGGTTGGTCAAAGAATCTGACCTTGACTGCTTCACCAAATTGACATGTGGCATAGCTGTTAATTCCCTTAGCCTGAACCTCTATAGCTAGTAACTCAACACAAGGTTCAGCCTGATGAGGGGTAACCTCGGCTTGGACGGTTACTAAACTATGCACAAGCTTTCCGATCCAAGAGGGTCAAACTAGGGCTTGGTAGTTGCTTTTTCATTATCGAACCTCAACTAACTTTGAGTGTTACTTTGGTAAGGGTAGCTGCTGGGAGACAAAATGGCCGAACAAACACCAGCAACACTCCTAACATCTAAGGGGTGGGAAAATAATTAAATATATATATTTTTTTAATACTTTTTAATAAGTGTTTGGCCACAATCCTATCTGATGTTTAGAATAAATGCAGTCCTGGATGGTAAGCCACAAGAGCTTAGTAAATGCAGTCCTGGATGGTAAGGCACAAGAGCTTAGTAAATGCAGTCCTGGATGGTAAGGCACAAGAGCTTAGTAAATGCAGTAATAGATGGTAAGGCACAAGAGCTTAGTAAATGCAGTCCCGGATGGTAAGGCACAAGAGCTTAGTAAATGCAGTAATGGATGGTAAGGCACAAGAGCTTAGTAAATGCCTATCCACTCTACTCATATAAAAATAATTTTGAATTATGACTTTATAGCTTGTAAATGTTATTGAAATACCAAATACTTCAAGGTTTCGATGGAACTAAATGTTGCCAATCTTTAGGTAACTGTATATGATCTCTTCCACAAGTTTCTTGAAGATTGCCACCTGATACTTTCATAGCTACAGCATTATTCCAATTTATTATGTAAATAGAAAAAACATTTTATACCTACACATTTTTGATTAATTACAATAACCATAAGGGTGTTAGAGAATTGCAGCTATGCACTTGCCCTGCACAAATTGGGTCTTTAACAGAATTAGCATACAGCTCACCTGCCTGACACCAACATACATGTACTAGATCAATTGATAGACCTGGTATTGCCAACCTTCATAAAAGGTTGGCCGTTGGCACCTCAACATTGAGTAAGAGATAGTAGTGTGATATTCCTCCACTTCACACTGGCATTCAGTCAGGTCACTAAACTTCCTTGATTGTGCTATTCCATTGCCATATATATACCGCATAACCAACCTACTGCTGGTTTTTGAAAACGCTAAGCTTATTAAGTCCCATATGTGACATGTGGTTAGACTATTACCATCACAAATTTTAGTGATTTTTTTGTATATGTGAACTCTGTGCTGCATCCCGTGGTATTACCCGCTATTTATTTAATTTTTATTTTATAGGTCGCCTCAGTTACTCCTTATTACATTAGCTATCTTCCCGTGAAAGTTCCGTCAAAATCGGTCCCGCCAGATCAGACAGTCAAATATTGAAAAAAATGTGCTTTTGGTATATGTACCATAGGCATGTAGTAAAACGCGGTTATTTTAATATTACAAACAGACACTCCAATTTTATTTAGTTGTATAGGTGAATAGTTTACCGAGCCTTTCAATAATATTTTATTAACTACTACACATGTCTATCCTATCTTGAACCAAGTTTCCGTATAATTGAATTTGCTTTAAAATATCTAGCAATCCTATCGAAACAACTGATCGCGTTTAGGTTTAGCATGGATACCCTCAAGTCATAGTGCTTGTTACGTCTAGAATGACCATAAACATGATAAACCCAAGACAAGGTTCGCTCTTGCAGACCCGTATGTAAAGTCTCTCATAGTGGATTTAAAAATAGATTTACGCAGAGTTCCTTAGACACCGCCCTCCTAAAAGTTTTCACCGCCAAAACAGGCAGTAGTCTTTTTACTTCTTTACTTTACTTTCTTTTTGCAGAAATAAGCAAGATACTCTAAAGTAACTCTATTACAGCGTCCGAAAACCTTTTGAACAAAAAGCGGCGTAGTGGGAGTAACTAGTAAGGTCGCGCATGTAGAAATACACACATGTTTCCAGAGTATTACTTTATGAATACACAACTAATCGGAAATGAATACTCGGGAGCATGAACGTAGCGACGTTTCTTTGATTCTATCATTGATGTCTTGGCGACAAGTTTGGTCAAGTTAGTAATTGGTTTATCCCAGATGGAAAAGGCAAAAAGACTTTAGTCCATAAAGCACATGTTTTGAATAGGAGAATTTTGGTAGTTTTAAAGGCCGAAGCCACGTCTTCATTGTTCTTGATCGTAAAGCCGAGCGCCACGCCCGAAATCGTTTGGTCAAGTTAGCTGCTGACAGTTATAGAATACTAGAGATGGAAATGACTGCTAGTTTTATTTCATTTTATGAAATTATTTATTTTCTTCACAGTGATTTCACATGTGATATTTCACAGTTAATATTTTTTTTTGCAACGCTCTAATGTCCCACTTACTACCGTTTGTTTCCCCCACTACATACTCTATTCGGAGTAGCGCCTCTCTTCTTTAATAATTCAATGAGTTTGTAAAGAAATTATACTATTTCAAAGTGCAAAACTTTAAGTCAAAATAGCTACTCTGTGGTTCAGTTATTGTGTCGATAGTATATCTGTATTATGCAGTTAAAATTGTGGTTCTTGCGGTTTGCTATTGATAGCTAGTTGATACTAGATATCATTTTCCTTGTTCAAATTGTTCTTTTAGTACCCATCAAGAAGCGAGAAGTTATTAACGGAAGTTATACAGTTTAAACTACTAATAACAAATGTTATTTAAAACTTTCAAATTATAACCTCCATTTCGTTTGTGTAATTTTGACATTCACTGCGCATTACTGTACTCACAGTTACGAGTTAAAACTGTACAAGAATTATATTTTATATATTTGGTGAAATAAAAGTGTCAGGTATTTTAGTTGTACACAGTGCGAGATGTACAGTAAACGTTAGTATTATTGTTTGCTAAGTTTTGTTTCTTAAATTCATTCGTGATATTTTTTTGTGCGAATTGTTGTCATCCTTCTTATCTTCGTAATTAAATTTTAATATTGTTAGAAATTCAAAACAAACATAATAAAATCTTTCTGACGTGTTGTACGTTTTGCGGGAAGGTATTTGTTTTGCATGGTGTTGTCCATTTTTGCTAACCTTAAGTACGTGTTTTACCGAAATCTAAAGCGAAACAGTAATTATAATACAGAAAATTAATATGGATTCCCTAATGAAGTTTTTAATGAAATATATGAAATGTTTGCAGACAACACACGTAGTTCTGGACAGTTTAACAGTTCGGCACAGTTTGTTTGCGGCGACGAGGTGAGTGCTCCATTGTTTTGTGTGCATTGTTAATAAATGAGAGCCTCTCGTCTATGATATTATCATAAGGGCTATAAGCTAGAAATAAAATGCTCAAACATGCAAGTGAAGTGAAGCTCATTGCATCTGGAATATTGGTAATAGTGCAGATTTGCATGTGCTGTAGAAATTATAGTGGATCTGGAATACAAGCAGATTAATAATGTAAAGGTTTGCAGATGAGGCGGTTACTCTTTTTATCTCTAGTTTATATTTTATTTATATGTCTTATTGTCAGTTATGTTGAGGTTTCACAATTCATCTGTTACCACAGCACAATCCTCTGACCCCTGACACTCATACTGGGCATTGGTATCCCAAAGTCACCAGCTAAGCTCTGACTGTGCCCAAGTCATAATTGTATTACAATATCATAGATTATAAATGCATCAAGAAATGTGTTGTGATCTCTATGATGTTGTTTTAAAAAAAAATGTAACGTCCAAAGATGGGAGGCTGCAATGATGTTATACATTACAGATTTATTTAATGTAGAGTAGCAGTATACTCTTGTTCTTTATCCTCGGATGAGTTTGGCCTCTCAGAGCATAGCCGAGCTTGAGAATGCATTATGGACATGAGACCTGCTCTCTTGGCCATACAGAGTTCTCTAGACTTCAGTACAAAGTATCCTACCCTCAACTCCTAATATGTGACTGCCCATTGAAGTTGTAACTGTGCTTGTACAGTGTGACAACGTGACTGGTTAGAGTAATGTGTAGGTGGCAATGCAGTGTGGTACAATTTTACTGGGTGACTCACATGGTAGGATGGTAGAGGAAGAGGTAAATGTTAGCTGCCCTTGTATGTTGTATGCTTGCTGACTTATGCCTTTTTTGCTGTTTGATTTGGTAAAGTAAAATTGTATGTGTTTATGTAAGTGTGAGTGATCTGTTGTCATTGAACCAGTTTGTGATGATTCAAACAATGGTGTAATAGTTATTTACTAATCCTGTGTGATATAGTTTGAAGTCATCACTTGTCAATTTATGATTTGTTTACCTGAAGTACAACAGCCAGTACATTTGTCGAGTGTTTCGCTTCTGGTATGCCGTGGCCTGACGATGGTGGCTTTTCTTTCCTCCGCTTCCCCCCACATGCGATGTCGTAGACCTACACAAGGCCAAAGACAACCCAAGGAGTTCGTGTCCTCATCATATACACTTCGCGCAGTCGCAGTCGACGTTTGCACCAAAAACCTTCCTGATTTCGGGTTTCGCACAGACGATCCAACCAACTTGGCGGCCTTCGCCTTCGTTTGGTTTCTTGCACTCCCTTCTGAGTTTTTGTTTGAGGATTTATCCATTGTATGTAGGTAGTAGTGTGTGGTACGCGTGTGTGTGAGAGGCAGCTGGCATAACCCTCAAGGTTACATTATGCCAGTTTGGGTTGGGCGGCAAGCAGGGCGCGTCGCGAGCAGGCGGCTCGCAGCTTCGTGAGCAGTAAGTGTATCTGATGTATCTTTTGTTCTGTATCAAAGAGCTAAGTCGTAACGGTTTATGTGTGCTCATGTAGGCCAGCTAGCCTTCGGTCACCTCTCGGTCATTGGCCGTTCCCTGCATAATGTGTGATAAAGCCTCAGGTGGATGAATCGACTTGTCTCAAAATGCCCAGAGACGATCCCCGAGAAATCTCTCCAGATACAGTACCCTGGACAGGCTGAGTGCGCTCGACAGGCTGATTCAACTGTTGAATTACAACTGGCGCGAGGAGACGATTTGGCGTTTCTTCAAGTTTACAACAAAATCCGTGTAAATCCGAGAGTCAGTAGTGTAACGGTAGAGTTGAACTCGGACCTTGTGGCATAATACAGATTTGGTTAACACTAACATATTAAACAGTAAGGTTAGTCAATTGTTTAAATGCCACAAATAATTTATCTTGGTAATCATTTCTTAGAGGCAAGTGCAGCCGCCGCAGTTGTCTCAGCAGTCGTACCAGTCGCAGCAGCCGCAGCCGGCGCTCCAGCCGCAGCCGGCGCAGTCCCCGTACTCCGGCGCACCGCCCTGCCCCGAGCAGGCGGTACCAGACAATGTCATGTCACTTAATGAACAGACTAGCCAGGTAAGTAACACTAGCTGCCCCCGGTAGCCATATTACGGAGAACATTTAAAGAAGTACTCCGTTTGCGATCGCCACTTACACTCTTAGTACGGAATATTTTAACTGTTGAAGAGTTTCGATTAACTTGAACATTTGCACACCCATCAAGGACCGACGTCAATGCAACAATATCGTCATATGTTCACTGTGGAGCCAGGAGGACCAAATATGATGATGTTGTTGTATTGACGTTAAGGATAAATAGAACAAGAAATGCCTCCCGACTGACAACGGCATTGAACCGGACCACTGCTGCTACAACACGCACACATTGGCTACTGGATGTGATATCGCTAGATATTACATTGGAGAGACTTATTTATAAAAATGGTCCTAAAATTATATTTTGCATTTGAAGAGCATTGCTGACACATGAAACATGGTTCGTGTTGTTACAGAACTATGACGCCGGCGTGAACAATGAAGAGGACGCGACCTCGTCCCACAACGACGACACGCGCCCGGCCTGGATGAAGGCCAAGCTGGCGGGAGGTGAGACCAGCGCCGTCAAGGACCAATCCTGCTGATCTCATATTCTTTCGTTGATTCCGAGAAGATCGGACTACGATAAAATTAACATAATACAAGAATTTGAGGATTTTGCAAGTTTCACAAAATCCCTGTCTCGATATATTTACATTTCTGTACCAATATTTGACTCGAGTGTTGGGCGGGTGAACAAACGTCTAATAACTAATTGTGGTGTGTCAGCTCCCAAATCCCGTGGTGCACATATTGACTATATTGTCGATGGAAATTTTTCCTACTTTTGCACATGTCTTGGTATTTTTAATGTAAAAAAAACAATTAAGATATCATTGATAATTCGCAGTGAAGAAGATAAGCAACAAGGAGCGCAGACGTCGGCAGAACGAGAGCCTGCGCCGGTTACTGACGCCCAAGAACGCTCTCATGGTGCTCAACGAGATGCTGCCCAACGACCAGCTCAACTCGGTCAGTAACACACCCATCCTTCATTGATATAAATTGCCGGACTGTGGCGTGAGGTGAAATTGCTCCAGATGTCATTTAAAATTATGCATATTTGGTCAAATTGTGAAAAAATCTTTGAAGATAGGGAATTTCCCTCGTCACTAGGCGGGCAGGAGAAGATGATGTAACAAGCCCTCAGCGGGCAAACATTTTACACAGCAGATGATTTTCAAAAAACACTGGAAAGTTTTTTTCTACAAATAGCTAATTTAGTGAATTATAAGATTTTTCAGAGACGGCCAGTGTCCTGGTCAGGACAAGCCCGCAGTTGTGCTATTAGTGCGAGTCAGTTACTGTGAGATGGGAAGCTTACCGTCATGCTCTCTGTTACAGCAATTCAAAGTGGAGACCGTGTCCAACAACAACCAGTACGTCAAGACGCACAACTTCTGCGCCGACCTAACGCTGGAAGGGCAAAGTTACAAGGGCTTTGGTAAATTTTATTGTGCTTATACGACGGCTCGCTGACAATGTATTTAATATTCATTTGTTCTTTACATTCATTGTACACACACAACGCCAACATATATCAAAAATATCAATCGCCCTTGTTTTATCCAATAACATTACATTTTTCACGCTCACCTGATGATGAGTTGAGCTGAACTTTGCAGCCACGTGGCTGTGCGGGCGTCGGGCTTGAACTATGCTTGGTTTAACTTCCACAGTGGTCTCATTGGTGGACAGGATTACATGGGTGTGAATGTTTGCAGGGGACAACAAGCTGACGGCACGCAACGCGGCGGCAGAGCAGGCCATACGGGACCTCATCATCAAAAAGATGGACAAGACGATCAGCGCCGAAGGTATGATTCATATTCTATTAGCCCTCAGGTTGCATGTTCATGAACATGGAACAAATGTAGAAATAAAAAAAGTGGGTTTTGAGCGGAGCGGGAGAGCTGGTCAGAACACATTTCGGTGGATACAAAACGTGCTGCATAAGTTTTTATATTAACAGAAGGCGCAAACACACGCGCGACCGGCCTCTTGCAGCACGTTATTGGAATCCTTTGTTTTAAATAATGTTTTAATATTTTTAAAAAGTCAACTTTGTTTAATTTCTTAATTGATCACCGGACAGGCGCCAATCGATTCAAAAGCGATCACTGAAGTTCATGGACTGTAATAATTAGCATTCCTTGTAGATGTCTAAGTCAAATGGTCAAGGAAGAGACAGGCAACATAAGAGGTCGAACTACCTTCGCATTAGCAGTCGGAAGCACAGTGACCTGAGATGATTTCAGCTGTTTGTATAGTCCCAGGAAAGAGTTCTGTGATGGAGCAGCTCTCTTGGAACAGTGGCCCATTCGCGGTGCTATCAGCCTTGAAGACTCTTATATCTCGGCAGTAATTGATGGCCAAATGAGTCCGCCTCATTTGATAAGCGCTGGCGGGCGGATATTGTAAGAGTTTGTTGTTTATTGTGAAGCATCCGGTGGCGAGGCGGAGGACGAGCCCCTGCCCATGATCCAGCTGGCATCGTTCGCGCTGCACAAGCTGTTCTGCGAGTGGGAGGTGGAGGGTCACAAGGTGCCGCAGCTCAGGCCGCTGTCAGCCGCCGTCAGTACTCCACGCACCGCACACCGACAGGCGACCCCGCCAACGTTATTGATGCCCAGTACTGTGCCGCAGTGACACCTACCAGAAAACGAATCCAAGACCTCAGCGGTCCACGTTTATAAGTAACATCGGCGAGTGTCTGCGGGCGCTCCAAGTTTCTGTTATCAATCTTTATATTCGACCATTGTCAATGACTGATACATTCACTCGCGCTTTGAGTTTTGTCTTTTATCTCAGTGGCTTTTACGACGGCACTGGGTCTCGAAAGGGCCGAACCACGGCTTGTACAGTTGTTTCATTTGGATTACTAGAAATTCTAGCGTTAAGTCAATAATGCCACCTCGGCAAGGAGTCCTGGTTAACACATTTAGGCTACCAGGGTACTTAATGTCGGTGACTGAACTTGCTCTGTATCCTTCCCTAAAAAACTTGAACATCGACTTACGGTCTGAAGGTTGAGGTTCGAATCCCAACCGACTTGAAAAAGTTTTCTGTATGGTTTTTTAACTATAAAAATATTACTCGCTAAAATTTGATTATGAACTGTAACTCGGTTATAAGTGTACAGCAATAGTTCTCTGTCTCTTTTTTTTTTTTTTTGTTAACGGGAGGAAATCTTCAAAAGATACCCCGCCTTCTGGGGAAGGCGGCGGTTATGTGGGGTTTTACCCACTAAAACCTCCCCGGTGGCCCTTTCCTCGGTGCATGACGAGGGGCTCCGGGATCTCCAGTGGAACACACCGGAGCCCCTCTGCACTGTGCTCAAGGAGAGCACGTCCCGGGGGGGGGGGGAGGATTCTCCTCCCCTGTGCCCTCATAGTGCAAGGCTACACGGGCCAGCCGATGTCGCCTTCTTCCCGGGTCCACCTTAGCGGACGACAAAGGCCCTCGCCCTTGTCGCCCAGTGAACCCGAGGCAGTCTTATTCTTGAGAGCCCAGAACTACAGGGCTGCGGACCGGCCCGCCTGCGCCATCTCCGAACGGGATCGGCCATCTCCCGATCCCGTTCTGCGGTCTCCTTCTGGGTCATTACTGACTCGCAGAAGGAGACCAGCGCCTTCCATTTAGACCTCCCCACCAGCGCAGCCGCTACTGCCGCCGGCGGGGAGAGGTCTTGCCCGATATGCTGGACCAGGATCCGCCGCTCCGCCTCCCACACGGGGCACACGGCTAGTGTGTGCTGCGCGGAATCCCGGTCACAGCCACAATAGTGGCATTGCGCGGTCGGTTCGCGCCCTATCCTGTTCAGGTACTCGCCGAAGCACCCGTGCCCGGTGAGTACCTGTGTCAGGCGGTAGGTGACGTGCGCGTCATTCCTCCTACGTAGCCAGGCTTCGAAGTTCGGCAGGAAGGCACAGACGATGCGTTGGCGCGTGTATCGCCGCTCCGCGAGCCGCACGCGCCACACCTCCATCGCCCGTCTGTGCTCCTGCCGACGCACCTCTCCCGCATCCAGGGGCGGCTCGTCCCCGCCGTCGACGGCCCGGACGCGCATGTATACACGCGCGTCCATGTCCGCCAAGATGTCGAGCGGCGGGAACCGAGCCAGGATAGTGGCCGCCTCGTATGATACCGTTCGGTATCCTCGTGCGATCCGAATGGTTATCTTGCGCTGCAGGCTAAGGAGCTTAGCTCTGCAGCGCCGGACGCCCGTGAAGCGGTTACACCACACGGGCGCCCCGTAGAGGGCCATGGATCGCACGATTCCTCCGTAGAGGCGGCGGACTCCTCCCTGGGGCCCCAAGATTAGGCAGCAGTCTGTGCAGAGCACCCACTACCTTTTCGATCTTGGGGACCAAGCGGTCGAAGTGCTCTTCGAAGCCCCAACGACTGTCCAGGATGAGGCCGAGATATTTCATCGTCGACCCCACCCGACCTGCACGTCACCTACGCGAACCGACCGGCTGGGTGGTTCCCTAGCTCTTGGGAGCTTGTGGAACCATAGCGCCTCGGTCTTGTGAGGCGCTACCCGTAGACCCAGCTCGTGGATTTTGTCCACGACGCATGCCACCCCAAGCTCGGCGAGCCGGATGGTGCTATCGAAATCGTCCCCGTCGGACATGACTAGCGTGTCGTCTGCATAGCAGACGACACTCGCACCGACGGGGAGACCGACCCTAAGGACCGCGTCATATGCAAGGTTCCATAGCAGGGCCCCAACACAGACCCCTGCGGAACCCCGCAATTCACCTCCCTCTGGTGGAACGTGTGCCGACCCATATACTGGATGCACCTGCCATGCAAGTACGCCCCGACGATGCGCTGCAGGTAGGGAGGCACGCGGTGGTACACCAGTGCCTCCCTAATCGCCCCCCAGGGCAGCGTGTTAAATGCGTTGACTATGTCAAGACTGACAGCCAACGCCACGCCACCCCGGGTCACTGCCTGCCCTGACCGTTGACGGACCCGGAGGATCGCGTCAACGGTCGACCGCGCCTGCCGGAAGCCGTACTGGCATTCCGACAGGTCGGGGCCTGCTTGCCGCAGGTGCGAGTTGAGGCGGGCGGCAATTATTCTCTCGAATAATTTGCCCGCCTCGTCCAGCAAACATATGGGTCGGTACGCGGAGGGAGACTCCGCGGTCCTACCTCCTTCTTAATAAGCACCATCCTAGCCTCCTTCCAGCCCGAAGGGAAGACTCCGACTTCCAGACATCTAGTGAACAGTCGTCTAAGTCTCCCCTCAGGCCAGCGGTGAGAGCCAGCACCCAAGCCCTTCCGGGAATCCCGTCTGGGCCGGGTGCTGTATTGCGGGCCCTGAGGCGCCCCGTGGCTCGATCCAACTCCTCGGCGGTTACCCCAGCTCGTCGGACCAGATGGAACGGTCCGACGGTATCGCTGGGGTGGCTGGTTCCCTGATCCTAGGGAAGAGTGTGTCCACCACACTCTCCACGAATATAGGATCCAGGGTTTCCGTCACCGGAGGGACCCAAGGCCGGAGCTTGCCCAGTACAATTTGGTACGGGCGCCCCCATGGGTCCCTCTCCAGCCCTTCGAGGAGTTCGCTCCAGGATCGAGCCTTCGCATCCTTGATTGCAAGTTGGAGCGCGATCGTGGCGCCTCTATACCCGGCATAAGCTCGCCGTTTCGTCGGCTGTGGCTCGCCTTCTTCTACGGGCTCTGGTGTACCGGCGTCGGGCCCGTGAGCAGTCCTCGCTAAGCTGCTCTATGGCCTCCGACCACCAGTACACCGCCCGGAGCTTGGGGGACCCGGCCCGGGGCATCGCGACGTCGCAAATCGACGTCATTGTGCTCCGGAACCAGGTCGCCTCTTGTTCGGGATCGGGCAAGACCCTTCTGTCCATGCCGCGACGGTGGCAGCGGCTTCGAGCATGTCAGCATCGAGCCGCTTGAGGGACCATCGCCGCGGTCGGCTGCTACTGTGCCGGCGGGCAGCACCTGCGGGAGGACGGAGGGCCACATCAAACATGATGTGGAGGTGGTCAGATAATGTGACCACCTCATCCGCCACCCTCCATCCCGACACCATGCGTACGGCAGAGGAAGTCGCCCACGACAAGTCGACGACCGACTCCCCCTGCCAACGCACGCAGGTGCTGACGGACCCCCGGTTTAGAAGCCGGAGGTCCAGTCCCGCCGCCCACTCTTGCACAGTCTCTCCCCGCGCGCTGTCCCGGGTGCACCCCACACTCTGGAGTGAGCGTTGAAGTCACCCAGGACTAGCACTGGACGCGGTGAGCATCTGCGAACGCAGTCGCCCACCGCATCCATGTACGCCTCGTAGGCGGCGAGGGTACAGTTGGGAGAGACGTAGCAGCCCAGAACTGCCAGGGGACCCCATTGCACCGCTGTCTCTGCGTTAAGAAGAGCGTGACAGCTTGATAGTTTGTTAATGCTCCGCAAGTCGGCGTCATTTAGTTTAATGCAAATGTTATTACGCGTTGTTCCTTTTTATATTGTACAATTGTCAGCAGCTTTCTGAGAGCGAGCTGCCGCTGGACGCGGAGCAGCCGCCGCGCGCCTCGCGAGCCTCCAAGAAACCCAAGACGCTGCCGCCTGACGCCGAGCTGATGCACCCCTGCATGCTGCTCACCTACATGCGGCCCGCGCTGGAGTACCGCGAGCTGGCGGCGCAGGGCGACCGCCCCCAGAATATGATCTACACCATCGGATTGGACGTGGACGGAACTACGTTTGTCGGCAAAGGTAATAAAATTCTTTAGTAATGTGCAGCACTGAGGTCGTCCGGCGCCCTGGACGAAGATATATAGGTGCAATATAATAGATCTGGACGTCTCCGGAAGTCGCCCTACTTATGGTTCGGCAGTGTGCGCACAGGGAGATGCTCACCCGCGACTCTGCTGCCGTCGTGCACAGTGAACGTAAAGTGGTTCCGTCAATGTGGTAATGTAAAATAATATATTTTCAGCTTCGAACAAGAAGGAAGCGCGCCGAGCGGCCGCGCGCACCGCCTGCAAGACCCTGTTCGGCGTGCAGTTCCAGAACCAGCCGCCCACCTCTTAACCGCTGGAAGTACTGCGACGTGTTCACAGCTGCCACACGCCAGCTCAGCTCCACCCTCTTCGTACAACTCGAAACTTCGATCAGTATTTAGCAAACATACTAAAGTCATAAAAGTTGGTGGTGGTGTGCGCGGGGCGCTGTTCGCACGCATTTACTATTTTTACAAATTTGTATAATTTTTTTTTTAATTCAGGATTCGAGAGAAAAATTGTATTTGAATTTTGTAATAAAAAGCATCTCTGTACCAGCAGCGTGCCCCAGCCGCCGCGTGCGAGAATTACATTCCACGTGCACATAAACTGATGGTCTGACTCATTTTGTTTAATAAGCTACGTCCGTCTGTACCAATCGGGGTCGGATAGAGTTCTTATGTTTGTCTTTTGCTCTTGAACGGTGGGTGGAGCTATTTATGTGTTTTTTAAAATATTTTATCGTAAAGTGTCCGGAGGTTCACGGCGTTTTTCGAGAAGTTTTCTGTTTTGGTCCATGAACTGAATCTTCAATTTGTTTCTTTTATACAAGTTCGTGTTATCTCCGCGTAGCGCCGTACGCGACGTGCTGCGTACGTTACTCGTGACTGTATTTACTTAATTTTAAGATTTAAATGTATCTGTGAGTGTGTCGTAATATTATTTATGAATTATTTTGATACGAGACCCCAGCCGAGTAAATATTCCATGCTCATGTGAATGCCTTGAACTATTGCAATGCGCACGCGCATCTAACGATGACTCTTTTGATCTTAAGACAAAGTTGGTTTTTGAGCGCCGCGTCGTGACACCCAATAATATTGGCCATTCATAAACATTTACCAATTTAATTAATTACATTGCTTCATTATACTTTATGTAATGTATTGGTATTTAATAATTAAAACTTAGTTTGTTGTATTGTTTTATTATAAAAATCCCTTCGAGTGTTTGTGAATGTTTTAATTTCACCAAAAATATTAGCTTAAGCTTTTATAAAACTTATTAATACAGCAGGGCCCGTGCCGGCGAGTCCCCGTCGTCATATTTTTATTAATTTCCTTAGATCTACGGAAAACGGGCTCACAGCGTCTCGCGGAGGTGAGCTTTGCTTTAGATGGATAAGCTTTATCACAACACGCGGGAGTTTCGTAGACAATATACAAACCACATCAGAGTTAACTGCAAGCTGCCGTGTTGTGACAAACTAAAAATTGGGAACGTGAAAAATCTTGAAAGGTGGATCCCTCATGAATTGAGTGGAGCAAATTGACAAACGCGCGTAGACTGCTGCGTTGCGTTTAAGGTGTCTACACAGCGAAGCCGCCGGGCCGCTTTAGTCAACCGGCATAATAATGAAGGTATTTTAAATATAGTCGTTACCTGTGATGAACAGTGGACGAGGAAACGCTCGTCGCAATGGTTGAACCCGGGCGAACCAGCCAAATCCTGTCTCAAGCGCAAACTTGAGAGCGTTTGGTGGACTAGTACCGGTGTTGATTACTACAGCTTTCAAAGCGCCTTCAAAGATTTTATTGATTCCCGTCCGAATGTTTTTTTGGTAAAGGGATCAATACACTCTCTGTGAGATGGTAAAACTGCATTAATAGCAATGGTATATACTTATATTAAGGCTGGTTTTAGAGTCACGCTGGCTGACAGCCAAAATGTATGAATTTCTAGGAAGCGTTTTAATATAGCTATCGGCGCATATGTTGGTCAGCGCTGACCTATCAGCGGGCGTACGCGTCGCTCGTCGGCGCCGCGTAGCCATCGGCGCTTACCGCCGCCCGCGCGCCTCTGTCTTCAGTGAGCGTTCTAGTGTCGAGCCGAGTGGACGCCGTCAGCGTGAACAGTCATGGCGAATCGCGATGTGGACACTAGTCGAGTGATCGACGAAGTACGCTTAAGAAAGCAATTATGGGATGCATCCGATCCACTGTATAAAAACAAAGACGCCAGAAACAAATCCTGGGACGATATTGTTTTCGCACTATTCGACATTCGAAAGTAATGTTATAATTTGTAGGTCTCGTAGAATAAAATAGTCCAACAACTAATACACTCGCTTTATTGAGACAGCGTAACGTTGTACAAAGAATTATTTATATCGAGTCAAAAACGTCACAACTGCGCGTCCTCGCCATCTTTATACAAAATTAATTAGAAGTCTGATTAGGAACTAATAAGGTTAAACTATTGTTTACAATGCCAAGTTCATGTGACGATCAACTAAATTATTAATTATGAATTAAAGATACAATAAGGTTCAGGTAAATTATTAAGATATCATTGGAAGTAGTTATTATATATAACAATCGCTGGGTATCAGGTGTTGCCAGCTAACAGTAATTAAAGAACTTTGTTTCGTCAGCCCTCAAAGTGTTGTATAACATAACAAATTCTCCTGCGAAGGCTCTCTGCTCATTCATTGGATGAATCTGAAGTCTCCGTCGTAGTGTTATCATTCTTTTTTTTATTAGGTAATATAAAGCAGCAATTATTAGTGCCTTTTGCCTTTTTGTGCGTCTGTACTCCAAAGTGATCAGCACGATACTGAAACGTTAGCGCTCACAAACTACGCGCTGACGATGAGCGTGAGACTAAAACCAGCCTAAATAAACTTATTATATTTTGAAAATATCGACTTTAGGTTCTCCCTTACAAATCGCCAATATCATATGTTAGGGGACCTAATATTTTGATGAGAAATGTTAATATGAATAATTGAAATAAAAATGTCGGGAATTAAGTAAAACTCAGGGCGACAGCTACATTTAATAAATACTTTACTTTGCACGTGGAAAGATTACATACACAACATGGCTGGCAAAACTATCTTCTCGAGAAACCGGCGCTACAATACACAGTAAAAAGTCTAGAAAACTTTTTTGCCGTTACGATTAGTTAAAAATGTTATAAATTGATACTTTAATTATATTTCAATGACCGGAATTGTCGGCTCATGTCATCTAAAGACAGTCGCGTGCCGCACCGCTGCGGCGGCGACACATGTCTTGTTTAACATAAAGCATAGACATTACTATGATTGATTAAAACTTGCATGAAATGGAAGAGTGAGATCGCGGCTGAACGTCCACCATCTGGCGGGACAGGCCACCCTCCTGTTCGATGACGCAGCAGTTTGTCTCACGTACGCCTTATTTATCTGTACAACATTTTATTCTCATTCACCTCACGAATGAAAAGAAACGAAATGGAATGTATGTGTAACTAGTAAAATGATCACTAACAAAAATAAATGTTACCTTACGCTAATCTAAACTACTCAGTCTTCGCGGATGGTAACGGACCAACGGCGCGGCGGCCGACGGATGTCTTCGAGTTCATTGTTATGAAAAATAGAAAAGGAAATTCCTGTTTCTAAAGCATCGGAAAACAGCAGAAGATGGCGTCCCACAGGAACCTCGTGCTAAGTTCTTAAAATAAATATAACATACAAAGTCAAGGTATTTTTATATATAGTCTGTGCAATGTCAATACTGCACAACAAGCAATGTGTCTACCCAGTTTAGATTCCAATGTAAATTGTGTACTTTTATGTTTTGTAGTTCATTATTCCCAAAAGACGACGTGGCGATTATGTTAATACATATATTTGCTAAATCTCTGATTTTTGTAGTGATCTGCAGTTCCGTCTGTCGCGTGGTTACGACGGCACCAATCAGTCTGCCATAGTCAAGACGGTAGCAGAATTACTGGAAGAATTAATTACATGTAAATAAAATTAGTTTTTCAAATTTGGCTTCGTCAATACATTGCATAATCTGTGTTATAATATCAAAAACAAATTCAGAGACATCTTAAATACTAAAAAAATAAGTAAATCGTTTGACGAATGGACAAATATTGCACTTATCAATCAACAAAACTCCAATATAATGGCAACATCAGTAGAAACGTAAAAAAATAAAACCAATAAACTGTAACAGATTAAAAACAAAACATCAGAAACTCTTATATCCCTCAACACTTGAGAGCTGGCACGTGCGGCCCACACTCGGTGCACCTTCCTGCGTTTAACTTAATTTCATTTCGCACGTTACAGTGCCGCAGCGCACTGCACCTTGAGTACGACTTGTCCACACGCGCCAGTCGCCAGCGTGCCGTCTATTAATGTCTTCGCTCTTCAGTCACTCGTGTATATTGTCTTTCCAATGGGATCAACAAGATGCAAGTTGCCCGTGCTGTCGTCGCGCACGAGGTGACTCAACGTTGACATTATGTCTGTTTGTACATTTCTTTCACTGGTTTTCCTAGAGCCGCTATGCCATCATATCCAGCGCTCGCTCTGATGCTAAAGAGGCCTTACATCAAATTATATCTCTTGTTCCACTCCATGGACGCGACATTCCAGAACATTCTGGAACTCTTATAACAACCTGTACGACCACATGGACAGCGGGCCCTGCAGGAGCGCCGGGTGGGCCGGCTCCTTGCCCCCCACCAATAGTAAGTATAGCTGGGTGTCACTATTTCTCGGCTCGCTTCTGGCGCGTCTCTCTCCTAACTCCTGAAGTTCTATATCGCCGGGGCCGACGCCGGAGTCTGGAGTCATGGCTATCCCCAAATTTCTTACGTCCGGACCTAAATAGTGCGGGTTACTGAACCCTAAGGATGACGTTGCAGATATTCTATTAACTTTCTCAGCGCTGGCATAATCTGAGGTGGACAACTCCGCCTCGTCCTCCGGCACGTCGGTGGCGGGCTCCTTTATGAACCTCACAGACGCCGATTTCGGTATCGCTACAGTTTTAATTTTCGCCGTTTCTGTCTTCCCTTGTTTCCTGCTACCGTTTTGTGAAATCTCTTTTTTCATGTCTTCCTCTTCTTCGGAATCAAGGTAGACAAGTTTGGCGGCCTCGACGGGAGACAGGACCGGCGTCGGCAAGATCATGTCGGCGAAGTCCGGCACGGATATCGGTTCCCGTGACATGTCCGACCTGTACTTGTCGCGCGGCTCGCAGTGCTCGGGGCTCTCTCCGCCGTCCGCCGGTTGTCTTTCGTCGATGACGTAAGCAGATCTCGATTTGGATAGCGACGGCTGCTCTGAGCGAACGAGGCTCTCGGTGGAGTCCTGCTCCCCGGCGAGCACGCTGTAGGAGCAGCGAGTGGCTCTCCTTATGTGGAAGGAGGACAGCTTGGAGATCTCCCGCAGGAAGCCGCCGGACGGGTCGGGGCGGGCGCGCACGGGCTGGCGCGCCGCCGACACCGGCCGGACTCCCCCGCTGCCCCCCACGAGCAGCGCGCGGCTGTCCACGCGGGCCGACGGCCACTTTATACTTTGATTTATGCGTTCCCAGGTTTCCGTAGCTGCGAAATTATAAAGTGAATATAATAATAAATAAAATAAATTTGTTAGTGGTTCTTAAATCAATTTAAAAATTACATCTTTAGTGAAGAAAAAAATGAGTCTATAGCGACTCACGAATATCTTAGGCACCAACACCCGAATAGCATTTACTAATTGTTCCCGCCTCTCGGTTACTTACGTACAAAAAATATATTTTCACGTACCAAAATGGAAGCGCCACATTTCGTTAGTGGCCTGGCCGCGCGCCTCGCCGCCGAAGATGTACAGATGAGCGCCCGCGCGCAGGCCGGCGTGCCCGCTGCGCGCGCCCGGCGCCCCGCCCCGCGCCGCGCCCCGCCCCGCGCGCACGCTCGTCCACACGCGCGACACTGCGCGCACACTCGTTGTTTTATTATTGTTATTCGAACATATTACACTAACATATGCGGCTGCACGCTGGTGGGAGCGGGATCCTATTAAGAGCCCAAAGAGGACCCCTAGTACTGCTGACAAAGGCGTACAGATCCGTAAGTACTCCGGCTGTGCCTGTGCTAGCCGGGATGTTGCCCGCGGATCTGGAGCTTATCCATGCTGGTAGGGGTGAGCAGGAGAGTAGGGACTTACCAAGACCTGAAGTAAACGCACGCAAACGGGCAATAAGAATGGACGTAATGAAGGAATGGGAGGAAAGACGGCAGAAGGAAACGCGAGGCAGAGAACTTAATCAATTCTTCCCGGCGGTTGCAGACCGACTAAAAGCAACTTGGATCGCACCGGATTATGTGACTTCGCAGCTCCTAACGGGTCACGGTAATTTTCGTAAAAGGCTGCACGAGATGCGTTTATGCGATATAAGTGCGTGTGATTGTTGACAGTATGCAGAGGATCGCCACCATGTGCTGTGGTCGTGCCCACTGTATGATGATTTACGCGCTAGGCTACTAAACGGTCTGATACGTACGGGTCCGGCCTACTTCCGCGATCTGGTCTCCTCGGAGAGCAACTTCCTCAAGTTCAGGGAATTTGCACATGGCATAAACGAAGGACCCGTTAAAAAGTCGTCTAGCGCCGTCGAGCGAGCCATTACGTTGCGTGCCGTAGAACCCCTTAAGGGGTTGAGCTCCTAATGGTGGAGAAACGCCCTGATAAAGAACATGTAGGGAGTCAAGAAGGTGCGTGTGGGGCCGCACGGCCAGACCATGCGTACCCTCCCGCGTTTCGGCCCATATAACCGCGAGGTTGGTGGGGCCAAGGGAGGTGGTGGGCATTCGAACTTGAAATAATATCACACGGAGGAGAGATTAACGTGGAATGGGTTTGGTCGCTCACCGATGTCGTAGTGCCAGAGGTCCGCGCAGTCGCGCAGGTCGCATTGGCCGCCGTGCACGTACAGCCGGTCCGCTAGAAGGGCGCCCGCGTGCCGGTGTCGCGCGGGGCCAGCGCGTGTCGCCCGCACCAGCCGCCACGTCTCCGACTCTGCGCCATCCCACCCGTCACGCTCATTAGAAGGCCAGCTTCGAACTTATAAGCTAGATAAACTTTAATAAGAGAACCTTTGGCACATATATAATAAATTTTGGATGCTAGCTAATTATTGAAAAGGGGTTGGCAGTGTTCTGGGGTTTTGTTTGTATCGAACGATCACAGAGAAGAGAGAAATTGAGATCCGCATGGTCCCGCGGGCGTCGCTCTCTACACCGAGACCGCAACTACGGCCGGCACGACAGCGAAAGAGAGCGCCCTGTTTGCCCGGAGGGGTTTTGATGATGAATCGTGACATACGCGAGTCGTTAAAGGAGTAGTGTTAGTGCACTAACGACGATATTACTTGGCACTGTGTACTTTTGAAATAAAACAACGTGTGGTTCTTAAGACGGTTTTCTTTCGACTCATTTGTCGCGCACAACTGTCAAACGTCAATCATACGACTTGACATGCCGGCGGCCAAAAACAACTGTTTTCAAATTGATGCAATGGTATTCTTAAAGGGCAATGGTTAAGTCAAATACATACATAATACAATTTTTCAAATGATTTTTCACCAAAGAATACTTAACAACCTGTTCCCATGACACTAAATAACCTTTTTATTTGTCTATCCCTCAGCTTTGATAGGGAGCGAAATCAATTTGGATAATGGTCGCTTCATTATCGCATTTCCACTATATTCCAATAGCCACTTGCGTGGAGGCAAGTTTTCGTCTTTCACGATGACTATGTCTCCGATAGATGGAGATGGCACTACCACTTGCCACTTGTATTTCTGTTGCAAGGTGTGCAAGTAATCCGTTTGCCACCTTTTCCAAAAATCTTGCGTAAGGTGTTGTATAAATTGCCATCTTTGCAAATAACTTATGTTTCTTTGAATGTAATCACTGTCAGGGATTCCGATCAATGGTTCCCCGATCAAAAAATGACCAGAAGTCAACGGGTCCAGTGTCTCCAGCGTGTTGTCCATTTGACAAAGAGGTCGCGAGTTGAGACACGCTTCCACTTGTGCCAATAAAGTCGCCATTTCACCAGCCTCCCACAGTCCGCCGAAATTAGATGCTCTAGGTGGTGAGAAGTGCCATGTGGTGCCGTCCTTGGCTAATATTTCTGCTATCTCCTTAGCCGTATTGTTTTTACCGGCTTCGAACATGTGCTGCAGCTCCTTAGCAGCCCCTACGAAGTTAGTGCCATTGTCACTCCACAGATGTGAGCAATGACCTGATTTTTGATTAGCAGGAACAATAATCGGGTGTTTTGTTAGTCGGCAAGCTCACGGCGTGATGTAACCGACCACCAACTCGCATTGATCCATTTTCATCTATATATGGTGTTAGATTAATCAACGAGCTATTGCTTCTGAGCCTTCCATCCCTTTTCAAACATTCCATTTCCTTATAATAAACTGAATTCTGGTCAAATTTAACGCATCTCAATTCTATTACATTCATTTCATCAAATGTTAAAATATCATCTTTATCCTGTTCATTATGCAATAGCCTTCTTTTTTTTTTGTTAACGGGGAGGAAATCTTCAAAAAGATACCCCGCCTTCTGGGGGGAAAGCGGCGGTTATGTGGGGTTTTTACCTACTAAAACCTCCCCGGTGGCCCTTTCCTCGGTGCATGACGAGGGGCTCCGGGATCTCCAGTGGAACGCACCGGAGCCCCTCTGCACTGTGCTCAAGGAGAGCACGTCCCGGGGGGAGGTGACTCCCTCCCCCCCTGTGCCCTCGCAGTGCAAGGCTACACGGGCCAGCCGATGTCGCCTTCTTCCCGGGTCCACTTTAGAGGACGACAAAGGTCCCCACGATTGGACCCTATGTTAGTGCACTAACGACGATATTACTTGGCACTGTGTATTTTTGAAATAAAACAACGTGTGATTATTAAGTCGGTTTCCTTTCGACTCATTTCTCGCGTGCAACTGTCAAACGTCAATCAAATGACTTGACAAGTAGTTTATACATTATGGCATGGAACCATTATGATACGTATTAAATTTTAATCTTTGGCTCGATCTTTGTTTGACGTGGCAATTTTTTCCTTTTGCTACTGGGACGAGTCCTGTGGTCCTGTACTAACAAAATTAATACGAAACATAATTGGAAACCTCCTCCTTCTGTGAAGTAGCACAAAAATAATGATCTTGTACATCCGGCTGTACCGTAATGGAAGGCCCAGAGCTCGTTGGTGGACCCGCGCAAGTCCATGTAGCCGCCGTACAGCAGCAGGCAGTCGGGCAGCGCGTGCGCCGAGTGCCCGCGGCGGCCGGCGGGCGTGGCGCCGCGCGTGTCCCCGGCCCGCCGCCGCGCGCCGCAGCGCACGTGCCCGGGCAGCTTGCGCCACACCTGCAGCTGGGCGAGACACGGACATACAGGACACTATTTCAGTTTGCTTGTAAGTTTTACTTTGATAGAGCACGGTTTTGTTTAAGATGTCGTCACCAACAGCACCTATTATTAAAAACTGATATTCCTGTGATTATTACCTCGGTGTCGTAGATCCAGAGCGGCGTCTCGTTGGAAGAGGCGCCGGCCTCTCCACCGAACACGTAGAGCCTGGTGCCGTGAGCGGTGGCGGAATGCTCCTGCAGGGCGGGCGGCGGCTCCCCGCGACACTCCAGGCGCTCCCACTGCCCCATTGCTGTCACATATGAAATTGGTGTTTTGTAAGGGATTTTTTCAAAATATAATATTTGTATTAAATAAAAGTAAAATGGTACATTGCTATTTATGCAGTTTTACCATCTCACAGGTAGTTCATTGATCCCTTTACTAACAAAAGCCATTCGGACGGGAATCAATAAAATCTTTGAAGGCACTTTGGACTGTCCCATTTCGGAGTTGAATTTTTTCCCTTGCAAGAAGTTATTCAAATTTCGAAAAAAATTGTAACTTGTTGGAGCTAGGTCCGGAGACTACGTTGGATCTCATTGCAATTGAAGGTCTTCTAATGTGGTAACTGTCTGTTGTGCAGTGTGTGGTCCAGCGTAGTCTTGAAGCAGCAGTGGTCTAAGCCTCAGTTGTTCACCAGCTAGCTTTTCCATCGTGATTTGCAATTGCTGACAAATACAAAGCTGCCGTAACCGTTGGAACCAAAAAGGCACTGTGTGTGCCGGAACACAGAACGGGGGAACTCGTACTCGTAAATAACGCGTTTAAGTTTTCCACTTTGTAAACTGAGTGAAATCTGAGTAAAACCCAAATATGGAAAAAATATATGGATTACGGTTTTCGAAAAACAAATGCATGAGCTGTATAAATTTGAAATTAGTTTTGTAGTTAGTAGAAGACGATAGGTTGGAGTTAGAGGGTTCGAAGACGACGATAAAACACCTGTTTCATATGTAAGGCCCTAATATTTACCTTAATTTTCCACGCACAGAGTAATATGCTCGGCTCGTGGAGGTTTGCAGTCAGCGCCAGGGAAATAATAATACGGTCTGAAGCATGCTGTGGTTTTGTGTCAATTACAAGTCGTTGAGTAAAGTCGAGTACTGGCTACGTACAATGGTTCTGGCGCACATGTCTCAGATTAGCAGAGGAGTATTTACCCAGCGAGAACCGCCAGAAGTCCCTCAGCGGCACGGCGCCGCCCGCGCCCCGCCCGCCCAGCACGTACAGCTGTCCCCCCAGCAGCGTGGCGGAGTGCTTCCCGCGCGCGCACGGCCCCGCACGCGCGCCGCCACTCGCGCTGTCCACGCACGACCACATCTCACCTGCGACACCAGCCTCGATTAGATTATTGTCTGATACTGCCGAGTACATATAATCATCGGCACCTCGACAAACACAGATGACATATAAGAGTTGGTGTCTTCACGTTACTGACGATTACAAATCTCCTTTTATATTTTCCCTGTTGCGGAGCAATTTGATAAAAGCATATCCACACCCTTACAGTTATAATCGCAGGGTTCTTATTCAAACGCATTTCCCGACAAAAACGCATCGCTCCCCCGCGTGTGGAGAGGCCACACCCCGTCCCGGCGCGTTCCGTGTGCACGTTAAATGTAACCCGCGGGCCCCCGGGGCTCCTCGTGGCCCTCCGCTCCTCTCTGTAAGTATTGCTCGTTGAGATTTGCGACCCTTTTTTCCATAAGGGCTTTGTTCGGGAAATGTTCTCTTAACGTGTAAATATTGCCAAGATTACAGTCAACATCGGTTTTGTGTTGGTTTTTATTTAAAAATGGTGGTGAAGCGCAATATCAATGGTTCAAAGCATTCTAGATGCGATGTTTACACAAGCTTTTGACAAAAAAAACATTTTCTTGATTTATAGTTAGTTTTTGTTTACGTCAGAAGTTTTATTTCAATCGCGGTCAGTTACCCAGATTACCCAATCAATTGAAAATAAAACTTACGAGTAAATGAACTAACATGCACCTACATAAAGTCATGCACGCACTTTACATTTTGGAATATTATATGTTGTAGACACAACATATCATCATGTGTGATATGAGACTGTTGGCCCAGTGCCAGGTGACCGCTCACGAGAGCCGATTCTCAAGCGGTTTTATTGTAAAAATATAATATGAGCAAAAAACACAGCAACCAACTGGCGGCCGAAGCGAAAATGAAATGCGGCGAATGTATGGTAATTTAATAAATAATATATCGTTATTTTATAATTATAATATTAAAATTCATTAAGAGATTATGGCTCATTTCAACAATAATACGACATGTCAAATATTCGTAACGAAATCGATTATCGGCCGCTGTATTGTCTGCTTCCTGTCGCGGAACATGAAAGTGCATCGCGCAACATTGCCCGGCGTGGCGCTGGCCCCCTGTCTATCCCCTCTGGCGCCCCACGGCGACCGCGCGGCCCCTTTCACCGAAACAAAAAGCAGACGAGGTATTTTCATTCCCGTCGTTCCGCATACTCATTACAATTGGAGCCATAGCTTGCTACACGATCTGGTCGGACACGTAAAACAAAAATAACGTACATATTTTGGATTTCGGGCGAGATGCACGAGGCAGCAGGAGAAAGTGCATCCATTAACCAATTTTATTTTATTTAATCAGACCAAAGTCTAGCATTACTGGAGGCAGTTAACGAGTACCGCACCGCCTCTCGGCCGCGGGATGGCGCAGGGGGTTGGGGCGGGTGTCGCTTATCACGTCGACAGTCGCTCAGGCGGGCCGAGAGGGTCGAGCGGCGTTGCTATATCAGCGAACTTAATTGGGTGTGACCCGTGTCTCTCATCAGTTCAGTTTCCGTTTAACTAAAAAGAAATTTTACGAAAGCTTTGGAATTGTATAGTATACAATGTTAACTTACAGGCTACTGTACAGTAAATTTATAATTACTGTGTTTTTTTGATGTTTTTGATGACTTAAACGAAATATTGTTTTATGAATTACAACAAGTTTTGCCCCTAACATGTGTAGTTAGACATAATAGCTAATTTGTTACTGAAACAAACAAAAAAATATATATTTCAAATAATATTTATTACTATTAAAGTGTGTTAGTTAACACAAATATAAAAAGCTCATTCGAAGTTGAGCCCAGTTATTTTAGAGAAAATTCTTCACGGCCAATGCAACTAACTGTATGCTGCTATGACCGGGCGCCCAGACTTGCTGGAAGGACCGTTCTTCGTTTTAAACATGGTGTTGCTAAGGGGCTTCCTTAGACACAGATGTTTTAATACCTGTTTCACAAAGGTACGGCTCAGTCGCTGTTTCATATCATCCAATACTCTACCAAACCATCACTAAATTCGGATAGTGCCCACGTTGCACTCTGTCGACTTATTTGGAAGCTTCCTTAGGGCTTTGAGCATAAATACATTTTGTTTGTTAAAATGTTGTTCAATTGTATTAATATTGTAAAAACATTATCAGGAAAATGATACTTCAAATTCCGAAATGAAGGAGAGTTTATTACGAGCAGGGCAGTACTGTATATAAAGATACTTTTAAAACAGACAAACCTTACTGCCGTCAACATCTAGCGCCCGCTTGTACGTCAAAACTAAATAAGTAAATGTAATAATAAAAAAACTATGCACTAGAGTGGACGCCTCTCTTGTGTACCGCTTCAGTAGTTCTTTCGATTTCACCAGTCCGTTTCAAAGATACATTGAAATGACCAATACGTCTCTTATAGACTGCAAGTCCCAAGACATCTTTTAAAATATGCGACAGGATCCTTTTGCTTTCGGACAGAATTTTTTCGAATTCTTTCCCTTACTGCTTTGACCTTTTTCATACGAACAATATGTGGACGGCCAGATATTTTTCTGCCACAAACAGTGGAGGTCTCATTGTACCTGTTAACAGCACAGCCCGTACACAAACATTTTACTAATACCAAGTGTAAGGAGAGTTTTAAAAGTTGCATTTGACTTTCACCTTTGTGAAATGCAATCACAGCGATTTGGTTCTCTTTGTCACCCCACTCCATTTTAATATCGCAAAATAAGGCGGTGGGCGGCGCCGTCTCAGATGGGTTCTACTCGACGCTACGACCATATGAATACGCGCTACGATGCACGCTACGGCCTACGACCACCTTAAATCGCGTGACAAGAACTCCAACGTGCCTGCGACACGCGTCGTTCTATTGCAGGCAAATGAAATAGTATTTCTCCAAACTTCATGTGTAGGTGTTATTGAGTATTTAGCAGTACAGGTGACAGGTACAGTGACAGCGCCGGCAGCTCGGGGTGTACAGTGGACAGTGACGCGACAAATACTCCGGGAATGTCTTGTACACACGCACGCTTTTAGTCTCCGACTGTTTACAGTAGGGAGCTTAGTGTGATCTCTCTCGCATACGAGTATGTTGGTATTTACCGATGACCAGTGACTGGGTCAAGGAATTACAAATTGTGTTTCCGTTTTGACTAAGTTTTGGCTCTGTTAATCATCGAGGGTTAGAGGAAGACACACATACAGAACAACAACAAGTAACAAAGCCATCTGCCACATTCCCTGGCCCGCGACAGTTCGTCGACACGTCGGCTGAACTTTACATCGATTTAAATTCAACACGCAACGCCGGGAGCACGGCGGCCCCGCGCCGGGAGCACGGCGGCCCCGCGCCGTGAGCACGGCGGCCCCGCGCCGGATATTATGTTATACTTTCTGCTGTCTCCGCCTGAGCCGCCGTCTGTCGCATTTGATCTACGTCCAGGGTGAAAATGTAACTCTGTATTTTCCACATAAAATATTGAAATAGTTCCACATTAGACAATATGTGACCGAGACTGTGTGTTACTTTGTATAACTGATTGCTGTTAAGATATTTATGAATATTATAAATATACGAATGTGATGACCGTTTGATCATTTACGACAGCGCCCTGTCGGTGCGTTGTGTGTTGCAATGATTAAGAACTATGTTAATAATATCGAATCTTCGCGCTTGCGTGGTAGCATTCCAATTACCGTAGTTGTAAAGGGTATACAACGTTACGTTACGTTTAGTAGTCGTATTACGTGAAGGTCCGTGATCTCTGTCCTACCCTCTACGCGAGCGGCGTGAGTGTTGGGGCGGGCAACACTAGAGTTTTGGTCTGGGCGGCGCTGGGGTCGGCAATTTCCCTTTCATCTATTTCAAAGGGATGTGTGCTGAGTGTACGTAATAATGTGATCTTCTCGAGGGGACTTTTTACTTATGCATTACCACGGACAATAATTTTTATTTAATATTAAATAGATTTAAGGAATGGTAAGGTTTCGTTAGCTGAGTTTTGCTTATGTTATGTTACAATATAACTATATACAATACAACAAGTTGTCCCGCTGTGGCGCTGAGCACAAAGTTAAACAAATTTGATCTTCAATAGCAACATAAGATTAAATTTGCCATTCGGCTGTTGCGGCGACCCATTTGGAATATTAATAAATTTCGTTAGCATTCTAAACAAAAAAATAAAATAAAAACCCAACAGCTGTAGTGTAGAGCCGCTGCTGCTCGCGGTCGAGGAACTACCAACACGTCGCAGAATACCGCTACGTATATTATATTTGTGCGTTTCGCCGGGTATGCGCGGCGCACGCGATGTTTTCAAAATAGCTTGGCCGTGACAAAGTTGACGAAAATGTATGCAATCCCTTCAGTAGTTGCTAATGGATCACTCAGGATCAGGAGCATCCTGACCGTTTGTCTCTTTCTCCTGCAAAAAAACTAACTGACTCTAATAAAACAAAGATCTTCTTATATGAGAGCTGCAGCCGTCAGAAAATGTTATAATCCATATACATTTACAGAAACTTTAATTACATTTTTTAAAATGTTAGTTAACAAATATGAAATAATTTTTAAACTTAAGTAAAAACATTCAACAACTTAAAAGTAAAGTTATTGGCATCAAGTTAAAACTCCGGCACCACAATACCGGCCCACGCCGGAGACGTAACCTAGTTCTCTAGGAGTAAGGTGAGTTATCGAATGCGGGCCCACCCCCGCCCCGTGCAGAGGGTGAGTCCCTCGCGTGGGCCAATTTAGGGTATGTTATGATATTATGTCTATCAGACTGTCTGTAGCGCACGCAGGCTAGCAGAGATTGAGACTTGTTGTTAAATAATTAAATGTTTACAAGTTGTGTAGTTTTATTTCTCATTTCCTCCAAGAATTTTCTCCGTAACATGAGAGACGCAAAGCAATCTCAAAGAATATAGATCGCTATTGTGGTCCGGTAAGACAGACGGAGCCGAGGGTGCCCGCCGCGCACGGACCTGGATCCTGCATTCGTCTCTCCATCTTACGTTCCCCTGCTATACATCAACGCAGATATGGTAATTTTCAAATTATCATCGCTGGCAATCGATCTGGTCAATTTACCAGTAAAGTCGGCCGGAATGCTTACGCGTAACACAGTAACCGTCCAAGCAGAGGTTACCCCTCACCGGGCGATGTGTCGAGTTACTAGCGATAGAGGTTCAGGCTAAGCGACCTAAGAGCTGTGCCACCTCTCAATCCGGTGAAATAAAGGTCAGCCTCTCTGGCTAACTGTGTATTTCGTCAAAAAAAAATCGCTGCCAAATACTGTTCAAATTTCCATTTTTCTTAAATTATTTTTTTGTCATTGTTTAAATATTCCGAGCCATTGCTTATACCATACTACTGAACACTGTCCCTAACATAAATTACAGCTGGTCACAGACCTTTCCTAAAGAAAGTATTGTATGGGCTGACTTCAACCTTTTTAAAAAAATATGTTTTTCTTCACCGTCACATCAACAGTCACTTGGGAAAATCAACAATAAAACTGCAACAGTGGCCATAATTGTTAATAACGTTAATTTTATTACCGTAATACTCGTATTCTATTTGTTATAAACTGTAGTCAAAATACAAGTTCCCTAATCCTTTTATTCTTAGTCTTAATAATATTTCTGTGCGAATTTTAGCTTGAGACGAGAAGTTTTTGTGCAAACTCAACAAAACTGCTGCGAGCCAACACAAGAAGACCGGGAGGTCGTCGCGGTTAACTAATCAGAAATCAAAGAAGCTCTCGAATTTGCCACAGCCATTAAGTGAAGCGCTTGAAAAACTCTTGCCCTATATTTGTACACATATCTCGCTTCGGATCTGCGTCTTGTCTCATGTTCTGAACGAAATTAAATAATCTTAATTAAAGCAATTACAAGGAAAACAATTTCAATCATCTACGTAAGAAAACTATTACGAAACATATAACAAAGAAGTTATATTTTATAAGATTTGACTTAGTAATATATTTCAATATAACAAATAAAATGGTATCTGCTGCCACTGCTACAAACCCGCACCCCGACCTGCCCGGTGGGCACCAGTGCACCAAGCGCACGCACTCTCCCGCAATATGTGCACGAGTGCTGTCGTTACTTAATAAAGCAGCGCTGCAAACTATTACTTACCGGCCTCTCGGCATCTCTACAGCATCAACACAAACTTCAAACGTAACTACACCGCCGATCTTGCAACAATCCATTCAAATATTTTTTAGGCATATTCACAACACTGCTTTCCTTAAAACATTACTTGTATTCAAATACAGTATATTTTATCCAAACACAATGGACCGTCGGAGATATTTTGCACAACGAAACGCGCCGCTCGACTCGGAGTCGCGAGACCTACTGAGGAGGGTTGCAGGGCTCCGTTCCGAAACTGATTTCGGCAACACGCAGGTCTACAGAAGTACATTGTTACATTACAGGAGTACATTGCTGCGCGCTCGTTCCTCTAATAAATTAATACTTAATTATTTAGCAAGTACTTAACGCTCAGTTTCTGTGCGATATTTGACGAATTACTTAAATATTATACCGCCGAAAACTCATGAAAATACGAGCAGTAATAAACCTTTTTATACTATTTCCTTTATTCTTTCCACCTCTTATAAAATGTACGCACATTGTACGTTAGGTAAAATAAATTTATTTTTAAGGTGTCTCAAGAAGTTTAAATTACATTTTAATTCAACAGATATCTGATTTAACTGTAAAAGCTGCAGTTTCCGAACGTGTACAATCGATAAGGCGGGAAAGCGGTGAAAGCGCGGGATCGCCATTTTGTCGGCCGAGTTACTATGGCAACAGTAACAAAGGCAAGTTATAACATTAATTATCGCAACGATGCATAAAATAAAAAATGAAATGAATTCATCGGGAGAATTGGCAACACTCTAATGGGAAGGACGTTTAAATTGTAAACTATACAACAAAATATCTATTTGAAACAACACGCCTCGATGGAAAAGTAACTTATTCAAATTACCTGTTCATATCGAAGTATAGACACCAATAAACGGATGAGAAGTGTTTTTGGTACTTCAAAATTTATAGACGAGACAGACTCTTTAGAAACTTACACTAACATTTGCACCTTACTTCAAATATAATTTTAGTATATAATTTATTGTTGATCACTCATCTAAAATATTATTCTTTATTGTTTGCTTTAAAAATAATAACTTTTATTACGAATTTATTCCATTCGACAAACATTTAATGAGACCTTCGACAGAATTATAAAAAATCTACGAGTTTTGTCTGCAAATTGTAGTGCGCAGTGCGTAGGCGTGTGCAGGAACAGTCTGCTCGACTGCGGCGCCGCCCCAATCCCATCAACAAACACCTGATCCCATCCCGTTCCCGGAGGGCGTCCTGACTGCGTACTTAGCGTACACGTGCTTACGAGGCCCGATTATTTGTGCTGTTAAGGTTTTAGTTTTTGTGATGATTAGCGTTCTAATGTCATTTTCGGCTGATGATTTGGAACTTGTTATGATTTACCCATAATAAATAATAGAACTTAATCATTGAAAGAGTAGCGAGTCACTAAATAGCCTCGTTGTCGCGCACACCGCACCGTGGGCAGCTCGCACGCTGGTGACTTCCTCGGGTTGTGACGTGGCCTAGCTCCTGCAGGAGTTCAGCCTGGACCTCTACTTATTCATAGACAACTCCAACGTATTGTATATATGCCACCTTTCTCATTATTTTTACTATAGCTGTCATGCATTTATAGCGTCACCCAAACAGGCATAAATTTGGGTCAATGGTACTAACAGGTGATAGGCATGTTTAGCTATTGGCTTGTTGACAGGTTATGCGTATTTTATTTTTATTATATGTATGTCGGAGATTTTGTAGGATTAAGCTCCGTAGGTCGGCCATTAGCATCCGACATTTTGAATTTACAATAGTAGTCAGTGCGCACGTGCGGCGCAGGCGCTGTTTCAAATTGTAATGTCACGAAAAACGCTCTACTGACAGATACGTTAGCCAACTTCAGGCCACAGCCAATCACAAACCACGGCCAATCAGACGCCTTGGCCAATCAGACATCGACTTGAGAGTTTGACACATTATATAATGTTGCTATTCTAATAAATGAGCAAGACAGGCAGTGTTGCCATTGCAATAAAATAAAATATCGTAGGTAATTTTATTAATTCTCTGACACGGCCATTCTGATACGTAACGCGCTCTCGCGTGGTTGTATTGGGTCTACGGCAAAGCGTATTCAAACAGCTTTCAACCTCAAACAAAGCAAAGCGTAAAGGTTTTCAGCACGTTGCAGATTCAGCGTATAGCAAAGCGGAATAGCTTTCAGCTTATCGCATCACCAGCACATAGCAAAGCGTAACGGCTTTCAGCATGTCACAGCACCAACACATAGCAAAGCGTAACGGCTTTCAGCATGTCACAGCACCAACACATAGCAGCGTAACGGCTTTCAGCATGTCACAGCACCAACACATAGCAAAGCGTAACGGCTTTCAGCATGTCACAGTACCAACACATAGCAAAGCGTAACGGCTTTCAGCATGTCACAGTACCAACACTTAGCAAAGCGTAACGGCTTTCAGCATGTCACAGTATCAACACATAGCAAAGCGTAACGGCTTTCAGCATCTACCTTGGGTTAATAGGGACGTGATCCCAGTTTCGTCGTAAAGCGCACTGGCTTCCAACAGGCTACTAGGGCAAAGCGTTTAGGCTTTCAACCTATCCATCGATAAGGCGTTGTAGCTTTCGATTAAATAAGACATTGTGTGAATCAATGAACATAAATCTTTTATTAACACTGGAAAACTCCAGCAGAACTCAACAAGATACACATTTCAATTCTATACCAATCACTTTGATATAATACAGTGCTTAAATTAGCAATATTCAATAACAACACATAAATTTTAAAAGAATCACAAAGCTATCGCCATTAAATTAACAATTTATCAATTAATTGACAAGATCAAGACAATCCGACATTTCGGAGAGACAAGCCGGGTATTTTCGCAATCGTTCATGACAAACATACTGGGGCCGTCCCCCAGATAATGGTTCAAGCACATAACGATCGTTCGGACAGACTTTTGTAATCCTGCACGGGCCATTAAATTTTTCGCTTAACTTATTAATAATTCTGGGATTTTTCTGTACTAAAACTAGATCACCAACTGTGAAAGGATGAATAACAGCTTTATTAGCGTCAAAACGGACTTTATCTTTTGCCGCCTGCTCGTCCATCCTATTCTTGGCAGTTTGTCTTATTTCGGATAGATTCTGTTCGTTATCCGTATCGGGATCGGTCGCGAGATAGTTTAATGCGGGTGGAGTTTTATTATAGCCGAATAATAACTCGAAAGGGCTTTTGCCCGTACCTTTAGAAATGGTACAATTTAAGGCTAGTTGGACTTCACCGATAACTGATTTCCACGACCTGCGTTCGTGATTTTCAGCTATAGTAAGGCAATTAGTCAAAACGGACATTAAGCGTTCTACCTGCCCGTTAGCACGGCTTACGCCGCTAGCTATTTCATGGAACTCGATGCTCCATTCTGTACAAAGGTTTTGGAAATCTTGTCCTGTGAATGAGGTGCCCTGATCCGAGATGATACGTTTAGGTGTTCCAAATATGTGTACAAAACTTTTGAGGGCGTCACACGCTGATCGAGAAGTCAAATCCTTAACAGCCGTGAGATAACAGAACTTCGTGAACGCGTCAACTATCACAATCACATACTCTTTGGAAGCCCCACCACCGGTCAACTTACCGCTCGTATCAATATGAATAGTGTGAAACGGTTCTGCAACTTTATCTATGGGGTGTAACGCGGATTGCTTTTTACCAGAAGGGTTCTTATTAATTTTACAAGGTAGGCAATGGTCGACATATGTCCTAACAGATGAAGTCATGTTTGGGAACCAGAAGTGTTCTCTGATTTTAGACAAGGTCTTGTCCCAGCCTAGATGCTTTAATTCGTCATGAAATTTTTGAATTAACTGCCAACGGAAATTTTTTGGGACTATAACGCGACTCAGAGTTTTACCGTCTACTTGAAAATTTTTATACAATAAGTTGTCTTTATAAGTGTACGAGGCTCTAAGATTTGCATCAATAATATCATTTTCGATGGAGTCTATTACACGTTTAATGTCAGAATCTAACCTTTGTTCTGCTTGTAGCCAATCATTATTTACACGCGAGACATTAACTTCTTTACAGACAGTGGGGTTGCGACTCAGGTAGTCCACGTGGGGAATTCTCTCACCTTTTCGATACTCGATCTCAAAATCAAATGTTTGCATGTACGCCCACCACCTATGCACCCGAGGTAAAAGTTCCCGTTTGTGACGTGACGCTTTTAATGCGTTGCAATCCGTAACTACTTTAAATAACCTGCCAAGCAAATAATGTCGGAAATGCTTCAATGCCTTGAATACCGCGAGAGTTTCTAATTCATAGCTATGATATCTACTCTCAGCATCAGTAGTTCTTTGGCTGAAATAGCCGACAACTTTTAACCGATTATCAATATTTTGGAATAAGATTGCTCCATATCCGATCGAGCTCGCGTCCGTGTGTAGTTCGATTGGTTTGCTGGGGTCAAATATTGTTAGCACGGGCTCAGATGTTAAATAACCTAACACGGTAGCATGAGCCTTTGTATGCTCGGCGGTCCAAACCCACTTAGCTTCCTTTTTCGTAAGTGCGTACAGAGGAGTCATGATAGAGGAAAAGCTAGGTACGAACTTTCTAAAATACCCAGCGAGACCATTAAATTGGCGCAACTCTTTCACATTGGTCGGCAAAGGCGCGTTAACTAGGGCTTTTATCTTCCCAGGATTAGGTTTGACGCTATTGCTACCAACAATGTAACCTAAGTACTCTACCGAGGACTTAAGGAAGGTACACTTTTTCCAGTTAAAAGCAAAACCGGCCTGTGACAATGCAGATAATACTTGATCAAGGTCTCGCAATGCATCCTCTTTAGTCCGCGAAAATACGAGTACGTCATCCATATAAACGAGTGCTACCTTATCTTTCAACCCTTTTAGCGCTTTATTAATGGCCCTTTGGTATACGGCGGGCGCGTTACAAAGACCAAACGGCATTTTTAAGTATTCCCACACCCCGTCCGGTGTAATAAACGCGGTTTTTTCGACGTCGCTTTGAGATGCCATTAAAATTTGGTGAAATCCCGAAGCCATGTCTAAACTCGAAAAATAATAAGCCTGGCCAAGCGCGTCGATTTGTTCAGATATCAATGGCAAAGGGAAACTATCTCGCACGGTGTTGGAGTTAAGCTCCCTATAGTCGACACAAAGTCGGTCTGTCCCGTCCTTTTTCTTAACAAGCAATGCGGGACTAGAAAAGGGGAGGAGCTGCGCACTATACCTTTTCTCTCTAAATCGGCTATAATTTCTCGCATCACGGTTCGTTCAGAAGGGGCTAAGCGATACGGGTGTCGTTGTACGATTTTATCAGGATTTTTAAGTTTAATTTGCATCATTCCCGTAGTAACAGTGGTTTTGGAATTCCCGCTAGTAAAATTATCTTTGTAAACAGCTAATACGGACTTCAGTCTATCAATGTCGTTAGACTCAGTTAAGTCTGTTTTAATTGTTCCTAATTCTGATTCAGTGTTTATAGATAGACACATAACACTAGGACTGCGAATAATCTTAGCACCGTCGCTATCTAGAGTAAAAATTAAACCAGGGGTCTTAAATAGGTCCCTGCCCAAAATAACATCGTAAGGAAGTAGGCTCGAATCAACAATGATAAATGTAACCTCAGTATGGAGCCCATCGAATTCTGCATAGCTTGTCATTTTACGATACGAGAAACATGGTACAAAGCCAATACCCGTGAGGCGGGTCAATGAGAATTCTTTCTTATCAGGTATACAATCAGCAATTTCCTTTTTTTATAAGTGAACACTCTGAACCACTATCAATCAACGCTTGTAAGGAATAGTTACCCACACATATTTCAATCAAAGGAGCATTTGTAGCTGAACAAACGTTTACAGACTTTGTTTGCAATTTAGAATCGGTAAAATTCTTTGACTTTTCTACGCGTTGTTTTGTAAAACAGGTAGACTCAGAATGTCCACTTTTATGGCAGTAAGTACATTCGGTAGCAGTTATTGGTATATCAATAGATTTGACTACAGGTGCGCGAGGGTAGGTACCTACACTCTTATTCTTATTACGCAACAGTAAACAATTTCGCTTCAAATGACCTACCTTCTTACAAAAATGACAGCGACGTTCGGCGGCGGGGGAATCCTTTAATCTAGGTCGCTTTACGGGGTCGAGTTCAGTAATGCACATCTTATCAGAATATCGCTTTAAATTCTTAGTTTCAGAATACGTATTCAAGTGCCTATCAAGTGCCACAAAACTATCAGGTGTATTTCTAAGCAAGTCTGTACGTACTTGGATGTCTGCGATGCCGGAGATCACAACCTCAATCCGTTGGGACTCACCCCATCCAGTACCCAGCCGGTCTATCAGCGCCGCCTTGTTGGTCGAGTACTCGACGTATGTCGCCGCCTTGTCGCTCGTGTACTCCACCATGTCGCGAAATAAGTCGTAGAACCGCCTGGTCGAGACGAACTGTTGAGTGAGCCGCTCCTTCAATTCTTGCCAAGTCTTGCACAGCGGGTATGAACGCGTAGCCCATTTCTTAGCACGTCCTTGCAGGCGAGTGAAGACAGCGTTTCTGGTTTCATAATCTGTCCAAGAATTGTTCTTCATGTGGTGTTCGATCTCCTCGCACCACTGGGCAGCAGTGAATTGACAGTCGTCAGGATCGAATGACGGTAGGTAAACTTCGCTTGCCTTCAACTGCCTAGAATCGCCGACGGTTGTGGATTTCTGGAGGCCCGACATCATGTTTTGGAAGAATGTAGCCCATGTTTCTGGAGAAGGCACTCCACGCTCTCCTTCCTTTGACGTCGTTGATCTGCAGCGAGGTTTTCTTGCTATTCGTAAATTCGTGTTCCGACCGAAAATATTCTTGATTTTGCGTAGCTGGTATTGCGGTAGACACGTGGGGTGATTCTGAGATCAATCCCACCGCTGCTGTCGGAGATTTTGTAGGATTAAGCTCCGTAGGTCGGCCATTAGAATCCGACATTTTGAATTTACAATAGTAGTCAGTGCGCACGTGCGGCGCAGGCGCTGTTTCAAATTGTAATGTCACGAAAAACGCTCTACTGACAGATATGTTAGCCAACTTCAGGCCACAGCCAATCACAAACCACGGCCAATCAGACGCCTTGGCCAATCAGACATCGACTTGAGAGTTTGACACATTGTATAATGTTGCTATTCTAATAAATGAGCACGACAGGCAGTGTTGCCATTGCAATAAAATAAAATATCGTAGGTAATTTTATTAATTCTCTGACATGTATATAATAAGTTTATGTATTTTACTGATTATATACCCATGTCGTTGTTCCAATTTTTAAATACTATTATATAAGAACACTTCGTACAAGACCTCTTTTGTTAATATATTACGAGGGGCCGGCGGAGACATGCAATAGATTATCCTGATTGAGCAGAACGAGTCCGTGGAGACTTACACTTGCCGAGTAATTGTGTTTATGGGTATGAACTTGTAACTCGTATGAGTAACAATTAAGTAAGAAGTCAATGTAATGGAAATTATCATTTGATAATTACATCCATTACCGATGCGAAAACAATATACTTATCAGTTACGGATAGGATGTGCCACACGTATAGCTCGAGCCACACGCTGCGCATTTGGCTGCATACAGCGGACACATTACTGCAGGGCAGTGTAGCGAGCTCGTCGTGAGGTGGATGGATGCGTCAGTGGCACACGCGTGTTGCGCTGCTTTTCATATTCAACTTCCTTTTTCTATTGTTATGAGCGCACACAATCAAAGTGAATGTTCTGATCGCTTTATCCCATGGTTCATCAAAAAACCAGATCAAACCAGTACGAACATAACATATAATTCCGAGTGTATTGGCATTAACAAAGTTTTCCGCTGCCGAACGTATTATTATTCCCGTTATACAGCTTACAATGTAACAGATCATGTAAAGTGACCGCGATCCTGCAGTTTAAATGGCGAGTGATTTTCACGCTGCGTATAAACACATACAGTTAACTGCGAGCGAATTGATCTTGATCGTTGAACTGCACACCAGCAGTAAGAGTTTTGAAAGCAGTGATTTTATGAGAGCATTAGAATATTGTATTCAAAAATAAAATAGTAAAATAAAAATAAACTCACCCTCGGACGGTCGGGGATGTTCATGACTCATGTTGGGTTATCTGCGGAAGCGACGAGATCGTAAATAAATGTATAGTACCTACTCGTATAAGTACATCAATTGCAATGCTCAGTGAAACCGCAACTGACACCATGACTTCGTCCATCTTCAGTTTCAATCAAATGAAATATAACGGCAGAAAGACTAGTGCAGACACGTTGTAGGTTTCACCCTCCCTAATATTTCCTATACTATCGCAACTGAACTCAATAGTCCTTATCCATCCCTTAGATGTTAGGAGCGTTGCTGGAGTTTCTTCGGCCACTTCTTCTCCAAGCGCCAACGCTTCCCGTAGTGCCACTCAAAGTTAGTTTACCTATTAAATGTTCCTTAGATTATTCGTGAAATAGCAACCGACCGAGTCGTGGTTTGACCTCTCTCGGGTGCCCTCGGATCGGAATGCTTACGCGTAACATAGTAACCGTCCAGCCGAGGTTAGCCCTCACCGGGGGGGACCCTTGTGTCGAGTTACTAGCAATAGAGGTTCAGGCTAAGCGACCTAGGAGCTATGCCACCTCTCAATCCGGTGAAGCAGTCAAGGCTAGCTTCTTTGGCTAATCTGTGTAGTTCATCATTAAAAAAAATCAATGGTCCATCGTCATCATCTTGATTGCAGTTATGATTTAGGGATCTTCAAACAAAAGAGTGTATTCAGACTGTCGGGTTACTATTGTAATAAGCCTGTATGATGTTTAAGACCTAAGTGAAATTTAAAAAGATAAAGTGAAATATGATTTGATGAAAGATGCAGAAGACCAAATTCCACTAAAAAGCGTTCAAAACAAATCTAAAATAAGAATCACTGTCCTTAAGTTTTCCGAAAGACATACCTGCGCTCGTTCTCCAGTTTTGAGACAAAAACATCATAGTATTGTACTTGTACTCACGGTTTTTTTACAATTGGGATTACATTTAATGGAATTTATCAGAAACATTAAAAATACTGGTATTAACTGGTATTAGGGAATAAAACTTACCTTTGTAGGTAACACTTTTGAAAATTACTTTGACGAATATCCGCATCACTACTGTCACTGTCATAGTGCGGCTGTCAACTGTCACTGCAGACTATTGCTGCCGATTTATTCATTACTGATCCGATGTTTTATAAAAAAGTAATAATGTACTAGAAAATTTGATTAACACAATTTGATGGCTGCAATTCGAGCAACAACGAGATCTCTTTACTCATAACGCTTGTCGTCGTCAGTCCACTACATGCTCAAAACACTCGGAAGTAATGCAAAGGTACAGTTAATTGCTAAATACAGCTACGGCGTAGGACGGACGATGTGTAACTGTGCTTACCTGTTTATAGATACAAAAGTTTTATGGTTGGGTTGGGATTGTTACAGATAATATCCCATGAGCGTTGAGTGTTGAGTCTGACAATTTTGTGTCACTTTGTATATTAACGATGACGCGCCCCGGCCCTCCGAGCGAAAATCTTCCAACGGTAAGCTATATGATATTGAAATTTGTTTAAGATTGCTGACATTTGGATTAATTGTTTGTCTTTTTATAACGTCTAAATATGTCATTATTTATTATTTATGAAGTGTACAATACTGTCGATTTGAAAATATTCAAACCAATTTTTAATTTAATTTCTCTGGGTTAATAAATAATGAGTGGGAATTTCAACAAATTTTCTAATAATAGAAAATAATTTCAATCGGATTAGTATTAGTTTTATATGTTGATATTTTGGGAAATAATACTTTAACAATTCTTATTTATTAATGGCACTGAGTGAGAATTTAAAATTAAGGTGTTTTGTTTTGTCTCATTGTGTGTTTGTCTCAGTATTGAAGATAATAATCTGGCATCAGCTGGATTGGTCTAATAATCAATTAATATTGTTAGCTACAGCGCAAGGTGGAGTGATTCAATATTTTTGTTGCTCCAGGTGAAGTTGGTGGTGGTGGGAGATGGTGGTGTGGGTAAGAGTGCAATCACTATTCAGTTCTTCCAGAAGTTGTTTGTGACAGACTATGACCCCACCATAGAGGACTCGTACATACAACACACAGAAGTGGATGGCCAATGGTGCATACTGGACGGTACAGTCATTGTTATAATATTTTCTTGCAAACAATATTGAAATTTAAATTACAATATTGTTTGCAAGAAGCATGTTTCTAACAGATTTTATATTAAATATGTGAGTGGCAATTTTCTTTATGCTTAGATGTTTGCTAAGTGGCCTATTAGATAGAGCGAGGGCTGACGTAGTACGGGGAAGAATGTGTTTATTACATCTGTTAATTTTTTATAACTGTTTTATTGTAAGATACATAGTGGGAGACAAGTTCTTTTTATGTTTCCGCTGCACAGGAGCGACGCAGCACCAAACAGTCAACAAACTTTTTGTTTTGTTTGCATGTTAATTTGTTGACAGTTTTCTCAGGGATTGTTTAGTATTTATGATTGGGATGTTTGTGACACTACACTCTTGTCCAGCACTTTAATTTACAATTTATGCATCTTAAGAAATTAAAACAAATAGTTTAGCGGCGTGTTGTTTTAGTACAAATATCTAGAACTGGCAGCCGCGTGGTGCGGCGCGGGCGCGGGCCTTCATTAAGAATGTGCCAAAAGATATTTAAACACATATAAATCATAACTTCAGCAAGTGCGGTGTGCTGGTAATTAACTGTCAAGGTCCGTGCGCGTGTTTCTAGGGCTGAATTAACGCAGATATTGTTGGCACAGTGCTGGACACCGCGGGGCAGGAGGAGTTCAGTGCGATGCGCGAGCAGTACATGCGCAAGGGAGACGGCTTCCTGCTGGTGTACTCTGTCACCGACGTGCAGAGCTACGAGAACATCAGGCACTTCCACACGCAGATACTGCGCGTCAAAGACCGGTGAGGTGGCCGCTCGGCTCGAGTACGTGCAGATAGAACTAGTCGTTCATCGCATGCTGCATATGCAATATGAAAATTATCTTATCTCTATTGCAACAGTTGATTTCGGCAACAAAATTAATATACTTAGCAATATGCCCGACAGGGAGACGTACCCGATGCTGGTGGCGGCCAACAAGGTGGATCTAGTGCACGCGCGCGCCGTTAGCGAGGAGGCGGGCCGCGAGCTGGCGCGCTCCCTGGGCGCGCCCTACATCGAAACCAGCGCCAAGGAGCCGCCGTTGAACATCGATGCCGCCTTCCACGAGGTGAGACACGCGACTGCTCACCGGGGAACGCATAGCTTGAGGAGCGGCCTGGAAACCTGCCCGCCATAAGCCGCTCCGCGCCCGTCCCGCGAAGGCTTGCAATAATGCTTGCAATTCCATACTATTATATACGTAAATTGTCATCAATATTGCCTTCATATGTATGTCGGTCCAGTAACGCAACTGAAGGAAGGTTCTGGATGGTTCCAGTTGGTGCGCATCATCCGCAAGCACCCGCAGCAGGAAGACAAGCAGCGTCGCCGGCGACGCCTGCCCGCGCGCTGCGCCCTGCTGTGAGCCCTCCGCCCCGAGCGCACTACTTCTGAACATGCCGTGAACTTCCGAATGATCTCAGCAAGTCGATCGATTCATGCTATTGTAATAGATTTATATTTGCGAAGTATTGCAGCAGCATCGCCGGGGCTGCCAGTAATGTTTCTATATCACTCCACCGCCTCTCGCCTGGCGCGAGCTCCTCCGCACACGTCACCACGCTCTATAGTCCTCGGCATATGACTTGGCAAGGTTTTGGTGTATGCATGTCGGGAACATGAATTGTGCACTTGGTCATGTCATCTCGACTCTTACCAAGTTAGCTGTCGCCAGTTATACCGCAGCGGGCAGACGGTCGGGGTCAGGTCGCTCGGGGGCACAGTTGGCACACAGAGACAACGCCTCAATGCGCGTACTGGAGGGCGTTGGTGGCAGGAAAAGCAACAACTACATGTTTATAGGAGTGTTAGCTTTGAGGCAACTTGTAGCCTTTGATGTCACGACACGCGGCGTGCTGTACGCACAACAAGAGATGTTCAGACGCACATACGTACATATTGTTTGCTTTGTTACAATTTTTATTTATTTCAGTACTTTACGGATGTACCAATGCTTCTGTATGATGTAATGCTATGTGCACACGGTGTCGCAGTTGTGAGCTGCTATAATGTATCACCCTGTGTGACAGCGAGTGAGCTGGTCTCCAGTGCTATGGGACCTTGGGTGAGTCACAACTTACCAAAGACATCGCTTACATAAATGTATTGCTTAGTTAGTTGGTAAGGAAACCAAAGGAATTGAATGTTGATATCTAAGTGATAGCGTAGGCCTACTTAGTAAGTCAAGTGACAACCTGTCACTTCATGACCTCCATCCTAGTGGTGTTGTATACACTAATGTACAAAATTATGTATTTCTACAGAAAGAGATTAAGAGATTGAGAGATTAAGCAGAATGGATTCTACTATACTTTCACATGCCAGTGTTATAGTTATAGAAAGTGTGAAGAAATGAATACATTTGTAGTGTCGATAGAACGCACTAAAATAGTGCACGACCGCCTCAAGTTCGTACTGACCGGAGACGTCAGCCCTCAGGGTCGCGCGCGGAGCTGCCCCGGGCGTCAGAGACCAGTCAAGCGACAGGACGGCGCCGGTCCCGCGTGACTTGACGTCTGCTCTCATATGCCAAAGATTTTATTCTTACTCTCAAATCTAGTCTTTTTTTGTTCAATTGTACATAGTTACAAGTTTGTTTGAGGGTAGGCAGAGCCCCTGCAAGCGTATTGATGTATACTGTTGTTGATGTATGTTTTGTATGTTGTATTGTACAATAAACGAACATCGTATATGGAATGTTTTTCATTGGATTGCAAATAAAGTAAAATAAAATCGTCTTTTTGTTTTCGGCAAGTTACATAAATAATTGATACTTATTAATAATTCGTTAAAGCGCCATCTGTGGTCAGAGAATTGATCTACATGCGTAATACAAAAAATCTTACGTTTTTCTTTAATGTTACGGACATTTTTTCTCCGCAACGCGGAGCCAACTTCGAGCCAGAACACTACTTTACAAAATTATCATAACACCTTTATTTTATATATTATAATTAATAACAGCGCCATCTACCTAAACTACTTGAGACTAAAGATCTTAGGGTTTTATTCAACGTTTCAGACGTTTTTTGCCAGCTAGGGCACCCCTCCGCAACGACTCATAAGGAATTTCGTTCTAAAACAACAAAACAAAAAGAATATGAAAAGTTACCACCGAAGGTTGTGAAGGCTAGGTAATTGGGGACCAGAGAGTGAGATGGCCAAAATGAGTTCTTCTGTACTATCGCCGTCTCCGGCCATATTGTGCACCAGCACGACGGCTGGTGCTCGCAGTGCCGCTGGTGGTGCTGCCGAATATTGTCGTCGTGGGAAGTAGTTTCCATTGTACACAGCAATCAAATCCCTTCAAGAGAACTGTCTCCCGCTTATCGCTATAATTTCATACAAAATTTTGTTCGGTTAACTTCTATAGGCAACAGAAGATTTTGACGGCGAACGTCGACTTCACGACGGCTGTTAAGAAGTTACGGTCCCAAGATAAACCGCTGATAAAAATATTTGTAATGCGAAAAACGATCTTCGCTTATTTGGAGAGTAACGGGTTTATTGTTACACGAAGTCGATTGCGGATTTCGTCATGCACAGGATGTATTCAAACCCCACAATCGGCGACACTTCGACGAGAACATCTCTTAGCCTGTGTTAAGATATTGATTTATTAGAATTTGTTAACAATATATAAAAAGTCCAACAGCAGCGGTGACTGCCGCCGTCTCTGTTATTGCGTGTATTGAAAAGTAAAAATTAAACAGCAAATTCAAATAAAACAACGCTAAAGAACCGGCCAGGACGTCGTGTGCGTCCTGTCACCGTGCTACTTTTTGACCTTGGGCGGGAGTGGCCAGAAAATAGACGGGGCACAAATTTTACTAGTTGCATTGAAATCTACCGCATTTCAATGTCGTCCAGCACCTGTCACACTTGATGAGACCACTGGCTAATGGCTAATCACCGGCCACGAGGTTCGACTTGTCGTTGGGCCCGGCCTGTGCAGGTGACACGAGTTGTCAGCGACCGTCGTGACAGTGGACGCCGCGCACTCTTGGTATTTGGCCTTATGATGCCAGATAAGCCATCTAAAGAAGTCCGACATGAGCGCCGTTACCAGCCGCTACGTGAAGTTTGCTGCACGGTCTGTCTGTGTCCAATCGATTCCTTATGCTGCGAGCAGGCCCTCGACCTCGGGCGTATGACTCTGTCGGTACAATAATGTCCCCAACGCTCTAGTACCTGTTATGTTCAGTCGTAACAAATGTCCGGCGATTAAATGGATATAGATAAACTGCGCAAAGGCGGGGAACCCCAGGGCGAGTTTCAAGTCTAAATTGCGTACATGCCATGAACAAGCCGGCCTCATTCGATCATAACTGAGTGCTCGTTTTCCGTCAAAATATCATAAAAATGCGATTCTAAAGAGTCGCTGTTATAAGCAAAAGCTTATATTGGGAGTTACGACCTGCCGACACCAAGTTATCGCTTTAGTATAATGTGATACTAAAAATATTTGTAATATATCGAAAGCGATCCCTCTGCACATGTTCAGACAGTTACTCTCCTGCACGGCTACTCAGCGACATGATTTACGTAAAACAAACGAAAAGATTTCTTCTAGTTCTGTTGCTTCGGCAACTGAGTTACGATTTAATATTAATTAAGGTACACCGTCACATCTCAGGGTGACATTACAGGTATTTTTTGATGCCATCGGGCATAATTCATCCAGGCTGACCCTGGCCCATCCACTTCATTTAGATAGTTGGAGGTCATGTGTGTCCTCCAATTATCTAAATGTGTGTCGTATTAGCAAACAATAAAAAAAATTCTCAAAGAAATGAAAAAAAATCTGATCAGAGACACTAAACACCTACCTTCCTTTTTTTCTTACCCACCAGCTTGTTCTCAAACCTAGCAAAGACGAAAGTTCAGCCGTTCTACAGATGTCCGTGTAACTAAGCTTTTTGTAGGAGGACTATTTTGTATCTGTGGATATTTATTATATGATGGCGCGTACAATACACATCGACGCAATTTATTTACAGAGAATTCTGTGTTAAATAAAAGGTACTGTATTGTAATTTCTGAGCTCTCGGGAGCCGGCGACGTTTTGGTTTGGACGGAGGTCAATGAACTCTGCCACTCGCTATTTTCTACCCGATTCTGGTTCGTTCAGCGCGACCGCGCCGCCCGCCGCCCGCCGCCCGCCGCCCCGTGCTAGTGGTTTGCGCTCACACTGTTCAATTATAATATTTCCCTCCCATCTGACCCTTCTGTGTTGAAATATTACATTTTAATTATTTTATTGCAATAATAATGACGTGAGATGTCTATATACACTTCTTTATATTTACTGAAATTAACTTGGCTGCGTTTCTTAATATTTTTTTTAGAGAAACGACATTCAATGTCCTCATTTCATACGTACTGCATTCTTCTACTAAACGGAATTTTATATTTTAAATTTATAAAAAGTTGAAGATATAAACAAATGAATTTTAGGAAAGAGATTCTATATATATTATGCCCCCCGCGAGTGAAGTGAAGTGAAGTGAGAGTTACGTCGGGCAAACCTTAACATGTTCCACCGTGGGCGCATGTCCGCGGGCCACGGGGACGCTCCCACAGTCATTTTTAATTTGATATCTGCATCTCAATCTCTATATAGTTACATAAGTGTGCAGGTTGCAGGCAGTCTCCTGTGACTCATTATACTATACAAAAGCAGCTCTATTTGAGCTCTATTTGTAATGAGTGAGAGAAATCCGGCCGCCGCGCCCGGACAATCTGAACGAGATAATCAACAAGTCAAAGTTTGTGTTGTAACTTAGTTACTGTAACTTGAACATTGTTACGACTGTTGGGTTCATTTAATTTGGGAATCGAACGTTGATTTAATGAAACACTTTACTATATTACTGATATCGATGTATCCGAGCGCAGTCCTGTGGGAGTGACAAGTGATGCTTATCGCGACGGGGGGCGGGCACTGAGGAGCGCCGGAGGTCACTCCGGAGGCGCTCTGGAGAGTCGAGAGCGATTCAATTATTTGTTATCGATTGGTTTTTAACCGACTTCAAAAAAAGGAGTTCTGTTCGTCTGTATTTTTTAATGTTTGTCTACTGATAGCGCCGTCGTTTCTGAACCACTTTCGAAGTATTTGGTTGCAATTTGTTCACGTACAAATTTGACTGGCACAGTACTTCGGGTTCCGAACATATAATATGGAATTCTTGTTGCAAGAATGCTTGTTGATGGTGACACAGGCGCACGAACCTCGCTGTAGTTCGGAAATAAATGAAGTCATCGCGCGTTATAGCGTCTAACGTATGATTCGATTTGTAGACCGTTTTTGTTTGGACTTCTAGATGATATACTTTTGTGTCGTTTACTGAAATCTTGGTATTATAAAACAAATTCACTGACACTCGGCGACAGAACATGGGAACATAAATGATGACACCCTTATGTACTACCAATACTACTTATGTACTACTAATACTACTAATGTACTACTAATACTACCTACTGATAATTTTATGTGAATCACATTTCCACGAATATTGAATCAGGGATTGAAGAATTTGGTCTTCGTCATAAGCATCTGATGGTATCTGGTGACCAGGGGAGCTGTTTGATGACGTCACAAGTTCTATCAATTTAATTGTTATTGACAATTGAAGAAGACACTCGTACCTCGGATATAATTTTATCATTTGATTTGATTTCAGTTAAGGTGCCACATGTTATTGAAACTCCCTTCCGCACGCTTGACTTGGGGAGTAAGGTGGTGAGAGCGTTACGAAAAGTGTGATTGGATGGAAATCGAGAAACCTTAAAGAGTTACGTTTCGCAGTGCTGCAGCAACAGAGAGTAGCGCGCACCTTTTTTTTGTTAAAAATTGTGTTTAAATTATATTTTCTGTACATACATATTGTACATATTTAAACATATATATCGAGCAAAAGAAGTTTCACTCGAGCCGTGTGTGTCTGAAGCACATTCGGTTATTATTTATTTGCAGGTAAGACGATGGCGTGCTCTCCGCCGTGCTACATTATTGGTTAAAGCGTTCGTGTCGTACAAGTAGAAGTGAACTTTGAACAACTGAAAGCTTGTCCTTGCAACGTGCAACAGAGCCGCGGCAGCTGCGGGCTCGGGCCCTAATGGCTTAAGATAATTTGAATGTTAACGGCTTTTGTGTGGGTGAGCTGAGGTTCAACTCAACTCTGCTTACTAATGATTTTTTATTTTTTTCTTGTTGTCCTCCAATATACTTTACTATTAAATGCGTCTGCATCTTTTACAGCAGCGGCGTAGTGTTCTCTTGGTCAAGTCCGAGTTCGTTGGAAGTCCAGATAATATAAGTTAGTGAACAAGAGGTTCAGGCTAAACGACTTAAGAGCAATGCCATCTCTCAATCCGGTGAAGCAGCTTGGCTTTGAGCCATCTTCTTCGACTAATATGTGTCGGTTCGTCAAAAAAACTTTAGTGAACATACGTATGTAGTTCATTAACAATGAAAAAGCTGCGAATAAATTGTTTATGCAAACTTCAGTGCTTCAAAGTGACGACATAGACCGTCATCCGCACCGTCGTTACAGTTGCGTCCCCGGTATCCGGCGGCTCCGGACCCGATCTCGCTTTAGAAATGGAAATGAGGGTTAAGAGGCGGAGGCGTAAATCATTTCGTGCGGTGAATTGATTCCGATCCTATTTACCGACCTGATCGAACGGCACATTTAATTATTTTGGTCATTGTTGCAGAATGATAGAAATTTATGTTCCAAATTCACAATCACTAACCCTCATTATAAAATATTCTAATTTCAAAAAATATACCAGTTTGTTTCAATTAATCAAAACTTTTGGGACAGTTTATTGTCATTAGAAACAATTAGTGTGATAAGCGTTTGGACGGGAGTGCGGCAAGTGTAGTGGCAGAGCACAACTTAACGCTGCAATCGATACGAGATATGACGAGACATACCGGTGCATGTCGTGTGTAAACTTCTAGCAGATGAGCCCCGTCTGGAGAACGTGGACTGCGCGGGGAAATTAATTTGGACTTTTTATTTACTCACGAATAATATGTGCAGTGTCTGTGTTCTAAAAGGTCGGCCTACACACGAGCAGCCCGGGGCGCGACCGCACCGGCGCCCCGGGCTGCGGTCTTTCCTAATACCATTACGAGTGTACCGCGGTGAGACACGAAATTATCCTCAGCGCTTTCCTGTTTGTGTCACTCTGAGCCAAGCTAAAATATTTTCCCTTACGTGTAAGTATACGACACGCGTGTTTTACTTCAGTGTTAAGATTTGGAGCCCACATCGGACTGATTTGGACAGAGACTGCGGTAAAGTTTCTACTCGGCTGACACTCAACGAACGAACAAATAGCGACGATTGAATTCACCTCCTTGTCTCTTGAAGTCAATTGTTCAAAGTTCTAAAATAATAGAAAAATTAAGATGCAATAAAATCCGAAACATCCAATGCATTCAGATATTTGAGATCATCGCAGCCCGGGGCAGACCTCGAGTTGTTTGAGGTTTGTTAAAAATATGAGTCTACAAATTATGTTCATGGTTCAATAATGAAGAAAACAAAAACCCTAATAAATATAATTAATATTTATTAGGATTTTTGTTTTATATCCCTAATATCTCTATAAGATTAGAAAATATACGGAGGTGCGGTTCCGAAAGATCTGTCTTTTCTAACCCAGCGTGCTGAACAAATGACGTCACGTGGATTATGTTCGCTGTTTACTCCCAAACTTGTTGATGCATTGTGTCCCGCCGTGAGCGGCGCCCGGCAGCAGTAAGTCATCAACTTTTATGTAAAAACAACATTTGTATTTACATCAATCGTTTAAATTAGGTTCGCGAAGGCGGACGATCGTGACTTAGCATTTTTCGCATGAGTTCTTGCTCGACCTGATCCTCTGTTTTGAAGATTCTCAAAAGGGAATTTCGGTTCGGTCCGTGACTCTGGTGCAAAAGAGAAGTCGCCGCGCGGACCGCACCACGCGTCGCTTAGTTGCTCTTAACAAGCTACTGTACCTATACGCTAAGATGTGATGGGAGACGTTGGTAAGCATTGAGAATTTAAGCCGTTTAGCACACGTTCTAACAAGATATTCAATCACCTCCAACTTAGATCTTCTAGTCGCACGCAGGAAAAGGCTGAGCTGGTGCGCTCTAGCTGAGCCCACGTCTTCACAACACGCGCCTGTCGTGAGTGTAACAGAAGCAACCGCTCCTTGTGATTACATTTCGTTAAACTCCACAGTTAAAAGGATTGAGAAACCTTTTGATAAAATATAATAGTATTAATGGGAGTAAACAGAGATAATGATATACTGATTAAATAAACATGTCCCAGGCTCCGGGCGCACTGACTGACAGACTGCGGGCTGCACACATATTGTCGCGTGACGATCTGCTGTTTAATTCTGCTAACAAGTTCTTCTTTCCTGCCTGCTTCTGTTCAAGTTCGAGGCCGTAGCGGAGAGCCGTATGGTAATAACATTGAATGTGGTTGTGACAATACCACATTTGTTTACTTTTTGTCAGCGATAACATTTTGTAGAGTGAAAAAAGGGTCCGTCCTGCACTGGTTATTATATTTTGCGTCACTGCCGAAGTTCAGCGCAGTACGCGAGCAACTGGTACGGGAAACATCAGGAGATTTCTATTATATTTTGGAGGAGGCAGGAGGGCCGTCTTTAAAAGCCTCCCCGACTCCCCCACACCGAAATGGAGCAGGGAAAAAGTTTACTAAAAGGTTGTCTTATTTACGAGTGTGTAGGAATCTGCGCGTAGCTCTATGTTATATGTTAGGACGAGGATTAGTCTGGATTTGAAGCTCGGGGGAATGCGGACAGTTAGTCAGTTGCCGTCTCTGATACTCGCGCAGTGCTTACGAATGACTCTCACTAGTGATTACGAAAATGGCAAGTTATAATACAACAGGTGTTGGTCGATTTGCGACTGATCCCTCCATTTGTATTGAGTATACTTGAAGCAATATGTCAGAGCGCGCCGGATGCTGCGCATCAGACTCGTAACACCGGGACGGAGGTCCGGCTGCCGGACGCGCTCCGCACATTACGTATTTTTACTGTCCGTCGTAAAAATTGTCCGGCAAACGTTTTCGCAATCGGCCGCACGTCGGCCGCCGTCTCCTGTTATCTTTTATTTCTTTATGTTCCATAAAACTTATTCACTTTAATAAAGTCTGTAATATTTTTTCGTCGACAAGAGCGAGGAGAATAACTTGAACCAGTCTTATAATTTCTTTTTTGAACGAGGTCACTTTAGAATGCTTCAACATATTCAGCGGATGTACACGACATGTGTGTAACCAGACTACGCTGTAACTTAATTGAAAAACTGTGTTTAAATTCGATTGACATTATGCCAATCGTTTCAGCTGGCACATGGAATGATAATGACTTACTTGGCTTATAGTCTTAAGTCCCCGCTGTGGGGCAGAGGACGAGCACAGTGCGTCGCCATGTCGCTCTGTTTGTCATGGGCAGGTGTTTTGCCCCGGGCCATGTCAACGCGATCGTCTTCATGTCCATTACCATTCATACCGATCGAAAATAGTGGATATAAACAGACGTAGGGTCAGAAACCAGCTTCACACAAATGTGAGCAACTATATGTAATGTTAATGACAAATGACAAGTCTTCGAGACACGCGACCCCTTAAAAAATAAACCTCGCTTTGACCGACAGCAAACAAATGAGACAAAATTAAAACATGCTAACGGACCTTTACCCTGACCTTAAGTGATCCAGTCATTTATTTCCATAAAGTTTAGTCTATTCTCTGAGCGCAGTGGGGCGCCGGGGAGACGCTCTCAAATGTAAATTTAGCTATTTGTGACCCACGCGATAAGACCCTCAGCCGTCCTCTGCTGTTAAAGTTTGCCAACGCCACACACACACACTGATTACAATAAATCTTCACAGACTTAAAGATTTTATACATAGATTAATATATAAGCTGACTCGTCGTTCTAACGCTGGCGGTGTAGACAGAACAATATCCTACCCTGCGCCGGCGCCGGCAGCGTGTGAGTAGAATTCTGAATTATTATTTTAAATCCCTAATTTTGAGGAATATTATGATGAACTCTATCAATGGGCTCTGTTACGGCGGACTTGGTCGTACGTGGGAGACACATACACGCCCCTGTTTCATTTCCAGGAGTCAGTTGTGATTTCAAATTAATTTGTAAGAGAGTTTGATGTTAGTTCCGCAGCCGAAAGTTCTCGGCGGCGGGACGAACATTTGTTTATTAATTTGAACAGAAGCAGAGGAAATTTCCTTCGCTTCATAGCTATTTAAATTTTGATGTTCACTTTGAACGGCGACAGACACACGGACAAGAGTTCAATTTCGACGTTTAACGAAACATTCTTTCAGTTTGCTTGGACGTCAAGCGGTTGTTCAATTCTCCTTGTAAACCTTCAGCACGAGCTGAGCAGTGCAGCCAGCATCATATAAAGGTTTTAAGGTCCTCAGGTACACACAGAGACGGGGGAACATTCTCCTTTCATCTGCGTGAAGGAAAACATTCAATAATTAAAAAGGCTATTTAATTATAAAACTCCTTTTAAAAGGTAGCGGCAGCTACACAACACAACACAGTTACGATATCTTCGGCAAGAGGGGGAGAGGGGCGCGGCGGTGCGGGAGCTCCTCGCTTCTATAAATTCAATTATTTTCCGCTCGTTTGAAATTCTTTTATCTATTTAAATATCAATATCCATGTGTGTGTGTACTAGGTGTGTGTTTGTGTGTGCACGCGGTCTCTTTGATCGTACGGGCGACGGATAATTCAATCGGTTAATCAATTTGTAGCATCTTTTTAACTGATTTCAAAAAAAGAGAAGGATTTCATTACACTTGCATTTTTTATGTGTGTCTCTTTTAGTCTACTTATTAAAATATTGAATAGCACATGAACCTCATTGGCGACGGTGGTGAGCGACGTGCGGACATATTATTGGAAGAGTTGGGTGCGCGCCGACACGCAGCCGGGGTCGTTAGCGGCGACGTTTCTCCTGTCAGTTGCAATTAACTTTATGTCAGGAAGCAAATTGTGTGCCCGCAGAGTGCTGGAGGCAATATTATTTAACTTGTTTAATGATTAGTTCCAACACTACGAGATATATTTAATCGTGATGTAACGAAACAAGCATTAAACAGCAGAATATTATTGGATCGTCTGATGCCTCATTTTAATCTAAGAAAGTTACTATAACAGAAACTGCTGGCGGCGGATACCGTCCGTTACTCGTTGCGATCGTCCCTCTCGAGAATGAAGTGATGGTCAACCACTACATTCATTCACGTTGTACCAGATCACGCGGTTTTATTCCGTCTACAATTATATTCTAATATAATATATTTTGGCTCATAAAATAGATAGAAATAAAGTCCGCAGGCAATTTCGCTGGCGCTGTATCAGTTTGCGGTAATATATTCAATAACTATGGAAATATCGGCGCGTCTGCCGTGCAGCATCACCATCTCGCCTGTGTCGTCATGGAGAAAAGTCTTTTATCCAGGCGGAGAGAGCTCACCAACATGTACATCATAAAATATTTCTTACTTGTTTCCACCCGCCGTCGTGTTGCTGTTGAAATGTGAAGTGTAAATGACATTTAGATCATTTTTCACATTAAATGAAATCTTTATTTATTTCAGCAGCACAACACCGCGCCCGGGACAATATAACATGTGCCGGAACGTGATCAGGACTTGGTAAAAAAAAAAATTCATTGATCACGACACGTGGTCGCTGGCAATGGTCCCAGTACGGAGGTTGTCGTCGGACTAATATTGTAGCGGGACGTGCCGCACGCGCTGCGGCGTCATGATGCTGCCATTCTACGGGTACGTGGCTATTTCCTCCTATTATTACAGAAGGTGTGACCCCTAGAGCCGCACGTGCCGTCCGTGGGCTACACGCGTTCACCCCTCCAACCAATTCAATGAACTTGACGACTAACAAAATACACGAGCGATATAGAGATGATATTAGTATATTTTTTATAAAACCGTCACGTAGGCTTGTGCTAGGAGATGGTTCGCAGACCGTAGGTTATTGGCGCTTTTTTGCTAGTGATATTGCATTGAACAAGAATCTCTCGTCCCCGCCGCTTCTGCTCTGCGGGACCTCCGGGGGTCCGCCGCCCTGACTCGGGTCCGAACACAGTGGCCATGAGGCAGCACGAACACAGACCTCTAGGCCGCGTAGAACAGAACCGGTCTATTGGACGACAATTAGTATTTTACGTTCTACATGCACAACCGTAAGTTGTAAATGTTAAATACATCAACTGTAAAATGTATATAGAGGAAATACAACTCTGACAACGACTCCACGATTTCATTGTCCGAGCAAACAAACAAACAAACCGCACAAATATGATTTTCCTCCACAATACGGAAATATTTGCCAATTATTTGATCTTCGAAGACAAAAGTTTTTCCCGATGTTATTTGTGTAGCTGTTTATTAAATCTACTGTAAGTACGTACGGTTTACAAAAAACACGCGTCGCAGAGGTAATACCAGACCAGGCGTCACAATGCGACTGTCGAGAACCTGGTTGACACGACACCTTCCCCCGCTCCGTAAAGTAATCCGCCTGCCTGCCGGCGCGCGGGGTGATGATTGCAAAACATGTCCTGTATGTACATCATTATTTTCATATAATTGTACTCAGTTGTCCGGAGCCGAGTATCTTATCGGTATTCGCTACCCGATACGGACCAGGCGGTGCCGGACGCGCCCGGACTCGCCGGGGCCCACGCACCGACCTCGACTGACCAAATCTGACGTGCCCGTCTTTTCGATCCAGATTTAATATTAATATAAATTTGTATTTTCGCAGCAGGTTCCCTCGATGTTTTCCCTTAAAATTATAAAGAAACTAAAAAAGTCATAATACATTTGATCGGCGTCGGAACTTGCTACGTTTTTATTTTAGATGGAACACCATTCTCTAAGCCTCGCAGGGAGACCTGGGAGAGTAATGATGACCTTGTCCCTGCTAGAAGAGGGGGCTAAAGTTCTCAGTGGAGATTTATCAGTTTAACTCGGAACACCGCGTATTAAAATCAATTTAAATCTTATTTTTTGATGTTGGTGTTGTTAAGTAAACAATCTTACATGGTCTTTTTGAAAAAGTAATAGAAACAGTATTTGAATGCGTTTAAGTAACTGGAAAATAATTTTAATTAGCGGAAGAGGACAGTAGTCGCGCCCGGAGCCGCCGCCCAACGCGCCACACTTGGGCACTTACGAGTCAAGCTAACACTAGACAATAGTATTAGCACTAGAAAATATTCAAATTGGTAATCTAAATGTATAACAATTTCAGTGGACTAGCCACTACTACTAAATTATTGGTTGCCTTGAAAAATATCTGTGGCATTTCTTAGAAGACTTAGCACCCAAAAGCATTCGTCGATATTCTAACAAGTTGATGGCATTGATTTCATTATAGTAATAATTTAAATAAAATTATATGAATAACACAATGCAAATGATAAAATACATATGAAAAGGATAGATTGAGTCCAGTACATGTTCGACGCCACATCGTCACATGTGATAAACAATCCGCCGGCGGCGGTCACGATAGTTTTTCCTTGTGCGCGCGCCACACGAGCGTACTGCGCCACGCACTAGCTTCATGTCCACTCATTGTGCGTCTCTTCCATTTATCACAGCGTCTGACGTCAAGTTGTGATCACTGAAGCCTGTGAATGTCTACATTTGTAGAGTCTGAGTGTTCACGTTGATATAATTCAGCCGCGGCCCTTTCAGTCACCCGGAGTCAGACTGCCAACCAGAACCACGGACCGTGTCGTAGTTTCTGTGACCTCTTGACAGTGATACAGATAGAGATATGCGGCCGCACGATTTACCGAGCGGTTAAAACTTCGAAGCTAGCAACAACTACTAGCCATTAAAAATGTGAGGACATCGAAATAATGTTTTACAATCTGACACACCTCGCCTCGCCACATTGCAGATAGTATTACGTCTGACACTATGAACTGATTACGAATAATATTCTCTGCAGTCTGACGGAGCCAAATTTAATGTTGACATCCGGCGCGTCGTCTCCTCACGCTCTCACACGCCTCTCTTCCACATAATCCACTAATTTTTCGGTACCATATAAGTAACGAGTCCTACTTACAAAATGTTGAAAACCATTTTTAGTAACAAAGTCAATATTTATTTGGAAATGTAGATTGCTCTTGTCGTTACTTCTCCATTTAAAGTAATCACAGCGGCAACACGCCAGCAGCGCCGGAGACGGGATGCTGTGAGATGTGCACGCGCGTCACGTCGCGAGACGAGCGGCAGACGACATCACACGTAGTTGCAGGTCCGCTTCCGGACTCGTTTCTTGGTGAGGGCGGTCCGCGCCGCCGCCTCGAACACCCTCTCGATGTTCACTCGCTCCACGGACGAGCACTCCACGAGTTGCGCGGCTCGGATTTTCTTCTTTAATTTTTCCCCTTCTTGCCTCGTGATGAAGGGTCTGTCCGAAGACCTCAAGTCTATTTTGGTCGCCGTCAACACGATAGGCACGTCGGGACAGTAGTGATGCAGCTCCGGGTGCCACTTGTGGATTACGTTCTCGTACGAGGACCTGCTCTCCACCGAGTAGCAGACCACGAAACAGTTCGTGTTCCGGTAGGAGAGGGGCCTCAATCTCTCGTAGTCCTCCTGCCCCGCCGTGTCCCACAGCGTCATGTCCACGTCCACGTCGTCCACGACGATACGGCTCACGTAGTTGTCGAACACGGTCGGCACGTACTCCTCGGGAAATTCGTTTTTGGTATACACGTAAAGCAGGCAGGTCTTGCCGACCATGCCGTCTCCGACCACCGTTATCTGCAGTCTCCTCGCCGTCTCCATGTCGCCGACGCGCACTACTCACACAACTCCCACTCTATGACTAAGTAGTACATTAACTTTGTGTCGTCTGTTGTCCCGCAGACGGCAAGACGGACTGTCTCCTGTCGCACTGACGCGGGCCTGTGATAACGCGACGTGTGCGCCGGACCGGCGGGCGTGCGCTCGCGTCGCCCTCTAGAGGTACAATGTGTTTCCGCTGTGTACTGAGCTGTACTGATGTTTAAATTTATTTAATTTAAATTAGACACTGAATATATTATATATTATATATATTGCGGTTACTTTATAACAAGTGTACAATCCTGCTGTGGTAAATATGTGCGTAAATTGACTGTGCAACTATTTGGGAAAGTATTCCTCAGTTAATCGGACTTAGTTTCGCTCCAGATATAAACGTAAACTTGCAATGGCCGGTCACGTGTGGTCAGGATGAAGGTTTTTACTTTAGTATATTTATGTTATGTCATTTTTACTTTATATTTTTATGTAGATGCACTAGAATTGACTTAGTATTTGCCCCGCAGAACACATAACATGAACCAATCGTCTTCTAAGCTCGTAAGGAGACCTACCATTCTATAGCGTTTACAAAAGGCGTTCTGTACATTGCTGAGATGTCAGGCTTTTTTCGATAAGCGAGGTGGACACAGGTAATAAAACAGTATAACATCCATACAGCGAGCACCCTAGATAGAAATACTTTATAATTTTTTATTCTCACATGATTTTGGAGCGACTCAGTCCACTCAGTACGCCCAGCCAGTGCTGCAGTCGGGTGTTGCCCACGCGCCACTCTATCGACTAATCCCAATTAAGGAAGTTTCCTTAAAAGTTAAAATGTTGTTCAATTGTAACCATTTTCTCATCCGTAAACAAAATTAATTTGTGACCTCCCTGTGCGGCCCACTTCAGTTGTTATCAGTTAAGAAATGACCAGCGCATCTCTTACAGGCTGCAAGTCTTTTAAAATTTGCGATGAACAATAATATAAAAATGACAGATTTCAAATTTAAATGTAGCATTTTATTTATTTAAATTGTAACAGTATTCACGGCCAGTCTAAGTATAATATATTTGCAAGGTGCGGGAAAAGGAGCTTCATTGCTTGATTAGGATCGTAATGGTTGCTCAGAGCACCAGGCTCTGAATCCAATTGAGTTTCAAGACAAAATGTGATTTCAACTCACACCTCACCACACCCGCCACAACACCGCGCCTCACACTGGACCTGCATGTCCACAATATCAACGAGCACAAATCCGGACGAAAGGATCATTGTTTTCATAGAAGAGTATATTCCTCGTTCTACGGGATACGCACTCAAATTAGATCCAACCGAGCGGCTCGTGTCACCCTCACCCCCCCGGCACCGCCCCGTCCGCCCCCCGCAGTCTCTACGAGTTACCATTTACATAGTTATTGAATAAATTTACTCAATTACTATTTACACCAGCTGTGGACAACGAACTACATGTTGTTATACTGTAGATTATGTAATTGTTAATTAATTACATGTTTAGGACATATCAGGCACATAACATTTAATATTAACAAGTTTAACGAAAGTTTTATTTTAAATAAATATTCTGAACTAATATCCATTTCCATTCAGCGTAGGTACGAGAACGTCTGTCTGTCTGTCTGTCGGTTAAGGTTCTGATGCTGTAAGTACATTGTTGTGTGCCTCACACGCACTATGCTCTCCGTAGACGAGACAATATGTACATCAATTGATTTAGTCGTTTACGAGGCGGAGTGACTCGGTCGGATAATTGAATTGCTTCAGTAACAGGTGATCTCGAAATCAAATTGGAACGTGCGGCCAGCGCCAGGCGTGCCCGCTGCGCTCGTAGTCGCCCTTCCTCAGTCGCCAGTAGTCAGTCGCCAGTAGTCAGTAGCCGCCCGTCGCGGTACATTCGCTAACCAATTCAATTACCTGTATCCAATTGTCTACGAGCGCCCACATTGTCGCGCGGTGTGTCGTTTAATCTATTTTAACAATTTGCATATTTGAAGTTGTGTGTTGCGAAACACACAGTACACAGGATATTGAATCCATGTTTTTATGTTTTGTTTTGAATACACACACACAGTGGACACGCGGTGCAGTGCTCTACGACCAGTTTTGTTCCGGTCGGATTGAAATTTTGATGTTTCGGAGAATTGTTGTGTTTGAGAATGTTGTGAGGAAGTAATTTATTAAGGACAATCGTGTCTCGAACTTCTGCTTGCGTCTCTATTATATTATATTATATTGATGTTTGTCGTTTCGTAACATTATTTTTATGTAACATTCTATGCACTACCATTTTTATTTGAGAAAAACAACCCGTGCCAGTAATGTTACCACACGTGTGAGGTAAAAATAAGCCATTGCCCGTCATAAAATATGTTAGTGTTGTATTGTATATTGTGTTGAATTTCGCAGCAAAAATTACGAGAGCCTATATGATTCATTATAAATAAACAAGTGTACAATACACACTGGAACACGCTTCACGTTAACAAGTCCGCACGCGCGACAGTATGCAACTTATTGCACATAGCCTTGCGTTTGTCAAAGCGAGCCTCGTGTTGAACGAATTCGCTCATTCATCATCACAGCACGAGACCCCGTCCCAAGAGTTACACGGACGTTACTGCGTCAATAATATATTCCGTACAACATGTCGGTGTGGGAATCGGTCGGCGGTGGAGCACCAGGCGGACAGAGGTCGTGTTCCCGGCGCGAGTGCTCGTGTGTGCGGCTCGTGCTCGTGTGCACGTGTGCGCGTGTGTACGTGTCACGGTGGCCCGTGCCCGCCGCGCCGCCCGTGAGATTACTTTTAATCGTGTATAAAAATATTTGTTCAAGTGAGGGAGACGCTCGGGCCGACAATCCAACCAAGTTCAGTTAACCGGCTTCAAACATAAATTGTTAAATCTTTTTTATTACACGACTTATATTATAATACACGTATAAACTTACAAATAGTAATGGTTATCAGTACAGCGTGCTTAGTTTGTAGCGGAAACTTTATTTAAATGGTATCATTTGTGGTGTTGTGACAAGTGATGTGCCTGCTCATGTTGTAACACGCGCGCATACAATAGAGGACCCGGCCAGTGACGCTGTTGCGGTGCCGTGAGCTTTGAATATTTCTCCCTCGTTGAACCAAATATTATCTTTTGATCTCTCCGTAGCACAATAAGTTTGAGGATGTTGTGGAGCGTGTGCACAGTGCGGGGCGGGGCGGGGCGGGGCAGGTGGGGGAGGGGGAGGGGAGGCAGGTTCACATCAAACGTAATAAAGGTAAGTAACGTTTGCGTTATCTGCGAGCTTTTGTTGTTCACATAAACGTAATACAAAGGATGAGATAGAGTCCGCAGCCGCCGCACTCGGCCCTGTCACGCCAGCATGTGCCGCTCACGGCGCGCGAGCACTACAACAACTTCTTCGTGGAGGCTGATTGGCCAGGAGACAGCGCAGTACGGCGCCTCTCATTTACCGTAAAGGCTGTCCCGGCCACCAGCCACCCTCAATGAGATGGCTGCGGTCGTCCGCAATACCTTGAGTCCATTTGCATTACAATTTGAGGTATAAGTTACCTCGTTAATCAAATATGAACGAGTGTGCTCGCCGCGCGCATCTTGACGTTCAGTATGTTTTGGAAAACTCATTGAGATAAATGAAACTATATTATTATGTTGGGGAAGTTTGACAGCATTCTATATTTTGTTGCTGAACAGGAAGAGAACTAATAATGCCTCGTATTTTCTGCACCAAATTAATTTGAGTGTCGATGTAACTGCGCCCCGGTGCGAGCGCGCGCCCGACCATTCCCCGCGCCGGGGGTGAGCTCGTACAGATTACAATTATCACTGGAATATGATTTATATTGTCGACTGTTGTGTTGTCCCTGGCTTGTGATCGACTTCTCTGAAAACAACAAGAGTAGCCCACGTTACGTTGTAAGAAATTGGCGACAAGTCACCGATAGATTAGTCTCATTATGAGAAACAGTCACCCGTTATGTTTGTTTGTTTTTTAATCATGCAGCAGAGCCGCTCGACGATACATGGTGTTCTCGCCGCCCTAAAAACGCCGCTAACAAGAAAGCACCAACATAAAACCCAGGAGCGACCTCCCCCGGGAGCGCAGAGGACCATATCGAATGCGTGTACTTCGTTACTACTAACTTATTGTTTTGCCTCCCTGCCTACCCTCTATCATTTTCGTATATCCGCCATTTCCGGCACAGCGTGTAGCAACAGTAATAAATCATATTGCTTGCGTCTATACCTCGCCATTTGTCAAATAAAACAAATTGACAGAGACTGGGGCCGCTGTCGAGCGATGTTTGGAGAAAAAACAATATTACATTTGCCCGAAGATTTCCTTAATACAAGAGTTTGGCTGCGAGCCGCCGCTCACACCGGTTCGGTTCTGGAGAGCCTGTAACGTAACTTGTGTGACGGACGAACTAAGTTTGTACTCCAGGCCGCAGCTGAGCTCTCATGCTCCCCGTGTCCACCCACAGTGTCGGCCGCCAGCACCATGTCGCCAGTACCACTCCGGCTGTACCACGTCGCCAGTACCACTCCGCCAGATGACTCACTTCCGTGCATTAAGAACAATAAATGTCGCGGCGATCCACTTCGTTTTAGATTCTTAATAAAAAAAATCTCAAGATGACTTCGTTGCTTTTTTATTTCCGCACTACGAAGAGAAAATTAAAAAGTTAATTAGGCACTCATTTGGGAGAGGCCGGCGGCTCCTCCCCGCTGCCAGCTCCTCATTTCGGTCGGGTATTGTTTGCTAATTAGTACTTGCAAATGTTGGAAAAATTCCGAGCTTTTTGTTAGTTTGCTGTCGAGATTATGTCCGTGGTGACTGTTTGGAAGCTTTCTCCCGCAGTCGCCGTGGCTTGCTCATCATATGACGCTCAGTTCGCCGCACTAACTTAACTACTCTGCTCCCTGCTCTGATAGCACACTATTATTAATTTAGAATTCTATTGCGTTTGCTGTTACATGTCACTTGTCACTTTTAAAGATAAAGGAGCCGAGAGAAGTTTATTTCGGATACTACCAAATAATAAACAAATCACACCTAGCTAATAACAATGTTCTAAAACCTGTAGACACAGAAAAGTTAACTAACATAAAATAATTTAATTACCACAGCACACAACTAAACTATAGAACTTATTTACAGTACGTACTTGATAAATACATGGCCTATGTCCTATTCCAGACTATGATCCAGACAGATGTATGCATCCAGATCCGTTCAGCCGCCCCGGCGTGATCAAGCCGCCGACAATCCATTCAAACTTTCTCATTTGTAATACACGTATGTCAGAAACACTGTCCCGGACACTCGTCTTACATTATTAATTTGTAAATAGCATTCCTGCTAGCTGTGTTGCCCGCTTGTTATTCCCAGAATCTGGTTGGAAATTCATCTCGTCGAAAATCTTTACTGTGTTCCGGCCGGAAGCGAGGGACGGGGCGAGTGAAGGAAATACATCATTTTGAAATTAAAGGGATTTTTAATAATTCAGATCGTCGTAGCGCCGATCGCTTTACTTATATTTTATACTTCTGCAAAAGTACACAAAGTTGTGTGTTCAAGTTGCAACACCGCACCAACATACGCACCGGCCCCCGAAAGGTTCTCGGCTTGTCGGCCCGGAGAGTAACGTCAGTGCTCAGTAACGAGTGTGTCGGAGGGCTGTGGGGGGCGGTTGTCCGCCCTTCGTGGCCGTGCTGGAGTCGCGGGGGAAGAGGAGTGTAGGTGTCACGTTGCCACTCGCCCTATCCCCCGCGACTAAGTGGTGCCGCACCGAGGAGGGGCGACTCTCCTGCCGCGGCCGTGTGGACGGCGTCCGAGCCAACCATCTCATCCGCCGCTGGGGGCTGGGTGGGCGAGGTGGGAGCTCCTATTTCCGGCCCCCAATGCCCTGGTGATGGACTCGGGGGAGTACATCACCCGCTTACGGAGTTCGTGGAGGAAGGCGCGTCCTATGTTCCGAAGCGCTTTGCCTGGAGGGCAGTAAGGGGGAGGCTCATCCTGGGACGGGGATGCCGCAAGGCATCCAGGTCGCAGGCAGGGCCACGGTGCGTGTGCAAGCGATCCCGCAGCCCCGCAAATGCGACGAGGGCCCGAAATATCTCGTCCTTTCCTCGGACGATTACGCATTCAGGTATGTGTTGGTGCCGGGCCGCCGCCGCCACACCGCGCCGACGTATTTTATAAATAATAATCTAAACTTTATTAATTAAATAACATTTTTCAGGTATTTTCGAGCACCGGCGTTGGCGTCACCTGCTGGAAACGTCCACCCGGCCGAGTCCAGCGCAATGCAGGAACTAGAAGACATTGTAATAATTGTTGCATGTTATGTTTCGTTCTGAGTTTCCAATTCTGGTGCCACTTTGTCCTTATATATATATTGACTTACATTTTGACTTCAGCCGGAAACATAGCATGTACATATTTAAGAAACGTACTCAAGCATTCCCCTTGTGAAATATTTACGTCCAGTGGACGGGACTTTACGGAGTTAAATTTAACTTAGTATGAAGCTACGAAGTATTCAGAGTCAAGTTCTGACACACGCGGCCTCAGCCCGCCGGGGGCCCGCGCCACACACCTCCCGAATATTTTATATGCTTTTAACCTATTCTCGCCCATCTCTGCGCTATCTTGTTAATTCCTTAATGAACTCAACGCGCCTGGCTTCGTGAATATCATACAACCGTAGACATTGCTGCGTGACGTCACAGCAACGATCGCGGAGACGAACCACTTTGGTTTAAATTTGCAGCACGCGCACGTCACGCCGCGGCTCCTCGTATGCGGCGAGACGGCATTTTATTACATGTACAATAGTTTTCTCTGGCGGCCCAGCCCCGGTAATTTCGACCATTTAGTATGAACATTCTCGGGAAATTCCATTTAGTATGGACCCTTCTGTGCGTGATCCTGATGGCGGCTGCGCAACGTTCATACTTGCTCGCAGTGTTTTGTGGTAGGGGACGCTGTTTTATTCCAACGTCATTAGATCACACCAGCAAGTACCAGCACACCGGGTGCTCTGTGAGGAACATCGTTATGTTTCGAAATTCATAATGTGCTGGCGGCGTCCCCACGCCACGCAGGGCAGTCCCAGTATCACCCATTTTCTATTAGTACCCCAAGTTCTATTAATTTATTAATAAATTCCATAAAAAGAGCCGCTTGTCCGTTTGTAGTTTCAATAAAAAAAGAATAGAGAAAGATACGCTTCGACTGTTGGGGCGTGTGAAACTGTTTCGGCCCGCCCGCCGACAGGCCTCCCCCATTCGCAGACAGCCGCCGGCAGGTTCTGGTGAGTGGCGAAGTGTGACGACTGGTGAGTGGTGACGGCTGGAAGCCATCTTAATAGGACCAGTTTAAGTAAATATAGAATTAAATTAGCCGCTTAATTGAATCTTCAAACATTGTAGCGGCACAGTGTAATGAGATCGCTTTAAAATGTAACCCTAATTATACAACAAATATTTACCGAGCTCGTATCACGGCGCCAATATAATTGTCCTTCATTTTATATTTTAAGCGCCTCGTAATTACAGCCGCGGGCGCGACGACTCTGTTACAGAATACGCAACACTTTCATTTATTTAAGCGCGTCTAGAGCCCAAGGTGTACGCGATAGAGCCAATTAATTATGTTCTCAAAGTTATTTTATGCATGGCCAGCGGGGAGGGAGGGTGAAGGGGCGGGACTCAATGAGTTTCGGTTCCTTTCAAACTTCTGCAGACAACGATTCGCTTGTACACCGACAGTGCTCTACGGGGCCAAAGGAACAGTATGGAACAATGGGACTCCATAACTATCACTTGTCTCCATTCGAAGTAATTGAGAATGATCGTAAAGTTATTGCCATCGTCCCCACAGAGAGTAACGCAGGGCGCAGGGCGTGGTGCCGTGCAAATTAAATTAACAGGTCATCAGCCGTCGATGAATTAATGGCTGTGCTCTATACGTGGTCGTTCTGTCGCGACATCGAGATTAAATGCACGTCGCAGCCGTACACGCGGGCAGCCGGCGCGCCGCCGACACGAGCTAAACGTGATCCTCGCCGCCCCACGGCGACATGTGCTATATGTCACAATAAAACTTTAACGCTGAATGGAATCACTCGCGGAACCTCTCACCTCCGCCACCACGGCCCTCCCCCTCACCGCCTGATGTTTCCATCAAACACAATCTGTAAACTTTTATAGCATTCTTAAACATTCATGATTTGGTCTCATATTTACGATACGCTAACATGTCGTGTCACGCCGTCACGTCTCCGCAGAATTTTTCATTTAGAATAAATCCTTTTTCACCTCGCAGTTTTAACAGGCTCTTGTTACGAGATTGGCAGGACTCGGGCGGAGCTGTGGCCACGACAGTTCTCGAAGTGTGCATACATTGTTGCCTGCTGAGGTCGGACAGAGATAGAAGCAACAATGTTTATAATAAACAGTTATTACGTACCGCGTACCAACAAAGCTGTGTTTTATTATACGTAGCAGTATGGTCCTTCGAGACGGTTCTGTGACGTATAGACTGCAGTATTATTATATCAAGGCCGTGACGTCACAGTTGTCTGGCGAGCGGGCGGGAGCAGGCGGCGTGCTGTCCACGGAGAACATTGATTATTGATGAAATAAATTAAAAAAGCAAAATCTTGTCGAATCAATGTAAAAATAATTATTTAGGAGCGCGGCAACTTCCTTACCCGTGTCTTACTATTTTACTTCATAACAGTACGTTGACAACTGTTGCACATGGACAATTCTTTTTAAAAAGTAAACAAACGAAAGAAGGAGGGGGGATCGTGTCGCAGAAGTGTTTGAGGGTGATACAAACATATTTATGAAAGGGTGGCAGATCTCTCTGTTATAAAGAAACATATATTTAAACAAAGCGCCCCTGTCTCCGTGAAGTATCGCCTGAGCGAGGTCACATTCCCGATTTGCCCCCTCCCCCTCGCCCTTCCCCGCGCTCAGCGGCCGCCGTCTTTTGGCTAAATTTATAGTGGAAAGAATGTAATGTAATGGTACTCTTTGAGATAAAAGCACTTTAATATTTCCTTTGGCGCTTGCAATAAATAGCTCTGGAAATCAAATTATGTAACCGATACACCGGGAATGCTGTGTAGCGGCGCAGCCTCCCTGGAGATGCTCCCGGGAGTTCAGTCGTTTTATTTCTAACATTGAAGCTACTGTATTTATTAACGAGGTTGCTTCTTCGTGCGACAACTGTTTGTGTGTGACAGTGCGCGCGGCGAGCCTGCCCATTCCCCTCGCAGCTGATGTGGACAAGTGCGTCTCATGCAGTAATATTTGCAAATACTCTCTAGCCTGCATTGAGAACAGAGCTTAGAATCGGTAATGACACGAGCAGACCGCACGCGTTCTGTGCAATATGTGAAGCTGGAAGCTACTGTAGTGTATTCCGTGCGGCGGTTCAGGCGCGTAGCGAGCCCGAGTCTGCGCCGCAGCCGCCACAGCTCTGTCTACCGCAAGACAACCAGTCCATGTGACGCTCAGAAGTGTGCTTATTCTGAGTACTTGTACATAACATAACTAAGGAGTCAATGATTTAAAATTAACTTTTCCTACGCATCTGTGGCCAGTCGAGCTGACAGCTGACAGCGCGCGACCTCTGTGTCAGTTTGTAAAGAATTTCGACCATTTTTTGGTCAAGTAATTTGGATACATATTCCAGGCTGACGTAACAAATGTGATTTATTACATCTCCGCGGCTCCCTGCGCCTGTCAAATCGAATAAGACAACACGATCTCCGCCTTGTTGTATGTCCTGCGCCGGCACGGTCCTGCGGGGTGAGCTTCTTTCACCGGCTAATCTAATTACCAGTACAGCCGGAGAGATTTTCATCTGACTTCATTATATTATATACTCGTGTAATATATACAAGCGCGGGTGTGTATATGAAAATGATGGAAATTCCTTTTTACTGCATTTGAATGCGAAAAAGGATTTTATGTTTCGTTTACGATTTATTTACGATGTTGTTTGTATGTGTGCGGGGGAGGGAGGGCGATTGTTAATTGCATTACAACAATAGCTTAATATAATGCGCTCAACTCCGGCTGTACCCCTGGTGGCCGTGAGCTGTGATCCCAGAGATCCTGCACCTCAGTCCCTCCTCACGAGCTCGTCCTCTTAGAGACTCTACTGCCGCCTCTAGATCATTTCAGTAACTCGCATCGCGTTCAGTCCTGACGCGTCGCGTCGGTTGCTCAGCGGAACATTTTCAACCAGCATTCGGAACCATATGGTTATTAGGACAATATTTTGAAAACTTTTCCTTTGATTATTTGATATTTCGTGATCACTTCAGAGTCCAGGCAAAGATTTCCGACGACGTCAGATTTTTTATGATTGAATCCAGGCGCTGCGGAAGTTACCCTCTGCACACACATTTTTGGACACTAAGGGTTTATTGACCTCTCAAGTTGTACTAAAGTTTCGTTAATGAGGAGCAGCTTGTGTCTGCAGTGCAACATTACAAAATAAATATGAATGAACATGGATACCAGTGCTGTGACACAGAGCACTGCAGTTGCGTTGTCATTCAATGACGAACCTTCACGTTTACACGAAATGTATAGTGTTTGATTTCAATAGACTAATGTTTGTGAAACAAACAGCGAGCGGAACTTGAGCGAGCGTCCGCCCGCCCTGCCCACCTGCCACCCGCATGATACAGCCTGCCACTTGCTCTAAATATAATAATAATTGTGTCTTCTTAAAGTGAACACAATTAGTGCTGTCTCTCTCCTCGGCGTCGCTCGTCTGACCGACCATCATAAATCTTTAGTCGCTTTCCGGCTTCACATTGAAATTGTAGTTTGTGCTACGCCTGTGCTACGCTTGTGCTACGACACTGGCATGGAAAATGTTTCGCCGTTCTACTTACAACTCAAGGTGAACTGGAGTCCGGGCTGTGGCGCTGCCCCGGCGTCAGCATCTGTTGATTCACTTCGGTACACCGAATATTAAATTAACAAGAACTTTCTTTATTTCTTGGATTCCTTTGAATTATGAATTATTCAGTGCTGGCTGCCAGTATGTGTTATCGCAGGAGTTGTTCGTTTGTGTTTGATTGGTATTGTACAATCAATTGCTACGAGAACTAGTTCCGTATCACTTAGAACTTAGAATATTCAAGACGGTGAGTTTTAGTTATAGCTTATTATAGTAGGTAACAAAGTGAAAACTTTTGTCAGCTCGGAATTGTACAAATTGCCGGCTGGAACAACAACCGGGGAGATTGCCTGTGGAGCGGCGATAGCGGTAATCGGTAATATTGCCGCGCTCGCCGGGACCTTCTGTTAAGTTGTTGGGGTCTGGCCTGTGCGAGAGTTGGCTTATTGAAATCTGTAGCGCCCGAAGATATGCGCATGGGGCGATGCTGAATTACCTGAATGTAGAGTAGGAGCTGTGACCATGGACACACCTGCGCGAATACAAGGAATGAGAGAATGTAGAATGTTACTCTAAAATCTCTCTATAAAGATATTCGGCTGCAGCAACTTCCTAATACGTAAAACGAGCAAGTTTCTGCCGAGCTGAGCCCTGGAGCAACTACATTAGTAATTAGATTGCAAACATCAGGCCCGGAGTGTCGTGATGAAATAAAAAATTGCCAAAATTTATCTATAAATTTGAAAAAATTGACCAACATAAGTTATGGCGGCACCAGGGCGCCGTGGAGCAGCTGGTGTCCGCCGCACTCCGCCGCCGCGCTCGGGTTGTTGCTGCGACTAATATTTATCAACATATATTTATGATAATGTTACACTAGCTGTCCACTTAGTCCATTAGTGTAGTTAATGGCTTTCACATACCTAGTCCGCGCCCCCGCACTCCGCGCCCCCACACCACCGCCGCGCCCCCGCGGTACGCCTCACGTTACTTATGTTTATAACGGTCTTTGCCGTTCTGTTATTATAATATTCTGCTACGTGCAGCACGACCGCTCCGGGCTGCGGTACTGCAGCTGAGGGCTACAGGCGGTACAAGGTCACCGCTACATGAATTGAGATGAGGTGATGCTGTCCCAGTCTCGACTTGGTCGAATAAAAACTATTTAATCAATAAACCTCAGACATAATAAATGTGATGTCGCATGTATTTGGCGGCAAATAACTCTAGCGCTGCCGTTTATGCGCAGAAGACGAGAATATAATATCACAGGGGAGTGAAGGGGGCGCGGGCGGACATGCGCGAGCGCTCGTCGTCTCTCCCACCCCGCCCCGCGCACCGACACCACACCCCGCTCGCTCCCGGTGTACAGTCGCTTTCTAAATTGTATGTTAATTGACTTTTCTTTTATTTTGTCCATTGGGATTTTTTTTATTACTGTTAGTTTATTTTATTAGGTTGTGTTGCATTGTATTTTTATTTTGTTAATTCATTTGTGACATTAAATAATAAATATACCAATTTAAAAAGAACATACAAAAACACATATTCGTAATTTGTAGAAAATAATAATTGCGCGCGTGACTGTACACATGCGCAGCTATCCTCTCCACATTTCTCTGAGCGCCAAAGTTATTTGCCGCCAGCTCTGCACGAGGTTAAATTGAGAAGACATGAGAAGATCCAATCGTGACCTCAATGCGACAAGACTTGCCGCCGTCGTACCTGAGCGACAGACAGACCGCACCTCAGCGAGAAATTTGTGAACTTGTACAAAACAAATGTAGCGCTCCGTGTGCCCGTCTTGTCATGTCTCAGCCCGGGCACGTCGCGGGAAACTGCGCCGCGTATAGATCAAGCTGCTAATCGTTCAATCTGTTCAGCCCTCAGCCCACACGTCGCGGGTGTCCCGTATGATCGATGACGTCACACGTCGTGACACGGGTCTTCCCGCACCCGCACGATGTCAGGATTGCGATTTAATATTATTAGTAGACCTTTACGTTGTTTGAAAACAATTTCCGCATGTTTTCATATGAACGTTGTTCACAATATCGTGTCGCGTGTTCGGCATGGTACGCGAAGGCCGCAGAGTTCCGCAGACTTCAACCTTCACTCATCGCGATCCTCTTGCTGTTTCTGTTGACCTCATTTATATACTCAGGTTACATACACATATACTCAGGTTTGTTACCTTAAAGTCAATATTATGCAAAAAATTAAATTTTGCGGGTTTTCATTTAACAATTTAAATTTGCTCGGATTCTCAGGATTAAGGAAATTAAAACACGTTGTGCTACGTGAGCTCTCGGCGTAGCGCGGCGCTACGATAATAATTGCGGTCTTATGTGCTTTGTGCTTGTGCTTGAAACATAGCAAAAAGTTTTTTGTGTTGGGTTCAATTTATCTACGTTTATAAAATAAGATTTACCCTAAAAATATTTAAATATACATTTACTATTGCACGGTACAAGCAATGAGGACACTGTACACAGCGAGCTCTGCTTGTGGAAGTGTTTTGTTCTCGCGCTGTCTCCGACCTCCCCGCGCCGGAGACCTCGCCTCGTTATTACAATCCCATTCATTTTTAAATAATTAGATAACAAACGAACACGACGTCTTTTATAAAGAAATAAAGAATATAATAAGCCGCAAGAGTTTATTTGACAATCAAACGACAGCTGTGTGAGCGCAGCAGCGTCTTGTCTGTATGTCCCTTAAAAAAATTGAATTTTATTCTTTATCGAATTATTTCGTCCTCTGCTTTGATTTACTTGAACTGCTTACCATTTTTAAAAGGGATATTAAGCGGTACGCCCGAACTTTTTCCATTACAAACAAATGATTCATTTTTCACCAATTAAATATAACTAAGGAAACAGAGAACTTTAAAGATTACATTTTTTAAAAGTATTTTTCACCAATATTTTTTTTCGCACTCGCGCCCGCACCTTTACGGCGCCGTAAAAATCTTTTACCGACTGACTGATATTTTATATCTCTGTATAAAACCGCCGGGCGTTGTATGGATAGACGTCTTCTTGTTAATTCAACGCAGAACAAGTCCTTAAAGAACTTTGAAAACGCATGTCTCCAGAGCTGCATACAGCCCGGCCCTCAATGCTGAGCAATAAACGCAAGGGAAAATAAGACAATTAATTAGTTACTTAATAGACAACATTGTGTGGCGGCACGCGGGCCGCGGGCCGCGGTCGCGGGGACCGTCCGCCGGCGCCCACGTAAATTACTACGTAGCAATATTCCCGCCGTAAATAACAAATTAAAGGGGACCCACGGCGCCGGAGAACTTTACCGCCGAGATCTTAAAGTTCAAATTAGTACCACACAAGGAACTGATATTGGATATATTGAACAACGATCGCTCCAATTGAGTTAATCCAATGCAGTCTCCGAGGACGTCGGGGCGGAGGTCAGCACAGTGTACACATCGCATGTGGAAATACATTAGACCAGTGGAAGGCGGTACATCATGTAAGCGGGAATAAAAATAAAAAAGCTCAAGTTTACATCACACCAAGAGGTGAACAGACTCCCTCGTCACAAGGACGCGCGGTTTTGTGGTTATGGCGAAGTGTCACCGTGACCGTGATACATGTGTCACATTCAATTTATTGGCACCGCTCGGCACGCCGGCAGGTGCCCCGTGCACGCGTGCAGTCGGTCTGGATGTAGCTAATGAATCCATTGAATTTGTTGTTATCTTTGTTGTAGCGTCGGGTTCGTTGACTCGAAGTGTGAGGAGTGCGCTTACTACGATGTTATAAAAATTTTTTACATGAGCGACTCAATCCAGATTAGCCACAAGCGTAGAGCACGGGGTTGTGTGATGTGATGCGATGCGGGAGACGAGAGTGAGCGAATAGACAAATCTGTGGTGAGCTGTTCTCACCTCCCTGATACAGTTGACAATCACGCGACGCGCTGGACAACGCTCAGAGCTCTGACCTCACGCGGCCGCAGAACGTTAACGTTACATTAATTGATTACGTCAGCTCTCTCCACACATAGAAAGAGATGCTTCCATTTTTCTTTTTGAACAGTTTAAACTTTGCGACTGGAACAAATCGGCTGCAATCAATCGCGGCGTCTCTCGCCCCCACGGTACTAGCTGCACACTACATTTACAGCATGTGTGTTGCGAATAATTAACTCGGCTCGCAGGTATCTCATGGTCCTGCGCCTCGCTCGGCGCTCGATCAACGAAGTTCCGTCAACCCAACTTGGCTTTGCTTAAGTCAGCTGAGAGAGGAGAGTTCCCACGATGGATGTGTGTCTATGCGCTTCTGTAACCGGTACACCGCTCGGTGCTGTGCTCATTCTGTGTGTTCAAAAATACTTTCTTAATTTTATTAGTAAAACGGACGATAAACCTCAGCTCCATATTAAGGAAGGTGCCAGCGCAAGTAGGACCAGCTGCTTAACTTTATCACTCTCATATTACCTCATAACGCAGCAGGTAGCTCAAATAAGCCAGTCACTAATTTAATAGGTTTTGATGTGGCCTAGCTCTCAGGTCGCCTGGAACTCGTATGATGTTTCATGAATTTGAAATTTGGAACGTTTCTTAGCTTACACGAAATGTGTTCGAATTCGAAGCGAGCGCCGCGACGCCGCGAGTCGCCGCCAGTCGCCGCCAGTGCAGCGCCGCGGTCGCACGTCGCTCGTGTTGCGCGCTCTCGCTCGCGTACTTGTTACACACAGTGCAGATATTCACGATATTAATATTTACAATTATTTTTGGTGTCGCCTGTAAGGGAAGTGATAAAAGTGCAGTGTTGTCGTGCGTTACGTGGATTGAAAATAACGACCATAGTGATTAAAACATTGTGTGAGTAATGAAGTTTTTAAATTTTAAACTTGCTCGTTCACGGTGTATTGATATGTCGTAATTCCAATTGGTTTAAAGCGATCATTTTTGTTACAGGAAATAATAATAAATAATATTTAGTTTAGTAACTTAAAAAATCTACAATTGTTTCTCAATTGATTTGCAATTGATTGATACATGAAAATAGTGAAATAATGTGATTGCATGGGAGCGTGTTGCAGGACACGTACCAACACGTTTCGCTCCAGTCCTGGTCTGTCTGGCTGCGATGGCGTGGCGCGTCACTTATGTTTTTATCAGAAGACATTATTTTCATAGAGCACTTGACTAATTTTCACTTAAACAAGCAGTACATATACATATTCTATGAGCTCAAGTCGGGCGCCGCGTGGACGACAGTCGGTGGATGTCGAAGAATTTCATGTACTTACTTTTAAAACCCAACCAATGTTTGTCACATTACACAATGGAGATGGCTACAACGAGACGGTAGAATGCCGTCTTAATTAACCGATAAAGTTCAGCGACAAACCGAAATTTTAGCAGTCTCGCGCCGCACGTGCGACAGGCGTTACAGAATTAGGCTAATTCCTTTAAGAAAAATCTCCAACAAATCTTGTTATTGAGATTGATGCACGTGCTGATCAACATGTGGCTTTGGGTATTGCAGTTCTGATCTACTACTGCGTATGCGTGACTCATTGGAACATTACTGACGCCGACAATTCGTATTTAAAGTAATCGTTTACGACTTGCCGCATATCCAGCCCATAGGTCTTTCTACTCTAAGGGCCAGTTTGAAATTCGCAGGTCCCTTGTTCTTTTTTTAATGATGTAAGTCACATAATTCAATCTAAAGAGACGAAGAGCGACTGCTACGTGATGCGTCTGGAATAGAGTGAATGGGAGACTTTGTGTTCAATCTCAGGAAATCAGGAGTGTTACAGGGTGCGCCGGGCTGGTGGACTTGCAAGAAGCAAAAGAGCTATTCTAGGACTATGAAAATAATTACCATACAATTTATATACAACAGCAATGTGAGAAGTTGTTCTGAATTCTCCGGAGTTGCTTTGTGAATAAAAACTTCGTCAGAACAATGTCGTACAGCACGAAACATACAGCAACAGAACTGTGGTGAGCAGCTCTCCGACCTGTCACCGATGTGTCGCGTGCGCTGAGCCGGCCTGGACGTTGCGACCGTGGTACGGATCATCTCTGTCCCGCTAAAACGTCGTCCGATCTATTTTTAGGTATTAAACTATTGTCTTAAAAGTCTATTTCGTACTTTATGCATGTTGAACGTTATGCGCCATTGAGTATTCAAAATCAGCCGCACACTGCACGAGCGCGCGGCTTCACCGAAATTATTATTTAAATTTCATACCGCCGTCATCCGAGCTCGGCGGCAACCGAAATACGTTGGCAGGAAATTGCTCTTATGAAGAAAATACTTTGGCAATAACCCTCTGAGCAAGTGATGTCCCGGCGGCTCGCCTGCCCGGCGACATCAGCGGTAATTCGTTTGAAGATGTTTGCAATCAATAGGCTGTGGCCACCACACCCGGCGCACGATGTGTCCGAACGTCACATAAAATTCGAATGGACTTGCTAGCGTACAAACTTGAGGAGTGCGCCCCGCGCTGAGCTGCCGCGGCTCTCAATAACGTCGGTACTTTATTAATATTGGATTATTTTATATCGTCGTTAGGAAGCTTTAATACCTCCTCCCATTGCGGGAGAGCCGTGCTGCGCCGCGCGTCCGACTTCTTCACACAGTGGTTAATAACAGTATGTCAGTAGAAGTGCGAGGACGGCGCAAAAGTGACGTCATGTAAGACGATCCGCCGAGCTCCCGACATTACTGTTTCAAACTTCTTCAATAGAATCCATCAAAATATCCAATTTCGAGAATACAATCGTCTGCTTTAATTATTGTCAGTGAGCTTGCGGACGCCGCGCCGGGGACGGAGTTGTCTTTGGGGAATCTAAATTGCATCACCAAGCCAAAATGATGTTAAGTAACATTTTTACACGAGGAACACAAACCTCTGAATACCAAACTTCAACTTTCAATTTACGCTGACTTACTCGTGGAAGTAAAACAAGGCGGAGGGCCACCGGATGGTAATTTTCTTTATCGGTATTTGACGTGCTCCTTTGAGATAACATTGCTGTGGGGTCAACGTCAACGCACAAAAAAGCAGCCCTGGTTTTGTTGTGCGTTGACGTTGTTCCTGCTTTTATATGACTACAGCGTGTTATCCCAGTACCTGCCCCCGGCCTTCGCCCCGCAGTCCCACTCCCGCGGGAGGCTGCGCGCGTCTCCCCACCTAATTTTTGTCTAGAGTTTGTTTACTTCAGTCAGAATTTTCTTAAACTTTCTTGTACTTTGATGCTTAACAAAATTTTAGGAACCTTTTGAAAGTTTATAAATAAGATTGAAATCTTTTAATAATATTGTAACAAGTCTCACGTTTGCGGTAACACCGGCATGATCGATCACTGTCCGCTTCTCACCGAGCTCGTTAGGTATACACGAGTATATACGTGTGGGACATGCGACAGGGGTGAGCTCATCGCCGTACACCTGGGCCAGCTGCGTGCACAACAAACACCTCGCCGACGTCGCTGGAGACTGTTGGCGCGATCGAGGTCGGCGCCCTGACCGGGGCTGCTTGTGACGCCGTGCTCCGTTTTACTGCGGACTGTAACTGGCGGCACATACCACTCCCACGCCTCAGAGACAATTCCTTACCTATTGAATAACGGAACCACACGCTTGGAGACGGTGATCACGTGAAATGTCGCACAAGTGTTCAGCTGCTCCCGCCACACACTCCGGCGTCTCGCAGGGGGCGTGTCGGCGTGCCGATGTTATGATGTTATAGATCGGTGCCCCAGTAATATTCAGAGAAATAGTTCACGAATTCTAACCGTCGCTTCAGAACGTGCTCCCGTCAGTGTGACACTAATTAAAAGGGTAAAATTTATGCTTCGGAAACTTTGTACGGCGGGACAAGTTTGTTTTATCTTCAGAGGCGACGGAGCGGCCCGGCAACGATACTACTACAATAACAACAATCTCGGCGGCCGCTTCTCTAACTTTGTTTTAAAAAGTAAATAAAGTTCCGATAGGTTTAAACAGACACAGGAACTGCGGCTGTGTGCACTGCGGCTGTGTGCACCGCGGCTGTGTGCACTGCGGCTGTGTGCACCGCGGCTGTATTGCACTGCGGCTGTGTGCACCGCGGCTGTGTGCACTGCGTGCAGCTCTCACCTCTCACCTCTCTTGTAAACTAAATCCATGGATGTTTTGTCTATCTTCAATTAAAGCCTGCAAAAATATCGCAGAATGACCTGTTACCACGAAATCAAATGAATTGCTACAATCAGTCCGGCGGCCGGCGCCTGTCTCGACTCGCTCCAGCCAATGGGTGTCACCTTCAAGTCAAATGTACTGTACACTCTATACACTCTGTTATATCCGACTTCATTACAGGAGCTTCTCAGTTCGTCTGTATTTCTGTTTACTGGGCTCTCGGAGCGCCGTGCTTTATGATCTGCTTTCGATTTTACGGACTTTCCGGATATTCTGAAAATATATCACGGAACGCCTAAAATTGTATGTTTGTTGATTCGCGCTGAATAACAGAAAAGCCATCTCTGACTCTTCATCTTTTAAACCGTTTTAAACGAAAATTTAACTTGTACGCGCGAGTGAGGTCGCGGTGCCATTGGTCACGTCCGCCGTCATCTAAATGTCTGTGAAAATGAAACTGAATGGAGCGCGGCGCGGGAACGAATGACAAGTGACGAGTGGAACGAATGGAAACCGCGTGACGAAATGTTGCTAGGAAAATGTTTACCAATTTTCTGCAGCATATTTACAATATATGAACTACGAACGGAATGTAATGACAATTGTTGACGAATTAACTAATTGCGTGTTCCCGAGCTGACGATCTCTCCATTCGTCTTCATGTGCTCTATGGTCGACGATACTGCGTAAGATAACACTCGTCGCACATTTTGAGTGCGCAGCGTACACCCGCGTGTGCGTACACCCGCGTGTGCGCACGGCGGACGTTGTCGCCAAAAAAATGCAAATGTTCTATTGTTCAAGCAGCCGCGGCCTGAGCGAGCGGGGGGACTGCGTCTGAGGCTGACGAAAGCGGACAACAATGGCCCATTGGCCGCCGGCGCGTAGTGTTAATGCGCTAAACGTAAAAGATGACGAGCAAATGTTCCTGATGTAACAGAGCTGTCACCTGAGACCTGTCACCAGTCACCAGTGCGGACAAGTGTGATGAAGGCTACTTACAACCCTTGTAATAAAACTAATCGTCGTGTGAGCGCGCTCTTCAAAGCGGTGTAGGTGACGTGACGACGTGACGAGTAGAGTCACGTGATTGACGAGAAGCAGTACAGTCCGTCTCGTCAACAGTCCCACGGCACACGGGGCCGTGCGCCAGCCCCGCCAGCTGCGAGCGCTGTCGGCACGTCCGGGCTTTTAAGTCGACTTGTCTTTTTTACATAGGAAAGGAGGGCGGACGAGCTCACGGCTCACATTCGTATTGAATCGAGTTGAAAAATTTGGAAAATTATAAAAAAAATAAAATTTACCTTATTTTTTTTACTTTTAATGAAATAGCTCTCTCACAATTTTCATTTCCACAGTTCCAGTTCTCTTCCGCCTCTTCCATATCCAAATGTCTAAGACTACCGATCGTCGGTTACGAGATAGAGAATTTATTTCACGACTATCCTCCTCATCTCATTCAATTTCAGTCTCATCTACCACGCTCCATGCACTCTGTCTTCGTTTCTCTCTCTCTCTCCTCTCCCCTTCTCCATGTGGCAGCGCGGCGGGCGGGGCGCCGCGTGACGTCATGCGCGATGTCGTGTGTAAACATACGGAATTAGACGACGCTTTTACTATTTCTGTAAAATTCTTCCAAGTCAACACGGCGCGGAGCTATTCCTATGTCATTTTATTTTCACTTTTAGCTTTTACATAAAAACACACACACTCATAGAACTGTCACGAGACGTGGGCTACGTGCTTGTCGCTCAGCGCGCAATTTACTTTAGAAACGTTTTAACACGGTCAATTGTTTTTCACTTTTAGCTTTTACATAAAAACACACACACTCATAGAACTGTCACGAGACGTGGGCTACGTGCTTGTCGCTCAGCGCGCAATTTACTTTAGAAACGTTTTAACACGGTCAATTGTTTTTCACACTTTTAGGATTCTCATTTACTCCGCTTATCACAAAGAGCGAAAGAAAAATGAGGTTACAGGCGACGTAACACGAGACGCTCGTGCGGCCGACGTGCTCGCCGACAGACCGCACGCTCCCCGCTGTGTCGCGATACATCCATTGATGTGCGGTCTTTTAGTACAAATATTCATTAAAAATTAAACTGTCATTTTGTAGATGAACAACGCGTGCAACAAGTTCGAGACTCTTTACATACATTGTTAATACACACATTTGGTTAAATCCAGTCGGCCCCGGGGGCCACACATCGTGTTGTAGAGCAGGTAGGTTGCCCAGTGCACATTATAGTACGACCTCATTCAGTTTACGGTTGGTCCAGTTAGTCCGTGACAGTAGCAGATGTCAAAGAACACATGCTGGCGTGTCGAATGGCGTGTGCCATAGCGCGGGGAGTAGCGCGGCCCGACGCCCGTAAATTGTACGAGCGAAGCTCGCTAATGTAATAGACTCATACTTTGTTTACCCGCTGATGGGATTTCTGTTCAATTTTAAATAAATACAGCGATCGGCCGCACCTACTCTAAATTCCTCGCAGCGCCGCTGACACGAGTGCGAGCACGTTTCTGGCGAAAATCGGTAACGAAATTGATGAACGGTGACCGGTCGGTTTGATTAAATTTAAGTTGTCGTGTGATTGCTGAGCGTCAGTCGCTGGGAGAACAAAGCGACGTGGGCTCGTGTGAGCTAGGAAGCTTTTTTCTTTGAGCGGGGACGTGCCGCGGATGTGGTCCATTAGCTTCTAAAGCGCGCGTGGGCCGTGAGCGTGGGCGGACGATCGATATATTAGCAAACAGAATTGTTTACGTGTAACAGGAAACTATATAATCAATTATAAATCTTTCGTGTGAAGAAATCCGTAGTTTTTCTTTGCGGCAGAATTAACTTTAGGTTTTATATTTAATGTGCGGAGGGCGCGCGCCTCCCGGCGGTCACCGGCAGCGCGGAGGAGGGCGCGCGCCTCCCGGCGGTCACCGGCAGCGCGGAGGAGGGCGCGCGCCTCCTGGCGGTCACCGGCAGCGCTGAGGAGGGCCGCGCTCTAGACGAGCGGAGATTCGTTCCACTTCCGTGCTGCGTGCTCGACACGGAAGGCTCGCAGAAATTCATTGATCGATTGATTAAAATAAACTTTCTGGTGGACACGTGGTCGCCCTCTCCCGCGCTGCTGGCGGCGCCTCCCGTCCGTGCTGCACACTAAACTGTATTTATGGATCGGTCGAGGAAACCATTATATGTGTGGTACCATTATATGTGCGGTGTAATGGTAACTTTATTTTTATCTGCCATTGACCTGTCACGCGCTCAGGCTCGTGGTGAACAGTAGCGCTCAAGGTGACGAGCTGCCACACCACTCCGCGGCAACACGCGCATCCTCCTCCCCGGCAGCGGCTGGTCTCTGCCCTGGTCTGCCTGCTGCCTTCCCGGTGTGCAGGAGCGAATCTCGCGATGACATTAAATAATTTCCAGATTACATATTTCTTTTGAATATCACAAATTCTTTAAAGTTTTGAACATCAAATTTACGAGGGTAATATCTCTATTTCTCCTAACAGTGTGTACAATAAAAGAGAAAAGGAAAAAATTATGTTTATAACGTGGCACGTCCATTGGCGCCGGGCCGAGTTTGTAACTCGCCTCGAGCATTAGGAACTCCGCCTCATGTGCAAAAAGTAATTTACCGCAAATTAGTCTTCCCTTTTATCCTAATTACACTTAATGTGATAGACATTAAGGGAACGAGCGTGGTCCGGCCGAGAGCCTGCTCCTCACTACATAATGCACGTCGTGAAGCGGAAAAGCTCAACTCTTTTGGTTATTATTGTTATTAATTGTACTTGTCTTTTAATTGAGATCAAAACCAGATCTCAGTGTTTTTTTCAAATTTAACCGATAACACAGGGTCCGTCTGCTTTTGGACCTTAACTTCTACGTAATATGTATTTTCCAATTTGTAACCTGTACTATCGCTTATGGCTTAGTAACGTCATTGTAACCTCTGACGTCCCCATCGCACGTTACGTCTTAATACGGACTTCACAAGAACGAAGCAACTGTATGTCCGCGTAGTAGCGACAGTTCGTGCGCCTCGGCCGCAGTACTGCGGGGCGTCGTGCCTGCTCCGGCACTCTGCACGGGAGCTGGTTCAGTCCTCTTGACAGAAGTATCGTATACGGTATGTACAGTGTAGTCGGTAGTGCCTCTTCTGTAATGTAATCATATTATAAGGAATTTTGATAAATGGAAAATAAAAAGAGAGTAGAATTTATTTGAATAAAATAAAAAAAATGTAAAATGATTTTATATGAGAGAGTGCTCTCAGGAAATCTTTCAAAAGTTATTTCGTTAAGCTTCGACTGTGCGCCGACGTAATGGGGTTAATAAACACTCCGCGGTCAGGCGGCGAGCATTTTGACTCAATAATATTGCCTCTTCATAAACATTTGGCTGCCACTTACAGCAGCTCGAGATTTAAAGATGTGGGAAAGAGAATTATTATTGGCCACGTGGTGCGCCGCGACAGGACGCCTCCTCCTTAACAGATGCCACTCCAGGCTGCGGTTCGTAGCCATTTAACTGAACAACGACAGTGTGAGGGACGATCTTCCTTGAGTTGGGGCTTATTATTACGCACAAAATGCGACTTACAGAAGATAAAGTATATAGGACACAAATAATAATACATTTATAGATGTGGAGAAAGACAACTGACTCTCCTTCTCACTTCTCCGCTGCTTCGTCGTCGCGGCGTCGCTGCTTGCTTCAGAAAGGAACTTCGGCCTAACTGCTTGAAGACAATGGAAGCCGAACCGAAGCTCCGCCAAGAGCGCCGTTCTTATCTGGGTGTGTCGTAGATCAGGCCATAGACAGAATCACGACTGGCTGGGGCCATAAAGCGCTAGTATTGCAATTATAGTGAATATTGTCCCATGAATATAATATATTTTTTACTTAACATTAGAATAAACCGTCGGCAACTAATTGTAAAAACACAATTTTTTTTGATATTGTCAAACTGTTTGAGTGGAATCCATTTCCAGTTAAACTGAACCTTACCGTAAACACTCGGGACACCGTCCTGACACAAGTGGACTTTCGCGAGAGTCTGCGAAGTTTGCGAAACAATTTCCTCTTCACAGATTCCTTTGTTTAGAAGCAATTTACTGGATTTCTATGTTATAAGAAAAATAAGCAAAACCGTTTCATGCAAATCATTTACGTGTACTAAAAACTACATCACGCATACATCGTACTGTCATAAGCAGTGAGCAAGAGGGAGAATGGAAGAGAACAAAATACGTTATGACGGGACAGGGATGTATAGCAGGAGAGGAAGAGTGAGAAGATCTAATAATTGGGTTCGGAAGCGGCACTCGTCGACAGATCTGCAGTGACGCCGCTCCAACTGTTTCAAGCTTTAGTATCGCCAGTATTTTCAATTCAAACCGACAGTGTCGTGGTTTTGCGCGTTACAGGGCGTGAGGGCGGCGGAGCGCGGGCAGCCAGAGCGCGCCATGGAGGACCCGGAGCGCATCGCGCGCGAGCAGGCCGCGTGCTGGCTGCGCAACAACAGCACCGCGCCGCCGCCGGGTCAGTGCCGCGCGCCGCATCCCGCATTCTTTAATATTTAAAATAATTAAACATGTTTCATTTTATAGGAACGTTTTGTGAGGGCACCTTCGACACCTGGCTGTGCTGGCCGCACACCGCAGCCAACAGCAGCGCCTACGAGCCCTGCCCCGGCTTCGTGCACGGCTTCAGTCCTGAGCGTGGGTTACACGAGTCACGTGTCACGTGACCAACGTTGTGTCCGTCTAATAAACTAACTAGGCCGTTGTTGTTGGCAGTGTTTGCGCACAAGGAGTGCACGGCCGACGGGAGCTGGTTCACTCACCCGCTGACCGGGCTGCCCTGGTCCAACTACACCACCTGCGTGAAACCGGAAGACGTAAGCGCTCGATGCGGTGGCCGAGTCCCGCTCCTGGCTGATTAATGATTTGTTTAAATTTGTTCAGGACGTGAGCGAAATCATCACAGTGTATGAAATCGGCTACAGCGTCTCCCTCGCCGCGCTGCTCCTGTCTCTGGGAATACTGTTCTACTTCAAGTGAGTACTTTGTTGAACGAAACTCCTCGCGAACGCCGCTTCCTGGGAGTGTCGAGGGCCTGGCGTCCGGCGGCTTTCTGCAACCAAGCAACACCAGCGTATCTGTTGCAGGAGCCTGCGCTGCGCGCGCATCACGGTGCACATGAACCTGTTCGCGTCGTTCGCGGCCAACAACACGCTGTGGCTGCTGTGGTACGGGCTGGTGACCCGCTCGCCCGCCGTGCTGACCGCGTCGCCGGCCTGGTGCCGCGCGCTCAACGCTCTGCTGCAGTACGTGCTGCTCACCAACTACACATGGATGCTGTGCGAGGGCCTGTACCTCCACACGGTGCTGGTGAGCGCCTTCGTGTCGGAGAGGCGCCTGGTCCGCGCGCTGCTGGCGGCGGGCTGGCTGCTGCCCGTCCCTCCCGCGCTGGTGTACGTGGCACGCCGCACTGTCGCCGACGAGGGGCTTTGCTGGATGGACGAGGGACCGCCGAAGCCCGAGCTGGCGGTCCTGGTGTGCGTGGCGGTGGTGCTCAACCTCGCCTTCCTCTGCAACATCGTTCGCGTTCTTTGCACGAAGCTGAGGGCAGGCGGCGCCGCCGGGGGCGCAGCGCGGCCCTCCGCCACGGCACTGCATGCACTGCGGGCGACCTGTCTGCTAGCACCGCTGCTGGGGCTGCAGTACCTGCTGACGCCGTTCCGGCCGGAGCGCACGGCCAGCTGGTGGCTCGCGTACGAGTACGTGTCGGCGCTGACCGTGTCTTTGCAGGGCCTGTGCGTCGCCGTGCTGTACTGCTTCTGCAACGGTGAGGTGCTGGCGCAGCTGCGGCGGCGGTGGCGGGTGCTGACGTTCCGGCCCCGAGCCAACTCGACGACCAACACCACGGTGTCCGTAAGTAGGCTGCCGGAGCGATAGGCGTCTGGCGCGCAGTTCTGTGACATGACGGGGGGACGTGTTGCAGTTCGTGCGGTCGGCAGCGCCCGCGGCCGGGGAGGAGAAGGTGTGACTGGGGGTGGGCGGGGAGGCGGCGGGGCCGGGGAGCCGAGCGGGGAGCAGCGCCGGCGCCACATCCGCTTCGAGTCCGTGGACAGCGACGAGGAGGCGCCGCACGGCCGCCTGCTGGCCTGACCGCGCGCCGCCACTCCGCGACACTGCTTGTGTATCATTTTGTTGCTTTTAAGTTTTATTAAATGTGAGAGACAAAGAAGAGTCCCATTTGCTTCACAAAATGTTGTCAAAGGCTGGAGGAGCGCGTTCGCTCGGTGCTGTGGAAGACACGTGGAAGCCTGTCACCTGTCTGGTGTCATTCACCCGAGTAGAATCGGTGTTATTGAATTTTGTGTTTTATTTTTTATTTATTTCACTGTAATGCAGTGAAATCGATTGTAAATAATTGTATATAATTTTGTAAATTGCAAATAAATGTCGTAATATTAATAAGTTTCTTTTATTATCCTCGGTGCTGCGAGTGTTGTTTGTCTTGATTGAGGCAGTCGTGGCCCTGCGCCGGCGCACGCCAGAACTGTGGCTACTAATGAATAAATAAATGCAACATTTGCGTGATAGAGGAGGACGCTCTGCGCTCCTTCATTTAAACAGTAACACTTTATTGATATTTATGAGTGAGTACATTTGTCATTGTGCGCCGGTGTGTGCTATTGTGCGCGGCGCCGCTCCACACGCCACGCGACCGAGCGACCTCGGCAACTACGACGACGCATCTCGCCGGGCGGCTCTCGGGCCGTTGGCGCTGTCGGTGGCTCCGTTCCTAGAGTGGAATAGAAATAAAACAATATTAGAGCTAGTGACACCTAGCCCCAAATAATGGTAGGAACAGCCAACGCTCTCGGGTGTAACAATCGAACGCGTGTACGAAGCTCGTAACTTAGGTCTCACTATGGATGCCGAGTTAAGATTCGAGAACCATGTAGCTGAATCCGTGCGAGCTTGCTTTTACAGGCTGAAAGTGTTGTATAAAATTAGATCATTCCTTAGTACAGATTTACGCGTTCAACTGACTGAGTCTTTAGTACTGTCGAAGTTGAACTACGCAGACTCCGTGTACGGGCCGAGGCTACTTGCACGTACACAACGCCTAATACAAAGAGTTCAGAATGCCTGTGCCAGGTTTTGTTATAGCATCCCCGGGAAGCCATGTTACACCTTTTTTAAACAAGAACTGTATTTTAAAAATGAAGTCGAGACGTAAACTTCACCTCGCATGCCTCCTGTTTGGTGTTATTAATTTTCAAAGGCCTTCTTATTTGTGCAAAAAGCTCACTATGGTTTCGGAGATAAGCCGCTATAACAGCCGGCAGTGCTCGCACCAGTTAAGCATACAAACCCACAAGTCCACTGCATTCCGTGGTAGTTTTCGATATGCGGCGTCAAAATGTTGGAATAACATCCCCCCGCCTATTAGGACGTCTAAAACATTAGTTATTTTTAAAAAAAATTAAAAAGTTTCTTAACCGAGTCTCAACGTAACCACGCCAACATCAATTACGACAAATCGTTTATATAACACTATATTTATGTTATTTATTATGTAATTTGTTTATATATATATGTATATAACTATATATTTATATATATATGTATCTATAGCTGCTTTTTTTAATATATACATTTATATATAATATTTATGAAAGTTTATGTATTGTACACTATAATAATACACAACCGAATGGTGTCCGCCTTAGTCTTCACAGGTTTTTTGGCTGAAAACCAGCGCTGTGCTACATGTGTGAGCACAGCACATGCTGAGCCAACCCCTTTTCGGCACAATTTCTTTTTTGTTCTTTTTTTATGTTGTTACTGTTTACTTTTGTTTATGTTGTTTTTTGTCTTGTTATACTTGTTGTTTCTGTGTTCTTGAGCCGAATAAATGTTTTTTCAATTTCAATTTCAATTTCAATTTCAATTTCAATTTCAATTTCAATTTCAATTTCAATTATATTACAGCGGGAGAAAAGATCCTTCACGAGAACACAACTGAACGGCACAAGCTGTTGGTATGCATTGCGTAAATAAAAATGAACTTTTTCATCTTTTAGTCATTCTCTACAGCGGAGTCTAGTTTTGTTTAGTTCAGATACCTTGGAATATAATGTTTATTTTTTTGAACGAACGAACGAACCTAGGCTATCTGGCAGGCAGGCCGGCTTGGGCCTCTCGCGGAATGTCCCCGGAGAGGTGAGCTCGGCTCGCGCTAATCGCACTACCGTTCAGATCTTATGGGTGACCGGGAAAGACCAAAGCGCGAAATATGAATAGGTTGGTATTCGACTATACCGAACAAATACAATACAATAAAATTGTCTGAACGTCGTCGAGTTTCATTTCGCGCCGCGACACGGGAGAATTCACGACAAACCCGACGCTTGCTTCGTCTCAATATTTGTCGCGCCGGACGCCGCTCACCACCGCGACCACCCCCACTGAGTACAGTATGAAAAACAAGTTCTTGTTTCAACTAGACATAAATAATATACATTAAATTATAATAAGACACAAGTATATTTAATATAAAAACACAAACAGACTTTAAATCCGACTTTCTTCTTTGTAGTTCCGAATTATAGCAGGAATATTACGAAATGTAAGTAATCAGAACCTAAACAAACTTAAAAAAAACTACTCTTCAAGTACATCCCATACTATAAATACTGAATCATCGACATCGATTGGACATTGAGTTATTAGTCCATTTTGGATTTTTTTTTTTAAATAAAGCTAGCAATATTTCTTTTTTTTTTTTCAGAAGTATTACTAACAATCTTGTTAACCATTCCAACTAAGCTTAAGCTTGTGCTAGGACATGGTTTACGGCAATAGTCCAATGGTGGATTCGAACCCACGACCTTACGATTCGCAGGCCGTACCCTAAACCATTAGGCTATTGACGCTTCAAAGACTTAATTTGGGTTTCTCATGAATGCCATCGTCAGAATTGAACCAAATTAAAATGGGCACATGCGAAGAACCACCTTTCAAATAAAAATACAGACGAAGTGAGAAACTTCTCTCAAGTCGGTTGAAAAGAGCTAATTTCCTTTTCTCGGTTTGATTTACAAATTCCACACTCTTACAGCACTGCACCGAGACAGAGTCCGTTTAATTCGCAATACAATATTTATTAGATCTTTGTTTAGTAACAGAAGTAAATCAGAACTCTGGCCTCCGCGACGTCACTTATTCCTTATTTGAATTGAATTGCCGACAGCAATTAGGTGATTGAGTAAGGATCTGTGGGAAGTCAGGAACTCCAATCCAATCTGGCCGCTACGATATCGCGAGCTCGTCGTCACGCGCTGCTGCGGGGCAACTACCACGTGTCATGTGTTCAAAGTATATTTTTAGGTTTATACGTCCTATTTTACGGCCGGGCTTAAAAAAAAAACGCGTCGTCAGTTTTAATACGGGCGTCTTACATCGTTAGCTTGTAAGCGTCTTTCTTATTATTCATATTAATGCGTTTTTCTTCATACTTTTATACCTAGTTGCTTGGCGGGATTCCAAAGTCTAAAATAATTTTAAAATGTTCTAGCTCTCAATATCAATGTAAATGTATCGGCGAAGAAGAAGAATATTCTGTCGCAACAACAATATATTTTTTTTAAATAATATCTTAAACGTTAGTTAAACGTGTGCTCCACACACATCCGCTATTTTAATTCAATAAAACTATTGTCGATATATACAAAGGACCTTTTAAAATGAATATTATCAGGACATGTGCTCCGAGCTGGAGAATTCCTTGTACATTTCCAACGAGTGCAGGATCACGTGCGACGTGCTGGCTTGGACGGCCACTGTGGCATCCTCACTGCGCCCACAAGTACGCAGATATCTTAGATTTAAATGTTGTATTATTTTTTTACAGGTACATTAAAAAATTGCTAATTAAAATTTTAGTAGTCATTAAGATACGGTCATCAGCGGTGTTGCTAGCGTTAGGGAAAACACAACGGCCGGGAACTTCACCTTAGCGCTATTAGCATGTGGTCGTCATACGCTGATGTCTCTATGTCGACGTGTGAACTCTACTCGCATGACGACGCACAAATGTAATTATCTTCCATTTTATATTCGAGATGCTTGTAATTACACTTAATTAAGGCTCAACGAAAAAAGACCCAATTACACGAAACCGGTCGAGTCGTCCTTTTAAACCGAGTTCAAAAAAGGAGGACGTTCTCAATTTGTCTGTATGTTTTTTTTTATCACCTAATAACTTTCGACTGTGAGAACCCATTTTGATGCTTTTTTTTTAAAGCTGGGGCTTCTCTTATGGTCTAGAAGGCGGGCAGGCCGGCAGGTGAGTAGGCTTTTTTTTTTTTTTCAATTTTAGTAGAGTTTGGTTTTCATCGGGCAGTTGCGATTTGATACATCTGCCGGATAAGCCATTGTGTCGCACTTAGGATACAATTTTGTAGACAATCATGGTGTGCAGACAATGTCATATGTCATATATAGTAGTGAGGAAGTAGCGATATAATAAAATAAAGTAAGCAGTTATATATGTTCCCTTGTCAGTAATTTATTATTTATCACATACAAACGGTTTTTTTTTAAACATATAGCACACTTTCATAAACCAAACTAAAAATAACACAAATAATTAAATATATAAATAACATTAAAGTAGAGAAATTTATATTTATACATGTGGAGACATATCATCACAATCTAAATTTTTACTATTATCCAAAATAAAAATATAATCCAAACAAAATATATATTGCACGTTTAATCAATATCTGTAATCAGTAGTACATGTTGGTCCGCTAGATGACGTTATTTTAATTTCGGATCGGGCTTCAGGTAAGTTTATTAATTGGACAGCTTAGACGAAATAATCTACACCAAAGATGGCGCTATTGAATTTTCGGATCGGGCAGAGGTTGAATCTGTTGCTAGGATCTAGGGAATGTTCTGTGCCATAGATGGCGGGTTTTAATATGGATTTTTTTTTTTTTATGTTACACCTTGAGCGATAGCGGTGGGATATTGAACATTTATGTAATCGGAATTTTAGCAGGAAATTGCTCTTTATCTCGCGATTATTTTTTTTTTTTTTTTGTGTGATGTTTAGTGCTATAGAGGGACGATTTGTTGGAATTCCCGGGGAAAGGAGTTTAAGGAGGCGGCGCGGCTGGCGGAGGTGGGAGTAGGCCTCGTCGTCAGCCGCATAGAGAGGTTAGGGCTTCGGGTCAAGTTGGAGTAGACCGAAGCCCTCCTCTTCCGCAGGACCGGGCGTAAAGGACCCCCTTCGGGTGCCACCCTCCTCATAGGAGGAGAAAGGGTGGGGGTGAGTTCTCAGATTAAATATCTGGCTGACTCTCCCTCGATGTAGGATGGACCTTCGGACCCCACTTCGCACAGTTGGGGCCGAAGGTCCTGAGGACGGCAGCCGTGCTGAGTAGACTCCTCCCGAACCTCGGAGGAACCAGCGCGGTATGCAGGAGGCTGTACTCTGGGGTCCATCTGGGCGGGTGACCTGAGCCGCGGCAAGCTGTCTCAGCTGCGCAGGGCGCAGCGGGTTGTCGCGGTCAGAATCATTCGGGGGTACCGTACGGTCTCGTGGACGGCAGCTTCCTCGCTGGCCGGCGATCCGGCGTTACGAACGCCTCCTCTTGCCGCCCCAGTAATCCGAAGCGGGGCCAGGATGAGTACCTGGCCCCAGCATGCTTCGGCGTCGTCGGGACTTCTCTGAGTGCCGGAGAAGTCCCCCCTTTGAGGATGAAGTCCGGTCTTTGCCGGGACCGGCCGGTCGTTGGGGTGTCCTGTCGCTGACAGATCCGGGGCACCCCGCTCATAACGGCTGATGGCATTCGCCGAAGGTTTAGTGGGTAGGGGCTGCCCAGGCCGAGTCCCACACCTCTGTACTGTGTAGTTAGTTAGTTAGTTAGTTAGTTAGTTGGATTGGTTAGTTAGTTGGTTAGTTAGTTAGTTAGTTAGTTAGTTGCCAGTTAGTTAGTTGGATTGGTTAGTTAGTTAGTTGGATTGGATTGGATTAGTTAGTTAGTTAGTTGGTTAGTTGGTTAGTTAGTTAGTTAGTTGGTTAGTTAGTTGAGTTAGTTAGTTGCCAGTTAGTTAGTTAGTTAGTTAGTTAGTTAGTTAGTTAGTTAGTTGGATTGGATTGGTTAGTTAGTTAGTTGATTTAGTTGGATTAGTTAGTTAGTTAGTTAGTTGGTTGGTTAGTTAGTTAGTTAGTTAGTTAGTTCAGTTAGTTAGTTAGTTAGTTAGTTGGTTGATTTAGTTAGTTAGTTAGTTGATTTAGTTGGATTAGTTAGTTAGTTAGTTAGTTAGTTAGTTGGTTAGTTGGTTAGTTGGTTAGTTAGTTAGTTAGTTAGTTAGTTGGATTAGTTAGTTAGTTAGTTGATTTAGTTGGATTAGTTAGTTGGATTGTAGTTAGTTAGTTGAAGTTAGTTAGTTAGTTAGTTAGTTAGTTAGTTAGTTAGTTGATTTAGTTAGTTAGTTAGTTGGTTAGTTAGTTGGATTGGATTAGTTAGTTAGTTAGTTAGTTAGTTAGTTAGTTAGTTAGTTGGTTAGTTGGATTGTAGTTAGTTAGTTAGTTAGTTAGTTGTTAGTTAGTTAGTTAGTTAGTTAGTTAGTTAGTTAGTTAGTTAGTTAGTTAAGTTAGTTAGTTAGTTAGTTAGTTAGTTAGTTAGTTGGTTAGTTGGATTGGATTAGTTAGTTAGTTAGTTAGTTAGTTAGTTAGTTAGTTAGTTAGTTAGTTAGTTAGTTAGTTAGTTAGTTGTAGTTAGTTAGTTAGTTAGTTAGTTAGTTAGTTAGTTAGTTAGTTAATTTAGTTAGTTAGTTAGTTAGTTGGTTAGTTAGTTGGTTGGTTGGTTGGTTGGTTAGTTGGTTAGTTAGTTAGTTGGATTGGTTGGTTAGTTGGTTAGTTAGTTGATTGGATTAGTTGGTTAGTTAGTTGGTTAGTTGGATTAGTTAGTTGGTTAGTTGGTTAGTTAGTTAGTTAGTTAGTTGTAGTTAGTTGGATTAGTTAGTTGGATTGGTTAGTTGGATTGGTTGGATTGGTTGGTTAGTTAGTTAGTTGGATTAGTTGGTTAGTTAGTTAGTTGGTTAGTTGGTTAGTTAGTTGGATTAGTTAGTTGGTTAGTTGGTTAGTTGGATTGGATTAGTTAGTTAGTTGGATTAGTTAGTTAGTTGGATTAGTTAGTTAGTTGGATTAGTTGGTTAGTTAGTTAGTTGTAGTTAGTTAGTTAGTTAGTTAGTTGGATTTAGTTAGTTGTAGTTAGTTAGTTAGTTGGTTAGTTGGATTGGTTAGTTGGATTAGTTGGTTAGTTGGTTAGTTGTAGTTGGTTAGTTAGTTAGTTGTAGTTGGTTAGTTAGTTAGTTAGTTAGTTAGTTAGTTAGTTAGTTAGTTAGTTAGTTAGATTTAGTTAGTTAGTTGGTTAGTTAGTTAGTTAGTTAGTTAGTTGGATTGTAGTTAGTTGGATTGGATTTAGTTAGTTAGTTAGTTAGTTAGTTGAGTTAGTTAGTTAGTTGGTTGGTTAGTTGGATTGGTTAGTTAGTTAGTTAGTTAGTTAGTTAGTTGGTTAGTTAGTTGGATTAGTTGGTTAGTTAGTTAGTTAGTTAGTTAGTTAGTTAGTTAGTTAGTTAGTTAGTTAGTTAGTTAGTTGGATTAGTTGGTTAGTTAGTTGGATTTAGTTAGTTAGTTGGTTAGTTAGTTAGTTAGTTAGTTGGTTAGTTAGTTAGTTAGTTGGATTAGTTGGATTAGTTGGTTAGTTGGATTAGTTGGTTAGTTGGATTAGTTAGTTAGTTAGTTGGTTAGTTAGTTAGTTGGTTAGTTAGTTGGTTAGTTGGTTGGTTAGTTGGATTGGTTAGTTAGTTGGTTGATTTAGTTAGTTAGTTAGTTAGTTAGTTGGATTGGTTAGTTAGTTAGTTAGTTAGTTAGTTAGTTAGTTGTAGTTAGTTAGTTGGATTTAGTTAGTTAGTTAGTTAGTTAGTTAGTTAGTTAGTTGGATTAGTTAGTTAGTTAGTTAGTTAGTTGGTTAGTTAGTTAGTTAGTTGGTTAGTTAGTTAGTTAGTTAGTTAGTTAGTTAGTTGGATTGGATTGTAGTTAGTTGGATTTAGTTAGTTAGTTGTAGTTAGTTAGTTAGTTAGTTAGTTAGTTAGTTAGTTAGTTAGTTAGTTAGTTGTAG